>OY728136.1:2090693677-2093193677 GCA_963277665.1 Viscum album
TGTGTATATAATGGATGGGATGTCCTTACTAAGGAATCCTTGTGATACATTGTGAGAGTGCCTGAGGATGGACTCTTTACGTTCTTTTGGTTAATGACATGAGATCAGTCCTTGGAGAGACTCGGGGTGAGACCTTTTGTGAATTATTATTATATATACTTTGATTGGATGCTCAGCTAGCATCTGTTGGCTCACCCCATTTTTAAATACTTGATACATGGGAACCTTTAATATTGATAGAATATTCGGAGAATGATTGTCACACTGGTAGGTTTTGGTACTGACCAGTGGCCCATAGTAGGTGGATATGTTTAGGTTCATTGTTATGGGATTTTCCCTCAGCCTGATTGAGAAAGGATGGTCGAGCATTTTAGCGTTTTGATTTCATCATGTGTGACATGTCAATGAGGATGAGATCTCATGTATTCGTGTCTTCTAGATTATTCTTGATCTCCTAGGTTCACCCATGTATATTGACATTCAGTTACTTATAGTAATGGATATGTTACTTGTATGTATATCTACATTTCCCTTGTTGTGTACTTACTTTTGTGCATTTTGTGTATTGTTTCCTTAGAAATTGGTAAACTGGTTTTGATTAGGTTTCTAAAAAATGGTTTTCAAATGTAAGTTTTAATCTTCTTTGTACAAATCTGAAAATATAAACATCACATTCCCTTTTTAAAATTTCATTGACAATAATTAAATGAATCTAGATTTGAAAATGGTTAAGGGAAATTGTTCGTACTTTTCTTTTAAGTAAAATATTTAGAAAAAAATTATTTAATAAAATGTAGTTCCATCTTGAAATGGTGTTTCTTTTATTTTAATGGTAGTGCATTGGTAATAGATATTGGGCTAGCCTACTGAGTTTTAATACTCACACCTATAGTTCTTTTCTATTTTTAGTCTCTGTGCAGGCTCTAGATTGGGTGTTCTCACCTTGGGAGATGCTTGATCATTGAGTTGGGGAGTGACCCATGGGGTCACATAGAGTTAGTTCAGATGTCATGTTTGGTTAGTTTTTTCTTATTTAGTTCTTGTTTAGTTGTTTTTTTTTGGTTTATTTATTCTGCACTACACTTTATTATTTCCTATATTTTTATTTATTTTCATTGGGAGAAATTATTCCCATCATCTCTGTTGATGTCCTGGAACTTGTCGCCATCCTGGGAGGATCTGGAATGCCTCTTGGGCCTTGTCGTGGATCATCTTGGGTGATCGTTTCAGGGTCGAACCAGGTTGGTTCGTGAAAAAATGGTATTATAGGAGGTCATCTCTTAGCGGGCCTCACTTTTCAGAGTGCCCTTTTTTATTTGAGATGTCAAGGTAGATGGATTAGGATTGTCGGGACTTGAGGGGTAGGTGTGGGAAGAGCTCTGCGAACTCTTGCTCGTTTTGATCCTTGGGTTTCCATGGGGACTCTAGTTTAATTATTTTCTTTGGGTTTCTAGGATGTGTTTTTTTATTAGGATACAGCAATGGGAGTTGGACTAATATTCATCATGAGCTGCATAGCCTAGCAAGCCATGTGGAGCTAGGGGCATGGTCCTAAAATTCTCTCTGTGTCAGTGATGTGTTTTACATATTTCCACCAACCATATGGTCAAGTCACCCACCAACACTAGTTCCCTGTTGGAGTTGTTTTGGGTCTCCTCTGACCTTTGAAATTTGTTTGAATTAGAAAAAGTTGGTTTTGAAAAAAATGGTTGTTTGAAATGACATGTTTAATTTTAGGATTTCTTTAAAGGAAATGGAATGAATGATTTTTTTTTGGAAAATTATGTTTTTCTAGCCTTGGTGTTCCTAAGGGTGCTCACATGCATAGTGGTATATTGGAATATGAACAGAGGTATGGTATGGCAGATGGATATCCGGGGTGGCATAGAAACATGCATGTGAGTGAGACTCTAAAGAATACTAATGGCGAGGGTTTAACCCACCAAGCTTTTTTTTTAATTAAAGATGTTTTAAAAATGAAAGTTTTGATTTTATGATGGAATGTTTTCTTATGTTTAGAGATTTTTATATATGTAGTATTTTATTTTTAGTATTTTTATTTATTGAGTTGTCCTTGATTGGGTTCTTTACTTTTCTTGTTCAGTAGTTTCCCCCTTGAAGCTCTGATGGGTGATCATAGTTCGATTGATCAACCTAAGGATTTTATGCTTGAGTTTCGGAAGCTAGATCTACCTATATTTTATGGTCAAGAAGATCCTTCCATAGCAGAGGAGTGGATGTGGAATATTTAAGGAGACTTTAACCTCGTTGAGTTTCCTGAGTCGTTGAAGGTCAAGTTTAAAACATTCATGCTTGAAGGTTCACTGTGGATGTGGTGGAATTCAGTGTCTCAGGGAAAGCCTTTTCAAGAGCTTAATTGGGAGTTTTTCAAGGCTTTGTTCATTCATCAGTATTTATTTGAGGAAGAAAGGGGATAGAGATGTGTTATCTATAGCATGGTGGAAAGTCCATGTAGGAATATTTCCAGTTATTTGTGGAGCTATCCCCTTATGATTTAGGGTATTCCACAGAAGACTCCATGAAGGATCAACGCTTTGAGTTGGGTCTCTACCCCGACCTATAGTCGTAGGTGTCCAAGTCCAACCTAACTTCTTTTGTCGATGTGGAGAGACAATATTTTCATGTCAAATCTGTGATGGAGGGAGTTCTCAAAGTATTCCTCCCTCTTTCAATCCCCATGAGCAGTGGTGAGGATCTTGGAAAGAAGATGTGGAAGAAATTGGAAGTGGATGGAGCAAGTCGTGGAATCAAAAGGACTTGGGATTTTTCATCAACCTATTCAGATCAAGAGATCTCCAGGTGTTATCAGTGTGGAAAGCTGGGTCACAAGAGGCTGTCATGTCCAAGTACTCTTAAGCCCTATCATGCTTGTAGATGTTTGGGTCACTTATAGTGATTCTCTCAGGGCTTTTATAGAAACGGCCGCAGAGGAATTTCTTAGAATTGACATATTGTTGGGTTTTTTTTTCAAAGTCTCTTGTGTAATTTTTCTTTAAGTGTAATGGATCTCTTATCATGGTGGGCGTACAGATAGTGTTTTTGGGTTTTGAAATGTATGGAAATGCCATGGTTCTTTTGATGAAATCCAGTTTTCAATGCCAGTGTGGCTTTAATTATAAAATATTGTCACTTCTTTTATCAAATAAAAATATGTATGTTTATTATAGGGATTATTAGAACCTAATTGTGAGGTAGGTGATGCTTCATCCATCAGATCACCAACCAAAAGGCCTTGAATTGAAGTCGGTGTGTAGTCAAGAACTTCGGGGGGGATTTTAAGGATTTTGGTTAAGGTTGTTCCCCAATCATGTGGTGATACAGTTTTATTGTTTCGGTTGTGGTTTCTCTGTCATTGTAATTCTCCACTTGTCAAAAAAAGCGCAACGGACTTTTCCCTTGTGCAATGTCTGTAATTGTGCCTTTTTGGATGTGAGTTTCTGATCAGTGGCCTTGCGTTGACCAACCATGTGAATCAGTTGTATCTTTGGTTTGTGTCCATCCTAAAGTGAAGAGTCGTGAGTAGTTGTCTATCATAGTTTCATTGATCTAATCCTTGGGTCGTCCCCACCCATGGGGTGAGGGTTTTTAGTTCATGTGGAGTTTTCATTTAAGCTCTTACCCCTTTTGAATAGGAGTGAGTGGTTTGAATGTTCTTTTTGTGATTATTTTAGCTTGGGTAAGGCCTGGTGCAGGTCTAAGTTGGATTTCTGTTTGGTCACTAGAAGGTTGGTTCTTTATGGTGGGGAGATCCACCATCTCTCTGGGTTTTCTCTTAAGTCATTATCGAATACTAGTTGAGTTCTTATAGAGGGGAGTCCACTCAGACCTCCCCTCCACTTGTGATTTATTTTGGGAAATGAGGTTGAGTCCCACTAGTGGTCGATAGAATGTCCTTGTGTTAAGAGGTTAAATCATGTATATGTGAAATCCTTGGGTGTTGATCGATCGACTGGATAGTGTTGTGGCTTTCCAGGGGCGGAAAGCATTATGGTGGGGAGAATTTTCACAACCCGACCTATGAGATTATTTTATTTTAATTATTTTCCTTATTTTAAATTTTTTTGTTGGGGTCTGAGGTGAGTCCTAGATGAATTTTTTGAGTTTTTTATAAAAAAGTGTGCATTTTGGGTTCGACATCATTGGACACACAGGCGGAGCGCGATGTTGCGCGGGTTCGCCCAGGAAACTATGTGGCCTCTTCGTCTTTGAATAATTAAAGTGAATAAATAAATGTTAACTAATTAGGTCATTTAAAATTTTTAATTTTGTTAAAAAATTTATTATTATTAAAATGATATGAATTCCTTGTTTATTTTTATTTTATTTTATCATTATGATTATTATTTTTGTTTTTGTTGTTGTTGTTATTATTATTATTACTTTTATTATTATTATCATTATTATTATTCCTTTTATTTTCATTATTATTATTATTATTATTATTTCTATTATTATTATTCCTATTATTATTATTATTAAGGTACTAGTATTATTATTCTTCTTATAATAACTCTTTTAATTAGTTTGTTTTACCTTTTTTAGGGTTTTGGTGCAATCACATCCCTCTCCCTCTTCCACACTACCCCCCCCCTTTGTCCCCCTCTGCATGGCACATTACCCAGCCGACGCTCCCCTTTGGTGTGCCTCCCCGTCGTCGTCCATTCCATATCCCCTCCTTCCCTCCAACTTTCGTCGCACCTCGATAGCATCACACCCCCACCCCCTGCTCAGCGTAGCTGGTGCGCACCCAGACGCGGCCTCCATCATGACCCATGTTTCCTATGGAAACAACTTGTGCTCCTCCTGTGCACCAGCACTGACCCCCCCCCCCCTCGACCGACTTCTTCTCCAGTGGCATGTCCTCCCCTCTTCTTCAGTGCACACAACAGTTTCTCACCCCCTTGTCCCTGTATTCGGCTCCTCCCTTGCACCCACCACACCTCCCCTTGCATCACTTCACCCACCTCACCCACCATGCCTCCTCAGTCTCTCCACTTCCTCATCATGCTTCCCAGCCATCCCTCCTCGATGTTTTCCCACTCCTCTAGTCTCAGCTACTGCCGCGAAAACCCCTTACCGACGCGCGTAGAAACTCCCGGTGATCTATTCCCCTCCTCAGTGTGTAGTCGGCGAGCCCTTCCTCTGTCCAACCATGCAGACCCCTCTGGTGATATTTTTATTTGTTAAACACCTCTTTCTCACCTCTGGTAAAACCATATCCATTTATTTTCCTTGTTTGCGATGAGGTTTCTAATTATTTAAGTGGTTTTTTTGGTATAATTGGTGTTTTAGAACCGTGTGGAGAAATTCCAAGTGGGCGTTATCATTTATCTTTGGATTTGAGGTGAGGGTTTCTCCACGCCATTTGGATTCACATACTCTAATTGGTTTTTTTGTATGTTCTTAAGTCCTTGATATTTAATTTCTAGTATGTTGGACCTTACTGTAGGGTTCCGAACATGTTTTGTTTCACCGCACTATGAATTCGAGGTAGGTCTACTCTGCACTCACCTTTATAATTTAATAAATTTAGATTTCATGTTTTTCACACCTTAGTAATATTCTAAATATGTATCGTATGATCCTTGGATGAGTTTCTTAGTATCCAATGGTGATTTATTCATTGCCTTGTAATATCAGTTTTATTTAATCATAAATGTACACACCTAGAGTTTGGAAAAGAAAATGTGTGTTGGAATTCACACATAGTTTATGATAATTAAAATGATGTTTAACACTTAAAATCAATTTAAAGCTTTAAATTTTTGTCTGTCACTTTGTTGAGTGATAATTAGGAATATTTTTAGAACTTTTTTCATGTTCCACTATTAAATGTCCCATTTGGTATTTTTGTGAAATGTATCGCCTCACAGCGTAAAGAAAAATGGTTTAAGGAATTTTTGTGAATGGTTTGAAATGGTGTGTTTTGTTGAGTTATAGATACTGGGTGGTTATGATTTGTTTTGTATTAAATAGAAATTGATTTTCCTATAATTTATAAATGTGGCAGAAACATACGGAATGAGGTTTTGGGTTCATTAAATAGTTTCTAGAATGGTTTGGGATTTATAAAGGAATGAGTTTCAGTTTTTAAAGTGTTTTGGTGAGCTTGAACCCCTTTTTGAAAAGTGTTTTAGATGTTTTTAAATTAAAATGAGTAGTATTTGTTTTAAAATTGGTTTGATGGGAAATGTTTTGAAGAATTTTTATGAATATTTTTTATTGTAAATGGTGTTCCTGACACCACTTTTGAAAAATTGTTTGCATTTTGAGATAATATTTTGTTTGTGAATGTATAAGGGCCCATTTGGCCATTTATTTAAATTAGTGAAAAAAATTTATTATGAAAACCTCTTGTGGGTGATTTTCATTCCATACTTGTGTGTATATAATAGATGGGATGTCCTTACTAATGAATCCTTATAATCAATTGTGAGAGTGCCTGAGGTTGGACTCTTTACATTCTTTTGGTTAATGTCAAGAGATAAGTCCTTGTAGAGACTCGGGGTGAGACCTATTGTTCATTATTATTATATATACTTTGATTGGATTCTCAGCTATCATTAGTTGGCTCACCCCCTTTTTAAATACTTAAGACATGGAAACCTGGCATATTGAGAGAATATTCTGAGAATGATTGTTGCACTAGTAGGTTATGGTACTAACCAGTGGACCATAGTAGGAAGATATGTTTGGGTTCATTGCTATGGGATTTTCCCTCATCCTTCCTTAGAAAGGATGACCAAGAATTTGAGCGTTTTGATTTCATCATGTGTGACATTTCAACGAGGATGAGATCTCATGTATATGTGTCTTCTGGATTATTCTTGATCCCCTAGGTTCACCCATGTCTATTGAATTTTAGTTACTTGTAGTGATGAATATGGTACTTGTATGTATATCTACATTTCCCTTATTGTGTACTTACTTTTGTGCATTTTTGTGTATTTTTTTCCTTGGAAAGTGGTAAACTGGTTTTGATTAGGTTTCTAAAAAAATGGTTTTCAAATGAAAGTGTTAATCCTCTTTGTACAAATCTGAAAATATTAACATCACATTCCCTTTTTAAAATTCCATTGACACTAATGAAATGAATCTAGATTTGAAAATGGTTTAGGGAAATGGTTCGTACTTTTCTTTTAAGTAAAATATTTAGAAAAAAATTACTTTTTTAAATTGTAGTTAAAACTTGAAATTATGTTTCTTTTATTTTAAAGGTAGTGCATTGGTAATAGATATCGGGCTAGCCTACTGAGTTTTAATACTCACGATTATAGTCCTTTTATGTTTTTAGTGTCTGTGCAGGATCCAACTTGGGTGTGTTGGCCTTGGAAGACACTTGATCATTGAGTTAGGGAGTGACTCATGGGATCACATAGAGTTAGTTCAGACATCGAGTTTGGTTAGTTTTATCATCTTTAGTTCTTGTTTAGTTGTTTGTTTGGTTTATTTATTTTGTTATGCTCTTTATTATTTCATATATTTTTATTTATTTTCATTGGGAGAAATAATTTCCATCTTCTCTGTTGATGCCCTGTAACTTATCGCTAGCCCTGGAGGATCGGGAACACCTCTCAAGCCTTGTTGTAGATTGGCTCAGGTAATCGCTTTAGGGTCGAATTGGGTTGGTTCATGACCCCATGAAATTTAATTATCTATTTAACATAAAGTATTTAAAGATGATGTAGAAAAATAATATCTTATATAGGAATAAAATGTGAATATTTAGTTAAAATTTCAATAATAATACATACTTCATTATTACCATGATATTTATTTGGTAATCCGACCATGAATTCCATGGATATATTCTACCATTACCATTCTAGCATTGGAAAATTCATAATCATCTCCTTTAGTAATTTCAATTCCAATTTATCCTATTTAAAATTCAAACATTTCATAGTAAAATAAATGTATCTATTTTCATTCCATCCCTCCATAAATGTTCTTGAAGTTCTCAATGCATCTTAGTATTGTTGGGATGAATAGAAATGTAAATCTATAAGCTTCGCCAAAAAATTATTTCTTCAGTTCGGAATTATAAATCACACATAATCCTTTTTTGAATCTCAAAACACCTTCTTTTTTAGGAAACATACCTTTCCTAACCAATTTTACATTTCCTGTATAGCACGATCCTTCTTCTAAGATTGCTTAATTTTTTCTGAAAATAAAGAATGAACTTGCACCTAAACAAAGCATTGTAAGTTCCTACATAAATAATTTCTAAACCAAAATTCTCCGAATCATTTACCAAGGGATAATATTACAAGAATATCGTAGTTAATAATGCTTTATCTTTTTGATTTAAAGCATTTTGTAATAATTAATCAGTTCCAACCATATTTGATTCCCCATGCTCAACTCTTTATCAGTGAATATATACTTCAAAATTTTATGATCAGTATAAATTTCATAATTTAATCCATATGAATTATGTTTCAAAAATTTTAAAGCAAAAAACATTTGAATCTAGTTCAAGGTCATGTGTAGGAAAAAATTTCATATGAGGTTTCAATTTACATGAAGGATAAGCAACTAATGATCATTCTGCAATAGAAAAAAAACAAAATCCCTTCAAAAAATAATCACTATAGACAAAAAAAGAACCATTTTTAGATGGTGGGTTCAAAGATAAATCATTCACTAATATTATTTTTAATTACTATAAATATTTCTTCACATTATTTCACCTAGATAAATTTAACTCTTTTATGAGTTAACTTGGTTAGTGGGCTAGATAACTGAGAAAATTAAAAAAACTATTTGTAGTAACCTATTAATCCAAGAAAATAATGAATATTTGTGATATTGTTATGTCTTGGAGACTCTTAAACTTATTTAGTTTTATCTAAATCATTATTCATTCCATATTTATTTAAAATATGACCAAGGAAATAAATCTATTACAACTAGAATAAAAATTTACTAAATTTTCCATATAAAATTTTCAATTTTAAGGGTTATAGAAAAACCCTAAAATGTCTCTCCAGATCATTACAACTTTTAAAATATATCATAATTTCATCAATAGGAATAAAAATAAATTTATACAATAAATCTTTGAAAAATCTATTCATAATGTCCATAAATATAGTTGGATAATTTTTTTAACCCAAAGTGGATAACTATAAACACATAATTATCATGCCTAGTATAAAATTTCAGCTTCAAAATTTATTTATCCTTTACCTTCAACAAATGTTACACAGACCTAATATCAACCTTTGAAAAATAATGAGCTCTCTGGAGCTGATCAAATAGGCCAATGATAAGAGGCAATAGATAATTATTCTTAACAATGATGTTATTAAATTCTCTATAATCAATTAAAAGCCTCATGGAACAATATTTATTTTTAGAAAACAAAATAGGATCACCCCATGGTGAAGTGTTAGGATGAATAAAACCTTTATCAAGCAACTCTTTCAACTACTTTTTCAAATCCAAATTTTCTACTTGATCCATTCAAAAAGGTGGTTTTAAAATTGGATTAGAATCAGGAACTAAGTCAATAGTTAATTAAATCTATTGATCTATTATAATACTAGTAAATTCATTAGTAAATAAATCCAAAAAATCATTTACTATAGGAATATCACCAATTTTAACTGTTTCCTTCTTCTCAACAATATGTTCAAGATAACTTTCATTTCTGTCTTTAATCAATTTATCATCTTCTTGGTATGTTATCAAAGGTATGGGTTCATTATTGTATACTAAATAAAACTCATTCTAAGAAAACTTATTTATCTCTAAAATCTATCTTAGTATGATAAACAGAAATTCAATCCACACCTAGAATAACACCAAACTATAGAAGTGTAAAGACTATAAGGTTTTATGTCAAACCTTTCCAAAGATGATAATAGGAAAATTCTTATAATTTATTTTTTTCTTATTAAAACCCCCAGGGGTTTTTTCCAAAAGTTATATATTCATTTATTAAGGTGAAATTTCCAATTTATCAGTAAAATTCTCAGAAATGAAATAATGTATAGAGCCCAAATCAAACAATACATTGACATAATATGAATAAATAAGTAATGTACCTAGAACCACATCACTAGATTATCCAACATCTTCTGAAGTAGTCAAAATATATTTATACATTTAGAAACTCTTTTTACTTGTAATTCTTTAAAATATATCAAGAAATATTTTATGATCCATTCACTAAGATGGTGTGCGATTCTAAGGCCTAGTGTACCCAAAATAAATTTTATAAAAATATTAAATATATTTTATATCACATGGTCATGATTACTTAATGAAAATGGGATAAATCTTAAATATAATCTCATATATAAAATTTGAGACCATGGTTGAATCCAAAATGTATGTTTTACCCTATTTATGACCTAAAATTGGTTGGTACAGGGTGTTGGATAAAAGAGGTGATTGATGGTTGTGTTTAGTTAAATAAATAATTAAATTAATTATTTGAATTAAATTACCTAAAAATGAAATCCATCTATAAATATAGTCTTATGGTGTATTTATAGGGTTATCCACATAACCTTTGGGACCATTTAGAGGATATTTCTTCCACCTTCCATTGGAAAATTGAGATCAGACGACAACAGGCTTTCGAGTCCAAGCAAATCGAGGCACAACAAATGAAATGACTCCTATTATTTATAGGTGATCATATTATTCATCAAAAAAAATTTAATCTCTTGGTAAGACTCTTAAATTTGTGGATTCTTCCCTAATTGATTAAAATATTAAGCATGATCATATTGTTTCTTTAATCTGTGTTCAAATTGATCCTTTTCCTGAGTTGTGAACAGATCTTAAAATTTTTATTCACTTTTTCTCACCCAGGGCATCCCAATTTGTATTTTTTGGCCAATAAAACTTATCTAATGAATGTTTCAAATTTATTTCTTGTGATTTCCCCCTCTGTTCTATGTGCTCTTCACTGATTGGCCTACCGGGTCTCAATTAGACATTGCCATGTGAGACCGAGCCCAATCGGACCCCTAGATCAGAGAGGATTCACATGTGATGAATGGTTTGAAGAATCGTGGATGGATTCCGAAGGTTTGTGTGATATGAGTAATTCCACCATGTATTTTTAGATCTTATGAGGAAGTTGGAGCACCACGAGTGATGGTTTTGCATGAGGGAGTTGAACGCACCAATGAAGATCTGATTTCCATCCACCAGATGGATAAAAATGATGAATGATACAATTTACATAGATTTTGGGTGGCTTTTAGGTTAGATTCAAAGCATGAAGCACAAATCTAGAATGAACTGGTATGGATCTAACTTTATAGGAAAAAACACAACTACACACCACGTAGTTCAGATGAACACATGTCGTGTAGTACCCATATGGCTATGGTGCAAGGGTTTTAGAAAAGATAAGGATCACATGATATGTAGTTGGGCCACACACTGTGTGACCCTCATTAGGTAGATAGGAAATGTCATGTATCAAATTACACAAACATGTGTAAGGATACACAGACATGGCCAAGAGCATGGGAAGGGCCATGGGTGGCTAAGGAACACTATGTAGTCCCCTTACACATCATGTAGGGTTAAATGGGTTATGAGACATCTACCAGTAGGGACTATACCAGGAAGAAAAGTGGGATCACATGTTGTGTGGTTACCCTTACACACCATGTACCCCTACTTCCTTTTTTAGGAAACTTCTACCTCTCATATCTTCTTCATTTTTAATCAAATTATGTCACATTAGTAACCTATCCTGAGTGTTTTTTCACATAGAAAGTGATGGTAGCCCTCATGTTGAATTTTGAGATATTATGTGAGATATTATAGTCATGAAACTTATTTAGGAAATTCTTGACAATGGTGGTTATCAGGTAGGATCATTAGAGAGTTTAGAGTGGCACCCTCCTGGTTGGAAAGGAATGGGTCCTTGATTGACCAACAGAGTGGAACCCTCCTACTGGATAGGGAATGGGTCCTCTATCTATATGAGTGGAAACCTCCTATGGTATCAATTTATTGTTCCTCGACCACTAGATTCGAACCCTTCTATTGAAAAGGAAATGAGGCCTTTATCTAATATCTTAGTGGCACCCAACTATGGTATCAGGGTATGGGCCCTTGACCACTAGAGGGGTACCCTTCTACTAGATAGGGGATGGGTCCTCTTTCTTCTATCTGAGTGGAACCCTCTTGTGGTATCAGGGTATGGGTTATCGACCACTAAATTTGAACCCTCCCTATAGGTAGGGAATGGTTCCTTTATCTATTATCTATGTTTCACACTCCTATGGTATTAGGGTATGGTTACTCAACCATTAGAGTGAAACCCTCCTACTAGGTAGGGTATGGGTCCTCTATCGACTATCAGAGCGGCACCCACCTATGGATTCAGGTCATGGGTCCTCTATCTACTTAAATGGAACCCTCCTATTATACTAGGGAATGGTTACTATACCTAGACATTGTGCCCCTTGACTATATAGAATAGTAGTGATATGTGTCTTGACTCTGATGATTCTACTAGACAAACATGCGAGATACTGGGAATCTTTTATAGACCTTTGGAACTGTTGACACTCTTTCCTAGACTGGGCTATGAGATGGATATCCCTTTTCTATATCATTTGGGATTCTTCTATTGAGAATATATATGTGTGTGTTTGTGTTTATATATATATATATATATATATGTCATTGGATGTCGTTGATCTCCTACTTTGGGTTGAATTTTTTATTCATATCATTTCTCTTACTGCTCCCCCTTCATCTTTCAGGGAAACCTACTGGGTATGTATATACTCACCCCTATATGAGATTTTCCCACACATGTATTGTATTATGCTAATAATGGATAGGTCTATGGTGATTAAATAGGAGTATAGGGGTACCTATTGAACTAGAACACATATGGTGTTTGAATCTTTGAGATTTAGATATGGGATTTCTCAACACTTTACTTTTCTGGTTTTTTATGGTTGGAAAATATTTCTGGTTCAATGTGTATTTTTTAATTTTTACTTTTCACTTTACACTTTTGTACTCTTGTACTCCCTATAGATTTTACATGCATGGTTTATACTCTAGATATTGCATATTTTATTATTATTAATCTACACTTCTTCATGAAGATGGTCGGGTGTGTGCATACAGGTACATTAAGAAAAGGCCTCTCATATTAGATATGTCTTTTGGTGCTTATTGCCAGCCCCTGTCCTATGGAGGCAATCTTGGATTAGTTACATCTTGAGCCCCATTGGGTCAGTTCATGATAAATTTGTGTCATGGGTGGTTCATTCCTTGGTAAAATGTTTAGATATGTTCCCTTATAAGGATTTGGGTGGGATTTAAGGAAATAGTGTCAAAGTGTCTCAAGTGTGTCTATCAATCCATGGAACCCATTGTTTCTATGGTGGACGACATCTCCATACATCGGGACTCTGACTAATTGATTTTTGACTCAGTATAATACCAAGACATTGGTTGCAGGGAACATTACTACATATATCATATAATATTAAGCCTTTTAAATTATATTCTTGAGTCAACTCCCCATATCTATATGCTCATCAAACCATAATAAGTCTTGATTAAATTTTTAGGATTCCTCTACAATGATAGTAAACCAGGTTATCAATTCTGGATTATGATGATGATCTATTGAGTGATGAGGCCTTAGTTTAGGTGTCATATTACAATATCCTTATATTAGGTGGATAGGTAGCATCACCCCCACCTATCGGTAGTAGATCATACCGGTATAGTAGGCTGAGGATGCATGAAAGATTAATGCACTCTATGAGTGCTATCACTAGAGGACACTAAGGTTCCATAGTGATCTATACCCCTAGGAAGTTTAGGATTGAATAGAGTTATCAATATATGATTTTAGGATTATCCATACATAGACTGATCAGGTGGTTGTGCTAGTTTCTAGCCTTTTCCATGGAGTAGTTGGGCATGGGTGGAGTCTATTTACAAAGATTCATGATGAGTCGACACTCTCAAGGACTAACTTCCAGTAGCTGTTTAGTGAGGAGTACCACCCTTATTCTTGAACTCAATTCAGATTCAGGTGATTTTTGAGCTACATCAGGGAGGGATGATAGTGGTTGAGTATGTTTTTAGGTTCATAGACCTTACATTGTACTCCCTTAACATCATTTTTGATGGATACTTCTGGGAATGGAAGTTTGAGTAGGGTCTCGGTAGATATATTCATGCCAATGTAGTACCCTTTTGAACTCTCACCTATGTTGGGTTTTTGGAGTGGGCACTAGTGATGGATATATTATTATTAGAGGGGCACCAGGAAGCTGGAGCTGGCAGTGGGTATTTTAGGGCCGAATCATCTGTAGAAGCAAGCATGTGCCAGTCAACAGGATCTCAGCACACGATATCTTCCTAGTATCAAACTCAAGCACACGGTCATGAAAAGAATACAGAATCATGGAAACCTAAAGAGGGTTAGTGTTATAAATGTTATAGGTTAGTTCACATAGAGTGTGATTTCCTGACCTAACATGCTGATGAGGGTAGGCAGATAGTGGATAAATCATCATGGTAGAGGCAGTGTTGTGATTGTGGATTTCCTAGGTAAGGGTAGGGTGGCCCCAGGTAGGAGGTTCTAGTAGATTATTAGGTGGGGATCTAGGAAGAGGAGTTTTCAGTGGTGAACAATGCTATGATATCCTTACACTACCACCATCATTTGACCCATGTCAAGCTTAGGGAGAAAGCAGTCGGGGTCATGGATAGCTACAGGCTATAGATACATATAACCCAGCAGTGTACAAGATGATTAGAGTTATGATCTATGTTTATTATACTCTAGATTAAATATTAGTAAGCACAGTTGTGATTCATTCCTTCATCTTTTTACTCCTAGTGCGAGAGATGGATCTCCTAGTAGAGGTTTCATCCCAGCAACTTTGTATTGAGATTTCTATAGGGAATGCTTCTTTTATATCGTTTATCTACCGACAATTTGAGCTATTTCTTGGTAGAGAGAAGTTCTCATGGGTCCTTTTGTTCTTTACGATGGAACCCTATAATTTTATCTTGGGTATGTATTGGTTTTCCATATTTTTAGACCAAATTGACTATCACCACAGACGAGTTATATTCCTTTGCAATAATGGGATGATATTCACCTTTATGGGCGAGAGATATCTCATGGAAAGCAGATTTGGTTTTGTGAGTTGGAGGTTTTAGTTCAGTACCCATTAGTTGGATAGTGTATCCCTTCATGTATTAGGATCTTCAGGCATCTAGAATCCTTCATTCATGGAGTATTTTATGGGTGTCTTACCTGAGGACGTTCCAAGATTACCTCCGAGATGACAAATGGTGTTTTTCATTGACTTAAATCCTTGGACCACTTTGATATTTTTTGAGGAATATTTCATGGCCCCTATCAATATCCATAAGTTAAAATTGTAGTTGTAATACCTTATATAAAAGGTTTTTATTAGATACAATGTGTCACCATGGGAATATTTGTTTTTGTTCATGAAAAAGGTTGATGGGAGCTTGCGGATTTGTATGAATTATCACCACCTGAACTAGGAAAAAATAAAGAAAAATTACCCATTTCCAATTATTGAAGACATATTTAATCTATTTTGAGGTATGAGATAGTTCTTGGAGATGAATCTCAGGTATGGATACCACCAGTTAAGAGTTTTCAAGGATGATATTCTAAAGCAGGAATTAGGATGTCTCTATGAAAACTATGAGTTCTTGATGATTCCTTTTGGTGCAATGAATTCCCATATAGTGTTTATGGATTTGATGAAACGGATCTTCTAGCTAAACTTATATTTATTTTTTGTTGTATTAAATGATGATATACTCATATACTCTACATTATAGGAGGAGCATGTCGAGCACTTGAGGGTGGTCCTAGATTTTCTCCAAGAGCACCAGTTTATGGTAAGCCCTCAAAGTGCCTGTTCTAGATCCATGAGATTCACTTCCTAGAAAATTTCATTTCTAAACATGGATTAGATGTGGATCCAGAGAAGATCGATGAAGTGATTTCTTGGGATCCAATAAAGAGTGTGTTAGAGATGCAAAATTTTCTTGGCTTGGAAGGGTACTACCAGAAGTTTGTAGTAGAATTCTACAGGACTGAAGGCCCTTTTACCACCCTGATGTGGAGAGGGAATCCATTTACCTGGACTAAGAAATTACAGAGGTTCTTTGAGGATTTGAGGTTGTGGCTGAAGAGTGATCCTATTTTGAGACTACTTGAAGAGGGAGTGGAGTACGTAGTGTATTTCGATGCCTCATAAGATGGTTTTGGATTCATATTAATACATAGGCAATAAATTATTGCATATAGGTTAGGGAAGTTGAGACCCCATTAGTAGAACTATGTGACTCAAGACCTATATCTGGTAGCAATAGTCCTTTATATGAGGATGTGGAGGAACTATCTTTTAGGAGATTGTTTTTTGTTTACTCGGACCATCAGAGCCTCAGGTATGTCTTCACATAGAGAGAATCAAACCTGATGTATAGGAATTGGTTAGAGTTCCTACAATAATATAAATTTTAGATAGTCTACACTCTAGGGAAGGGGAACATGGTGGCATATTCCATTATCAATAAGTCCTTGGCTCATTTTGTAGAGGAGGCATCGGAGCATTTGGCTTCCTTGCAGCTGACCCTGGTTGAGCAGGAGGGTGCAGATTTTATTCAATCCATAGTGTTGACTTCTCCAGCGTGTGAGAGATTCTAAGTTTATAGACATCATTTGTGGGGTATTATGTGATCATATATTTTTAGAAGACTCACTAGATCGATTTTATGAAGGTGGTAATCATTTCATCCTTTTCCAGGTATGTGTGACAGTCCCAACCATGATGTAGGAGGAGGTGATGAGGGAGTTTCATGAATCTCCTTTGGTTGTACATCCCAGTTTGGGGAAGATTTCAAAAGACCTTTAGATTTAGTTTTTGTGGGATGGAATGAGATGAAGCATGGATGAGTTCATCTCTTGATGCCTCACTTGTCAATAGGTGAAGGTTGAGCACCAGGTTCTGAAAGGTTTGTTTCAAACCCTTGAGATCCCAGAGTGGAAATGGGTTGGAATATCCATGGACTTTATGATAGGGATTCCATGGATAGAGAGTGACCATGATGTCATATTGGTGATATTTGAATGACTCATTAAGTCAGTTCACTTCCTTTCTATCAGTGAGAAAATTTTGGTGGAGAGTTTGGGGTAGTTGTACATATGGGAGATTGTCTGACTTCATGGGGTACCCTCAACTATTGACTTAGACCATGATGTATGGCTCACATAATGGTTTTAGAGAGGAATATTAGAGGTATTCAGGACCCAAATAAGAATGAGTATAGATTTTCTCCCTCATACAAATAGGTGGACTAAGCGAACTATCCAGGTGTTGGAGGATATGCTGAGGGATTGCATGTTAAACTTTGGCCAGAGATTGGGGGGATCACTTTCCACTGGTAGAGTTTGTGTACAATAATAGTTTCCACTCTACTATCTGCATGACACCTTTTTAGGTCATGTATAGGAGACCCTATAAATCACCCATATGTTGGACTGAGATTAGAGATGCATCTATTGTTGTTCTATAGATGGTGTAGGTGATGACAGATGAAGTCTAGGGAATCCACGGGTGGATGAGGATAGACCAGAGAAGATATAAAACTTGTGTAGATCGATTACATAGGCTCTTAGAGTTTGATCAGGGAGACCATATTTTCCTACGAGTCTCCCCACGATAATTATTTTCAAGATTTGTTTGGGGATTAAAGTTATCTCCAAGGTTCATCAATTAATTTGAAATATTTCATAGGTTTGGAGAGGTTTAATATCACCTCTTTCTACCCCCATTGTTGGAGTGGGTTCATGATGTCTTCCATGTATCATTGTTGGGGATATACGTACATGAACCTAGTCATGTTTTGGCTGGGGAAGGCAGAATATTGAGGATGGAGACACTTTTGTAGATCACCTGGTGGAGATCAAGGATCAACAGTAGAGGACTCTGTGTGGATGGGCCATCCCTTTGATTTATGTGTTGTGGAAGAACAAGAGCATGCAAGAGAGATCCTAGGAGCGAGAGATCCAGATGCAGGTTCAGTATCCTAAGCTTTTTATTTAGTTTTTTCTTTTCAGGGATGAAAATATTGAGGGAGGTAATAATTTAGAGTCTCTATTTATTAATTGTAATACTTTTAAATATATCTATAAATATTTTTAGAGTTATACATTGAGACAGTGTGCAATTATACGGCTCGGTATGCCCAAAATTAATTTTATAAAAATATTAAATATTTCAATATCACGCATGCATGATTTTTTAAAGAAAGTTGGATAACTCTTAAATGGAATCTCAGATCAAAAATATAATATGACAGTTGATTCCATAATATTATTTTTACCCTAGGTGTGACCTAAAATTGGTTAGTGTTGGGTGTTTGGATAAAAGAAATTGTTGACGGGTGTGTTTAGTTAAATAAATAATTAAATTATTTATTTGAATTAAATGACTTAAAAAGTGAAATCATTCTATAAATATAGTGTTATAGTGGATTTCCATAGTTATATGTATAATCCCAGGACCATTAAGAGGAGATTTATTCCACCCTCTATTGGTGAATTGAGATCAGACAACAATGAGCTTCCAAATACAGGCGAATCGAGGTGCAGCGAACATAATGACTCCTCTTATTTATTGGATAGCATGTTATTCATCAAATAAAGATCCAATCTCAAGGTAGGACTCATAAAATTTTGAAAATATTGACCATGGTCATACTTTTTCTTTGATCTGTGTTCAAATCGAGCCTTTTCATGAGTATGTTAACCAATTTTAAATTGTTTATTCAATTTTTCTCACCCCAGGCATCCCAATTTGTATTCACTAGAAAAGAATTCTTGGAAAATGATTTTTTTCACATTTTTTTATTGTGATTTTCCTTATTTTTTCTTCATGTTCTTCATTGATTATCCAATAAGTTCTTAGTTCGACATTTTCGGGTGGTACTAATCCTGATTGGACCCCTAGATTCATGGATAATTCATGTACGATGAACATATTGAAAAATCATAGATGGGTTTGGACAGTTTTCCATATATGGGTGATTCCACCATGGATTTGTAGATTCGGTGAGGCAGTCGGAGCACCAAAGATGATGGTTGTGCATGAAGGAGTTGAACACACTGATGAAGATCTGATTTTCATCCATCGAATGGCTAAAAAAAACAAAATAGAGGCACTTTCCTTTGATTTTGGGTGTCTTGGATGTGAGATTAAAAGAATTGGGCATGGATTGGGAATGTGTAGGTGTGGATCTAACTTTTTGGTAAAAACACGACTACACACCAAGTAATATGGATAAATACATTCCATGTAGTACCCCAATGGCTGCACCACTAGGGTTTTGGAAAAAGTTGAGGATCACATGCCATGTTTCTAGGAAACATGTTGTGTGACCCTCTCCAGGTAGATAATTCATGTGGTGGATCACAAGGGAAGGACCCCATGCGGGAGGAAATGCTATGTACTAGAGTACACATACAAGGGTAAGGTTACACGGATATATCTAGGATCACATGTTGGGACCAGGGTGGATGAGGTATGCCATGTAGTCCCCTTACACACTATGTAGGGTTACATGGGTAGTGATATATTTACCTAAATGAACACATCCAGGCATCGGAGTGGGACCACATGGAATGTGTATCACATTACATGTCTTATACCCCTACTTCCTTTTTTATTGAACTTCTACCTTTTGTATCTCTTTCATTTGGACTCGTATTTGTCCCATGAGTAGCCTATCTTGAGTGTTTTTATTTATTGAACATGATGGTAAAATTTGTGGTGGATTTTTAGATACGATTTGATATTTTCTAGGTGTTATTATTCTTTTGGAGATGCTCAATAATAGTAGTGATCAGGAAGGATCATTAGAGAGTTCATAGTGGCACCCTTCTATTGGGTAGGGAATGGGTCCTTGATCGACCACTAGAGTGGCACTCTCATACTAGGTCAGAAATAGGCACTCTATCTATCTATCTGAGTAAAACCCTCCTATGGTATAAGGGTATGGTTCCTTGACCACTATAATGGAACCCTCCTACTAGGTGGGTCATGGGTCCTCTATCTACTATCTGAGTGTCACTCTCCTATGTTATAAGGGTATGGGTCCTTGAAAACTAGATTGGAACCCTCCTGGTGGGCATGGAATGGGTCCTTTATCTAATATCTTAGTGTAACCCTTATGTGTTATCAAGGTATGGGTCCTTGACCACTAGAGTGGAACCCAATCGTTTGGTATGGCATGGTTCCTCTATTTATTATTAGTGTGGAACCCTCCTACAGTATTAGGGTATGGATCCTTAACCACTAGAGTAGAACCCTCCTATTGGGTAGGGTGTGGGTCCTCCATTGACTATCAGAGTGTAACCATCCTACAGAGTCATGGAATGGGTCCTCTATCTACTTGAGCAACAACCTCCTATTGTACTAGGGAATGGGTCCTCTACCTAGAGATTGTGACCCCTGACTGTGCAACATAGTGGAGAGGTGTGGCTTGACATGGATGTTTCTACTAGAAAAATTCACAAGAATATAGGAATCATTTTTGGACTTTTTTAACTATTGGTAATCTTTACTAGGATGTGATATGAGATAGAGATCTCCCTTCTCCCTCATTTGGGCTTCTTTTGTTGATAATATGTGTGTGTCTGTGTGTGTCCATGTTATTGGGTGTTGTTAATCTCTTTCTTTAGGTTGAGTTTTCTATTTATATCATTTATCTTGTAGCTCCCCCTTCAAATTTTAGGGTATACTACTGGGTATGTATATACTCACCCCTACATGGGCTCTTCCCACACATGTCATGTCTTATACAGACAACAGACAAGTTGACAATGATTACGGAGGATCATAGGGATACCTGGTGCACTAGACCACGTACAGTGGTTGGAGATCAGAGATTAATATTTGGGCTCTCTAAACACTTTACTTTTCTAATTTTTTAGGTTGGTCCATCTTTATGGTTGGGCGTGTATTTTTTCCTTTATAATTTTTAGTATAAAATTTTGTACTCTTGTACTCCCTAGAGGTTTTACATGCATGGTTTATACTCTAAATGTTGCATTTTCATTATTATTCCTATACACTAATTCATGGATATGGTTTGGTTTATGTGTAAATGTACATAAGTAAATGACCTCCCATATTATATATACCTTTTAGCGCTTGTCACCAGTTCCTGGACTTTGGAGGCAGGCTTATGGTATTCGCGGATCAAGCCTTATTGGGTTGGTTCATGACAAGACACACCTTTCTACGTGTGATATTAAAAAATTATATCCTTTATTCCTATTTTTGGGAAAGTAACCACATAATGGCTCATATCATTATAATTAAAACATCCTATTATCATATTTTCATTATTTTTATGATCATTTTCTTTTTATTCATGAGCCACATTTCCAAAATTTCTACACTGTAAAAACATCCTAGATTTTATAAAACATTATACAAGGTTAATTTTACCACACACATCATAATATGGAAACTAAATTCTCTTACCTTAAAATTTATTTAATGTATGATTCCTCATTACCAACCATCCATACCCATTTTTCTTCTTTTTTCATAAAACATATAATCATTGGTAAACTCCATTTCTACCTTCTCATCCCATTGGACAATTTTATCATAAATTTTTAATTCTTGAGAAGATAATTTTATTCAATATATAGGATTCAATCATGATTAAAACTGATAAATTTTATTATCAAGATCTTGAATACAATTTAGTGTATACATTTCCAATCAGGTTAAATTTTATTAATATGTGGTTATTTCATGAAATTTTTGAAGTGGTTTTTCCAAAAGCTCGGTTTTGGGTGATTGAGGGTGGTTGCACAATCATTTGTATTAGGTTTACCATATTTTTCACTAATAGAAACTCCAAAATGTTCCCACATCCATGGAAAGGCATAAACCTACTTTCCAAAGGAAGATGGTTGATTGAAGTTTCAAACCCAATGATTATTAGGAACTCACATTAGTCAAGAAGATAGGAGGTTGGGCTCATTGCACCCTTTTGGGGAGAATTATTTTTTATTCCGGGACTCTCTTACAGATTTGAGATATATTCATGAAATCCTTCCTAATCCCTAATATGGTACTAGTTACCCCTATACCCATGAATTGATTAAAACTGTGTGTTTATGGGAACAACTGTGTGTTTAAAAGGTTATCCATTATTCTCCTCTCCATTTATGAAGATTTAGTTTATAGCCATGTTCATGAACTCTGGATTTTTTTGTCATCTAGGAAGGTAGTTGGTGTCATGTATATGGTATTGAAGCTATAAAGAATCCTATGTATCCTGTAATAATAGGAATCAAAACCCACATAGGTTGTTTGACATCGTTTAAGGTTGTATGATAGGACTATACCATGCAGTTTAACGTCATGCGGTAAGTACATAAATATAGGGCTCGAACCTTGAGAAGGAGCCCTACATATCCTATTAAGATCGGAATTAGAGTCCATATAGTTTGTGTTATAGGATCATATTTCATAAAATATGTGAGAAAAAATCCCTTGAGTGGTACTTATGCATGTAAGGTTTCCTTGAATTTCCTCATCTGAAGTATGACCCTCTGAGTGAAGATGATATTAAATGAAGATTACATCCTAGTGAAGGTCCCGCACTAGGGGAATCCTAATAATTCTATTGGTACAATCATTTACATTATCTAATCCCATGTGTTCCATTCTATATGTGAGAAATAAGAGATAGTGGAGGATTGGAAACGTTTCATGAGATCATATTTATATAGAACTTACATGTTAAAATTTCCCTTAGAGCGATATGATTACTAATCTCATAGAGAATATGATATGGAGTTCGGTCCTTAAAAGGGTGCCCTACATATCTTATTTATAATAATAATTAGATTAATCATAGTTAAATTAATCCCTAATACACTAATGGGTTTGAGGTACTTGAGGGCATGGTCGAGGATTACACTTAAAAGGATGCCCATGAATAATCCCACTCCTCATATGTTGATGGATGAGGAAGGAAGGTAGACTTATGGGAGGATCTAGTCCCATGAGTTGAGAATATTTGAGATATGGAGGGACTTACACTATGGTGGATTCCCATTGAAGATTAGGCCTTAGGAAGGAATCCTACATATACTACTTGGATAGGAATTAGAGTCCTTATAGTTTAGTACCCCTAAACCGTTGATGGGTTGGGGTGGGTGATTACAATCAAAGGAATTATTATATCCCCTAGGTTTAGGAAAGTTAGGGACATATGTTAGGATGGAAGCCCATGTTGCATATTTATTCTCTATCTTATCACTGATAAAGAGAGATGGTGACCATGAAATGTTTATTGAATATGTTTTTTACAATATAGAGGGTTCATATAAGAGAATGACACAAATAGGGTTACATGAGTGTAATCATAACCCATTAAGGGCACTCCCCTTATAAAGGGGTACCTGTATGAAGGTTAATAGTTGGTGGTTTGCATGGTGTATGTCCAAGTGTGTATGCCAAAAAAAGTTGACATGTTTATGGGTGTCTACATGACATGTCAAGGGTGTCTTCCCAACATGTATTTATTGTCATCTCAGAATTTTCTTCCTGAAATTTATTTATTGTCTTCCTGATATGTCTTAATTGTCTATCTGTCATGTCTCAATTTTATATCTGATATGTTTTGATTTTCTACCTGACATGCCTTGATTATCTACCCGATAGGTCTTGATATTTTTCCTGACATGTTTAGGGTGTCGGTATGAAATGGAAGATACATACAAGAGTGTCTTATTGACATGTCCAAGATGCTTCACATAATTGAAATTGACATGTCTAGGGCCTTTCACATGATCGACTAAATTTTCTCAGATTTCTTCACATGATCAAAGTGACTTGTCCAGGATGTCTTCACATAATCAAACTGGACATGTCCAGGGACTTTCACATGATCAACTATCTTTTCTAGGATGTCTTCACATGATCAAAGTGACTTGTCCCATATGTCTTCACATGATCAAAGCGGAGATTTCTAGGTCCTTTCGCATGATTAACTAGCTTGTCTAGGATTTCTTCACATGATCAAAGTGAGTTGTCTAGGATGTATTTTCATGATCAAAGTGGATATTTCCAGGGCCTTTCACATGATCAACTGGATTGTTTAGTATGTATTCACATGATCAAAGTGACTTGAAGAAGACATTTTTTCATGAAAAACTACATTACCCATGGGTTGTCACATGACAGTGCTGACATTTCAATGGAATTTCGGATGATAATTCTAGCATGTTTAGGTTTGTATGAGGGAATCACAAGACCAGTGAGTCATGAAATCACATTATCTTACAAGATTCATGCAATGGGATCTCATGAAAATTTTTATGATTGTATGCATGACAAAGATTGTGTGCCCGAGGGTTTTCATGGTGAGAGAAGTGCATGTCCACATGTTCATATACATGTTAATTCCACCTAACAAAAGGAGTGTTCACATGATAAGGGTTTCTACCCATGGATGTCTACATTTCATGGTCAAGGGTCTTTAAGGGAATTGAATTCCATGCTAGACATTTCTAGGGATGCATACATGTCTAGGGGCACCCGCGTGATGGAATATCATGATATTTAACTACTCATTCAATTTTCTATCCTTAATGGAATCTTGCAAAGGAAATTGTGAACATGTGAAGGGGATACATGTTGGGGCCACATGCATGGAAAAGGGTGCTTGATCAAGGGTTTTCAGTCCATTTACATGTATAGGGTGTGCACAACTAGGTCATCCAAACATAAGGGAGATGCATGATCAAGGTTGTGGTTTTAAGGTTATATGATCACAGGAACATGAATCCATTGAATAATAATGATAATACCTTGTGAAATATAGGGTTTTCATGAGAATGTCCATGCGAAAGTCTTTATATGATAGAATTTCATGACATTCAAAACATCATGAGACCACATGAATTGTATTAGGTGATAAATCCCATGATTACCTAGAGAGTTACCCTCAAGGATATAGTCAGTTATCTTCCTCTTTTGGTTCTTTTCTCTACTTCCCCCTTCATCTTCTCTCCTTACTCTCCCCATATCCTCTCATGTGTGTGTAATTGTTTGGGGGGAGGGTTTATATATGAATAGGTTTGCCGAAGGAAATGCCACTTTCCATGGGGAAAATGACGCATTCACTGACTTAAGGTGGTGGGAAGCTTCTCATGATCAATATCATGTGATCACCAGCTGTCTTCGTATGATCTTGTGGATTATGGGAGGCTCTTTCAATGAAAGGGTTTGTTATTTTTTATGTGAATAATTAGTGACATCCACATTATCTCTCTTGATTTTCACCATTTCATTATGTAATTCATAGTTCTAGTAATGGCTTCATGTGATTATATGATCGAGATTCGCTGAAAGAGGTGCTTTAGAGTGGTTATCTACATCAGAGTACCAAAAAAGGATGAATTCATGGTTCCAAGGTAATAAATCTTGGATAAATTCACATGATAAAAATTTCAGGATATTTCTTCACATGATCGTGTTATACTCAGGTGGACAGTCGCTTCATCAATGGTCGAGTTCTTTAGAGACTTCATTTGTCATCGAGGTAATAATATTATCACAAGATCATTATGCATGGTCCCTCACTTGATAATGTATTAAGGAAGTGTCCAAATGATCAATTGGATAAATCCTTCATGAAAAATACGAAACCTTCATGCATAGAAAAAAACATTGATTTCTATGTAATCTATGTGATTTCATCACTACTTATCATGATCATCACCACCTTGATCGCACAATCCATGATACTTCTCATGATGGATTCAAGAAGATTGTGTGATTGTATTCACTTGATCACATGATTGATTTAGAGATGATAGTGTTCATACAATGTTATATGATCACATGATCAAAATAACCTCACATGAACAAGGCTTACCCTTGTGATCATAATACTCAGGCGATGGTAAAGTAGATACGTGATCGCATAGTACTGAAGAGTTCATGTGATGCATCTATTATACAAAATTCCAAATGCATGAAAGATAAAGTTTCATACATGGGCTTGGGATTGTTGAGAATATTGACCAGATCATTATATATGGTTGGACTAAAGTGTGTCAAATGTTGAAGTGTTGGGGTGCTAGAAACTGGCTCTCATGTGATCACGGGTAGATCCCATGAAGCATAAAGTTTGAAGATGATGTTGTGGTAGAAATAATATGGAACTTATCGGTTTTATTGAACAGAATACATTATTTCCATATGTTTTAAAGCATAGGAATAGTTTCTGTTTCCTGATCATCCCACATCAGATTAGTGGTTGGTTTGGACTATGCTTTATAATCCAAATTACTTCCTTATCTGGCCAGAAGTGAGTACCAAGGTATGCTCCCAACCTTCACCGGAACCTCCTCATGCCAACACTCTCCTCTGTTGTTCTATCAACCCATGGCGTGGCTCTTTCCCCTTTGCACATGAAATTTTCTATTCAATCTTTTCCACCTATACTATCCAACCAAACTGGATCTGTAGACATGTTTGATGCAAATCCAACATGATCTTGGGTCAGGATGGCTTGGTTAGAAATCCTTGTCTAGATAATGTTTTTAGTTAAAGGCATATACCTAAATACTTAAAATAACTATCTAAGTAAAATGATTATAATAAGGTCTAATGTATGATCCATTATAAAATGAATCACAAGCCCTTATTCTTCAAGGATTCTACCACTATGTACTTCGTGAAAAATATATCATTATTTTTTAATAGTCTTTACACTTCTCAAATATTTGATGACAAAGCATATGGTTTAAAATTATGGGTACCTAAAGAGGTCACTAAATCTTCATCACCTTTCTCAATTACAATAATTTATTTTCTATTCTAAGATAAAAAAAATTACGAAAATACTTCTCAAGGGAAATATTATTAAATTTATCTCATTATAAAGAATAAATATCTTCTATTCTGATGATATTCTTAACCATTGACCACCACTGATTGGCTTCACATTCAAAATAGTAAGTATAAAGAGGTAACTTTTGATTTTTTTAACAACCCATGAATTCAAATATCTTTCCCAGAGATTTAACCCATCCTTCAGCTATCAAGGGTCAAATGATCCACTAAATGATAGAGGGTTCTATTTCATGAAATTATCTACAATGGACATGTTTGTCAATTATAAAAATGGTTATTTACTCACATAGATACCACAACTATTTATATATTGTGTTAACTAATCCATTATAATAAAAAATTGATTTGTTATAATTCCAACCATTACAAGTTGATAATTTGGAAGGATATTGTCCTCTTGGTAGCTTCTCAATTTTCTCTATGGAGAAAAATTCAAAACAAACATGGTATAGCTGAAGTAATATGGTGATATTAAAATGATTTATCATGAAAAATATAAATTAAAATCTATTAAGGGTACTTAATTATATTATCCTAAACTCTAAAAATAACTAAACATTTCTATGATACAACTATAATGGCATGACCTTAAAACATTACATAATCTTCAGTTCTAAATCAATAATTCATTTTCTTACATTTTGAATATTTTTATGGTTTATAGTTTTATATAATTATATCATAAATAATACATAATAATATCATACATTACAAACTATACACTTCCACTCAGTACCCATTTTTTCCACAATACAATACTTCTAAAATGAAACATGTTTTCCATTCATAAAAAATATTCACAATTTTCAAATTGACTTTATAGTTATTCAGACTCATCCTTAACACCTATAAAAACATTTGAAAACATGGTATGAGAACAAAAATATCAACAATGGACATATAAATGGATAAAAATCGTTATTCTATTTCAAAATCATGAGATCATATAAAAGAGTTTTCCTTTTACCTAATAAACTTTGAGATCAAATAATCATTTACTTACACATGAAACTAGATTTACCACCCAAAGTTTTTTACAAAGAACTTTATAATAAAACATAAATGAAAAATCATAATCATGATTATTTATTAAAAAACATGATAACCCATGAAAACATTTTTCTAAAAACATACATTTTACCTTTCAAGGGTATAATCATTCCTTTAATAAAAAGATAATTATCTTTCCTTATGAAATAAAAATATTTCTATAAGAACTCATTATCAAACATATAAAGTGATGTAGGTTCATTAGGTTATTATCTTCTTAGAACCCTTAAAATAACCCTAAAAAGTGGAAATACCCACTTAGTTAATTATAACATAATTATCTAGAGAACATAATTATTACCCAATACATTAGAGATCTGTATTGGGATCAACCATAATAATAAAAAATTTCCAAGTACCATAACATGCATTAAATACATAAAATATTTAATTTCCATTATCAAACTCATAAAAATATAATTTTGAACCCATAAGAAAAAAAATTATAGATATTGATATATCCCATTCCTTTAAAACCTAATTTTTAAAACTAAAACACCCAGAACAAAGAAAAGAAGGGTTTTTATTTTAAGAAAACATGTAATATTATAAATTAATCCAAAAAAATAATGGTTGTGGTTTTGGTAAAATTCATTGATGTTGTATATATTAAAATAGAACATTCCATTTACCTTTTGTAAATAAAGTCAAAACATCTTGTATAAAATAGGTAGAAAGATTATTTTTCAAAACCATTAAAATAAAGTCAAAAGAGACATAAAATGTTCTTTATAGTTTTTTATGCCAATATAAATACATTAGTTAAATTATTTTATGAATATCTTCATAGAAGAAAAATATTTATAAAATAAATCCTAAAAACATTTAAAATGAGTTTTTAAGGTAAAGTGACCCTACCTTGAGTTTGAATTGTCATGTACATTATTTATATTCATAAATAATAAACATATAATAATTATTAAATATATTAATAATCTTTTTCAAGTTTAGTAGTCCTTTTAATTAAATTATATCCATCTTATAAATAATTATTTAATTGTCTAAATTCAAGGTTGACATTTTGAGAACATTCACATTATAAGACATAAATGGATTGGGTAGGTTAATTATGGTCAAAGGGGTTTTCTTTATATTATATAAAAAATCTTAATCAGGACATAATTATAATTTTTATACATTAAATACAATTTTATATCAATACATTAAATGTATACATGAAAAATGAATCGCATCACTTCATAGAGGTGGTAGTCCACACGTATGCACAAACTACGTTATCATTTTTCAATGCATGTAAATGTAAGATAATAAATGATATTTTGTCTATTAAAAAATATAATTATTTATTTAATATAATATATATTAAATCAATCAATCATAATAACCATCCTTATGAAGTGGTAATGAAAAATGAAACACATCACTTCGTGGGGGAGGCAACCCACATGTATGCATGAGAGATGCTTTCATTTACCATATGATGGAAAAGGAGATGAAAAGTGTTGTACCACAATAATTATAACACTTATATATATATATATGTAATATATTGATGTTATTGTTTTATCAATGTTAAATAATATTTTAAGGAGTTATAAGAAGAAATATACATGAAATAGGTCGGTTATGATTTATACCTTCTCAATGGGTAACCTCTCTATCTTACACATTAATACTTATAGGTTTGGTATTTGGGTGAGACTATGACATCTAGGACATGTGGATATAATTTTTTGAGATATTTGGTAATGTATTTTTTGAACTAGATTAGTCAAAATGTGTGAAGAAGGTAGGAGAGGAGGTGACCTTTTATAAGTGAAGGGAGGGGCACCCTTGGAAGTACTTAAAGTTTTAAATTAATATAAATTAATTTTCATCTTCAATTGGAACCAAATTAAAATATTTAAATTATATGATGAGTATTATTTGAAATAATCTCATTAAATAATAATTTGACAAGTTTAGATGATTTTTTTACCCTTATCTCTTAGTTTTAACCCCCCCCCCCCCCCCCAGTTAACCCTTTTGACGATTACTGCTATATCAAAAATTTTTACTCTATAGGAGTAAATATAGTTACTCTAAAAGGAAATGTGACAAATAAGGGTGAAATTGTTGATATTATCAACCATATATTATTAAATTTTCCAAATATAATATTTTAATGAATTTTAATAATTAAATAAAATATTATTGAAAATAATATACCATTAAAGTGATTTTCAAGACTATTCACATAGTTTGATTTTAATGACATAAATATAGTAATGGAATTTAAATATAAACTTTTAAAACATCAATAATATATTATATTTATCTATAAAATTTTTGTTATAAATTAATTCCTCCAAACTGTATTACTTTTAATTTTTTTAAACATTTACTTGATTTTTTTATTACTTGAACAAGAACTATGACGACATTGCATAAGAATTTAAGATAATTATTCCATCACTAAAATTTTAAAAAAATAAACATGATAAAAAATAATTCATATTTCAAATAACCATTTATAACCAAATATAACCTATTTTTATCCATAACATAAAATATTATAGATATTGAAACAAAGAGAATGGTGTTTTATTTTTATTCTTTACTTAAAATAATATTAATGTCATTATCAAAGGAAAATGGAATTAAATTAAAATAAAATTAAAACTTGGGTGGTTATGGTTGAAAAAAACTTTTAAAATTAAATAAATACAATTTTTATGGAGGTTTTTAGGTCTTATATCATATTTCTAACCCCATTTTACCCATTTTACCCTTACCGAAATGACAAATATTTAATATGATTGTTATTAAAAATGAAAAAAAATAAAAGGAAACTATTTAAAAAATTGAAACTAATGATTCCAATTATGGAATCCATTTTTCAGGATTCAATTTCTATATTTTGTATAAATCAATTTTAATATAAATTCATAAAACGCAATGAAAAATAGTTCTTTGAAAAATGTGTTTTTAAGCCCAAAAAAGAACTTATACCAAAATTAGGTATAATTATGATTAATTTATAATTAATTAGACAATTTAAAATTAAATTTTACTTATTTCACATTAACATAAAATTAAAAACATAATTGGACTTTTATATTACTTTATTTAATGAAAACAAATGATAGTTTTACAAAAATCAGAATCATTCACTACTCAATTAAAAATATATATTTTCAAAAAATTATCTAAATATAAATCTAATTTAATTTTTACTTGATGATATAAAAAATGGTGTTCATTTTTTCAAATTCAAATTCTATGACTCATAAATTATACTTCTAAATAAAATTGTATAACATATGAAGCTCAATTTAGTTAGAATAGAATCAATTCCTTTTTATTGTAAAATTAATTAATATACTTATAGTGAATATAAATATATAAAATCTAATTCATGAATATTTAAAAGGAATGAAATTGATAAATTATCAACATTATCCAAGTTTTTATATTCTTCCCCATTTTTTAAATTTTTTCCAGGTAATTTTATTCATTACTTAAACATGTGGGGATATTTTTCATTCATAGAATTTTCTAATTCAATTGTTGATTATTATATAAAATGGATTTTTTTAAAAACCATTACCTAGTGGATCACTTATTACACAAAAAATTATCTATATGGTCAATAATTCCAATATGATGTTCCTTATAATAAACTTTATCTTCCAACTGAACTAATTTGGGACTCAAAACAGAAGATGCATCAGGAACAATCCTCCTTAATAATGAATTTTGAAAAATATCATGTACTTGGGATAAACTCGGAGGAAAGGAAACTTGGTAGTTAACTAATCTGACATAATCCTATATTGTATATGGTCTATTGAACCACATACTTAACTTTCCATTTTTACTAAAATGCATAACACTTTTCCATGTAGATACTTTGAGAAAGATATGATTGACTACCTCAAATGAAATTTCTTTAATCCAATTATCCGGATAACTTTTATATCTTATTTGAGTTGTCCAAATACATTTCTTAATCATCTTTACCTTATTTTCCACTTATTCTATCAATTATATTTCTAATAAATTTATTTCCTTGGATTCATCCCAATAATATGAATCCTGACACCACTTTCCATATAATGCCTCAAATGGTTCCATTTATATACTGTAATGAAAACGGTTATTATATGAAAATTAAACTAATGATAAATATTGATCCCAACTTCCCTAGTAATCTATAGAATAATTTTTAATCATTTCATCTAATGTTAAAATAATTCTATCTTACTTTACATCATATTGAGGATGAAAAGTTGTATTATTATTTAATATAGTACCCAAATACTTCTGAAGTCTTTTCCAAAAGTTAGAGGTAAACCTGGGAACATTGTCAGATATAATAGAAAGAGGGACCCCATGAAATATAATGATCTCTTTAACATAAATCATAAAAATATTATTTAGAAATATATTATCTAAAATAGTAATAAAATGTGGATATTTAGTTAAATTATCAATAATAATACATATGACATTATTATCTCGAGATGTATTTGGTAATCCAACCATGAAATACATGGTTATATTCTCCCATTTCTATTATGGAATTATAAATTGATGAAGCATCCCATTCAGTAATTTCCATCCCAATTTAGTCTATTGAAAATTCAAACATTTCATGGTAAATTTGGCAATACCTCTTTCATTCCATCCCACCTAAAATGTTCTTGAAGGTCTTTATACATCTTAGTGCTTCCAGGATGAATAGATTATAAAGAGCTGTGAGATTCACTCAATAGTTATTTCTCCAACTAGTAATTACAAGAAACACATAATATTTTTCTTAATCTCAAAACATCTTCTTTTTCAATGTTAAATTCAATAAACTTGCCTTTTAAGAAAAATTATTCCTTTTATTATATAACACGATCCTCCTTCTGAGCTTTCTTAATTTTTTCCAACAATAACAACTTCACTAACACCTAAAACAAAATAGTGTAAGTTATTTCATGTATAATTTATAGACCAAAATTAATAAATTAATTTACTGAAGGATCATGTTCCAAACATATCATATTTAATGATGGATTATCATTTCAACTTAATGTATCAACTACCTTGTTTTCTTTTCCTGAATGTTAATTAATCATGCTGTAATAATCCTTAATCAGTTCTATACATCTTCTTTATTAAATGTTCAACTTTTTTTGAGTGATTATATACTTCAAACTTTTATGATTGGTATATATTTCATACTTTACTTCATATAAATGATGTCTCTTTATTTTTAAATAAAAAACCATACAGTATAGTTCAAGTTCATGTGTAGGAAAGTTTTGTTCATGAGGTTTCAATTGATTTGAAGCATAAGCAATTACCTAATCAGTCTACATCAGAAAACAGCCAAGTCCCTCCAAAGAAGTAGTATTCTAGATAAAAAAATCACCATTTCTAGATAGAAGGTTCAAAACCAAAGTATTCACTAATATTATTTTAAATTATTGGAAACATTAATCATATTTTTTCATATAGATGAATTTAACTCCTTTTTGAGTTAACTTAGTTAATGGGATAGATAATAAAGATAATGTTCAATGAATTGTCTATAGTAACTCACTAATCTGAGAAAACTATGAATCTATGTGATAATTTTAGGTCTTGGAAACTCTTAAACCACTTTAGTTTTAGCTATATCAACAGTTATTATATCTTTATTTATAATATTTATGAGAAAATAAATATCTCACAACCAAAATTCACATACACTAAATTTTCCATAAAAATTATTTTTCCTTCAAGGTTTGCAGAAAAACCCTAAAATATTAATCCTGATCATTATAAATTTTAAAATATATCATAATTTCATCAATAAACAAAATCACACATTTATCCAATAAATCATGGGAAATATTTTCATAAGGTCCATAAATATAACTGGATAATTTTTCAACCCAAAGGTCATAACCACAAACTCATAATGCTCACACCTATTACAAAAATTACATATTTGGAATTTCATTCTCTTTTACCTTCAACTAATGGTACCTAGACATGAGATAAACCTTTGAAAAATACTAAATTCCCTGGAGTTGATCATAAATGTATTTGATATGAGGAAAAAAATACTTATTTTTAATAGTGATTTTATTCAATGCAATATAATTAATTAAAAGCATCATAGAACCATATTTATTTTTAATAAACAAAATAGGATCACCCATAGTGATGTTCTAGGATGAATAAAATATTTATTAAGAAACTCTTGTAACTTATTTTTCAATTCCAAAATTTCTACTTGATCCATTTGATAAGGAAGATTTTAAATTGGATTAACATCAACCACTAAGTCAATATTAAATTAAATCTCTATATCCAGAATAATATTATGAAATTCATCAGTAAATACATCAAGATATTCATCTACTATTTGAATATCAACAATTTTAATAGTCTTCTTCTTCTCAACAATATGTGAAAGATAAATTTCACTTCCATGTTTATTCAATTTCTCATCTTCTTGATATGTTATCAAAGGTATGAATTAATTATTTTATACAAACTAAAACTCATTCTAAAAAAAATATTTTTCTCTATTATCTATTTTAGCATGTTAAATATAAAGTCAATCCATACCCAGAAAAATAAAAAACTCTATAAGGGGTGATACCACAAGGTTTTTAGGTAAAACCCTTCCACATATGATAACTAGAATATTCTTATAATTTCTTTTTTAAATTAGTATTATCCCCATCTATTTTTACCAAAAGTTATGGTTTTATTCATTAAGGTGAAATTTCAAATTTATCAGCAAATTTCTCTAAAATGAAAGGATGTGTAAACCCTAAATCAAACAAGACATTGGAATAATTTGAAAAATTAAGTAAGGTACCTATCACCACATTACTAAATGGTCCCACATCTACCAAAGTATTCGTAAAGTATTTAGCCACAATTTTTTTTTTATTAAATTGGTGACTTACATTCATTTTATTTACATTCATGAGATGAAAATCTAAACTTTCCACATTAGAAACACTTCCCATATTTTATATGGCATTCTCCAGGGTTCTTTTTACCACACTTATCACAAGATGGAATTTTTTTTATACCTTCGTATTTATTCAATGGATGCTTCCCCATTACCTACCATCTAGATAACTTTTTATAATTTTTTCCTAGAATACATGATCATTGGAAAACTCCATTTATACCAACTCATAAAATCAAAAAAAGTTTCTCATAACCTTTTAATTCATGAGAATCCAATTATCTTTAATATCTTGGATTCAATCCTAAGTGAAACAGATTAATTATTATATCAAGATCCCAAATATAATTTATTTAATACCTTTCTAATTAGATGAAATTTTCATCATATGTGTCTAATGAATATGCCTAATTATAAATCAATTGTAAGATTTTTTTCCATTTTAATCCAAAAAACTTTAGAAAAATACTTCTCAAGGAAAATATTCTTAAATTCATCTCATTCCAAGGCATCAATATCTTTTATTCCTCTAATATTATTACCCATTGACCAACACTTATTGGATTCACCTTAAAAATGTTATGTAGTAAGATTTACCTCTTGATGTTCTGTATAACCCAGTAATTAGAATATAATTTCAATGGATTTGACCCATCCTTCAACTATCATAGGTTAAGACGATCCACTAAATGTTGGAGGGTGTTGTTTCATGAAATTACATACAATATATATGTTCTTAAGTGGTAAACATGGGTACTCTCTCACATAGATACGAGGGGTGTCCATGGGTCGGGTTGGGTCGGGTTGAGGGCTATTTTGGACCCGACCCAAGCAAAATAGGTCGGGTCAGGTTGGGTCGGGTCAGAGATGTTTTTGGATTCAGACCCGACCCGACCCAACCCGCCTCAAATCCGGTTGGGTCGGGTCGGGTTGATCGGGCTAAAGAAACAAATTTTTTGATATTTTTTTATGATCCAAACCCGCAGGTTGACCAGGTTACGACAAAAAAAATGTTCAGTTCTTTTTTTGGCTATCACCCCATGGGTTGATCGGGTTACGTATTCCTCTACTTCATCTTCTTCGCCGCACTAGGGAACGCCCACATCCTTCGCCCTGTAATAAATAGAACCCAAAAACGTCAATCGGCGACTCGATGGTGTGATGTGATTAGCTTGCCTGCAAGTAGTTATCAAGGTTTGAGGAGGTTGAAGGTGAGTCCAAGAGGGTGTTGAGAATTGGGTAGTGCCTGCACTGATAGATTTAGCACTACACACAGTTGTGATGGAGATGGAGGTGGTGGTAGAGGAAGGGGTACATATAGGTGCGTCGTAGTGGATACACTGGACTAGTGAGGGTGAGGGAGATGTTCAATGATCGTTTTCTTAGTCAATCCTCCACCGTCGGATCTTTGAATCATTAAAATTGTTCTATCTTCCTTTGGTTTTTTTCTTGTTCTTTAGTTTTCATAGCAAAATCGAATGAAATCCAATTATCTTCATATTTTTGTTTATTGATCGGGGCATTGTTTTTCCGCTGATTTCACATGTCTCAATTACTTTGAATTTATTTTATGTTTGTCTTAGAAATGTCATGGAAGATTCAATCATCTATGTGATTAATAGAGTATTCATGTAATGGTGGGTGATGTCATGGACTCAACGGATGGTGTGGGAAAGGATAAAGACAGCGGCGTGGAGCGAGGGTGAGGGGACATTGGGTCGAGAGGCAAGGGGAGAGGGTGAATTCTGAAGAGGCGACTCACAGTAGTCGGTGGTTGGGTCAGGTTGGGTCAATTTTTTCCCAATATGTGACCCGACCCAACCCGACCATGATATAACCCAACCCGACCCAACTCGTGGTATAAATGTTTTAACCTGACCCCACCCGACCCGACCCGACCAGGTCGTTTCGGGTTGGTTGGGTTGGGTCGGGTCTGGACACCCCTAATAGATACCACCACCATTTATAGCTAAAATTAATTAATCTAACATAGGAAAAAATTATCTATTATAATTCCAACTATTCCAAGTTACTGATTTGGAAGGATACTGTCCTCTTGCTACCTTCCTACTCCAGCTTCATTTACTCTATGGAAAAACATTATAAATAGACCTATTTTAAATAAAGCATCATTGTAATATTCAAATACTATATCATTATAACCATAAATTAAAATCTCTCCACTGTACTTACATACATTATCTTAACTTCTAAAATTATCTAAATCTTTCCTTTGATACTAACTTTAAGGACCTGACATTAAAACATTACATTATATTGAGTTTTAAATCAATAATTCATTATATTACATTTCAAGGATCTTTATGGTTTATATATTTAAGTAATTAGGCAAAAATTATTATATAATAAACTCATACATTAAAAATTGTACACTTTAACTCAATATCCATTCTTCCATAGTACAATGCTTTTAAAATGAAACATGTTTTCTTTTCATAAAAAAATATTCATGATTTTAAACTTAAATTAATCATCATTACTACTCATCATTAAACACTATGGAAGACATTTTAAAACATGGTATAAGTAAAAAAAATAATTAAGGGATATATAAAAAGATTAAAAGAAACTCTTTAATCCATTTCAAAATCATGAGATCATAAAAGATAGTTTTGCTTCAACAAAATGAAATTTGAGTTCAAATAATCATTTACTTACACATGAAATCAGATGTACTACCCAAATATTTTCATAAAATAATTTAAAATAAAACATAATCATAAAATCATATTTACGATGGTTTCTTTGAAAACATGAGATCCCATGAAAAAATTTTCTTGAAAACATAATTTATTACCCTTAAAAGGAATAATCATTCCTTTAATAAAATGATAATTTTCTAAACTCGTGATGTAAAAATATTTACAGTAAAACTAGTTAGAAAGCATATAAAATTCATGTAGTTTCTTTGGGGAATCATCTTCTTAATTCCCTTATAGTAACCCTTACAAATGTAATAACCTACTTGGTTAATTCCAACACAATTGTTTGGAGATCATAATCATTACTCAATTCATTAGAGGAAAATATTAAGCTTAACCAAAATAATAAAAAAATTAAAAGGACAATAACATACATTAAACACATAAAATACTTCATTTCCATCATCAAACTCAAAGAAATATACTTTTGAACTCATAATCAAAACATCTTCAGATATTGATACTTCCCTTTATATTAAAACAAAATTTTCAAAACTAAAATAATCAAAACAAAGAGAATAAGGGTTTTTCTTTGAAGAAAATATTAAAACTTGTAAATGAATCCAAACATAAAATAATGTTTTTATTGGTTGTAAAATTTATTGATGTCGTATATGTTAAAATAGAACATTTATTTTTCCTTCTGTAAATAAAGTCAAAATATCCCATATAAAATACATAAAAAATATTACTTACAAAAACATATAGAAGAAACTCAAAGGAGGCATAAAATTTAATTTATAATTAATTTATATCAATATAAATATATCAATAAAATAATTTTATGAATATGTATTTAAACTAAAAATATTTATTAAATAGATCTTTAAAAAATTAATTTTTAAGGGAAAGTGTCCCTTATGTCAAGATTGACTGGTCACATAAATTATTTTTATTCATGAATAATAAAATTATATTAACTATTATATCACTTAATAACCTTTTTAAATTTTTTATTCCTTTTATTTCTCTTATATCCATGTTATATATAATTACTTAATCTATTAAATTCACATTGGATGTTTTGAGAACATACAGATCATAAGTCAGAAATGGCTAGGGTAGATTTATTATGGTCAAAGAGTTTATTATTCCATATTATCCAAAATCTTAATCATGAAATAATTATCATTTTTATACATTAAATATAATTTTATAACCATCCATGAAATATGTTCATGGAAAATGAAACACATCACTTCGTGGAGGTGGTAGTTCGCACGTATGCGAGAATGGCATTATCATTTTCCAATAGAATGAAATATAAGATAATAGATGATATATTATCTTTAAACAATGATAATTATTTCATTAATATCATATATAATTATTAAATATATCATAATAACCATCATTTTGAGGTAGTTATGAAAAAAGAAACGCATCGCTTTGTGGAGGTGGTAATCCGCATGTACACACAAGCAATGTTTTCATTTCCAATAGGATGGAAAAGGAGAATAAAAAGGGTTATAGAATAATATTAATAAAATTTAAGTATATTTAGTATAATTATGTTATTATTTCATCATGTTTAAATAATATTTTAAGTGGTTATAAGAATAAATAATCATAACATAGGTTAGTTAGGACTTATACCTTATCCTTGGATAACCTCTTGGTCTTACTCCTTAAGCATTCTAGGTTTAGTATTTTGGTGATAAAATTAACTATTGGATATGGGGAGGGATTTATGGGATATTTATTGGTTGAAATAGAGTGATAAAAATGTGTGAGGAAGGGAGAAGAGGAGGTGACCTTTTATAATTGAAGGGAGTGGCACCCTTAGAATACTTAAAGTATTAAATTAATATAAATTAATTTTCATGTAAAAGTGTCACAAAATCAACCCATTTATAATCTAAAAATAGTATGAGTTTAAATAATATCATCTAATAAAATTGGGATAAGTTTATATGATTTTATCACCTGTATATCGTAGTTTTAACCCCCCGTTAACCCTTTTGATGATTACAGTGATATCAAATTTTTTTACTCTATTGGAGTAAATATAGTTCCTATGAAAGTAAAAGTGAACCATAAGAGAAAAATGGTTGATATTATACCCCATATTACATTAACTTGTCCAAATATACTATTTTATGAATTTTAAATAAATAAATAAAAAATTATTTATTATAATATACCATTAAAGTCATTTTCAATATTATTCACATAGTTTTACTTTAATGACATAAATATAGTAATGGGATTAGAATATAAGCTTTTAAAACATAAATATTATTTTATATTTATCAAAAAAATAATTTAACTATATAAATAATCCAAATTATATTATTTTTAATGTTTTCAAATACTATTTACTTTATTTTTCTATTGCATGAACAAGAATTGTGTCAATGATGTATAAGAATTTAAGGTAATTTTTTCATCACTAAAAATTAAAAATAAATTAACATGATAGAAAAAATTCATTCATATTTCCAATAACCATTTATTACTGAATATAAACTCTTTTTTTAAAGAAAAAAATATCAGATAAATTAAAACAATGAAAGTGGTGTTTTATTTTTATTCTTTACTTAAAATAATATTAAGGTAATTATCAAAGGAAAGTGGTAATAAATTAAAAAAAATTCAAATAAAATATATTTATGGTCGAAAAAAACTTATAAAATAAAATAAATATAGGTTTTACTAAAATTTTTAGGCCATATATCATAGTTTTAATCTTATTTTACCTGTTTTACCTATGTTGAGGTGGAAAATACTTCTTATGGATACTATTCATAATGACCAAAACTAGAAGGGAAATATCTTCCAAATTTGAACCTCCTAATTCCAAATATAGAATATATTTTTAAGGATTAAATTTCTATAATTGGTATAAATAAATTTTAATATAAATGGTTAATATACAATAAAAATCAGTTTTTAGAAAAATGTATTTTTTAAGCTTCAAAATGAACTTATATCAAAATAAGGTATAATGATGATTCATATATAAATAATTTTATTAATTATAATTAAAGGATTCTTATGTTACTTTAATATTAAATTAAAATCATAATGGTACTTCCATATTACTTTATTTAATGAAATTAAATGATAGTTTTACAAAAAATTGTATCTTTCACTCTTCACATAAAAATAAATCTTTTCAAAAAATTACCAAAAAATAATTTTGATATAATTTTGAATTGATTATATTAAAAATTAATTTCATTTTTTAAAATTAAAATTCTATAACTTAGAAATTAATCTTCTGAATAAAACTTTATTATGCATGAAACTCAATTTAGATAGAATAAAAATATTTTTTTTATTGGAAAATTACTTAATATACCTATACTAAAAATAAATATATGAAAATTAATTCATGAATATTTATAAGGAATTAAATTGATAAATTATAAACATCAAATGGCTTCTTAATTTTTATCCAAACATGGATAAATATGCTGATAATACTATCCTTGTTTTTTGTAGCCCAAGTTCAGTCGCCTACTCCTCTCCTTATTATACATTGATCTTTTTTTATCTTAAGACTCTAGTCGTATATGTATATTTTTCATATTGGAATGAAAATAAGTTTAAATGGTATTAAGTTTTAATTTTCTTCTAGAGAATATCTGTAACACCCGAGACTTTTATGAGAAATATTTTGTTTTTAAATCATTAAAGGAATATTTCACTACACACAACACTATATTGGCTTGCTTTATACGCAATCGCGGCCTTCCTCGATAGCTTGCGTCGTACGCAATACCGAGTTTCACTAAACAATGATATGCAATTAAAATATTATTAAAACTAGCCATTATGAATAGTAATAACCACTTTTTTAAATTTTATAAATTTTATTTTTCAAAATGGACTCCATTTTTGGATTCAGAATATCGAAATTATCCTAGGGTAAAATTTTGGTATTTTTCTGAAAACTTTCAATTTTTGATGAATAGTGAAACCACTAAGTGGTAGTTAAAAAAACTGAATTTTTCATAAAACTTAATTTTACCACTTCTGTGAGTATAATTTCAAAAATCCTAGAGACATGGTTAATATCAAGGACTAAAATGTGGTTCAATGAGTTGAAAATAATTTTTGGTGAATAGTAACTTTTTCTTTTTTTACCACGGTTAAAAGTAAATAGGGTAATTAAGGGTAAAAGTGTTATTATTATTACACTAACACATGTCCTACTTCTATTGGATAAGTTTAATTCTACCAAAAACAACCTTAGGAATAAAATATGACCATTTAGGCCCACTTCGATTAGATTAGGACATTTATTATTAATTTATCTAAAGAAAGGTTAAAGTAGTTAAAATCAAAGTTTAATATGTAAATCATTTCTAATATGGGGTTATACATAAGATAAATTAGACTAAAAATATTAATTAGAAAGATAAATATATTTCCTACATAATGGTATTTTATTTGTAATTTTTAGACATTAAATAATTTAATTTATTTATGACACAACGATGATGCAGTAATTATCTTATTAATGAAATATTGACATAATTGATGTTATAAATAACCAAATAAATGTAATTTGAGACTTTTTAGGAATTACAATAATTTTCTAGGTTAATATTACATGTTATTATTGATTTAATTAACTTTTTTCTAACTAATAATTCTTTTATGATTTTCACAAAAATCAATTACCAAATAGTGTCAAAATTGACATAAAATAGTTTTTAAAAACAATATTATATTATTAATTGTTATTTTATTCCTAAAAATCTAAGGTTCGGACAAATGACTTAGATAAGGTGATATATATTAATAATAAACAACTTGGGGTTCTTTTGTCTTGTTATAGTAAGTTTATTAGCCTTATAGTGTAAGAACACAAGAAGACACGGTAAAAGTAAAATTATTTAACTTAATGTTAAATCTAAATGATAAGGTTAAAATAGGAATCTAAACTTGTCTAAATTATATTGGATGAAATGATTTCGACCCATCCCCACCTTATCTTCGAAATAAATCAATTTGGATCTATTTAAAAACCGAATTTGACTTTATAATAAAATAATATTTTTAGTTATTCCAAAGGTGCCCCTCTCCTCACTTATAAAAGGGAACCTACTCCCTCTCTTCCTCACACCACTTTGAGCCTTAAAGCTCGGCCACCCCTGCCAATTTCTTCTCTCCACTTCCCTAGAGACATCCTAGAGGTCCTGGTCTTCTTCAAAGACCAATTTTAGTGCCCTAAACGGAGGTCTCAAAGAAGCGCTTCAAAGAAGAGGTAATATCCGTTACCGATTATTTCATCTTTATTTCTTCTTCCACTTCTTCTTCTTTAGTTGTTTCATTATGAAGTAATAACATCAGTATCACTCATATACTGATATGTTATTATAAGTATGAAACAACCCTATTTCACCATCTATCCATCCTACAAAAAACGAAATCACCGCGCGTGCGTACGTACGGAATACCGTCTCCACGCCGTGGTGTAATCTATTTTCCACCACCACCTTACTTATATGGGTATAATGGTGTAAATAATGACTATATATTATTATTGTAAATTTATATTGATTCTGAAATAGTATACATACACTCCAATACAATTCCATGATCATGGGAACGATATCATCGCTCATGCGTACGTACGGAATACTGTCTCCACGATGTGATGCGACTCGTTCTACATGATCTTCATTGAATAATGATTATATAAATGAATTTAATGAATGAATATGATATATATTACTCTAATACCATTCTAGAAATGAGTTATCTATAACATAAAAAGAAAAATAAGAATTTATTTGACAAAACACTCATAAGAACAAAAATTAATAAACACCCGAATAACAAGTAGTAATTAAATATTACTAATAAGAAGCTAATAATATGACCATATATGATATCATAAAAATAAGTATGATTCTCGAATAAGTCAATGACATTATTTAAATCATTATACAGGAGGTTCGGACACTTACGAAGCAAATCGGACCTAAGGTAAGGGAAATATCACAATCTCATTTTTATCTGAGATTGTTTATACTTTGGTATTTACTGGGGTGTATTTTATCATCCACATCCATGTTTCCTCAATATGTAATATTTATATCCTTCTACAATAGTTTATATCCAATTTTACCCTTCGTTGAGTTTTTAGTAAAAGATATGAAAGGAATCTTTTGTCATTTTTCGTATGAGGTACTTTTTGACTTTTCCGACAAAAGTACGAGAAGAATGTTTTTTTAACTTATACGGAATGAATGGATTTTTTAAACATTATTTCCAAGAAGCTTACTTTGCAAGTTTTCAAGTTTATTTTTAATCAACTTCTTTTAGTTTAAAATTTTATGACATGTTAAGAAAGGAAAAATATTTTTGAAGTAGAAAGGATATTTTCCTCAAGAATGGAGTTCAAGTGTTTTATCAAAATTATTTTCCATCTAAGATAATATAGGGTTCTGTTTCTATCCCTATTTTTACATTGATTTGATTATGTTATGGTGGAATTATTTTTATGATGTCCTTTTATCTTAAATGGATTATGTTATGATGGCATGATGTTTAAGATTCCCATTTTTATTACATGGGTTATGCTATGATGTATGGTTTATGATTTTGTGGAACACATAAGAATGGTATCATTATGAGATGGGTGGGACCTATATCTCCCTTAAATGAATTGGGTAAAGATTTTATATCTCATGAGATAGACATGGCTGGAACGGCAGGTTAAACCGGTTCAGTGAAATAGGACTGAAACGAGGAGTGAACTCGGTTCAAAAATGGACTTTATCCACTAAGATAGTCTTGGCCATGAGTCTTGACTAATAAGAAATGATTCTCAATGATTATGTGTGTATGCCACAAAGTTTCATGTTTTAAGTTATGATTATTGGGATTTCATTTCACTACTATGATTTATCCCATATGCTCTCTTTTGCAGGTTAAGATTTCCAAAATGTTATGTTCTTATGAATATGATGTGATTGATATTTCTTTTGTTTACCCTTACTAAGCATTTGAGCTCACCCTTTTGTATGTTTTCTTTACCCAAGTCAGGAAGAAGGTAATTAAGTAATATATTCCAAAAGGGACTATAGATATGATGAAATAAATGGGAGACATTGTAGACTCTTTATGAACTAGTTGTTTATGTTTCCCAGTTTCTAAAGACACTATACCTATACGGTCCTTTCATGGTTTTGTTATATGTTGTAATAAGTGTTCTTCAATTTTGAAGTAATAACAATTTATGTAAAGTATGGGTTGTTATAGTTGGTATAAGAGGAAAGGTATAGTCAACCTTTAGAAACTAGGATGTGAAAGCCTTAGTAAGAACCCTAAGGATAAGTCTAAGCATAGAACACAATCTTAGTGTTTTAGAAATGGACATGAATATCCTAGGATAAGACCTTAATTGTGAAATTTTATTCTTGATTATGTGGTTTTCCTATTATAATTAGTGTTTCTCACACTATTCTTCTTGGTTTTAGTCAATGGATGAAACCCGAAGGAACCGTGTTAATGCGGAATGTGACGGGCAATGCAATGATTTTCCCCATAAGAAACCAAACGTTATGGGAGCTGTAATGAAAAATATTGTAGCCATGATCACACAACTTTCTCAAGATATGAATCACGCATGACTTCCAAACGAGCAAAGGAACGAGAAACATTCTGTTGAATCCTTCATGAGGCAGTGTCCACCTTCATTCAGCGGGTCTACTGATCCATTAATTTCTGAACAATGGATTAGTACTACTGAAAAGATATTTTCAGTTCTTCAATGTTTCGAAAATGATAAAGTCATCTTAGTAGTGTATCGTTTGGAAGGTGATGCAGATCAATGGTGGAATCTTATCAAGAATACGAGGCAAAGAGACGAAATTGAGTCCATGGAATGGGACGAGTTCAAGAACTTATTTTTCAATAAGTACTTCCCTCGTATTCTCCGAACAAAGATGGAGAAAGAGTTTCTTGAACTAAAGAAAAAGGATGATGAATCTGTTGGTACCTATGAAGCAAATTTTACAAGACTTTCAAGGTACGCTTCTGGTATTATTATCCAACCTGAGAGTAAGATCGATCGATTCTTTAGTGGCTTAAAACCAAGTCTTCGAAGGGCGTTATCCATAAGGGACTTCAATAGCTACGAGGAAATCACTCGTTGTGCTCTCAAAGTCGAGATAGAGATTGGAGTAACCCATCAGTCATATGGGTTTGATAAGAAGATGAAAATGGAATTCAAAGGAAAATCTAAAGAGCACACTGAAAAGAAGATGAGTTTTCCCTTATGCTCAAAGTGTGGAAAGAAACATGGAGGGAGTTGTCTTAAAGGGACAAGTAAATGTTTCAAATGTGTAAAGGAAGTTCATTGGGCATTTGAATGCCGCAATGATGGGAAGAAGATGTCTAATGATGCAAACAAAGGAAGGGATACACAGAATGAACCTACTACACTTCAATGTTTCAAGTGCAAGGAGATGGGGCATTATGCCAATCAATGACCAAATCCAAGGGTTGATGATGATGGTCGACGTCAACAAACTCTTAAGGCTAAAGACAAAGGAAAGTCACATGCAATTTCTATCAGTGATGTGGAGTATGATAACGATCTGGTGAAAGGTACACTTACCATCCACTCTAAAGTAGCAAATGTTTTATTTGATTCTATATCCACCCACTCTTTTATTTCTGAAGAATTTTCTAAGGATGTCACCGTATTACCTCAACAATTAGATGTTGAGTTAGCTGTGACAACCCCTAATGGCACAACAGTCACATCAAAAGTTTACAATTCTTCCCCGATTGAAGTTTATGGGAAAGTGCTTCCTGCAAATCTTGTGATCCTTCCTATAGTGTAATTTGATGTGATTCTTGGCATGGATTGGCTTTCTTTATATGGAGCTCATATCAATTGCCAAAGTAGGGAAGTCACATTTCATATTCCAGATCAATCTATGATCGTCTATCAATGCAAGGATGAACATAACCTTCCAGTGGAAATTTCTTCCATCTTATGGGTCTTGATTCCACTAAATGAAGGTTATTTATCTCAAATGGTTGGTGAGAAACTCATGATTAAGAATATGCCCATTATACGGGAGTTTGATGATGTATTTCTAGAGGAATTGTCGGGTCTTCCACCAAATCGTGAAGTTGAGTTTTCAATAGAACTCGTATCGGGTGCTTTACCTATTTCAAATTCACCTTATAGAATGGCCCCAATTGAGTTGCAGGAATTAAAGAAGCAACTCCAAGAGAATCTTGATAAGGGATTCATACGCCCTAGTGCATCACATTTGGGAGCACATGTTCTGTTTGTTAAGAAGAAAGATGGATCAATGAGACTCTGCATTGATTATCGAGAACTTAACAAGATCACTATCAAGAACAAATATCCTCTCCCATGCATTGATGACTTATTTGACCAACTACGCGGAGCTCAATACTTTTCCAAAATTGATCTTCGTTCAGGGTGTCATCAATTAAGGTTCAAAAGGGAGGATATACCAAATACATCTTTCCGTATAAGGTATGTACACTATGAATTTATAGTGATTCCATTTGGTCTTACTAATGCCCCTGCTATCTTCATGGATCTGATGAATAGTCTTTAGAGACTATTTTGATCAGTTTGTGGTAGTCTTTATAGACGATATTCTTTTCTATTCAAAGAGCAAGGAAGAACATGAAGATCACTTGAGAATTATATTGAAGACCCTGAGAAAGGATAAGCTTTATTCCAAATTTACCAAGTGTGAATTTTGGCTTCAAAGAGTTTCATTTTTGGGTCACATAATCTCAAAAGAGGGGATATCTGTGGATCCAGAAAAAACAGAGGTCATCAAAAGATGGTCGAGACCAACAACAGTAACTGAGATCTGAAGTTTTCTTGGTTTGGATGGATATTATCGACGTTTTGTGAAATATTTTTCATGATTATCTAATCCACTCACCAGGTTGACTCGGAAAGGAGTTAAGTTTGTTTGGATGGAGGAATGTGAAGAGAATTTCAAGGAGTTGAAAAGAAGGTTATCCAGTGCACCTGTGCTCACACTGCCTTGTAGTGGAGAAAGGTTTGTGATCTACAGTGATGCATCCAAGAAGGTACTGGGGTGTGTTCTTATTCAAAATTATATGGTGATAGCTTATGCCTCACGACAGTTGAAAATCCATGAGCAAAATTACCCAACACATGATTTGGAGTTAGCTGCGGTAATCTTTGCATTAAAGATTTGGAGGCATTATCTTTATGGAGAAAGGTGTGACATTTATACTGATCATAAAAGTTTAAAGTATATTTTCACACAAAAAGGAGATGAATATGCACCAAAAAAGATAGTTAGAGCTGATTAAGGATTATGACTTCTCAATCCATTACCACCCTGGGAAAGCAAACAAGGTGGCAAATGCATTAAGTCGACAAGACCATGCCAGTTTATCCATGATGAGGATCACAAAAGATCCAATATTTATGGATTTATAAAGGATGTATCTTGGAATTATAATGGAAAGGGAAAAATCTTATCTTTCTCAAATGAATGTTCAACCATATATACATGTGAAGATTAAAGAGGCACAGAAAGAAGATGTCGAGTTACAAAAGAAGGTGAGAAATGTTCCTGAATTCAACCTTGATTGTGATGGGATAATAAAGTTCAGGAATAGGGTTTGTGTTCCTCCCATCCTTGAATTAAAGAAAGATCTGCTGGATGAGGCTCATAGTTCTTCATTCTCTATTCATCCTGGAAGCACGAAGATGTATAGGGACCTGAAAGAGTACTTCTGGTGGGATGGCATGAAAAGAGATGTTGCTGAATATGTCTCTCGATGCTTGGTTTGTCAGCAAGTTAAAGCTGAGAGACAGAAGTCTAAGGGGATGTTACAACCATTACCCATACCCGAATGGAAATGGGAAAACATCACAATGGACTTTGTAATAAGAATTCCTAAAACATCCAAAGGCAATAATTCTATCTGGGTCATAGTTGATCATCTTACAAAGTCTGCACACTTCATTGCTATTAGAGAGGATTTCTCTCTGGATCAGCTTGCCAGGATATATGTAAAGGAAGTGGTAAGATTTCATGGAGTACCACTTTCTGTTATATCTGATCGGGACCCGAGATTTACCTCAAAGTTCTAGCGAAGTCTTCAGCATACTCTGGATACAGAGTTGAGTTTCAACACTGCTTATCATCCTTAGACAGACGGTCAGTCTGAGAGAACAATTCAAACTCTAGAATATATGTTGAGAGATTTCTCTATGGATTTAAAAGGTGGTTGGGATCAACACCTACCTTTGGTGAAATTTTCTTATAATAATATCTTTCACTCCAGTATTCAGATGGCTCCTTATGAAACTCTCTATGGAAAGAAATGCAGGACTCCAACTTGATGGGATGAAGTTGGGGAAAGAAAGCCATTAGGACCTGATCTTGTTGATGAGATGGAAGAAAAGGTCCGATCTATTCAACAACACATAAGAGCAGCTCATAGTCGGAAGAAAAGTTATGCCGACAACCGAAGAAAAGACCTAGAGTTTGAAGTGGGTGATAAAGTGTTCTTACGAATATCTCCCTGGAAGAGGGTCATGAGATTTGGAAAGAAGGGGAAGTTGAGCCCTAGATATATCGGTCTTTTCGAAATATTGGATCGTGTTGGAAAGGTAGCTTACCGATTGGAGCTTCCACTGAATCTATATAAAGTTCACGATGTGTTCCATGTATCTCTCCTGAGAAAGTATATACCTGATCCTTCACATGTACTCAGCTCAGAAGTTGTACCGTTGGAGCAAGATCTTTCTTATGAAGAAAAGCCGATAGAGATTCTGGATCGTAGCGAAAAAGTTCTGCGAAACAAGATCACTCGTTTGGTGAAAGTTTTATGGAGGAACCACCAATTAGAAGAAGCTACATGGGAGCTTGAGGATGTGATGAGGGAGAGGTATCCTCATCTGTTTGTTACAAAGTGACGAATTTCGAGGGCGAAATTCATTTTAAGGGGGGTAGAATGTAACACCCAAGACTTTTTTGAGAAATATTTTGTTTTTAAATCATCAAAGGAATCTTTCACTACACACAACACTAGATTGGCTTGCTTTACACGCAATCGCGGCCTTCCTCGATAGCTTGTGTCGTACGCAATACCGAGTTTCACTAAACAATGATATGCTATTAAAATATTATTAAAACTAGCCGTTATGAATAGTAATAACCACTTTTTAAAATTTTATAAATTTTAATTTTCAAAATGGACTTCATTTTTGGATTCAAAATATCGAAATTAGCCTAGGGTGAAATTTTGGTATTTTTCTGAAAACTTTCAATTTTTGATGAATAGTGAAACCACTAAGTGGTAGTTAAAAAAACTGAATTTTTCATAAAACTTAAATTTACCACTTCTGTGAGTAGAATTTCAAAAATCCTACAGACATGGTTAATATCAAGGACTAAAATGTGGTTCAATGAGATGAAAATAATTTTTGGTGAATAGTAATTTTTTACTTTTTTTTTACCACGGTTAAAAGTAAATAGGGTAATTAAGGGTAAAAGTGTTATTATTATTACCCTAACACATGTCCTAATTCTATTGAATAAGTTTAATTCGACCAAAAACAACCTTAGGAATAAAATATGACCATTTAGGCCCACTTGGATTAGATTAGGACATTTATTATTAATTTATTTAAAGAAGGGTTAAAATAGTTAAAATCAAAGTTTAATAAGTAAATCATTTCTAATATGGGGTTATAGATAAGATAAATTCAAATATAAATATTCATTAGAAATCTAAATATATTTCCAACATAATGGTATTTTATTTGTAATTTTTAGACATTAAATAATTTAATTTATTTATGACACAACGATGATGCAGTAATTATCTTATTAATGAAATATTGACATAATTGATGTTATAAATACCCAAATAAATGTAATTTGAGACTTTTTATGAATTCCACTAATTTTATAGGTTAATATGACATGTTAGTATTTATTTAATTAACTTTGTTCTAACTAATAATTCTATTATGATTTTCACAAAAATCAATTACCAAATAGTGTCAAAATTGACAAAAAATAGTTTTTTAAAAAAATATTATATTATTAATTGTTATTTTATTCCTAAAAATCTAAGGTTAGGCCAAATTACTTAGATAAGGTTATATATATTAATAATAAACAACTTGGGGTTCGTTTGGCTTGTTATAGTAAGTTTATTAACCTTATAGTGTAAGAACACAAGAAGACACGGTAAAAGTAAAATTATTTAACGTAATGTTAAATCTAAATGATAAGGTTAAAATAGGAATCTAAACTTGTCTAAATTCTATTTGATGAGAGGATTTAGACCCATACCCACCTTATCTTCTAAATAAATCAATTTAGAGCTATTTAAAAACCGAATTTGACTTTATAATAAAATAATATTTTTAGTTATTCCAAAGGTGCCCCTCTCCTCCCTTATAAAAGGGCACCTGCTCCCTCTCTTCCTCACACCACTTTGAGCCTTAAAGCTCGGCCAACCCCTGAAAATTTCTTCTCTACACTTCCCTAGATACATCCTAGAGGTCTTGGTCTTCTTCAAAGACCAATTTTAGTTCCCTAAAAGGAGGTCTCAAAGAAGCGCTTCAAAGAAGAGGTAATGTCCGTTACCGATTATTTCATCTTTATTTCTTCTTCCACTTATTCTTCTTTAGTTGTTTCATTATGAAGTAATAACATAAGTATAACTCATATACTGATATGTTATTATAAGTATGAAACAACCCTATTTCACCATCTATCCATCCTACGGAAAACGAAATCACCGCGCGTGCGTACGTACGGAATATCGTCTCCACGCCGTGGTGTAATCTATTTTCCACCACCACCTTACTTGGATGGGTATAATGGTGTAAATAATGACTATATATGATTATTGTAAAGTGATATTTATTCTGAAATAGTATACATACACTCCAATATAATTCCACGATCATGGGAATGATATCATCGCTCGTGCGTACGTACGAAATACCATCTCCACGATGTGATGCGACTCGTTCTACATGATCTTCATTGCATAATGATTATATAAATGAATTGAATGAATGAATATGATATATATTACACTAATACCATTATGTAAATTATGTATCTATAACCTAAAAAGAAAAATAAGAATTTATTCGACAAAACACGCATAATAACAAAAAGTAATAAACACCCGAATAACAAGTAGTAATGAAATATTACTAATAAGAAGCTAAGAATATGACCATATATGATATCATAAAAAAAAAGTATGATTCTGGAATAATTCAATGACATTATTTAAATCATTATACAGGAGGTTCGGACACTTACGAAGCAAATCGGACCTAAGGTAAGGAAAATATCACAATCTCATTTTTATCCGAGATTGTTTATACTTTGGTATTTACTGGGGTGTATTTTATCATCCACATCAATGTTTCCTCAATATGTAATATTTATATCCTTCTAAAATAGTTTATATCCAATTTTACCCTTCGGTGTGTTTTTAGTAAAAGATATGAAAGGAATCATTTTTCGTTTTTCGTACAAGGTACTTTTTGACTTTTCCGACAAAAGTACGAGAAGAATATTTTTTTAACTTATACGGAATGAATGGATTTTTAAAACATTATTTCCAAGAAGCTTCCTTTACAAGTTTTCATGTTTATTTTTAATCAACTTCTTTTAGTTTAAAATTGTATGACATGTTAAGAAAGGAAAAGTATTTTTGAAGTAGAAAGGATATTTTCCTCAAGAATGGAGTTCAAGTGTTTTATCAAAATTATTTTCCATCTAAGATAATATAGGGTTCTATTTCTATCCCTATTTTTACATTGATTTGATTATGTTATGGTGGAATTATTTTTATGATGTCCTTTTATCTTATATGGATTATGTTATGATGGCATGATGTTTAAGATTCCCATTTTTATTACATGGGTTATGCTATGATGTATGGTTTATGATTTTGTGGCACACATAAGAATGGTATCATTATGAGATGGGTGGGACCTATATCTCCCTCCAATGCATTGGGTAAAGATTTTATATCTCATGAGATAGACATGGCTGGAACGGCAGGTTAAATCGGTTCAGTGAAACAGGACTGAAACGAGGAGTGAACTCGGTTCAGAAATAGACTTTGTCCACTAATATAGTCTTGGCCATGAGTCTTGACTAATAAGAAATGATTCTCTATTATTATGTGTGTATGCCACAAAGTTTCATGTTTTAAGTTATGATTATTGGGATTTCATTTCACTACTATGATTTATCCCATATTCTCTCTTTTGTAGGTTAAGATTTCCAAAATGTTATGTTCTTATGAATATGATGTGATTGATATTTCTTTTATTTACCCTTACTGAGCATTTGAGCTCACCCTTTTGTATGTTTTATTTCCCTAGGTCAGGAAGAAGGTTATTAAGTAAGATATGCCAAAAGGGACTATATATATGATGAAATAAATGGGAGACAGTGTAGACACTTTATGAACCAGTTGTTTATGTTTCCCAGTTTCTAAAGACACTATACCTATACGGTCCTTTCATGGTTTTGTTATATGTTGTAATAAGTGTGCTTCAATTTTGAATTAATAACAATGTATGTAAAGTATGGGTCGTTATAATATCCACATATGAATTGATCTTCTCTTAATTTCCTTTCAGGTGGTAGTAGACTTTTATTTTACTTTGGAATCCTCATATGACCTTCAACCTTTCCATATTCCCATATTAACTCATGAGGTTTTTTGGATATAGTTGTATCACTTTAATGGATCAAGGATTTAGGGGTAGTAGTTTTGGTTGTGATTACTAAACTTTTTCCTATATCAACACACCTCAACCCTTGTAGTGTAACTCTTTCTTCCCAATATGGGAACCTTTAATCTGGTAGTGGCACTCAAATTCTCAAAAGTTACTTTATGGTGTGTGTATAGATTGATTATTATGTGAATATTTTTATTATTTTGGTTTTATTTCTCCCATTGATGTGTGACTGAAAGTTTCACAAAAAAAACATGATTTCTATGATTTCTAAAAAGTATAATACTTCATGTGAGTAGCTAAGTTCAAATTTTATAAAGAACAAAAACATAATCACTTTTTTTATGTAAAAGAAAACTCATTCATAATAATCTTACAATATACATAAGATATTTCCCTTTTAATATTCCCTGATTTAGATGAAACATAATAAATTCAACCCATTTGTAAGAAATATTTTTCACTTTAGTTGATACATAACATTTTTATCTTTACCAAAATCCTAGTTTAAAGGATATGTAATAAATATTTTCAATATTTAACAAATATAAATATCTCGCATAATTCATAAGGTATATTTTTCATAGGTAATAAAAATATTTCATACATAATATTTTTTTCTTATAAATATTATATTTCATCCCATGAGTGATATTTATTTATGGTTTATATGTAAGATATAATATTTTTCTATATTTTAACTCTTATTCACAATATCTATAATATCATCCACTATGCCCAAGACTTTTTCATATTTCATTTCCCACCAAATATATTATGTATCAAGAACATAGTAGCTCAAATCTTAGTCAAATTCTCTCAAATTAAGTACAAAATTACCTTTTTACCAAAAATAGAAAAAAACATAAATAAAATCATGGATTGTATAAATAATTTAAAACATTTAAAAATAATGAATTAAAAAAAATTCATAAAAAATACCAAAAATGTTCCTAAAACATAACAATGATATCATTTCCATTGAATTTAAAAAATGGTGGGAATAAATTTTTTGAAATGTAAGGTAAGATTGATGATAATATAAGCTCGATTGATTCCCACGCACTTAATTATTGAACTCCATGACAATTTTGAGTGAAAAATATTTCCAAAGTAAAATTTAAAATATAATACAAGGAGAGTCACAAAATTAAACACTAAGAAACCCAAACTTATCATGCTTCCTCAATGTCATTAATTATAAATTATCTATTGGGTATATCAAATTTATTCCCACTTCATTAATTCTCTCATGAACATAATCACCTACCTCATTGGAATTATTTCTCTTATCAAAATATGAATTTTGGAAAAGTTTTTCTCATCCCAACACATTTAAGGGTCACCATAGGCTTAATTAATTTCAAAATATCTAAAAAATTGATTCAATGGCTTATGTGAATCATGAAAAATTCCGAATTATGTTCGTTGGTTAGAGATTGGAATATTTCAGATGATAAAAATTCTAAGGTGGAATTAGGATTTTTTTTCTCTATTTGAAATTTTTTTTAATTATTATATTTTTATACTCATGAATAGAATCCTTATCACTCCCCTGGTAATGATCTAGCTCCCAAAACCTTAATTTTAATTTAGGAATCACACCTTCAAAATTTAAACACATAAAATTTATTTTTCATCTTTGTACCTTTAATTTTTTTTTCATGTTCTAAAAAAAATTGTACTTCAAAGGTAAAGAGGGGTCCTTTAGACTTAAAACTATGGTGTGAAATTCTGAGAACAACTTTTGAAGTATATTTTTTTCTTTTTTATAGCAACCCATACTTGATGATTTTCCTTATTTTTTAGAGTTTCTAAAAAAATAACTTATTGACATGATTTTATCTTTCAAAATCTGGTCAAAAATAGCTTAAATCAATGAATCTTTAAAAAAATTCTTCTCCTTATTCTCTATTCCAATTGAAACTTTAGTTAATGAAACATCCATAAAACTGCACCCTCCCCCACACTTGAGTTCAACTAGGATCATGAAATTTAATTCTAGATCAGGATGGATAGGGATTCTAGGTTTATAATGTGGTTGTTTCACCATGTTTTTTATACATACAAGGTATTTACAAGAGAACAGTGTAATGGTAAGTCAGAATAAAAGTTAATTGTATTAAAGGATGATTTTAAAACCAAATTAATTGCCTTGATTATCTTCAACACAAGTACCTTAAGGCTTAATGATTTTGACAAAAACACAAAAAGTTATAGTAAATCAATAACTTTTTGTTTCACTCAAGAAGTGAGGTTATTTTGAAGAATATTTTAAAAGGGTTTGGAATATTTACAGTTAAGTGAATTCAGTTTTGGGTTGTAATCTAATACATAGGATTCAAAATTTAGTGGTATTTTCATTAATTTCTAAATCATTGAATTTAAAACAATGTATATTTCAAAATTTAATTAAATTAGTTTTTTTATTCCAAATAAAGTTATACGTTGGAATAGTTTCTAAAAATAACAAAGGCTTTTAGTTTGAGCTCACAAGTTTCCAAAAAACCACAAAAATGAAAGTGAAACATATAAAAATGAAAGAAATATAGTAAAACAAAATTAAAAGGGAAAATACACAAAATAAAAATCCAAAAAAGGTTATTCCTCCACTATGCAATTATTTTGTAAAATGTATTTATTTTGAAATGGTTTATGTGAGAAATTAGAGTCATGGGTTATAAATGAAAAAAAGTGAGAAATAAATACACAACTTGTACTAAGTTGTATTCAACAGTTCGAAGATAAATCTACTCCCCAAGAGCCTATTTAAAACTCTTTATAAATAGCATTAATCTATGACCATTGAATATAAATAGTTCTTATTTTCCTAGTTCTTTAATTTTTATAACATCAAATGAAAAAATATGAGTAATAATATAGGTTACAGGCCATTTAGATTGAAATTTACCTAAAAATAACTTGATTCTAGATTCAAACAATAGTTTTTTTATATCCTTCTTTTATATCCTTGTTGAGGATAAACTCATCAAGGAAATCCTTGGTTTTATATTTTTATGGTATGTAGTTTTCATAAGCATTATGTTTTATATATTCTAACTCATAAAAGTATAATTTTCTTTCTTCTAAAGCTTCTAACATATTCAATTTTCAACTCTTAATAGACTAAAAAGATTTATGGTCTAATTCCATAGGTATGTTATAATATTTCCCATACAATATTATAAAATTTTATATTATAATTGGAGTTTTAAAATCAGACCTATAAGCCTAGAGGGCATCATATAATCTAAAACTATAATATTTTCTATTTAGGTAGATTTTTTTCTTCAACATGTGTTTAATATCTATATTTAACAGCTTATCCATTCCATTTTTGATGATTTTAGGGTGTAAAAACATATGATTAACTCCAAAATTATTCATAATAACTTATAAAGTTTTATTGAAAAGTGCATACCCAAATAAGTGATAATAAACTTTGGTAGACCAAACCAATAGTATAGGTTTTCTTTTAAAATTTTGAAAACTTTTTTTTCATCATCTGTTCTAGTGGGAGTAACTTTTAACCAATTAGACACATAATTTATATTAAGTAAAATTTAAAATTTACCCAAAATAATTAAGAAATTTTCACATTAATTTTATACTTATAACATCAAACACATAACAAAATAATACAGATTTTTGTTTCATATCATATCTCTTGGAGATATTACCTTGAAACTAGTAGGTTTTACATGCTCTATAAAATTCAAAAGCATCATTAAAAAGGATGTCCAAAATAAACCAAATTCAAGAACTTAAAGTATTGTTATATGAGGTATAAAATTACCACCATAACTCAAAGTATGATAAAATTTATCATTTATTAGGTTTCATAGTATGGGATGTATATCCTATTTTTTTGGTCACTTCTAAGATTCCATAGATAAGTATCATCTCAAATATATTTCCAAAATTTTCTCTCTATCTTGGTGAATTATTTATTATAAAACTAGTGTGGAAATTCATTATAAAAAAAGTAATTAATAAGGTCAGTGATCCATGGTCTCAAACTATTAATAGCATGGAGTTCCTTATTAGGTAAATTTTTCTTGATTGGAAAATAAATTTGAAGTTTCTCACTCAAAACATTGAATGCTAGACTTAAATTTTGATTCTCTAAAATTTAAAATCCCTTTTTATCCCTAAGATCGACATAAAATCCTTATAATAATAAAATATAATTTTTAGCCTCATTTTTTAATCATGTTTCTTCAAAAAAAATTATTGCAAAATGGTCATTTAAAATAGTTATTGTGGATCCTAACAAATAACATAAAAATTTAACTAAATAAAAAATAATAGTTATCATATCCTTATTAGTGTGTGTAGTGAGCTTATGATTTATCTAGAGTCTGAGATTCATAATATATAACATTAGGTTCTTTCTCTACTCATTGCCTCAACACAAATTCTAAGGAAAATTCAGATACATCTATCATTAATTCAGAAGGAAAATCCCATGAATGTGGATGGATAATGGGTGTATATTCTAACTTATTTTTTATCTCCCTAAATGATTTTTTATATCCCTCATCAATGCAAAAAAATATATTCTTTTTTATAAAAATATAGAAAATTATGAAGTTATCCTGCTATGATCGTTTATGAGTATTCAGTGGAAACTATCATGGCTAAGAAAAGATCTTATACTCCTTAATATTTTTTGGTATGGAAGTGAGAAAATTATATCAACCTTGGATTGATCATTTTTTCTTCCATAATTGGATGTAAAGTAGCTGATAAAAATTCCTCTCCCTACTATAAAATGGAATTTCTCATAGTTGAGGACAATATTTTTTTCAATGAATATTTTGAGGAAATAATAAATACTATTTAAATAGATTTAAAAATAGGGTTCATAAATTATGAAATAATCCCTTAAAACCTCCCTACACTCCTCTAAATGTTTATAAAAAAAATAAATATAAATCCTTGAAAGGATATTGGATTATTATATAAACCAAAAGGTATTATTATACAAGTAAAAGTACTAAAGGGATAAGTAATGGTGTTTTTATATTAATATTTTCGAGTGATAAAAAATTTAAATTAACCTAAAAATCCACCAAGAAATAATTAATAAGACTATCCTATATTCCTTTCAATAAATTGGTCAAGAAATGGGAGAGGAAGTGATATTTTCAAGTCACCAAGTTGAGCTTTTGTAATCAATACACACTCTCCATTAGTTGGGAAGTATAGTAGGAATGAGTTATATAAATTTATTCTTTAATATGGTAAAACCACTCTTTTTAAGAACAATTTGGATAGGATTTGTCCATTGTATATCAAAAATTGGTCAAATTATTCCAACAGTCATTAAGATGATTGATTTATTTTTTAAAAAAAGTGTTAAGTTTAACCTTCTTTAAAATTTCCTAATAGGTTTAGAATCATCATCCATTAAGATTCTATGTATACAAATTTAACAACTAATTATAGTCCAATCAAATAAGGTTCATCCTAGAAATTTCTTATTTTCTCTTAGGATGCTTAAAAGTTTATTTTATTCATTTTTTATATCCATTTAACAATGATCCCAAGAAATTTCTCATTCTCATCTAAGAAATAATATTTGAGGTTCTTAAGTAAAGGTTTTAATTATAATGCAAGTGGGATAATTTCACTTTTAAAATAAGTTTTTATAGACTAAATAACATTAAATTAATCTCTTAAAAATTTTCCAAAATAAGAATTTTTTTTAATATTTAGTAGTAAAGAATAGTGGTTCAACAGACTGTACACAACTTTCATTTTCATAAGAAATTACATATTCAAAAAAATTATGATCTAAATTACTATGTACAATTTCAAAAACATAAAAACACTCAATAATTAGTTAACATGAAAAATTTTCATATTATTTAAAAAAATATTAAATAGTTTCATTAAACTTTAAATTTTTTGTTGTTTCAATGAAATTAGTAGAAAAATCAGAAATTTTAGTAGCCTTGCATACAAAATTTTCAACATTTAAATCCTTTTCAAATGGAATATTTTTCATTTAAATGTAAATAAATTTTAGTATTAGGAAAATTCACATTCTCAGAAACATAAATCGATGGATCGTTACTTGTGAAATCAGGAAATAACTCAATAGAAAAACAATCAATCATGCTCACTTGGTATGTTGAATATTCCCCTATTGGGTAATTCATGGATTGAAAAATATTAAATTGAACTACTTCTCTTCTAAATTAAATTGAAATTTTTCACTAAGTTAACTCAAAATAATACTATTTTTAAAACTATAAGTGGTTACTTATTGAGAATATTTGGAATTAAGTAGGCCTCTTATTCCAAATTATTGAGAATTATGATTTATGTCAGTTATAATAGTTCTAGTAGTGACTGGGGTTTTTTCTACTAAGTCTCCTTTAATAGTAACATTTATTATGATTATATTATTAAGGAAAAAAATATTGAATCAATAATTGAACACTAATATGGTGATAGTGGTAACTAAAACATGATCTTTTAAATATATCTTAATACTCAAGAAAATTTTCTCTTTAGTTTTTCCTAATTCAATAAATTTATTTTCAAAATACATCAGTCTTATAGCTAGGGTAAAATTTTTAATAAAAATTTTCTTCAATCAATCCAATCCTTAATGAGAGTTGAGTGGGAGTGAAATAACCACTCCTTTTATACTTATTCCAAAGAAAAAGGCAAATCTATCAACTTCATTTGATCTTTATTAACTCTCAGTGGATTCATATTGATATAAAGGTGACTATATTATTACAAGTGTTTGTTTATATCCTCTCCTCTATTAAATTTAATAAGTTGATGAATGATTCATGAATTGATTTTAAAACTAGAAATTTAGTCAAGTTATTCCATATTGTTTTATTGATTATCATCATATGAAAAGTATAATTCCTTTAGATTTCATTGATTATCCAGGTTATTTTCAAGTTCTTAACACTATATCAATAGTAAGTTGATGGATTCATATCTATAAGTATATGTTTCAATTCTATTCAGAAAAATTTCTCTATAAAAGGTATAAAGATAGTTTTGTATTCCTTATACCTCACAAATCTAACACTATAATGATAAGTCCTATCAAACTAAAGGTATAAGGGTGTTAAATCAGGGTGTAAACCCATGGACATAAAAAAATATTCAATCAACTTAGGAAACCTCCCTAAAATGGTGTAAAATTTATAGGAGGGAGATTTTTTCATGGAATCCCTATCAATATTTTATCCTTAAGTTTTGAAACTATAGAAACCATTGGGGGAGTAGTGTAATGGTCAAATTAAACTTTTCTTTAATTTTTTTATCTTTATTTTAGGATATTATGCCCATGTTCATAGGGTTAGTGTTAGACATGTTACTCTTGTAAGAAAAATAACTAAAACAAAACACTAATATGAAGGAAATTGAAGCATATATAGAACACACATATTTTACATGGTTTACCAAAAAGGGATACATCCAAGTAACACATGCCGATGATGTATTGATTTTATAGGATATAGTGTTTTTGTCACAGTCACTTTGTACAGGACTCACTACATTCAGAATTTTTTGGGCTCAGTAACTCCTCACCCAAGGAACACTACCTATTCTTCACTCTCATGGACTAATTTGGTGGATTATATACCATGGTTTATATACTTGTAGGCATCTTCAATAGATAAAGAACATGATGGTCTATATCTATCTATAATGAGACTATTCTTGCATCATAACACCAGATTTGATCATGTGTTTCTCTTATTTATATTATACTCTTATTATTCAATGGAGAATGATATTAACTCCTCAATGAGAGAGTTAATTATTTTCCTTCCATGATGCTATAACAATATAATAGCTTCTCTAGATGAGTATAATTCCACACTGGGATTGTTCTATTTCCCTTTGTCTTCTTCCACATCCAGATATAATAAAGGATACTCTCTCTTCTTATTTTTAGCCTTCACTCAGTTGTATTATTTTATTTCTTGAATTCCCAATGGATTTATTTATGAGAAAAAAAATTAAATATTTATTATGTGAATTAAACTAACTTTACACTATCCAATACATAACACTGATCGCATAACCCTATGCATGTAACCTTGATCGCGTAACCCCGAGCATGTAACCTTATGCATGTGACTCAGTCCTCCTATGAGATTTGTGTAAAACCAATCATATAAACTCATTCATGTGACTCGTTATAAATATATCCTTCTACCTAAATCCTCGACATGAATCCTTCCATGTATCTTTAATTGGGTCAACCCACCATATGATTGATTAGGTGAATGTGATTCGTGATGAAGTTTATGTAGAGCCCCTTTCCTTCTACCAAAATACTCTCAAATCATACTTCAATTTATTTTTGTTAAAATTAAATCAATAGACTAAAAACATGAATGGTGGTATATTTATAGTAAAAACCCAACTGAATTAACTCTGAAAATTTCATTCAACCATTCATTTAACCAAACTATGATAATTACGCAGATCGCCTAAACAAGAAGCCTCCAATATCATGACTCACCTGATATACACGGTTCTCATGACTCCCTTTATGATCCCACTTTATCACTTAACTCATCCAATAACATAATATCATGGATTCATGAAATCACTATCGTGGACAACATATCTTCCTTTAGGAAAATCGTGTGACTTCCTTCAAAAATATCTACCATGAAAATCATTTGTGCCTTGATCGCATTAATTCTTAGTCATTTAGAGTGTAATTACCCTTAAGATATTTTCATAACTATATTACATGATTCTTTCATTAATTTTTGTTATGGAAAACAACATCACATGATCTTTTTGAACTCAAATGACTGCATGATCCAAAAGGGTTTTCATAGAAACACATTATTTTCCCTTGATATTAAGCTTAATATTTTAGAAAACACTTGGAAGTGAAATGTTATTCCATTAATATTTTAGGATTGAAAAAGTCTTCATGAAATAGTCTTTTTACTTCTTAGATTCTCATTTTTACTCTGAGTTACTTCCTTTATAGATGTAACAATTATTTTGTGCTAATAAACTTCTGCTAGATGAGAATAATTGTCACTTCACCTACCTTCCAAGGTACTAACCATAACAGAACCAGTTCTTAAACGATTATATAAATCCAACCTATATTCATCCTTCTTCTAAAACATTTATATAACTCTTCTCAGCTTCTTCTCCTCAATTATATTAAATCGGATTCTGGATATGAAATATACTCCATACATCCAAGAATAGGACCATGATATATTGATATATTAAGGTCACTACTGGAAAATGGGTCTATACCCACAGTTTCAAAATAAACCGTGGGTATAGGGTACCCTATACCCACGGTTTTGATAAACCGTGGGTATAGGGCTAGTAAGGGACCCTATACCCACGGTTTTCTAAAACCGTGGGTATAGGTGACCTATACCCACGGTTTTCCCCAAAACCGTGGGTATAGTTTTAATTTAAGACCTATACCCACGGTTTTGCATAACCGTGGGTATAGTTGTATTTTTTTTCAAGACCTATACCCACGGTTTGGCCCAAACCGTGGGTATAGGTTATTTTTGGAAGATCTATACCCACGGTTTTAAAAAACCGTGGGCATTGGATATATTTTTTTTAGACCTATACCCACGGTTTTCCAAAACCGTGGGTATAGCTTTCCCGGGTAATGGCGGGAAAAAAAATTTAGGCGGGAAGTGGAAAACAAATGGGCGGGAAAAAAAATTTGGCGTTCTGTTATTATATATTTAGAAAAATGTAAATAAGTTAAAAGAAAAATATGTTAGGTCTGTTGGTGACTCGCTACCTTACTGTTCAGCAGGTCTGGTGATCGATTCCCACCTCCGCCATAATTTTATTCATAGCGCGTCGCGTATATTTTAATATATTTAAATAAATGTTAATATATGTAACTAAAACTCACCGTAGCCTAGTTGGTCAGCCCCACGGATTCCTCATACAGACTCCGGTTCGAGTCTCCCCGGACACCCTTACCATTTTGATTTTTTGATTTTCAGATAATAGATAAGATTAATATAATTATCAAAATATATATATATATATATAAGCGCTTTGGGTGAGTTGGTCGTGGAGTGCCCATCAGCACGCTGCTGGTCGGGTGTTCAAATCCTGATGCGGCTAAATTTTTTAAAACGAAACCGAATTAAAAATTCCCACGGTTTGAGAACCGTGGGGCAAGGTGGTGAGCCACGCTGGAATTTTTGATGACACACAGTATCCACCTATACCCACGGTTTACCCAAACCGTGGGTATAGGTCAAGACCCCTATCCCGACGCCGTTGTAGCCCACGGTTCCCAAAACCGTGGGTATAGCCTATACCCACGGTTTTGGAAGCTATACCCACGGTTTTGAACCGTGGGTATAGCTCGTTTTTCCAGTAGTGGGTGTATCTTTATATTTCTCCATAAAAAGTTCTTATGAACTACACAACCTATATTTATATTATATGATACTATGATTGACTATAAATCCAATACAAAACATAAGTTTCGGATGAAAATTATTCCCCTTTTTATTTTATTGTCAATACTATCATAAATACATCCTCTATCATATACTCTGAACATTTCACGGATATGGATTTATGATTCCTCATTTTCATAGCCCTTTGAAATCAAGATACAAAGGGCTAGGTGAATCCATATTTTACCTTCTCACTCTTTCCCCCTTATGAACTCATCATATCAGTATTTTATTTCAACTCCCCCTTTATCATATAACTCTTTATTGATTCCATTATATATAGCTCTAATCCCCCTTAATCAATAATTTTCATGCATCATGTTTTCAATTATCTTTATAAAAATATGTGGGGGAATGAAATTCTTATATAAATCCTAATATATAGATATAGAGAGATTATTCTCTCCCTTTTCATACAATTATTCTCTAACCATTTTATACCATAGGCTGACATCTAAAGGCCTCATGGCTATATCATCCATTTGTAAACATTGGCCTCCATCTTTCACCTTTGGATCCATTTATCAAATTCATATTAAAACATTTCTCTTTTTAACAACTTTTAATCATGGAGAATACCTTTTTTTAGAGCATCATACTACTAAAAAAAGTTTAGTGAGTGAAATTACCACTTGGAATTGAGTTATTGAAAAATCATTTAATCCAACTGAGTCAGGATTTATCGTAAGAAACAAGAGTTTAATCCAAAAAAACATCATTTTTGTCCATGTCACTCACTTATTTCCCTAGATTTTAGTAACATGGAATTATTTATTTTGTAAATAATTTTTTGGTCTCAATAACACTAACACCAAATGGTTATTGAATAATAAATTAATCACTAGTGTGTGAGATATACCACAAGTTAAGACAATTTACACCACTTGTTAAATAGAACCTCATGGTACCACTTTGTATCATTAATCTTTAATTGCTTATGGGACTCCTTTGTCAGATAAGTCTAAACAACCTAGAGTGATTGTCACCGAATCTCTATGGATATATTCAAATTTTAAATAATACCAATTTTTTATACCAATTTTTGATTTGATTACAAAATTTAAATTACTCTTCAGGATAGGGAGACCCCTTTTTGAGAATTTTATTTATTTATATAAGATTCTTAGTATCCTAAAAATAGCCATATCATGCCACATTGTTAGAAAAAAAATACATAAACATGAAATGCATGAATGTTAATTTTTCTCCACTAATATTTATTATCATAGTAATCTAATACCACTTGAATTGAGACCTGATACCTATAGTTAAATATTCAATATGACTTGGAACCACTGGATTATTCAAATATAGTTTTGAAACTTACTTATCTTTATATTATGTTATTCATTATTTGTTCCTCCTTTTTATAAAAATGTGTCTTCTATAATCTTATTTGAATATTATAATGGTTTCTTGACACCACTAGTTGATTTTGACATAATATGTTAATTTCAAGAATTATGATTTTTCTTATTGCATGAATCTCTATTTAGATTATTCAACTATTCCCTTTCTGAAAATACACCCCATATATTAGGTATCTCCCTTAAAATTATAATACTTATAAAATATATTAGAAATAACCAAAATAATGGGGAGAGGTGTGCCTACATAATCCTAAAATAGTGTATTATAGTTGGTCATGATGGACCAACCCTTTTCTTCCAACTTTTATCCAAACATTCACTATGGTGCTACTTCTCATGATACCACTTACACAATTTTCTCTTCAGATGAATTATTTAAAACATTAATTTATTAAATTAGTCTTTTTTTCTCAATTTAAAATAATGAAAATTCATTTTTCTATGACTCTTATATATTTCTATCTAATTCCAAATGATTTGGACATATGATTAAGTATTCTTTCCTCACATGATCAATCTTATTTTTATGTACAGGTTCCATAAGCTTCTTTTTCCTTGTAGTTTAAAGATTAAACCCACATGTACAAGCTTACTTCATTGATACATTATATGACCTCTGATCATTATTATTCCTCCACTAGAGGTCTCTTTCTCTTTCCTTCACATCTTTTCTTATGGCATGACTTGTGAAACCACTAAGGAATTATTCATGTCATTTATCTTTATTATCCATCTGATTCACCTTACCCTTTTCCATATGTAATGAATCTTTATTAAAGTTTATAATATTTTTACTCACAAATAGATAATATTTTATTTTCCTCTTCTATATTTTCTTTTTTATTTTTGAGGGGTTGTTGCGTGTGTGACACAGTAAGTGCATGGTGCACCTTTCATTGAGTACCTTGTTTTTCCTCCATAATAGTGTATCTTTTTTCTAGATTAACTAGTTTATTCTAGGATAAGATTTTACCTCATATGTCACAAGAGTTTAGAACCTCATTATGGCTCCTTTTTCTTCCTTTAGTGTACAAATCTTTTTCATGTTACTGAAGTTGACATAAATAAAACATCACCAATTAAAACACACCTTATGTAATCATTTCTCATATAAGATATTGGTGTATCTAGTATTCTTATTATAACATTGATCCCTTTGTATTTGAGACACATAATCATGGTGTGCCCTATATTTCCAAATTAATAACATATCATGGATATTTTTTCTAAGAGTATTTACTTACATTTTTTTCAAAAATCTTTTGATTATCTTTAGATTTAGAAATATTCTTCCTATTATATAGAGATTAAAAATTTGGAGCCTCAAATACTCCACTTGTAGATGCTTCTCTGAAGGGAAAATCTACCTTATCCTTTTCCTTAAACTAACTGAGCTTTGGCTCAAGATCCCTAGTCTTTTTATCTTTATTCTCTAACTGGGTAGTCATTTCTTTCATACATTAGGTAGCTTCTATTCTTGATTTTTTCCTCTTTTCAAGATGTATCTTGAGAGGGATAATTCTTTCTCTAGATTCTTTTTCTTTATCTATTTTTATTCTTAATAATTGTGAAATATCTTCAAGTAATTAAATTTATTCTATTATATTAGTACTCATCTTATTTATGTGAACATTCAAGGACCCCTCTAATATTATCATCATATTTTTTATATAAAAAAATTATTCAATGATCACATAGTATAATTTCTTGTTGATATCCCAATGATACATCCTATATTGGAGGAAATGAATATTTTAGTGGTCTCAACACACACTTTTTTCAAATTTAATACTAAACATCATTTCCACCACTTAATTTCTAAAGTTATCATCATATGCAAGTGGTTCATCTTCATCACTTAAGACTAAAAATATTTTACTTCCATTATATTAATCATCAAATGGATCCATGAATATCTTTCCATTATAGATGGTAGTGTATTCCTTAAGTTTATCAATATTTACATTTTTCTCTTCAACATTGGAATTTAAACATTCAATATATCTGGATTTTTCATCAATATTTACTTTGAACTTTACTTTTTCATTCAAGTTCACATGACTAGATAATTGATCCATTAACTCTTCCTGAAGTAATCCAATATCTGATTAAATCTCATCCACTTATTTAGTAGATTCTTTTAATAATATAAACATATTTTTATTATTCAATTTTTGGATATCTAATTCTTAAAGAGAACCTTAAAGATCTACCTGAAGGTCAAAAACACCCTCTTGTTCATTCTTCTCTTTATTTTGTACAAATTTCATCTCTAGGTAAAAATTTGAAATTCTATATTTATAAGAAACTTCTCCAACATGGATAAAATTGGATAAAATATTAGAATTATAATTTGTCACATTTATTTTGATATATGATATCTTTGGAGTATTCTTTTTATTCTTTCCTTTTTTTTCATACAGCACTCTACACTAATCATATTCACTAATTTCTCATATTTAATATCTTTATAACCTTCTTTTATGTATTCATCACAACCATTATTTCCTTTATTATTTTTCTATAAAAAATTTCCATGGTATTCCAAATTTCAAAAGTAGTAACACAATGAATGGTTCTATTGTAAAATTTATATTAAAAATGTCTATTAAAGATCTTTTTATCTCTTTATTTCCAATTCATTAATTTTTCTTTCTCAAGTTAGAATCTCTTCGAATATAATTTATAGCCTCTCCACCAAAAGACTTTAAAAACATGAGAATTTATTTCCACCAACCACAAATGTAATTTCTTCTAAAAAATGGGGGCTTCATTATAGAATTCATGAGAATAAAAAATATAATACATATTCTGAACTTGAACACTAAGAAAAAACCTTTAACCTATGATACAACTTATTATAACCAGAGACGCTATGAGAAGCGGGTTAATCACGATGATGGTTGAATTAAACTTTTCTTCAAGTTTATATTTATTTTAGGATTTTGTTCCCATATTTGTAGGAATTATGTTCAACCCGTTAATATTGTAATCACAATCACTGAAACAAAACAAAAATATGTAGGAAACTAAAGCATGCACAAAATACACAAATTTTACTTGGTCCACCACAAAGGGATACATCTAATGAACACAAACCAATGATTCATCAATTTTACATAATCTAATAATATTAACTAGTTATATGAATATAATGTTTTGTTCATAGACACTTCATGTCAATCTTACTTCCTTTACAACTTTATCTACTCGATTACTCCTCACCCAAGGCACACTTCCTCTTCTTCACTCACACGCACTACTTTAGTGAAGTAACTTCCATAGTTTATAGACGTGTATGTCTATTAAATAGATTAATAACATGATGGTTTATATCTATCTAGAATGAGACTCTATTTACATCATAACACATTATTTGATTATTTGTTTCTCTTATTTATATTATGATCTTCTTATTCTATGCCGGAGGATATTAAATTCTCAATAAGAGAGTTAATTATTTTTATTCCAAAATAATATCACATCATCATAGCTTCTTCCGATTAGGATAATTATATATTATAATTTTTATATTGCCCACTTTCTTATTCCATGTATATATATAACAAAGGATACTCTTGATTCTTATTTAGAGCCTTCACTTAGATATACTCTTTCATTTATTTAATCTTCATTTAATTTATTTATGTGAAAATACCTACCTAAATATACCTTATACTAAGTAACCATATTGTACATAGCTCACATAACCTTGATTGCATAACCCTAGACGTGTAACCTTGTGTGTGTGAGTCGGCCCACCTATGTGCTTCGTGTAATACCAATCACATAAACCCAATCTTCAGACTCCTTTTTCATATATCCTTTTTCCTAACTCCTTAAAATGAAGCCTTTCACATGTATTCAGTCTTCTCAACCCACCATGTGATTGATTGTGTGAATGAGATTCATGATGGAGTTTATATGGTGCCCCTTACCTTCTCCCAAAATCAACTCAACTCAATATTTACTGTATTTTCATCAATGCCTTATCAATCTCTTAATTCCCTGAATGGTGGGGTATTTATGGAAAAAACTCACTAACTTAACACTAAAAATAAAATTCATCTATTTATTTCACCAAATTAAAATAAATATTTGTTTTGATAAAAAAAATAGACTTTGATTGTATGAATCTCCTAAAATACATAGTGCATATGACTCCCTTCAAGATCCCCCTATTTCACCTAACTCATATGAGCATGGAATCTCATGGTCGCATGAAACCTTCTTGGATGGTGTATCTTTCTTTATGTAAATCGTGTGACTGTTTTCTCAAATTTTTATTATGAAAATCATGTACTCAGTCATATTAAGTCTCTATCACTTCCAATGTAACTCCCTTGGTGTGATTCACATGACCACATCACATGATTACTTCATCAATTCATTGTATTACAAACACCATTGTGTGATCATTTGGAATATTCATGATCACATGATCTAGAAGGATTTACATTAAAAACTCTTCTTTTCCCTAGATATTAATCCCAAAAAAAATTCTAACACTGGTAAGTAATGCCTTCTACAATTACTATTTTGGGATTGCATAAGTCTTCATGAAATATTAATTTGACATTTTAGATTCATAATTTTACTATAAGTTTCTTTTTTTCCAACTCTAACAATTTCCTTAGGCTTCTACACTTCCTCTAGGTAAGAATAATTTACACTTTTCCCACATTCAAAGATACTAACCATAAAATAACTATATCATTAATGATTATACAACCCCAACCTCTACTTATCCTTTTTTTCAAAACATTTATAGAATATTTCTCAGCCACTACTCTCATAGTATACAACTTCTACGACTAGATGTAAAATATACTTCACACATCCCAAAGAAGCTCCTTGATGTATAGAGATATCAAGGTGTCTCATTTAATTTCTCCACACAAAGTCTATATGGGCTTCAAAACCTTCAGCTATACTATTTGATACTATGGTTGACAACAAATCCAACACTAAAGATAAGTTTGGGTCAAATAGTAAGGAATAAAGTATATCAGATCCCAAGGTTATCTCTCATGAAGTATGTAACTAAGTTCCAAATTATCAAAAAAAATTATTTTTTTGAAAAGAAGAAGAAAAATGGGGGTTTTTTGAGTTTTAAAAAAAATTGAAGTAAACTAAATAAAATTTATTAAAATAAAATGAGAGAGTGAATATCATAAAAAATAAAAATTGAAAAGAAGTGTGAAAAATAGATTAAGAACAACTATTTTAGAGAATTTTAAAACATGGAAATGCTCTTTTCATAGTTAATAAATTATTTTATATGTATTATTGGATGTAAAATATAATGCCTCAAATTATACAATTAATACAACTTAAAATCATACCAAAACCTTAGTATGAGTATTGATACTTACATAGAAGTAATTTATTACACAAATACCTCCAAGTAATTAAACCTAGTTAAATTTATTCTTCTTATAAAAAGACCATGCTTAAGAGATTTAAACAAAAAAACACTTATTTTACTTCATATATTGAACATAAATTCAAAAAAATAGAAGATAATAAATTTCCAAAAAATTGTTGACTTTATTAAATAACACAATCACTAAAAATTTTTGAATAAGATATAATGAGGTCTAGGACTCAGAAGAGGTTATTTAGGTATCCATTAGGTTACATTTGTCTCCTATTTAGACATACGTGGATAGATAATATAATAAATATATCCTTTAAAATTTATACCTAGGTTCAGTTACTTACTCCTATCTTTTTATATTATATGAACTTTTTTATCTTGTGCCTTCAGTATTATATGTGTATTATTCATAGTAGAGGTGAAATAATTTAAATTGTTATCAGGATTCAATTTTTTCTTGGGAAACATCCACACATGCAGTGATCTTCATTTAATTTCCTTACAGATGGTAGTAGACTTCTATTATAGTTTAGAATACTCTCATGACTTTCATATTTTCCATGTTCCCATCTTAATTCATGAGGTCATCAAATATAGGTGTATCATTTAAATAGATCATGGGGTGAGTAGAACTAGTTGTGGTTTTGATTCTTAAATTTTTTCCTATCTTAGCACAATAACCCTTGTGTAGAAACTCTTGATTAATGGTGTGGGAACCTTCAATCTAGCATTTTTAACTTGAATTTACCAAATTATCTTCATGGTGTGACTCAATTCCTTATGGAATGAAGCTAATTTTTATTTTTTGGTTGATTTCTCCCATTGTGGAATGACTACAAGTGTCATGATGAAAAAATTGATTTCTTTGATTTTTTTTAAAGTATAAAACTTCAAATGATCATCTCGGTTTAAATTTTAAAAGGTATAAAAACTCACACACTCCCTCTATGTAAAAATAAACTAATAAATAATAAGAATTTATATATTACATGATATGTAAGATATTTCCCTTTAAAAATACCTATATTGAATTGATTATTAATAAATCAACTCATACATAATAAATATTTTTTACTTCGTCTAATATATAACATTTTTAACTTTTCTAAAATCCTAATTTAAAGGATATGTAATAGATTTTTTAAATATGTAAGAAAATTAAATATCTTATGCAATACATAAGGTATATTTTTCATACATAAGAAAAATAATTCATATGTGATATTTTATATTTATCTAGATTACATTTCATCCCATGTCTAATATTTTTTTCTAACTAATATTTAAGATATATGATTCTTAAATATTTTAACTCATTTTTACAATAACTTATGTATCATCAACTATGACCATGAAATTTCCAAATTTTATTTAACACTAAATACATTACATATCAAGGTAATGGAAGCTCAACACCTAGCTAAATTTTTCCCACTTAAGTTCAAAATAACCATGTTCGCAAAAATTGAAAAAAAACATTAAAAACAATGCCTTATCCAAATAATTCTAAAAATTAATGAAAACGCTTAAAAATCATGAATCGGTCCATTTTAAAAATAAATCCCAAAAATATTTATAAAACCTAAAAATGATATCATTGACCTTAAAATGATAAAATTATAAGGATTGATTAATTGAAATGAAAAGTTAATGTGATCAAAATATGAGCTCTATCAGCAGATTATTTACATATAAATCTTTCTTAGTTCCAAAGGGTTATAAAAAAATTAATGGTAACGACTATAAAGAAACCCTTTTCCTTTTTTCATGATAAATTTTCTTTAGATATTTTTTTCCATAACTAACATGGACTAAACCACTGAGACCCCACCTAGGATGACAGTAAGCTGAGTGTTTCACCCGAAGCCCACCACCATTAGTTTAGGGGATGAAAACTTGAATTAATAAGTCATATACACACATGTAAGGCCTAGACTATATCAATATAAAATATATATACAACCCAAAATAATCAATATATATTCAATAACTACTAACAATATGTATATATAACTAAACTATATAACAAACTTATGAACATAACAACACCTATCCAATACAAGACCACATAGGTGAATCCAAAGGTAAATATAACATATATAATTACATAAGAAATAACTAAAATATGATAGAAAAAAATAGATCCATGCTGAAAAAACATCTAGGAAATGAACTTCAACAATAACAAACTCTTCCAAGAATCATCAACCACCACTCTGCATTAACTCAATCAGATTCATTAGCTCTACTAGCTTTTTTCCTCTGAAGGTAACACAAAACCATGCCATATATATACTAACAAAAAACATGTGTTAATAAGACCCATATAGGGGTAAATATAAACATACCTAGTGAGATACCCTAAAAATGAATATAAATTGACTAGTCATCTCAAACCCATGACTAAGATAAAATAGAAAGAAGAATCTTAAAGATCAAGATTTTTTTTAATATCATGAAAATTATGGTAAGAAGTAAGAGTATAAATTTTTATATCATAAAAATATGAAGATTATATCTCCCAAGTTCCCAAAGATACTTAGTAATATAGAAGTCTCATAATCCCAATGTCATCAGCCAATTGTAGTTCATATCACACAGGAAGTTGGATATTCCTTATATATCCCCAGACCCAAAACATTAACCAAAAACACTCACTACTACCATCCAATCCTCCTATATCATGTTACTATATCAACTATTATAGGGTAACCACACCTTCATAAGTAGTTTACATTTATCTAGGGGGTATCGGACCCTAAGGGTAGATAAAATCATAGACTAACCCATAGAAAACACATCGAATTCTATAGGTTTAGGACCCACACCCTGGAACCGGTATACTATTATATGGGTTACCAACCATTTATATAGTATGAGGGACCTGTGGATCATTGATACTGATTGATTATAGAACACATGATCGAATGTATAACTCGTACCCTAAGGATAAAAACATTTCACTTTAATATTACAGGAGGGATAACTACTCCATAATACATACAGGGGACTTATAATTGTTGTTAGATTTTATATAAGGTATTTCATGAACCTCATGCATGAAGGACCATGCCTCAAAATACAAGGGAGTACCAAAACTCCTTGTATACTATAAACACCATGCTTGAACCTTTTCACCATCTCTATTAATTTATGATCCTCAAATTACCCCTAAATGTCACATAAATGGTCTCAAATATCCAAAAACGATCATACCATAATACTCTATGTGGATAAATACTCTGAATGAACTTCTCATACATCTATAAAAAACACTCAAGCATGAAATCATGAAGAATATTGTACTTGGTCTAGTGAATGATGTGTAATTATGGGTACATGGAAAGTAACATTCAATACTTTGTTGAGTTCAATCCATTATTCCCATGTGTGTGAAAAAGTCCACCTACATAGAATTTTCCTAGGTGAAACATGACATTTAGATCTTGCGGCTTAATTGGTTGTGTATCCCAAATGTACAAAGTCAACCCATTTAGTACTAAATGGAATATAATATGTCCCACATGGAATTTAGGGATAAATAAATCAGCTCTACATGTTCTCTGACACATTCTTAGGTTATGTTCTCTAATGTACCCAACTTTTATGTCAATACACAGAACATGTGAGGCCAGTTGATTTCTCATTGTGTAAATTTGTTATATGATCTGGCTACATCTCCCAAGATTTGTGGTGTGTGACCTAAAGTTACATGAATTGTATTTTTAAAACACTAAAACCCTAACTAATGCAGAATCCAGCATACATGATGTTTATTCTCAAGACTAAATTCCATGTAGTCAAGAAAATTTGAGAAAATTCATATTCATATCTTATACATAGATAGCTTCCACCTCCTCTCATTTTATTACTTTCTTAAGGATTCACGTAGTTCTATTGATCCTCACCACTTGTAACCATCATTGACTATATTCAATATACCCAAAAACATAATCACATATCACCAAAATCCCAAATTCATTCATTTATCATCAAAATGACTATTCCAATGTTATCCTTATTATACCACTTCCAAGAACCCATCAATAATCTAAGTCATCAATTTTCCACCCCTAACCTTATTTTATAATGTCTCCATATTATCACTTAACCATCATCACTCTTCTCTGACCAAATGAAATCGATTTATGAACTATTCCATTCATTTTTAAACCACAAAAAAGGGGAAAGGATAATAAATAAGAGGATTGTTTAATAATAGGTGGTCAGTTACAGGAATAACCACTCAATATGTATTTAAATATAGTATCACTGATGAACAATAAAAATGTGAGGAAAATAATTTGGTAATTGAATAATAATTATCCATGGGAAAAATTAAAATAACTCTAGTGAAACAAATATCACAAGAAACAAATCATTAAAATAAATTAAGTCTTATTTAATATGCTATATCCCAAGATCATAAATTTTTCAATGAAAAATTTTAATTGAAATCATATAAAAGATATACACATGTAATAATAAACCATAATTAAATACTATCAAATAATATATTTAATTTAAAATATTCATTTTATTCTTTAAATTTATCTCCATGATCAAAAATCATTTGATTATTCAAGAATTAAGTTATAATGAGTTCTTTTTTATGATTTCACCACCCTTTTTTTAAATAGTTTTTTTATGGAAAGAATAAAATAAAAGTTCTATGAAGAAAAAGTTCAATATTATCAATAATTTCCTACCTTGAGGGTGAAAATTTGAAGTTTTGATGTTCGCATCATGATTCTCAGTTTCCATTTATTTTACCACATGAAATTCCTCAAATAACACCCGAAACACTTAAACACAAAGGCTAAACCTAACCTAGGTAAAACACCCAATTACATATAGAACTATAGTCCTAGGGTTACCATATGAGATCTTATTTAGGAGAGATTAATATCACTGATTGATGAATAAATTTTTATTTATTTAAAAAATATTAAATATTCCTTAAAATCCATCTTGCTTAAAAATTCACTCAATTTTAACCTAATGGTAAATATTACATTCTGATTTTAGTGGAACCATTAGAAAAAAATAAAGGTTAAAAACTTATGTAAATTTACTATTTTACAATCTTCAAAGGACCCAACCTATGAAACTCAAAAATAAATGAAGTCTAACTTATGAAAAATTCAAGTATCTACATCCTATCCATCTTTAAACTTTTTTATAATTGAAAAGAAAACCTCTTGATCTACTAAAGTGAATCTTCTCAGATAGACCCATACATAATGAAACCCATCATCACAGACTCACAATTCAACTCTGGGGGTCCAGGTCCTAAGAGGACTTGAAACATAACTACTCAGGGAAACATCTTTCACCTCATCATAGGAGTTTTCAAGATCAATCCAAATAAAATGGCCTTTAAAACGGGGGATAATCTAATAGTATGTGACTTATAACAAGATTCCACATTGAAGAACCTTCCAACCATTTCTCACTCATCCACATGGAATGAAGAAAAAACCACCAACCATAAACATAAACCTTAACCATGCTCATTTTCAATGATATCACATGTGAGAACATCGTGCTCCATAGCTTTAAGGGAATGTGTCAGGTAAACTATCCAAAAATACTCTATCACACATGATCTTATAGTAAAACCCAATATATCGGACCTCCCAAATTCATATAGAGATTAAGGTTATTTCAGCTATTGAAAGCCTTTCCAATTATTTTAAAAGAACCAATATTGTTGATGTTAGATACTCAGATTTCACTTATATCTGCTATGAAAAAATTTTTATCCATGGTGTCAGTTACAACCATACCACTGTGGTCATATAATTCATTACACCCTTAATCCTAACATAGTTGAGACACTACACCAGCAACATGAATTTTAAACTTAAAATGATATATTTCTCAATCCCATGACTCGTACTTCAAGAGTTTTTCTTACTGTTGGTGTTCTCAAAGTAGGTCATAAATAACCTCTAAAACTATTTTGGTTCATATGAGGGAGAAATCGACAAAGAACACCAAAAACAATACAATGGTCACATAAACATAGAATGGAATATGGTAACAACAATAAAAATATGATTTTTGATATATCCCCAATGATGCTTTAATGTTGACCATGGAGCATCATTCTAAAATAACTAAAGATATTACCAATCAGAACTAAACTCAACCTCTTATAATCATAGGTCTAAGAGTTCAAACTGAACCGAATAAAAACTTTTCTCTAACTAGTCTACCAAAAACACATAAAATACTTAATCTTAACTAGGGTATCATATAAATATTAATAAATATAATTATCTCCTCTAAAGTAAACTAATACAAAAAAATTGAACACTCGATGAGGGTAACCCTAGGTCACCCACCAAGATAAAATTCACAATTTCAACAACCATTATAAGTAACCAATCCATCCTAGATTACATAGATCAACAAGATAAACTCTATAACTGGTATATTTTTAGTTTTAATCCCATAAAATATTTTACTCACTAGAAGAATAGTACACACATTTCATTTCTATAAGAAAATGATTTCTATTATCAGTATGAGTCTTAGATTATAAAGATCCTAGAAAGAATCTTCACTTGGATAGAAAACTCACAATATTGGGTATTACTTTAATTATTTCATCATGCACAACCATACAAATTCTAACCAATATCACTTTGTGTCTGGTTAGAATTGACTAAAGGTGTAAGTAGAGATAGTTCAAAGAATCATTCATCTCAATCCATTTACACAATACCAAATCCCCTACTATCACCACATACTAGAAATATTTGGATCCTTTAACTAAAAAGTGATCAATATAAAAGTTATATTTAATGTAGAGTTTCACCCACAACACTAATCTAGATATCCATAGGAAAGTATCATCTTATTACAAAAGTTAGGGTTCATTATAACAAAAAAATATTAACTTCCCAAAACTCTTCCCAAAAAGAGTCTAACATCCTCTTAACTCAAGTCATCTATAACATCAAAAAATAGGACTCCTTGAGAAAAATATCAAACTATAATCATGGAAGGATTATGAGTTTGTATAAATATCAAGTAATGATTCACTACAACATAAAGGGTAAGTTGTATTTAAAAATAATTTTCTATTTGGTGGATGTTTGAACTATATAGGTAGTGTAAGTCTAAGAATCTAAACAATCCTCTATTGTTTAAGGATTAATATCACCTCAAAATATCATGATGCATCTATCATCGATGCATACACAGCACATTCATACTATAGGTAGTCATGTAAATTCCATATAGAACAATTATCTTCTCTATAAAGGAATGTTCACTAAGCATACAATAGAAAAGATCTTCCGATTATACATAGGGTAAAAAATCATCGAAATTAGCCTCAAAATTGATTCTTCGCTACTCTACTAGTCAGTAATGAGAGAATCAAGCTCCGGTATGGGAACAATATAAAAATTCTTTTAAATTTGAATTGGTTTTTTGTGGGAATAATCCTCTACTAGATAAGAATAACCCATGGTCTACTTAGACCATATCTAGTAGAGCCGACATAAAAAAAACAAGAAATATCATGACTAACCGCTATATGATGTATGTACTAACTTGTAACCCCAAAATGATGCCTTAGATTTTTTGATAGACTAATAGTTTATCAAAATCTATGAAAAATGATATATTTCTCCCCACACCTATATTAGTCACCTTTTTCTAAAAATAAAACACAACACCCTCTTATAATTTCTACCCAAATTCCCAAACTGAAATCACAAGACATATAAATCTAAACTTTGTCTTTAATAATAAAACTATTATGAAACAATTATGACATTACCCAACACACTAGGACCCCACCTTAGTTTCAAATAATCCGAATATTCAACTCAAATCCCATATTTAATAAACCAAAGGTTGGAAAATAACACCAAGAATTCATATATGCACATGGTAATCCTTAGCTAATATCAACCTGAAATTGATATGCATTTGAAAATACTAAATATATATCCAATAACCACCAATATTATACATATATAACTAAAATTTATAATAAATACATGAAAATAACAATAATTATCCAATAAAACACCCATGTTTCCCTCAGATTTCGGGAATGACCTCCTTTTGATGGGAGGTTCAAACGTTCCGATCGGTTTCTAATGGGTTTGTTCGTAGAACCGGAAACATCCAATGATTCCACATCTATTCGGACCTACTTTCCAAAGGTAGGTTCTCATTAGTTTATGGACTGATGAGGTTTAGGAATTTTCATTGGTCGAGAGGATGGGAGGTCAGACTCATCACACCTTCTTGAGGGGAATTATTGTCTACTTCGGGACTCTCTTTATAGATTTAAGTTATGTTCATGAATCCTTATTATGTTACCAAATATAAAATGATCTTTCCTTCAGATCTGACAATCAATGATAAAATATGTAGGAATTTTAGAGAATCTTTTATATGTATTCAAGGTTCTTCATCGATAGAGAATCCTCGGTATTTATTAGAGATTCTTGGTCAATGGTACCCATAGACACATTTATATAGAATTATATTGGTTATTATGATGACCATGTTGGTTTTAAAGTCACTCAGTGGGGAACTTGAAGTTTATTGTCATTCAGAAGGACATTGATTATTTCAGAGTTGGGATCGAACCCATATACGGGCTACCTACGTATCCTTTGTTTAGAAAAGGAATCAGAACCCACGTAGTTCGAGTAAGGGAGTATGATGTTTATGATTGATGGCTCAAAGAAGGATGTCATAATTACTTTTACACTCTAAGCTCACGTGAGTCATGCTCGGTGTGAGAAACAAGAGGTATTGGTAAAAATCAGACAATTGTTCCATGAAATATGCAATCATAAGAAATAATGTGGGGCTTATGTATGTATGACTGCCCAGATAAATGAAGATTAGGATTTACTTCAGGGAAGAAATCTAGAAACAGGGTCCATAAAGGTATATGTGCTTCATGGAGATTTGAATACTTTAACTTGGGGCTTACTTCTGAAAAGGAGGCCCAAATTAGGAGAGGACTTATGATTGGGTTTTACTACTGAAAAGGAATCCCAGATCAAAGGTAATTTAGGACTGGTTAAGAAAAATTAAGACTGGGGCTTACCCCTGAAAAGGAGGCCCAGGTTAAGAGACTTGAAAAATTAAGGGACTGGGGCTTACTCCTGAAAAGGAGGCCCAGATTAGGGGACTGGGGATTACTCCTAAGGAGGATGCCCAGGTTAATGAGTTCTCTCATCGTAAAGGATGAGGTTGAATGAATGAAATCTCAATCTTTAGTGACATAAAGATGTGTAAATCACTAGATTTTGAGAGTTATTCCACAGAATTACTTTCAGATAAGGATGTCAAATCAATAAATCATGCCATAAATGGCTTTGAAGAGTGTCTTGAAGACTAAATCTTGAATAGGAGAGGTTGAATGAAATAAGATGGGTGAAATGGGCAAGAAGGGAACCCATGGAGGCAGAGGCGTGCAAGTCTTGACAAGCGCGCAAGTACTGCGTGGGTACGCAACTCCCGGTCGCGTAGGTATACCTGCGCGACACATGGGTACTTGCGCAATGGTTAACCAACAGTGTAATACTTGAGCTACTCTTGGTTAAAGCCTTTGGAATACTCTTGAGGTTCTTCCAGAAGAGGGGCGCGTAAGTTCTATTGAAGGAGTAAGGCAGCGCACAAGTGTGGCCTTTTCCCTTAAGGGTTGGCCACTCAGGCACGCAAGTGTTGATGAGTTTCAACACTTAGGCCTTCCTCCCCCTCTTTAGATCTTCCGTTCTCAGAAAGAAATTACCTTAGATGTGTTTCGGAAGATTTGAGAAGAGACTAGGGCGCTGGGATCTCAAATCTGAGTTTCTGGAAAAATTTCCTCTTTCTTAATGGGGGGCCCACAGGGTCTATTTATAGGCAGAATAAGACCCCGGGCGGTTATCACTTAGGTCGCGCAAGTCACTTGCGCGACCATCATGTGTCGCGCAAGTATACTTGCGCGACTATGAGGGAACTTGCGCGACTTATGGGAAATGTTCTCCTTGTTCATCCCTTTGTTGATTTTTGATATTTTCTTCAAAGGATGAATCAATTTGTGCTAAGTCATTTCCCTTTCCATTGCTTTGGACTCTGTGACAAAAAAGGAGAATCAACAAAAGTCCCCCCTCAGAGTTGGATCCAAAAGAAATGAGGATGTGACTCTGAGGAAAAGAATAAAACCAAAGGAAAGGTGGCACGCAAGTCTTGATGGCGCAGAGGGCGGCACGTAGGTGCGCATCGTGCAGGGCCTGGCACGCAGGGGTACGGCGCGCAGGGTCCAGGCCGCGTCTATAAATAGAGGGCCTCACTTCTGTACAAAGCATCTGGATTTCCGGATTTTAAACCTTTGAGCTCTCGCCGCGCAGGTCACCTTAGCCGCACAGATTGCTCTGTTTTCCGATGTTTCTTTGCTATCGCGCTGCTGTATAGGTATTTGTACTTGCGCAGTTTTTACTTGCGCGTCAAAAACTAGCACGGCACACGAACACTTGCGCATCAAGTTTAGACTTGAATGCCTTAATTATTTAGCTATTTTTTCGAATTCTTTCACAAATTTTATGGAAAAAAAAAATAAACCCATTTAAGAGTTAGTTTATTCAACTTTTGTGCAGATTCAATGGCTCCTAGGGGAATTGGAACGGCTAATGAACTGGATATCAAGAAGATTGATGACATGATGAACATCATTGTCCATGATTACTATGATATCTATGACAGTACTCTCCCAGATTTGGCTAAGTACTTGAAGAAATGTCGTCTTAATTTCCCACAGAGCGTCTATCTGCCTCTATATGGTAATGGTCATCTGCAAGGAGTCAATGTTCCAGATGTAAAGAACTATACGTCTGAAATTCAGCTGTACTGCTACTCCTCTATTTCGGTTATGTTGTGCATTAAGAGCAACAACAATGGTGTGAACTTTCAAATTCTTTCTCCATGTCATTTACTTGCAGATATGAAAATGGCAAACCCATGGGCTGAAATGTTTTCCGCTATCGGTTGGTGGAGAGAAGACAAACATGGCATTAGAGCAATATCTGAAAATATTACTCTCTCCAAATGGATCTTTACTTCCAATGCTCCATTCTCAAATCCATGTATCCATCTTCCAAGTCTCTTGGACAGAAACAGAGTCACTGTTTGATCAGCAGAAAATTTTTCTCAAACCGCACTCAAGAACATCCTTTTACAATTGTTCCAAGAAGAGCTTGTATCACTGCATTTCTTATTGTATTCAGTTGAATGAATGAATTCCAGGTGTTTGATGATGAAGCTCGGGATTCCGTAAATCAAATAAAGAGTTATGTTAAAAGCCTCTTGTAATTCTTGAAAAAGAGAAGAGACTCCAATATGTGGATGTCCTTCTAAATCTTGTGCATTAATGAAAAATACTTTCACCTTCACTCATTTGTACCTGCATTCTCTTTTGCTAAATGCTTTAGATTTTACCTAATCCAATGGGACTAGTAAGCATAGTTTGATTTTTACTATGATTAATCTAAATAACCCTACAAACTTCAAACCTTTTAATTGCTCAATGTTACCTAAATCATACAAAATGTATGTTTAGTGAGCTGGGAACTTGACTTTTATTCAGAGTTCCCTTGTCTTTTGTGGGCATTTTAAAGTCATGCACATCAGACATAAAAAAGGGCTAATGTTTAAGGTCGAAATAGCTTTGACCGAAATGGATTATAATTGACTCAATTCCTTGACAACTCATCTGAAAACATAGTACCATACTCAAGTATGAGTGAAAATATGTAAACTATGACTTAAGAATATTTGAATCTGAGGAATGATATGAAAAAGAGCTAAAAGTCATTAGAAGAAGTAGTTCCCAAGAATGAAGTTACCATTATTTAATAAACCCATTAGGGGGTTGAATTATGCAGGGCCACCTAAGGGCATTGGCTGCATAGTTAAATAAAATAGTATCTTTTGGCTAACAAGTCTATTATGTAGACTGTTTATGCAAGGCCTTCAATGGGCACGTGCTGCATAGTCAGGCAAAAGAACTCTCAGAAATTTACTTTCTTAGTGCTAAAAGCTAGTAAAAGTTTATGGAGATTCAAATCTTCTAAAGTATAGAGTTTTCTTTATGGAAAGAGGTACTTGAATATGGAAAAGATATTTCCAAACAATATTATCAAAGAACTGGATGAATTTCACTCCTACAAAGGTCTGACCCAAACGTAGGGAAGGATTATATAAGCCATAGACTTGAATACTTTTAGATCATGAAAAAGGATATGGGAAAAATATGTTAAGGATGGCTGTTTTTGCAGATCCCTACATACTGTCATTTAAGACAAATAAGGAAAAAAGAGGCATTCTTCCCAAGAATGAAGTTACCACTATCTGACAAACCCGTTAGGGGGTTGAATTGTGCAGGGCCACCTAAGGGCATTGGCTGCATAGTCAAATAATAGTATCTTTTGGCTAACAAGTCTGTTATGTAGATTGTTTATGCAAGGCCTCCTATGGGCACGTGCTGCATAGTCAGACAAAAGAACTTTCAGAAGTTTGACATTTTTGTGACTAGAAGTCATGAAAAGGGTTATGAGGATCTGAAAATGTTTAAGGTTAGGATTATGAAACATAAAGATGGATATTTTTCAATGTATACAGAGATACACAGATCAATTCTAACCATAATCATGTTGTGGTCGGGTCCTGAATTGAAATGTTGGACTTCACTACGTATCCCATAAGGATGAGAATCAAGCCATACGTAGTTCTTAAACTACAGTTTAATGTCGTGTGGGACAAAAGGTATTAGAGATCTTAGTTTAGGGTCATAGATCTTGGACCATTGTAAGAAATACACAATGTGTGTTTTCATGGGGACTTTTCAGCCAAGGGACTGAAAGTGGAATTTGGGGTTTGGCCCAAAGACTTGGGGATGGATTCGAGGGACAATCGAACGTTCCTACGTATCCCATAAGGATGGGAATCAAGCCCACATAGTTCTAGAAATACCCTTTGTACAAATTTGGTTCATACATGTGAAGGGTGAAAGTGGAATTTAGCACAATGATGGTTTAACCCAAGATAAAAGGTTTGGGCGTTGCCATGTATGCATGTAGTCTTTGAAATGAAACATGATTGAAAAAAAATCAATGTAAATAATGGTTCCCTCTCAGGTGAGAGAATCAAAGAATATTGTAGTTTATTGTCATACTGGACAAAAGTGTTGTATAGTTTAACGTCGTATAACAAAGATGAAAGTGAACCAATGTAAAGATATTGATTCTAGGGGCAGTTTCACGAATCAACATCGTATGAGATGGAGGTGAACCGATGTGAAGAGATTGGTTTTGGGCTTGAACCTTGGGAGGTTGCCTACATACCCAGCCTAGGAGGCAAGGATCAAAGTCTGTGTAGTTCAATTAAAGAATGAATTAATGATCAAGTTGTTCTTGGGGAAAATGACCTAAAAATGATGTTGGGACTTACACATGGTTAGTATCCCAGAAAGAGTGTTATGGTTGAGGTTTTCTTTAAGCTCACATGAGTCATACTCGATGTGAGAAACAAGAGGTAACAACAACCTTAACGATGCACAGTTTAATGTCATGCAGGACATATAAAGGGACTATGAAGTTTAAAGTCTTGCAGTTAGGACTATTGGCGCTGCACAGTTTAATGTCATGTAGCAGGGACAAAGTATAGTTTAATGTCATGTAGGACATATCAAGAACTTTCTGTACAGTTTAGCGTCATGTAGTTAGGACGATGGGGACAATATAGTTTAATGTCATGTTGGATGAAAGGGGGACTGTGCAGTTTAATGTCATGTAGTGAGGACAAAAGAGTACACCATTTAACATCATGTTGGACGCATTGGGGATTTTTCCCCTAGTTTAACGTCATGTTGGACGAAAAAGGGCTGATATAGTTTAGCATCATGTTGGACGAAAGTGCAAATAGTTTAAGGTCATATGGATGGACTGTGGATGGTTCAGTTTAATGTCATGTTGGACAAAAGTGTAGTTTAAGGTCATATAGGACCTTTGATGATTATGTAGTTTAACGTCTTTCCAGACATAAGGGGATTTTATACAGTTTAGCGTCATGTAGTTAGGACGTCACAGTTTAACGTCTTGCTGGACGTAAGGGACTTGCAAATAGTTTAGGGTCATATACATGGACCGTTGATGATGCAGTTTAAGGTCATACTGGACCATTGATGTAGTTTAATGTCATACAGGACCTAGTTGCAGTTTAAGGTCATACTGGACCATTTAGGGAACTTTTTCACAGTTTAACGTCATGTGATACGAAAGTGAAAATAGTTTAAGGTCATATGTATGGACCGTTGCTGTACAGTTTAATATCATGTAGCAAGGACGACAGAGGGACTATGCAGTTTAATGTCATGCAGTGAGGACAAAAGAGTACACCATTTAACGTCATGTTGGATGCATTGGGGATTTTTTTCCCCAGTTTAGCGTCATGTTGGACGAAAGTGAAAATAGTTTAAGGTCATATGCATGGAACTTGGATTATGTATTTTAAGGTCATATAGGACCTAGTTGCAGTTTAAGGTCATACTGAACCATTTAGGGAACTTTTTCACAGTTTAACATCATGTGGGACGAAAGTGCAAATAGTTTAAGGTCATATGTATGGAACGTTGTTGTACAGTTTAACGTCATATAGCAAGGACGACAGAGGTACTTTGTATTTTATACAAAATACTTCTTCAAAAATATGGCATTGGTTGGAGTAGTAATGAGTTCTCCATCCATTGAGATTAATGAATAAGCTCCATTGGAGTAGACCCTATGTATTGAATAAGGTCCTTCCCATTTTGGCTCAAGTTTGGGAGGTTTCGTTCCTGGTATCATTGGAGTTCTGAGAACTAATACCAATTCTCCCTGAGTGAATTAACGAAGATGAACTTTTTTGTTAAAAGCTCATGCTATTCAATTCTGATAGACTTCCAAGTGGTGCAAAGTGCACAATCTTTTCTCATCTAACCATTCCAATTCATTCAATAGCTTTTGAGATTGTTCATCTGTAGATGATTGATCACAAATGGCAACTCTGAGCGAGGGTATTTGAACTTCAATGGGCAAGACGGCTTCCGTTCCATATACTGATGAATATGGAGTTGACCGATTTGCAGTGCGGGTGGTAGTCCGATAAGCCCATAAAGCATGAAAGAGTTTATCAGGCCATGACCTATTATATTTATCCACCATCTTTTGCAGTATATTTGAAATATTCTTGTTAAAGGCTTCTATCTGTCCGTTGGTCGCTGCATGATACCGAGATGAATGGTTGGATTTGATGTTGTATTCTTGATATAACTTCTTCACCTCGGATAAACAGAAATTGGTGTCATTGTCCGTCAATATGGTATGAGGGACACCAAATATGGTAATGATGTTAGACTTGATGAAGCTAAAAATACATTTAGAACTGACTTCCTTGAGAGGTATTGCCTCTGCCCATTTGGAAAAGAAGTCAGTAGCAGTAAGAATGTACTTAAACTGCTTGGCCGTAGCCAAAGGGTAAGGTCTCACCACATCCATTCCCCATGTGGAAAATGGCCATGAGTATTTAGATGTATGAATAAACTCTAGAGGTTGATGAATTAAGTTGGCATGTACTTGGCATGAATGACACTTCTTTGTGAAATCGACATAATCTCGTATCATTGAAGGCCAAAAGTATCCAAGCCTTAGAATCTGATCAGACAGTCTATGTCCAGACTGGTGGGCACCACAGACTCCTACATGTACTTCTTTCATGACAGCCATTGTCTCTTCACCATCAATGCATCTGAAGAGAACTCCATCAAAACCACATTTGTAGAGAATTTTCTCTAGGTGATCTGGGCTATCATAAAGAGTAAAATTAACCACACGTCACCGGATTTGTTCTTTCTCAGCTCTATCAGATGGAAGTGTTCCATTTTTAAGGTATTGCCTAATAGGTGACATCCATCCTATAGTATGACCATACGGTTCAGGAATGGGACAAATTTCATTAATTTCCTCTGTTCTGATTCGAACATAAGGTGAAATTGCATGACGGTGGGCAATACTGATGGTTGTCTCGTCCTGATTTGGATCTTCCAGAGCTGTGGCTATATTAGCCAATGCATCATCTTGAGAATTTTGTGATCTTGGGACATAAGAAAATGTCGGTCCCAAAGGGAATTCTGCCATTAACTCTCTAATGTAATCATACAAAGGGATTATTTCTTCTTTTCTGATGGAATAATCCCCATTGACTTGTTTGATTACCAGGTCTGAATCACCTTTCACCTTTAAGTGATTCACTTGTGCTTGAAGCGCTAATTCCAAGCCTACGATGAGTGCTTGGTATTCTGCTTCATTATTGGTACCACCTTCCCACAATAAGAAGGAATAAGGTAACACTGCCTTTTCTGGAGAAATGAGTACAATTCCTAAGCCAACTTTGTTGAATTTAGGATATTCCATTTTCCTCCCTGTTGGACTTCTGGAAGCACCATCAAAATACATTTCCCATGCCTGAGGTCTTTCTTGAATAGAGAAGACTTCCTCATCAGGGAGTTCAATATCTGAAGATGTCTCTTCCACTGAAGGGTGTTCATCCAGGAAATCAGCCAGAGCTTGGCCCTTTATCGCCTTTTGAGACACATACTGAATGTCGAATTGCTGCAAAATAACTGCCCACCATGCCAGACGTCCTGTAAGCATTGGACGACTAAGGATAAATTTGAGCGGGTTATTGCGAGATACCAATTAGACATCATGATGTTGCAGGTAGTGTCTCAACTTATGAACTGCAAATATTAATTCCAGGCAGCACTTCTAAATACTTGAATACCGGGTTTCTGCTTCAAGCATGGTTCGACTGAGATAGTAAAGGCTGTTTTCATTCCCAACATCATTCTTTTGAGCAATAAAGGAACCCAATGATTGCTCTAGAGATGTCACGTAGAGGATATGTGGTCTTCCTTCAATAGGTGGCATGAGTACCGGTGGACTCAAGAGGTATTTCTTGAGAATATCGAATGTTTCTTGACATTCTTCAGTCCACTGGTAAGTGACTCCCTTCTTCTTCAATTTGGTGAAGGGTAAACTTTTTCCTGCCAAATTGGCGATGAAACGCTGAATATAGGCTAAGTGTCCTTGAAGTCCTCTTAATTATTTCATATTTTGAGGAGGTTACATACCAAGGATTGACTTGGTCTTCTCAGGATCAACTTCAATACCACTATGGCATACAACAAAGCTGAGAAATTTTCATGAGGTTACCCCAAAAGAACATTTTAAGGGGTTCATCTTCAAATTATGTTGTCGAAGCTTGCAGAATATGACTTCCAAATCATCCAAGTGATTAGAACGTTTTTTTGATTTAACTACCAAATATTCTACATAGCATTCAACAAACTTCCCTAAGAAAGGTTTGAAGATACGATGCATGGCACGCTGATAAGTTGCACCATCATTCTTTAAGCCAAAGGGCATTACTCGGTAGCAAAACACACCCTAAGGGGATCTGAAGGCTGTAGATTCCTCGTCTTCTGGGGCCATTCAGATCTGATTATATCCGGGATATCCATCCATGAAGGAAAGTTCTTTATAGGTAGCTGTTGCATCAATTAGAAGATTTGTAATCAGAACTGGGAAATCATCCTTAGGAAAATGTCGATTAAGATCTCTGAAATCGATGCAAACTCTAATTTGTCTGTTCTTTTTCTTTACAAGGATAATATTAGCCAACCATTTGGGATATTGAACTTCTCTAAAGAATTTAGCTTTGATAATCTTATCCACTTTACCTTCAATTTTGGAAGCATAAGTTGGGTGTGTTCTTCTCGCGGCTTGCTTAAATACTCGATGTTCTTCTGGTAAACCCAAATGATGAGTAGCAACATCAGGATCAAGCCCGGGCATTTCTGTATAGTTCCAAGCAAATATATCTCTATTTTTCTTTAGAAAATAAATATACATCTCTTGCTCTTCAAGAGTCATTGCCGCACTGATTAAAGTGGGGCGTGGATCTTCTTTTGTACCCAGATTTATTTCTCTGAGTTCATCCACAGTGGTAGAGAAACCCTCTTCAAATGCTGTAGGAGCATCTCTGAGATCTTCCTCTTCTTCTTCATCATGTGTTATTTCTTCCTTTTCTACTTTCATAGTAGATGATAAAGTAGAATTCTTATGATCCGAAGAGATGTCAAAATTTTCATATCTTGAAGAAGAAGCTTCCATTTCCGACCCGATTGATGATGAAGGGTCTTCTTTGGGTAATAAAGAGGAGATGATGGATTGAGAATCGACATCATTGTTCACCTCCGATGTTGCTATAACTTCTTCTGGTCTAATTGGCGAAGCATAGACTTGTTGGATTTCAGTAGATGAAATGAAGATTTCACCATTTGTGCTTTCATCACTGCTTGGTAGATTACCAATTTCTCACATGTTGTCTGGCTCGATTGTCGTAATTGACATTATGGATATTTCCATAAGAGTATTTTTATTTGGGTCTATCTTGTCAATTTGACTGATAGGAAACACATAATCTTTACTCACATGTGTAAATGGATTTACTGGAATTTTTTCCAAACCATATGGATCATTAACTTTGGTAATCTCCTTTGTTATGGATTTCTCCCTTTGCTTCATGTGACAGAATTTTGCCTCAATGTATTGAGACTCACATGTCTCGAATGGGGCCTTATCACCATACAATGTCCCAAATTGACCATCGAAACAATATTTGAGACATTGATGGTATGATGAAGGGATAGCCGCATGTTGATGTAGCCAGGGTCTTCCAAGTAAGATGTTGAAGTCTGAGTCTTGATCAACAACCATGAAATCTGAATTGGATACAAGATCTCCAAAATGAGTTCTGAGTGTAACTTTGCCCAGTGGTTCTTGTTCATTTTTATCATATCCTTGTAACATCATGGTAGAAGAAGATAAATCAGATTCCATGAGGCCCAATCGACGAAGTGTACGAATGGGCATGAGGTTGAATCCTGAACCATTGTCAATGAAATCTCTTTGAACTTCCACGCCATTGACCTTTCCAGACAAGTACAATGGTCTAATATGTCCATGCACAACATCATCTTCATCTTCATCAGTAAAAGATATTATTGCATGGCATTCTACAGAATTATTCTCTATGTGATAGACTTCAGCTGCAGCAATTTCAGTTTCAAACTCCTGAGGACTTGGCAAAGCCTCGATGAGTGCTTCCTGAAGATCTTTTGATAGATTCAGAGCATCCAGAATTGATAACTTGGCTGGAACTTGGGCCAAGTGTTTCAATATATCATACTTTTGATCTAGAGGTCTGCGTTTCCCAATAGGAATATGTGGTTTAGCAGGTACCTTGGAAGCAGATGCTTTGGAAGTTGATGCATCTTGTATCGGGATAGGAGTTGGCAATATTCCTAGTTTTGGAAGATTAGACCGATTAGATCCATTTACTTGCTGAGAGGAAGAAGATGGAACCTTCAACCGGTATTCCAAAAATATTGTGCCAGGACTAAATTTGCTATTGGTAGAAGAACTTTCTTGTTCTTGCTGAGCTCGCTGAAGAGCTCTACCACGATTTTCTACTGCGTATACAGTTCTAGCAGGGGTAGAATTGGAATAGTGGCTTCTGAAAGATCCATGTCTTCCCCTGTATCATGAGCCTATGGAACTTCCTCTGATTCCTCTGTTTGATACAGGGAATTCAGGCTCATTGAAATTGAAACTGCGACTGGCATATGGATCTATTAATTGAATCATATTAACAGAACCAAAGATTAACTCTTCATCTGATGAAGACTCTGCCTGATTAACCTGTTTAGGCTGTGTCGTTTGGTGGGGCGGTGCCCGTGGCTTTGAAGTAGATGGCATGAAATCCGCCAAAGTCAAAGACAACTTAGGCTTTGACACATACTCATCTTCTTTCTGATTCTTTTTCTTTCTTTGAATCATGTCATTTCTTTGAGGACTTTCCCTCTGACAAAGAGGGTTTTGTTGTAACATTCATGGTATAAGACACAATTGGTTTCTTTAATTGTGTTCACAAAATATCATGAGTTCGATTGATTGTCTTTCTGACCATCCAATCATCATACTTCTATGCATTTTTTCTTTTGACTTCTTTCCATTCATCTTCCTCCTCTGGAACTGTAGCAGTGACACATGCTACCTGAGCTGAGGATCCTTTCAATGTGACCTGTCCCGAGTCGAACATCTTTTGTAGGAGGTCTTTGAAGACAAAACACTCTTGGATGGGATGCCCCAAAATTTGATGAAAAGGGAAATAATTGGGACGGTCTTCATCTCCTTTGTTGTTTGGCCTCTTGGGCATTGGCAATTGAACCAAATTGTTTTCCAGAGACGAAATGAAATAACCAGGAACTTGTTCATTTCGGAAAGAGTATGTTTTTCTCTTTAGATCCTAAAATTGTTTTCATCTTTGATCTCATTGATCATTTGGACGAAAAGGCCTTTGTTGTTGGTGCTCAGAAGGTGGAGCCCTTCGAGAAGATGAAGGTTTTGAGGTAGAAACAGGTACAGGTTCTTGTTTAAGAATAACTGTAGCAGTTTCTGTTTTACCCATTCTCCTTCTTGGAGCTTATGGAATTACACAAGATTTAGCCTTATCATGTATAAGGGAATCTTCAATCTGTTGAGCGATTGAAGTAAGGTCTCGAAACCCTCCTGTTTATTTTACAGGGATTAACGGTGTGCGTAATTTGTCATGCAGATTTTCCACATAGATTGGAAACAATTATTCTTGAGGGAGTTTTAAACTCAAAGAATATGTTAATCCCTTCCATTGAGCAATGAAATCAGAGACCCTTTCATTCTCCCTTTTCTTACAATTTGTAAGATCAAAAACTGTTGTCTTTGGAAAAGTTGAGCTAAACTGAAGGAGGAATTTTTGGCGAAGATCCTCTCATTCGGTAATTGACTGGGATTGAAAGCTTGTATACCAAACAAAAGCTAGTACTTGCAAGGTTCGCACGAAGTATCTGAGTTTCACTTCTTCTTGTTGTTCTGGGGTTCCCATCATGGGATCACAACAAGACACGTAATGCGTTAAATGCTATTCCGGATCGCCTGATCCATTGAAAATAGGGAATACAGGATTCCCAAAACTGGATGGAGGAGAAATTGAATCTACCCATTCAGGGTAAACATTCTTTTCTGGTTGAACTTGCGCACGTTTCCCTTCCATAGTTCCTAACCGAGCTGTTAATGACTCAATAGTAGTTATTAACTTTTGAGAAACATCCGGTTGAACTTGGACTTGGGTAGGTGCAATGACTGGAGCTTGGACAGATGTGGCGATTGGTGCTGCAACTGATGGTAGCACTGCCAACTGTTGTTACACTTGACCCGTAGGATTAGACCTGTGAGGGTGTACTGATAGTGGAGGATATTCTTGATCCATATCAGTAGCTGCAACAAATTCCTTTGGCTGACTGACTCCAGCATTCTTAAGAAGAAGAATACTTTGAAGTAGTTCTGCATTCATTCTTCTTAATTCCTTCATTTCTTCATCCTGTTGTGAAAACCTTTGCTCTAGTGAGAGAGATTGACCTTCTCCAGAGGAAGGATATATAACCTAGTTCTTTCCCTTCCCTTTGTTGGATCCTTTTCAGAGAGGGGGAAGTGGGTTACTCAAAGGATTACCTAGGTTTTGAGTAATCCTTTGACTTCGTGTACGCACACCTTCTTCATTTGTGTCGGTGCATACATCTTCTTGAGTAAGAACCTCTTCATCTGAGTCCCCTGAGTGAGCCTTATTTGGTGGATCAATAATAACGGCATTGATGACATTGATTGATGCATAACTCATCGCATCCCTTATATCAGCATTTATGTTATATTGTCTTCTTCCATGTCTTTGATGAGACATTGCCTTTTGTTGATTCGATCCCTCAGGAACTTCTTGACGAACTGTAATTTGGAGGGAATCTCTTGATAATTTGGATCTTTGTTCCTCTTGAGGTTTCTTCCCCAATCGAGAAAAGACCGACTTTCTCTGAGGAGGGGATTGATGATTTGAAAAAGTCCCCAGTCCAGTGGACTGGGGATGTTCCTTCTATTCTCGCTCAACTCCTCGAATCCTATTTGTTGATTCCGAGGGTTGGTTTAAAAGAGTCCCAAATCTGGAGAGCTAGGGTGGTTCTTGACATGCTATGTCTAAGACTTTCTTGAAAGTCCTTCTGATCTTGCGAACCTTAGTCCGGAAATTAGCTGGATGCATTAACCTGTATCCACTTTTATCACCCGGTTCAAAAGACCATTGTATGATTTCTGACACTTCTGTCACTTGGTGACGTTATTTCTCCAAATGAGAGGCCTGTTTAATATTCTCATTTGCTTGATGAAAGAGTAATTCAACAACTTGTTCTCTGTATTCTTGATTTTGAGAGGAACTAGTTGAAGCCTATTCTTGGGAAAGATTTTGATTACAAACAAAGCCCATTGACTGTGGCCGGTTATGGGCAATAACATTGCATGAGACCATTTTCGGCGGGCTTTGCTGACCGGAGAGCACCATGAAATGAAGTGCTCCATGAACACCCCATCCTCTGACACGAATACCAGATGGGGCATTGGAAATTAACTGAAACAATCTTCTTAGTGTGCCAAGGCATGAACGTTGAAGGGCTCTCTACTGCTTTTTAGCCTTCGGATATCGAGAGACTGATAGAGAAGTCAAATCAATCTGACGTTGTAACCCTTCTATTATCTTAATATGATTTTCATATTCATAATAAGATAATACTTTCTTTTTCAACTGACAAAGAGTTTTCCATATGTTGAGACGAATATCATGAATTTCATCTTCCGTCAATATTTCTGGAATATTATACTGAGAGTCAGCCAAAGGCCAAAACATGACTGGCACTTCACCTTTCACCAGTTTTTTTCTCATGTTCAGCATTTCCTCTTTATAATTTTATGAATATTCTTCTACCTGATTTAACCAGAGTTGGTGTTTATTTTTTGCTTCATTAGATTCAACAGGATTGGTAGAGAAATCATTGATCAAACTAGAAGATGCGTGACTTAGGGGTGGTTCAGAGAATGACCTACACCCTGGGCTATCTTCTGATTGAGAAAGTATTTCACCTACTAGCGATGAAGCTTCAGACATGACTGGTTTCTCATTTTCAAGTTCCTCAAGATAAGAGGGCTTTCTCGGCACTACATTGTCCACTGGAGAATTTTCCGGGCAATGTGCATCACTACTGCAGAGAGGGATTTCGCAGAAAAATTCATCATCATGGGGAGGACCACCATAATGGGTTACAGCAAAAGATGAGATCTATTGCTCCTTGGTCTTCTGACCACACAGAGGGTTCTTGTGGCTCTAATCTGAAGATGAAACTTCGAGATCGACCGAATTGTCATGAAGCAAGCCTTCATGAGGAAGTGTCTATTGAAGACCTTCAGAATTAATGTTCCCACTATTGGGAACTGAGGGAGTATAATCTTGAATTCCAATAGATAATTGTCTGAGGGCTTCAAGAACTCCAGCATCGAGCAAGGCCTTGTTACAGATTGGCACTTGATCTCCTGACTGTGCTGGGCGGGTCTTTTTCTTAGACGCCTTCTTACTCGCCTTGGAAACCACTTGTTGACGAAAGTGGCTACTCTGAGCATGTGTATGTGCCTGATCAGGAAAGATGTCCAGGTTAGGCTGACGATCTCCTCTCAAATCAGGTGTATGTGCCTGACTTGGTTGTCTGTATGATATGGGGGAGTATGCCCCACCACCCTATTGGACTGGAACATATGTGTGTGTCTGTTCCGGAGTGAACTATTGATGTGTCACTCCACTGGTAGGGATAGATTTATGTGTCTTTCCCTGATATTCTGATGAAGTTATTATAATATCTTGGAAAGCATCCAGAATATGAGCAGGGATTTGTTTCTTATCTTTCACCATTGATAGAATATTCTTGGTGACTTCAGCTGCCGGAACGGGAATATACGTCCATTCTGGGCTTGGAGCAGGTGTATGTGCCTGCTCTTGTCCTCCTTTTCCTGTCACTGAATCCTGATAGTACTCAAGTGTGGGGGAAGAGAGTTGAGTCTGTCTCCTATTTGTTGTTGGAGCTTTCCGACTAACTTCTACGAATGCTACCAAGTGAGACTGTTAGTAAGATTGATTAATACTAGCAGGTGTATGTGCCTGCTGATTGCACTTCGCCAAACGTGGTTGACGAGATCCATCATATGTAGTCAGACGAGTCTGCTGACTAGCTGATGATGTATAAACAGGTGTATGTTCCTACCTATAGTACTCCGCTGGAATTTCCAGGCGGGATTGGAGTGATGCTGCCAGACGAGTCTGCTGGACATCGGAATTAAAACGGGAAGGTGTATGTACCCGCTCGTTGCTTGCCACCAAGTTAGGTTGGTGGACTTCTCCAGAGATGGCAGAGATGATAATCTTCTCACTGTTGACCGGATTCCACCTCTGGTGGTTCTTCTTGCTTGCTCGGGTTCGAGGAACCTCAGTCGAACGCCTGGAGTCGGTACCCTCATCATGTTGAGGGCGCACTGCTGCACGATTCTGGAGGCAATTATTGGTGGGATCCCTTATGAAGGACTCTTGTCTGTTTGAATTAAGGCCCTGAGGGACCTTCTCATTTACCTCCCCAAAATAAGGGATCGAATGGTGATTGCGTTCTGGGGATAATGACCCGAAACGGTTGGAGACGGTAGTCAGCACCGCCTACTTCTTGATCACTGGTCGTCGTTGTTCGTACGACCGATGTGAGTTGTTTACTTAGAGGGCTTATCGGGAAGCCTCCATAGTTGGAATGGTACCGTGTTGATGGTATTCCTTAACCAGCGCGTTTGATACCCCGCGTTGAAGATGCTGAGTAGGTGATATCATCCTTAGAACAGACGATGATCCAGTAGGAGTAGCGGTAGTGGCATTTGCAGCAGCAGTATTCACAGGTGTGAACTTGAGAGCAGCCATTCTAGAAATATAGAAGATCTTGGAAAAGAGTTCTTGTTTGATATAACAGATGTAATCAAGATAAATTCAGCCACTACATCTTTTGGATGAGCACATTTTTCAATGATTGTTTTTGTTGGCCCTTTCATTGAGTTTTAAATAGGGTCCTAACAAATGGGTAAAACATTATTTTAACTTGGTTAAGGATTCACGTTGGGTTCACCATTTTTGTTTCCCTCGGATTTTGGGAATGACCTCCTTTTGATGGTAGGTTCAAACGTTCCGATCGGTTTCTAACGGGTTTGTTCGTAGAACTAGAAACATCCAATGATTCCACATTCATTCAGACCTACTTTCCAAAGGTAGGTTCTCATTAGTTTATGGACTGATGAGGTTTAGGAATTTGCATTGGTCGAGAGGATGGGAGGTCGGACTCATCACACCTTTTTTAGGGGAATTATTGTCTACTCCGGGACTCTCTTTATAGATTTAAGTTATGTTTGTGAATCCTTATTATGTTAACAAGTATAAAATGAGCTTTCCTTCAGATCTGAGAATCAATGATAAAATATGTAGGAATTTTAGAGAATCTTTTATAGGTATTTGAGGTTCTTCATCGATAAAGAATCCTCTGTATTTATTAGATATTCTTGGTCAATGGTACCCTTCGACACATTTATATAGAAGTCTCTTGGTAATTATGATGATCATGCTGGTTTTAAACCCACTCAGTGGGGCACTTGAAGTTTATTTTCATTCAGAAGGACATGTATTATTTCAGAGTTGGGATCGAACCCACAGACGGGCTACCTACGTATCCTTTGTTTAGAAAAGGAATCAGAACCCACGTAGTTCGAGTAAGGGAGTATGATGTTTATGATTTATGGCTCAAAGAAGGATGTCATAATTAATTTTACACTCTAAGCTCACGTGAGTCATTCTCGGTGTGAGAAACAAGAGGTATTGGTAAAAATCAGACAATTGTGCCATGAAAGATGCAATCATAAGAAATAATGTGGGGCTTATGTATGTATGACTGCCCAGATAAATGAAGATTAGGATTTACTTCAGGGAAGAAATCCAGGAATAGGGTCCATAAAGGTATATGTGATTCATGGAGATTTGAATACTCTAACTTGGGTCTTACTTCTGAAAAGGAGGCCCAAATTAGGAGAGGACTTATGATTGGGTTTTACTCCTGAAAAGGAATCCCAAATCAAAGATAATTTAGGACTGGTTAAGAAAAATTAAGACTGGGGCTTACTCCTGAAAAGGAGGCCCAAGTTAAGAGACTTGAAAAATTAAGGGACTGGGGCTTACTCCTGAAAAGGAGGCCCAGATTAGGGGAATGGGGCTTACTCCTAAGGAGGATGCCCAGGTTAATGAGTTCTCTCATCGTAAAGGATGAGGTTGAATGAATGAAATCTCAATATTTAGTGATATAAAGATGTGTAAATCACTAGATTTTGAGAGTTATTCCACAGAATTACTTTCAGATAAGGATTTCAAATCAAGAAATCATGCCATAAATGGCTTTGAAGAGTTTCTTGAAGACTGAATCTTGAATAGGAGAGGTGGAATGAAATAAGAGGGGTGAAATGGGTAAGAAGGGCACCCATGGAGGCAGAGGCGTGCATGTCTTGACAAGCGCGCAAGTACTGCATGGGCGCGCAAGTCCCGGTCACGCAGGTATACCTACACGGCACATGGTTACTTGCATGATGGTTAACCAGCAGGGTAATACTTGAGCGACTCTTGGTTAAAGCCTTTGGAATCCTATTTAGGTTCTTCCAGAAGAGGGGTGTGCAAGTTCTATTGAAGGAGTAAGGCGGCGCGCAAGTGTGGCCTTTTCCCTTAAGGGCTGGCCACTCAGGCGCGCAAGTGTTGATGAGTTTCAACACTTAGGCCTTCCTCCCCTTCTTTATATCTTCTGTTCTAGGTAATAAATTACCTTAGAAGTGTTTCGGAAGCTTTGAGAAGAGACTAGGGTGCCGGGAGCTCAAATCTGAGTTTCTGGAAAAATTCCCTCTTTCTTAATAGGGGGCCTGCAGGGTCTATTTATAGGTAGGATAAGACCTTGTTAGGTTATCACTTAGGTCGCGCAAGTCACTTGCGTGACCATCATGCATCGCGCAAGTAGACTTGCGTGAATATGAGGGAACTTATGCGACCAATGGGCAATGTTCTCCTTGTTCATCCCTTTGTCTATTTTTGATATTTTCTTCAAAGGATGAATCAATTTGTGGTAAGTCATTTCCCTTTCTATTCCTTTGGACTCTATGACGAAAAAGGAGCATCAACAACCCCATGAGTGAATATGAAGGTAAATATACCATACATAATATCACTAGAGACAACTAAAATATGGTAGGTAAAAACACCACCATACTATAAAAACATATGGGAAGTGAACTAAAATAGTAACCAACTCAATAAATCATAATAATTCACCACTCTAAATCAACTCAACTAGGTCTACATGCTCTACTAGATCTAGTATATCCAATTCCCTAAAGGTATCACCAAACCATACCATATCTATATGGACACAACATGTCTGGGAACAAGACTCATTCAAGGGTGAGCATAAAAAACTAATAGGATTCCCTATAAACATAAAGTAAAGATAAATTATAAAACTTAAACCCATGACCAATGGAAAATAGAAAGAAGAATACTAAGTAACTTTATATTCTCTAAGAATAAGATCACTATGGTAAGAATGTTGAGTCTCAACCATCACACCACAGCTCTACAAAGAGTCATATCTCCCAATTATCTAAATATAATCAAGAATATAGAAGTCTTCTAAGACTATGTAGTAACCCGAGCCTTTCACATATAACATTACATGATTTAATCACAATTATACATCATAGTATATACAAGCCAAGGATTGTTATGTCTAGTGTCTTGGAAGACTAGTTACATAAAACATAAAACATGGAGCTAAAAAACACTTATTTATTTAATCTTCATAAAAATATCCTAACATAATTTAAGCACTTACATCTTCATAGGGTACCCTGGGGAACACATGAACAAAGGGATGAAAAAAAATCCTAGTAAGGGAATGAACATAAGAATAAAGCCTAATCACATAAGCTAGAAGGCATGACATAATGATATCCAAAGCATGGAAGATATAAAATCATATCATATAAGCATGGGATCATATAAAAATGGAATCATATAAATGTGGGAGAATCATAAAACATAACTTTAGTATGGGTTAAGGAAAAATTCCAATCTCATTTCCCATTTTAGTACTGATCAAGGCTAACCGTCAATCCTAATTCCCATTTTAGTACTGGTCAAGGCTAACCACCAATCCCATTTCACATCACATCTCATGAGACTTAACTTTAACCAATGCATTGGACCGATATCTGGGTACACCCATCTCAAAATTTTCATGAATATTATTGCTACATAAATAATCATACATAATCAACCATACATAAACATAAGGGTACCCATGGAAAGAATTGGGTACCACAATAATGACATATAGCATAACCAATGGATGTATCATGAAAGTGTCCATGAAAGAAATGGATTAGAACATACATGGATGTTAATAAGTTAAAATAGGCATATAACATGGTAATTGGTTTCAAACATAAGTGAAAACATATAAGAAATTTATTTGAGAAACATTAGCATTAAAACATTTTTTGTGCGGTTTTAAGGAAAATACTATAGAGATTTTAAAATAGAAAATAAGAAAATATTTTATATAAAATCATAATTGAACCAATTATGTTTTAATAATAAAAATAATGATTTTATAAAGACAATTTTGGCTTAAAACAGAGGATAGAGTGCACTTGAAATTGGGTAAAAATTTGGGAAGTTCCCTTAAAATAGGTTTGCTTATTGGAAAGTTCTAAGGAGGGAATATTTTAAAAACATGTGTATCCCCAAAAGAGAGTGATAAAAGGGTATTGATAAATTAATTTTTTAAAACTAGACAGAATTTATAGTATTTAAATAAATATATAGGTAAAATCAATTTTTATATAAATAAAGATAAGGAAACCTGAAAGAACAAAGAAGGTTCGGGTAGAATTCGTTACGGTTTATCGGCATGGTATCGAGTGTACCTAAGAGGGATTGATGAGAGAGAAAATGGGTTTATCTTCACTTAAAAATAATTAGGTAAGTATGGGGGAGGTGTGTAATCATACCCCATCATTAGTAATTACACATAAAATTGAATAGAATAGAGGACATCTTGATTAATAGTGAAATGGATAGGATCCCTTACTTTAAGACTGGTGGTATTATCCACTTGTTATTAATGACCGAAATAAACAAATTAGGTTCATTAATTAATAATTAAATAAACTATTCTATATATAAATAATTTATTATAACCTCTTTTTTCATTCAATACCTTTTTGATTGGTTATAAGGTTCAACTTCATTGTTTGGGTCTGTTTGCTTGCTTGGTTTTTAATGACTCGTTCGCTTATATCCATGTTTTGATAAACATGTAAGATGAAATTGGTTGTCAAAAATTGAAGTTATATTATATTAGTAAAAAATACAGGAGATTTAATAGTTAAAAATTTAATTTGGTTACTTAGAGTGAAGTCAAATTATTATATAAAACCTTAGTGGTAACCATTTTGTTAATCGGTGGGTTTTGATTACAACGAAAATGTTTTTCTTTATAACTTAATACCATTTGTACAAAAGGATTATAGAAACATAACTATGATATATATATATATATAACAATATGGTTCACCCATAATACAAATGGTTTCATGACCAGAATTAAAGATGATAATAGAAATTGACAAATTGTTGTCCTTGAATGTGCTAAATTAACACATCTCAAACAGTGTTTTCATTTATTTCAAATAAAAGGAAGGGAAAGGAGAGATGATAATGAAATTTACCATTATAATAACAAAATTACATTACATGTATGGTACTGTATGTTTCATACCATTTGGATGAGTAGAGGTTAGGAAATAAAATAGAACAAAGTAACTTAAAAATGAAAGAAAAGAAAAGAGGAATTTTACCTCTTGAATCAACCTTCCTTGAGAGCTTCTTAAGTGGAGAGACTTTGGTGTTTTGAAGAGACTAGGGGATTTTGGACTTGGATAGAGATCCTGGGAGTATATTTGGTCAGAATATTGGTAAGGAAAAAGGCTTGAGAGTAGTGAAGAGAAGGGGGAGTGAGGGGGGGTTATAATGGAGGAGAGGAGGGTTTTCCTAATATTATAATCATGAGTTTATTATTTTTTTCAAAATATAAGAAATAGTGGCTATTACTTGACCTATAATAGTAATAAATACATGTGATTTCAAACCAATGGTCATTTACAACATCCATGACTCAAGCATGATGCTGAAATTCTGGTTTTAGCATTTATTGTGAATTATCAGATTTTACTGTTAATCAAAAATTCAAGTATTTTAGAAAAAACCCAAAAATTCACCCTAACCATTTTTCAATGTGTAGAATCCAAAAATGAATTCCATTTTCCAAAAATAATTTTCTAAATATTATTAATTAAATATTTAATTAAACTCGTAATTTATTATTAAAAAATCAGTTTTAAAACATTTATTTACTTATCTAAAATATAGGTACATCATACTTTCACTTGAATCTTATTTATATACTATCATAGGTAAGGTTACTATTCATTAGGGTATATCACTATTCATAAGGGTATGTTACTATTCATAAGGTTAGGTTACTATTCACCAAAAAATAAAGTTTTTCTTATCGGACTCTAAATAACTTACTAATCGAAACCGTGTATGTCATATTTTAGAAATTCCAAACACATAAGTGAAAAACTTATGTTTTAAGGTCACAAAGCACTTAGTAGTTCATTATGTTGTGATTTCATGTCATTATCTGAAATATTTATAAGATAGGAATTTCCATTTATAAAACATTGGGTTGTTACATTCTTCCCCCATTATGAAATTTCACCCTCAAAATTTCATTTCACATTCTAAGCCATAAAAAGGTGTGGGTACTTTTCCTTCATTGCTTCTTCGAGTTCCCATGTTTTCTCTTTGTACTTATGGTTTTTCCATAGTATCTTAACCAGGTGAGTAGTATTTTTTCATATAACTTTGTCTCTATGATCCAAAATCTTCATTGGCTGCTCCTCATATGAAAAATCATCCTCCAACTATACCACCTCTGAAGAGAGTACATGTGAAGGGTCTGGTATATACTTCCTTAAGAGGGATACATGAAATACATCATGTACTTTGGTCATGGTAGGTGGAAGTGCTAGTCGATAGGCCACATATCTTACTCGATCAATGATCTCAAAGGGTCCAATGTACCTGGGACCTAACTTCCTTTTCTTTATGAATCTCATGAGCTTATTCCACGGAGATATGCGTAGAAATACCATGTCTCCAATTTTGAACTCAAGGTCTCTCAATGGTTATCTGCATAACTCTTCTATCAACTTTGAGATACCTTGATATACTTCTGAATGGTTTTCACCTTCTCAACCATTTCTTCGACCATTTCAGGTCCTAACAACTTATGCTCACCGACTTCATTCCAACACAATGGTGTTCTGCACCTTTTACCATAAAGGGCTTCATATGGTACCATTCGGATGCTCAAGTGGAAACTGTTATTCTAGGAGAATTCAACCAGTGGAAGATGTGGTCCCATCCTCTTTGAAGTCCATAGAACATGCTCTCAACATATCTTCTATTGTCTGAATAGTTTTCTCAGATTGGCCATCAGTTTGAGGATGATAGGCCATAATGAATTTTAGTTCAGTGCTTAAAGCATGTTGGAGACTTTTCCAGAACTTCGAGGTGAATCTTGGATCACGATCGGATACAATAGATATTGGTACTCTATGAAGCCTTACCACTTCTTTAATATATATCTGTGCAATTTTATCCAATGGGAATTCCTCTCAAATCATGATAAAGTGAGATATCTTTGTAAGACGATCCACAACAACACATATAGTATTGTTTCCTATGTATGTCCTTGGAAATACAGGGACAAAGTCTATGGTAATGTTCTCCCACTTCCATGTTGGTATGGGTAGTGGTTTCATCATCCCCTTCGACTTTTTCCTCTTGGCCTTCACTTGCTAACATAGTAGTCACTTTGATGTATATTCAGCAATCTCCCTTTTCATATTGTCCCACCAAAAGTTTTCTTAGAGATCTTGATACATCTTTGTGCTCCCTGGGTGGATAGAGAAGTTTGAGATATGTGCGTCATTTATAAAATCCTTCTTTATCTCTAGATCAGTTGTACACATAATCCTGACCCAAATATTACAACTCCTTCCTTGTCAATCTAGAACTCTGAGGATTTTTCATTTCTAATAGCTTCCACCCTTTTCAAAATTTTCACATCCATTATTTGAGAATCCTTTATTTTCTCTATGAGGGATGGTTGAGAAATCACTTGAGAAAGGATTGATGATGTTCCTCCCTTAATGATTCCCATGTCCATCCTCTTCAAATCTAAGAAGATTGGATTCTTTTCAATTCTCATCATTGAAAGAGATGCACGATTTTTTCTACTTAGAGCATCTTCCACCTTGTTTTCCTTATCAGGATAGTAGTATATTGAGCATTAATAATCCTTAATGAGATTTATCCATCTTCTTCAGTATATATTAATCTCTTTTTGTTTGAATATATATTTTAGCACACAGCCTAATACCTTCTTTGAAGCATCACTATACACCACAAAGGGTTCTCCATTTGTTGGGATTCTGAGTACTGGCATAGTGATAAGACTCTTTTTCAACTCCTAGAAACAGTCTTCACATTCCTGAGTCTAGAAAAACTTTTCTCCCTTCCATTTCATCTTGTTCATTGGGTTCGAAAATCATGAAAATTTCTTCAAAAATCATTGATAATACCCAGCTAGACCCAAAAAGATATGGATCTTCATTATAGATGTTGGTCTGGGACACTCTTCAATTTCATTTATCTTGAAAGGTTCTACAGATATCCCTTTTTCGGTTATAATATTTCCCAAGAATTATACTTTATCCATATAGAACTCATATTTATTGTACTTTGCATACAACTTCTCCCTTCGCAAAGTCTTTAACACAATATTAAAATGCTCCTCAGGTTCCTCCTTGCTCTTGGATTATATCATAATATCATCAATAAATACTACCATAAATTTTTCAAGGTAATATCTAAAGAATCTATTCATTAAATCCATGAAAATTAATAGATCATTAGTGAGTCTGAAGGGAATCACTATGAACTCATAGTTTCCATACCTTGTTCGAAAGGCGGTCTTCGGAATATCTTACTTCATCACCTTTAATTAGTGATATCCTGAATGAAGGTCCACCTTAGAGAAATAACAGGCCCCACAAAGCTGATCGAACAAGTCATCTATCTGAGTAAGGGGATACTTTTTCTTTATCGTGATTTTATTGAGCTCACGATGATCAATTCAAAGGCATATTGATCCATCCTTATTCTTGACGAAGAGGATTGGAAAACCCCAAGGTGAAGCACTTGGGCGTATAAAACCCTTCTCCAGATTCTCCAGTAACTGCTTCTTCAGCTCTTCCAGCTCTATGGTGGTCATTCTATAAGGTGTATTCGATAAAGGCATAGATCCAGGAATAAGTTCAACTGAGAAATCAACCTATTGTTCAAGATTAAGACCATGAAACTCTTCATAGAATACATTAGTATAATCCCTCATTATGGGCATGTCTTCAAGAATGATTCTCTCGTTTGTATCAATCATTTGAGATAGATATTCTTACTCAAGAAGAAGAAATATCCACACTCAATATGATGATTATAAAAGTGATTCATCATCCTCGTTACACTTATAAAGAATCGTAGGATGCTTTAAGATGTGAAGAGTGATCTCCCTTTCCCAACATTTGATGTTGTATTTGTATAAAGATAGCCAATCCATGCCCAAGATAGCGTCGAACTCCACTAAAGGAAGTATGACAAAATTTTATGGTAGGTTTAGTCCACAAATGTTAACTGGAAAGGAGTTATAAATCATGGACACAACAATTTCTCCATTATTTATTCTCACAGATAACCTTTACTCCAAATTTTGAGGTGGTGTTTGAATAGTTCTACTAAACTTGAAAGATATGAAAGAATGCGTAGAACCAGAATCAAATAGTACGTCCGCTATTCTTGAATGAATAACTAGTGTACCTATCACCACATTATTTTCTGGGTCCACCTCAGCAGTAGTGATAGCATAATCCCTTCCTTGTTTCCTCTGAGGTTGTTGTTGATTTCCTCTGACAACCCTCAGATTAGGGAAATTATTCGTAAAATTATCATGCTCCTTGTAGTTGTAACACTGCACCACTAGCTGAGAATTGATATGAACCTTCCTTCATTCTTCCACATTGGTGGTATTTTTCATATCCCTTCGGCAGTTCTTGGCCAGATGACCAAACTTTCCACATTTGAAGCAATTCTTGGTTCCCTTCAGATAGTTCCCATAATGCTTCTTCCCACAACTTTTACAAGGGGAAAAGTCAGGCTTCCTTCCATAATGGAATTTTTTTGATAAACCACCCAAGTTGTTCTCCATTTTCTGTTTCTTGTAACTGGGCCCATGATACCAATGAGAGTCTCCAATATTCATTTCAACCTTGAGGGAACAATGGACAATATCCTCATAACTATCGAAGTCTCTAATCACAAATGCTTTTCATAGACTCTGTTTTAGTCCGCTAAATAAGTGATCCACCTTGCTTTTTGTGTTCATGAAAAAGCCAGAGGCATACCTTGCAAGCCTTGTAAAGTTTTCTTCATACACCCCGATGGACTCATATTCCTTATGCTTGAGTCTGAGGAACTCGCTTTCCATATTGATATGGAGGGTTCGAGGAAAATATTTGTTTAAAAACATCCTCTTGAATTCCTCCTAATCCATGGAATCAATTTCCTCTTAGGAATTTGTATTCATGATCATTATCCACCATTGATCATCTTCCCCATCAAAATGATAGACCACCAGTACAAATTTCTCTTCTTTAGAGAACTGGAGGATGAATAATATCTTTTCAATCAAGTTAATCCAATATTCTATGAGGGGATCAGAAGATCTTCTAAACATGGGATACCTTTGCTGCATGAAGGATTCTATAGCAACTTTCTCTTTCCTTGAAAGAGGAGGGTGTTCCACATGATTCAATTTATTATTCATAACTCGGGCAAGCTGAGCAAGTATTATCATGAAGTTTTGATCACCCGCTCCCATCATATCAGGCATATCATTAGGGTAATCTTCACATTGCCTATCAAATTGGTTATTGGAATGTGTTCTTCTATTTCCCGCTATTAACTAATAAAAGGAACATATAATTATAGGACTTGAATACTTATATATTGAGAATAAAAAATAAAATTTGAACATAAAAGGATAAAATTATAAAGAAGAAGTATATCCTAACTTTTGATTTCTTAGGTTTAAATATAGGTTATCCTCGATCTATTTCTTAAATTATATTCTTATAATCTTTTTTTGTCCCTTAATAATGGTTTGTACTAAGCTCATTAATCTACCAGAGCATATCCCCTAGGAGTGTCGTAACCAAGAGTGCAGTAAGGCCAGTTTTCGTGAACCAGTTCCTGTTCGAGTCTAGCTCAAAGCAGTGTTTTTGGGTTTTACCCAAAGATACATATGTTCTAGAGCCACCTCTACCTACTCATATCCAGAAAGGGATGTATTTGTTTGATAAACCACTTACTCATTACTCACCAAAATTTAGGAATGTTTTCTTATACTTGGTCTCATCCTTAAGATTCTCACTAAGGTGTTCTATTCTTAATATCCAAAAATAACTAGACCATCCTCTGATACCAATTGTAGCTAAATTATCCTTTTACATATAACATTACATTATTTAAGCATAATTATGCATCAGATTACAATCCAAGGATCATTAAGTCTTGTGTCTTGTAAGACTAGGTACATAAAACATAAAACATGGGGATAAAAAACACTTCTTTATTTAATCTCCATAAAAATATCCTAACATCCATTTGATCCCTTACATCTGCATAGGGTACCCTATGGAGTATATGAACAAAGGGATGAGCTAAAAATCCCAGTAAAGGAACGAACATAATAATAAATCTTAATCACATTAGCTAGGAGGCATGAAATAATGATATCCAAAGCATGGAACATATAAAATCATATCATATAAGCATGGGATCATATAAACATGGAATCATATAAATGTGGAAGAATAATAAAACATGTATTTAGTACGGGTCAAGGCTAACCGCCAATCCCATTTCCCATTTTAGTATGGGTCAAGGCTAATCGCCAATCCTGATTCCCATTTTAGTATGGGTTAAGGCTAACCGCCAATCCCGTTTCACATTGCAACTCATGAGACTTAACTTTACCCAATGCATTAGAGTGCTATCTGGGCACACCAATCTCAAAATTTTCATGAATATTCTTTCCACATAAATAATCATACATAATCAACCATACATAAACATAAGGGTACCCATGGAAATAATTGGGTACCACAATCATAACATATAGCATAACCAATGGGGGAATCATGAAAGTGTCTATGAAAGAAAGGGATTAGAACATACATGGACGTTCATAAGGTAAAATAGGAATATAACATGGTAAGTGGTTTCAAATATAAGTGACAACATATAATAAATGTACTTGAGAAACATTAGCATTAAAACATTTTTTGTGCGGTTTTAAGGAAAATACTATAGAGATTTTAAAATAGAAAAGAGAAAAATATTTTATATAAAAACATAATTTAACCAAGAAGGTTTTAATAATAAATAAACTTATTTTATGAAGAAAATTGTGGCTTAAAATATAGGATATAGTACACTTGAAATTGGGTAAAAATTTGGGAAGTTCCCTTTAAATAGGTTTGCTTATCAGAAATTTCAATAGAGGGAATCTTTTAAAAACATGTGTATCCCCAAAAGAGAGTGATGAAAGGGTATTGATAAATGAATTTTGTAAAAATATATAGAATTTAGAGTATGTAAACAAACATATAAGTTACATATATTTCGATATAAATAAATATAAGGCAACCCTAAAGAACAGAGAAGGTTTGGGTAGAATTCATTACGGTTTATCGGCATGGTGTTAGGTGTACCTAAGAGGTATTGGTGAGAGATAAAAGGGGTTTATCATCACTTAAACATCATGAGGGTAGTATGGGGGAGGTTATTAATCATACCCCATCATTAGATATTACACATAAAATGTCATAGCATAGAGGACATCTTGATTAAGAGTGAAATGGAGAGGATCCCTTACCTTATGACCAGTGGTGTTCTCCACTTGTTATTAATGACCTGAATAAACAAATTAGCTTCATTAATTAGTAATTCCAGAACATATTATATATTTAACTAATTTAGTGTAACCTTTTTTTCATTCAATACCTTTTTTATTCGTTATAAGGTTCAATTTCATTGTTCGGATCTGTTTTCTTGCTTGGTTTTTAATGACCAGTTCACTTATATCCATGTTCAGATAAACATGTAAGATGAAATTAGTTGTCTAGAATTGAAGTTATATTCTATTAATAAACATCTAGGAGATTTCATGGTTCCAATTTTAATTTGGTTACTTATAGTGAAGTTGAATTATTATATAAAACCTTAGTGGTAACCGTTTTGTTAATCGGTGGGTTTTGATTACAATGAACAAGTTTTTCTTTATAACTTAATACCATTTCTAAAAAAGGATTATAGAACCATAAATATGATATATATATATATATATAATCGGGTTCAACCATAACACAAATGGTTTCATGACCAGAATTAAAGATGATAATATAAATTGACAAACTGTTGTCCTTGAATGTGCTAAATTAACACATATCAAATGGTGTTTTCATTTCTTTCAAATAAAAGGTGGGGAAAGGAGAGATGATAATGAAATATAACATTATCAGAAAAACATTACAATAAATGTATGGTACTATATTTTTTATACCATTTGGATGAGTAGAGGTTAGGAAATAAAATAGAACAAAGGAACTTAAAAATGAAAGAAAAGAAAAGAGGAATTTTACCTCTTGAATCAACCTTCCTTGAGAGCTTCTTAAGTGGAGAGGATTTGGTAATTTGAAAATACTAGGGGATGTTGTATGTGGGGAGAGATAATGGGAGGATATTTGGGTTGAATATTGGCAAGTTACAAGGCTTGAGTGTAGTGAAGAGAAGGGGGTGAGGGGGTTATAGTGGAGGAGAGGAGGGTTTTCATAATATTAATATTATTAGTTTATTATTTTCTTCATAAGATAAGAAATAATGGGTATTACTTAACCTATAATAGTAATAAATTCATGTGAATTCTAAAAAATGGTAATTTATATCATCCATGACTCAATCATGATGCAGAAATTCAGGTTTTAGCATTTATTGTGAATTATCGGATTTTACTATTCATCAAAAATTCAAGTATTTTAGGAAAAAAAAAATTATCCCTAACCATTTTTCGATGTGTAGAATCCAAAAATGAAATCCATTTTTCAAAAATAATTTTCTAAATATTATTAATTTAATATTTAATTAAACTCATAATTTATTATCAAAAAACCAGTTTTAAAACATTCATTTACTTATTCTAAAATATAGGTACATCATATTTTCACTTGAATCATATTTATATACTATCATAGGTAATGTTATTATTAATTATGGTATATAACTATTCATAAGGGTATTTTACTATTCATAAGGTTAGGTTACTATTCACCAAAAATTAAATTTTTTCTTATCGGGCTCCAAATAACTTACCGATCGCAACCGTGTATGTAAAATTTTTGAAATTCCAAACACTTAAGTAAAAAACTTATGTTTAAAGGTCACAAAGCACTTATTAGTTCATTATTTTATGATTTCATGTGATTATATGAAATATTTATAAGGGAGGAATTTCCATTTATAAAACATTGGGTCGTTACAGCCTAAATCCATCAACCAACTATGGTTTCTACCACACAGGAAACTAGATATGCCTAATATATCACTAGACTAAAAATGCTTAAAAAATACATTCACTATTTCCATAAAAAACTCCTATCATTTTTTATTATATAAACTGTGATTGGGAACCCATTCCTTACTAAGTATCGTACATTAGTTAAGGGGGTAATAGATCATAAGGGTGGATAAACACACAACCTAACACATAGAAAACACACTGAATTCTATAGGTAGAGGACCCACACTCAGGAACTGGTGTATCATCAGCGGGCTTACAAACCCTACCTACTGTATAGAGTACATGCACCTCATCAGAATTAAGAGAGTACCACCCCCAAGACCAAATAGATAACTTATACCCCAAGTATAGAATCTCCGTGTTATGATCCTATAGGAGGGTTACCTACTCCAAAATACATATAAAGGACCCACACCCTTTTTTGAGGATGAATCTAGGGAGTAACTAAACCACATTCATAGAGGACCATGCCTCGACGTGTGGGGGTTATTTGAACTCCATATCTACTGTAAAAAAATCTATTGAACCTATTTTCCTTCTTTATAGAGATATAATCCATGAACTACTCCAAAATTTATCATAAATGGTCTTATATGTCCAAAAAGATCCTATCATCATGATTTATGTGGATTCATACTCATAATGGACTACTCATACACATAGAATAGACACTTGGGTGTGAAATCATGAAGAATTTTATAATTAACTTAGTACATGGTGTGAACTTATTGTTAAACTATGTATAGAATTTGGAATGTAGCTAATTTCAACCCACTATTGTTTTGTGTGCATAAAATTCTAGCTACATGACATGTTTCTCTGGGGTACATGACATATAGAACCTGTGGCTAAATTGGGCATGTATCCCATATACATAGAGTTAAGCTATTTACTGATAAACATAGTATAATATATACCACACGGTGTGTGGAGTATTAAATTGACTTGGAATATACCCCAACACATGCTTAATTTACATTCTCTGATATACAGGGTGTGTGAGTCGATACACATAATGTGTGAGGCCAGTTGGTAACTTGTTATGTACAGCTTTTACATGATCAAGATATGTGGGATGAGATGCATGGAGTTTTACCTAAAGTAAAATGATGTGTAATATTTATGAAACAATAAATCCCTATCCATCATTGAATTTTAAATATATGGTGTTTGTTCTTATGACCATGCTTTTTATATTCAAGAAAATCTAATAAAGTCAATATTCATCTCCAGCATGTCTCCAGCTGCTATCGTTAACCATTTATTCACTTCTTTTAGTTATCATATGGTCTTAAATGTCCTCCAAACCTATAAACACTTTTTATAATATCTAAAATCCTTGGAAATATCATCACACTTTACTAAAATCCCAAATTTAGTAATTCAGCATTGAATAGACTGTAACACTATTACCTTCACCCCACCACATCTAATTATGCACCAGTTATTTAAGTCATCACCAGTTTGTCACTGGTCTTATAAATTAATTATTCCGAGTCATATTTCAATCATTTTTACTCATCACCACCCATATAAAGTTGATTAATGAATCATGGTCTTCATCATTGAACCACAATAGAGGGAAAATTAATAAATGAGAGGATTGTTCAAGAATTAGTGTTCGGTTGAAGTATTTTCCACCTAATATGAATTTATAGCTGGTCTTGTCAATGAATGGTGAACCTAAGATGAAAATAATTTGGTTATAGAAGATGAATCATCAATTGAAAAAATTAAAATAACTTCGATGAAACAAATTTCACAAGTAACTAACTATTAGAATTTTTTTAATTCCTCTTTAATCTGCTATATTCTAAGCCCATAAATGGTTCAATAAAGAATTTTAATTACAATGATATAAAAAACATACACATGGAATAATGAAACAAAATTCAATATTATCAAATATTATGATTAATTTAAAACAGACATTTTATCTTTAGATTTATCATCACAATCAAACATCTTTTGATTATTCAATTATTTGGCTACCATGAGTTATTTTATATGATTTAACCCTTTTTTAAATAATTTTTTGATTGAAATAAGAGAATAAAATAAATATGAATAATAAGGAAAATAATATCAAGAATTTTCTACCTTAATGGTTAAAATCTGGAGCTTCGATGTCTATGTCATGATTCTCATTGACATCAATCACACCACAAGGAACACCTCGAATTTCACCAAGAACACCCAAACTCTCTTTAGGTTTATGTTAATCCCTAATATCTAACCCTAGAGAGGTTTCTTAACCATGAATTAATATATAATCTTTTAGATAATGGTTTTGATAACTGGTATCCAATTAAAAACCTAAAAATACTTGGTCTATGACTTGACACCTGAACACAAAGGTTAAACCTCACCTAGAGAAAACACCCCATTCCAGACACAAACATAGTCCCATAATTCACATCTAATCTACTATTTAGAATATATTAATATCCATTTTCATGAGTTAAATACTAATTTATTTAAAAAAATTAAATATACCTTAAAATTCAACTATATAGAAATTTCCCAAAAATTCAACCTAAGGGTAAATATTAAATTCCAATATCAATATAACCATTAAAAAAATCAAAGGACTACCACTTGGGTAAATTTATTATTTCACTCTATTTAAAGGAAATAACCTATGTTAATCCAAAATAAAGTCTAAGAAAACTTAGTTTTCTTCACCAAAAAAATATCTATCTATGGAGAAAAAAATCATCAATTTATACCTTTAATTATAGATATCCTTTAATTGATACCAAATTCCCAATTCAATTATCTTAGTCAACATTATCTCAAATTCATCTACTAAATATAAATTTAATGATCTAAAAATCATCTCATCCTCAAAGTAGTAGATATATATCAAAAAAAACTATTTTTATATATTCCCCTCACCATGGAATAGTTTTTTACCTTAAACATGGATTTATTAATTTAAATTTCCTATAGATAATTACTTCAAATTAGACCTTCCATAAAATAATGTCATATTTTCCATATTTATAATTCGAATAAAATAACCTGATGTCACTTATCATGAATTTTTTTCCCTTATCAACCTTTTAGGATCTCCATTTATCCAACTAGAAAAAAATGGTTTCACCATAATGGTTTTGTTAATAAAACAACTTTTAAAACACACGACTTCAATATTCACTACAATGTTCTACACCTCAAACACTAGGCTTCACCTCCACTCTATTAAAATGACATTGAAATTGTGACTATAAAGTTTTGTTATGTCCTCATAAAATACTATGTTTCAAAATCACCATGGTATTATAATTAAAACAATATGAAATCCTTATATGATAAGCACCTTGTCTTTTTCCTTATGATAAATGAAATGCAAGCGAGAAATTCAAAAAATATGAATTTTCCTTCTTTCACATCACCATTATTTTCCTATATATCCAAATTTATTAGGGGTGAATTAAAGATCTAAAAATAATAATACCAAAGTAGTTTCCTCTTTGAAGTAAAAAAAAATTAAGAATAAAAGTAATCATTCTAAACTCAATAAAATGTATTAAAGTAACATAGTCATAAAAAATAATTCAAAAGATGAACAATATAAATTATATAATTTTTAAATGGAATTAATATTAAGTAATAAACTAAAAAATATAGAATATAATAATGTAATGGGGTTTCAAATTATAATTTTTAAGTCCCCTAAAAAATTACTAAAAATGATATTCATATTAAAATCTCTAAAATCTATTCAAATTTAACCTAAAACATTTAGAGAATCAATATCTATTGAGAAAATAATAGGTTCATAGAAAGAAACTTTTTGATCTAAAGATCAGAAGAAGTAAGCTCATATCTCAAAAGATAATTTGATTAGAAAATTAGAACCAAGTCCTTACATTGAGACTTATTTGATTACAAGATATTAGATAAAAAATTATTACAATACAAATCATAGTTCCTTTATATTAAAATATAACAAATTAAGGCACTAAGATTAAACCAAAAGAATAAAAAAACGAAATTTCTCAAAATCATAGAGATCATGATCGTCATTTTCTTAGTTTATTCAAAAATTATATGACCTTGATTCTCGATCTCTACTTGTAATATTATTCTATAATAAACTTTTCAATATTGATGGGATTCCACCTATCACTCTTGAAATGGCCTAGAATTTATGGTCTATTACTTTGTGATAAATCTAGTGTTTGAGGTGTCCAGGGGTAGTCCGAGGTGTTTTTGGGACATGAGAGTCATTCCAACAGTTACTCATTTCATGAATTTTCCAAATTTCTATTTTTCCCATAGTATCTCATTCTAGCGGTAGATCGTTCTGGCAATAGATCATTCTATAAGTATCTCATCCTGGTGGTAGCTCATCCTGGAAGTAGCTTATCCTGAAGGTAGCTCATCTTGGTGGTGACTCACTGGAGGTGACTCAACTGGTGGTGACTCATCTAGCGGTGACTCATCTGGTGTTAACTCATCTGGTGGTGGTAGTAACTCATTTCAATAGTTTTCCAAATTTCCATAATTTTCCAATTTTTAAAATTTTTCCCTTTTTACATCTGTTTTAATGGAAAATGAGTTTAATTCCAAATTTAAGATGTCCTAATACTGATTCAAAGGCCATAAATTATATCTTTAATTCTCTAAGAGTCTGGGGACTTTTAAATGGTCAAAGAGTGTGGTTTGGTCAGACTCACCTTTAATGGTAATTCTAACTGTAACAAATCCATGTGTCATGAATATAAACCTTCTAAAGAATAGTTATTCCCCTAATATTTTCTTCTCCTTTCTATTAAGACCAGATGTCCCCAAGACCTTCTTCTTGGGATAGTTTTCCTACAGTTGGTTATTGCTTCCATAGAGATATTTCTATTGTAGGCACACCCCTATTTTGGTGCAACAAGGTAGTGTCGATCGTCTTTTCTTCCAAGTAGGATTTTCTTCATCTTTATTATTTTTTTTATCATGTAGGATGGGTATAAATATGTTCATATTGTGGGGAGATGGTTGATTCTATATTAATAAACATAATCAAATTAGTTTAAAATAAATAAATAGGGGGTTGGGGAATGTGACGCAAGATCTTACAACTTTTAATTGATTTAATTTTGTTCTTTTTGTATGTTATGAGTTGTATAGGATAAATTATACATTGAAAATTGTGGCCTTTGGTGGTCCTTGTTTGTTCATACGATGATTTGAACAATGGAATGCAAGTTGTGTGGATTTTGACATCGCTTATTATGAAATTGTTTAACTACGTACATTCGGTAAATAAAATGGATTCCCCGATATCATATGGCTTATGTGATAACACCTTTAATCAATAAAGAGAAATTAAATAAGGGATGCCTTGATAAATCTTAAAATATGTTCAGATCTAGTTTGTACTATAACGTGTTTTTTGACACGGTTATGTGTTTTGGGTTGGCTTGGGTGATATTATGGATGAACTTGTATATGATACATCAACCTCACAGTGTAATGGAATCTCAAGTTGAGAGATTGATTGATTGTAGAGTGGGTGAGAAATTTTATGTAGTGGGGATACAATGATGGTTGTTGTTATGGTTGAGTAGTGGGTTTGTGGTGGAAGATGGTTTTTGACTTGGTTGTTGGGTTGTTTCAATAGGTTTCTCAATGTGTGTTGTTTTAATTTAGGTGCCTGGTTGGTATGGATGGTGATAAATTGATGATATTGAAATATAAATTAATGTACATGTTTTAGCGGATGGGCTGGTAATGGAAAATTTGGGGAGATGGTTTAGTATTAATTAAATACTAAAAATGAATGGTGGCTTTCTTTATTCTTGTGTGGGGTTTTGCATATATTCTTGGCAGTGGACTTGTGGGCATTGTGAGTTGTTTGGTGATCTGTTTATAAACCCATAGGTTGGGCTTGTGTTTTTTTCTCTATATATATGTATACACAATATATTCTTGTGATTTCTATATACACCCCACCCACATTGTGCACTATGTGTTGAACACCCGTAATGTCATGTGGGGGATGTTTTCCCAACAACCAGGTGGGAGGATGGATGGCTAAACACCTGCTCTTCCCTGCTCCTTCTTCCAGGCGATGATGTCCCAAGATTCTTTGGGAAGGATTTGATGAGATGTGGTATCCTAGGTGTCTTCATAGTGAATAGTGATTTGGTGTCACAGGTTTCTTTGGGATGAATTGTGATGTACTTTCCCAGGTATCTCCAGGATGGGATGGGATGTGTTGTGAGGCCTAAGTGTGTGTAGGTGGGATGTGTTGTGAGGCCCAGGTGCATGCAGGTGGGATGTGTTGTGAGGCTCAGGTGTGTGTAGGACGGATCTGTTGTGAGGCCCAGGTGTGTATGGGCATGATTTTATGTGGTATATTCATAAGAGGTGGGAGTTTCAGGACGTTTTCTATTAGGGTGTGAGAGCGGGTAATTAGTGGGAAAGTGGTGTAGGGTACCCTATAATCAAGGTGTTTTTCCTTATATTACATTACTTGACTTTCATTATTTGGTGAGTCTGCCTTGGTGAGGCTGGGTTTATGGTTATTCTACCTGTTAGGTGTTGGTTGGTTCTTTTATTTTCTCATGGGCACATTAGTATGATCCTTCCACTTGTGCACGAGAGACTTTGGTTTTCCTACTGAGTATATATGTATGCTCACCCTATGTATATAAAACTGTTTTCAGGTTTCCAGGAGGATTATATGGATCATGTTGGACATTACTAGCTTAGACCTTGGGACAGTTGTTGTGTTGCTACTCTAGCTTTTTTTGGGTACTTACCTTAGAGACTTTTATTTGTATTAGTTTTATTTACACATGAATCGTGGGATGATTTTTGGTTTTCTCATATATATGTCATGGAGTTGGTTTTTTTATACATCCTATCTCCAAATATTGTTTCCAAATAAAGGTTAATTCCTCCCATGTTATGAGATTGATACACCCTTGGTTCTAGTCTCCAACCCAGGGCCTACTATAGGTAGGACTCAGGGGTCATTATCTCCCTTTCTTCATTACCAAACTAAAAGGGGTATCTTTGGAGGTAGGGGGTCATGACATAGTGGTATCAAATGTTATAGTTGATAGATAGGGTGTAATTTGGAGTTAGGCATAGTGAGGATTGCATGGGTGGTATGGAAACAGTGACAGTTGACCTTGGTGCATGACATAGGCTCGGGAGACTAGCTAGGACATGGGATTTTAGGGCCCCATGTGATCCGATGCAAGGACTCTGAGCCTACCTAACGACCGAGTGAGGTGGCACTACTTAGGGGGTAGAGACCTATGATAGGTACATGCATTATGATAACTTGTGTTCTTATTTCAATTGAGTGATATTAGGAAGTTAAAAATGAATTAAATTAATCATGAAATTTTATGTGTGTTTATCTGACTTTTCCCATGCTTTTATTACTAATAAATTGTTATTGTTTGCCGAATTATTCATATAACCTAAAAGGAAAGAGTAAAATTATACTTAAATGGCCCGTGTTGTTTGTTTAAAACCTTATTGAGGCTTTAATGTGTTGTTTCCTTTCATGTTATAGTGTGATTCTTAAGGAATTTAATTTTTATTGATTTGTTATATATGTATAACATTACATCTAGTTTTCACAATATTTGAAATTATTAGAGAAGAATTCTTATTGTTTTTTTGATCAAATTTATAATTATAAAAACCATTATGAATCATGTAACCTTGAAATAGATTTCACACTTTTATGATAAAATAAATTATTTTTTAAACCATGTATATAATTATTCTAGATTACATGTGAGTTAATATGTCTTGTGTTTCTTTATATTATAATTTATCATGATCATGTGTTATTTACTTTTTGTGAAACTTAGTTTTGGACATTTAATTTTAGAAATTTCTGAAAATTTCCATCTTAATTATTGATAATTCCTTTGAATTTAGAAACCTTGAAAATAATAACTTACTCCTTACTTGGCATGGCTTTAGTTTCATAGCATTGATATAACCATATGTTGTAAATCATATGTTAGGCTAAATATTATTATTAAGTTTATTTCCAAATTTTATAAAATGATAAGCATGATTTTTGATAACTTGTTGAGACTTAAAACTGTTTAAATGATTAAACTTGTTATTTCGTTACTGATAATAATATTAAATACTAAAATAACCTTGCCTTGTATGTTAAGTACTGAGTAGTTTTTTATGGTAATCATTTCTAATGTTGAAAATGTTTGTGTAGAAGATGAATAAATCATTATATATGAGACTTGAGCATGTATCATGTTTAATATGTTGTATTTAAATATAGAAGTATAATCATGTTATCCTTGTTACAGTATATAAGCATGTTCTTCATAGCAACGAAATAAGTAAGGAATGTTTAGTCCAAGCATGATAAAGAATAAAATATAGTAATATAACATGTGTAGCCTTAATTTTTTTAATAGAAAGAATGTTTCCTTGAGAAATTAAATGATTAAATAATGTTTATCTTGAGCATGATAAATCATGGAACAAAGTAAAACAACAAGTTCAGTTTTAAATTTTTTTCTAGAAAGTATGTTTTATTTTGATTACTTCAAAATCATGTTGTATATTTCATGCTATATTTGAATTGAACATAAGAACCTAGAACGTACAAAATTTTAAATGAATATTGTAAATGAATTAAATTAATAATAATACAAACCTATAATGTCTTGTTTAAGCATATTAAACACAGTGTGTGAAGATAACTTGTGTGTAGTTTTTTTCTTTAACTTTGATGTATGTTAGAACTGTTTGAATTCAAGTCATGAAGTTTCACTAGATATAACATGGAAATTTTGAGTGTTGTTTGTGGTTACATTGTGATCATTGCATTGATGTGTTAATATGCCTTACTAAAAATATCATTTGTTTAAAACCTTGTTTGTGCTATGATTGTTGTAGATTATGAGACCCCTGATATGACTACATTTTTAAGCTCATCATTCATTAAAATGATAATCACTTATATATTGATAATGAACTGATTCCCCATAAAAATTTAAAATTGTGTGAAAGTACTCATGTGAAATAATGAGATGAAATAATGTAAGCCCCTAAACAGTTATGGGAGATAGAATGTGTTGCTAATATGTGTGGTTGTTCTTGTTGTGATTCCTTGTGTGACATGTGATTTAAAACTTCAATCATATTAATAGGGGTAAACATGATCATTAATTGATATGCATTATAATTTGACGCAATGTAAACCATGTGAGTGATTCAGTATCTCCCAAAGCGGATAATATCTCGACGTGGGAAAGGGGATTCCTTGATTTATGTGTTTAGGGATTTTTGTGAGATGATAATGGGGATAATTAGTTGGGGAATTATATAGGATAAGGTGGTAAAAGTGGTTATGTGAAAAAGGGTGGTTGTATATGGATGGTAAGGTGGTGTGGTGATGTGGTTGTGTGGAATTTATGGTGAAATTTTTTCATTGGATAGTAAGTTTGTCTAGTGGTTTTGTTGGGTACTGGTAGTGATGTGTGGTGGAAGAGATGTGTGGTTATTGTGCTAGTATTACTTGGGGTTTTTCATAGTTTGATTATGTTTATGTAATACCTCACCCCCCATAAAAATTTTAATCACTCATTGTTGGTAATAAAATAAACTTATAATTTTATAAATCATGAAATCAATAAAAATGGTATTGCCTCTCATGCCTAAATATTTTTATAAAGGAATTTTTGAGAATATTTCAATACCACCATGTTGGTTGGGTTTATTCTGTTTGATCTTATATTAATGACACGTGTTATGACCTCAAACATATGAAGAGAGGGAAACTCTTTCCCCACATCAATACGTGTTATATTATAACACATTTTAAAACTGTTTGGGTGAGTCAATTCCACCCAAAGAGGACAATATCATGGTATGGTGGATGGGTTTCTCTGATTTGTATACTTATGGTATCTCTATATATATTAATATTAGTGTTCTTTTTGGTATATAAATTTTATTAGAAACACTTTCAAGTAATGACATGCACCTATGAAAAATAGAAATTGGAATGTTAAACCCTTTATTGGTTCTACATAGGTGTGTTCCTGATAATTAATGTCTTGATGACAAACATAGAAGAATTTTAAACTTGGATAAGGTGGTTTGTTTAGAAAATCATGTCATATTTGTGATGTATTCCATGTCTTGATTTGAGTTTTCTAAATTTTATGTTAATTTGTGTTCATATTAACTTGGTAAATGGCATGATAGAGTTCTATTAGTAGAACAAAATAAAATTCTGTGAAAGAATAAAACCTTCCAATTTATTTAAGTTGTCTTGGGAAACATTTTTAAGAAAAATTGGTTTTACAAAATTTGTTTAAAGTGTTTTCAAAAAGATTATTTTGAAAAATACCATTCTATAAAAAGGATTCAAAAGTGGGTTTTGACTCAAAGTGGTTTTCTTATCCTACTGAATTTGTTTTAATACAATATTTTTCATGGAAATTATTTAATAGGCATGTTTTCAAACTTGACATGATTCAAAATAAAATGTTGAGATACATGTCTGGAAAGTAATAGATCATTGGAAAAATCATGCTCATATTTTAAACTCCTTCACTAATACAAATTAATAAATGTAAAAAATAGCATATCTATGTTTGTTAAGAAATTGTAACTCAAGAATTATAATCTGTTTTCTTTGTGATATGTTAATAATGATATGTTTTAAATGTTTCAAATTTAAATTTTATGGATTATAAAATGGGGATAATTCATTTATAGATATTCATAAAATGTAATGTCTAAGTTAATTCATTGAATTAAAAGTTATAACAATGTTTTCTATTATCTAAAATCTATTACTTATCTTTAAAATAATGTAAAGAATTTTTTTTAATGTGTTACATTCTACAATGTTATTATTGTTTTTTGATTATTATGTATTTCTTACTGGACTTTTTATACCTATATATGTGAATTTGTTCTTTTTTGAGAGGTATCTCCCTCGATATATTTTGTTTTATGTATTTTGAAGCTTTGAAATTATTTACCTAGATTTTTTTGTGTTCTAAATATATCGAGAAACATGAGAGGTATCTCATGGGTTGGTTATTTGGACCACCATTCTCTTTCCTCCTAATTTTATTTTAATTCTCAAGGACATACATTTCCCCTGGTTCATGTGCTATAGAGGCATGGTGGCATGAAGGATGGGATTCCATTATTAATATGTTCAAGGATATATGTTATGTTATGTTTTTGTGGGTGTTTTGGGTAACAACTTTAGTTTTTGAAAGTGTTTCAGGTGTAATGAGGTCCTTGAGAGGTATCTCAAGGAATGGTTGTTCGAGCCCTTCCCCTATTTTCTTCCAGATTGGTTTTCAATTATCAAGGGAAATAATAGTTTGAGAGGTATCGAATTTAATGTCCTAGATTTTATGGTACATTAATTTGTGATAAATATGGTGTTTGAGGTGTCTCTGGGTAGTTTGAGGTGTTTTGGGACATGTGAGTCATTCCAACAGGGATTCATTTAAAGAGTTTTCCAAATTTATAGTTTTTTAATGGTATCTTGTTCATCCAGTAGCTCATTCAGGTGGTAGTTCATTCTTGTAGTATCTCATTCTAGTGGTAGATCATCCTGTTGGTAGCTCAACCTAGTGGTGACTCACTGGTGGTGATTCATCTGGTGGTGACTCGTCTGGTGGTGACTTGTCTAGCGGTGACTCATCTGGTGATGAATCACTGGTGATGACTCATCTGGAAGGGACTCATTTAGTGGTGCCTCGCTAGTGGTGACTCTTCTGATGGTAACTCATCTTGTGGTGGTGATGGCTCATTTCAAAAGTTTTCCAAATTTCCATAATTTTTCAGTTTTTCTAGTTTTTCCCTTTTTACATCTATTTTGATGAAAAATGAGTTTAATTATATATTTAAGAGGGATTGAGACCAATTCAAAGGAAATAAATCATATTTTTAATTCTCCAAGAGTCTGGGGACTCATAAATGGTCAAAGCTTGTGGTCTTGGTTAGACCCACCTTTAATATAAATTCTAACTGTATCAAATCCCTATGTCTTGAATCTAATCCTTTTAAAAGCAGAGATCTTTCCCCGATATTTCCTTCACCTTTCTCTTGAGACCGTATATCCCCAAGGCCTTATTCCTATTATATTTTTTCTACAATTGTTTTGTGCTTCCCCAAATATCTTCTTATTGTACACGCACCCCTGCTTTGGGGCAATAAGGTAGTTTCAATCATCTTTTCTTCCAAGTATGATTTCCTTCATCTTTCTTATTTATGTATCATGCGGGATGGGTATATAAATGTTTATATTATGGGGATATGGTTTATTATATATTAATAAATATAATATAATTGGTTTGAAATAAATTTACATGGGGCTAGGGAATGTGATGCAAGATCTTACTACTTTTATTTGATTTAATTTTATTTTATTTTGATGTTATGAGTTGTCTGGGATAAATTACCCATTGAAAATTGTGGTTGTTGGTGGTCCTTTCTTGTGATTATGATGATTTAAACTATAGAATTCATGTTTTGTGGATTTTGACATCACTTATTATGAAATTTTTTAACCACATACATTCGGTAAATAAAATGGATGCCCCGGGATAATATGGCTTATTTGATAACACCCTCAATTAATAAACATAAATTAAATGAGGGATGCCTTGCTAAATCTAAAAATATTTTTTGATATGGTTTCTTTTGTAATGTGTTTTCGAGCACAGTTTGTGCTATCGGTTGACTTAGTTGATATTATGGATGAACTTATAAATGATACATCAACCTCACCACGTAATGGAATCTCAAGTTGAGAGATTGATTGATTGTGGATTGGATGATATGTTTTATGTAGTGGGGCTGCAATGATGGTTATTGTTATGGTTGAGCATTGGAGTTATGGTGGAAGATGGTTTTGGACTTGGTTATTGGGATATTACAATATCTTGTTCACTGTGTTTTTTTTATTTAGGTGCCCGGTTGGTATGGATGGTGATAAATTGATGAGATTGGAATATAAATTAGTATACATGTTTTACTGGATGGTATTCTAGTATAAAATTTTGGGAGATGGTTTAATATTAATTAAATACTAAAAATGAACTGTGGATTTCTTTCATATTGTGTGGGGTTGTGCATATAGTCTGGGTAGTGGACTTGGGGTACCTTGTGAGTTGATTGGTGATCTTCCTATAAAACCATAGGTTGGTCTTGTGTGATTTTTCTCAATATATATGTATACACTTTATATTATTGTGATTCCTATATGCACCCCACCCACGTTAAGCACCATGTTCCAAACACCTACAAAGTCATGTGGGGGTATATTTCCCAACATCCTGGTGGGAGGATGGATGGTTGGCCAGCCACTCTTCTCTTCTCCTTCTTCCAATAATTGAAGGACCATGATTCTTCGGATAGGGTGTGATGAGATTTGGAATCCTAGGTTTCTTTGGGATGAGTTTTAATGTGGTGTCCCAAGTGTCTTTGGGATGAGTTGTGATGTTCCTTTTCATGTGTCTTCGGGATGATATGTGATGTGTTTTGAGGCCCAGGTGTGTGCGGGTGGGATGTGTTGTGAGGCCCATGTGTGTGTGGGTGGGATGTGTCGTGAGTCATAGGTGTGTGTGGGTGGGATGATTTGTGAGGCCCATGTGTGTTCAAGCAGGATGTGATGTGGTATATTCAGAAGAAGTGGGAGCACCAAGAAATTTTTTGTTTGGGTGTGAGAGTGTATAATTGGGGGGAAAGTGGTGTGGGTTACCCTATCACTCAATGTGCTTTACCTTATATTACATTACTTGACTTACGTTATTTGGTGAGTGTGACTTGGTGAGGTTGGGTTTATGGTTAGTCTACCTATTAGGTGTTGTTTGGTTCTACTGTTTTCTCATGGGTGCATTAATATGCTCCTTCCACATGTTCACGAGAGACTTTGGTTTTCCTACTGAGTATACTTGTATGCACACCCTATGTATTTAAAACTATTTTTAGGTTTCCATGAGGATTACATGGATCATGCTAGATGTTACTAGATCGAACATTTGGAAATTTTTTGTGTTGTTGCTCTAGTTTTGTTTTTGGTTACTTACCTTGGAGACTTTTATGTGTATCAGTTCTATTTACACATGAATTGTGGGATGGTTTTTTATTTTCTCATATATAATTCATGGAGTTGGTTTTGGTTGATACATCCTATCTACTAATATTATTTCCTAATAAAGGGTAATTTATCCTATATTTTGAGATTTTGTCACAACCCGCCTTCTTCAAGATGAAGGAGAGATAATGGCCCCTGAGTCCTACCTCCAATAGGCCCTGGGGTGGTGACCAAGACTAAGGGTATAGAAATATCACAAAATGGGAGGCATTACTCTTTTTATAGTAACCAAAATCGGTAGATAAGATGTACCAACCTCAAACAACTCCAAGAAAGATATATATAAATAAATCAAAATTCATCCCATATGCATGCTTAAAGTAAAAAATGCTGAAAATAAAATAAAAACAATAAGGTAAGTACCAAAATAAAACTAAGCAGTGACATAGAAAAATTCCCCAATGTTCAATCTAGTAAGGTTCATCACGGTCCATGTAATATCCTAGGAAACCTGGAAACAGTTTTATATACGTAGGGTGAGGAAACATGTATACTCGGTAGGGAAAAGACAAAGTCGCCCATAAAAAAGTGGGAGAAGCTACTAATTCCCCCATGAGAAAAAAACAGAAACTCAAAATCACCTAACAGGGTATACTATCCACCCCAAACTCACTAAGCCATGCCCACCAAATAATGCAAGTCAAGTAAATTAAAGTATAAGAACATCAATATTTGGGTACCCATCACCACTTCTCACTAGTTAACTGCTCATCCATAATGATGAACATCTTGATACTACCACGCTCTTTCACAAACCCCATTTTCATAACCCACCCACACACACTTGAGCCACAAACCACACACATCCTGCCCGCAAACACCTGGTCCACTACCACACCGCAATCCTACTCACAGACACCTAGGATTAACACATACCACACCCTACCTAAAAACACCTAGGGCTCATCTTTAAGACACCTAGGAAATAACCAACAATCAAAAAACTAGTACCATAGACCTTTTAACAAACCTCAATCAATTATATCCATCCCAAAGATTCTTGAGAGGTAAATTCCTAGGAGAGGGAATAGAGAAGAGCCAATAACTATCCATCTATCCTCCCACTGGGATGTTGGGAAAGACACCCTCCCCCATAGAAATGGTTGTGTTCAGCGCATAGTTCTCAACATGGGTGGGGTGTGTATAGAAAAAACAAGGAACTACAAGTTTATACATATAGGTAAACAAACACTCAACATAGTCTATGAGTTTCCAAATAAGAAACTGTCCCACAAAAACCACCTTTGTTGTTACCCCTATATGCACATATCACTATGAACAATGGTTGTAAGGACCTGACCCCAGTTGCCCGGAGCCGGTGCCTTATTTGATTACATTGGCATACTTACAAGGAATACGAATCCTGAAGGACCAATTATTTTAGTATTATTTTAAACAAGATATATACATAAGTTCAACTTTACATAAGGAAAGTAAAAAAACAACACTAATTTATTCCACTAGAGTCATCACATATCCTAGATTATGCTTGCAAGTCATTCATAAAATACTTCTTCATGTCCTGAGAAAATGAAACATAAGAAAGGGGTTAGCTCAAATGCTCAGTAAGAGTAAGCAATACAGTGTAAGATAATATAAACATTATACATGGTGAATAATTGAAAACATGTTCCTTTAATAATAAACATGAACACATTATGGAAGGAAAACGAGCTGAGTAAATAATCCCATAATAAAACATAATCAAGGGTATTCTACTAGTCAAATAATCACATGAAATTTCAATTAGTAGCTTCATAATGAGGGAAGTGCCTATTCCGAACATTCTGAAACATTTTTTCATGGCCTCGGCCAAGACATCTAATGATTAAGGACTCGTCCAAAATCCATATCACATTGGGAAAGGCCTCGGCCAAATTCCACATCTAGTTGTCTCATGAGACCTACTGATGCATCAAGGGGCTATATTGGGCCCCACCTATCACATAATAATTCCAATTCATTCCTCATATGAGCGGGGATAAACATAAACAATAAATACATTCATATTGAAACTATCGTATGAAATGTAACTATCTTTCCCTAATCATTAAACATAAAACACTAACCATTCGGAATAATATGGTGAATGGTTTTAGGATAGATCAACCACAATAGAGTTAGTCGTAAACCATTAAATAAAATATGATATATGACTTAATAAATTATTAAACCCAATAATACCATGGAATTAACAAGAGTGTTTAATTAGACGAAAACACTCTTATAAAATCATTAAGCAATTCTAGAGATAAATACTCTTTTATTTTGAAAAGAAGAGTTCTTTTGGAAAAATATTAGTATAAAACCAGAAGTGAATTAAGATAGTATTTTCATAATAAAATGAGTGATTTTATAAGGATAATTATTACCAAAAACAGATTATAGAGTTCCCTTGAAAATAGATAAGAATTTGAGAAATTCCCTTGAATTGGGCTTGTATTTTGGAAACAGTTTTGAAGGTTCCTTTTAAAATATGTAAATATCCATAAAATAAGGAAGGTTTATGGTTTGTAAACATATATATGATACTCACACAGAATATATGAGGAGTACATAACAAAAAGTAAGAATTTTATTGAGGTAATTAGACAATGAAAGTATCCCAAATGAAAATGGATGTTCGGGTGGAAAAACCCTTACCTTAACTACAAACGTGTTCCTCTCTTGTACTTAAGCTCCTGGAATATGAAATTATACTTTTTAATAACTTATTTCAGAACCTATTATACATGTATTTAGTTTACAATAATTATTTTTAGTTCATTTATGTCTTTATTGACAAGTTATTGTATTGAATTTCGTCGTTCTAGAGTGTTCGTTTCCTTTATTTTCATATTCGATTCACTTGTTTTTATGTAATAAAGTTCATGTGGAATGGTTATAAATCTCCAGTATTGGAATTATATATTATTAATGAACATAAAGAATTGATAATGGTCATTTCTATCATTTGTTTACATGGAATAAGTATGAACCATTAGATGACCACCACTTCGATTATTCAGCGGTATTTGGAATATTATGAACTAGTTTTGTCATATAACTTAATTATATGTACATATTCTGGTTCTTGAATATTAATTAGGTTATAACAAATATATTATATTTTGGTTCAACCATGAATATGGTTTAATTACCAGTAATGACGAATAAATTGAAGAACGAAACTTCGTCGTCCACGAAGGATATAAATTGGAATCTCTTGGACGTCGATTTTGTTTATAAAATACCAGCAAACATCAAACAAACTGATAAAACCTCTGACTAGTGTACTCTAAACTAAGGGCATGGAAATTCACTCTACATCCAGTCCCAATGGGTGGGCTAGATTGGGTTAAACAAAGGATTCTAAATCTTCTGAATCAAACAAATCACAAGAAAGAGTGATGAACAAACTGATCGTAACTCGAATGATCTATGGCCCCTCTAGAACTACTACCTCTATAGTGTGAAATTGACCATTACTAGATCCTATTCACCTCTACTATTGACTACCTCCCCTACCACACCCTTTTCAAGGTTCCTAAGGATCACCCTGAGGTCGGCCTCCTCTCACACTGCCCGCCCTTGGTGGAGTAGAGGCCTGTTGTCCATGCTGCTAGAAAGGCCTCGATGGAAACTATTGTTGAGGTGGGTGTTTAACCTTACCACCTCCACCATATTGAGCTCTATTCAGGCACTATCTCTGGATGTACCCACGGCCTCTGCAATAAAAACACCTCGGCCCCAAGCCCATGGGAAAAGTGTGAGGACCAGAGGGTCATAACTGAAGCTGCTGGGATCGACTCCCTATTGGTCGAAACCTGGAAGCCCCCAATACCATAGACTTTCTACCGGTGTCCTTCACTTTTAAAGAACTCAACTTAATTATCTCTCATGGTATACCTCCTTGAGATTGTATCCTTTCTACTACCTCACCCTTGTTATGAACCTCTAAATACATCGGTAGGGTGAAGGAAGTAACTGCATAGTGAAGGGAAGGGAAGAGTGCCTCTTCTAAGAGCCTCTCCTGAGACTCCTCATTTGGAAAGAGATATAGAGAAAGACATATGAGATCCTTTAACTTGATCCCCAATTCCATCACCGACATACTCCCCTATTTGAGGGAGAGTATCTCCTACCTCTTCTCGGCCTTCATCATAGAAGAAAGGAATTCTTCTCGAAAATACTTATTAAATTCAGACCATGAAACATCATTATCCTTCCTCTCCTCGAGGTAAATCATCCACCACTGATGCACTATTTCCATCATCTAGCTCACCTCTAGAGGAACCCAGTACTCTATTGGATCCTGGATCAAGATCAAAGTGATCACAAGCTCCTCGAGCCAACTATCTGTCTATATGTCTGAGATGTTGCCCTCGTACTTTTCTAGAGTCTTCCACTGGAAGGCACAAAGTGTCTTCTACCACTGGTCATCCTCCTCTGCTGGATCAACCCTCTATCAATCAGCTGTATTGGTCTGTTATGCCTCTACTTCCTGATCCACTCGTGGACGATGAAAGTGTGCCATAGCTAAAAGGTAAACAAATAAATCATAAGCCCGAGTAGTATGGAATTTATTTAGGTTATATTTTAACTCATTACTTATTTTAATTTCCCAAAAACATCCAAGACAAACAAGGAAAAAAGTCCTCATGATGCATGTACATTTACTAGGTTCTCTACCCAGAAATCATTGTAGCCTCACCTGGTTGTTTGGTAAGCTCATATTTCTTACATCGGATCACAGGGGGGGCTCTAAAATTATGTTTCCTAGCCGGTCTTTACTTGCATGTGTCACACACCAATATTACCTAACATTTTTCCCTACCAATACATTCAATCCTCACTATGCCTAACTCTAAGCTCCATCCTATCTCTCAAACATCACCTCTCATACTATTTTGTCACAACCCACCTTCTTCAAGATGAAGGAGAGATAATGACCCCTAAGTCCCACCTCCAATAGGCCATGGGGTGGCAACTAGCACCAAGGGTATATAAATATACAAAATGGGAGGAATTACCCATTTTATAGTAACCAAGATCGAGAGATAATATGTACCAACCTCAATCAACTCCAAGATAGATATATATAAAGAAACCAAAATCCATCCCACATTCATACTTAAAGTAAAACAACTGAAAATATAAAGAAAACTCCAAGGTAAGTACCAAAATAAAACTAAATAGTGAAACGAAAATCATCCCCAACATCCAATATTTTAAGGCCTAGCATGGTCCGCGTAATCTCCCTGGAAACTTGAAAATATTTTTATATACATAGGGTGATCATACATGTATACTCAGTTGGGAAAAACCAAATTCACCTTTACAAAAGTGGGAGAAGCATACTAATGCTCGTATGAGAAAACAATAGAAAATAAAAATCACCAAGCAAGGTATACTATATACCCCATCCTCACAAAGTCACACTCACCAAATAATGCATGTCAAGTAAAGTAAAGTATAAGCACATCGATATTTGGGTACCCCGCACCACTTCCCACTGGTTAACTGCTCATCCCTAATAACGAACATCCTAATGCTACCTCACTCTTCCACAATCCCCACTGTCACAACCCACACACACCTAGTCTGTAAACCACACAAATCCTACTCGTAGACACCTGGTCCACTACCACACAACAATCCTGCCCGCAGGCACCTGGGCTTCACACATACCACACCATGCCTGAAAACACATGGGCCTCATCTTGAAGACACCTGGGAAACAAACCAACTCTCACACAACTAGTACTATAGACTTGGTTACAAATCTCAATCCATTATAGCCTACCTGAAGAGTCTTGGGTGGTAAATGCCTAGAAGACGGAGCAGATAAGATCCAATAACCATGCATCTATCCTCCCACTGGGATTTTGGGAAGAAAACCCTCCCCCATAGAAATTTGGGTGTTCGGAATATAGTTCTCAACATGATGGGGTTTATATTGAAAACACAATAAACTTAAAGTTTATACATATAGGCAAACAAACACTCATCCCAACCTATGGGTTTCCAAACAAGTAACCAGACCACACAACCCACCTTATCTACTACCCCTACATGCATGTATCACCACGAACGACGGTCACTTGCATAAGTAGAATTATTCCCCCATTCAATTCATTTAACCAATTTTCATTCTGTATTTATCAATTTATTCATTTATTTATTCCATACCTACCCAGGAAACTAACAAGCACAACATTTGTGATCATTTTCAAAAGGCTAAAAGCCACTAAGCTCTCCCTGTAACATAAAACATAGCAAATAACCCACTTTGTATTTTGATATTACCAACATCATTCTTCAAAGTTATTCCACCTAATTCATCCTCTCACAACCAAACTCGGCAGCCTCGTTGCACAACAACACCACACCCAGCACACCCATAAACATGAAATCCTGACACATCCCAAACCTGCAACCCTGTTGTCCAACCACTGCCTAGAAGCAGTCCCATTGCACAACAAGTCCATAAATTACACAATCAGTCAACATATTAACCTGATATTCCATCACACCTCCTACACCACCTCATACAAAAATCCCATAGTAACCACCACCAAAACCATAGCCCTGCTACACAAACATACCATACCCCACTCATGTAGCCAACCCCTCTATCCACCCATGTACCCACAACCATACTCAGAATCATACAACCCACAAAATAATAAAAACCAAATAAAACCATACACAGCACAAAACCACACCAAATTAAGCAGATCGTATTTAGATTTGATCCACACTATTCTTTAATTATACTTTCATAATTCATGGGTGATTACAACACAAGTTTAATCTTAGGGCATCCATTTTATTTAACTAGATATACATGGTTAATCAGATTTTATGTTTACAGTCATTTCAACATATAAATAAGTATAAATCATCATGGGTGATCAAGAAAAGACCACCAATAGCCATGATTTTTAGAAGCCACATGGATAAAACTGATCACATCATCAATAAAGATAACAAATAAAATAGGCGATCAACATCAATCCACCCCAAGCCTATTATAAAGTTCATGTTAGCATTTATCTTTATTAAAATATTTTATTTGGTAGTTTTCACAAAAGAACATTACTATGCCCACCTCGCATGATACACAATTAGCATAGAGATGAAGGAAATCCCTACTTGGAACAACAGGAAACCAAAATTCCTCCTTGCACTAAAATAGGGGGTATGCGAGTATTAGGAAAACTCTAAGGAAAAACTCCAAGGAAAACCGGATCAATGGCTATGGAACAACATGTGTATCCATAGGAAGGTAAGGCTCTATGTGCACCAAGAGGGAATGGAAACACACTGGGAAGGTAAGATCCTAGCTTTGAAGAGACAGATCCAATATCAAAGGAAGAACAGTTTTAAAAGTCATTAAAGTCAGATCGTTACTAAGACCACGTGGTTGGATTATTTCAAATTCCCTAGAGCATTAGGATATTAAATATATAATTAATATCTTTTGAAATGCCTTTGTAAATGCCCAAATAAGGATTTAAACTCGATTTATGTCAAATAAAATGTAAGAGGGTAGAATTTGGAAAATCTAGGAGAAATTGGGGAAATTTTGAATTTTGGAAAACTATCAGAAGTGACTCACTGTTGGGTGAGTCAGGGTGTCACCGTTCGGTGAGCCACCGTTTGATGTAACTATTCGGTGATCCACCATTCGATGTCACCATTCAGTGAGCCACTATTCGATGTCACCATTCAATTTCACCATTCGGTGTCACCATTTGGTGAACCACTATTCAGTGTCATCATTCAGTGTCACCGTTTGGTGAGACACCACTTAGTGAGCCACCGTTCAATTCCACCATTCGGCGAGCCACTGTTCGGAAAAACTGGATTTTTGGAAAACTCCCAAATTAATCCACTGTTACCCCCCCCCCCCCGATAATTCCCCAAACACTGGATTTTCACAAAGGAATGGACCTAAGGGGTCCAGGTCATTACATCAAATACCTCTTAAACTATTATCATCCTTAATAATTCAAAACTAAACCCAAAAGGAGAAGGGGTCTGAATAACCACCCCATAAGATACCTCTTTAGGATAAACCACCTTGCGTTTTTCGAAATCTGGAGTGAAAACTTCAACATCTAAGAACATATCCCCGATATCTATTGCCCCAAACAACCACAAAACACTAAAATTAACACTGTCCAGACACATGGATTAGGGAATTTCTTCCTCTATTCCAAGATATTATCCTCTTTGGGCGGCACTGACTTTCCCACACAGGTTTAATTGCATCCTTATTAATACATATTAATTAGGGATCAGGTTCTCCCCTTTCCATGTGTTGGGACTCTTCGCACATTACGGAACAAGGAAACAACTCATCTCATAGAAAAAAAGGTCAAGTATCACATCAAAATAAGGCACAAAATCAATAACTCAGAACAACTTCGGGTACTTAGCATGTATTTGTGCCTCTTTCTACCAAGTAATCTCCTCAAGGCCATCATTCCTCCACAACACACGAACCAAGGGAATGGTCTTCCCACGTAGCACCTTCTCCCAATGATCTTGGATCTCCACTGGCCTCTCCATGAATGTTGTGTCATCCTTGATATCCAATTATCTCCAATAAATGACATGGGAGTCATCATGAAGATACCGATGAAGCTAGGAGGCATGAAAGATGTCGTGGATCCTCCCCAACTGTGGTGGAAATTCTAGCTAATATTCAACCTCTTTAACTCATCTCAAAACCTCAAGAGGTATGATGAACCTGGGAGAAAGCTTACTCCCTCTGTCAAACCTCTATTTCCCACACCAAGGGGAAACCTTCAAGAATACATGGTCCCCAACCTCGAACTTAAATGGAATTCTCCTGAGATTGGCATACAACTTATGTTGGTCATGTACTGCCTTCATCCTCTCACGGAAAAGTTGAAAATTCTCTAGCAAACTTTGCACCACGTTTGGACCAAGAACAACCACCTCCCCAAGTTCCGTCCAAAACAAGGGTGAATGACATGGTCTTCCATATAAAGATTCGAACTGAGCCATTATAATGGAAGAGTGATGGATATTATTTTAAGAGAACTCTACCAAGGGTAAATGTCACACCCAGGACCCACTAAGGTCCAAAACACATACCCACAACATGTCCTCCATGTTTGGATGGTCTTCTCCATTTTTTCCATTTGTCTGAGGGTGGAAATCAGTTCTAAGGTGTAACTAAGTGCCAAAGGCATGTTGTAATCCCTTCTAGACTCACAATGTAAAGCATGTATCTTGATCATAGACAATAAATCTTAGAACTCCATGAAGTTGAACCACCTCATTCACATACCTCTGCGCTAAGGAATCCACCACGCTCGACTCCTTGATCGCTATAAAGTGAGTTGACTTCATCAACCGATCCACTACTGCCAAGATTTCATCGCATCCTCCCTGATCCCTGGGTAATATTATGACAAAATCCATCGAGATGTCATCCCACTTCCACTCAGGGACATCTAAGGGATGCAACAGACCATTAGGAACATGGTGCTCAGCCTTCACTTACTAGCACACCAAACACTTTTCCACAAACTCTTCCACTGCTCGCTTCATCTAGGGCCACTATAACTACTCCCTCAATCCTCGGTACATCTTTTAAACTGCTAGGTGTACCACTTGGAGTGATCTATGATAATTATGGATAACTTCCTCACATACTACCACTGGAAAAAACAGCTTCCCATGGAACAACATTTGATTCTGACCATCCTATGACCATCCCTCTAGAGCATCACCCTGTTCAAAGAAATCATGCATCACCTCTGCCTCTAAGTATCCCCACTGAGACTCATCCACCTTCTGCATCATATATTGAAATACTATCATCTAAAATAGTCAACCTCTACCTCCATCAATTCCCGCATCTAAGCACAAGGCAGCCAACTCCTCTATTTCTCTCCAAGAATCCGTACATTCCCAAACTACCTCCTCCTGTGACTTCCTGCTCAAAGCATCGGCCACAACGTTTCCCTTCCCTAAGGTGTAAGAGATATCAAAATCATAATCCTGGATAAAGTCCATCCACCTCCTCTTTTTCAAGTTCATATCTCACTGGGAAAAGATATACCTGAAGCTCTTATGATCTGTGAAGATCACAAAGAGCTCCCCGATGAGGTAATGTCACCACAACTTCAAAAAAAATGAATACTATAAGTTCCAGATCATGGGTGGAATAGTTATGTTTATAGGGATGTAGCTACTTATACCCATAAGAGATCAATTCTCATTTCTGCATCAGCATGTAATTCAAGCACACACAAGAAGCATAACAGAACACCTCAAACATCACCCCTTCCTCTAGAAATCTGATCATTGTGGAACTGACTAACTTTCCCTTTCAGATAGGTGAAAGATGCTCCACACTAATCACTCTATACAAAGTCTTGGCCCCTTTTTGGTTAGAGCCGTCAACAGGGCTTCTACCTGAGATAAATTAGGTAAAAATCTCCACTAGTAGCCAACAAGATTGAAAAAATGGTTAATCTCAACCACATTCTTGGGTGCTTCCCAAGAAATAACTACCTCGACCTTCGATGGGTCCACTTCTACGCCATTCTAAGACACCACATTCCAATGTAATTGGACCTCCCATGTCCAAAACTTGCACTTGGATAGCTTTCCGTAAAGCTAGTGGTGCCTAAGGATATCTAAGATAGTCCTAAGATGCTTGGTATACTCCTCCTATGACCTTGAGTATATCAAAACATCATATATGAATATGACAATGAATTGGTCTAGGAACTCATGAAATACAGAGTTCATGATCCCCATGAACACGACTGGCCCATTTGTAACACTGAATGGAATAACTATGAACTTGAACTACCCATACCTACACCTGAAAGTAGTCTTTGGGATGTCACCCTTCTTCACCATCAACTAGTGATATCCAAACCGCAGATTGATCTTGGAAAAAAATTTCTCCCCTCAACTGGTCAAAAATATCATCTATCCTTGGGAGAGGGTAACGGTTCTCGACCGTTACCTGATTCAACCTCTAGTAGTCTATATAAAGCCTCATACCACCATTCACCTTCTTTGAAAACAAAACTGAAGCACCCCATGGTGACACACTGGGATAGATAAATCCCTTTCTCATCAGATTTTCAATCTGGATCCAAAACTCCCACATCTCAGAAGATGTTATCCAATAAGGATCCATCGAAATCGGAGAAGCATTGGGCTGCAAGTCTATCCCAAATTCAACATTATGTCGAGGGGTTAGAGTCACAAAATCCTTTGTAAAAACATCAAATAACTCCCCAACTACCCTGTGATTCCTCTCCATCTTCATGTCCATCGATCCCACTGACATCTAGACTAGAAAGGAATGAAAAGGCTTCATGCGTTGGCTTCCCACCCGACAGCACTGCTTGCCAAAAAAATCTACATGATACCCGTTTTTATCTGAAAACACAACTATTCTCTAGAGACAGTCGATAATTGAATGCACCCAAAACAACCAGTTGATTCCAAGGATGAAATCATATATCTTCATCTGTAACAGGAAGAGATCCCCACTGGACTGATGCGGCCCCAACATCAGTCTACATCCCCAGCAAACATCAAACAAACTGTTCTGACCTCTGACTGATGTACTCAACACCAGGGGTATATAAATTCTCTCTACTTCTAGTACTAAGGAGTGGGATAGAGTAGGTGCAAAAAAAGATTTCAAATCTCCTGAATCAAACAAAGTACAAGAAAGAGTGATAAACTAACTGATTGTACCACAAATGATCTCTGGCCCCACTAAAACTACTACCTCTGCGGCATGCAATTGACCATGCCTACCTCCTATGACCCTCTACTTTCAACTTCCTCCCCTACCACACCCTGGTCAAGGTCCCTGAGGAGAACCCTAAGGTCAGACTCCTCCTGCACCACCCGCCCTTGGTGGAGCAGAGGCCTGCAGTCCATGCTACTGGAAAGGCCTAGATGGAAACTATTGATAAGGTGGGTGTTGAACCTTCCCAACTCTACCATACTGATCTTTAGTTATGAAATATATCTAGAGTTTTACATGGCCTCTTAAATAAAAACACCTTGGCCCCAGGCCTATGGGAAAAGGGTGAGGACCAGAGGGTCGCAATTGAAACTGCTTAGGTCGGCTCCCCGCTGGCCGAAACCTAGAAGGCCCCAATGCCAGAGACTTGCTACTGATGGCCTTCCCCTTTAAAGAACTTATCTGAATTCCCTCTCATATTATACCTTCTCATGATTGAATCCTTTCTACTACCTCAACCTATTTCTGAACCTTTAATTACATTGGTAGGGTGAAGGGAGTAATTGCATACTGAAGGGAAGGGTGAAGTGCCTCTTCTAAGCGCCTCTCCCAAAACTCCTCATCGGAAAAGATATCCAAAGAAAAAAATAATAGGTCCTTGAATTTTATCCCCAATTCCCTCACCTAAATACTCCCCTATTGGAAGGAGAGTAGATCCTACCTCTTCTTGGCCTTCGTCGTAGAAGAATAGAATTCTTTCCGGGACTCTATCTTAAAGTTAGCCCATGAAACATCAGTCTCCTTCCTCTTCCCAAGGTAAAGCATCCACCGCTGATGAACTGCTCCCCTAATATGTCTCACTACTAGAGGAACCAAGTACTTTATTGGATCCCAAATCAAGATGAAAGCGATCACCAACTCCTTGATTCAAATATCTATCTCTATGTCTGAGATGTTGCCCTCGTACTTTTCCAGAGTCTTTCATTGGATGTCACAAAGTGTCTTCTACCACTGGTCATCCTCCTCTACTGAATCAACCCTCTACTGATCATCTGGATTGGATTTGTGTGCCTCTACTTCCTAAGCCACTCATGGACAATGACCAGGTTCTATAGCTGAAAGGTAAACAAAGAACTCCTAAGCCTGAGTAGTATGGAATTTATTTAGGGTAAATTTCAACTCATTGCTTATTTTAACTTCCCAGAAACATTTAAGAAAAATAAGAACAAAAGACATCATGATGCATGTACCTTTCCTAGGGTCTCTACCTCGCAATCATTGTAGCCTCACCTGGTCATTTGGTAAGCTCATATTCCTTGCATCAGATCACAGGGGGGGATCTAAAATCTCGTGTCCTAGTCAGTTTTCCCTAGAATGTGTCACGCACCAAGATTACCTAACATTGTTTCCCTACCAACCCATTCAATCATAACTATTCCTAACTCTAAGCTCCATCCTATCTCTCAACCATCACCTCTCATACCATTCTGTCACAACCCACCTTCTTCAAGATGAAGGAGAGATAATGACCCATGAGTCCCTCCTCTAATAGGCCCTAAGTTGGAGACCAGCACCAAGGATATAGAAATTTAAAAAATGGGAGGCATTACCCTTTTTATAGTAACTAAGATCAAGAGATAAGATATACCAACCTCAAACAACTACAAGATAGATATATATAAAAAAACCAAAATCCATCCCACATGCATGATTAAAGTAAAATGACTAAAAATACAAATAAAACTCCAAGGTAAGTACCAAAATAAAACTAAGAAGTGACATAGAAATCACGCCCAAAATCTGAGCTAGTATGGTCTATCATGGTACGTATAATCTCCCTGGAATCTACAAAACAGTTTTATATATATAAGGTGAGCATCCAAGTATACTCAGTAGGTAAAAACCAAAGCCACCTATGCACAAGTGGGAGAAGCATACTAATGCCCCTATGAGAAAATAATAGAAACTCAAAAGCACCTAACAAGGTATAATATACACCCCAACCTCACTAAGGCACACTCACCAAATAATGAAAATCAAGTAAAGTAAACTATAAGCACAATGATATTTGGGTACCCCGCACCACTTCCCACTGGTTAAATGCTCATCCCTAACGACGAAAATCCTAACACTGCCACACTTTTCCACTAGCCCCACTATCACAACCCACTCACGCACACCTAGGCCACAAAACACACACATCCTGCCAATAGACACCTGGGCCACTACCACACTGCAATCCTGCCTGCAGAAACCTAGGATTCACACATACCACACCATGCCTAAAAACACCTAGGCCTCATCCTAAAGACACCTGGGAAACAAACCACCTATCACACAACTAGTACTATAGACCTGGTTACAAACCTAAAGCCATTACAGCCTGCTCGAAGAGTCTTGGGTGGTAAATTCCTAGAAGAGGGAGTAGAGAAGATCCAATAACCATGCATCCATCCTCCCACTAGGATGTTGGGAAGGACACCCTCCTCCATAGTAATGGGGGTGTTCGTCATATAGTTCTCAACACGGGTGGGGTGAATAGAGAAAACAAAAGGAACTGAAAGTTTATACATATAGGCAAAAAAACACTCATCCCAACCTATGGGTTTCCAAACAAGCAACCATCCCACCCAACCCACCTTTTCTACTACCCATAAATTCATGTATCACCATGAATTACAGTCACTTCTGTAAGTATAAGTATTCCCCTAGAAAATTATTTTAACCAATTTTCATTCCGAATTTATCAATTTATTCATTTATTTATTCCATCCCTACCCAGGCAACTAGCAAGCACAAAATTTGTGATCATTATCAAAAGGCTAAAATCCCCTAAACACTCTCTATAAAATAACACATAGTAAACAACCCACTTAGTATTTCGATATTACCAACATCATTCTTAAAGGTTATCCTTCCTAATTCATCCTCTCACAACCAAACCTGGTTGCCCCACTGCACAACAACACCACACCCAGAACACCCATAAACACAAAATCCTGACATATCCCAAACCTATATCCTTGGTGCCTAACCACTTTCTAGAAGCAGTCCCACTACACAACAAGTCCATCCATTCCAAAATCAATCAATATCTAAACCAAATATTCCATCACACCTTCTACACCACCTCATACAAAAATTCCACAACAACCACCACTAAAACTGCAGCCCTACTACACAAACATACCATACCCCACTCACATAGCCAACCCCTTTGTCCACCCATGTACCCATAACCATACTCATCATCATACAACCAAAATAAGTCACAAACCCCAAAAAAACCACACACAGCACATAGCCACACTAAATTAATCAGAGTGTATTTATATTTGATCGACACTATTCTTTAATTCTACTTTCATAATTCATAGGTGATAAAAACACAAGTTTAATCTTGGGGAATCCATTTTATTTAATCAGATGTACGTGGTTAATAAGATTTTATGTTTACAGACATTTCAACATAGCAATAAGTATAAAGCATCATGGTTTCACAGGAAAATACCACCAACAGCCATGATTTTCAGAAGCCACACAGCCACAACTGATCACATCATCAATAAATATAAAAAATAAAATAGGTGATCAACATCAATCCACCCCCATCCCATTATAAAGTTATTATTATAATTTATATTTATTAAAATATTGGATTCAGTAGTTTTTAAAAAATAACATTATTATGCCCACCCCTCATAATAAACAATTAGAAGAGAGATGAAGGAAATCCCTACTTGGAACAATAGGCAACCAAAACTCCTCCTTGCACTAAAACAAGGGGTGTGTGAATAGCAAGAAAACTACAAGGAAAACTGGATCTATAGATATGGCACAACACATGACTCCATGGGAAGGGAAGGATCTAGGAACACCAAGAGGGAATTAAAACACACTAGGAAGGGAAGATCCCAGCTTTGAAGATCCATATCCTATATCAAAGGAAGAACGATTTCAAAAGTCATTAAAGTCGAATCATGGACAAGACCACACAGTTGGATTATTTCAAAGTCCCCGAAGCATTAGGATATTAAATATATAATTAATATCATTTAAATGCCTTTATAAATTCCCAAATAAGGCTTTAAAATCAATTTACATCAAATAAAATGTAACAGGGGAGAAGCTGGAAAATCTGGGAGAAACTGGGGAAAACTGAAAATTTGGAAAACTGCCAGAAGTAAATCACCATTAGGTAAGTCATGGTGTCACTTTTTTGTGATCCACCATTTGGTTTCACCATTTAGTGATCCAACATTATTTTATCCACAATTCCGTCTCACCGTTCGGTGAGCCACCATTCGATGAGCCACCGTTCGGTGAGCCACCACTCGGTGAGACACTACTTAGTGAGACACCACTCGATGTCACCATTTGGTGTCACCATTTAGTGATATATCGCTCGGTGATCCACCATTCAGTGAGCCACCATTTGGATTTATCATTTGGTGAGCCACCATTTTATGATCCACTGTTCGGAAAAAACTAGATTTTTGGAAAACTCCCGAATTAAGCCATTGTTACCCCCTCCCCCCCCCCCTAGAATGTCCCAAACATTGTATTTTCACAAAGGAATGGACCAAGGGGTATGGTCCATTTTATATTTGTACACCCTTGGTTATATTCATCAACCCATGGTCTACTAAATGTGATACTCAGGGTTCATTATCTCCCTTCCTTTATTGCCAGCCCAGGAGGGGTATCTTTGGAGGGAGGGGTCATGATAACTCTAATATCTATATATTAACCTCAATAAATATATTTCATCTATAAATTTTTTTAGTGAAGTTTTTTAATATTATAAAATTTCTATAATTCAAATTTATAATGATTTAAAATGAGGCAAAATTTTATAAGGACGGGTTCTATAAATAAAAACATAAGAAAAAAGGTTCAAGTAAACATTACTAAGATAAAATTGTATTGTGATTTATCAAAACTAAGATAAAAATTATTTATTTTTAGGAAAATTACTCAATTATATCCCCCTTTTTATTAATCAAATCACATTTTAATAAAGTTTTTTAAATAAATAAGTGAAAATGATTAATAAAACTTTTTTTTCTTTCAAAATTAACTCTTCCTGAGAATATATTAGATGGAAAAAATTTTCCCCCTTAAGAAAAATTATTACTATACTATATATTCTCCCCTATTTTATTCTTAAAAATATCGAAATAATTAATAAATGATCTAAAATTATAAATATAAATTAGATTATACCAACCAAAAAATTTATTCATATTATAAAATAAAAATGAAATTAAAATCAAAAGTTATGTTTTATCTAAGAATCTTTGATCCTTTTTTGTAGTTCTGCATTATTATTTTCCAAAATTTAATTCATCTTTTCAAGATTTTTAAAATCATTTTGAAGATATTTATACCAATATTCCAAGGTATCATCATTTTATTCTAGGAATTAAAATTGATTTTCAATAATTCTCAACCTGTCTCCTTGATTCTATAAATATTTGGTAATTTTCTTTATAAATATGATGTCTTCACTATAATCATATCATATATTTTTAAAGTGTTACTTCATCTAAATATGTTATTATAAAATTTCATTTTACGTTAAGGAAATTCTAGTAGCTTTCATAAAATTAGTGTGTTGTCAAACATATCAACTATGAAAAAACATATCAAGAGTTATTGATTTTCCTTTAAGAACTCTAACTTTTATTTTATCAAGCCTAGATAGGATATTTTCAATTTTATCATATTATTCCATTGAATTTTTCAATCATTCAACTTCATCCTTTTGAAAAATATATTTCACAATGTCAGTATTCTCAACTTCACTTTTGGATCTGGTTTTCTTTACACTCTCTTTTTGATTATCAGCCTCTTCATCCTAATTATCTAATTTTTTTGGAAAATATTTTGAAATTGACTTTTCATCTCCCTTTGATAGATTTTCAAATCCATCTAACTTATCATTAATGTGGGTATCTTTAAAATATGATGAGTTTGAATATTTTTTCACATAATTTGAAGGTACAATAGAATTTAACATAACTTCCTCTCTTTTTTGAATGTTCAACCTTGCCTATTTTTTCACTAAAAGAAATAGAGGAAATATCAATGGTTTAGAATCATTGGTATTGGATATCAAATTTTTGTTATAGCCTATAAAAATTATTTAATTTTCCTCTAGTTGTAACCCCATTCATAAATTCATATACCAGTGATTTTACAAAACCATTGGTAGTGGTACTCTTCCAAAAAATAGTAGTGAGTTTTCAAATGAGGACCTCTCCGTCATTATTAATTCACTTAGCCACTGTCCAACAACCATTTATATATATATATATATATATGTTTGTGTGTGTGTAAATATAATTTTTAATTTTAAATATTTATTATTATTATTACATATATGTATAAGGGTGGTGCCTATACAATGGTTTTAAGTGAATTTTTGGTATAATCCCCCAAAATAATTTGGATTTATACCAATGATTCATCTAAACTATTGGTATAGGATAACCTATACCAAAGTTTCAAGAAAAAAATTGGTATAGGTTTCCAAAATAATTGGGACATATACCAATGGTTTGGGTATACTATTAGAATAAAATCATTGATATATGGTACTCTATACTAACAATTCACCCAAACCATTGGTATAGGGACATGGAAATAGATCAAACTTCTAATAATATTTCAATTAGTGGAGTTCAAATAGAATCAAAAGAAGTCAGTATATTTACCTCTTCAATTACACCTTTACCTTTTCTAGATGGAATTAGATTAAAGTCAATCTTATTCTATACTAGTTTACTTATTTGGATTATTGAATGGTGATTAGGTATTGAATAACTTGAGTTCTTTTGGATTTTGGAGATTTTTATTTTTTATTCTATTTTTCTTTTTATACCTTATTTTATTTGGATTTGGACTTTTTTTCTTCTCCTCTTTAATAGTATTCTACTCTTCTTCTGTATTTTTCTCTATCTTATAATTTTTTTTCTATCAAGGTTATATTTCCTCTTCTATAAGTCTACTTCATATATATTTTCAATTTATTCTATTTTGTAAGACCCCATCGTTTTATGGAGAAATATTGGGCATGTTTTCAGGTAATTTTTGTTGTTATTAAGTACATTTGAGTTGGGGTATGACTTGGGGTGTGTTTGGGTGAAGTTTTTAAGGAACTTGGGAAGACATGGGCTATGCACAGTTTGCGCATGGTTTAGCCAAATCATGTGCAAGCTAATTGTGTTGATAGTGGAGATTGGCACGGTTGGCACACGGTTTTCCTAACCATGCACCATAAAGTTGTATGGGTAGTGGAAGACTGCATATTTGGTGCAAGGTTTGTCCTAACCATGTGGCCTCCTAGGTGAAACCATGCGTGTGGATCTGTTTATTCCAAAAATTGGTTTAAAACTGCCCAAACCCTCAGAACCTATCTAACTCAACCTAGGCTTAGGATTTACTTATTCTAGGTAATCTCAGAGAATTTTAAAGGTATTACAAGGCAATATGAATATTGTTCTTTGAGATCAAAATCCAAGATTGAAGATCCACTCTCTTCCCGATAAGTGGATTTCATCCCATTACTTCTTCTATTCTTTCTCTTATCTTTTTCAGATCTTTTCATGGAATATATCCCCTATTTTCATGGATCTAAACCTATTTGTTGAGATATAGATCTAATATTGTGGATCTATATCTATATTTTCTAGATCTTGATGCCTTTGATCTTAATTTTGGTTTAGGGATTTAGATCCAGAGCTTGATCGATGACGTTGTGCCGCTTGGATTTTGGGGATTTTCTTTGGGTTAACTTCCATCAATAAACTGAGGTAGGTGGTATAAATCGAACTCCCATAGTCTTTATTTTGATATGTGTATGAGTTTATGATTTTCTAGGTTCTCTTGATGATTAATTTCCTAAATTGGAGTAATTTGGAATGTGGAATTGAATTGAGTTTTCCTTGGTGATTAATTGATAATTGAATCACAAAACAAACGAAAGGGGGTTTCCCAAATAGATATTTTGGAGATTTTTTATAGTTTGAGATATTGTAATTAAGATATTGGATTGATTATGATAAGATAATTAATTGGGGGTAATTAATTAAGAAATGATGTTTAGTTATGTAAGCTAATTAATTGTGAGAATTAATTATGTTCCATGATGTTAACCAGAGATAATTAATTGTGAGAATTATTTATGATGTGTATAGATTTTATATGGATAATTAATTGTAAATAATTAATTATGGAATGATAATTGTGTTGATTTATTAATTAATTGATGAATTAATTAATGGGTTATGTGCTTAGTTAATTGTTTAGTTAACTAATGTCCTTTGAAATGATTAACTAATCATTGGATTAGTGATGGAATGATGTGTCTAATTCTAGTGAATTAAAGAATGACTAAATAGATGAGATTTTTGTGGTGCTAGACATGGAATTCTATACTAATTAGAATTTGGGACTTGAACATGGAATTCCTCCTCAATAGTTATCCAATATTGAGATTATGGGGTGATAATCATGAAAACCTACACTAAATGAGAAAAGAAGTGCTAGGCATGATGAACTACACTCAATGAGATTTTAGGGTGTTAGGCATGACGAACTACACTAAATGAATGATGATTCAAATGAGAAACATGAATTGATACCGGGCCTAATGTAATGATTAAAGATTAAATGAAAATGTGATAACTGTTTAAATTATTTATTATATTTATTGCTTCATAAATCTGTATGAACTATCTTTTGACTGACACATTTTAGACACCATTGGTGGTGGCCTAATGAGTTGTACTCACACCCTATTTGGGTCACCTGATCAGCACCTGAGTATACTTTTTTGTTACATGACAGGATAAGGTCAAGGCCCTGGGATAGGTTGCAGTTTGGGATTGGAGCATGGGAGATGGAACCAAATGTGGCGCTGGACCTGTTTGGGAGTCGTTGTGTCTTTATTTTCAGTTTCATTATAGACAGTGGAAATTTTCATTGTCATAGCATGTTTTACCTTTCAGTTGAGTATTGTATTTTCATGTTTTGGTTATCATATTAAATGTATTTTTTCAGGTTATAATACGCTTCCGCACTTGGTTATTGTTATTTCCTTCTATTGGTGTCTTATTCTAATAAAAGAGAGTATATCTTCCTAAGACTGATAGATCATACCCTCACTACTAGTCAGCACCATGTAGCGTACGAGGAGGCATGCTTGAGGGCATGTGGCCAACCGTCTTGGAGTACCATTCAATGTCTCTTGGGTCGAGACGTCACAAAGTGGTATCATAGGTTGTTTTATTTTCTTTCTTCTTATTTTATCTTACTATTTTGGGAAATATAAACAGGATACTAGGAAGAGTAGATGCTTGGTAATGAGCTTGTGCATGGGAGTTGCAAACCCATGTACAGGGGAAAATCTGAGTACTCGGGGTGGGATTGGTGTGATTGTTGTTTTTTGTTATAGTTGGATATTATTTCACCTTTGGTGACGTACTTGTGGTGTGATGTGATATTTGTTTTGAAGATTGTTGAATTTTGATTCGTGGACTAAAGAGGCATTATAGTTGAGTCTGCATGCATCATTATAGGCACTCATGGTTGTTGTGACATGCATCATTCTAGGAACTCATGGAAAGGGGGTTATGGGTAAGTTGTTGAAATTGAAATATTTTCCTTGTTGTGATATTGAAATAATTATGAAAAATGAGAATACATGGGTGTCTAATGAGAACCTTGATTGATGAAATGAATATGATTAATTAATTAATTGTTGAATTAATTAATTTGAGATAATGTGATTAATTAATGGTTGAATTAATTAATGATAATGTATATACCCTTGTTAACCAAGACCTAGGGGTAGGATGGTTAAGGGTAGTGATAAGGCCTCAGTGTTGATCGTGTGGTGAGAAAAAGAAGAAATGACATGTTAAAACTTGTTGTGTTAGTTTATTCTCTTACGTAAATGTTATAAGGTTGCATTATGAGACCTAAGATGTGTTTTTTTTATTTTTAGAGACATGCCTCCATGATTCTTGTTGAGGGAGAGACCAAGGGGTATAACCCAGAATGAAATTCCAGACAGGGATCTTGAGGCACCATTAGTACAAGCTGAAGAAGAATGGGAATAAATCTAAGATAACTTTGCGCGTTTCATGCAATTTATGGAGAGAGACCTAGGGAAGATTCTAAAAATCATGTCTGAGGTGAAAAAGGAGTTTCAGCTACAGCACCCTCCTACTTTTACTGAAGAGGGTGGACCTAAGGGAGATGAATTATGGATTGATTCCATAGATATGATACTTGACCATTTGGAGACTCCAGTTGAGAGGAGGGTCAAGTTAGATGCTTATATGCTATGGGGTTTAGCGTAGTGCTGGTGGGACATTTAGGTACGATCTGGACAGACTGATGAGATATTACAGAAGGTCTTTCTAGAGAATTTCTTGGATAACTTATATCTAGAGACACTGAGATAAGATAAGGCTTTAAATTTTATGCATATAACCTAAGGAAACATGTCCATAATAGAATACACTGGGTGTTTCACAGATTCACAATGTTTTGCTCCAACTTTTGCGGTAGATGAGGCTTCTTTGGCAAAATGATTTCAGGATAGACTTAGGTGTGAAATTAAGTCTTAGGTGAATATATTTAGGATAAAAAAAATTATCAAAAGTGGTTGATCAGACTCTCATTTCAAAGGGGAACTTGAAGGAGGCTTCAAGTACTGGACAGGTAGTTATCACTAGATGATCAGGGAGTGACCTTCTAAGAGCAGGAAGCGCTGTCACGAGAACCTTAGTTAGGGTAGTGGAAAGAAAGGTGTATAGTTAGGAGGAATAGTTTCATCATATCTTACTCATGTGCTTTTCCACCAGTGTAGTAGGTAGGGACACTATTGTACACATTGTCCTCGACAACCAGTGGAATTCCAGTTTTGTGGCAAGATGGGGCACCTACAGATGTTCTGCATGAAGTAGTGGCAGGCTAGTGCTGAGGGAGTAGTTGTTTAGAGTCAGAGTGTGGGAAGAGTGTCTTCTACACCATATATTTCTGGAAGTTGGAATTCTACTAGTAGATGCATTAGAGTTGGTGGACATGGTTCTTTAGGGTATGAGTACCTGTATCAGCAGAGTGGTGCTACTCAGGGGTGTCAGACGACACCACAGGAAAGAGGGACATGACAGTTACATGTAGTGCAGCCTACACTTGTGTAGAGTGAGGCTGGTCCATCGAAATTGAGAGGTACTATTCTAGTTGCTTCTACTTTAGCTACTGTCTTGTTTGATATTAGTTCCTCTCATTCCTTTATATCTATAAATCTTTGTAATGGTTTGATCCTGGAGGTGCAGTCTGTAAGTGGGGTGATGAATATTGATACACCATTGGTAACATAGTCTTGGGATATTTTTTTGTGAAAGGGATGTTTATTAGAGATCAGATAGTATATTTTTCTTTGGTATGTCTATGTACTTAATATAACGGACTTCGACCTGATTATGGGTATGGACTGGCTAGTTTCATACCAAGCCCACATAAATTGTTACCGCAGGAGAGTGACCTTTGTATCTCCTAAGGGTGACTAGTATGTTCTTCATGGAGAATGGGATATACATACAGGACGATCTAGGACAATTACTCAGCAACTGAGAGAGCTCACAGCCCAAGTTGCTAGTCTTTTTCTAGATGATGGGAGTGGTAGGAAATACGTCCTTACACCAGTAGTAGAACTGTTTCAAGATTTCTTTCCTAAAGACTTTTCAGGGTTTCCACCTGAGAGATATATGGAATTCACTATTGAGCTCATGATGGGGGCTGAGATAGTATCTATTCCACCTTACATAATGGAACCAACTGAGCTTCAAGAGCTCAAAATGCAGTTGGAGGAGTTTGAGGATAAAGGTTTTATCCATCCAAGTACATCGCCTTAGGGATCACCTATTTTATTTTCAAAGAAGGATGATAGGAGATTACGCTTGTGTGTATATTACCAGAAGTTGAATAAAATGACTCTAAAGAAATGATATCCTCTTCCGCGTATCGATGATCTGTTTGACTAGCTGAAGGGGTCTTGTGTGTTCTCAAAGATCGATATGAGATTAGGGTATCATCAGGTGAGAGTTCAGAATTCTGATATACCAAGAAGTGATTTCAAGAGTAGGTATGGCCTTTATGAGTTTGTCTTAATGCATTTTGGGTTGAAAAATTATCCATGAGTATTTATGTCCTTGATGAATAGGATCTCTCATCCATACTTAGATCAGTTTGTGGTAGTGTTTGTGGATGAAATTTTGGTGTACTATAAGACTCATGAAGATCATGCCCAACATCTTGACATTTTTCTAGGTACACTAAGATAGCATTAGCTATATTCCAAGCTATCTAAATGTCAGTTTTGGATTGATAGGGTACACTTTTTGGGGAACATAATCTCGAAAGAAGGTGTGGTATTAGACTCAGAAAAAGTGCAGGAAGTGGTTTCTTGGGATCAGCCCAAGAATGTTTTTGAAATCCGAAGCTTTTTGGGATTAGTTGGTTATTACAAGAGGTTCATCCAGGACTTTTCCCGATTGGTATCACCACTTAGTAGTTTGAAAAATAAAGGGATAAAGTTTTTTTGGACGGAGGCATGTAAGAATTCTTTCCAGAAGTTGAAGAAGCGCTTGACATCAGCACCAATTTTGATCTTACCTTAGTCAGGTGAGGAGTACACGGTGTATTTTGATGTTTCTGGTATCAATCTCAGAGATTTGATTGATACAAGGGTATCGATTCATTGCTTATGGGTCTTGGTAGTTGATGTCACATGAACGGAATTACCCTATGCATGAACTTGATTTGGTAGCAGGGGTTTATGCTCTTAAGTGTTGGTGACATTATCTTTTGGATGAAAAGTTTTAAGTTTTTACAAATCACAAAATATTAAAGTATATCTTTTCACAATGCGACTTGAATCTTCGGCATCGAAGATGGGTAGAATATATGTAGTATTTTGATTTTGAACTGGCATATAAAACCCATTGGGCACAGGTACTGTAGCAGTACTATAGCAGTATTGTAGCAGCGGCGGCACTGTTTATCAGCGGGTACTGTAGTGGTGGCAGGGCACTGTAGCGGCGGCGGTACTGTGCAGTACTGTAGCAGGCTGGTTACTATTCACAGAATGTGAATTGGGCCAAAACTTTGGGCCTACAATCTATTTAATGGGATACAAGCCCACTGGGCCTTCGGGCTATGTAATGGGTTTCCCTCTACCCAGTTAAAAGAGGTCTTTTCTTTGATTTAATAATAAAAATGAGGCTTCGGCTCCAACCTTTTAAAAAAATCATGTGATAGGTTAGGAGAGTCAGGAGAGGATGAATCTTGTTTCTATAGTAGTAGAGTCTAAAATCTTAAGACGAATCAGGGGCATAAAATATGAGGATATAAAGTTTTTATCCTTAAGGTAAAGCTTTGAAGGTGGGAAAGACACCTTCAGACTAGGTAATAGATGAGGATGAGATCATCTATGTGAAAAATCAGGTTGTGGTGCCTATGAGTATGTGAGAGGAAATCATGCGAGAATTTCATGCTTCAAGGTGGGTGGTACATCCTAAGGTGACAAAAATGCATCGTGACCTACGTTGATAGTTTTGGTGTCCATGCATGAAAAAGGAGATAGTAGGGTTCATAACAAGATGTTTCACCTGTCAGTTGGTGAAGGCAGAACACCAACGGCCTAGAGGTATATTGCAGCCATTACCTATTTTGGAATGGAAGTAGGATGACGTGAATATGGATTTCATGGTAGGACTTCCAAAGACTCGTAGGAATAATGATTCTATTTGGGTCATTGTGGATATACTAACGAAGGTAGCACATTTCTTACCTATCAGAAAAACTTTTACCTTAAAGCAGTTGGGAGAACTTTATGTACAAGAGATAGTTCATTTTCATGAGGTTCCATAGACTATAGTTTCAGATCATGATCTGCGCTTTACTTCATGCTTCTAGTAGGGATTATAAAAGGTTCTTGGTACATAGATTCTATTAAGTACAACCTTCCATCCACAGACAGATGGGCAGTCTGTCACGACCCGTCCCCGAGGCCCGTGTCGTGACTACCCCAAGCCCGCCTTCCATAGGCCAGGGACTGGCGACTAGCACCAAAGGCGTAAATCCCGATAACTGGGAAGGAATTGCCTTTATAAAAGTAAACAAAACATCACAGAGTACAAGCGGAAGTAATACACTAAGTACAAAAGAAAGTGCTGAAAAGTAAGTGGGACAGAATACAAACCCAACTAAAAGTACAGCTACAACTGAACGAAAGTACAACAGAAAAGACAAACAGCTGGAAGAAAAGAAACAGCTCCTGGGTCGTCCACCTTGGATCCTATCTGAAGGGCAGGTACAGATAGCGCAGCTCCTGGATCGTCTGCCACGGATCCTACCTGAAGGGTAGGTACAGATAGCCTCCACAACGCTCTTTCCTGTCAACCTCCTCCGAGTGTCGTCTCGTCGTGAAGTCCACCTCCGGATACTGACTCGTCGTGAGGTCCACCTCCGGGTACCGTCCAGTCCTTGAACACTCGTCCCCCGTCAGCACTGCCCGTCGTCTGCAACCAACACAACAAGGTGCGGGCATAGCCCGTGCAAGGGTGAGTATAACGATACTCAGTAGGGACCTCGATACCCTCAAGGTCTCTCTAAATCCAACAAGGATAACCACAAAGAAGAATCACAACAGATAACCCTTACTTAGGTATAAGCCCATACTTATACCTAAGTCATCAAGTAACCCATCTCAATCATGAGGAAACAGAAAGGTCATGAAATCAATAGATAACCTCTACTTAGATATATGCCCATACATATACCTAAGTTATCAAGTGACCCATATCAATCATGATGAAAACACAAAGGTCATAGACTCAGCTCAAACCAGGATTTTCATTATCGAAACTGTAACTGCTTAAGAGCCCCATCTCTGGAGTGTACAGTGATCCTGTCACGACTCCGAGGTACCACTCACTAACCTAAGACTGCTGAGGTACTCCTCCTGTCGAGTACCGCGGGTCAGCCACCCAAACACAGTAGTGCTTCCCGCTGGGGTCTGCCACCCAAACACAGTAGTGCATCCCCCCTAATATCCTGCATAGGTACTCCTTCTTTCGAGTACCGCGGGTCTGCCACCCAAACACAGTAGTGCTCCCCGTCGTGGGTCTACCACACAAACACAGTAGTGCTCCCCACTGGACTATACAAGTCACTCCGACTCGAATCGGACAAGCAGTCATCAGGTCTCAGCCAGCTACACGGTCTTCGTACTCCATACGCTCGTCTCCAAGAGGGTCCGCTCCACGAGCTACTGGTCGATACTCCAAGTATCATAAAGTCCCACGAATAAGTATCTCAAAGGACCGCCTCGTCATAGGGGTCTCAACGCAACAGACGTCGCGTCAATCGGACGCCTGGTCTGTTAGTTATTAGCTTTTTTGTCCTGCGGGCCCGGTTGGTTTTGTGTACGAACCAACCCGGTCGTATCTCAAATGTACCCCAAACTCTCATAGGGTATACTCATAGGGACCGTTTCTCAACGTGATTACCAACGCTGCTGACGGTTCGCCAAACGGGCGTTCGGTCTGAAAGTTATCGGCTTTTCCGTTCCAGGGGCCCGGTTGGATTTCGGGTACAATCCAACCCGGCCATATTCCAACTGCGTCCAAACCTCAGGTGAAGTATACCAAAAGGACCGTCTCATCAAGAGGAAATCAAAAAAGTTGACGGCACGGCATAAGTCGCGCCGCCCCAATCCAAAATGGCTGAAGTCGTTCCGATTCTTCCACCACCATCGCGGCTCGGCCGCGGCGGTTTACTCTGGCGGCACGCCGCCGCCGCCGCCTTCTGCGGACCACCGGACATGCTCCGGTGGTCCGTTTCGCCTGCCGTCTTCGCCAACGGTCCTCCTGGGACCCGATCTTCACTACGAAGGGATTCAAATGCCCTTGAGTCCCACTCCATCATCGACCGTCGATCCATACGTCAAATAAACAAATCGCAGACTCTTCGTGGTTTTCCAGCGCGGTGCGATGGCGCCGCGGCTTCGTTCGACCTCAACGGAGTGGCGTGACGACGCCACGCTTCTTTGTCGTGATCCTCTTTTTTTCGCGCGGTGCCGTTGCACCGCGCCGCCTTCGTTCGAGCCGCAATATAATCAACAACAAGGGGGAGGAGGGTCGGCCATGTTCGGTCGGTCTGACCTCCTCCCGTTACAATGATAACAAGTGGCCCAAAAGAAATGACGAAGAACGAAAAGGGATATTTCACGAACAAAAAGTAATCAACCCCTACCATGAAATTGATGCCTCATGTCGTCGAGTTGCGGAATCAAACGTCGCGGTAGTCGGGTGTCTCGGAAGAATGGTATCACTTCCGTCGACGTTGGAAGAAGAAGAAGAACATTATTGTTGGCGTCAGTCTCCATGGTCGGCGTCTCCTTCCTTGTCGTGGAAGAGGAAGAAAAAGGTTTGGAGAAAACGTAGTGCGTTCTTCGCCGAGTCGGAAGGTCGTTCTTCGTTTAGAGATGAAGTTCTTCAAAAGAGGGAAGAGCTCTCTCCCAAATTATCTCACACAACAAAACTCACAAAAATAAAATACGGCCTCTCCTTATTTTATTATTTTGCCATGCATTCAAACTTTTAAAAAAATTCAAACACTTAGTTAAATTAATTGAAGAGGTTTAATCAATTAATTTAAGATGTGTTTTGGAAAAATTAAAGAGGAGAGAGGGGAGAGAGCTACATAATTAATTATAAGGGGTTTAAGGAATGTGAAAGGTTGTTACATCATTTATTACAAGGGGGTTTTAAGGGGAATAGTTAAAGGGGGTTAGGGAATTTGAAGGGGTGGTGTTCGTGTGGGCCCCACCTCACCTTTATTCACACTTGGTTAGTTCCCCAACTTCCACACATGGTTAGAAGTAAAAATTTTTCCACAAATTTTTTTTACTTCACAAATTAACCTCAAAAATTTAACAACTCCTTCCGAGCAAACGCACCATCGGAAAAGGTGCTCCTATGAAATTACCGGCGCTGCGAGCTCATCGGTGCCCTCAGATTTCAATTCTGAGCACCGGTTCAAAAGTTAGAAAAACTCACTCGTTCGTTCACTGAACGTACCCAAGCCTAACTTCAGAAATTGATTTCGGGCACACCGGGCCTCAGAATCAGGCGCCGTCAGAAACTGCATTCTTGTAAAATCCCAAAGAAAATTAATAAAAAAAATTCCCTTGAATTTTATGGGTCTTTACACAGTCGGAGCGTACCATCATGTGTTAGAGGATATGCTACGAACATGTGTGCTTGACTTTGGTAATTCTTGGGACAAGCACTTGTCAATTAGTGGAGTTTTCCTATAACAATAGTTATTAGGAAACCATACAGATGACACCATATGAGGCACTTTATGGTAGACCTAATAGATCACCGCTTTGTTGGTTAGAGGCGGGTGAGTCGGAGTTGTTGGGACCGAGTATCATTCAGGAGACATCGGAGCAAGTACAGTTCATTCGGAAATGTATGGTTACAGTTCATATTAGGCATAAGTCATATGTTGATAGATGGATATGACCCCTATAGTTTACAAAGGGTGATCGTGTATTCCTTCAGGTGTCACCTAGATTGGGTCACCATAGGATATAGAGGTAGGGAAATTTGGCACCCAAGTTCGTAGGACTATTTGAGGTGCTGGAGAGAATCGGTCTAGTGGCGTACCAATTATCCCTTCCACAGAAACTCAGCGCTATGCATGATGTTTTCCATGTGGCACAACTATGGAGGTATCTCCCCAACCCTTCTCATGTTATTGATGTAGAAGAGGTTGATCTCGAGATAGATGTGTCCTTTGAGGAGCATCTGATATGTGTGTTGGGTCATAGTGATAAAGTTTTATAGGGGAAACTTAGGTCATTAGTTCATGTGTTATGGTAACATAAAAGTGTTCAAGAGGAAACTTGGGAATGGTAAGAATACATGTTGTCTAAATGGCCCAATATTTTTGGTTCGGAATATTAGAGAAGTTCAAGAGTGCAGCTCGAGGATGATCTATTATAAGGTGGGGAGATTGTAAGATCTAGACCTTTTCTAGAGAAATATCAGGCATTTTTTCTGGCACTTTTTTTTATTAAGTACCTTTGGGTTGGTGTATGACCTAGGGTGTGTTTGGGTTAATTTTGTAAGGAACTTGGGAAGATAGGGGATGTGCAGGGTTTGCGCATGGTTTATCAAAACTATGCGCAAGATAACCGTGAAGACAGTGGAGGTCGGCATGGTTAGAACATAGTTTTTTAACCATGCACCATCAAGTTGTGTGGGTACTAGAAGACCACATGGTTGGTGCACGGTTTGGCCTAACCATGAGGCCTCCCAGGTGAAATGGTGCCCGTAGAGTATTTTATTCCGAAAATTGGTTTTAAAACCACATAAACCCCTGAAACCTCTCTAATTCAACCTAGGCTTAGGCTTGACTTATTCCAAGTAATCTCAGATCCTTCTAAAGGGATTACAAGACATTTTTAACACCATTATTTGAGATCAAAATTCCAGATCGAATATTTTCTCTCTTCCCGGTAAGTGAATTTCATCATGTTGCTTCTTCCATTATTTCTCTTATCATTTCTAGATATTTTCATGGAATTTATCCCCTATTTTCATGGATATAAACCTATGAGTTGAGATATAGATCTAAGATTTTGGATCTAGATCTATATTTGCAATATCTTGATGCCTTTGATCTTAATTTTGGTTTAGGTATTTAGATTCGAATCTTGATCAGTGACGTTGTGCCACTCGGATTTTGGGGATTTCTGTTGGGATAACTTCCATCAATAAACTGAGGTAGGTAGTCTAAATTAAACTCCCATAGTTGTGATTTTGATATGTGTATGAGTTTATGATTTTATAGGTTCTCTTGATGATTAATTTTCTAAATTATAGTAATTAGGAATGTGGAATTGAATTGAGTTTTCCTTTGTGATTAATTGATAATTGAATCATGGAACAAACGAAAGGGGGTTGCCCAAATAGATATTTTGGAGATTTTTTATGGGTTGAGATATTGTAATTAAGATATTGTATTGGTTGGGATAAGATAATTAATTTGGCAGAATTAATTATGAAATGATTTATGGATATGTAAGATAATTAATTATGAGAATTAATTATGTGCCATGATGTTGACCAAAGATAATTAATTGTGATAATTATTTATAACGTGTTAAGATTTGATATGGATAATTAATTGTAAAGAATTAATTATGGAATGATAATTTTGTTGATTGATTAATTAATTGATGAATTAATTAATGGGTTATGTGCTTAGTTAATTGTTGAGTTAACTAATGGCCTTTGAAATAATTAATTAATTACTAGATTAGTATTAGAATAATGTGGTTAATTATTGTGAATTGAAGAATGATTAAATGGATGAGATTTTTATGGTGCTAGACATGGAGTTCTAGACCAATTAGAAGTTGGGACTTGGACATAGAATTCCTCCCTAATAGTTATCCAAGCTTGAGATTATGGGGTGTTAGGCATGAAGACCTACCCCGAATGAGAAAAGAAGTGATAGGCATGACGACCTACAGTCAATGAGATTTTAGGGTGCTAATCATGACAACCTACACCAAATGAATGATAATAATGAATGATGATTCAAATGAGAAACATGAATTGATACTGGGCCTAATACGATGATTAAATATTAAATGACTATGTGATAACTATTTAAATTATTCATTATATTTATTACTTCATAAATCTGCATGTACTATCTTTTGACTGAATCATTTTAGATTTTATTGGTGGTGGCCTACTGAGTGTTACTCACACCCTATTTGGGCCGCCTGATCAACACCCGAGTAGAATTTTTTGTTGGAGGACAAGATAAGGTAAAGGCCCTGGGATAGGTTGTAGTTTGGGATTGGATCATGGGAGAGGGAACCAGACGTGGTTCAAGAACTATTTGGGAGTCGTTGTTTCTTTACATTCAATTTCATTATAGACACTTGACATTTTCATTGTTAAAGCATGTTTTACCTTTCAATTGTGTATTGTATTTTTATGTTTTGGTTATCATATGACATAGTTTTTTGGGTTATAATATGCTTCTGAACTTGGTTATTTTTATTTTCTTCCGTTGGTTTATTATTCTGATAAAAGAGGGTATAGTCTTCCCAAGACTAACATACCAGACCCTAGCTTCTATTCGGCACCTTCTGGAATATGGGGAGGTGCGCTTGAGGGCATGTGGCCAACTGGCTTGGGGCACCGTTCAGTGGTTCCTGGGTTAGGACGTCACATATTTTCTCATTCTATATAAAAAATAACTTGTTAATATATTCATCCTTTGTTTTTAAACTTTTCTTTTCAAGTTGTATCTATTTAATTTTAGTTGTATCATTAACCAGATCAATTACTTCTTTAAATTCAATTTATATTTATATATTACCATAGTTATAGACTATATAGTATGATATTATTTATTTTCTTCTTGAGTTTTCTGCTCCTATGTTTTATTATTATTTTTCTATTCACTTTTTTATAGTCTTGGAATTTAATGAATCCATCTCCAATTCCTCATAATTAGAAAGAGTGAAATTAACTTCTTTTGGTTCCCTAAGAAACTCACTTACAAATTATTCTAAATCATCTCTTTGTTATAACTGTATTGGTAGTTTATCTTTCAAATCAATAAATCTTTTCTTTTCTATTATAATCATTATTTTTCTTTTTGATGGTTTCTCTTCCAAATAGATTTTACTTTAATTTTTAGAGAAATACACAATTTGCACCTCTATCACCAATTAATATCTTTATGTCAATTTTATTTATAATTAATCCATACAAAAGCATCTTTACCATTATAAATCCAAAATTTATACTCTTTATATATTCCCACATGAATTGAATGATGTTAAAATACATAATTTTAGGGATATATTATAATATTTAAATATATTTAATGTTTATTGTGTCCATATCTACCTTATGTGATAGAATAATGTTTTTTATCCCTAGATAAACTATATATTTCTCAAATCATAAATATCCCATCTTATGTAAATTTTCCTTTGATAAAAATAAATTGAAGATGGACACTTCTATTTTAAAAATTCTATTTTCTTCTGGAATTTTGTGTAAAACCAACATGGATTCCCTTTATAATAGTAGACATACTGCATCTATAAATTGATATAGAGTTATTGTAAACTCATGTCTTTTGATTATAAATTATACTCTTTCCTCATAGCAGAACATTCCTTAAGATAAAATATGATAAAATTAATAAATAACTATATTGTAAAATGGATATATGTTCTTATATGGTAGTGTAATTTACTTCTAAATATTGAATTTGATGATCCATTTAAGTAGGGATTTATGGTTATTGTGCTAATCCAAATTGATTAATTTTTCATAACTAATATTCTAAGAATCTATGTTTCTTGGATTGTCAGTTTAGGAATTTCGATCAAGTGTAAAATTATTCAAATGTTTGGATCACTTGGTTCTTGAGAAAATTAAAAATAAATATTTTCAAAAACCATAAAATAGAATGACTTGATTAAAATTGGAAAATTTGTTCAACCAAAATTTCTATGGAAGTTTCATAAGTAGAACACCCTTTATATAGTCAAATATAATGAATTTGGCTCATTAATTGTAGAATACACATATGGTTTGATGTCATTCCCACCCAAGAATAAAAATCACTAATTCTATTGAAAATATAAATACTAACATTCAAAATTTGGTTACCTACAACATTTTCAAATTAAAAGTAAAATAAAATATGACCTATGATATTAACAAAATGGTATTCCAAAATATAGGTTTATAATAATTATTTTTCCTTTTAGAAATTTTATTCCAAAAATTTCTATATATAGAATAATTCTCCTAATCAAAATTAATTCATAATGGGAATATGAGATATATTTTTAAGATATTTGTAACACCGTTTTTTATAGTTGTATTTTTTATTCTAAATTGTTAATTTTAAATGATATGTATACATTATTTCCTTCCATTTTATCTTCTTCTAGGATTTATCATACTGATAAAACTTAAATCATTTTTATAGAAAAAATGATATACCCATCCTTAAGGATTTTTTCAATATAAGGAGTAAGGATGATAAAATATAAGATGATTAATTAAGATTGATCGTACCTATATTCTATTTTATATATTAAAATATTTAATAATATAGAAGTTAGATAAAAATATCAATAGGTTTATTTTTAGTTCTAATAAATTAAAGAATAATATATCTCTTTTTTTGTAATCCTAATGTAAATAGTGTCTTTTATCTATGTGTTTTCCTCATGTGTGATGTGTAAAATTATTAGTTAAATAATATAACATCTCAAGATCCAAAAACCTAGAGCTCATAGTTATATTACATTATTGGTAAAATTTATAGGAGTTATAGAAGGATAAAATAGTTCATTAGTATTGGAAAATTAGATACATACATATACTACACTTAAAAAAATAAGATACAACATGAATATATTATGAGAAAATGATTATCCCTTCTATAATATCTTGTAAAATCAAACATATTCCTCTTATAGGTTTCCTGGTTAAAGGAAAATAAATAAGGTTGAGCTCATATGCTTAGTAAGTAGTATCAAATATCAGAAACTTACATAACATAAACATGGAATAAGTGATTTGTTAAGAATAATTAAACTACATAATTACATAATCAACTGAAATTGAGGGCATACTATATCCATGAAAATAAATAAAAACATGGATAATAGTAATCATTGTTCTCATTCTGATGGAATTCATAATGTCAGACAGAAAAAACTTGTTATCAAGACCCTATGCCAAGACACTTTTGTAAATACCCCAACTCCAGTAGACCAGATCTAGTGGTTACTTTATTAGATTGGTATATGATAAGAGTAATTGCATCCCAAAGGACTTAATAGTTCAGTAGTCTTGTTAAAATAAATATATAAATGTTTCCCATATTATGTTGGAAATAAAATATAAAACATACTAAGGATAAATATTTTGTATCCTTAAACTCATTAAATGATTTCTTCTTCATATCCTGGGGAAAGGAAACAAAATAAGGGTGAGATCAGATGCTCAATAAGGGTTATGTATAGTGGAATTAATCATAGAATAAATAAGTCATAATCAATATGGAAAGGTAAACAATTGAAAACACGCTCAACTTAATCAAGAACTTGAGCATGAAAAATAGCATGGAAGGAATAAATAATGATAAACTAATGACATATAACTAATCACATGAGCTTGAAACGTATTCATAGATATCATAAATATTAATCTAATCACATGGACATTAATAACTAATATCTAAATTATGTAATTCATAATGTTTGATAAATTAAACTTACCATCAAGGCCTCATTCCAAGACATCTTACATAAATGGTTAATACCTCATCCAAATAACCAAACTAGTTTGTCTCATGATACCTAATGATGCATTGAGGGGATATAATAGGTCCCTCCAATCACTTACTAATTCTAATGAATTCATCATATGAAAGGGGTGAATAATAATTCAATGCATAATCATTATAAACATTTGTATTGAAAAACTATCATATGAAATGTTAATAATTTTCCAAAAAAACTAATAATAAACCATCTAAAGAAATAATAAGATTGGTTTTATTACAACATATACCCATTGGAGTAAATTAAAATAAATTTTTACTCTTGTTTATGGATATAAATACTATAAAAATTTTGTTAAAAATATTATTGAGGAAAATACACTTTTTACTTTGAAAATTACTTTTAAAAACTAAAAATTACCATAATATTAGGAAAAACATTTTCTTTGAAAATAATCATGGAAACTTGTAAACTAATCTTAAAATCATCTAGTTTTCATGATGTAAATAAATTTTTTTCATGATATATAAGTTAAAAAACATTCCTTTTACACTTTTGTAAGGAAATAAAAAATCACCTCATTCAGAAAACGACAAAAGGATTTATTTTAAACTATTTTCAAAAAATTCAAACATGGGTAAAATTTTATTTAATAAATCATTTTATAATAGTAAAAATATTCTTTAAAATATTTTAAGGAAAATATAGGCATGGAAGAAAAATATTCCCAACTGAGTATAAAAACAAATTCAGTTTCCTTAAAAACATGATTTCGATATCTTGAAGACAAAAAAGAGGAAATTAAAGTGAAAACTTTTAATTTATAAAAATAAAAAAAATAATAAGAAAATATATTGGGATTAATATAGAAATATCAAATAATTTCTCCAGTGGGGACTTAAATATATACAATCCCAAATAATGATGAGATTGTGAAATAACCCCTTACCATTTTGGTAACTTTTGAATTATAATCCTCATGAAATAAATAAATTTAAATGAATCTTTAAATACCATGAATATAAATTTAATAATTATATATCATATAAAAATTTAATTATATACAACACTTGAATGAATAAAGTGATTAATATAGAATATTTCTTATGGAAAAAAAGTGAGATGAGAAATCTCTTACAAAGATCGTATCATTTTAGTGATAATTTAATCAATGAATTGATTATATATAAAAAATATAAATCCACAAAAAACAAGTGGAAATAAAATATAATAAAATCATAGTTAATTTAACACATAATCATGGAATATCATATTCAATGAAGTATAAGTATAACTCAATGAATGGAAATCGAGTTAAGAAACCCTTTACCTCGAGTCCAGACTTTCCATGTATATCCTTTAACTCCTATACAATAAAATTAAATAAATTATTTTATTTATTAATAACATTTTCCATGTTTAATACCTTATACTTATACTATTTATTTCAATAATTTTAATAACATATTTGATTACTTAATCAGTTAATTACACGTTGGGTGTTTTGAGGATGCTTGGTTTAAAATTCAAAACAACATCAGTGTGTTGAACATGGTCAAAGAGTAATTGTTATATAATATTAATAATGTTATTAATGATATAAATATCATATATATTCAATATATAGATATTTATAGTCATCCAAAAAATGTATATATAGAAAAATGAATTACACAATTCATGAATATGGTAGGTCTTACGTACACACGAATATTGTTTTCACTTTTTAACAGATGAAAAGAAAGAAAGGTAAATAATAATTGAAATTATAGAATTATTATTATATAATATATATCATATATATTCATTAAATCCATCCTTATTAACATTCATGTAAATCATAAATGAAAAATGGATCACATCACTTTGTGGATGAGGTAGTCCACATGTAAGCACGAGCAATGTTATCATTTTATAATGGATTAGGAGGTAGTAAACTATATACGATATTAAATTTAAAAAGAAAAATTATTTCATAAATATCATATATATTCATTAGTTCCGTATTTATAATAATCAAAGTAAAATAGTAATGAAAAATTGAATTATATCGCTATGTGGAGATGGTAAGTTAAACGTACACAGGAGCGATGTTTTCACTTTTCATAGAATGTAAAAGAGATGAAATTTGGTTTTTCCATATTCATAATAACATATAATTATATTTATTATACTTTATTTATTATTTTATTATGTACACAACTTATTTATAGGAAGTAGAAGTTGAAAGGAATCTAAAAGATTCGATAATTATAATTACCTATTCTTTGGTATACTTCCTTTAAATATCCTCTTAAGGGGACTGGGGTTGGTCTTTTGGGAGGAACATAAACTATAATATGTATCCAGGTATGTTTAAAAGATAATTTTTTAGGTTTTGGTTGATCTAGAAGGCTCAACATGGTGTAAAGAAGAGAAAGGAGGGGTTCCCTTTTATAAGTGGGGGGGATGCTTGAAATGTCTTAAATGATTAAAATAAAAATCAATCATTCTCAAGAAATATGATTCCAAATGTCTTGATATTAGAATAAAATGTAGTAATTGGTTGAAATACCATCAAAAAATAAAATTTTAATAGGTTTAAGTGGTGTTTTAAGCCTTATATTTTGGTTTAACCCCTTAGTTAACCTATTTTAACCTTAACTATGGTAAAGAATTTTTCAATATTAAATGGTTATAATTTTACTTATAAGGTGAAAATTGGATCATAAATTATTTTTAAATATTTTTATAATTTTTAAAAAATTTAATAAGATATTGTTTTCATAAAATATCATTAATGTCATTTTTGACATTATTATTTTAACTTGACACCTAAGACACCAAGACAAAGATTGAAATTCAAAAATAATCCTTTAACACAACACTAATATGTTATATTAATCTATAAAATTTTAGTAACACTATAAATCTATCAAATTATATTACTTTTAATATTTTTAAAATCATTTATTTTATTTTTCTACTAATTGAAGAAATATTGTGTCGGCATTGCGTAAGAATTTAAGGTAATTATTTCATCATTAAAATTTAAAAATAAATTAATATGATTAAAATAATTATTTAATATTTTAAATAAATATTTATAAATAAAATTATCTTATGTTTATCCCTATGTAAAAAAATTAGGATATTAAAGTCAATAGAGGGATAGTTTAGAGTTTACTTTACTTTAAATAAAATAAATTTCATTTTCAAGGGAAAATGGTACCAAAATTTCATATATACAAATTTTTAATGGTATCATCAAATTTATCCTATAAAATTAAATTAAAGAGAGTTTTGGGGTATTTTTTAGTCCTTATCATATTACTTTTAACCTTAATTACTAGATTTACCCTTATAGTGGTGACAATTATTTATTATGGTTAGTATTCATAATAACCAAAAATAAAAGCGACATATTTATCAAATTTGGACCTAATGATTCCAAATATGGACTCTATTTTTTAAGATTAAATTTCTATAATTATAAAAATAATAATTTAATATTAAAATTCAAAACACAATGAAAAACACTTTTTTTAAATGTATTTTAAGTATAAAACTTTTTATATTAAATTCAACCATAAAATTGATTCCAATTAACTTAATTGTATTATTAATATTATAAGAGTACTAATTTTACTTTGAAATAATTTTAAATTAAAAAATGGTACTTTTTAAATTTTTGAAACAAAAATAGAGTTTTTAGTATAAAAAAAGTATTATTTTCACTATTCACTGGAAAATCAATCTTTCTAGAAAAATTTAAAAAATTCACTATAAGATAATTTTGATATTTTAATTTTAAAAATAATATTATTTTTATTATATAAAATTTCTAAATTTACCAAAAAAAATAATTATAATATTACTCACAAAAAACAATAAAATCATTTTTTGAAGAAAATATATTTTTGAAGAATAAAATGACTTTGCTAAAAATTGAGCGCTTATTTCGTAAGAATTAATCAATAAATTTTTATTGACTAGGAACTTTAAATATTTTTAATAATATTTTTAATCTTATTCATACCTACCAATTCAATGAAAACGTTATAACTATAACATTTAAACAATAATATTTTGTGTTTTGTTTAGTCTTGGTGTTGTGTTTCATATACGCTATTGAAAATAGTGTTCTTTTAAAATATCAAGGTGTTAAATTCTCCCCATATTAATAAATTGTGTCCTCATAATTTGAACTTGATCTTTTAAAAAAATCATTTGAAAATACCTTTATTGAAAACCCACATTGTAAAAATGGTTAATAAAACTTCTACTTTAAAAGAGGTAAATGTTAGTATAAAGGTCATCTGAAATAACACATAAATAGGTTTTCAAATAAAAGAACATTAGTGGGAAGTGAAAATATGGACATGGAGGGAAAATTGATTTCCAAATAATGATGGATAGTGATAGAGATCATTGATCACAATAAAGTGAATGATTATGAGAAAGTTAATGACCACAAAACTGTAATATAGTGTGGGATGAAAAGACTATAAATTCATCAAAAATGAAGATAAAAGGGTAATATTTTTATTTTAAAATAATTTTCTTAAATTTGAGGATTTTCTTTACCATATATACTAATAAAATAAGTAAATATACTTACTTGAAAAGTATAATTTCATACTTTAATCAATTTCCTCTACATTCTCATCCTCCAAATTATGAGTATTCAAGATGAATTTTTCATGCCTAAATCACAAAAAAAACTTCTAACATATCACATAATCCAAAAAAAAAATATATTCTTCCTATCTTTACTAAAACCAAAATGGTTATCATAATTTAATATAATACTAAAAGTTAATAAACCTTCATATGAATAAATAAGAAATTAATATCTAAAATTCAATAATAAAACAAAAGGTTTATCAGAGATAATTCCTTAAATAAATAACCCTATATAACAAATAACCTCAACATTAAAGTATGTTTTATCCTCAAAGGTTATCTCATACTATTTATATTACACCTATAAAAACATAATATCATTCTTCCCAAATAATTCTTTATGTTAAACCTAAAGGTTATATATACCTCAACCGAATAAAACGTCTCCTAAAATATAAATAATCACCTCAAAATCTAAAAAAATCAAAATGATTTGACCATATAATATTATTCCTTGAATAAAATTAATCTTTATCCATAAAATCATTTAATTAAAAAATGTTATACTAATTAGGACATCATATAGGCTAATGGTAAGAATTGAACCCTTATAGACCTTAAGTTGTGAGTTCAATCCCCACAGCCTTTCTGGATGCGGTAGGTTTTCACCCGACTTGCATACTGTCCTTTTTCTCAAACTGTGTTAATATAAATCCTATCATGTTCCCAAAAATATAATGAACATCCTCAAAAGTAACATTAATTATCAACTCACATATTCACCACTAAGGTTTTCTTATACATTTTATTTTTTCCAAAAAATTAGATAATCTTAATTGACCATTATCACCTTAACATCAATTATCATAATGACCCTAATGTTATCAATAACATTAAAATTATGTCCATAAAATATAAAAGCATTATTTCTTTAATAACTATTTTACTAAAACATATACTAAACTAAAGGGTTGTATTCTCATAAATTTCTCCGAAAATACCCTTAATCATGTAAAACTCTCATCACATAATACTTAAAAAGGGGTATATGTGCCTTAAAACTTATAATCAACCTTATACTTGTTAACCCCAGACAATTTTGTTCTATCCCATATCACTATGGAATATCATAAGTTTCCATAGGTTATATTCTATCATTCATCATAATATTTTATATTGAAAAGTTGAATTGACCCAAGCATATCCCCCAATAGCATCAAACTAGGCGCACAGTAAGGGTATACTCACCATGCACCAGAATTATGGTTGAGATATACTCAAACAACTATTTTTGGGTTTATTACTCTTAGATGCATCTAGTTCAAAACCATTTCCACTTATAGTATCCTAACAAGTAATTATTATTATAAAAACCACATGACCTCGACCTTACCAAAACATTAGGATGTTATCCTATACTTAGACTTATACTTGAAATCATTCATAGGGTTATGTTCCATATTCTATGTTTTACTAAATCTAGTTCACAAGGTTTCTATTAAACTTCCTCTAATACAAACTATATATACCTCAACTCTATTTTCTTAGAGCTAGTGGTTAACTTATTATAATGGCATAAGATACAAGTGATCACATCTTGAATAACTGAATAGTTTAGTAATCTTGGTAAACCAGATATATACATGATTCTAATATTATATTGGAAATAAAATATCAAACATAGAGAAGGTGAATATTCTATGTCCTTGAACTCATTCAAATATTCTTTCTTCATATCTAGGGTAAAGGAAAAAAAATAAGGGTCTACTCAGATACTTCGTAAGGGTTATGTACAGTAGAAGTTATCATAGAATAAATAAGGCATAATCAATATGGTATGGTAAATAACTGAAAACACATTTCATTTAATTGATAACTTGATCATAAAAAATAGTATGGAAGGAATAAATGATGTTATTTAACTAATCACATGATCTTGAAACTTATCCATGGATATCATAACTATTCAAATAATCACATAGACATTAATAAAAAATCTCATAATGATGGAATTCATAATGTCAGGAATATTAAACTTATTATTAATGCCTCCTGTCAATACATTTTACATAAATGGGTTAGGTCTCGTCCAAATACCCAAACTAGTTTGTCTCATGAGACCTGTTGATGTATCGAGGGACCATAACAGACCCCAACCATCATTTATTAAGTCCAACGTATTCATTGTATAAAAGGCTTGAATAAGAATTCAATACATAATCAAAAAAATCATATTGAAAAACTACCATATGAAATGTTACTATTTTCCCTAATCATACTAATCAAAAACCATCCAAAGAAAGAATAGAGATGGTATTATTACAACATATCCCCAGTGGAGTATAATAAAAATAAAGGGATATTGTAGTTGATGAATATAAATACTATAAAAAGTTTTTTAAAAACATTCTTCTGAAAAATAAACTTTTCTCTTTGAAAATCAATTTTAAAAACTAAGAATTTCTTGAATGTTAGAAAAAAATATTTATTTGAAAATAATCAATGAAATTTGTAAAGGAAGCTTCAAATAATTGAAAAACTTGATTTAGGTATCTTAAGTACGTAAAAAGAAGAAAATGAGATGAAAACTTGTAATTTATAGAAAAAACTAAAGGAGAATAAAATATATTGGGTTTAATATATAAAGATCAAATAATTTCCTCAGCAAAATCTTAAACATAAACAATCCCAAATAATGATGAGATTATGAAATAAGCCCTTTTTGATTTGGTAAATTTTAATTTATAATCCCAATAAAAATAACCTCAAATGAATATTTAAATTCCATGAATATAAATGGAATCATTATATATCATATCAAAGGGTAAATATATAGACCACATGAAAGATGTAAGTGGTGAATACGGTATTTGTCTCATGGAAACAAAAGTTAGACGAGAAATCCCTTATAAAGATTTTATCATTTTAGTGAGAATTTAATCAATGAAGTGATTATATGTAAGAAATTTCAATCTAAAAAAACAATTTTAAATAAAACATAATACAATAAAAGTTAATTTCATGAATAATCATGTAATAATATAGTCAATTAAGTAAAATTATTACTCAATGAATGGAAATTGAGTTAAAAAACCCCTTACCTCGAGTCTAGAATTTCTATATATGTCCTTTAAATCCTATATAATAAACTTATATAAATTATTTGATTAATTAAAAAACTTTTAAAGGTTTAATAACTTATACTTAAACAATTTATTTCAATCATTTTAATGAAATATTTAATTACTTAATCATTTAATTCCACATATGGTGTTTTGAGGATGTTCGGTTCATAATTTCAAAACGGCTTAGGTGTGTTGGTTGTGGTCAAAGGGTAATTGTTCCCTAATCTACATAATATTATTAATGATATAATTATCATATATTTTCTATTTATATATATTTATATTCGTCCATAAGAGTATATATATATATAAATGACTTACACAGTTCATGGAGACGGTAGACTGTACGTACGCATAAACATTCACTTTTCGACAAATATAATGAAAGAAAGGTAATTAATAATTAACCTTTAAAGAATAATTATTATATCATATATATCATATATATTTATTGAATCTATTCTTATTACCATCCATGTAAATCATAAATGAAAAATGGATCACATCGCTTTGGGGTGGTGGTGTTCCACAAATACGTACGAGAGACATTATCATTTTCCAATGGATTGAAAGTTAAGAAAGTAGATATGATATTATAATTTAATAAAAATAATTGTTTCATAAAAATTATATATATTCATTAGTTCCATATTTATTACCATATAAGAAAAATTATAATGAAAAATGAATTACACTGTTATGTGGAAACGGTATGTCATACTTACACACGAGAAATGTTTTTGATTTTCATTGAATGTAAAAGAGATGGAATTTAGTTATATGATAATAATAAAATATAAGTATATTTATGATACTGGAGTTATTATTTTATGATGGGTCCAAAAATTTTATAGGAAGTAAAAGAATAAATAAATTTGAAAGAGTCGGTAAAGATGATTACCTATTCTTCAATAGAATTCCTTTAGATCTCCTCTTAAGGGGTATAGGTGTAACACCCCAAGATTCCGTGGTATGATTCTCTTTGAATAATGCAGTAGCATGTGTTGTACGCAACTTCGAGTTCTAACATACACCACAACCAATCAAACTAGCTGTTATGAATAGTAATACGCACTTTTTGAAATTTTATACATTTTATCTTTAAAAATGGGATTTATTTTTGGATTCTTAATATCAAAATTAGATTAGGGTGAATTTTTGGTACTTTTCGGATAACTTTCATATTTTAATGAATAGTGAAAATTAATAAATTTTAATTAAAAAAAACTTTTTTAATTGAAATAATTAATAGTGAAAAATTATGAATTTGAGTGATTTTAGAGTATAATTAGATTATATTTTTACCATTTAATCCAATGTTCGTCATTGTACATAATTTCACATTTAAACTGGACATAAGCAAGTGCCAATCTTTTGATAGTTATTATCTCTTAAAAACACGCTTTTTGTTTTAACAACGGGAATTAATTTTAAATTAATTTCTGCCACTTCTGTGTTTTGAATTTAGGAAAATGGATTACATATTTAGAATCAGGAGGTAAAATTTTGTAAATAGGTAACTTTTATTTTTATACATTTTGAATAATTACTTCGGAAAATATTTTATTTATCATGGTTAAAAGGTAAATCCGGAAAATAAGGGTAAAAAATAATATTATAATAACAATAAATTACCCTAAAACGTGTCCTAACCCTATTGGTTGATACATGTTCAACCATGGTCATCTTTGGGTCGATTTTTGGACACCATGTATCTACTTTTAAGTGATAATGACACTTTATATTAATTAAGTTAAAGTAAATACAAAAATGACATAAGCATATATCATTTAGAAAAACAATTTTTATATAGGTTTATATATGTTATATTTTAGACTATAAATATTCATTAGAAATCTAAAACGATTTCCTACATAATTGTATTTTATTTATAATTTTTAGACATTGAATAATTAAATTTATTTATGACATAATAATGATGCAGTATTTTACTTATTAATGAAAGAATCAAATAATTAGTATTATAAATGTTAAAATAAATATAATTTGAAAGTTTTTATGATATCCAAAAGAATTATTGGTTAATATTACATGTTAAGATTTCTTAATTTAATTTGGTTTGAATTAATAAATTTTTTAAGACTTTAACAGAAATCAATTATTAAATAGTGTCAAAATTGACATAAAAGAGTTTTTAAAAAAATATTATATTATTAATTGATATTCTATTCCTAAAAATCTAAGGTTCGGAAAAAGTACTTATATAATGATAATTTTATTATTAATTGACCACTTGGGGTTCCATTTGAATTTTATAGTAAGTTTATTGACTATATAATATAAAAATACAAAGAGACATGGTAAATGTCAAACTATTTAACTAAGAGTTAAATCAAAACGATAAAGTTAATATAGTGACCCAAACATGTCTAAAACCTATTAGTTGAGTGGTTTTCAACCTATACCTACCTTAAACTTTAAATAATCCACTTTGGAGCCATTAGAAATAGAATATGAATTTATTATAAAAAAATATTTCGAGTTTTTCCTAAGGTGCCCCTCACCCCTCTTATAAAATGGAACTTACCCTTCCCTCTAATTAACACCTTCAAAGCCTTTTGTCTGGGCCAAAAACTGCCCAAATATTTTCTAAAATTCCCTCAATTCAACCTAGAGGCATTAGTTTGATCATAAATCCAACATAAGAATCCCTTTTGATCAAATCAAAAGGAAGAACCCGAAGAAGAGATAATGTTTTCACCACCCTCTTTCAAGTTCCTTTCTTCTTCCACTTCTTCTTTATTTGTTATTTCCATTATAAAATAATAACTCCAATATCTTCTATATATTGTGATGTTATTATAAATATTTCACAACTACATTCATTATTCTATCCATCTTATGAATGATAATGTCACCATGCGTGCGTACGTACGGCTTACCGTCTCCACGCCGTGGTGTAATTTGTTATTCAACACTATGTTATTTGGATGGATATAATGATGAGTAATATGTATTTAAATAATGAAAATAACATAATAATGTCTCTGTAAAATTAATATACCATCCAATTCCACACCTTTAAGGAAATGATATTGTTTCCCGTGCGTACGTACGGATTTCCGTCTCTACAGCGCGATGAGATTCATTTCCACATTCACCATTCATCGACGATTATAAAAATATATATTACTAATATGTTTGTAATATATGACATAATAATGCTACTGGATATATATATATGTGTGTGTGTGTGTACTTACAAATATTTTATTCACTTAGTTCCATTCAATACGTTATGAAAATGAAAACAGTGTTTATGCGTACATACGGACTACCGTCTCCGTAAATGGTGTTTTCCATTTCACATATATATCTATTATACATAATTATATTCTAAATATATATGATATATAAATAATTTTTTATATTCTAGAGTTATTTAAATCATGATCAAAGTGATACAATCAAGAGTAACAAGTTAAAACACGTACGATAAAGAAAGCGATTATTACCCGAAATGTTAATTTAACATGGATATTATTATTAAATGGGTAGTAAAAAGTCATAAATGAATAATATATGATATCATAAATATTAATATGGTTCTGGTATAATTTAATAACATACTATTGTCTTCATACAGGAGTTTAAATGTATCCTCAACTAAATGAAATTGCAAGGTAAGGAGTTTTCATCTCACTCCTTATTCCCGTGAGATTCATGTCATATTGCCACTATTACCTTTTGTGTGGTGTATGTACTGACCATAATTGTATTATTTGTGTAATGAACTTTAATTTATGTTTATTTACATATTCATTTTATGATACCTCTTTCATGGGGTGTATGTTTCGTAAGTTACCAAATTGGTAAGGGCTAATTTCACAATCTCTTTATTATCCAAGGTTGTTTTTACGTAAGTATCTACTGGGACATATTTATTATACATGTCCATGTATTATGAAATAGTTTTCAAAGGTATTCTTTTAAGTTGATTTTTTTAGTAAAACATCATTTCAAATGTTATAAATAATTATTCTTCTAAATCTTTCTCATTAATGTCCATGTCTTCAAAATGGTTTTTAAGGATTTATTTATATGGACATAAATGTTTTTAAAATGTTAATTCCTTTCAAAAGTTTCAAAGTGGTATGAGACACTTTGATTCAAAAAAATGTCTTTAAATGTCTTCTTTTCTAAATTGTGTGACTTTTAAATGTTTTCAAAAAAAATGGATATTTCTCTCAAAGAGTTTTACAAATCATTTTCATCTATGTCAACATCCTTTTATGGATTTTAAACTTGTTTGAAGATGATTTATTATGATAAAAATCTTCCATATTGTATTGAAGGTTTTGTGATATGTTTGACTGTGGATGTTTTATTTTTACACCATTCATGTTTTATGGATAAAGTATTGACATTTCATATGCTAGTTTTAATATGAATGTTTATGTTATGTTTAAACCATTTCATATGAGGAATGCATTAGACTTAGTAAGTGATGGGTGGAGCCCGCTATAGCTCCTCGATGCATCGGTAGGTCTCATGAGACAAACTAGTGTCTTGGCACAAGGCCTTGATAAAATCTTATTTGTAGTCTGGGCACAAGGCCTTGACTATGTGGTTATGATAGTCTGGCATTATGCATTTCATCATTATGAAAGTGGTTAGTGATATTGCATGTGATTATTCTACTAGTTGAATATCCATGTGAATAAGTAAATGACATTACTTCATTTTATTTTTTCCATATTATGCTGAAGTTAAAGTTTAAGGATTTTTTTTAGTTATACATTGCCTTAAATGTTTATGATTATTTATGAAAGTTTTCACTGTATTGTTATCCTTACTAAGCATCTGAGCTCACCCCTTTCTATGTTTTATTTTTCCCAGGATTCCAAAAAGTGTATTGTGATTGATATGCAGGGTTAAGCCAAGGTAATAATGACGTTTGTGAGGGGTTATTTATGTTGTTTTGTATGTTATGAAGTGTAATGTAAAATTAATGTATGTAATCTATTTTCCAAGACTGCTAAACCGATCGGTCCTTCGGGACTTGATTCCATGTAATCATACCAATGTATTAAAATAATGCACCGACTCTGGGTAACTAGGGTCGGGGCGTTACAGTTGGTATCATAGGAAGTTTAGCAATAACCTTGGAAGCTAGATTTAGATAAAATCTTATTAGAGCACATAGATATAAGATAGACTTTGAGGATTAGTATAGAAGAAATTCCTAGAATTTTGGTAATGTAGAGATTTTGTGAGTTTTCCACGAAAATACATCCATGTCTGGATACGAGCAGGTAGAGGCAGCTCTGGAACAGATGTACCTAGGGGTAAAACCTGAAAACACTACTTTAATCTAGACTCGAACGGGAACTGGTGTACGACAACGGGCCTTGCTGCACTCTTGGTTATGACACTACCAGGGGATATTCTTAGGATAATTCTCATTTTCTTTACAAATAATTATGAAGAGTTTATGAGTATATACTTTCTCAATGAAAACATCTTTATGATTATGGATTATATCCATAAACCATTCAATTTATTTTAGGTATTTTACAAGTTTGGAATTATTCATTGCAATTCATAAACTGACCTAGTTTATGTCATTGTATAGAAATGGCACCCAGTAGAAGGAATGTGAACTCCAGCAATACGGATGATCCAAAGAGTAAGAAGGATCATATCTTTAACAGTATTGAGCCAACATTTATAAGGGAAATAGTCTCCCATGTATTCTCAACATATGAAGAAATAGTATCATGTGTTAATATGATATGTAAAAAATTCTCTGAGTCCTATGGCTTTGAAGGTAAGCAAGAGAAGAAAAGGATGGAAGAGAGAAAGATGGATAAAGGGAAGAGGGAAAAGAATAATTTTCCCGTATGTGATAATTGTGGGAAGAAACACCCTGGAACTTGCATGAAGGGAATGGGAGTTTGTTATAAGTGTGGAGAAAAATTACACCATGTACGTGACTGAAAGGGTAAGAAAAAGGTTTCAAATGTACAATGTTTCATCTGCAAGGAGTTGGGACACTACGCAAACCAATGTCCAAATCATCAGAGTATGCCCCAAATGACGCTATTAGATAATAATCAAGTTATGATACTACCACAAATGAGGAGGAATGATTAGATTTCTTATGTTGTTATTATAGAATAATGTCATTTGAGTGTTTATCAATAATGTACTGGTTATAATAATTATGGAGTATATAAGGATTGTATTGCAATACTATTTCATTAAGGACTTGAGATTGTGTGGAACCAAGAAAAGTGACTCAATAGTAGGTTAAACTTTTAGAAAATATATGGTTGAGAGGAAGATAAACCATAATATGGTTCTGATACCGAGGTAGTGATTTTGGAATAATACATGATTGATTTGGATAAATTATATTGGATATTATTGACTACCATGAAACTGATTAATGATTTGTATATTCCATCATTGTTGGAGTTTACAACATTTCTTTATATAAGGAGTATATCCAGTATTCTATAAGGAATAAGGGATCATGAATGTAATCAATAAGGTTTTATGGTAATTCGGGATGTTGAAGTGTTTTAAAAAAATACATGATGAAGGTGTTCACATGTTATTAAGCGAACAAAAGGATCTTCATTGTGTTTAACTTCCTTATAAATTTTGGACTGTGAGTTTGGAAAGAATTATTTTGGATAATTCTAGTTTGATATTATTTTTGGATTTCCATAAAAGGACAACCCGGAGGTCGGGCGACAACCCGTCGTATCCGGCAAGGCCACGAGACTTGAACCCGCAACCAAAGGGCGACAAGGGTGTATCAACTACCACTGGCCCATGTGATGTCCTGGATTGAATAATGTAGTCTTTTTTTAAAAATTCTGGTAGATTAATTATAAATTCATTTTTTTAACCTTATACGAATAGGATAAATAGAATATTATTTTTAAGTTCTATTATCTTTTAGAGTGAAAGATGAGTTTGTTGTAGAAATTTGTTAAAGGATGAGACTCTACTTGTCAAGTATATATTTGTATTCTTCTCTTACTCTATGAAGAAATTAATTTTTATACTTTAGTGAAGGCATCTTAAAACCAAAAAAAGTGTTATCCTAATACCATATGTTTTGTTGAACCGATGGTATTTTAAATTATCATAGATTAATGAATTTAAGGCCCTCAATTTAACCCTTGTTTGTGATTGATGACCTCAATCACTACCTATAAATATTTATGTTTTTACTCCAATTATATGTCTCTAATTACCACCAATGTTCTCCCAATCGAGATCATAATTTGTTGGTGACCCTTTCATTTCTCTTTTCCTCTTATTAAGACTAAATTTTATTAACCTAATTTCCGATGTGAGTTTTTCCAAAGGTATTTTCTATTTTCAACCTTTTATTTTTGAAAAATAATTTCAACTTGTGAGGACGCAATTTATTGAAGGAGGGGAGAATGTAACACCCCAAGATTCCATGGTACGCTTCTCTTTGAATAATGCAGTAGCGTGTGTTGTATGCAACTTCGAGTTCTAACGCACACCACAACCAATCAAACAAGCCGTTATGAATAGTAATACCCACTTTTTGAAATTTTATACATTTTATCTTTCAAATTGGACTTCATTTTTGGATTCTGAATATCTAAATTATCTTAGGGTGAATTTTTTGTACTTTTTGGATAACTTTCATATTTTTATGAATAGTGAAATTACTAAATTTTAATTAAAAACAACTTTTTTAATCGAAATAATTAATAGCGATAAATTATGAATTTGTGTGATTTTAGAGTATAATTAGATTATATTTTTACCATTTAATCCAATTTTGGTCATTGGACATAATTTCACATTTAAACTTGACAAAAGAAAGTGTCAATATTTTGATAGTTATTATCTCTTAAAAACACGCTTTTTGTTTTAACAACGGGAATTAATTTTAAATTAATTTCTGCCACTTCTGTATTTTAAATTTAGAAAAATGGATTCCATATTTATAATCATGAGGTCCAAATTGTGTAAATAGGTAACCTTTATTTTTAGACATTTTGAATAATTACTTCGGTAAATATTTTATTTACCATGGTTAAAGGGTAAATCCAGTAAATAAGGGTAAAAATAATATTATAATAATAATAAATTACCCTAAAATGTGTCATAACCCTATTGGTCGATAAATGTCCGACCATGGTCATCTTTGGGTCGATTTGGGGACCTCATGGATCCACTTGTAAGTGATAATGATACTTTATATTAATTAAGTTAAAGTAAATACAAAAATGATATAAGCATATATATTTTAGAAAAACAATTTTTACATAGGGTTATATATGTTATATTTTCGATTATAAATATTCATTAGAAATATAAAACTATTTCATACATAATGGAATTTTATTTATAATTTTTAGAAATTTAATAATTAAATTTATTTATGACACAATAATGAAGCAGTATTTTCCTTATTAATGAAAGAATCAAATAATTAGTAATATAAATGTTAAAATAAATATAATTTGAAAGTTTTTATGACATACAAAAAAATTATTGGTTAATATGACATGTTAAGATTTCTTAAATTAATTTTTTTCGAATTAATAAAGTTTTTAAGACTTTAACAAAAAAAATTATTAAATAGTGTCAAAATTAGCATAAAGGAGTTTTTAAAACAAATATTATATTATTAATTGATATTATATTCCTAAAAATATAAGGTTCGGTAAAAGTACTTATATAATGATAGGTGTATTATTAATGGACCACTTGGGGTTCTCTTGGAAGTTTATAGTAAGTTTATTGACTATATAATATAAAAATACAAAGAGATGTGGTAAATGTCAAACTATTTAACTAAGAGTTAAATCAAAAAGATAAAGTTAATATAGTGTCCCAAACCTATCTAAAACCTATTGGTTGAGTGGTTTTCGACCTATCCCCACATTAACCCCTAAATAATCTATTTTTGATCCATTTGAAACCGAATATGAATTTATTATAAATTAATATTTCTAGCTTTTCCTAAGTTGCCCCTCACCCTTCTTATAAAAGGGCACTTCCCCTTCCCTCTAATTCACACCTTCAAAACCTTTTGTCTCGGACAAACCCTGCCCAAATATTCTCTCAACTTCCATAAATTAAACCTAGAGGCCTTAGTTTGATCATAAATCCAACCTAAAGAGCCCTTTTGATCAAATCAAAAGGAAGAACCCGAAGAAGAGATAATGTTTTCACCACCCTCTTTCAAGTTCCGTTCTTCTTCCACTTCTTCTTTATTTGTTATTACCATTCTAAAATAATAAATCCAGTATCTTCTATATACTGTGATGTTATTATAAATATTTCACAACTATATTCATTATTCTATCCATATTATGAATGATAATGTCACCATGCATGCGTACGTATGGCTTACCGTCTTCAAGCCGTGGTGTAATTTGTTATTCAACACTATGTTATTTGGATGGATATAATGATGAGTTATATGTATATAAATAATGAAAATAACATAATAATGTCTCTGTAAAATTAATTTACCATCCAATTCCACACCTTTAAGGAAATGATATTGTTGCTCGTGCGTACGTACGGATTACCGTCTCCATGACGCAATGAGATTCATTTCCACATTCACCATTCATCGACGGTTATAAAAATATATATTAATAATATGTTTGTAATATATGAAATAATAATACTACTGGATATATATATATATATGTACTTACAAATATTTTATTCACTTAGTTTCGTTCAATACGTTATGAAAACGGAAACATCATTTATGCGTACGTACGGACTACCGTCTCCATAAACGGTGTTTTCCATTTCACATATATATCTATTATACATATTATATTATAAAAATATATGATATATAAATCATTTTTTATATTCTTGAAGTATTTAAATAATGATCTAAGTGATACAATCAATAGTAACAAGTTAAAACGCGTACGATAAAAAAAGCGATTATTACCCTAAATGTTAATTTAACATGGAAATTATTATTAAATGGGTAGTAAAAAGTCATAAATGAATAATGTATGATATCATAAATTTTAATATGGTTCTTTTATAATTTAATAACATACTACGGTCTTCATATAGGAGGTTAAACATACCCTTGACTAAAGCAAAGTGCAAGGTAAGGGGTTTTCCTCTCACTCCTTATTCCCGTGAGATTCATGCCATATTGCCACTATTAAATTTTGTGTTGTGTATGTACTTCCCATAATTGTACTCTTTGTGTAATAAACTTCAATTTATGTGTATTTAAATATTCATTAAATGATACCTCTTTCATGGGGTGTATGTTTCGTAAGTTACCAATTTGGTAAGTGTTAATTTCACAATATCTTTATTATCCGAGGTTGTTTTTACGTTAGTATCTACTGGGACATATTTATTATTCATGTCCATGTTTTATGAAAGAGTTTTCAAAGGGATTATTTTAAGGTTATTTTTTTAATAAAACATCATTTCAAATGTTTTAAATATTTATTCTTCTAAATATTTCTCATTAATGTCCATGTCTTCAAAATGGTTTTTAAGGATTTATTTATATGGACATGAATGTTTTTTAAATGTTAATTCCTTTAAAAAAATTCAAAGTGGTATGGGACACTTTGATTCAAAAAATGTCTTTAAATGTCTTCTTTTCTAAATTGTGTGACTTTTAAATGTTTTCAAGAAAAATGGATATTTCTCTCAAAGAGTTTTACAAATCATTTTCATCTATGTCAACATCCTTTGATGGATTTTGAACTTGTTTGAAGATGATTTATTATGATAAAAATCTTCCATATTATATTGAAGGTTTTGTGATATGTTTGACTGTGGATGTGTTATTTTTACACCATTCATGGTTTATAGAGAAAGTAATGACATTTCATATGCTGGTTTTAATACAAATTTTTATGTTATGTTTAAACCTTTTCATGTGAGGAATGCATTGGACTTAGTAAGTAATGGGTGGAGCCTGCTATAGCTCCTCGATGCATCGGTAGGTCTCATGAGAAAAACTAGTGTATTGGAACAAGGCCTTGAAAAAATATTATTTGTAGTCTTGGAACAAGGCCTTGACTATGTGGTTATGATAGTCTGGCATTATGCATTCCATCATTATGAAAGTGGTTAGTGAAATTGCTTGTGCTTCTTCTACTAGTAGAATATCCATGTGAATAAGTAAATGGCATTACTTCATTTTATTTTTTCCATATTATGATGAAGTTCAAGTTTAAAAGGATTTTGTTTTAGTTATACATTGCTTTAAATGTTTATGCTTATTTATGAAAGTTTCTGCTGTATTGTTATCTTTACTGAGCATCTGAGCTCACACCTTTCTATGTTTTATTTTTCCCAGGATTCCAAGAAGTGTATTGTGATTGATATGCAGGGTTAAGACAGGGGAATAATGACGTTTGTGAAGGATTATTTATGTTGTTTTATATGTTATTAAGTGTAATGTAACATACATGTATGTAATCTATTTCACAAGACTGATAAACCGATCGGTCCTTTGGGACTTGATTCCTTGTAATCATGCCAATGTATTAAAATAATGCACCGACTCTGGGTAACTAGGTTCGGGATGTTACAGTTGGTATCATAGGAAGTTTAGAAATAACCTTGGAAGCTAGATTTAGATAAACTCTTATTAGTGCACATAGACCTAAGATAGACTTTGAGGATTAGTATAGAAGAAATTCCTAGAATTTTCGTAATGTAGATATTTTGTGAGTTTTCCAATAAAATACATCCTTGTCAGGATACGAGCAGGTAGAGGAAGCTCTGGAACAGATTTTCCTAGGGGTAAAACCCGAAAACACTGCTTTGAGCAAGAATCGAATGGGAAATGGTGCACGATAATGGGTCTTGATGCACTCTTGGTTACGACACTCCCAGGGGATATGCTTAGTATAATTCTAATTTTATTTATAAATAATTATGAAGGGTTTATGAGTATATACTTCCTCAATGAAAACATCTTTATGATTATGAATTATATCCATAAACCGTTCAATTTATGTTAGGTATTTTACAATTTTGGAATTATTCATTGCAATTCATAAACTGACCTAGTTTATTCCATTGTATAGAAATGGCACCCAGTAGAAGGAATGTGAACTTCAGCAATATGTATGATCCAAAGAGTAATAAGGATCATATCTTTCACCGTATTAATCCAACATTTATAAGGGAAATAGTCTCCCATGTATTCTAAACATATGAAGAAATAGTATCATGTTTTAACAAGATAAGTAAAAAATTCTATGAGTCCTATGGCTTTGAAGGGAAGCAAGAGAAGAAAAGGATGGAAGAGATAAAGATGGATAAAGGGAAGATGGAAAAGAATAATTTTCCCCTATGTGATAACTGTGGGAAGAAACACCCTGGAACTTGCCTAAAGAGAATGGAAGTTTTTTATAAGTGTTGAGAAAAAGATCACCATATACGTGACCGCAAGGGTAAGAAAAAGGTTTCAAATATACAATGCTTCATCTTCAAGGAGTTGGGACACTACGTGAACCAATGTCCAAATCATCAGAGTATGCCCCAAATGATGCTATTGGATAATAATCAAGTTATGATACTACCAAATATGAGGTGGAATGGTTAGAGTTCTTATGTTTTCATTAGAGAATTATGCCATTTGAGTATTGTATCAACAATGTACTGGTTATAATAATTATGGAGTATATAAGGATTGTACTGCAGTACTATTTCATTAAGGACTTGAGATTGTGTGGAACCTTGAAAAGTGACTCAATATCAGGTTAAACTTTTGTAAAATATATGGTTGAGAGAAAGATAAACCATAATATGGTTCTGATACCTAGGTAGTGATTTTGGAATAATACATGATTGATTTGGATAAATTATATTGGATATTATTGACTACCTTGAAACTGATTAATGATTTTTATATTCCATAATTGTTGGAGTTTACAACATTTTTTGATATAAGGAGTATATCCAGTATTCTATAAGGAATAATGGATCATTAATGTAATCAATAAGGTTTTATGGTAATTCATGATGTTGCAGTGTTTTAAAAGAATACATGATGAAGGTGTCCACATGTTATTAAGAGGAAAAAAGGATCTTCATTGTGTTTAACTTCCTTATAAATTTTGGACTCTGAGTTTGGAAAGAAGTATTTTGGATAATTATAGTTTGAGATTATTTTTGGATTGCCATAAAAGGACAACCTAGAAGTCAGGTGGCAACCCATCGCATCCGTCAAGGCATCGAGACTTGAACCCACAACCAAAGGGCGACAAGGGTGTATCACCTACCACTGGCCCATGTGATGTACTAGATTGAATAATTTAGTCTTTTTTTAAAAAAATCTGGTAGATGAATTATAAATTCATTTTTTTAACCTTATATGAATAGGATAAATAGAATATTATTTTTAAGTTCTATTATCTTTTAGAGTGAAAGATGAGTTTTTGGAAGAAATTAGTTAAAAGATGGGACTCTACTTGTCAAGTATATATTTTTCTTCTTCTCTTATTATATGAATAAATTAATTCTTATACATTATTGAAGGGATATTAAAACCAAAAATGTGTTATCCTAATATCATATGTTTTGTTGAACCGATGGTATTTTAAATCATCATTGATTGATGAATTTAAGGCCCTCAATTTTACACTTGTTTGTGATTAATGACCTCAATCAGTACCTATAAATATTTACATTTTTCCTCCAATTATATGTCTCTAATTACCACCAATGTTCTCCTAATTGAGATCATAATTTGGTGGTGACCCTTTCATTTTTCTTTTCCTCTTATTAAGACTAAATTTTATTAACCTAATTTCCGATGTGGGTTTTCCCAAAGGTATTTTCTATTTTCAACCTTTTATTTTTAAAAAATAATTTCAAATTACGAGAAAAAAATTTATTAAAGGAGGGGAGAATGTAACACCCCAAGCTTCCATGGTACGCTTCTCTTTTAATAATGCAGTAGCGAGTGTTGTACGCAACTTCGAGTTCTAACGCACACCACAACCAATCAAACTAGCCGTTATGAATTGTAATACCCACTTTTTGAAATTTTATACATTTTATCTTTCAAAATGGACTTCATTTTTGGATTCATAATATCTAAATTATCTTATGGTGAATTTTTGGTACTTTTCAAATAACTTTCATATTTTGATGAATAGTGAAAATTACTAAATTTTAATTAAAACCCACTTTTTTAATCGAAATAATTAATAGTGATAAATTATGAATTTGAGTGATTTTAGAGTATAATTAGATTATATTTTTACCATTTAATCCAATGTTTGTGATTGGACATAATTTTACATTTAAACTGGACATAAGCAAGTGTCAATCTTTTGATATTTATTATCTCTTAAAAACACGCTTTTTGTTTTAACAACGGGAATTAATTTTAAATTAAATTCTGACACTTCTGTGTTTTGAATTTAGAAAAATGGATTCCATATTTAGAATCAGGAGGTCCAAATTGTGTAAATAGGTAACTTTTATTTTTAAACATTTTGAATAATTACTTTGGTAAATATTTTATTTATCATGGTTAAAGGGTAAATCTCATAAATAAGGGTAAACAAATAATATTATAATAATACTAAATTACCCTAAAACGTGTCCTAACCCTATTGGTGGATATATGTACGACCATGGTCATCTTTGGGTCGATTTGGGGACCTCATGGATCCACTTTAAGTGATAATGACACTTTATATTAATTAAGTTAAAGTAAATACAAAAATGGCATAAGCATATATCTTTTAGAAAAATAATTTTTACATAGGGTGATATATGTTATATTTTCGACTATAAATATTAATTAGAAATAGAAAAATATTTCCTACATAATGGTATTTTATTTATAATTTTTAGACATTGAATAATTAAATTTATTTATGACACAATAATGATGCAGTATTTTTCTTATTAATGAAAGAATCAAATAATTAGTATTATAAATGTTAAAATAAATATAATTTGAATGTTTTTATGACATCAAAAAAATTTATTAGTTAATATGACATTTTAATATTTCTTAAATGATTTTTTTTAATTAATAAAGTTGTTATGACTTTAAAAAAATCAATTATTAAATAGTGTCAAAATTGACATAAAGGAGTTTTTAAAACAAATATTATATTATTAATTGATATTATATTTCTAAAAGTCTAAGGTTCGGAAAAAGGACTTAAATAATGATATTTTTATTATTAATGGACCTCTTGGGGTTCTCTTGGAAGTTTATAGTAAGTTTATTGACTATATAATATAAAAATTCAAAGAGACATGGTAAATGTCAAACTATTTAACTAAGAGTTAAATCAAAAATATAAAGTTAATATAGTGACCCAAACCTGTCTAAAACCTATTTTTTGAGTGGTTTTAGACCTATACACACCTTAAACTTTAAATAATACACTTTTTATCCATTATAAACCGAATATGAATTTATTATAAATTAATATTTCTAGCTTTTCCTAAGGTGCCCCTCACCCCTCTTATAAAAGGGCACTTCCCCTTCCCTCTAATTCACACCTTCAAAGCATTTTGGATCGGCTAACCCCTGCCCAAATATTCTCTCAACTTCCCTCACTTCAACCTAGAGGAATTATTTTGATCATAAATCCAACCTAAGGATCCCTTTTGATCAAATCCAAAGGAAGAACCCGAAGAAGAGGTAATGTTTTCACCACCCTCTTTCAAGTTCCTTTCTTCTTCCACTACTTATTTATTTGTTATTTACACTCTAAAATAATAAATCTAGTATATTCTATATACTTTTATGTTATTATAAATATTGCACAACTATATTCATTATTCTATCCATCTTATGAATGATAATATCACCATGCGTGCGTGCGTATGGCTTACCGTCTCCATGCCGTGGTGTAATTTGTTATTCAACACTATGTTATTTCGATGGATATAATGAGGAGTAATATGTATATAAATAATGAAAATAACATAATAATGTCTCTGTAAAATTAATATACCATCCAATTCCACACCTTTAAGGAAATTATATTGTTGTTCGTGCGTACGTACGAATTACCGTCTCCACGATGCGATGAGATTCATTTCCACATTCACCATTCATCGACGATTATAAAAATATATATTACTAATATGTTTGTAATATATGACATAATAATGCTACTGTAGATATATATATATATATATATATGTACTTACAAATATTTTATTCACTTAGTTCCGTTCAATACGTTATGAAAACGGAAACAGCGTTTATGCGTACATACGGACTACCGTCTCCATAAATGGTGTTTTCCATTTCACATATATATCTATTATACATAAATATATTCTAAATATATATGATATATAAATCATGTTTTATATTCTTGAAGTATTTAAATCATGATCTAAGTGATACAATCAAGAGTAACAAGTTAAAACACGTACGATAAAGAAAGCGATTTTTACCCGAAATGTTAATTTAACATGGAAATTATTATTAAATGGGTAGTAAAAAGTCATAAATGAATAATGTATGATATCATAAATATTAATATGGTTCTGGTATAATTTAATAACATACTGTGGTCTTCATACAGAAGGTTAAATGTACCCTCGATTAAAGGAAAGTTCAAGGTAAGGGGTTTTCATCTCACTCTTTATTTCCGTGAGATTCATGCCATATTGCCACTAATACCTTTTGTGTGGTGTATGTACTGACCATAATTATATTCTTTATGTAATAAACTTTAATTTATGTGTATTTACATATTCATTTTATGATACCTTGTAATGGCTCGGACCTCTTCGGCCCTTTCCTTTGTCAAAAAGAAGGTCACGAAGTGTTCTGGAGGGTAAAATGGACTTTTCCCACACTTTCCAGAATTTTGAAACTACATGCCGTGTAGTTTGAGTACATGTCATGTACCCCCTTTCTGAGTATACCCCGTGGTGTAGGCTGTGTCCTCGCTGTGTCAAATGATGGGTGCACGCTGTGTTCACAGTTCTACACATCATGTAGTCCGTCACCGCGTACGCGTTGCCAGTCAACGGTCGTGTACCGTGTTGGAGTCGTTTCCTTGCCATGTGCAATAAATGAGTACACGCCGTGTGTCTAAACTACACGCCGTTTAGTCCTTCACCGCGTACGCGTTACCCTCAAACCGTGTGTTGACCAGTCAACAGCCGCGGAGCTGTGTTGGAAGGCACGTGGAGACCGTGTAAAATAACCAAGTACACACAGTGTAGCCTAAAGTACACACTGTGTACTTTTCCTTTTCTCGCCTATAAAAGGAGGGGTCCCCTCCTCCTTTCAATTCACTCATCTCCTCCCCTTTCCCTCTGAGCAGAGCTCTCCCAAGAGACTTGAAGGCTCTTTCTTCCACAAATTCTTCATCCGAGCTCCGATTTACGATCCGTCAGCGGCCACGGGATCGTGACGACGAGGCGGAACTTCCGAGCTTGGATCTGTTGTCTTCCCTTCGGCCTTTCCTTTCTGACTTCCACCTGAGGAGGTTTTTTAGGGACCTGACAGAGGTGACGGACGCCGACGGACTTCTTCTAAAGTTGATCTGGGGGAGCGTTGTGATCAGAACCTGTTGAGGTAGGGATCTTACCTTCGTCTCTCTGATTTGTGCATCATGCGGGGTGGGTATCATCTTGTTTTCATGAGGAACAGTTGAACCATTAAATGAAGATAATAACTGGTTAAATAACGGGGTTGGAAAGTTTGTGATTTCCGTTACTTTATATCTTGTGATATTATGTTGTGAATTGAATGAGCTTCTACCTACTGAAAATCATGGTCGTTGGGGGCCTTTGCTTACGCAATTAAATGTTTCCCTCTCCTTCTGGATTTTCTTATGGATGGAAACTTTGTGGAATGTGGAAATTTGGTTAATCACGTAAAGTTGGATGTTTAAAATCTGGAACCCTTGTGTGATCACCCCGGTTAAACAAAAACGGAATAATGAACATGTGGGTGTTGTCTTGGATACGTGGCATGTGATAGGTGTGTTTTGTGGGTTGTTGTGGATATGGTGAGCAGCGGGGTTGCGGTTGACTTGGTTTTGGGTTGGTGTGAATGCTATGTTGGTGACGGGCAGCAGGGCTGTGATAAATGGTATTAAAGGGAAAATGATGTATGGTGTGGTTGTGGTTATGGTGGTTGGCAGCGGGGCTGCAGGGATGGGTTTGTTTGTGAATGAATAGTGGGTTGTGAATAATAAATTAAAGTGGAATAGTTGATGAATGGAGGGGCGTGGTAATGAAACGGAATTAATAATCAATGGGGTTGGTTGGTTGATAAGAAGGGCTTGGTTGTGTTGCTTGTGTTTTTTTAACTTGATTTGTGGATGGTAGGGATACGTTTTACGAACGATTGATGTGGTTGGTTGTGGATAGTTTCCCAGTAGTTAAGGAACTAATAAACTAATTCTGCTGAAACGTGAAAACCTAAATGGGGTTGGGGTTGTTTTTTTGTATGCATGCTTCGTAGTAGCAGTGCCGAGGAACATGCTCAGTTTCTCTGTTTAGAAGGCATAGGTTGGGCTGTGTGGTTGGTATATATGTATATATGTATCTTTTTTGTTTTATCGCACCCCACCCATGTTGAGAACTTAGTGTCGAACACTCCCATTTCATGGGAGAGGGTGTTTTTTCCCTAGTTACTAGCTCCTTCCTGCTCCTTCTCCCCTAGGTTGTGATGGATTAAGGCGACCTTACACCTAAGACTCTTTGGGTAGGTTTTGATTGGGGTGGATTTAGCCCAAGACTCTTCGGGAAGGTTCTACTATTTCCCAAGAATCTTCGAGATGAGGCCCAGGTGTTGTGGGTGGGATGCGTGGTTGTGAGGCCCAGGTGTGTGCGGGCGGGATACGTGGTTGTGAGGCCTAGGTGTGTGCGGGCGGGATACGTGTTTATGAGGCCCAAGTGTGTGCGGGCGGGATATGTGTTTATGAGGACAAGGTGTGTGTGGGTGGGGAGAGTGTGGCAGCGTCAGGACGTTTTCTGTTAGTAAGAGTAGCTAACTAAAGGGAAATGGTGTGGGGTACCCAATACTCTTGTTTTTTATATTACTACTACCTGTTGTGCTTGTGTTTTGGTGAGTGTGGCTGGTGAGGTTGGGTGGATAGAATTCCTTGCTAGGTTTCTTCAGTTGTTCTCACGGGACATTAGGATGTCTCCCCACTTGTGCACGAGAGATTTAGGTTTCCCTACTGAGTATACTTGTATGCTCACCCTACGTTTACTTTCAGGTTTCTAGGAGGACTACCAGGGTCGTGCGGGACCCTACTAGTCGGACAATTGGAGTTGTTGATGTTGTTGTACCTTTTTTTCTTTTGGTATTGTACTTTGAGCTTTCTTGTACTTGTACCTTGTTATAAAATTGTTTAAACATGCATGTGGGATTGGTTTGGGTTTATTTCTATATACTTGTTCTTTTTCCTTTTTGGTGGTTGACTTGTCCTATTTCCCGATCTTTAAAAATAAAAAGGGTAATGCCTCCCATATTGTGAAACTCATACCCTTGGTGCTAGTCGCCACCCCGGGGCCTACTAGAGGTGGGACTCAGGGGTCATTATCTCCCTTTCTCCATTGCCACCTCAGGAGGGGAATCTTAGAGGGAGGGGGTCGTGATAGAATGGTATCAGAGGTGATGGTTGAGAGATAGGATGGAGTCTGGAGTTGGGCACAGTGAGGATTTCATGGGATGGTAGGGTGACAATGTTAGTCAATCTTGGTGCGTGACATAGGCCAGGGGATACTGGCTAGGACACGGGATTTTAGGGACCCCCGTGATCCGATTCAAGGACTCTGAGCCTACCGAATGACCAAGTGAGACTACATTGATTATAGGGTAGAGACCCTAGGGAAGGTACATGCATCATCATGATTGTGTTTTACTTGATTTGGGTGTTCTGGGAAAGAAATTGAAATAAAATGATAAAATAAAACCTTGATATTTTCCTTACTACTTGGGTTTAGGTGATCCTTGTTTACTGTACAGCTATGGAACCTGGACGTCGTCCCCGGGTGGCTCAGATGGCCGAGGCCCAGCAGATTCAGGCGGTCGATCAGCTGAGGATTGACTGAGAGGAGGAAGATAGCCAGTGGCAGAAGACTCTCCATTCTTTCCAGCGGCAGACCCTCAAGAAGTACGAGGGTATTACTTCGGATACGGAGATAGAGGGGTGGCTTGAGGATCTAGGGATCAATTTTACCTTGATCCGTGCTCCGAGGGAGTACTGGGTTCCCCTAGAAGTCAGTCAGTTGAGAGGTGCGGCGCGACAGTGGTGGACGCTCTACCTCGGAGAGAGGATAGAGGCAGAGGTTCCATGGGCTGACTTTGAGAAGGAATTCTGAGAGTAATTATTTTCTTCCATGATCAAGGCGGAGAAGCGGCAGGAGTTACTCTCCCTTCAGCAGGGGAGTATGTCAGTACGAGAGCTGGGGATCAAGTTCAAAGATCTTCTGCGCTTTGCTCCTGATCTCTTTACGTATGAGGAGTCTCGGGCGAGATGTTTGGAGGAGGCGCTTCGTCCTTCGCTTCAGTATGTTGTCACCCCCTTTGCCCTTCCGACATACTTGGTGGTGAAAAAGAAGGCAGAGGTTGTAGAGAGGATGCACTCGCTGGGAGGTGCACCCCAAGAGGGGAACCAGCCAGGCTCGTCGAAGGGGAAGGCAGTCAGCAGTAGGTCTCCTGCGATGGGACCTTCCAGGTTCATGCCAGTGGGGAGCAGGCCCCAGCAGTTCCAGTTCAGATTCTCAGGTCCTCGTCCCTTTTTCACGAGCCTAGGACCGAGGTGTTTTTCTTTTTGAGGTTTCAGGCACGTTCAGAGTCAGTGCCCGACCCGAGCTCAGTACGGTGGAGGTGGGCAGGTTCATCGCCCACCTCAGCAGCACCAGTTGCCGGCGAGGCCCTTCCAGCAGCAGCAGGACCATGCCCCTCCGAGGGAAGACTTTGCGGGAGGAGGCCGACCTCAGGGTGCTCCTCAGGGACCTCGACTAGGGCGTGGTCGAGGAGGTGGATGACATCAGAGAGGCAGAGGAGCTAGGCATGGACAGTTTCACGTAGTAGAGTTGACAGCTCCAGCAGTACGAGAGGTGGTGCGAGGTACGATTTGTTTGTTCAGCACTCTTGTATCTGCTTTGTTCGATTCGTGAGATTCACACTCCTTTGTTGCACCTGGTCTATCCCATTCTTTGGGACTATATGTAGAGAGAATTTCCATACCACTGGTATTGAGTACACCAGTTGGGGGCCAGACCAGTGTATCTTGTGTTAGTTGAGGATTTGGGCTGACGTTGGGACCACATCGATCTAGTGGGGACCTTCTTCTGTTACAGATGCAGCCATACGATGTCATCCTAAGCATCGACTGGTTGTTTTCTGTTAGTGTCGTTATCGACTGCTTCCGTAGAAGAGTCGTGTTCTGCAACGTGGATGGGCAGCGCGTTGCTTTTGTTGGTGAGGGGAGCTATCAGGAAGGAAGCTGGCGTATAGAGCCTATCCTTTCCTTGTTAGGTGGGATATCAGTGGTTCTAGCTGATACAGAGATGATGGATGTCCCATAGGTTGTTGGGGAGTTCCTTCATGTTTTTCCTAAGGAGGTTGTGACCCTAACCCCCCCCCCCCCCCCCCGATGTGACGTTGATTTTGGGATAGACTTACAGTCTGGTGCCCGTCCGATTTTGATGGCCCCTTATCAGATGGCACCTTTGGAGTTGCGGGATTTGCGAATTCAGATTGACGATCTGATGGAGAAGGGTTTTGTTCGACCCAGCGTGTCGCCATGGGGTGCTCCAGTTTTGTTCGTGAAGAAGGCAGATGGTGGTCTCAGGCTATGCATAGACTGAAAAAGGTTGAACCAGGTAACGGTCAAGAACTGCTACCCCCTTCCAAGGATAGATGATCTCTTTGATCAGCTGAGGGTAGCAAGTTGGTTCTCTAAGATTGATCTGCGATCGGGATATCATCAGCTGAGGGTAAAGGACAGTGACATCTTGAAGACGGCTTTCAGGTGCAGGTATGGGCACTTCGAGTTTGTAGTGATGCCGTTTGGAGTTACTAATGCACCAGCTGTGTTCATGGGACTTATGAACTTTGTTTTCCGAGAGTTTCTGGACCGGTTCGTCGTTGTTTTTATCGATGACATCCTGATCTACTCAAGATCAGAGGAGGAGCACGTTGAGCATCTCAGGGCAGTCTTGGAAGTCCTTCGACACCACCAGCTTTACGGGAAATTGTATAAGTGTAAGTTCTTGACACAAGAAGTACACTTCCTTGGGCATGTGGTGTCTCAGCATGGAGTGTCAGTGGACCCATCGAAGGTGGAGGCAATTGTTTCTTGGGCATCACCCAAGAGCGTGGCAGAAGTTTGTAGTTTCCTGGGGTTAGCAGGTTACTATCGGAGGTTCGTTTCGGACTTCTCTCAAGTTTCTGCTCCTTTGACAGCTTTGACGAGGAAGAACCAGGTCTTCCTATGGAGAAAGCAGTGCCAGAAGGCTTTTGACTACCTGAAGGAGAATTTGGTCAGTGCTCACGTACTCAGGTTTCCATAGGAAGGGTTGTTGTATGAGGTTTTTTGTGATGCTTCTGGCCTTGGTCTGGGGTGCATGCTGATGCAGAAGAAGGGAGTGATCTGTTATGGGTCTAGGCAGTTACGCCCTCACGAGCATAACTATGCCACCCATGGCCTAGAGCTTGCAGTAGTAGTGTTCGCACTGAAGTTGTGGTGACATTACCTCTTTGGGGAGCGCTTTGTGGTCTTCTCAGATCACAAGAGCCTGCGCTATATCTTCTCCTAGCGTGACCTGAACTTACGGCAGCGGAGATGGGTCGAGTTTCTCCAAGACTATGACTTTGATATCTCTTACACTGAAGGTAAGGGCAACGTTGTGGCTGATGCCCTGAGCAGGAAGTCGCATCAGAAAGTGGTTCGGGAATCTGCTGATGCTTGGAAGGTGATGGGAGAGTTGGCTTCCTTGCACTTGGATGCTAGGGTAGAAGGTGTTAGAGGATGTTTGTTTCAGATGACGGTGAAGTCCTCCTTGTTGCAGCAGGTGGAAGAGTCTCAGTGGGGGGACTCCAAGGCGGAAGTGATGCGGGATCGTGTCGATCAGAGGAACGCTCCAGAAGGATGGTCAGAGGACAGCCGACATCAGATGCTTTTCCATGGAAGGTTGTTTGTTTCGGAGGCGATGCATGAGGGAGTTCTCTGTGAGTTCCATAGCTCAGCCTTAGCGGTACATCCAAAAGTTTCGAAAATGTACTGAGGCCTGAGGGAATAGTTTTGGTGGCCCGAGGTGAAACAGGCAGTGGCGGAGTTTGTGGCTAGATGCCTAGTGTGTCAGCAAGTGAAGGTTGAACACCGTGTTCCCAGTGGTTTGTTGCATCCTTTAGATGTCCCCGAGTGGAAGTGGGATGACATCTCGATGGACTTTGTCACAGGACTACCCAGATCTCAGGGAGGTTATGATGTTATCTGGGTAGTGGTGGATCGTCTGACGAAATCAGCTCACTTCTTAGAAATTAAGGAGTCAGGCCCGGTGAGTACCTTAGCATAGAGGTACGTAGATGAGGTGGTACGTTTGCATGGAGTTACAAAGACTAACGTCTCAGATCGGGATACTCGGTTTACCTCACGAGTTTGAAGGGGGTTACAACATGCTTTTGGCACCCAGATACGCCTTAGCACTGCTTTCCACCCCCAGACCGATAGGCAGACGGAGCGGACTATCCAGACGTTGGAGGACATGTTGTGAGAATGCATTCTGGATTTCGGAGGATCATGGTTACGACACTTGCCTTTAGTATAGTTATCTTACAACAACAGCTTACACTCTACTATTGGCATGGCACCTTTTGAGGGTTTGTATGGAAGTCCATGTCGTTCACCCATTTGCTGGGCAGAGGTTGGTGAGACAGGCATTCTTGGGCCAGAGGTAGTGCAGAGCACCACAGAGAAAGTCCATCTTATACGTGAGAGGATGAAAGCGGCTCAGGACCGACAGAAGTCTTATGTTGATCTTCGGAGGAGTCCCTTGGAGTTCGAGGTGGGGGATCATGTGTTCTTGAAGGTTTCCCCTCGACGGGGGCAGCGGAGGTTTGGGAAAGGGAGCAAGCTCTCACCTAGGTTCATCGGACCTTTTGAGGTGCTGAGGCGAGTCGACGAGGTGGCATATCAGCTGGTCCTGCCACCTCAGTTGGAGAAGGTTCATGATGTCTTCCACGTCTCCCAGCTTCGGTGGTACTTACATGACGACTCCCACGTTATCGACTGGGGAGAGTTAGATATGGGAGACGAAGCGACCTTCGAGGAGCGACCAGTCAGGATCGAGGATCGTAAAGAGAAGGTGCTCCATGGACAAACCATTCTGTTGGTTCATGTGTTGTGGAGGCATGGAGGCCTTGAGGAGAGCACTTGGGAGCGGGAGACCCAGATGCACGCTCAGTACCCGGAGTTGTTTTGACTTGTGTTTTCCCTTGTTTTTCTGAGTTCTGTGTTGATGTTGTACTCTATACCTTTGATATATGGAATGTTTGGCTTTTCAGTTGTGAGACCTTTTGTTTCCTTGTTCCCTGGTAATGTGTAACATGTCCGGATGTGTTGGAAAGGGGAAAACCTGACCCTTAATCAAGACGCATTAATGCGGATGCGATTGAACCCGTGCAGGCGAGTCAGTGCCGCCAAAAGTGGATAATATCTCGACATAGGAGAAGGAATTTTCCAAAACCACATGTTCAGGCAGTGTGTTGGTTGTGTGGTGTTGGGGGTAGTGTGAGTTAAAGGATCCTAATGTATGAAAGTGGGAAGAACCAATTCTTAATCTAGATGCATTAATGAGGATGCGATTAAACCCGTGCAGGCGAGTCAGTGCCGCCTAAAGCGGATAATATCTCGACATAGGAGAAGGAATTCCTAACACATATGATTAGGGTTGTTGGTTGGGTTCCTATTATAACGAGAACCCTAAGAGGTATCTTGTTGAGTTTACTCTAGGTTGGTTTTTGAATTCTCGGGGACGAGAATGTTTTAAGAGGTATCTGATGTAATGGCCCGGACCTCTCCGGCCCTTTCCTTTGTCAAAAATAAGTTCACGAAGTGTTCTGGAGGGTAAACTGTACTTTTCCCACACTTTCCAGAATTTTGAAACTACACGCCGTGTAGTTTGAGTACACGCCATGTACCCCCTTTCCGGGTATACCCCGTGTTGCAGGCCGTGTCCTCACTGTGTGAAATGATGGGTGCATTCCCTGTTCACAGTTCTACACACCGTGTAGTCCGTCACCGCGTACGCATTGTCAGTCAACGGTCGTGTACCGTGTTGGAGTCGTTTCCTTGCCGTGTGCAATAAATGAGTACACACCGTGTGTCTAAACTACATGTCGTGTAGTCCTTCCCCGCGTAGGTGTTACCCTCAAACCGTGTGTTGACCAGTCAACGGCCACGGAGCCATGTTGGAAGCCACGTGGAGACTGTGTAAAATAACCAAGTACACACCGTGTACCCTAAAGTACACATTGTGTACTTTTCCTTTTCTCACCTATAAAAGGAGGGGTCCCCTCCTCTTTTCAATTCACTCCTCTCCTCCCCTTTCCCTCTGAGCAGAGTTCTCCCAAGAGACTCGAAGGCTCTTTCTTCCATAAATTCTTCGTCCGAGCTCCGATTTACGATCTATCAGCGGCCACGGGATCGTGATGACGAGGCGGAACTTCTGATCTTGGATCTTTTGTCTTCCCTTCGTCCTTTCCTTTCCGACTTCCACCTGAGGAGGTTTTTCTGGGACCCGACAGAGGTGACGGATGTCGACGGACTTCTTCTAAAGTTGATCCGGGGGAGCGCTATGATCAGAACCTGTTGAGGTAGGGATCTTACCTTCGTCTCTCTAATTTTTGCATCATGCGGGGTGGGTATCATCTTGTTTTCATGAGGAACAGTTGAACCATTAAATGAAGATAATAACTGGTTAAAGAACGGGGTTGGGAAGTTTGTGATTGTTGTTACTTTATATCTTGTGATATTATGTTGTGAATTGAATGAACTTATACCTACTGAAAATCATGGTCGTTGGGGGCCTTTGCTTATGCAATTAAATGTTGCCCTCTCCTTCTAGATTTTCTTATGGATGGAAACTTTGTGGAATGTGGAAATTTGGTTAATAACATAAAGTTGGCTGTTTAAAATCTGGAACCCTTGTGTGATCACCCCGGTTAAACAAAAACGGAATAATGAACATGTGGGTGTTGTCTTGGATATGTGGCATGTGATAGGGGTGTTTTGTGGGTTGTTGTGGATAGGGTGAGCAGCGGGGCTGCGGTTGACTTGGTTGTGGGTTGGTGTGAATGCTATGTTGGTTACGGGTAGTGGGGCTGCGATAAATGGTATTAAAGGGAAAATGATGTACGGTGTGGTTGTGGTTATGGTGGTTGGCAGCGGGGCTGCAGGGATGGGTTTGTTTGTGAATGAATTGTGGGTTGTGAATAATAAATTAAAGTGGAAGAGTTAATGAATGGTGGGGCGTGGTAATGAAACGGAATTAATAATCAATGGGGTTGGTTGGTTGATAAGAAGGGCTTGGTTGTTTTGCTTGTGTTTTCTTAACTTGATTTGTGGATGGCAGGGATACGTTTTACGAACGATTGATGTGGTTGGTTGTGGATAGTTGCCCAGTAGTTAAGGAACTAATAAACTAATTCTGCTAAAATGTGAAAACCTAAATGGGGATGGGGTTGTTTGTTGTATGCATTCTTCGTAGTAGCAGTGTCGAGGCACATGCTCATTTTCTCTATTTAGAAGCCATAGGTTGGGCTGTGTGGTTGGTATATATGTATATCTGTACCTTTTGTGTTTTATCGCACCCCACCCATGTTGAGAACTTAGTGCCGAACACTCCCATTTCATGGGAGAGGGTGTTTTTCCCCTAGTTACTAGCTCATTCCTGCTCCTTCTCCCCTAGGCTGTGATAGCTTGAGGCGACCTTACACCTAAGACACTTTGGGTAGGTTTCGATTGGGGTGGATTTAGCCCAAGACTCTTCGGGCAGGTTCTACTGTTTCCCAAGAATCTTCGGGATGAGGCCCAGGTGTGTGTGGGTGGGATACGTGGTTGTGAGGCCCAGGTGTGTGTGGGCGGGATACGTGGTTGTGAGGCTCAGGTGTGTGCGGGCGAGATACGTGGTTCTAAGGCCCAGGTGTGTGTAGGCGGGATACGTGGTTGTGAGGCCCAGGTGTGTGCGGGCGGGGAGAGTGTAGCAGTGTCAGGACATTTGCCGTTAGTAAGAGAATCTAACTAAAGGGAAATGGTGCGGGGTACCCAATACTCTTGTTTCTTATATTACTACTACCTGTTGTGCTTGTGTTTTGGTGAGTGTGGCTGGTGAGGTTGGGTGGATAGAATTCCTTGCTATGTATCTTCTATTGTTCTCACGATACATTAGGATGTCTCCCCACTTGTGCATGATAGCTTTAGGTTTCCCTACTGAGTATACTTGTATGCTCACCCTACATTTACTTTCAGGTTTCCAGGAGGACTACCAGGGCCGTGCGGGACCCTACTAGTCGGACAGTTGGTGTTGTTGTTGTTGTTGTACCTTTGTTTTATTTTGGTATTGTACTTTGATCTTTCTTGTACTTGTACCTTGTTATAAAATTGTTTAAACATGCATGTGGGATTGGTTTGGGTTTATTTCTATACACTTGTTCTTTTTCCTTTTTGGTCGTTGACTTGTCCTATTTCTCGATCTTTAAAAATAAAAAGGGTAATGCCTCCCATATTGTGAAAAACTCATACCCTTGGTGCTAGTCGCCACCCCGGGGCCTACTGGAGACAGGACTCGGGGTTCATTATCTCTCTTTCACTATTTCCACCTCAGGAGGGGAATCTTGGAGGGAGGGGGTCATGACATACCACTTTCATGGGGTGTATGTTTCGTAAGTTACCAAATTGGTAAGGGTTAATTTCACAATCTCTTTATTATCCAAGGTTGTTTTTACGTAAGTATCTATTGGGACATATTTATTATCCATGTCCATGTTTTATGAAATAGTTTTCAAAGGGATTCTTTTAAGGTCCTTTTTTTACTAAAACATCATTTCAAATGTTATAAATATTTATTCTTCTACATCTTTCTCATTAATGTCCATTTCTTCAAAATGGTTTTTAAGGATTTATTTATATGGACATGAATGTTTTTAAAATGTTAATTCCTTTAAAAAGTTTCAAAGTGGTATGGGACACTTTGATTCAAAAAATGTCTTTAAATGTCTTCTCTTCTAAATTGCGTGACTTTTAAATGTTTTCAAGAACAATGGATATTTCTCTCAAAGAGTTTTGCAAATCATTTTCATCTATGTCAACATCCTTTGATGGATTTTAAACTTGTTTGAAGATGATTTATTATGATACAAATCTTCCATATTGTATTGAAGGTTTTGTGATATGTTTGACTGTGGATGTGTTATTTTTATACTATTTATGGTTTATGGATAAAGTATTGACATTTCGTATGCTAGTTTTAATACGAATGTTTATGTTATGTTGAAACCTTTTCATATGAGGAATGCATTGGAATTAATTAGTGATGGGTGGAGCCCGCTATAGCTCCTTGATGCATCGGTAGGTCTCATGAGACAAACTAGTATCTTGGCACAAGGCCTTGACAAAATATTATTTTTAGTCTTGGCACAAGGCCTTGAATATGTGGTTATGATAGTCTGGCATTATGCATTCCATCATTATGAAAGTGGTTAGTGATATTGTATGTGATTATTCGACTAGTAGAATATCCATGTGAATAATTAAATGGCATTACTTCATTTTATTTTTTCCATATTATGCTGAAGTTCAAGTTTGAAAGGTTTTTGTTTTAGTTATACATTGCCTTAAATGTTTATGCTTATTTATGAAAGTTTCCGCTGTATTGTTATCCTTACTGAGCATCTGAGATCACCCCTTTCTATGTTTTGTTTTTCCCAGGATTCCAAGAAGTGTATTGTGATTGATATGTAGGGTTAAGCCAAGGTAATAATGACGTTTGTGAAGGATTATTTATGTTGTTTTGTATGTTATGAAGTGTAATGTAACATTCATGTATGTAATCTATTTTCCAAGGCTGCTAAACCGATCGGTCCTTCGGGACTTGATTCCTTGTAATCATGCCAATGTATTAAAATAATGCACTGACTCTGGGTAACTAGGGTCAGGGCGTTACAATAGTGTTTATATTTTGGGATTACCAAAGCATTTATAATGTGTCTAATGATGTTTAAAAGTTAATTTGGTATGTTTTGGTCAATATATAAGGCCCAAATTGATGTAAATAAGAGAAATTAGGGGTTCCCTTTTATAAGTGGGGGTAGGGGCACTCTTGGAATTTCTTAAATGATAAAAAGATAGAAGTGTCATTATCTAGAAAAATGACTTCAAATGGATAGAGATTTAAATATAAGTTTTTATTTGGTTTAAATATCATTAAAAAATAAAAAATTTATAGGTTTGATTGGTATTTTAAACATTAACTCTCGTTATAACCCCTTAGTTAACCACTTTTAACCTTAAATGTGGTAATGTCTTTTTCACTCTTAAAGGGTTATAATCTTACTTATAAGTTGAAAATTGGTGCATAAATGGAAAAGGGGTGAAATTTTAGACCATATATTAACCGTATTGTCCTATTTAAATATTTTATGATATTTAAAACTTTTATTAAAATATTATTTCTATAAAATATCATTAATGTCATTTTTGACATTACTCAATTAATTTGACACTTAAGACACCAATATAGAGATTGAAAATAGAATATAATACTTTAGCAAAAAACTAATATGTTATATTCATATATAAAATTCTTATAACACTATAAATAACTCAAATTATATTACTTTTAATATTTTTAAAATAATTTATTTTATTTTTCTATTAATTAAAGAAATATTGTTTCAGTGTTTCATAAGAATTTGTGGTAATTATTACATTACTAAAAATTAAAAACATTTATCGTGATAAAAAAAATTTCATATTCCAAATAAATATTTATAAATGAACTTATCTTCTTTTTATCTCTATATAAAAAAAATTAGAGATATTAAAGTCAAGAGAGGGATATTTTGGAATTTTCTTTAAATTCAATAATATAAATGTCATTATCAAGGTAAAATGGAACCAAAATTCAATATATCATAATTTTGAATGGTTATGGTTTAATTTATCCTATCCAATGAAATTAAGTAAATTTTTGGGGTTATTTTTCAGTCCATATCATGTTATTTTTAACCTTAATTACGTGATTTACCTTTACCATGGTGACAATTATTTACTATGGTTACTATTCATACTGACCAAAAATAAAAGGAAAATATTTACCAAATTTATAAATTATGATTCAAAATATAGATTAATTTTTTCAAGATTAAATTTATATAAATACAAAAATTAATTTAATATTAAAACACAAAACGTAATGAAAATAAGTTTTTAGAAAAATGCATTTTTAAGTATAAAAATATTTTTATAATAAATTTAACTATAAAATTAATTTTTATGAAATTAATTAGATTATAAATAATATAATAGAACTAATTTTACTTTTAAACCATTTTAAAAAAAAATGTACTTTTTAAATTCTTGAAACAAAAATACATTTTTTAATAAAAAAAAGTAGTATTTTTTACTATTCACTGGAAAATAAATCTTTTTAAAAAAATCTCAAAAATTAAATCTAATTTAATTTCGATATGTGGATTTAAAAAATTATATTATTTTTATTAAATAAAATTTATAAAATTCCTATAAATTAATTATAATATTTTCTCATAAAAATCAATAAAACCTATTTTTTGAAGAAAACATATTTTTGAAGAATAAAGTGACTTTGGTAAAAAATGAGTACTTATTTCCTAAGAATTAATCAATAAATTAGTACTGAGTAGGAAATTTATATATTTTTTGTAATATTTTTAATCATATTCATGTCCATCAATTCAATAACTAGGTTATAATAGTAACAATTAAATGATAATATTTTGTTATTCATTTAGGCTCGGTATTGCATGTCATATACGCTATCGAGCATAGTGTTCTTTTAAAATCATGGGGTGTCACAAATTTCTTGTAATGGGGATATGAATAAAATAAAATCCAACATTTTTATATCATGAGACCTATCAATTCATTGAAGGGATATATAATTCTAGGCCCCAACCATCACCTAATTAAGTCCAATTCATTCACCATAAGAGTCATCAAGACCTTTCATATTGTTCCCTGAGGAACCCCTTACTGAAAAAAACTTGAATATTTATATAATGATAAATATTGAAATGAAAATACTTACCCATTAAATATAATATTATGGATATCTATAATAATATCCCTTAATTAACTTGGAAGTCATGAGGTATCATCAAAGTAATAGGTAGTACCCTTATCAAAGAAATATAGGAGTGATGGTACCTTTACAATGTCGAGTTATCCATGGAATATAGTAATTGAATTAAATATATTGTATTGGTAGGATACTAAGTCAATTTTAGGAAAAATCCTTTATTATGGTTCATAAAGAGAATGTTAATATTCCAAATCATATCCCACAGTAGTGTCTAGCAAAGCATGTAATCTTAGGACCATACGTCATGCATCATAGTGATAATTGAGTCAAATATCAACCAACCATTTTTGGGTTATTAACCCTAGGTGTATCTATTCCATAATCACATCCACTTTATAGTATCTATGCGGGGATGTATTTTCTAGGAAATTACATTCACTTTTACTTTACCAAAACTTAGGATGAGTTTTCCACCATAAAAAATCTAACTATTGAATAAAAAGAATATGAGAGAGGGATAAAAATATAGACTTGTAAATCCATTAAATTTCATTAGTAACATTTTAAAAATTAATTCAAGTCAATGTAATCACCACACAAAATAAAATATGTGTTGATTATGACATGTGTCCCAAAGAATGAAAATTAAGATGGAAAAACACACTTATGGCTTGGGTAGAAATTAATTCATAACCTCATGAAATAGAGGAGTTAAACTTTATGTGAAAATATCATGAATAAATTAATTTCATGATATAAAATCTCAAATAGGTAGTATATACACCACATAATGGAAATTAGGTGCATGATACAAAATATGTCTCAAAGAGAGGGATTTGAGACGAAAAATATTACATGTTGTCCTAAATTCTGTGATCATACTTTAACCTCCTATATCATAAAAATATCTATCTTAATCACTTAATTATGAAACTTAATCATATACATTTTCATTTATACCCATCATAAATAGTCATTCTCTACATGAATTCTTCTGATTTCCCTCATTGGTGTTTATAGTTTTGATCATTTGTACCAATTTCATAATATCAGTGTCAGTATTCATTCTTATTCTAAATTAAATTATTATTAGTTCATTAAAGTTAATAATTGGGATGATTTATAATAATTTATTATGTTTAAAATTCATTTCATGAGTTTTTTAGACCTTATCCTTGAATATGAAATCCATAATAAGCATGTCTTGGTGATGTTTGATGAATGAATAGTGTTTCCATAATTGATGGATTAGATATTGATATAATATCTCTATAAAAATTTATTATTTAAAATTTTATATAATATTATACCAGTAAATAATTTTTCATAGTAATCCATGATATAAATGCATAGTATTGTTCAAGGGGGTGGTTAAACTGACCCAAACATGAACATGCCCTGATTTAATGAATGATTATGAGGTAGTTTTAATGAAATGTCATTATACTAGAATGATAATGATATTATTTACTATTTATTAGTGTGATATATTATAATTTTAATAAATTGAAAGAATAATTAATGGGTATTAAAATATTATGCAATTTGAATTAAATATTATCCTCTTAGTATACTTATTTTAAATGATTAAATTAAAGATGGTCATTTGTTGATCATATCATCAATATGCTCTCAAGTTTTCCATAATATAACCTTAATGATATAATAAAAATAATATTTATCCTTTACAATCATCCTTATAACCATCCTTGTAAGGCTGTGAAGGAAAATCAAACATGTTACTTCATGGAGGCAATAGTCTGCATAAAACATGAATAGTGGTTTTTTTTCTTAATGGATGAGTTATATGAATAAATAATTATAATAACCTTATTATAGTAACATTATAGTATATAAATGATAATAATATCATTATATTAGTGTGTCTAGAATAAATATAAATTAATATAATTAAGAAGAAAATAGTATTTGATAATACTCACGTTAGGGGCTTGGATTTTCAATGGAAGACTCCTTGAATTTGAAGGGATTATGATAACTATGAGTGGCTTTGGGTTTATGTTAGTGTTATAGTTTTATCGGGAGATAAGAATTTATTATTTTATAGGATGAATTAAAATTATAGGTGATTCTTGAAATGGTTAATATGTTACCCTTTTATATGGGAAGGGAAAGGTATTTTTGGGAGTAACCCTTATATTTTAAGTAATGTAAGGTTACTATTCATGTTTTGAAGGCTATAAGATGGAAAAAATATGATATTGAAATTATTTTGGGTCTAAAATCACCTCAATAACTCCTTTTTTAGACATATTTGAGTGTTATAGAGCTTTTTTTAACTTTTTAACTTATAGTGTAATTTACTTTTACCTTGGTAATGAATTTCTAACCATAGTAATTAATTTTAATAAAAAAGATTAAGATTGATAATTTTTTCTAATTTGATACTTATAATTTTAAATTTTAAAATAATTTTTTAAAGTTCTGAATGTCATGACCCATCCCACGGGGCCCGGACGTGACTACCCCAAGCCCGCCTTCCATAGGCCAAGGGTTGGTGACTAGCACCTGAAGGATTTTCCTGAACAAGGAAGGCATTTCCTTAGAGATATTTACACACTCAAAAGGGGAAACTAAAGTAAAAAAACAACAAAAGTAAGGTATAACCACAAGAGTAAATTACAACCATGAGTACAACTGTAAATTGAAAATAGTGGTCCGGAATACAATCCCTAGAAACTAAAAAGTAAGTAAACAGTTGTTGCATCTGCCCTGGAGCTCTACCTAGAGGGTTGTAGCTGTAAGCCTAAAGTCTGAGAAGAGTATCTCGACTTCTCCCATTGTACTAATCTCCACCAAGTCCCGAACCTCCAAATTCTACCTCAAAGCGTCAGTAGTATGCACCAAACACACACACGTGCGGGCGGAGCCCATGTAGGGGTGAGTATAACAATACCCAGTATGGGACCCTAAGACCCCCAAATGTCTCTCTGTAATCCATAAAGGAAAACATCACATGAAATACCACAAAGGTAATATCACAATCATAATCTGAATCATGGAACACAAAGTAAAAGAGACAGCTCACACTAATGATATAACTTCAAGGTTACCAGGATAGGGATGACTAGTTGTAAATCCAAATCATCCTATCCATAGTAAATCTATTGCTGACCCGTATAGGTCACTGTATGGTGACCTATATTGGTCGCTAGATGTTAACCCGTATTGGTCGTTGGTGCCGACCCGTATTGGTCGCTGGTGTTGACCCGTATTGGTCGTTGGTGCTGACCTGTATTGGTCGCTAGTGTTGACCCGTATTGGTCACTAGTGTTGACCCTTATTGGTCGCTGGTATAGAGGTAGGTATTATAAGTCGTACAGCTAGATCATTCCACTTTGGAGTTTCTGATACTGACCCGTATCGGTTGCTCTTCTTCTTCATGTCACAGCCAGCCATTGGATTCCTGCACGAAGCATGCCTGATCTCCAGAATACTCTACTCCTCAATCCAATGGTCATATTTCAACTGGTACAAAGTCCTACAAAAAGCATACCCAAGGGACCGCCATGTCATAGGGGTACCAACGTGTCACGAACCAGCCCGAGTCGACCCTGAACCGGTCACCCGAGCCGGCTCGCGGCAAGTCCCGAGGGGCGTTCCCGATCCCCCCGGGATGACAACTAGTGTCGGGCATCAAAGTTATAACATTGGGAATGATTTGTCCCAAAAAGGTAAACAAGTAAATAAGAATAAACAGAACAAAACTACTAAACTCTAGCAGTGGAAAGAAAAGAAACCGAACAGCAGACGTACCTCCATGTGACCCATTGGTCAACCTCCCAACTAATGCCAACCTTGCTCCCATGACGAGAAACTCGGCCATGAAAACCTGAGCAAGGGAAACCTGCAACTGAAATGATAATATAGGCGTGAGCATTAAAAATGCTCAGTAGGGATGCCAAAGTAACCACAGGATCCAACCAAGACCACTTACCAGAAACAATCCCAAAACACTAGTTTGCACATACAAAGATAAAAAATAGGTTTTTCACATTTTAAAGGAAAAATGATCCCAATTTACCATTTCAAAACCAACACACGCCACAACAAGTTTTTCACAAAATAATGAATTTCTAAACAACTGGATTTCAAATCTATGTTTATCACATTATGCAAAGGACAAACAGGTGATAAGTAAAAGCTGTAAACCAAGTGAAAGTAAAAGTAAACAAGAAGAAGTAAGCAATAACCATGGGCGATCCTAAACATCCCTAGAAAACCTCTGGACGTACTCGGGTTCAGACTACCCGCCGGCATGGTACTCCACAGTCAATAACCAACTGGCCGCCCTAACAGCCAACCAGTGGCACGCCCCACAAGGCCTTACCTACCAAGGGGGGACTAACTCGTCTAATCGGGGTTAGCCAGAAACCGTCACTCGATTCTCTAAAAGACGCCCAGGAACCCATGGTGGTTTTTGTAATACTGTGTAAGTGGGAGGACCTCGCACGCGTGACTCATCTCACCACACTTGCCAACCCCTTACACGGACACCGCTACACGACAACCCTCAAGGGAAGTCCCCCTATAGAGGTGCCACGCAAGCATGCACACATCAAAAGTTCTTTCACATTCAGTAAGGTGCCAACCGGGCCTTCACAACATTAGAACCTTAAAACATTTCACAAATGGGTTGGGTTTCCAATCGGGCACAATCCACCTTTCTCAAAATCTAACACAATCATCCCTTTACATTTTAAAATTTCAAATGGACCTTTACACCAAACAACCATTCCACTCACACAAAAAGCCAACCGGGTCAACCACGCTTCCAACCATCCATCAAAACCTAGTTTTCAGAAAAATATAGTTTGAATGTGTCATTTTCATTTGGAGGCACATCCATGTGAGCACCTAGTGCTCCCATGGATGTGCCAACATCCAATGGCACATTTAGATTTTTTTTTTTTTGAAGAAACGCCTCAAAACCCATCTTTCATAAAACACTTTAGCATTGAAACCAAATTCGAATTCCTTCACAACACTTTATAAAAACAAAAGCATCTTTCAAACCAACCACTCTTTCCAAGACTTTCCTAAAACAACTACTGGTTCATCTTTTTGTTAAGCAAACACACCAAAGTAATCTTTCTTTTTCATTTCCAAAACACACTCACTAACAACTGCAACCAAACATGTCACAAAGAAATTTTCTACTTTACCAAGAACCTATGCATTTCATATAACCAAACATCAAAAGCCACTTTCAGAAATTTAAAACAGCAACATAACTAAGCCAGATGCTTTTCATAAATACGGTAGATATGCAAATGATATAAAAAGATTAATTGAAAATATTCAAGTGCTCAAGGTTTGAATCCAAAAGGGAAATGATTGGAAACACCTACCTCAAATAATTTGGCCGAGCCGATGCTTTCGAAAATGAACTGCCAACTACTCACGTACATGCACCCCAAAAAAAGCACACGCACCAGAAAAATCATCGCCACACCTTAACAACACAGTTGACATCCAAAGTTAGAGCGGCGCAGACCAACACACAACCAGCAGAGAACCAGGGACTCAAAAACAATTAAATCAAGCAGTGCAAAACAAATCAACTGGTATAAACTCATACCTGAAACAACAGCGGCAAAGCAAGACATTGCTAAAAATAAAAATAAAATAAAAATTCAGGTAAAGATGACTCTGGACCAGATAAAGACCTCAAGGGTCCGCGACTCAATTTCATATTTTTAACGTGGCGTAAATATATATGAAAACGCATAAATGTATTCTTACCCAGAAATCAACGATAAAACATAATCGCTCTCAAACACGGTTGTCAGAGTGGACCGGCGCGTCACGACACATCACCCGCACAACCTTGAACGCATAAAAAAGTCATCGCACTAAACCCGAAACAAATAAACAATGATAAAAATAAATAAACAAATAAATAAAGTAACTAAAACAACTAAACAGCGTAACCCTCACCTCGGCGCGGGGAAGCTCCCAACCGGACGATCTACGCGGAAGGGGGAATGGCCAGCGGAGACGTCGGAGAGGTGTGCGGGTTGGCCGGAACAACACCGAGAGGGTGTGCGCTCGCCGGAAAGACGCCGGCAGGGCGCGGGAAACACAGAAATCGCGACGGCAGGGGCGACGCCGGCTAGGGAAGCACCGGCAGGGGCGGCGCGGGCAAAGGTGGCATGGGCAGGGGGGGCGGACGGCGGTCGGAGGCTGCTGGAGGGCGGCGAGGTCGGACGGAGCGGCTGGCCCGAGCGTGAGAGGAGGGGGAAGAGGCCGGAGACGGCCATAGTAGTAGGGGGTCGGCCGGAGCAGGTTCGGCCGGAGCAGGCGGGTTCGGTCGGAGCAGGTGGAGTCAGCCGGGAGGGGGGGTTGCGGGTTAGAGAAAAAAAAACAAAAAGAAGGTCGGTCGGGGGTGGTTGTGCGTAGTGGAGCTGAGGGAGGTCGGCGCAGGGGAGAAGGGGTTCCGGCCGGGGGGGTGCGGCGCCAGCGGTCGGGTGCTGGCCGGGAGGAGGGCGAGCAGAGGGGCGCCGGCGGGGAGCGGCGAGAGGCACCGGGGCTCGGCCGACGTGGCGCTGGGAGGAAGCCGGCGAGGGGGTTGCTGCGCCAAATGGGAGGGGAGTTTCGCGGCAGACAGAGGGAAAGGGGGGGAGACGGGCTCGCGTGGGGGAGAGGGGAGGGGACCGGGTAGATTAGGGTTTTCTCTTTTTTTTATAATAATAATAATAATAATAATCAAATAAAAACAAAAATAATAAATCATTTTTTTTATTATAAACCTATACACATATATAAATATATATATATAAACACATATAAACATATAAACTTATATGAACCTACATATAAATATGAACCTACATATAAACTTGTATACGCATAATAATATAACATTAAAACATATATATAACATATATAAACCTATATATAACATATATAGACATATAAACATATATATCAACATATATACACATAAGCATATAACTTTAAAACATAGTTATTTATAAACATATGTGTATATATATACAACTATAAACATATATGCACATACCTTATATATATATATATACACACAACGTTAAAACATAAACGTATACAAACGCAGATACACATATATTTGCACATATATAAACTTACAACATACATCAACATATATATATACACACATAACGTTAAAAAAAAGGTTGATCATGCGGTATCTACGCACCGTACGGTACCCAAGCAGACAGCGCGTCTGCATGTACCCAAGCGGACTGCGCGCCTTAAGCGTACGGTGTTCGTGCACTAACCCAAACCATAAACTCATCCCAACATTAAAAAAAAATTAAACTGGGGCTCACCCGCACTTAAGAAAAACACCCGACGCCAAGTCAAATAAAATAAACAAAGTGACTAAAAAAACAAGTGTGACAATTCTCCCCACCACAAACACTTTCTGCCCCCAGAAAGTCACCAAGCCAATAGTTATCATAACTCGAGTCTGTGCCCAAGAAAAATCAGAAGAAACTGAGAGGCTCGGAGTGACCATTACCAACACAAGTCACACCGGACCAACTCAAGTACAATCATTGTCCGGGGTTGAGGAGAGAACACAGGAGGGTTCTCCCCACCACAGAAATTTACTAACACAGAGACCTTGAAGCTTGAACACACCACCCCCGAGGGGGGGGAAGATGGGAACTCCCAAACCGAACCCAGTTACTTTCTCCACACAGACCGAACAACACTCGGAGACTTAAACAGGAAGCTTGCTACGAAACGACCCAACAGCTCGAGGATAAGGAATTATCTCAACCCCTCACACACCGACCGAAGAAAAACCTCACCGCGACCAGAGTATAGGGAATTTCTTGCCCGAACTCACAAAGGACCTCGAAACAAAGCCTGTTAATTTCATAAAACCACACACCCCCCCTAACGCACACAATTGAGACCCAAATAAAAATTAGATTGACCCGTTCATTCGCGGGTCCATCACCCTTCAAGGAGAACCGAACGATTTGAAAACACACTGAGAACAGATAAGACCGCTTAGACTACGGTAGAATAAGTTCATCGCGCGACCGCAAAAAAGGTGATCTTACAACGATGACTAGAACAGAACAAGGAAACTTTGGATATCTCCTTACAAAAGTGGAAAACATAATCCGAAGCGAGGTTCTACACACCCTCAACAACTCCTGACTATGTGCAAGCTTCACCCCAAGACCTGTGGCTGGGGCCCTGATGGCTGAAGCATCTCCTGCCTCACAGTCAGGCATTTTCATCTCCTAGTCTCTAACTCCTTCACGAGCGACGCTTCTTCCAGAACTCTCCCTGGTGGCTTGAACAGTCGTACAGTAGTAAGACTTCGAAGGGATGCGGCAAGGTGACTTAGAATGTCTGGACATTCCATACTGGTGGCACACAAGAGAGCGGTCCGACAAACTATGAGTCGGTACCGACGAGGATGGTTTCTTGGAGATAGGTTCTACTGGCCCACACTCCTTGCCAGGTGGGTAACCTTTACGGAAGTCGACCACCGTTAATCACACCCACAACTCCAACGACGATGAGAAATCTCATCGTCACTAGTCTAAAACTGAACCCTCAAATAAACCTGAGACGGCACGCACCCCAACAACCCTGGGAGTTCCCAACAACCTGAAGACCCACTCAAATTCCACAACCAAACAACTACCCCTCACTGACTTTGATTACTTTGATCGATAGGCAACATGCAGAAATAACTGGAAACTGGGCATGACTCATTAGAAACCTTAACGACCTTTCTGGGCAGCATACTCATGACAACACGAGAAACATCATCGAAACTGGCATCAATCCAAAACTCAATCAAGGCAATAACACAAGTCATGGTAAAAAGGACCATAAGCCAAACACACACAAACACAAGCATAAATCACTTTTCAAAACCATCATTTCTTTAAAACTTTAAAACTCACCTATGGAACCTTATGAACTGTCACATGTGCGTTCATTCAATATCGCTCACATCATCTACAAACAAGTGCCCCTACGCACCCTCCGTACATAGCCACGAACATGTGACCCTCCATAAGGAGTGCCAAGGTTCAAACACATCTTTCCTTACAAAACCCAAACACATACCATATTGTTCCAAACCAAAACACCTTTTCTTTAAAAACCCACCTTTTTTTTCAAAATCACTTTCATTTTCAACACGCACACACACATAGACTGAGTTTAAAACAAAACATAACCAAATATAAACCATCGGAATGAGGGACTAGTGTTTGTACTTAACTCGACGACATGGTGGTGAGTCATTCCCCAAGTAAGACATAATGCTAAGAGGACCTTAAACCGGGTACTTGGACTCCACATGGGTCACCACCCCACGTGGGGCCGCAATGTGAACCGATTCGCTCCCATTTTCATCCCTCAATCCAAAATAACCAAAGACAAAAGACTCAAATCCCGGACTAACCCTGGTAACTCAGGTCTCGTCACGAGCGGTGGTGATCAGGAACCGACCCGTAACCGACCTCCTGAGCCCCGACAGTCCTAATCTCCTTCTACCAGACATCCCAAATGACAAGAACCTACCTCTGATACCATTTTGTCACAAACCAGCCCGGGTCGACCCTGAACTGGTCACCCGAGCCGGCTCACGGCAAGTCCCGAGGGGCGTTCCCGATCCCCCCGGGATGACAACTAGTGTCGGGCATCAAAGTTATAACATTGGGAACGATTTGGCCCAAAAAGGTAAACAAGTAAATAAGAATAAACAGAACAAAAGTACTAAACTCTATCAGTGGAAAGAAAAGAAACTGAACAGCAGACGTACCTCCATGTGACCCATTGGTCACCTCCCAACTAATGCCAACCTTGCTCCCATGACGAGCAACTCGGCCATGAAAACCTGAGCAAGGGAAACCTGCAACTGAAATGATAATATAGGCGTGAGCATTAAAAATGCTCAGTAGGGATGCCAAAGTAACCACAGGATCCAACCAAGACCACTTTCCAGAAACAATCCCAAAACACTAGTTTGCACATACAAAGATAAAAAATAGGTTTTCACATTTTAAAGGAAAAATGATCCCAATTTACCATTTCAAAACCAACACACGCCACAACAAGTTTTTCACAAAATAATGAATTTCTAAAAAACTGGATTTCAAATCTATGTTTATCACATTATGCAAAGGACAAACAGGTGATAAGTAAAAGCTGGAAACCAAGTGAAAGTAAAAGTAAACAAGCAGAAGTAAGCAATAACCATGGGTGATCCTAAACATCCCTAGAAAACCCCTGGACGTACTCGGGTTCAGACTACCCGCCGGCATGGTACTCCACAGCCAATAACCAACTGGCCACCCTAACAGCCAACCAGTGGCACGCCCCACAAGGCCTTACCTACCAAGGGGGGACTAACCCGTCTAATCGGGGTTAGCCAGCAACCGTCACTCGATTCTCTAAAAGACGCCCAGTAACCCATGGTGGTTTTTGTAATACTGTGTAAGTGGGAGGCCCTCGCACGCGTGACTCATCTCACCGCACTTGCCAACCCCTTACACGGACACCGCTACACGACAACCCTCAAGGGAAGTCCCCCTGTAGAGGTGCCCCGCAAGCATGCACACATCAAAAGTTCTTTCACATTCAGTAAGGTGCCAACCAGGCCTTCACAACATTAGAACCTTAAAACATTTCACAAATGGTTTGGGTTGCCAATCGGGCACAATCCACCTTTCTCAAAATCTAACACAATCATCCCTTTACATTTTAAAATTTCAAACGGACCTTTACACCAAAAAACCATTCCACTCACACAAAAAGCCAACCGGGTCAACCACGCTTCCAACCATCCATCAAAACCTAGTTTTCAGAAAAATATAGTTTGAATGTGTCATTTTCATTTGGAGGCACATCCATGTGATCACCTAGTGCTCCCATGGATGTGACAACATCCAATGGCACATTTAGTTTTTTTTTTTGAAGAAACACCTCAAAACCCATCTTTCATAAAACACTTTAGCATTGAAACCAAATTCAAATTCCTTCACAACACTTTATAAAAACAAAAGCATCTTTCAAACCAACCACTCTTTCCAATACTTTCCTAAAACAACTACTGGTTCATCTTTTTGTTAAGAAAACACACCAAAGTAATCTTTCTTTTTCATTTCCAAAACACACTCACTAACAACTGCAACCAAACATGTCACAAAGCAATTTTTCTACTTTACCAAGAACCTATGCATTTCATATAACCAAACATCAAAATCCACTTTCAGAAATTTAAAACAGCAACATAACTAAGCCAGATGCTTTTCATAAATACGGTAGATATGCAAATGATATAAAAATATTAATTGAAAATATTCAAGTGATCAAGGTTTTAATCCAAAAGGGAAATGATTGGAAACACCTACCTCAAAGAATTTGGCCGAGCCGATGCTTTCGAAAACACACTGCCAACTACTCACGTACATGCACCCAAAAAAAAAAGCACACGCACCAGAAAAATCATCACCACACCTTAACAACACAGTTGACATCCAAAGTTAGAGCGGCGCAGACCAACACACAACCAGCAGAGAACCAGGGACTCAAAAACAATTAAATCAAGCAGTGAAAAACAAATCAACTGGTATAAACTCATACCCGAAACAACAGCGGCAAAGCAAGACATTGCTAAAAATAAAAATAAAATAAAAATTCAGGTAAAGATGACTCTGGACCAGATAAAGACCTCAAGGGTCCGCGACTCAATTTCATATTTTTAACATGGCATAAATATATATGAAAACGCATAAATATATTCTTACCCAGAAATCAACGATAAAACATAATCGCTCTCAAACGCGGTTGTCAGAGTGGATCGGCGCGTCACGACACATCACCTGCACAACCTTGAACGCATAAACAAGTCATCGCACTAAACCCGAAACAAATAAACAATGATAAAAATAAATAAACAAATAAATAAAGTAACTAAAACAACTAAACAGCGTAACCCTCACCTCGGCGCGGGGAAGCGCCCAACCGGACGAGCTACGTGGAAGGGGGAACGGCCAGCGGAGACGTCGGAGAGGTGTGCGGGTTGGCCGGAACAACACCGAGAGGGTGCGCGCTCGCTGGAAAGACGCCGACAGGGCGCGGGAAACACAGAAATCGCGACGGCAGGGGCGACTCCGGGTAGGGCAGCGCCGGCAGGGGTGGCGCGGAAAAAGGTGGCTTGGGAAGGGGGGTCGGACGGCGGTCGGAGGCTGCTGGAGGGCGGCGAGGTCGGCCGGAGCGGCTGGCCCGAGCGTGAGAGGAGGGGGAAGAGGCCGGAGATGGACATAGTAGGAGGGGGTCGGCCGGAGCAGGTTCGGCCGGAGCAGGCGGGTTCGGTCGGAGCAGGTGGAGTCAGCCGGGAGGGGGTTGCGGGTTAGAGAAAAAAAAACAAAAAGAAGGTCGGTCGGGGGTGGTTGCGTGCAGTGGAGCTGAGGGCGGCCAGCGCAGGGGAGAAGGGGTTCTGGCCGGGGGGGTGCGGCGCCAGCAGTCGGGTGCTGGCCGGGAGGAGGGCGAGCGGAGGGGCGCCGGCGGGGAGCGGCGAGAGGCATCGGGGCTCGGCCGACGTGGCGCTGGGAGGAAGCCGGTGAGGGGGTTGCTGTGCCAAATGGGAGGGGGGTTTCGCGGCGGACAGAGGGAAAGGGGGGGAGACAGGCTCGCGTGGGGGAGAGGGGAGGGGACCAGGTAGATTAGGGTTTTCTCTTTTTTTTATAATAATAATAATAATAATAATCAAATAAAAACAAAAATAATAAATCATTTTTTTATTACAAACCTATACACATATATAAATATATATATATATATATATAAACACATATAAACATATAAACTTATATGAACCTACATATAAATATGAACCTACATATAAACTTGTATACGCATAATAATATAACATTAAAACATATATATAACATATATAAACCTATATATAACATATATAGACATATAAACATATATATCAACATATATACACATAAGCATATAACTTTAAAACATAGTTATTTATAAACATATGTGTATATATATACAACTATAAACATATATTCACATACCTTATATATATATATACACACAACGTTAAAACATAAACATATACAAATGCAGATACACATATATTTTCACATATATAAACTTACAACATACATCAACATATATATATACACACATAACGTTAAAAAAAAGGTTGATTGTGCGGTATCTACGCACCGTACGGTACCCAAGCTGACAGTGCGTCTGCATGTACCCAAGCGGACTGCGCGCCTTAAGCGTACGGTGTTCGCACACTAACCCAAACCATAAACTCATCCCAACATTAAAAAAAAATTAAACCGGGACTCACCCGCACTTAATAAAAACACCCGATGCCAAGTCAAATAAAATAAACAAAGTGACTAAAAAAACAAGTGTGACACAACGTGACAGACGGCGTGTCGATCGGACGCCCAGTCTGTGAGATATGAGCACTTTTTTAAAAAGGTACCGGTTTGATTCAAGTCTGATCCAACCCAGGTCACATGTCAAACTCCATAAAAACTCACTTAGAGTACCTCCAAAGGGCCGCCTTGTCAAAAGGGTCCTTATGCCATAGACGGTGCGTCGATCGGATGCCCGGTCTGTTAATTACACCACCTTCTATGAAGCGGGGGTGATTACACCTCAGTCCATCCCAGCTTGGTCGGGCCTGATAGAATATTCTAAAGGGACCACTTCCCAAAAGGGGTCCCAACGCCACTGATAGCATGTCAAATGGACACCTGGTTTTTCAGTTACGGGTGTTTCTTTATTCGGGGGCCGGTTGGGTCTGGGCCCAGTCTGAATTGGTCAGACCGGCCCAACACAATGGGTCCCAAGATCTACATGACCCCACCTGGGTCTGGCCCATTAAGGGTCATCCTGGTTCACTGGGTCCAGCCCATCGGGGTCGACCCGGATGGTTTGCGGGCCCGGGCCGTGGTTGGCTCGGCCCGCTGGGTGGGGCTCAGCCCACCCACGCTGGCCCGTTGGGCCGCGGGTCTGGACTGGCCTGACCTGGCTGGGATGGGCCACAACGGGCCTGGTCTGTTGGGTCATAGACTGGCCTGGCCTGCTGAGCGATACAGCTCGGCCTACTGGCGTGCCCCACGTAGGGCACGCGGTCCTCTGCACCCGAATGGCTCAATGATCCGTTCGATTCCATTAAGGGTGGTGCAAGGTGGCACCGCCTTATCACCCATGAGACCCATAAAAGGAGGGTCCTTTCCAAATCATTGTGGCTTTGAATTCATAGCCCTTCATCGTGACGGCATGCCTCCTCCACCTCCGCGGTCGGCCCACTAACGGCCGCCTTTCCGGCCACCGCGGCGCAGCGCTCCTCCGCGGTCGGCGAGCGTCGGCCACCATCTCCGCCTCCAGTGTCGCTGCACCAACGTACATTATGTGGGCCACCGGGTGAGATCTGGTGGTCCGTTCTTCTTTTAGGATGATTCTACGGGCCTCCCGAACTACCGCCGTCACAGCGTAACCCTCTGTCTCGTGTTGCCGTCAAATTGGGAAAATCGTCCCTGAAGAACGCAAAGATAAACGAAGCGGCGGAGGGTCTGGACCTTGTTCGTGTGGACCACACCCTCCGCGTTAGCATTATAACAAGCGGTAAATATTATTCATCACATTTTAATAATATTAAACCACATCCAAACATAAACCCCCTACCTGGATGAGATGTTTGCTATCGACGATCGACGGAACCTCCTTCGTCGTTGTTGTTGGTTCGTGATTAAGTGTCGTTGGTCACCGCTCGGTGAATATGGTCTTGTTCTCCAGGTGGATATTTCTATAGAACTCCTCCAGAGTTTCCTCACTTGAAGAAGTCATGTCAAAACCCCACCACGAGCACCATTTAAATAGGAGGTGTAAAGGTGAGTAATGCGTTGAAGAATTAATGAGGTTCATTAAATGAATTGATTAACCTATTTTAATTCACAATGGTGTAGTTACGTAGTTGATGAGTCAAGAAATTAAATGGATTTAAAAGTCACCGGTCCTGCCACCTCCTCTCATCCTTTGGAGAAAAAGAAAATAAAATAACAATTACATGTTATTTTATTATTCTTTAAAAAGTTCAAAAACTATCTTTTTCTCCAGACCTACTGCGGTTGAAGTGAAACTTACCTTAATCGAATCCTGACACTACAGATTAAAAAGTGCCCTCAGATTTTTAATCTAAGCACCAGTTCAAAATATAGAAAACAATGCTCGTGCGTTTACTGAACGTACTTTAAAAAAGTTCAGAAATTCATTCCAGGCACACCAAGCCTCGGAATCATGCGTTGTAAATTTTCACAGACTCTTAAAAATCCCAAATAATTTTTTAAAAAAAATTACATGGAATTTTTGGGTCTTTACATTCTCCCCACCTTAGGGATTTACGTCCCCAAAATCTAAATAAGGCTACACAAACAAATAGGGGTATTGGGCACGTATATGAGCCTCTCGCTCCCATGTTCTCTCCTGGAGATTCTCGTGCTGCCACAAAACACACACTAGAGGTATCGACTGCCCATGAAGGATTTGATCCTGTCGATCTTATATCTCCACCGGGTAGTCCTCAAAGGTCGCATCGTCTTCAATCTTTAGCTCGCTATGGTTGATGATGTTAGATGGGTCATACACGTATCTCCTTAGCTGGGATATGTGGAAGACGTTATGCACCCTCTCCAACTGCGGCGACAGTGCCAAGTGGTACGCCACCTTTCCAATCCTCCAAAGTATTAGGAATGGTCCAATAAACCTTGGTGAGATTTTTCTACCTCAGCCAAATCTCTGTAGTCCCCGTCGAGGGGAGACTTTCAAGAAAACATGGTCCCCCTCCTGGAACTCCAGTGGTCTCCATTACCTATCATCACAAGACTTATGTCGGCTCTGTGTAGTCTTCATCCTCTCTTGGATGACCTGCACCTTCTCAGTGGTAGCTTGTACTATCTCTAGGCCCACGAGTGTTGGCTCTCCTGGATCTTTCCAGCACAAGGGTGATCTGCATGATCGTCCATACAACGCCTCAAAAGGGTTCATACTAATGGTGGAGTGATAGTTGTTGTTGTACACAAACTCCACCAAGGGTAGGTGGTCCTACCAACTACAACCAAAGTCTAGGACACATGCATGAAATATGTCCTCCATAGTCTAGATGGTTCACTCAGTATGACCATCTGTCTATGGGTGAAAAGTTGTGCACAATAAAATATGAGTCCTAAAAGCCTCCCACAATCCTTTCCACAACTGGGATGTGAAGTGTGCATCATGATCTGATACTATCATCGAAGGCACCCCGTGAAGTCGCATGATCTCTTGAACGTATAGACATCCCAAGCTCTCTACTGAACCTTTCTCTCTAATAGAAAGGAAGTGGGCCGACTTGGTGAGTCAATTAATGATCACCCATATGGTATCATGCCCTCTAGATGTATGTGGTAACCCCATCACGAAGTCCATAGAAATCCCTTCCCACTTTCACTCTGGTATCTCGAGGGGTTGGGTTAAGTCTACTGGTACCTGGTGCTTGGCCTTCACTTGCTGGAAAGTGATGCATCTAGAAACAAACTCTACCACAGCTTTCTTCATCCCTGGCCACCAGTACTGATGTTGGAGGTCCTGATACATATTCATCATTCTTGGATGTAATTCCAAGGGGGGTGTATGGAACTCCATCATCACCTCCTCTCATAGCTCCACTGGTACAACTGTATAGCCTATGAAAAGGATAGTGTGCTCCCCACCTTCAGAATATTCGTCAGGTGCATGTCCTGAGGATATCTAAGCACGTGTAGTCTCGTAGTTGTTGTCTCTGAATTGCACCTCCTTGACTCGCTAAAGGATTAGAGGGGCAACTACCATTTACTAGAGGTAGACTGTATTGTCTCTATCCAAGTAGGATATCTGAAGAAAGGCTAACTACTTTGAAGACTCATTCAATAGCTGCGAACTTGATCTCTGGTTAAGTGCATATGCCAATATGTTCCCCTTCCTAGGAGTATAGACTATCTAAAATTCGTAGTTCTGTAGGAACTCTATCCAACATCTCTATCTTAGATTTATATCTTTCTATGTGAATATATATCTGAGACTCTTGTGTATTGAGTAAACAATGAACCGCTTTCCCATCAAGTATTGTTGCCACATCTTCAGTGCGAAGACTATTTCTGCCAAATTTAAGTCATGAGTCGCATAATTCTGATCATGATGCCTCATCTGTCATGAGTCATAAGAAATCACTACATCATCTTGCATCAGGATGCAACTGAGTCTGGTCCTTGTTCCATCACAGTGAACCACATAGTTAGTGCCCTCCTCCGGAAATCTCAGGATGGGAGCGCTGGTCAAGCTCTACCTCAAATGTTGAAATCTATGTTGTCATGTCTCTGACCACAAGAAGGGTTTCCCCTTATTTGTTAAGGCATTCATAGGTTATGCTAGTCTGGATAAATCAAGTACGAACCTCCGATAGTAGTCTGCTAATCCAAGGAAGCTTCGCACCTCAGTAACACTCCTGGGTGGCTCCCAAGAAAGTACCACCTTGATCTTCACTAGATCCAATGTAACTCTAGCCTCTAATATGATGTGTCCCAAGAAGTGTACCTTCCATATCTAGAACTCACACTTGAGCTTCCCATATAAATGGTGCTCCTAAAGTGTGTCCAAAACTATCCTCAAATGTACATCGTGATCTTCCTCAGACGTTGAGTACACCAAGATGTCTTCGATGAAGACCACCATGAAGCGATCGAGGTATGTCTGAAATATCTTGTTCATAATCCCCATGAACACTGCTGGAGTGTTGGTCATGCCGAAAGGCATCACCAAGAATTCGTAATGTCCATACCGACATCTGAAGGTTGTCTTCAGTACATCCTCGTCATGTACCTTGAGCTGATGATAGCCTGATCTAAGGTCTATCTTTGAGAACCACTTCACTCCTTTCAACTGATCAAACAGATCATCAATCCTCAGCAGAGGATACTTTTTCTTCACGGTCACCTGGTTTAGGTGCTGTAAGTCCACGCATAGCCTCAAACTTCTGTCTGCCTTCTTGGAAAACAACATCGGGGATGCCCATGGAGAAACACTAGGCCTTACGAATTCCTTCCTCTATAAGTCCTCCAACTATAACCTTAGCTCCTGGAGCTCTACAGGGGCCATCTGATATGTTGGTGTAAATATCGGTGTTGTTCCTGGGTACAAGTCAAAGCAGAAGTCTACCTCTATACGAGGAGGTATTCTTGGGATATCTTATGGAAAGACGTCCTCATACTCGTCCATCACCACTGGAAACTGTGGACTCACCACATCCACCATGTTAAAGGTCATGCAAGCTAGCTGATATGTAATTGGTTGCACCCTCCTGAGCACAAATCCATCTTGTGTTACTCTATTTTCCTTCACACCAACAAAGGAAAACTGGCCTCCATCTCTGCACGTACATCGCACTATATGTCTCAAGTAGTCAATCTGTGTGTGAACTAATGATTACCAGTCCATGCCTAGAATGAATTTGTAGGGATTCAACACTGCTAATAGAAGATCCCATCTGAAACTCTCTCCTCCAATAGTAAGATCACACTATCGACACTAGTGTGTGACCGTTTAATCTCTTCTCGTAGGAGTATCCAAATGAAAAGGTTGAGCTAAAAGCTCAGTCAGAATCTTAGAGTCCAGAACAAATTCCATGGCAATGAAAAAATGGATATCACCTGTATCGATATGAACTGCGAATAAAGTATATAATATACAGATCGTACCTCGTATCATCTCAGGGACATCAAGATCGTGAGCCTCTACTACCTGTAGTTGGGCTTGTCCCTGTCCACCTGCTCCCTAAGCTTGTGGTGGACCACCTGGGGGTGGTGGTGATAGTGCCTCATGACCCCAACCACCTCCCGCTATACATCCTGCTCCCCTGCCTCATCCGCTGCCTGGACGATGCTCATGCTCCTGCCGTTGTCGCTACCTTGGTGTCCCCTCCACTGTCAACTGATCATCCGCGCGGGGAGTCAGACAGTCATGAGCTCTATGACCTTGTTTTTTATAGGAAAAACAGATCATGCCTCATTGGTGGATCCCTCGGACTCTCGAACCTCGCACCTCTGACCTTACATCCTGGGGTCACCCTCTGGAAGGTATATCTTACTTGGGCTTCTGCGTCATTTTTCTACTACCAGTTGTAGATGACTTTGCTACCTTTCATCTGGTATGGGATCTCATTATCGTTGCCTACTCAGCAAGGAAGCTCTCCATCATTAAATCTCACTCTAGCACCCTATCCTACATCGGGATGCTGAGAGAAACTGTCACAGATCTGATCTCTCATCATATCCCTTGCTCAAAGGTCAGGTCCCTAAAGTAAGGGTATCATACCATGTCGGTGGAGTATCGAGATAGGTCAATAAATCTCGTCGAGTATTGAGCCATAGTTTGGATGCCCTGCTGCAGATGTAGCATCTCCTGAATATGCATAGAGCATAGTGTCACTGGCATGAACTCCACCCTGAAAAGGATATCAAAGTTCGTCCGGGTGAGGGTCATCTTTTCATTCATCTAGAGTGTCGATCTCCACCATCATCATGTCAAGACTTGAATAAGGATAGCGGTCAAGATCTCCATCTGCTCGGAGGGTATCTCTACTAAGAGAAAGACCTGAGAAACTGCCTCAAGCCAGTCCTATGCTACCTGGGGGTCTATATTTCCTCAAAACCTTAGAGGCCTCTATCTCTGGAACTCATGAAACATGCTCAGCCGGCATGCATGATCCACTGGTAGCATCTGCTGCTCAACGGGTGGTGGTGCTACTGGTACACCACCCAAAGGTGACATCACTATGAGTGGTCCATGTACTAATGCCTCATCGCTTGGTGGGACACTATCACGATCTATAACCAGAATCCTAGCTGGCTGTCTTTGTGGAGGCATCCTATAAGAAACAGATGTTCCACGGTCAATAAGTTATACATGGTGAGCTGAATTGAGAAATATCAAGAAAACATTTCAAAACACTAGCAACCGGTGTTTTCATGTACCGATTTGGAAAAAAAAAATTAGGGTTGTGGTGTATGGATACGTCGGTCTCCGCACCAACACTATACTTTTTGTACTGAATACAAAACTCAAGACACTTTACACCATCGCCTCATTATAATTAGACTCTTAGTTCTTCTGGTAGAACAGACCGCCCTTTGATACCACTTTGTCACGACCCTTCCCATGGGGCCCGAACATGAATACCCCAATCCCACCTTCCATAGGACAGGGTTTGGTGACTAACACCTGGAGGCTTTTCCGGAACAGGGAAGGAATTTCCTTAGAGATCTGTACACACTCAATAGGGGAAATTGAAGTAAAAAACCAACAAAAGTAAGGTATAACCACAATAGTAAAGTACAACCACAAGTACAACTGTAAACTGAAAATAGTGGGCGAGAATACAAGCCCTATAAACTGAAAAGAAAGTAAACAGTTGATGCATCTACCCTGGAGCTCTACCTAGAGGGTAGTAGTTATAAGTCTGAAGTTGAAGAAGAGGATCTCTAATACTCCCATCGTACCAAGCTCCACTAAGTCCCGAACCTCCAAAGTCTACCTCAGAGCGTCAGTATTCTGCACTAGACTCACACGTGTGGGTAGAGACCATGTAGGGGTGAGTATAAAAATACCCAGTAGGGGACCTCAAGACCCCTAAAGGTCTTTCAGTAATCCACAAAGGAAAACATCTTAATAAATACCACAAAGGTAATATCACAAGCATGATCTGAATCATGGAGCACAAAGAAAAAGGGATAGCTCACTCTAACGGTATAACTTCAAGGTTACTGGGATAGGGATTACTAGTTATAAAACCAGATCATCCTATCCATAGTAACTCTACTGCTGACCCGTAGAGGTCACTGCATGCTGACCTGTATTGGTCGCTAGATGTTGACCCGTATTAGTCGCTAATGTTAACTCGTATTGGTCGCTGGTGCGGACCCATATTGGTCGCTAGTGTTGACCCATATTGGTCGCTAGTGCTGACTCGTATTGGTCACTGGTAGAGAGGTAGGGATGATTAGTCGTAAATCTAGATCATCCCACTCTGAAGTTTCTGATGATGACCCGTATTGGTCACTCTTCTTCTTCATGTCACAGTCAGCCACTGAATTCCCACACGAAGCATGCCTGATCTCCGGAAGACTCTGCTCCTCAATCCATCATTCATATTTCAACTAGTATGAAGTCCCGCAAAAGGCATACCCAAAGTACTGCCCTGTCATAGGGGTCCAAACATGACAGACAGCGCGTCAATCGCACGCCCGGTCTGTGAGATATGGGCACTTTTGTAAAAATGGATCGGTTGGATTCAAGCCCGATCCAACCCAGTTCGCATGTCAAACTCCATCAAAACTCACTTAGATTATCTCCAAAGGACCACCTTGTCACAAGGGTCCTTATTCCATAGACGGCACATCGATCGGACGCTCGGTGTGTCAATTACACCCCCTTCTGTGAAGTGGGGGAGATCGCACCTCGATTCGGACCAACTCGGTCAGGCCTACTGGAATATTCCATAGGGAATGCTTCCTAAAAGGGGTCCCAATGCCACTTACAGCGTGTCAAACGGACACTTGGTTCGTCAGTTACGGGCATTTCTTTATTCAGGGGCCCATTGGGTCTGGGACCGGTCCGACTTGGTCAAACCATCCCGATGTAATGGGTCCCAGGGTATACCTGACCCTACCTGGGTCTGTCCCATTAAGGGTCGGCCTGGTTCATTGGTTCTGGCCCGTCGGGGTTGGCCCGACTGGTTCACAGGCCCAGGCCGCGGTTCGCCTGGCCCGCCGGGTGGGGCTCAGCCCACCCGCACTGGCCCGCGAGTCTGGCCCAGCCCGCCCTAGATGGGCTCGGCCACGGCAGGCCTATTCTGCTGGTCTGCGGACTGGTCCGGCCCGCTGGTTGGACACAGCCCACCAGGTGACGCGGCCCGGCCTGCTGGCACAACCCACGCGGGGTGTGCGGTTTTCTACACCCGAACGACTCAATGAGCCATTCGATTTCATTAAGGACAGCGCTAGATGGCGTCTCCTTATCACCCGTGGGACCCATAGGAATTGTGTCCCTTCCATCTCACCGTGGCTTTGAAGTCGCAGCGCGCGACGGCATGCCACCTCCACCTCCGCAGTCGGCCCACTACCGACCGCCTGTCCGGCAACCACGGCACCGAGCGGCGCCGCACTCCTCCACGGCCGGCGAGCACCGGTGGACCTTCTGTAGGCCACCGGGTGAGCTCTGGTGGTTCGTTCTTATTTTTGGACAGATCTACAGGCCTCTTTCACTGTCTTCGCCATAGCATAACCCTCTGTCACACGTTGCCATCAAATTGGGAAAATTGTCCCCGAAGAATGCAATGATAAACGAAGCAGTGGAGAGTCTGGGCCTTGTTCGTGTGGCTCACACCCTCTTCATTTTCATTATAACAAGTGGGAAATATTATTCATAACATTTCAATAATATTAAATCACATCGAAACATAAACCCCCTACCTAGATGGGACGTTTGTTGTTGATGATCGATGGAACCTCCTTCGTCATTGTCATTGGTTCGTGATTCGGTGGCACTCATCACCACTTGTTGAATCTAGTCTCATCCTCCAGGTGGATGTTGCCGCAAAACTCCATCAGAGTTTCCTCACTTGAAGAATTCATGCCAAAACCCCACCCCGAGCTCCATTTTAGTAGGGGAGGGAAAGTTGAGTAATGCGTTGAATAGTTAATGAGGTTAATTAAATGAATTAATCAACCTCTTTTAATTCACAACAGTGAAGTTACGCAATTGATGAGTCAACCCATTAAATGTCTTGACAATTCACCGGTCCCGCCACTGCTGCTCATCTATTGGAGAAAAAGAAAATACAATAACAATTACATGTAATTTTATTATTCTTTAAAAAGTACAAAAACTATCTTTTTTTCCTGGCCTACTATGGTTAAAGTGAATCTTATCTTAAGAGAATCTCAGCATTGCAGATTCAATGGTGCCCTCATATTTTTAATCTGAGCACCGGTTCAAAAGATAGAAAATGTCGCCCGTGTGTTTACTGAACGTACCTTAAAAAAGGTTCAGAAATTCATTTCGGCAACACCAAGCCTCGGAAACATGCGCCTTCAATTTTCACAGACACATAAAAATGCCAAATAATTTTAAAAAAATTACATGGAATTTTTGGGTCTTTACACTGAAAGGATAATTTTAAAATAAATACACTTAATCGTGTAAAAACAGTTTTTAGAGAAATGATATTTTTAATCTTAAATTGTATATATAAGGTAAAGTTATCTTGGATACTGATTATAATGAAATAATTTTAATTATTAAAAAAAATAAAGGATATGAGTATTTCAATATAATCCAAAAAAATCACTCTTGAAAAATTCTTGATTCAAATAAAATACAAAAAACGACTTTTATATTAAAGTAACATTTTAATTAGTTCTAAAAATATTTTCCATAGGTTTTCTAAGTTCAAATAATATTTTAAAATGTATAATGTTATTCCTTAAATTCATATTTTATTATATCTAAGGTTTTATAAATTCCTAGGTCATTCTTATATAATGGTAAAGTCATATAAATTACAAGTTTCATAAAAATCCTATTTTTTTATTAAAAATTGATATTTTCATAAAAACATAAAAAATTAATACAAAGATAATTTTAATATGATAAATTCAAAAATTAAATTAGTTTGGTCAATTTAAAATTCAAAAATTTAACTTTTAAATAAAGTCATGAATAAATGATCTTTAAAGGGTACATTGCTTGATAGTTCAAGATGTGGTGTTTACTAACTATGGTAGAGTCTCAGGTGTTACATCCCCCCCCCCATAAAAAAATCACCCTTGAAATTGCGGTATATATATTAGCTACTGAAAAAATTTGGATACTCCTTCTGTATAGATTCTTCAGTCTCTTAAGTTTTCTCCTCTAATTTTTTATTTCTCTAAAGGAATTTCACCAATCGATTTGTATGATTCTATAATACTTGCTCTCTGGTGTCAAGAATCTGTATAGGCTCCTCATTCTAGTATAAGTTAGGCTTTAAATCTATTCCCTCATATATGAGAAAATGATTTGTATATGGTATGTATTTCCTCAATAATGAAACATGGAAGATATATTGTACTTTAGAAATGTTGAGTGGCATAGCCAATCAGTAAGATACAACACCAATTCTTTTTAGTATTTCAAAAGGCCCAATGTACCTAGGTATTAACTTCCCCTTTTTATCAAATCTTAAAACTCCCATACATAGTTAAACCTTCAAGAATACTTGATCCCCAACTTTAAATTACAAGTATTTTATTTGATTATTAGTATAACACTTTTTTCTACTTTGGGATTATTTAATGTGATCCAAAATATTCCATAATTAATAGTCATCTCCTATATAAGCTCTAAGATAACTAAATTTATTTCTATAATTTCTTCTAAATATATTGGAGTACAATACCACTTCCTATATAATGCTTCATATGGTTTCATCTAGATACTTTAATGGAAGCTATTATTATATTAAAATTCAACCAAAGGTAGTTACTGATCCCATATATCTTAGAAGTCAAGAGAACATGATCTTAGAATGTCTTACATAGTTTAGATAGTTATTTCAAACTACCCATCAGTCTGAGGATGATAGGTAGTTCTTAAATTTATCTTAGTGGTAAGATCCCTTTGAATACTCTTCTATAATTTAGTTGTGAATTGAGGGTCATTTTCAAATACAATCTATATAGGCTCCCCATGAATCTATAAGATTTAATTGATATAGAGTTGGGTAGGGTTCTTAAGGGGTAAATCTTCTATCATTGCTAAAAAATAGGTAGACTTAGTAAAACGATTAATGATGACCCATATAGCATCATTCTTCCATGGATTATTTTGGATTCTAGTGATAAAGTCCAGTATAACACTATCCCACTTCAATGTCATTATAGGAAGAGGTTGCATGAATCCCTTAGGATGTTATCTTCCAGTATTTACCTATTGGGATACTAAGAATCAGGACACATAGTCTGCAATTTTCTATTTAATTCCATCCTACCAGAAATGCTCACTTAAATTCCTATACATAATTATGCTTTTGGGTTAAATAGAGAAGTTATGTGCTTCATCTAGTAGTTCCCTCTTCAAATCTGGTATGGATGGAACACATAATCTCATTCCAAACTTCAAAACTCCCTCTTTATAGATGTATTATATAAATTTCCCATCATCTACTGTTTAAGTATTCCTTTGCAAGTTCCAATCATCCAACTAGGACTTATATATCCTTCCTAGTGAATATGATTAGTAATTTCTTAGAAGATTAATGATATATCCCCTTTCTTAGAAATCATTGTATCTATCTTCACTAGTTCCTTATATATAGGATCCTTGTTAGTCCTTATCATGGTCATAATTCCATGTTCACTCTAACTCAATGCATCATCCACCTTGTTTTCCTTTCCAAGGTGGTAGTGTATTGAGTAATCTTAGTCCTTGAGTAGTTTTAACCATCTTATTTACCTCATGTTGAACTCATTGTGAGATAAGATATACTTAAAACTCTTGTGGCCCATATATATATCATATTTTTCACCATATAGGTAGTTTCTTCTTATTTTTAAATTAAATATTATGGTTGTTAGCTCAAGTTAATGAGTTGGATAGTTATTTTCATGGATTTTCAACTACCTTGATGCATAGAAAATCACTCTATCATTTTGTATAAGGACACTGCCAAGTCCTTTCTTTGATGGAACATTATAAATTACAAATACTTCCTTAACTGATGGTAAAATTAATACTAGTTTATTAATCATTATCCTCTTAATATCTTTAAAACTTTCCACACATTCCCTTGACTATTTTAATTTAACCCCTTTACATATTAACTTGGTTAATGGGTTATACAACTAAGAAAAAATCTTGAAAAAACCACCAATAGTGACCTACTAAGCCTAGGAAACTTCATATATTGGTTATGTTCATTGGTGTTGGACATTCTTTGACTACCTTTATCATTGATGGGTCAATAGATATTCCATCCTTGGAAACAATATGGCCAACAAAATAAACTTTATTGAGTCAAAATTCAGAGTTATTATACTTCCTATATAATTCATTTTTTTATGGTCTCTAGAATTATTTTCATATGACTCTCATGATCTTCATAGCTATTAGAGTATATTAATATATCATAAATGAACACCACAAAAAATTTATCAAGAAATCCCTTAAATAATCTATTCATCAGATCCATAAATATAGAATTCAAATTAATCAATCCAAAATTAATTACTATAAACTTATAATGTCTATACCTTGTTTCAAATTTCATCTTCAATATATCATTCTTCTTCACCCTTAACTGATGATATCCCAAGTAAATATCAATCTTTGAAAATTATTCAGCTCCTTAAAGTTGATAAAATAAGTCATAAATTCATGGAATTGGATACTTATTCTTTATATTAATGGAATTTATATCCATATAATTAATTCAGAATATCATGTAATAATCCTTATTTTTCATGAATAAAATAATGACACTCAGCGGTGAAACACTAGGGTGTATAAATCACTTATCACTCAACCCCTGCATCATTTTCTTCAACTCCACCAACTCCACTAGTTCCATTCTATAAGGAGTTTTAGATATTATCCTTGCATCATGAATTAATTCAGTAGAGAACTCAACTTCATTATTTAGTGGATAACCAGATAATTATTATAGAAAAGCATCAATTAATTTGTATACCATGGGTACACCCTTTATTCTTAAGATATCTTCCTCGTCCATAGATCGCACTTGATCTTCCTATATACCCAAAATTTCATCAAGTAGTTCTATTGGGGGTGGGTCTAAAAAGGACTTATGAGATAAAATCTCTCCCTTTAGATGATAGACCACCATAATGACTTTTTCCTTTTCATTACTTCCCAAAGTGGGAAAGATCTTATCTAGGGGATCAATCCATTGTTCAATTATCAATGGATTAGTAGTTCCAGTGAATGATGGAGGATGTTGTCACATGAAGTGATCGAGTATAGTTACATCATGTTGTGGATCAAAATATCACTCTATGTAGGTGATATTATTTATTATAGTCTGGGTCAACTACCCTAATATAGTTCTGAACTGATCAGCCTCAACTCCAACTTTATTAACTTGTTTAAGGGGGCTATCTCTACATTGACTATGGGTGTTTATATGATTTCCATTCCTCCTATTAGTCTTCATATTTCTACAATGGTATACACATAATTAACTCATGATATTGAATTTTAAGATTCAATTATTACTAATTTTTCTAGAGTGTTTCCTAGAAATATTGATGTCTTTTATAATACTTGTGTTATCTTACTTGGATGATCTAAATATAATCCCCATGGTTGTTACTAAATTTCCTTTGATACCAACTGTAACATCCTAGACTCCAAGAACCTAGATTCGGTAGTTATATTACATTATTAGTACAAATTACAAGAGTTCCTAAAGGATTGAATAGTTTATTAATCTTGGAATACTAGATACATACATACATTACACTTGAAAACATAAGATACAACATGAATATATTGTTATAATATTATTATACCTTCAATAATGTATCCATGAAAATTACATATAGTCCTCTTTTAGGTTTACTGTGGAAAGAAAAACAAATAAGGGTGAGCTCAAATTCTTAGTAAGGAGTATCATACAACGGAATATTATATAACATAAACATAGCACAAGTGGTATGGAAAGAATAAATGAACAACATGAATCCATAATCAACTAAAAATAAGGTAATACTATATACATGATAATAAATTAAAACATGGATAATAATAATCATTGATCTCATACTGATGGAATGCATAATTTATGACATAAATTTTTTTTATCAAGGACTTATTCCAAAACACTCTCTTGTAAAGGGAAGAGGAATACACCAAAACCCAGTTTGTTTTGTCTCATAAGACATTTTTATTCAGTGAGGGGATATATAATTTTGGGCCCCATCTATCACCTAATCAAGTCCAATGTATTCACCGTAAGATTAATTAAGAAATTTCATAATGTTTCCTGAGGAACCTCTTACTAAATAAAACTTTTATATATGTATAATGAGAAATATAGAAATAAAATAATTCTCCATTCAACAGAATATTATGGATGTTTATGATAACATGACTTAATCGTATAGAAAGTGATGGGTATCATCAAAGTAATAGGTAGTACCTTTATCAAAGAAATATAGGGGTGAGGGTACCTTAAATGTGTTGTAATATCTATAGAAGATGTTTTTTGGAATCAATATCTTATATTTGTAAGAGACCAAATCAATGGTAGGAAAAATCCTTTATCATAGTTCATAAATATATTTTGAATTTTCCAAGTCATGTCCCCAAGGAGTGTCCATCCAGGTGTGCGATATTGGGTCCATTAATCATGCATCAAAGTGATTATTGTTTCAAAGATAAACAACCCATTTTTAGGGTGACTACACCTAGGTGAATTTGTGCCATAGTCACATCCACTTTCCAGTATCCATACAGGCATGTATTTTCTAGAAAATTACACAAAATTTTACTTTACCAAAACTTCATATGGTTTTTAAACCATGAAAAAGGTAACTCTTGAATCAAAAGAATATGAGAAAGGGATAAAAATATAGGATTATAAATCCTTTAAATTTCATAATTAACATGTAAAAAATTCTTTCACATCAATTTAAGAACCACATAAAAGAAAATAGGTGGTGATTATGACATGAGTCTAAAAGAGTGAAACCTGAGATAGAAAAACCCCACTTATGGATTGGGTAGAAATTTAATCATAACCTCATGAAATATAGGTATTAAACTTGATCTTAAAATACCCTGAATAAATTAATTTCATGATATAAATTCTCAAATAGGAATTATATAAACCACATAAATGAAATTAGTTGTATAATACAAAATATGTCTCAAAGAGATGTATTTGAGATGAAAACCATTAAATATTATCCTAAATTATATGATTTTACTTTAACCTTCTATATAATAAACATATATATCTTAATAAATTAATCAATAACCTTAATCATATCTGTTTTCCTTAATAATATTTATAAATAGTCATTCTCTAAATGAATTATTTTGATTTTCCACATCGGTGTTTATAGTTTTGATCATTTGTACTAGTTTCATAATAGCGGTATTCATATTCATTATTTTTACAAATAACACTATTAATAGGTCATTAAATTTACTATTAGGGATTATTTATAATAATTTATGATGTTTTAAATTACTTTCATGAGTTTTTTAGACCTTATCCTTGAAGATAAAGTTGATAATAAGCTTATTTTGGGGATTTTTGATGAATAGAGGGTGTTTCCTTAATTAATGAATTAGATATTGATATAATATCTCTGAAAAAAATTATTTATACATTTATACCATATTATACCAGTAAATAAGTTTTCATAGTCATCCATGATATAAATGAACGGTATTGTTCAAGTAGGTAGTTAAACCAACCCAAACATGAACATACCCCGATTTAATGAATGATTATGTGGTGATTTTGTTATAACATCATTATAATAGAAGAATAAAGATATTAATTCATGTTTATTAGTGTGAATTATTATAATTTTAATAAATTATAATAATTATTAATGGATATTAAAACATTACACAATTTGAATAAAAGATTATCCTCTTAGTATGATTATTTTAAACAATTAAATTAATGATGGTTGTTTGTTGATCATATCATTAGGTTATAAACTTTTTTATAACATAACCATAATGATATCATAAACATAATATTTATCATTCAAACCAATTTTTATAACCATCCTTGTATGGTGGTGAAGGAAAATGAAACACGTTATATCATGGAAGTTGTAGTCTACACAACACACAAACAATAGTTTTGTTTTTATTAATGGATGAGTTGTATGAATAAATAATGATAATAACCATAATATAGTAACATTAAATTATAATAATATCATTATATTAGTGTGGATAGAATAAATATGAATTAAGATAACTAATATAATATCATTATATTAGTGGATAATACTCATGTCAATGACTTGAATTTTCCTTGGAAGTCTCCATGAATTTTAAGTGATTATGATAACTAAAAGTGAATAGGGGATTATGTTAGTGGGATAGGGTTATAGGGAGAGGAAAATTGAAGATTTTAAATGAGAAATTTTAATGATAGGTGAGTCTTGAAGTGGTGAATATGTTACCCTTTTATAAGTGAAGGTGAGCGTGGTTTTGGGAGTAACCCTTACATTTTCAATAATGTTAGGTTACTATTCATGTTTCAAAGGACATAAAATGGAAAACTGAGGAGAGTAAAAGGATTTTGGGTTGAAATTCACCTCAACCACTTCTTTTAATATATATTTTAGTGTTTTAGGGGGTTTTTTATAACTTTTTAATTTTTTCCATAATTTACTTTTACCTTGGTAATTAATTTCTAACCATAGTAATTAATTTTAATGAAAAATATTAAGATTATACATGTTACAAAATTTATTTCTTATAATTTAAAATTTTAAAATTAATTTTTTAAAATTAAAATTATAAATGTTTGAAAGGTTAATTTTAAAATAAATACACTTAATCATAAAAAAAAGAGTTTTTAGAGAAATAACATTTTTAAGTTTAAAATTTATATATAAGGTAAAATTATCATAGATATTGAATCTAATAAAAAAAATTGAATTATTATAAAAAAAATAAAGTATATGAGGCTTTCAAGATAATACAAAACTAAATCTACCTTGATAAATACTTGATTCAAATAAAATACTGAAAATAGTTTCTATATTAAAGTAACATTTTAATTGGTTCTAAAAAAGTTTTCCATATGTTTTCTAAGTTTAAAGGATATTTTAAAATGTATAATTTCATTAATTAAATTAATATTTGATTTATTAAAAGGTTTTATAAATTCCTAGGTCGTTCTTATATATCAGTAAAGTCATATAAATTACAAGTTTCGTGGTAACCATATTTTTTTACTAAAAAATGACCTTTTTAGAAAAGTTCAAAAATTTATACTAAGATAATTTCGAAATGATGAAATAAAAAATAGAATTATTTTGGAAATTTTCAAATTATAAAATTATATATTTAAATAAATTATTGAATAAAGGATCTTTAAAGGGTGAATTAAATGAAAGTTCAAGATATGTTGTTTTCCTACTGTAGTAGAGTCTCAGATGTTATAAATAAATAGCACTTATGTTATCACATAAAATTAGAGTTCAAGTAAAAATCATTTTTAAATCAGTGATTGAGTATTAAATCCATGATAATTGGCCACAAAAACTTTTGGATACTACATATTCCAATTCATAAGTGGATAGTACTACCGAATGTTACTTCTTACTATACCACAAAACTAAAGACTCTCGATGTAATTTTTTATTCGTTATAAAACCTTTGAGATATGAATCTAAATAACCTTTTAGAATAAATTTAGATCTATGATGAAATAAAAATTTAAGTTTTGAAATTCTATTAAGATAAATATCTATTTTATAGATTTTAGATGTGATTCTTTTAGATTTACTTGAAATATTACACATATGAAAACAAAGAACATTATATATAGATAACTATAACTCAAGTAAATTATATTTTAGATCATGCCTCTATAAAATGTTTAATATATTGGTTTCTCAGATTCATCAAGATCAAGTTTATATAAGGTATCTTCCGGAATACTAATACTTGATATGTAGAAAAACCCAAATCATTTTAGAAAATATCTTATATATTTATGTTTATATAAATTTATCCCTTATAGTTTTTTATATATTCGATTAGTGATAAATAATATAATTTCACCCATCATACTCATCTCAATTTTACCTTGCATTTGTTTTGAAAAGATTTCACCAAGTGTTTTTTGGGTGGATCCAAAAATTATGTTATCAACATAGATTTTCATGTTTATATTATCCTTAAATAAGTTCCAAATAAAAATAATTAGATATTTTATTACTTTGGTAAAAATATCTTGAATGATGAATCTTGATAATCAATCATACTAGTATCTTGGATTTTCTTTTAGTTCATAAAGTGTATTGGTAATCTTAAAAACATGATCTGAAAATTGTGGATTTTTAAAATCAGAAAGTTATTTAATATAAACTTACTCTTGAACATATATATTATGGAAGAAATTATTAATATCCATTTGTAATAAAATAAAATTTAGATGATCTATAAAGGAAAATATAATTTGAATACACTCCATTATTGTTACCTGTGTAAAATTTTCTTTATAGTTTATTCCTTATTCTTTATTATTTCATTTAACTAGAATTATTCCAAAAAATGGTTCCATTTTCATCTAATTTATTTAAAAAGGCCCATTTAGTTCCAATAACTAAAATATTTTCAGGACATTTAAATAAATTCCAAACCTTTTTACATTTAAACTAACTAAGTTCATCTTATATGGATATTATGAAACCTTCATCACTCAAATCATAATTTGTCATTTTAGATTAAAATTGTGATAAGAATGAAATATTTTCATACTCATTATATAATTAACATATGGTTTTAATGTGTTGGTAAAAATCACTAATAACATTTTTAAAAGGATGGTCCTTTAACATTTTCACAAACCAGTCTTGTCAACCCTTGATCTGGGCACTTGATCCTACCTATATCATGGCCTGAAGTGCATTCTTGATCCTCATGGGCTAGAAACTAATGATAGGGCATCAAAATAAAATCAATGGGAATAATTTCTTCTAGATAAATAATATTTAACACATAGTGGGATTATACTAACAATCTATCATGGTTCATCCATACATTATAAATCCATGAAAAATGAATAAATAACACCAAATTAATCATAACTTGAAATTAACATCCAACTCAAAATAGAAATAAGCTGAACAATATCCAAAATACATCAAAAGGCTAAATCGGTCAATACATATATAAAATAAAATAAAAATTAAGTATCTGGTACCATCAATTACATATAAAATTTTTAATCCAACAAGTTTTTATTGATTTTGATTCTCACAAATACCCTCATTTGTTTTATTAATAAAGTTACTTTGAGTGGATTTAGGTTTTATATTTAATTGAATAATTATTTTATTATTCTTATAATTCTTGAAGACTTTTGTTAAGAAATGGTCTTTTTATTTTGTAATTAAGAATATTTGGATAAGTATTCTGGTCATTTTAAAATTTTGGAATCACTATTCAGAAAGTATAGTTGAAACCTAGCATTAGTTTCTAACCTCGCATTTGGAACCCCATGTTTAAGCTAAGCATTGTGTTTTGGAACCTCACTTTTGTCAAGGAAACTCACATTTGGGTACCTAACATTTGATATGTACCTAGCATAAGAAAACTCATGTTAGTGATATACCTCATATTAAGATCCAAAGGTTGGTATTGTACTCCATGTTCTGAAACTCTATATTTGGAATAAACCTTACTTTTAGAATCAACCTCACATAGAAAAATACCCACATTGATCCAGTCATATACAAGATTTAAATTTTAAATTTTATTTTATTTTTTTATTGCGATTTTATTGGAGTAAATCTCTCAATAAAAATATTAAAAAATCATTTCAAAATATCTACAACAATGGACTAATTAGTTAATATTTCTAAGGAAGGTTATAAATTTTTAAAACTGTTAAAATAAAAATTTCAGATACACTGTAAATTTTTAAGTCAATATTTATATGAAAAAAATTGGATCTATTTTACCTAAATTAATTTAGGCTACTTATTTATTCTAAATGGATGTATCTCTAAAAGTATGAAAAAAATTATTTGACCTAAATTAATTTAGGCTACTTATTTATTCTAAATGGATGTATCTCTTAATTTAGAATACTTATTTATTATCTGAATTTATTTCTCTAAAATTAACATTGGGATTTTTATAATGTCAAAAGGTTTATATCAGATTTTTCTACTTATATTAAAATCCATATTTTATTTTCTATTGTTTTTTGGAGTTTTTTAGGACTACACTTTGGAGACATGCATGTTTTATTAAGCTAAAATTATGTGTCAATCCTACTGCTACAAAGGTTAGATTACTTGGTGCTTCTTTATCTATATATTTTCTATAAAATGTTTCCAAATTATTCTTGAGGACTATGTATTAAAGACATTTATATATTCCTTTGAGATATATTCATATTTTGACTGAAATATCTATATCTGAATACTTCCTTAGAGAATTTATCTAACCAAATTCAATCTATTTTGTTTCTGAACAATCAAGTGTTGCATTTTTTAGGGAATTTTGTTAGTCCTAATTTAACTCCTTGTAAAATATATTTTTAAAAGTTTTAGTTGCTTGCACCCAACTATTGAGATCCCTTGGAAAAGGATATGCTAGTGAAAATCACTAAACTCGTGTAGAGAGTGTTATTAGAGTGGACTAGGGGATCATTGTTCCATGAACCACTATAAAAATTATTATGCCATTTTCTTTTCTTTTCTACTACATACTCTATTTAAATAAAATATGAAATAATTGTTTTTCAAGTTTAAGATGGATTGGATTGAAATTATTAAGTGTTTTAAGAGGAAACAATCTAACCCTCCCCCATCCCCCACTTGTGTCTTTATCATCATTTCAGGAAAACAATTGATATCAAATTCAAACTCTTTTGAAGTAATTTTAGATCTAACAAGTTTGAGTTAAACATCCAGATAAATTTCAATTTCAATGGATAACCTTAAAGAAGTAATATATATGATTAGGAGTCTGTGTTTTAATAGTGAAAATTTTTTATTCTAGAAATATTATGTGGTTATATATTTGAAAAAACTTGGTTTTAAATTTTATCTAAAGGTTTTCAAGTTGTATGAAATTTTGAAAGATGAACTCAAAAAATGGGATTCTACAACAGAAGCTAAATATGATATTCAATGATCATGAATGTAATTATTTATGAACTTATACCAAATGAATTCAATCATGTCTCTCAATGTTCCAGTACTTTTGAAATGTTTCAAACTATTTTTGTTTCCTATAAAGGAGTTTATTATGTTATAAAATTGAGATGAGATACTAGTAAGTTGAAGTTTGATAATTTTGAATTCATTAAGGTGAAAGTATCACTCTGATGAATGGAATATTGACTAAGAGAATCAATGGTGTTTCTACTCTTAAAACACATATACCTAAACCTGATCAAGCATTGAAATTTCTCATAGTTTTTCTTATTTGATATAATATAATTTCATTGGTAATTATATAGTAAAATATGGTTAAAGATTTAAATATGATTGAATTTATTGGTACTCTCATGAAATATTAATCTGAGATGCAAGCAGAAAGTAAGGATCATAAAATGATCAAGAAATAAAATATATCTCTCAAAATTTCTATTCCTAAATGAGAAAATGATTCTAAGGAGGTTGTTATATTCTTTAATGATTCAAGTTTTTCAAATTCAACTGAGTAATTTTTTAGATAGATAAAATATTCAATAATTTGTACAAGAGAAATAAAGTATTTAAGAATAATTTAATAACAATAATAAAAGTAGTTTTGGTCTAAATTAGATCAGATATTATGAAATAAAATAGCTAGGAAATATCAAAACTGATTACCCATAGCTTATGTATAGAAGATAAATTGAAAAAATGAGAAGAAGATTCAGATGAAAGTTGATTATCAATGAAAAGGAAAGAAATACATAAAGCCTACCTAGAATGTATTTAAAGATTCAAGTAGTTATTATTGTTTTAAATATGAACTAGTATGGGAAAATCAAAAAGAAAAAATTTGTTTTATTGCTTAAGAATATGAGTTATAATTCTACTATTATTTTATTTGTGATTCTTAATTTTAAAACTAATTAAATGAAAAGTTAATTAAATATTTTTCCAGATAGAAGAAAAATATTAAACCTTAAATAAAAATCATGAATCTATAAAAAATATTAATAATTTTTTCTTGAGTGAAAATGATATCATGTTAAAATAGAACTTATAATAGAGATAAAAATTGAATAAAAATTCTTCAAGCTACATTAAACGTGATAGTAAAATTAAATAGTTTCTTACTAAAGTATAATCCTTAAAAAAATTACTAGTGTTTTTACCTAAGGAGAAGATTATTTAAATAATATCCTTTAAAATAATATGTTTAATAAGGAAATACATAAAATTAACAGTTGTGGTGAGAAACCTAAACTTTATAAAAGTTATTTTTTCCAAGATTAAAGAAGCATAGAATGATTAAAGCTACTTGTTTTTATTATATAATTAAAGGTTTCTATAATGATTATTTTAGCTTAAGTAATCCTAAAATTATTAGTGTAAATAAATCATTTATTTATAGAGAATTTTCTAAAGTTAATTTTTATAATTTTTGGTGAAGCTAAACAGATCTGGTTTCCTAGATCCTTAATTTCTAACATTGTAGGACCCAAAATAATTTGGGCATCAATACCAATTCTTACTTGATATTTTTATAGGTAAAAATCTATAGGGGAAAGAATTATATATGGTATATGGAAAGTTGATGTAAAAAACATATGAATGTATACTTTTCTAACTTTCATAAACTATCTAATGTTGAGGGATGTTTGGCTATCTTTGGTTATAATTCTAAAGGGAAAATAATTGGAGTTAGGACATATAGAGATCCAAATTATATCTGGATAAAAAATGTACTCTATTTTCAAGGTTTGAATCATTATCTGATAAGTATTTATCAACTCATTATCGATGATTTTACTATTGATTTCTCAAATAATGCATGTCCTATTTTTAAGAATAAATTTATTAAGTTTAGATCACTTAGAATAGAAAACGTTTATACTTTGGACCTTAGTTCCTTGTGTAAACAAAGTGTAAGCTACTTAAATATTGAAGTAAGTGAATCTTGGATATGTAATAGAAGTCTTGGTTATTACATTATATTTTCCTTATCTAAATTATATAATAATAAGTTAGTTTTTTATCTTCCTTATCTTAAGTTTAATGATAAAATATTGTGTGATTCATGTTAATTAGGTAAGAAGTAAAGGTTGTATTTTAAATCAATCAACAAGGTTGCTATATCTAAACCCTTAGAACTTATCCACATGGATTTATTTGGACCTTATAGAGTATAAATTTTGGTTGGAAGATTATTTTTTATTATGTTAGTTGATAATTTTTTGAAATTTACTTGGGTTTACTTTTAAAATTTTAAAAGTGAATCTTTTTTAGTTTTTATGATTTTTGTAAGTTGGTTCAAAATGAAAAATATTTAAAAATAATTTATTTAAGAAGTGTTCATGGAGGAGAATTTTAGAATCTTGAATTCAATTGTTTTTTCTCAAATCTAGGTATTAAACATAATTTTTCTACACTAATGACACCTCAACAAATTGGAATTTTTTAAATAAGAAGTATAACTATTTAATAAATAGATAGAACTATACTAAATGAGTATAGTTTACTAAATTATTTTTGGGAAGAAGTTATTAATATACAAAACTATCTTATGAATAGATTTTTAATTATACATCCTATTAAAAAGATAAGTTATGAGTTATGAAATAATAGAAAACCTAAAGTTGGGTACTTCAAATTTTTCAAATGCAAGGTGTATATCTTGAATACTCAAAAAACCATGGTAAATTTGATCCAAAAGTAGGGGAAAGAATATTGATTGGGTATTATACTACTTCCAAATATTATAGAGTTTTTAATAAAAATTATAATATAGTTAAAGAATCATTTCATGTGATGTTTTATGAAATTTATCAATTTGGTCATGATAAAATACAAAATAGATAAAGCTGATGATTCTTTAAATAACTTGATACTTGATTATTCTACTGTTAAGTTTGAAAATATATTAGAACATGACTAAGATAAATCTAGTTATGAATATAATTAAATTGGGGAACTTGAATGTGTCTTAGTTAGATAACTTAGGACCTTGAAGAACCATCCTTTAGATACTATTATAGTTGACCTAGATAAAGGTGATAGGATTAGGAGACATATTGGAAACATAGTTGAGTTATTTGACTTTCTATCCTAATTTTAAATTAAATCTATAGAATAATACTTAAATGATGAGAGTTTGGTGATGTCTATGTAATAGGAGCTTAATTGGTTTAAGATAACTAATGTTTGGGAGTAAGTTGATAGGACCTCATACCATCATGTAATAGAAACTAAATGGGTATTTAAAAAAGATGATAAAGGTGTAATTACTAGGAATAAACCAAGGCTAGTTTCTAAGGGTCATAATCAGAAGGAAGGTATAGATTTTGAGGATACCTTTTTACCTATTATTAGTATTGATCCCATTAGGATCCTTTTATCATATGCATATTATATAAATTTAAAATTATACCATATGGGTGTTAAGTCTACCTTTCTAAATGGATAATTAATAGAGGATGTCTGTGTTGAAAAACCCCTAAGTTTCAAAAATATGCATTTTCCAAAAAAAATTAAAATTACTAAATCTATATATGTTCTTAAACAAGAACCAATGGTTTAGTATAAGAGTTTGAGTTCTTTTATTTTATAAAATGATTTTTTTATAGAACTGGATGATCCAACTTTTTTAAGAAAATATCATCTTCTAAAATTTTATTAGTATAATAATATTAGGTTATTAGGGGTAAAATAATATATTATTAGTATAAATTTATGTAGATGATGTTATTTTGGGTTTTACTAATCAAAAAATATTTAATTAATTTTCAAAACTTGTGAAAAAAGAGTTTGGAATGAGTATGATGGGAGAATTAAATTTCTTTCTTGGTTTTCAAATATTTTAAAATTATTTTGGAAATATTTTGAATCAAAGTGAATATATTATTGATTTGTTGAAAAAAATTAGACTTGAAAATATTAAGTCTTATACAAATCTTATATATACTAATATAAAAGTTGATTTGGATGAATCTAGTAATCTAATTGATGACAAATTTTATATAGGTGTGATTTTTAATTTGTTATATCTTACTGCTAATAGTCTATATATAATGTTTTTTATTTACTTATATGTAATATTTATTCAAATCCAGAATAGTCACATTTTATTTTTGTTAAAAGGATTTTAAGGTATTGAAAATGGATTATTTCTTTATCTTTTCTTTATCTAAAAACATATACTTTTGATTTAATTTCATATTCATATGGTGATTTTGGAGGCTATAGATTAGGTAGAAAAATACCTAAGGAATTTTTTTCTTTTTATAAAATTATCCAGTTTAATGGTTGAGTAAGAAAAAATATTCAGTTATATTGTCAACTATTATGGCAGAATATATATCTTATAGTAGTTATTGTGTACAGGTGTTGTAGATAAACCACACTCTTTTGTACTTTGGGCTTAATTTTGGTCATGTTTTTATTTTATATGATAATACTAGTGTTATAAATATTTTTAAAAATATAGTAATTAATTATTGAACTAAGCATATTAATATTCAGCATCATTTTCTAAGGGACCATATTAAAAAAGGTGATATCTCTTTAGAATTTTTCAATACTGAATATCATCTTGTTGATATTTATACTAAACATATTCCCACTACTAATTCTGATTTTATTAAGGGGGAGTAAGGTTTGTTTAATTTTAAATAAAGTTTATTTTTATTAATTTCTACTTAGTTATTAATATTTTTTATATTTTTTTCTATATTATTTAGTTTTTAGTTTTTACTAGTTAAATTTAGTTACATATTTTAATTTTCAAAGATATATTTTCATTTTAAAATCTAAAATCATTAAATTGAAATATGGTATTAAGAAACTCAATTATCGCCTAAAGTTTTCAAAGATAATTTTATCTCTTTCTCTTATCTTCGAACCTTCATATATTCAAACTTTTGAAATTTAAATATCCTAAACCATAAATATTCAAAACCTAATCCTTCAATTATTGTTTTTCATGGAAAATATGAAGAGAATTGATGATTATGGTCCCATTAGTGGAAAAAGTAAAAGAGTCTCATGTTTAGATTAGTGGGTGCTATAAAGAAGGGTGGTTGATTTCAAATAGATTTTTAAAACAAATATACTATTGAATAAAGACCTGAGTTTTCAAGGTTTTAAGTTTATATTTTATGGAGGAAATTGTTTTTAGGTTTTTAAAATAGAAATAAGAGATTTTTAAAAAATTTCTTGATTCGATTTAAGTGATAAGGAGGATATTGTTTCATTGAAAGTAGGAAATAATAAGTTTTCTATTTCTTATATGGATATGGCTCAAATCTTTCATTTCCCTCATGAAGAGAATTTTATTTTTAACTTAAGTTTGATTTTAGATGGAGTTTATAAATATGAAGACATCATGTATTTCCTCTTTAGAACATCTCATGTTAGAAAAAGTATACTGAAGGACCTAGAGGCTGATCAAAGGTTATTTGTTAAGTTTATTCAAACTGATGTTGTTCCTTATATTAAATAATCAGAGAATATCAATTTCCCTAATATCTATATAATGTTCTTTGTGTTGTGTGGTATTAATATGGATTTGTGTTAGTACATGTTGATTTATATGAATCACTGCATCCAGAAGGACTCAAATATTCCTTTTATCTTTATAAAAGGTCAATGTCTCTTATTCTTTACAAAAGTGGTCTAATTGCTAATATCAGGATAGTGTTGAGGTGTAATTATAATAAAATTATTTCTACTGGTACTTTGAGGAAGTCTGACTTATTCTAAAGTGTTACAAGAGGGAAGACTATGCCAATTGGATCATAAGAATATGAACCCCCTATTATTCATACTAAAGGGGATGATAGGAATCTTAAGTCTGTTAGACATACTAGACATAGTGTCGAATAATTTAGTGAATTAGGATTTGAAGGGGGTCTTACTGGGACATGATTTTCTGGAGGTGAATCCAAAGCTACAGGGTAACATGACTCTATTGTTAGTGGTGAAAATTTTCATGCAAGTGGACAAAGAAGAAAAATTTTCAATGTGCATATATCTGTAGGAGTTAGGGAGTTATTTAGTTTCTAAGGTTGTATAAGGAATCTTATATTGATATATAATATAAATCTTTGTTAGTTAAAATGCCTCATAGGATATAATAATAAGCACTAGTTGATAAGGTTGTTGAACTTTTTTTAAGAGAAGTTTTTCAACTAGTTCCAATTATGAATAAAAGAATATAAAAAGTTGTTCATGTTGAGGAATAACCTATTAAAGCCACTACTCATTATCCTAAGTTACAAATAATAGAATAATTTTACTTAGGTGAAAATATGAGCATTCTAGTGGCTGACTCTACTAAATTTATTGAGAATCAATCAATATCTTCAGTTGATAAGTCCTTGGAAATGAATATTGAATATTTTTTTGAGATCAGAGAAGTGTCTGGGGAAATTTTTTACATTTTGGTGAAGGTATGAACATTCAATCCCTTTATTTGGTTTAAGTTTTAGATTCCTCGGTCAAATGATAGGTACCCTTAGATTTAAGGAAGGAATCTATTTTTGAATTTCATGCTCTAAATTTTGATGTAAGCATGTTTTATAGATTTTTTTTTTAAAGATAATGTTGTCAAGCTAGAACCAGAACATGAAAGTTTAAATAAAATATTTTGAGGGATTTAAAATATCATATATTTCTAAATAATATTATGATTCTTTTTAGGCTCAGTTTCAGATTTTTGAGGAAAATTCTATTTCAAGAAAATATTTTTATGCCTTGAAAAGATACATCACATATTAGTTTTGAAATCTAAAAGGGGATATGTTCTAAAAATTAGATTTAAGTTATCTTAAAATGTTTTGGTTGAATCGGTTTGAAGTTTTGAAGGCTTTAATTTCAAGTTAAGGTAAAAAAATATACATCTACTAGAATAAGATCTGGAGATGTTTTATGGAGGGTGGAAGTGTTATTTATTGATCTCAATGCCATGGATGAAAGAGTTCAAAATATGCAATGTGAAAATGTGACTCTACACACTATTTTGAAAAATAAAAAAGTGCTCATTTATATATTAACTTCTATAGAACCGAGTGTAATAGATATGTTCACTCGGCTTAGAAGTATGATGGATAAGTATTTCCAATCTTATGAAATAGTTCATAACTTTTTTAAAGTGAATTTTGTTGAAGCCTTGAAGGTTAGTCCGGATTCTAAACATTTCCTGAGAGAATGGTTGGATCCTTTAAACCATAATTTCAAATATTTTATGGTGGATCTTCAGGCGATTCACAAGAATTTTTGGGATGCTTTAACCTTTGCATTATATTCTGAAGAATTTGAATTTTCTTTCAGTCCTACCTCAAAACCTAAACCATAATTTGTTTCATGTGCTGACAATATCTTTGTAATAAAAAATCACTTATAAAATTGAATTTATGTTACTATTTTTTATTATCTTTATGTTTTATATGTTCTATTATTATGTTTTTAAGCCTATCCGTTACAAAATACTCTTATTTTTGGATTGTATAACATTTACATGCCATTTTGTGAAAAAATAAATTTTTTTTCTTCCATTTTCATACATTATTTTTTATCTCACAAAAAGTGGGAGAAATCTTGACAAACAAAAAAAATTAAAACTTTAAAAATACCCTATGTCTTTAATTATAACTTATTTCTTTAAAAATACCCTATGTATTTAATTTAATTGATTAATTTAATTGATCGATATATTATCATTGTTTGATAATTGCAAACCTGTAAGTATCTTTGTGTTTACCATTGTTTCTATGGTTTTATGGGTTTTATGATCATTAAAAAGGGGGATATTTTTGGGCATATGAATGTTGATCCAATAAGTTTTTATTTATTTTGATGATCACAAATACCCTCATTTGTTTTACTAATAAACTTACTTTGAGTGGACTTTAGGTTTTTATTTAATTGAATAATTATTTTATTTTTCCTAGAATTATGGAAGACTTTTGTTAAGTACTGATCTTTATATTTTGGAATTAATAATATTTATCTAAGTATTCTAAATGTTTTAAAATTATGTAATCACCATCCAAAAAGTGTAGTTTAAACCTAATGTTGGTTTCCAACCACACGTTTGAACCCCATGTTTGAGTTGAACATTATGTTTAGGAACCTCGCTTTTTTCAAGGAACCTCATATTCAGGTAATTAATTTTTGATATGCACCTAACATAAGTAACCTTAGGTTAGTGATATACCTCACTTTAAGATCCATACATCAGTATTTTACTCCTTGTTTTCAAACACTATGTTTGAAATTAACCATACATTTGAAGCTATACTTTTAGAATAAACCTCATGCAGAATAATCCCCACATTGATCCAGTTGTCTATAGGATTTAAATTTTGTGTTATTCAAAGATTTATACTATGATTTCACTGGATTAAATCATTTGGTAAATCTATTTAAATACCATTAAAAATTTCTATAGTAATAGAATAATTTATTCTAATTTCTAAGGGAAGTTATGAATTTTCTAAACTGTTAAAATTAAAATTTCAAATAAATTGTTCATTGTGAAGTTGTGATTTATTTGGATATTTTTTCATATTTTTTTGACCTAAATTAATTCAGGATACTAATTTATTCTCTATAGATATATCTATAAATCATGAAAATAATAATAATTTGATGATCTGATGCTCGATATTCTATGAATCACTTTCTCTAATATTTATATCAAGATTTTCATGATCTCAATAATTTTCTATATTCTACCAATACTACTATTAAAATCCATATTTTATGTGTTGTAATCTATTGGAGTTTTTTTAGGACTACCCTTGGGATAAATGCATTTCTTTATTAAGTTGTTTTTGTGTGTTTGTCCTGTTTCTATGAATGTTAGATTAGCTATTGCTACTTTATTTTTCTATTTTCTATAGAATGTTTGGAGATTATTCTTATGTACAATTATTTGAATATATTCATACATTCCTATGAAGATATATTCATATTTTAGATATAATATATACATCTAAATGTTTCCTTAGAAAATTTATCCAACCAAATTAAATCACTTTTGTTTCTGAACACTCAGGTGTTGAGTGTTTCGAGGACTATTGTTAGTCCTGCTTTAAGTGCTTGTAATTTTTTTTGTAAAAGCTTCAATTTATTTCACTCAACTATCTATATCCCTTATAAAAGGTTCTATAAGTTAAAATCACAAAGTTTGTGTAAAGAGTGTTAGTGGAGTGGTCTAGGGGGTCTTTGTGCCCCAAACCAATATAAAAATTGATGTGCCCTTCACTTTTCTTTTCTAGTGAATACTCTATTTAAAGAAAAAGGATATATTTATTTTTCAAGTTTAATAGGGATCGATTTCAAAATTATCATGTGTTTTAAAAAGGATAAAAATAACCCCCCCCCCCTCTTGTGTCTTCGTCATAGTTTCAGGAAAACACCATCACCATGTGACTCTATGGTCAATCTCTTTCTATAACATTTCCACTCCATGAGTGATCCAAAACCTAAACCTAAACTTATAATCCTAAAAAAATCATTTGTTTTATAGACACCGAGTGGAGTGAGTAGGGTGTGAGTTTAATATCCTAATAGGATTTGATCAAATATTCTATACATTTCCTTTTTCAAAACATTCCAAAAACACTAGTTTAAAATATAATATTTTAAAATATATTTTCTATTACTTTTGGAAAAGGAATCCATGAATGTTACTTTAAAATCCCCATTTTGAAATCTAAATAAGGATTGAATCTAAATGGATACCTTTTCATTTAAAATCCCTTTGAAATCATACTTTTCAAAACAATTTCTAAACTCAAGTTTATAAGGATACTATGAAAGAAAATCCACCCCAAGTAAACATCAATCATAAAAATATAATTAGGTAGTGAAAATAAAAAATAATAAGGTAATAAGATGCATCAAGATCAAAATAAATCATAACATGAGGTAAGTATCAATAAAATTATATGAAGGGATGTATCTAAAACAACCATAAAAGATATAATAATAAATTTAATATAATAGAATGAAATAGTTATAAAAGAATAAAGTAAAGGCATCATCAAGTACAATAGTGGATAAGTCAAGGAAAAGTGTATACAATCTTGGGAAACTCCTAGACTTCCAGTGATATAATCCTAAACATACTTTGGTGGAATCATTTTTAGACCTATCAATGAATTCCTAGTATATAACCATTTATATTACCCTTAAATATATCATAAGTGGCATCCCTCTATTCAATATAGGTCTAAATCTAGAGGATACAATTCTTTTTCATCAGAACATGTGTATAAATCATCTCTAAATATCTCCCTAAGATTTATAGGAGGATCGTGATACTTATAATAGTATAGGGTGGGGAAGGATTTGTTTCATAGTAGACACACACCAATAGTGATCCATAGGGTGAAACATATCGATAGCATACCTCAATCCACTCTAATACACACACTTATAACTAAATCCCCCATTAAAACTTATAAATAATATAAAATACCATATTAAATCATCAAAAATAATTCTAACATAAATCAATTGGGTTTTAGTCAAGAGTATAGATCATTTGGGAAAACCCATTTACACAAGGGTAGGTTTTTTTTTGAAATATTTCATTTAGGTATCCCCAATCATTATATGAGGGTAGTTTTGTGTGAGGGTACTCATGTATAGGTGAATTTTCTCTTGTTTTAGGGTATTCATGAAATGGTAGGTTGCAATGATAATTTATAAAGCTTGTTTATGGGCCCTTTCAAAGCTATTAAAAGGTAGATCAAACTAATTTTATATAGCACTTTCAATATCACATGAAATTAATTGTTTGACATAGTGAAAGGTTAGTATAAACTTACCCTTTTATAGTGAATATATGTTGTGTGAGGATAAAATGTTTTGCATAAAATTTCAGAATTTTCCCAGTTTCTTCCTACAACATGATTCTTAACAAAATAAAACGAAATATAAATGGAAATCAGTGGTTTTTATATATGTAAAGATATCGAAATAAAATAATTTATGTTTCTTAATATTAGGAGATCTAAATGAGTTGTGCAAATTAAATAAATCTAAATGAACTTAAGTTGAATTAATATAGGAAATTTTGATGAGTCTTTTTTAAAATATCTGGGAGAGAATTCGTATCTATTATTTTTTTCCATTCTAAAAATGGAGAGTCTTACCCTCCATTAAATTTTCTTATTTTCTCTCAAAATTAGATGACTAGAAATCCTTTATTCAAGATATAAATGAATTTAGCGAACAATTAGAGTTCCTTCTTCACATCTTTAGGTAAATCATATTTCTCTCTCTCCACATTTTTTGGTGATATGGTTTGTTCTTGAAGTTTTTCTAGGTAGGGGATCTGTTTCCTTTATTTGATTTATGAAAGTGTGTTAAATCATGTTGAAGTTTTATTTTATAATAATTGATGTGATTAAATTTAAGGAAGATAACAATATTGAAAACTTAAATGAATAAGAAGTATATATATTCTCAAATTGTTGTTTAAATCGTTATTTCATGTATGTAAATTAAATAATTCACACTGTAAATATTATTATTTCTTTGCAATTATTATCATATGTAGTAGAATGTATATTATTTCATGGGTATTATAGAATATAATTTTATCATACACTCTAATGAACATTATTATATTGATAACTAAAATAGGAGAATTATCATGTGATAATTTTTATAATATTTTAAATGATTTTCTAGATAGTGTGTAATTTTGAAGAGTTGTGTGCTTTTTCTTTCTTTAGGGTATTATCACATGTGGTTGAAATTGGGTAAATTTTTTAAATCTGGAATGACTAAATAAATTAATTAAATCATCATGTTAATTTATTTTTCATTCATCCTTGAATATTTATGAAATATGGAAATATTACTAAAATCATGTGAGGGGGATGTTTAGCTAATAATAGTTACTGATATTAGGTTTATTTTTAAAAAGAAACTATGCATAATAAAGCAGTTAATACAATATGGTAATTAAAAATTTTGTTTTCTAAAGATAAATTTTTAGGGATGAGTGATCTTTTCCTTTTTTATTAAATATTGGAATACCTTGGTTCTATGGACTTAGTTTCACCCTAAAATTATGTGATGAAAATATTTATATCCATGTGTGAACACTCTAGGGTGATTATATCCTTGTTTTGTTTGATTGTAGACTATAAATGGTAAGGATATTTATGCACAATGGTGTTAGGAATGACATCGGGTGGTTAGAATGAATTGGAAGCCGAGATTGCTTGATTGGTTATTAATTGGTGATTACCTTATAGATGGATTGGTTGAATAATGATGGTTATAGTTCCCAACTGCTTGATGTGGTTTGATTCTATGTGTGGTAAGTTCATTCTCCTTGTCGTAGCTTAGTATGAGCCCTTTAGTACTTAGAAATTATGAAATTTAAATTAATTAATAAAATAATTGGGATGGTTCTTGATGATTATAGATATTGATGGAAAACATGAGAATAATAAGAAATTATGGTGTCAAAGGCACTTGGATTAGAATATTAAAGTATTAATCATAGAAGTGAATAAGTATTAATATTAATTCATGGTAGACTAATTATTTAATATTTAATATTGATTATTGTGTGCATATTTGAGATCTAGACCTTAGTGGTGGAAGTTGGGGTGTCTTATATGAAAATGGTTACAGATGAGTCTAATGTTGGGTAGTTTATATTAGTATGTTTGTGTACAATATATTTTATGTTTTATAATTTCATATGCTCCACCACCTGAGTCGGTAGGGTAATAGACACCCAAATGTTTTGGGGGTGTTTTCTACAATATCTAAGTTGTAAAGGGAATAGATGGATACTTACTCCCTCTCATGTGCTCTCTCTTTGGTTGTATAACATTATGTGGGCATACATGTGCTATAATAAACTAAGATATAGGGTATGGACCCATGAAAGTTATGATTTCTCTCAGTTTACTATATATTTATGTGTGGGATGTAATTTATTGAGGTTATAACACATATTTGTATCTGATGATGGTGATTATGGTTTCCCCCTGGTGTACATGCATGGGTTGTAGCAGTTTGAAGTATAATGCATGAGACACGGGATGTGATGGCTTTAAGACTTCTACCTGGTTATGAGACAAGATGATGATGAGGATGTGACAAGCTACATAAGATACAGAATGATTGAGATACATTTGTATGACATGTAGGATATGATGATGTTATGATGATAGGGATGAGATGTAGTTGCTCAAGATTTGATTAGGATTATTCATGGGAGGAATGAGCATGGGATGTGGGTTGTTGAGGTGTAAAAGTGAAAAATAAATGGGGAAGTGGAAGAAGGGTGCCCTTTATCTATATATATGTTTAAATTTGGATTGTTTACTTCTAGGCATTACTTGATAATAAATTCATGGTGAGTTTGGAAATATAGATTAGTTTACTAGATGACAAGTTGGTTTCATTCATTTATTCAATGGGATTCAATTTTATTCTTTCATGTTTTTCATGAGAGGTTTTAAGAAGGATCCCACTATGTATACATTTTTTTCTCACCCCATGTATATATAAACTATTTTTAGTTCCACTAGAGTAGTTTAGTGATCGATCTAGACTTTACTAGACTAGGTGAGTTATTAAGTAACTGTCAAAGTTGGGGTATGTGGTCGCTTCCTATGATTTCTTTGGTATTATTTCCAGTTATTCAGTTTTGTATAACATTACATTCATGTATTGGGATTACTTATTCACTTATGTTATCAAGTTTTTTAGTGTATTTATCATATATCTTATCCTTAAATTCCTATTATTGGTTAATTAATCCCATTTTTTTATGATACACCCTTGGTCACTACTAAAAATTTCACCTATCCCAATGGTTCTAGAAATCGTTGGTATAATGGTCGTTGCAATAGACCTATACCAACGGCTTTATATGAACTATTGGTATAGACTATCTAAAGTTAATCTATTATAATGGTTTCAATGAAACTGTTGGGATATATGTATACCAACAGTTCAAGAACCATTTCTATACATTATTTCTAGCATATAATCTATTCCAACGGTTTCATTAAAACCGTTGGGATATATGTATACCAATGGTTCAAGAACTATTGGTATACACTCTCTAGTATATAATATATTACAATGGTTTATGAAACCATTGGAATAGATATATACCAAATATTATGAAACTTTTGGTATACATACTTCCCTACCTAACTGTATACCAATGGTTCTGTGAACCGTTGGTATATCCTCTTACCCCAACAACCAGAAGCGTACCCATCATCCTCTTCCAGACTTCTAGAGGCAATAAACATGACTTCCATAACCTGTAAACATGATAGTTCTCTTCCAATCTTCCATAACATATAAACATGAATGCACCTGTAAACATGATAGCTTTGAATCAGTGCCTGTTGGAATTTCATGAAATTTAAGGGATATGAGTTTTTTGAATAAAACTGACCATTTAAAGTAAAATCCTATACATTATAGGGATGTTCATGAATTATAGTTTTTTTTCATCCATGTATGGAATTCAATAAATAGGATGGGTTCTTCCATTTAACCAATGTTCTAGTGTGTGTTTAGGATGGGTTCTTTCATTTAACTTGTGTTCTAGTTTATGTTTAGGTGAGGTGATTTAGAAACCATGTTAGGCATGTCATTAGAACATGGGAAAAATGTTTCAATATGAATATTAAAATGAGTAGGCACTACAACATATGAATTGGTGGTCGTAAGATGAAGATTATGGTGGGGAGCACCATAAGCCTGAATGGTGTTAAACAATGACATCATCATTGTTTTTAGATATATGGGATCAGGTAATCAACATATTGATGTTGTAATTATGAAAACAAGCATTGGGTCTGGTTTTTCGATCAGAGAACCTTAAATTAATGGTTATTCCTTGGATCTGTTTTGAGTGTTTGGGAGTGAAATGTGGTTGTTTAGCCTTAAATTATTGACCAACATAGGTCAGGATATGTGGATGGTTTGGCCACTAAGACTTCCTGGGGATGATAAGAATTATAGTGAGGATATTTTGAAACCTTGTATTCATATAGGTGTTCATAATTTGAAAAAAAAAATTGAATTTTCAATTACTGGAGGGGTTGGTTTTTTCAATAGTTGTTTGAGTTATATTTATAAGGGTTGGAATCAATCTAAAAGGCATTTTGGACATCATAATGGGGCTCGATATATAGATTAAGATCTTTTGGGAGCATCAAGGGGTGGAGGTGGCTGTTGAAAAACTGAAACAGATCACTAGTGGTCTTTTTTGAGGCGAAAAGTTACAATATTACCCCCTCAGGTTTTTGAAGTGGGAGGTCCCCTTTTCCTCATCCATTTGTGAAAAACATGGGAATTCATCCCTCCCTCTTCCCCTATAGGACCCTTTTATCTAGGTGTGGTTTTATGACTTTTCTTTATAAATTAGAGGTTAGTTCCTCCCTCTAATATCCTTTTTCAATATAATGATCAAAATTGTGTCATCATTATTCTTGTATATATGTATTCTGGACGTGGTATTTATATCTGGTAATCGAGTTTGTATTATATTATATTACGGAACTATTATAATAACCATACCCACTAGAACATAGTAATCAGACCTCCCACTCTCGCACTCACTAGGGCTCTAATTTGACCACTGGTTCCGACCCCCACATAGTTATATTCCTTTAATAAATTTGTCTTATTTACCATTATTCTCCCATAATTAGTGTAACTGATGTTATTTAACCTTTTCAAGGGTCCTACAAATCTTTTTCTTAGCAATTCTGAGTTATCAGATGCATCATCCCTTTATCTATTCTATGTTATATTGGTTTGGATGCTGCCACCCCTCGATCAAGACTTTTAACAAGGCCATCAATGAATTTAGGGGGATTAAGATTTCACAAAATGGTGGCACTAATTGAATCTAGGAAAATTCTCATCAATTTCCTCAAAGATGAAAACATGATTACTTTTATGTCTTCCAACCATAGTTTTTTCAATTTTATGAATTTCTACTATCAGCCTGAATGGCCCGAAGGCCTTCTTTTTTATTTTATTATAGATAATCCCCCTTTTTAAGGGATGAAGGGGAACCCGTACATGACCCATAGGCCCAAGGTTCAAGGCTCGACACGATTCGTAATACATGACCCGAAGGCCCAGAGGCATACTATTCCCAATACATGACCCATAGGCCCAACCCACAGGAACTTCCCCTCCCCTATATTCTGCATCATTCATCACCTAGCTCTCCACCTTGAATTTCTGATCGTCTAGCATTGCCCCATACAAAGTTGCACGGTGCCTGGTCCTGATGGCGGTTGTCATACCCTCTCATTCTTCCAATCTAGTAGCTCTGCATCTGGTGACTTCTAGTCTTGTTGCTCTGATCCTCTTCTAGTGCCTGCTCTGTGTGAATGGGGCTACTCCATGGTATTTGTGGCCTAAAGGCCCTAAGGCCCGAAGACCTTTGATGACCCGAAGGCTCTGGAGACCCGTAGGCCCAAACCAGTGGCTCGAAAGCCCAAATCGGGTGAATAGTTCCAACTGCTACAGTACTAAACAGTACCTGCTACAGTACTGCTACGGTAACCTGGAAATTCACCTCCACCTGGTTTTGAACCTGGTTCTCTTGGATGCCAAGCAGGATCCCTTTTAAAAATGTTTCTATCCATAGGGTGAATAGAAACATGATTGTGCATTATTTGGGTTTTGACTGTAGAACTCAATATTTCTATCATCATATCACCATGTGTATTTTTGTGGAGGTTGATATATTGAAATACTCACTTAATTATACCTCGAATTAAATTGAAGGATAGTACATGTATAAACAAGAGTTTCTCTTCTAGTCTTCATCATATTGAAACCCCCTCCCCCCCTACACAGCCCCCCTCCCCACCTGCACAGCCCCCCCTCCCCACCTCACCCCCAGCAGCCTCCCCCTGCACAGCACCCCCCCCCCCCTCCCCACCTCACCCCCAGCAGCCTCCCCCTACACACCCTCCCTCCCCCCTGCACACCCCCCACCTGCACACCCCCCTCCCCACCTGCACACCCACCCCCACCCCACTCCCCTACTACACACCCCCTCCCTCTCCACCTCACCCCCTGCATCCTCCCCCTACACAGCCCACATCCCCACCTACACACCCCCCACCTCACCCCTAGTATACTCTCCCTGCACAGCCCCTCTCACCCCCTACACCCCCCCACCCACCCACCAACCTACACATCCCCCCACCTGCACACCCCCCCCCCCCAAACACACACACACCTGCACACCCCCCCCCCTCCCCACTTACACCCCCAGCAGCCTCCCCCTACACCCTCCCCACCCCCCTCCCCACCTGCACATCCCCCCCTCCCCCCTGCACAGACCCCCCCCCCCCACCCACCCACATGCACACCCCCCCTCCCCACCTGCACACCCCCCCTCCCCACCTCCCCACCTACACAGTCCACTCCATCTCCTAACTTATCTAACATAATGAATTTAACAATTAAAACAATCCATTAACAAAAACTATAAAATTAGATTCATTTATACATTTGGGAAAATAAAACTCCCACTTTGAAATTATTTTCAATACCCCTTAACTTCGAGATTTAATTCTATACTACCCCTATTGAAAATAAATTCAATGATTAAAATTTTCATTCCCCCTTATTGAAAACTAAAATAGAAGGGAAGTATATCTCCTACTTTCAACTTTCTTAAACTGAAAAACATATTCTCCCCTTGATATTCTATTACTTTCTTGATATAAGATTGAAATCACAATATTCTTAGCAATAATCCATAAGTAATACAACTCTAATCCTACATGGCTTAAATTTATATAGAAAAAAAGAATGATTTTAACAAAGCATCAAAGTTTTTCATATATATTCTTTAATATGGTACCAACTCTAAAATAGAAATTTCCTTGATTTCACTAAGGATGAGTTTTAGTGGTATATCATCATGCTAAGTACCTGAAATATTTCCAAAATTTGTGGTTTTGGATATCATCCATTTATGATGATATCATTGATTTTTTTTGTAATTGATATCTCTCATGTAACAAGGACACCACCATAATTTCAGAGGCACTTTTCTGGAATATAAAGCTAATGTTTCCTATAAATCGCATAATATATTGATGGATTTTCAACAATTTAATAGGATTTATACTCTATTATGGTTTTCTATGGTGAATTTACATAGATGTAGTCAGATGAGTTCCATAGATGAAATAGTATGTCTTCCCAATATTGGAGGGGGAATTCGTTTAGATGGAGATTGAATGATTGGATGGAAACATGGAATAGAAAACTATGTGGATATTATAGATGGGTAGTGGTCACATGTTTGGAAGTGGGACTTTAGTGTGATCATGAGAATAAAAATTGAGTGGGGTATTATTAAACTCGCATTCAATAAAAATTATCAAGTGGTATAATTTATGGTTCTGATGTAGAGTTATTTTCATAGACAAATGTAGGATCTTTTATATGTTTATTCAATATATGAAACACTTGGGTGATCCTAGAAGATTATAACACACCATCACCATATAATTTTGATTTTAGGAAGATTTATCCAGTTAAATAGATATAGAATCATCATTTGAATAGATACTCAACTAGAGGAATCATGTGTTATGTTAGGATAAGTATTCTACATTATGTTATCACCAGGTGGTGTGTTCAGTGGAAAGATATAGAAAAGTTTAATATAAAATATTTAAATAGGAAGGATGAGTTCCATGGGTGGATAAAAATGGAGTCTAAGTGTTTGAATTATTAAGAGGGAATTTTTATACATGTAATGGTGGATTTAGTAATGATCTAGATAATTCATTGAGGTTTTTGGTAGGGGAAGATTCCAGTATCTGTATGAATGTCTAGAGTAGATGAAAGAATTTATGAGGTTCATGAAATTCACAATTTCATTGATGAAATACATATAATCCTTACATACAAATACTATCTCACCACATGATTTCATGTTTAGATTTTTTGACACCCAATGGAAATAATAAATACATGTGTAAGAGAAAAAAAATGTTATATAGAGGTAATCTAGTCATTTTGAGGTGTCCTTTTTGAGATACTAAAGGTCCTACATGAGGATATTTCAAGGTTACCTTTTTATTCTATGGAGATTTCATTGGCTAAACTGGTTAGAAGACACCGCCTTCTCAAATATAGTGAAATCCAAGGGTGAAACAGCTTTAATTTTGAATCATAATATGTCTATAATGAAATAATAATTTCAAATAATAGTTGTGTAATAATAAACAATGACTTGAATCAAGAAGGGTTCATAAATAATAGGGGATATATTATTTAGGGAAAAAATAAAAAACAAAAAACAACCTTATATTTAAATAAATATGAATGAAAAAAAGAATAAATTGAGGCAGAACATAAAACTCAGTTATATCTTATATATTTGAAGTAGAAGAACAAAAAATTGTTTATTGGTAAGAAGGGTTCGCACTCTAGGAATAATGGGATATGTTTGGAGCTATCGTTTAGGGAACAATGTGGGTATAATGGGATATATTCCTAGTTTCTATATTTGTGGCATTCTATCCCAACAGTTTTAAAAAACCATTGGGAACTTTGATATGAATGAACATATACCAACAGTTTGAATAAATTGTTGGGATAGGGGGTAAATGGGGTAAACTCCCAATGGTTTAAATAAATCGTTGGAATAGGGGTGTGAGCATTCCATATCCCAATGGTTTTTTTAAACCATTGGGAAAAGTATCCCCTATACCTATGGTTATCTCAAATCGTTGGGAAAAGTAGCTCTAACAGGTCTTATCCCAATAGTTTTTCAAACCATTGGGAAAATACTCTCTAAAAAGTTCTACACCAATGGTTTTTATCAAACAATTGGTATAGGTACCCTATCCCAATGTTTCATCTAAACCATTGGGATATGGGCGTTGTTATAGGAGGTATTTTTAGTAGTGGGTGCTATTTTTCACCATGTGCCCTATTAGAGGTAGGATTTGGAAGTTATATCCTTCTCTTTATTGTCAGTCTATGAGGTGTATCGCTGGAGGGAGATTGTGACACTATAGTATTGTATCCTTATAGGCATGTAAATTTAATACCCCATTAGCCTTATGGTATGTTGTGATATGTTTAGAGGCGCCCTAGAACTAGATGAAGAAAGTATGGCCACAACATAGGTGAAGATTTTATAAGGATTGAACAACACTTGTTCTACATAATGTAAGATATTATAAACCTCATTCCAAATATCACCATACTGTGAAAATATGAAACCATGTATAAATAGGATGAATAACATATACCTTGCACTAATGTTAGTTATAGAAAAAATCTTCAATCATAATGGTTTGATGAAAATTCCTTACAAGAAACCAATGAGTTCATCCTTCCATGGTGTATCCATGATTTGATTGAATCACCCAACACTTAAGTGGGATCCTCCATATCTCCCATGGTATTCTAGTACCTCTCAATGGCTGAGAGAAAATCAAGAAGAGATAAATGGGATAATAGATAAAGAGGGATTAGGTAAGAATTTAATGAATAGATACACTCATATCAATTACTTGACCTCTTTATATAGGCCTCAAGTACATTCTCATGATTTTTTTTCATTTAATAATACATTATAAAATGTATGAGTAAATGGTTTTGCATTGAAAAACTTTTTAACCCATAACCATTTCAATATCTCTGCATTTCATATTATAAAACCTTTGATCAATGATAGATTTTATGTGAAAGATGGATCCAAATATTAACACATAATTTTCAACTTCCTTATTAATCATAAGATTCCATGGTTATTATACAACATGAATCATATCATTATGATATAACTTTGTTATATATTATGATAAGCCAAGATAGTTATAACAATATATCACCATATCATACTAAATTATATGCCAAAACATCATATTGTATAAATAGATATTATACCATATGATATCACCATATCATTGCATATGATATAGAAAATATACATCATATGTATATAGGATTTAGGGAATGTCTCCATCAATCTCCTGCTTTTACTAAATATTTATAAACTTTATTCAATTTCACTTTATATTTTTTCATGTATAATAACGTCTAAAACCATATCAAAAACTCATTTTGGATATCTTCCAAAACATTTTTGGAAAGATATCATTAATTTCACCATGTATCATATCATATAAAACACCTTGTGAATATACCTCAAAAACTCCATTTGGATAAACTTTAAAACACTTTTAGAGAAGATCTCTGAGTTTCATAAAACTCAATCCACATTCAGTCAACCAAAAAATGTGAATTCGTATGAATTTTTAGTGTTTCAAACAAATATGAATTATTGAATCCATAGTTGTGAGTAAAGAGAAACCTCTGGAAAAGCATCAGTGCTACTCAAGATACAAAGGGATCTAGCATGATCTTTATCAAATGAATGTATCTCTATAACTATGTCCACCAACCATATCATATGATCCTTTTTTATAACACATAAATTAACAACAAGACGTAGAGTATGTTAATCACATATAGTTACTCATATGTTCTCAATTCTATAAGTATAGACTAACTAGTTTTATGAACACGTCATGTGTTATTCACCCTTATGAATAAGCACATCACATGCCCCTCATCCAATATATAAGTAAATCATGTGCCTTATCTAGGTATAGTTTCACACTCCTTTAATATATCTTAATCAAGGGCCCATATGTCATACTTATCATATGAGAGGATAAATCCTATCTTGGTTAAGATTCAACTGATGACATGATCATCAACATACCCAACCAACCTTGAATATCTAATTCTCTAGGATTTTGAAAGCAAGATATCAAAAGTATGAAGATTCTCATGCTAGGTAGATTTCCAACCTCATGTATAGGGAAATAAAAATTTGAAACATACACCCCTTATATACAAAATACATAATGTATGAAAATATATATGGTATACTTGGTGGGACATCTAGTGCATAAAACTTGTCTTGTGCCTCATGAGCATATTTTGTATCTATATACAAAATTCTACCCAGGATAATCCTAATATTTTATTACAAACTTTAATAATCCATGAAAAAAATCATTTAGGGATAACTCAAAGTCATACTTTGATAGGTTAATTTTCATTACACTTCACGTAATATATGTAGGAAACATGAAAAATGATAAAGTGGATATTGTTTTCATATAACATGATACATTTTATATTCTTAAACTATTTTAATAATGTAAAAAAACCACACATAAGTTCTCATATAATCATATCCCATGTGATAGACCGTTAGATAAGCCATATATTTGATGTTTTTTTAGTGTTTTATTAAACTTATTACATCTTTATGTAATTACCACCACATCTCTATGCGATTATCTGATAAAACCTTCCCACTAAACTTATTTAGTGAGTATCATCTATTAAGTAAGCTAGTTTGAATAATGGTGAGACTTATGAATCATATTCATAATGTATAACTCTTTTAACATAGTATTCAAACTCTTTTAATTCGTGAAATCTAATTTTATGGTGTTAATAACTTCTATTCTATACTTATAACTCTTTCTATGTTCATCATCATCATCATTCTTAGAAAATTTTCATCAAACTTTTCCTTGGGATTATCTATGTAACTAAGAGTGACTATTTACATTATTTATTTACCAACACATCCTAAGCTCCTTTAGGACATAAAGCTATATTCACTTTGTTAAGGTAACTAAATATAACTATTTACATTTCTCTTTACTAACATACCACAGGATATTAAGTGAAATTCACTTAGAATTTTATTTGAAATAATTTTTTTTTGTTTTTTAAGTTCTCTAAGTCCAAATATACTCCCACTAGCCTCTTAGAAACTATATTATCTTCAAAATATAATGATAAGATGCACAAAATTCTTTTATTTTAGAAAATAACACTTATTTCCTTTAGTGGGAATATTAATAAATAAACTATTGGACCATGATATATATATCCATCACACTAGTGTTCCTATTTTTATTTTTATGATTCATATGACATAATAGTTTCCATTTTATTATAACTTATTATTTATTATTTATTATGGTTGGCATGTATTTTTAATATCTGTATATTCTTTTATATTGTTCTCATTATTGATTATCTTTGCTTCTACTATTTTTTATGGTTATTTGTACTAGAGGGTATAATATCTATATGATATCCTCAAACCCTCATTGTTGGTTAGTAGCCTCTAACATATGGGGAATCACACTCTAGGTATGTGTTTTTTATGTTCGATCATGGTGGAGGTTAACTAGGATGAGGATAGTACATCAATGACCTTTTATATGAATAAATTTTCATTTATTGTAATATTTATGTCAATAGATATTTAAATCTTCCTATTGTAAATAATTTTCAAACTATTTTTGAAAGAAGAATATTCACTTTCACTCCACATGTCAGTAGCTTTCAAAACTTTCTTTCTTTAATATTTTTTCTAAATTTTGAAATCTTTGTCCTTTATAAAACATTTATTCTTTATATTCAAATGTAATATCCCATATTTTTTTTGGAACATCCCTCTTTGAGTTTTGGTTGAACCTATTTCAGTTGATTTTTAATTTTTCTTTAAAACTTGGTGGTCGAGTCCCTTTTTGGGGATGGAGAGCTTGTGTTGAGAAAAATGACCTAATGTTTAGGGGTGTATTTTTTTGAATTAATAGAGTCTGGGTATAATTGTTTCAAATTATTATGAGAGTTCTTCATGATTTGGAAATCTTTGGAGGTGGTTTGGGATGTTTCTGTAGAATCTGGGCTGAAATCTCTCTACTGAACACTTTTACATCATAAACAGTTTACATGATGTGAAATTGTTGTCAATCCTAAGTCATGACCCTATTAAGAGCATGAAAATTTTACACACCGTGAAATATTAAATCAGGGTTATTTTGACCCAAGGTGATGCATTTGTTGGTGTATTTTATAAATCAATAAATTCACGTCATGAAAGGGTTTCACATCATAAAATTCTCAGTACCAGAAATTTTAAATCACATTGTGAATATGATTTTATTTCATCCACCATATAGATCCCACTCTCAAACCCTAGAGAAAATAAAAGAAAATTTGGATCAATTTCTTCCCTTCTAGATTTCTCGATCGAGATTTTAATCTCCAATGAGTTTCATTGCTTTGGTTTTCCCCTCTCTTCTACTTATTCTTCATTATCATGGTGTAATATCTTGATTGAAATTGAAATGGGTTTTAATCTTGTGTTATCTAGGTTTCTTCTTGTGTTCTCCTTCATCGTCGTTCCTTATTGGAATTTACAATTGAGAGTTTTTCTTGAATCATCAGTTAAAGGTAGGTGGTCTAGAACAGAGCCTTGTAGTCTGTTTATATTTGTTCAAGTATGTGTGATATTATTTTATTGCACTGACACAAAGTGCACATTAACAAATAGAATAATGGGTGGTGATGATCATGTGTTTAGACTACTCTCTGGATCTCATTGGATCCAATGGTGTTGAGACCTGGCTTGTGGATACCCATAGGGTGAGCCAACCCTGGAACAATAGTGAACTAGTTAATGGCTTAAAATATGAATTAGAATGACATGAAATATCAAGTGATTTCTTGTGATAGATTCACCTTGGAAAATGGATTCCTTAATTAGTGAATTACTGGTGATAATTTGATATAAAACGGGTGTTCAAACTAGAATGAAAATGGCTTAAGATATAATTTAAGGAATGAATGGGTAATTAAAAGACAAATGGTAATTGGATGAATTGACCATTGTGGATTATGATATTATGATATGTTTTTTTGTGACTTGTGTTGTGATTCATGCTAAAATTCTTATATAAAGTGATTTTCCTAGTGATGTTGAAATACTTATATAAATGGATTTGTTCAATGATGTTGAAATTCTTATATAAATGGATATGTCTAGTGATGCTAAACTTTTTATATAAAGGGATTTTCTTGGTTATGTGATTATTCCATGGAAGTGTGGTTACAATTGGCATGGTTGTGATATATGAACAATGATGTTTTTTCATGGTTCCAAAGTAGTTTGATTATTGTATCGTATTAAATTATTAATTAATACTCTTGATTATTGTTTTATTGTATTCACTTATTATAAAACTAGTTTTTTTAGTCATGATGGTGTTAACCTACTGATTTTTACTCACACCATATTTAGGACACCATTTGGTACCCTATAAGATTATAAGGATGTATGTTTGGATAAGAGGAAAGGCCTTTTTGTTGATTGTTGTTTGTTAGATGGGTTAGATCTTGGATACAGGATTGACATGGGGTTTGGGATCGGTGTCTTTTGAGTTTATCTATGTTAGCATGGTATTTTTTTGTATTACTTCAATTTGAAATTTAGAAACATTCCATTCCATCATTACATTATCATATTATTATTATTGTATTATTCAGTTGACTTTTATTGTTTGGTTTATCCACTATGGTGTACAATTTCTTCTATTTTCCATTACTTTGATATTTTTTAATTTCCACTATATTACAACTCTGTACTATAGGGTATAGTATCCCCACTATGTTCTTTACACCCATTCTGCTAGTCAGTATCCTCTAGTGTATGGGGAGGCACTCTTAAGGTATAGTAACCAACCTAATTTGTCTATGTGAGAGAGTTACAGATTGGGGGACATTACAAAGTTGTCTCAGAGGTAGCATGTTGCTCTTTTCTCTTTCTTTACTATTTGGGAAAGGTAGAAAGGATACTAAGATATTTATAGACTTGGTAATGATCTTTTTAATGGGAGTAGCTAAACCATGTATGGGATAAAATCTAAGTACCTAGGGATGGGATTGTTTTTTATGATGTCTGTTTGTTACTGTTGATGTTATTTCACCTTGGCTGATTCACATGTTGTGTGATGTTGTTGTTTCCTAATATTTATACTCATGGACCGGTATGGTGTGTGATGAGTATTCATGCATCATGATAGGCACATTTGAATATATATATATATATATATATATATATATATATATATTGACACGAATTGTTCATGATATGTATATATTTATTTCATGTGATATATTTTCCTGTATGAACTGTGAAATGATATACCTATTATATATGATAAATGAAATGAAATAATAGTTATGTTGTGTTAATTTACTTATAATCCATGTTTATAGAGAGCATGAGCCAATGGTTCTCTATTGTTGTCACCTGTTGAGGTTCACCTTGTTGTTATCCATTGTTCTAAAGAGCGTGTATGTTTTATAGAGAAAATGCATCCTCATTATCTTTGAAATGAGAATCAGGAGAGTGAAAATCATCATACTCCTAATACAGCTGAACCAGAGCTTCCTATAGCCCCTGAGGATCATATGGATGTTAATATTCATGACATATTCCTGAGGGTCATGCAGTCCATGTAAAGGGAGAATATTCACACTTTTACTTTGATGTATGGGATGACGAGATAATTTCAGCTGTAGCATCTTCCTACATTAATTGGGGAGGGAGGACCCTAGAAATATGAGTTATATATCTAGTCAATCAAAACAATATTCAAGCACCTCAAGACTCCCACGAATAGTAGGGTTAATCTTTCTATATACATCCTTCATGGAACAACCAAGAATTGGTGGGACACTATATAAAAATCTAGCAGCAAGAGGAGTTATCCTAGATTGAATTTGAGGCTAAGTTTCTAAGTTACTTCTATCTTAAAATGTTTAGGGATGAGGAGGCGCATGAGTTCATGCACCAGACATAGGAGAGAATATCATTGATGTACTGCATTGGATGTTTCACTGACTTTCATTGCTTTGTTCCATCTTCAGTAGCTAATGGTATTTCCAGGGTGAGGCATTTCCAGGATGGGATTTGTAATGATATCAAGTCACAAGTGAACATTATTCACTTAAGTATATTTTAGGAGTAGTTATGGCTTGTATGAGTTCTTAGTGATGTTGTTTGGTTAGAGGAATTCACCAATGGTATTCATGGACTTAATAAATTGGATCTTTCATCCTTTTCTGGACAAGTTTTTGGTGGTTTTCCTTGACAAAATCTTAGTGTAATCTCAGTTAGTATATGATCATTCCCAACATCTTGAAATCATCTTGAGTACAATGAGAGAGCATTGGATTTATGCCAAGCTAACCAAATATAGTTTATAGATTGATAAATTTAACTTCTTGGGTCATGTCCTCTCAGAGGCTAGAGTGTCAGTAGACCCAGAGAAGGTTTCAGTTGTGGTATCTTGGGAGTGTACCTAGAATTTATTCTAGATTCATATTTTTATGGTTTTTTCAAGTTATTATCGAATTTTTATCCATGAATTCTCTTGTATGGAAGCACCAATGTTCAGGATGACCAATAAAGGGGTGAATTTTTTTTGGTCAGATGCTTACAAAAGATATTTTTAGGAGATTAAGGGTAAGCTAAACTCTACACTAATCCTCACCTTACCTATGTTGTTTAAGGCATATACCATATACTATGATTCATTCAAAGTTGGACTCGGATCATTTTTGATGTAGGAGGACCGAGTGTTTTCATATGGATCCAAATAGCTAAGAACACATGAGAGGAATTATCCTACTCATGATCTGAAGTTAGTTGCAGTAGTACATGCCCTAAGATTATAGAGACACTATCTTTTGTTTGAGATTTTTGTGGTGTACATGGACCACAAGAGCCTTATAAATATATTTTATTATTAGGACCTAACCTTCAATAGAGGAATTGGTTATAGTATCTAAAGTATTTCAGCTTATAGTTGGTTTATACACTAGGTAAGGTAAATTTAATTACTAATTCTTTGAGCTGGAATATGCTGAAAATGGTAGTGTAAGAGTATTAAAATGAGTGTCCGATGATAGTTCTCTTTAAATACATGCATCTAGATGTTTAGGAGTCCTAGGGATGAGTATCTCTGACTTAAACATTGGTAATATCTATTCTTATTAACCAAATCATGACCAAGTATATTTCTAATTTGGAGGGCTTAGCTCTGAGAGATATCTTATATAATGGGGATCTATTATGATGGTTTATTGGAAGTGGAAATGTTCTTTTTATCCATGTCGAGTATGGGTTCCTACAGGCTTGCATGAGAAGGTGATAAAAGAGTTGCATGCTTCTAAATGGGTAGTATATCCAGGGAAAAAATGATGTATCATGATCTTCGTATACAGTACTGGTGACCAGGAATGAAGGAGGAGGTACCAAGCTTCATGGTGAGGTGCTTCATCGGCCTATAGCTGAAAGATTAGCATCAGAGGCCTGTTAGAATTTTTCAGCCTATGCCCATTCCATAATGTAAATGGGATGATATCACTATGTATTTTGTGACAGGATTACCCAGGATCCCTCATAAAAATGATTCATTAGGGGGATCATGGATCAACCAACAAAGGTAGACCAATTCTTGACTATCAGAGATAATTTCATTATTGATGGTCTGGGAAGTCTTCACATGTAGGAGATGGTCTGGTTGCATGTTTTTATAAGGAGTATTATTTCTAATAGAGATCCTCATTTCATGTATCTGTTCTAGAAAGGTATTCATAAGGATCTGGGATCGTAGTTTTTTCTGATGCAGCCTATCATCCTTAGACTGACAACCAATTTGAATGGCCTATTCAGATTTTGGAGGATATGTTATGAGTCTGTGTTTGGGATTTTGATGGTTCATGGTAGTAGCATTTAGAACTCATGGAGTTAACTTATAATAATAGCTCCTATATATCAATCCAAATGGAAAATTTTAAGGATTTTTATGGAATAATGTTTTGTTTTCTTCTTTATTGGTTGGTGGAAGGTGAGTCTGCACTTGTTAGACCTAGTCTCATGCTGGAGATGTTTGAGTAAGTTCAAATGATCATAAATCGATTGGTGACCATGTATATTAGGCATAAATATTGTGTTAACTAGTGGATACGACCACTGGAGTTTAAAGTGGTTCATCATTTTTTCCTTTAGGTGTTTCCTAGTTTGGGGAAACAATGTATCAATAAATAGGGAAATCTAGCACCCAGGTTTGTCGGGCCATTCGAGATAGTAGAAAAGTTCAGTCCAATGGTGTACTTATTAGTCTATTCATAGTTCTATAATTCCATACACAACGTGTTTCATGTATTTTAGCATTAGATATATCATCCATACCCTTCTCACATGATGGATGTTTATGACATTGATCCTAGTATAGATGTTTCCTTTGAGGAGAATCTGATATGGATTGTATACTATAGTGAGAATTGTCTTTGGGAAAACACCATACCTCTAGTTCAATTGTAGTGGAAGTATCAGTGTGTTCAAGAGGAGACTTGGGAGAGGAAATATGATATACAATAACAGTGGCCAAACTTGTTCACCAAGACCCTATAGTGATGCTTGGAGTTTCTCGAGGACAAGTTGTTATATGGTAGGGAGGTTGTAAGATCCCTTATTTTTCTAGGTACATCCCTCTTTGAGTTTTTGTTGAACCTCTTTTAGTTTGGTTTTCTTTCTTCTTTAAACCTTGGTGGTTGATTCCCTTTTTGGGGATAGAGATCTTTTGCTGGGGAAAATGACATAAAGTTTGGGGATGTATGTTTTTTTAAATTAATGGAGTTTGGGTATAAGTGTGTAAAGTGATTAATAGGGATCTTCATGGTTTTTAAGGCTTAAAAGGTGGTTTGGGTTGTTTCTATAGAATCTAGGTTAAAATAAATATATTGGAAACTTTCATTTCATGAACAGTTTACATGATGTGAAACTTTTTACAAGAAGAACCCATGAACTGATTTAGAGCATGAAAATTTTATACACTATGAAACCGGTTCACACTGTGAAATGGTTGATTGGGGTTATTTTAACCCTAGGTGATGCATTTTTCATCATATTTTATAAATCAATAAATTTACATCATGAAAGGTTTTCACTTATTGAACTTCTCGAGACTAGTGGTTTTAAACCACATTGTGCATATGATTTTATTTCATCCATTGTGCAACTCCCTCTCTCAAACCCCAGGGAGACTTCATCTGATTTTGGAGCCATTCCTTCCCTTTTATACATCTTGATCAAGCATCTAATCTATGGTGAGTTTCTTTGCTTTGGTTTTCCCCTCTCTTCCACTTTTTCTCCATTATAGTTGTGCAATATCTTGAATGTTGTTGAACCAGGTTTTGATCTTATGTGATCTAGATTTCTTATTATGATATTCTTCACATTTGTTCCTCATTTTCATTTCTGATTGAGAGTGTTTATTAAATCACTGGTTTAATTTAGGGGGTCTAGAACAAATCCTTATGGTATTTTTTTTATTTGTTCAAGTATATCTAATATTATGTGATTGCGTCAACATGATGTGTGCATTAACAAACAGAATAACAGGTGATGATAACATGTGTTTGGACTACTCTTTAGATTCTATTGGATCCAATAGTGTTGAGACATATCTTGCAAATACCTGTAGGGTGAGAAAACCCTAGAAAAATAATGAATAGGATAATATCTTAAAATGTGAATTAGCATGAAATGAAATCATAGGTAATTTCTTATGATATATTCACCTTGGAAAATGGATTCCTTGATTCATGAATGAATGGTGATAATTTGATATAAAATGGGTGTTAAAACATTCATAGAAATATATTATGATATAATTTAATAAATTAATGGGCAATTGAAATAAAAATGGTAATTGGTTGAATTTACCATTATGTATTATGATATTATGAAGTGTTATTATTTCTGTTGTGATTTTTGTTATCATTCATGATGAAATGATTATATAAAGGTATTTTCTTGATGATACTAAAATTATTATATAAAGGTCTTTTCCTAGTGATGATGAAATGCTTATATAAGGGGATTTTCCCAGTGATGTTGAAATAATTATATAAAGGCATTTTCCTAGTGATGCTAAAATTCTTATATAAAGGGTTATGCCTTGTTATGTTATTATTCCAGGATGTGTGGTTATAGTTAGCATGGTTGTGCTATATGCTTAGAGAAATTTTGGCATAGTGTTGAAGTATGTTGATTATTGTATCGTATTAATGGATTAATTAATACTCTTGATTGTTGCTTTATTTCATGCACTTATTATCAGACTATTTTTATTTAGACATGGAGGTGTTGACCTATTGAATTTTACTCACACTTTATTTAGGCCTCCATTTTATACACAATAAAATTATATGGATAGAGGTTTGGATAAGGGAAAGGGACCTTGTTGTTGATTTTTTCTTGTTGTATGGGTTGGATCTTAGAGACGAAACCGACACGGGGTTCAGGACCGGGTTATTTTGAGTTTATTTGTGTTATCATATTCTTTTATCTGTATTGATTTAGTTTAACATTTAGATACATTCCAGCCTATTATTAAATTATCATTTTATTATTATTGGATTATTTAGTTGACTTAGATTGTTTGGTTAATTCGTTGTGATGTATTGTTTTTACTATTTTCTATTACTCTAATATTTGTTTATCTTTGCTATATTACAACTTTGTACTAGGGGTATAGTCTCCCTACTATGTTCTCTACAACCCTAGTTCTAGTTGACAGCCTCTAGCATATAGAGAGTCATTCTTGAGGTTCAGTAACCAACCTATTTGGACACATGAGAGAGTGTAGGATCAAGGGAAGTTACACAAACTTTGATAATCCAATTTGGCATGTTTAAGTTTCTTACATTTATTATAAATAATATCAATAGAATCATTCCTTTATTCCCTTCTTCTAAATTATTCATATATTTATTTCATGTATCTCAAGTTATTTTTTTTATAAAAATTTTTCCTCTAGAATATTCTTCCAATCTATTTTTCTAGCAGAGTAAATTCTTCATCACTATCATCCCAATTATGTTTAGAAATATTCTTAAGAGAAGTAGATATTTTTGTATTGTGAGAAAATAAGTTCCATTTTTCTTTTTTTATTTATTATAATCTATCTTTTAATTATTTTTATACTACTTAAAATTTCCAATAATTTGATCAACCTTTAGATTCATAATATTTTTAGTATGTTCTAACACTATTCTATTAGATTTCCCCTCTTTTAGAATAATTTTAGTGATCTTATAAACCATATGATTATCAATAATATCTAATTATCTAATAGATTAAAAACTATTTATGATACTCATAAATCTTTGATACATCTAAGCAATAGGTTCTCCATACATAAAATAAAAAACTTAATAATCATCCCTTAACATAGCTCTTCTGGTTTCCAATAATTTAGATGTTTTGAAATGTGTAATTTATAATTTCTTCCTAATTACATAAGTTATTTCACATGAATATATCTAAATATAGATATTCTTCATTATATAATATAATAAAGTGTTATAAAATTGTAATTAAAATAAAATTAAACTTTATCATATCTAATAAAATTTTAAAATGGATTTATCTAGAACCTTATACCCACTAACCATCATCTCATAATTATCAATTATAGTGTTAATAATATAATTGTTTATTATATATCCTAATATTCATAATTATTAATATCTAAGATAGGTGGTTGATTCATATTAAGATTCTCCAAAGTTTCAATAGGAATATTAGTTTTCATAAATAAATTCTCTCTATAATACATTAGTTTAATGAAAATATAGAAACTTGCACCAATACTAATTTTTTTATTAGATGGTTATCTTCAAAAGGGGGTGAATTAAAGGTTTAAAAAAACCTTACAAAAATAATTCCCTCTTAGGAGTAAAAGGCTCAAAATAATAAAAGTAAATTCGTTCCAAAATAAATAAAATGTACTAAAGTAATATAGAGACAAAAATAATAATTTAAAAGATACACACTATAAATTATATAATTTATAAAAGAAATTAAGAAAAAGTGATATAGTATAAACTATAGAATATAAAATTTCAATGAGGTTCTGGATTACAATCCATAAGTACCCTAAATAATTTTTATTAACAAAAGATATTTGCATTTTTGTCCCTGAAATATCTTCAAGTTTAACCTAAAGTGGTGGGAAAATAAATACATAATCCTGGAGAAACAAATTATTATATAGAATTTATTCAATCAAAATATCAAAATAAAAAAATCTTAACCAAATAACTTCTTTGATCAAAAAATCAAAACCAAATCCTTTTTAGGAATTTACCAACTTCTAATTGTAAAAATATATCCACCAAATGATACAATGCAATGTAAAAAAATAATCCATAAGGACTCCTTCAGTCTTGGTGTGCCAAAATATATGAAGACCTCACACCCTACTCACTGGACCAAGTCAACCTCACACACACTCAACCAAGAATTTATATAACACACACACAATATTCATGACAAATAAAAAATAAAAAAACAAGGAGATTTTTAACACTTTTTATTATGAGGTTCATAAATTACACATGATATCCATGGGAGAATTACTATTTTATTACATTAATATCAGAATATACAAAAGGTTTACAATAACATTCAAAAATTATCAATATTTGGCAGCCATACAATTTGAGTCATAGTCACACATGTACAAGTGGTCCCACTACACCATTATGGTGGGGACCAATTGGTCATCCAATTTTATTGAATTTTGATATTTTTTAAATTCCCACTATTTGACCAAGTGACTAATGATACCCTATAGCAATTGGACTTCTGACCACCAACATCTTATGAATAGTCCAAGTTACTTAAATTTTCTCAAAGTGAAATATTCATTCCATTTTTTTTTTAAAAATCATGATAAGAATGATCTAGTGTATCAATATAAAATACTACAAAGCGATATGTAACTACTATATTTCATCTACCAATCCACTACCAATACACACCCTCATTAAAAGATAACATCTTCCGATCAACTTTCCATCAACTAGAGACATTCTGTTTTTGTTTCCTGAACCCCAAGTTTATGCCATCTTCTAGTATTTATCCATCCAATAAAACTAATTCAACACATGAATAGGATTTACAACCTAAAAATATCTCACTTGAAGAAAATTTTAAGAAAATCCATGGAAATTCTCTAATAATTTTGAATGTACATTGATAATTCCACAAAAATAAAAATTGGTTCTCTCCACTATATTTTTTCACCCAAATCCCACTGAGGAAATTTGTTTCCTTGGATTTTCTTGAACTAAATTCTCGGTGAACATGTCTGTTGGATTCTACTTCCCAAATATATTATGTAAATTTAAAACCATTTCCTCTAGAAAATTCTAGATGATTTGATATATCATTTCAATGTTTTTCATCATTTAAAAAAAATTATAATCCAAGTTAATTATACTCTTAATATCACATAATAACATTCCACCCTCCTAACTATAATGCCTCGACCTAGGGATACTCGTCAGTTCCCAGGATGAGGTCACCACGTGGCCTTAGGTTCACCTCCCCATATTTTAGAGCATGTCAACTTGCGTAGTGGGCCTAATACATACAATGGGGAGACTATTTCCTCAAATAAAAGTCATAAAATACTACAAAAATAACTGAAACATCCATTATAAACATAAGAGTATGCATAAATTTATAAATATAATTCTATATAAAAGGAAATACAACATACAAACCCACAGTCATATAAGGCATACACTGATCTCCCACTGGGTCGATTCTAAATACAAAATAGAATAATAATACAATGTAGGCACATTTTCCTTACTACCATCAATGGTCCCAAGATAGCCTATCTCCAAAAACCCTTAAGCTTCATCATCCAGATCCATTGTACTTCATGTGTTGTACCTAAAAGTAAACATAAGGTATACGCATGCACCCAGGTGCCCATGTAGGGTGTGAGAAATACATCTCAATTGAGTATCACCAAGTTACCCTAGTGTACACCATCATATTTGTGTATTAATAAGGAATAAAATAAATATTTTATGTTTTGTGATAACCAATCAACCATGAATCCATGTACATCAGGTTTCCATATATTAACTTGGACACCATGACACCTGATCATACCTTCTTTAGTGTCATGTTAGAATCTACCTCATCACATCATTATCTATATAATTCCACTATAACAATTCCTAGAATGTACCTGAAGACTTGGGGTAGGGTGGAATTCAAAAACTTGACCCATTACCTATAGACACTAGGCATGGTCATACATCCATAAGACTCAACCCATCCCTTTTCACTCAAGAAAGGTTCATCAATCTCGTGTTGTCCCATGACCCAGCCCCCAGGGTGGTTCTCAACCCAATCCTATTCAGTTCAAGGTCCATTTCATTCACACCAACCTAGTCCACATCTAGAAAGGTCCTTGACCCAATAACCAAAAAAATAGGGCATGGTCATCACACCAATCCATCTTCACTAACTCTAAAGAGGTCGCATCTCATTTATCCATACCCATAGGATCTAGGGAGGTCCAAGGACACCGACCCATCCCCATAGACTCTAGGGAGCTCTAAGAGGAGTGAATTATCCCCACAGACTCTAGGGAGGTCTAATAAGCACATGAAAACACATAGGTCTGTAGCCCAGCACATAGATCATCATTTGATCCTAGGGTGATAGTCACTCAAGAACTATCCCCTTATAAAAGCACATATCACCTCATCTATCTAAGCATCTTTTGAGTCCTCTAGACCCATCATATTCTCTTATCAATGATATTATTTTTTTCCTATAACCCATCATTAAAAACACTACTAGAAGGCTCCACTGACCTAGACCTCATATCCTACTCCTCATCCTCATAAAGATCCCTTAACACTCCTATTACCACTACCTAGGTACCATCATAATTTATTGTTCTCTAATACCCTCATAATCCTAATGAAAAGTCTCAAACATTCCCCAAGATCTACACTAGGGTCCCATCACACATCTCCTAAAGGAGGCCTCTTAGCTCATCACATAGAGGAAACCCATCTTGTGGCTTTAGTCTAGTCTTGAATAAATCATCCTGGTCACTAAACTCATTGAGTTCTTAGACCACCTCATATAGTCATCTCTCATTAGGTGTGAGATGAATGGTCTTCTCACCATCTTTATTGGGCCTAAGACTCTCGTACCCATTTAACTAGCCCTAGGAAAACCATCCTAGGTTACCCACATCCCATTTCACACCCCCCAAGACCACCCAAGGACTCTTTTAATCCCAAACTTTACTCTCACCCCTTGGAGACATAGTGATCAAGCAATTATAAATTACCAAAGTACTAAAAAACACTCATCCTAGGTACAGGAGACCCAATGTCATCTTATCTCTTTTCTTTGGTCACTCCTAGTCCCAATCTATTCTAACATAACCCATGAAATGCATGAAGTCAAGAAAACTCATACATAAATAGGCATATGAACTTGTATTAAAGTGACCACCTACCGCCTTCAAGGAGTTACCACCCAATTCAAGATCTGCTTCACCACGACCAATCCCACCCATGCCTCGTTCATTCCCATAACACCATCTGAGCTCCTATCTCATACCATAGACTATAAATAATTAATTAAAAAATTATAATTAATTATATTATTGAAATATAATATAAGAAAAATATTTTTTACCTGGAACCCGGTAAACCATAGATTTCATCTGTTTTTTTCAAAAACCCTAAATAAAATAGGGTAGTGATATAACTCTAATGAAATGGTAATAGGAAGTGTACAAAAATCCTCTCAGATCTTCCTCTATCCATCACATTAAAAATCTTATTTGATTACGGTCGATTCCACTATTCTCTAATGGAATCAACATTGAACCCTAACTAAGATCGGACTAGTTCTCGGTCTAGACACCAAAAAAATAAAATAAATAATAGGGATAATTTTACTTAAAAACACTATAAGAAACCACTAAAATCATCCCCACTCAATGGAAATTAAAGGAAGGGAATGTTTAGTCGTTCAGACCTCTTGTGCGCTCCTTATCATCTAAAAAAAGGGTCGATCCCCCCCCCTTGTTTAAAAATAATAATAGACGCCCCATTCATGGGGTGAACCTATAGTTAATGTTGTAAACCGCTTGAAGCAGGGGTCCCCACCTTATTTTTCAAAATTTTTCACTGTGAATCCCTACTTCACAATGTGAATGATCTACAGCAGGTCCTTCCTATAGCCCAACCACCCCAGATCCTTTACAACACTTTCATAAACCCCTAATACATTCACCAAACATTAAAACACATAAAAGCACTATTTTAAGACGTTAAAATTCCTAGAACCCTAGTATGATCCCAATTCTCATAAAGAACCATCCACCAGATGATAAATTCAAAATCAATATCAAAATAATGACCCATGGATTTTTGGGTCATTACAAACTCCCTACCATGATGATTATCATCCTCAATAAGTCATAGTAGCCCTTAAACCATGTCTCCCAAACCCTTTAAGACATTAAATCATATATAAATCACCACATTCCTTCCCCAAATTCCTAACATACTTCTATTTCATAACTCTAAACACCAAAATCACCATTTATTGAAATTCAAGCCACCCACTCACTATTGATGCAAACACCGAGATGAATCTCACCACGCCTATCTCTCCCGACACACCTTGATGTCTCCAACCAAATTAAACCTAAGGATTATGGTGTTACCTATCATAATTATCACTCACAATAGTTGATTCCATATTATGGTGCTCCCCACCATAGGAATCGCTAACCAAAAATGTGCTTCCAGTGGCCCATCAACCAACTAATCACATCCCACATGATGCTCCTGACATGGTTCCCCTCTCACTATATCAAGAATCAATCAAGAATTATAGTCAGATTTTCTCTGACTGGATTTTACAAAAATGATCAGTCGCACCTTCCAACATGTACTCAAAAGAAAACTTGCCTCCAACTCAACATTTTCACCAATGACCCATACACAAAGTATCCCACTTATACCCTGATCTATGGAACCAACTTTCATTATTTCCCAATAATTTCCATCTCAACCAACACCATCACAGTAATTCATCACATGATTCACCCCATAATCATGTGATGAAACATGGTTTCACCCCCTAAACCATGTCATGAATTGCTAGTTCACCCCATGAATCACATGATAAATCATAGTTATGTCCCCTAAAACATGTGACCAATTATGGATTACTCCACGAATCACTCTAAGATCACACTGAAACCACTCATATCCTAATTCTAATGCACCGAATTCAACCAGTATGACATCCAAATTTTAAATATGATATTTTCCAAGGAACTATATACCCACATATCTTACCCTCAACAACCTCCTGTTATCACCTCGACCATCCACCGACCAGTCTTACCACATCATGACCCTTTTGATATAAGGGTATCTCGCTCACGACTAATATGTGGTAACCCACCATAATAGAATCATTATCTTCACTCTAAAGAACCTAAACACCCATTCTCTATGGCCCATGCTCTATATATTACTGCACATAATTATTGGATATGGTCATCCCGCTCAAACTCGAGCACCAACCCAAACATCATCATCCAATGATGTTCCCTACCATATAAATTATCTTACACCATTCCTTGAGTGCTGACCCAAACAGGTCCCATCAACATCACCCACACCCATCCTATCAACACCTGACAAGGGACAACTCTAATCGATCATAGAACAGTACCCTAATCCAATTATAATGTCACCTCCTCACACAAAAGGACATATCCCATTTCACCGTACCTTAGTTTTCTATAAATTCAAGAATATCATAAACACCCTGCCACTATAGAATAGAACGGGTTTTTCCAAATCCCAAAAAACTCTCAATAAACCCTCACATAACCCATTCACTAATTCATAACCCAATAAGGCAATATACATACCTAGTATGCATCTATACTCACACTCCAAGATTTTTCCTTGAAAATTCACACCAAAATTGACTCTCCACCTCAGGTAGAGTTACCCATTAAGAACCCTCTCCCAGGTTCTCACTCATGATTCTACTCGACCTATCCCAAAACCAATGACTACATATTCCCATGCAACCCGATCACACAACTAGACTCATGATCCCATGAGTCGTTTCTCATCAAACAAAGATCATGCACCTAACTTGATGACCATTACCCCATTAAATTTCAAGAACACCTCAAATACCAAGGAATATCTCCAATGAAAAGAATATCCACATGAACACCTACTAAATGAGTATCATTCCAAAACCATGAGAGTTTAACAATGCTCCCACCGAGCTATACTAAAATTCATCCTGAGAACCACTGGGATAGGAACTCAACCTTAACACCAGAAACACTCCAGGTTCTTAACATTTCAAAATCCCAAGGCATTTCCCATGCCTTTCTCCACAACCCCACAAGTTTTCCACAGAACCACCTGATTAGGTTATGTAGAATTCCACCAATAATCTATATGGAAAACATCATATAGGTTTTTGTTAACACTTTAAATAACTAAACTAATCTAAGTGACATGTGAGGGTCTTTTATTATTAAGGAAACTCATTACCATCACTAGATCACCTCTTAGGTGTATCATTCCCTCATTGAGTATCATAAGGGAAATAAATGATTGTATTGGCCCATAAGGGGTCTCTATACATACCTTGATGAATGGGTTGTATTTTCTTCATCACCAGATAATTTCTTTCACTAGAATCCACATGACCTTTCATTAGAGAAAATATTGTTGTTCAGTTGAGTAAAATTCCACCAATAAGTTATATGGGAAAATTATATATAAGTTATTTTCAACACTTTAAATAAGTGAACCCCCATTGTCAAAAAACCAATCGCATACAAGCAGGCACATATCATGTGATACTTATATTATTAATAATAATTCATGTACACAAATATCTTAACAATGTTCCAAGATCCAAAACTATAATTAATATCTCTATTAAACCCATCATATTCAATAAAACATCTCAATCATAATGTCACAAATCAAGAAAAACAATCCTATATCTCTAGTAACCAATAATTCCCACCAGAAAGGTGTTCATGACTCACCCGTATGAGGTACATCACAAGATTTGACGCATTATTAGGCCACCTATCTACTATCTCCCAAAATTATAAAATAATATAATCTTTTGATGATAATTTGTAATGACCCAAACTAGGTCCACTAATTATTTCCTGATTTGATGTCACAATATGACCTCAGAAATACCTCCCCATATTCAAAAGGTTTATGACTAGAGGTGATGGCCTAGTCCATACAATGGGATACTATGCCCTCAAATCAAATTCATATAATATAGCATAAATAACTAAAACATCCATCACAAACATCAGATTATGCATAAATAAATAAACATAGTGCTATATTAAATAGAATGTACCATACAAACCCACAGTTGTGTAAGGAAAACATTGATTTCCCATTGGGATAATCCCAAATACAAACTAGAATAATAACACAATGCATGAACACTATCTATACCACCATCATCGAGATCTACACACCTTGTCTCTAAAAGTTATCAATCTGTATCGGCTCGATTTACTGCACATCATGTGTTAAAACTAAAAGTAGATATAAGGTATCCACGCACACTAGGATTCTTGAGAAAGGTGTGAGAAATAAATATCAATAGGGTCTCAACAAGTTTCCCTAGAATATATTATCATATAGTGTATGTATGATGAATAAAATAAACATGTCACACAAGATCCTTGGAAATTATGTGATAACAAGGCCACAACAACTCCTTATTCATCAGGCCACTGTGTGCTAACCAATCCACCACGACACCTGATTATACTTTCTTCAGTTCCATATTAGAATACATCTCACATACATATTATGCTAATGTACCAATGCCCATCCCATACCCAAATATTTAGGGTAGGGAAACATCCAAAACCTTTACCAACTACTCATAAACACTAGGTATGACCATACATCCATAAGTCTTGGCCCATACCTTCTCACTCAAGGGAGGTCCATTGGTCTCCTCTTGTCCCACAACCTATCCCTCAAGGTGATCATTGACCCAATACTAATCAAGGAAAGGTCCAATTCATGTACACCAACCCAAGACAGATCTATAAAGTTCATTGACCTAATGCCCAAAGTAACAAGGCGTGATCATCACACTGACCCATCCCCATAGACTCTAGGGAGGTCACATCACACTGACTTATCCTTATAGGCGTTGGGGAGGTCTAAGAACATTGACCCATCATCACAGACTCTAAGGATGTCAAATCAAACTTACCCATTCTCATAGACTCTAGAGAGGCCCAATAGGCACATGTGAACACACAAGGTTGCAGTCTGGAACACATATCATCAAATGATATCAAGGCACCAGTAACTCAAGACCTATCCCCTCATCCAACTACATCTCACCTCACCTATACAGAAATACACTAAGTCCTCTAGACCCATTAGGGTTTCTCAAAGATGATACCACTCTACACTCATCACCCATTAGTTATAGCACTACCCAAAGTCTCCTCGGAACCAGAACTCGTGGTATGGTCCTCTTCCCCATCAATATCTCTCAATACTTCTATTCCCAATATCCAAGGACCATCTCAAGTCATTATGCTCCAAGCCCCTCGGTATCTCGAAGCCAAGTCCCAATCATTCCCCACAAGTTGTAATAGGGTTCATCTCACATATCATAATAGAGATCTCTCAGCCTATCACATATAGAAAACCCCTCTTATAATGATCTTATAGTCCCGAAGGACTCATCCTACTCACAACACTCATTGATTTCTCAGACCACCCTCATATGGGCATCTCTCATCATGGGTGAGATGAATATTCATCTCACCATCATCACTAGGTCTAACCCTCCCGCACGCATCCAACTAGCCCTACATAAACCATCATAACTTACCCATGCCTTGTTTCATGCCCCAATACCACCCAATATCTCTTGTTAATCTAAACATTTATCTCACCCCTTGGCGATACAGTTGTCGGGCAATTCCAAATTACCAAAGTGATAAACAAAAATCATCTTAATCATAGGAGACCAAACATTATCTAATATCTTTTCCTTGGCCACTCCTAGTACCTATCTATTCTACCCAAACTTGTGAAATGCATGTAGGTAATCATAATCATACATAAAGAAGCATATTATCTTGTATTAAAGGGACCACCTACCTCCTTTAATGAGTTACCACCCAATCCAAGATTTGTATCACCTCAGTCAATCCCACCCATTCCTCATCGATTCAGTACCACCAAAAAATCTTCTATATCACATCATACACCATAAATAATTATGTAAAAAATTCTATAATTAATTATTTAATTAAAATCCAAAAATGCATAATGCTCTAAACTTACTATGCACCACTATCGCACCAAAACCTCAGCCAATAGCCTATAGATGGTACATAAAACATTTACAAAAATATCCTAAGAAAAAAAGCACTATCACCCATCACATGGTCAACCATCAATTTTTCCTTTTTTTTCAAAAAAACTAAATAAAATAGGGAAATGATGCACCTTCAATGAAATAATGTAAAAAAGTGTGTAGACATCCTTTAAGGTCTTCCTCTAACTGAAATTCATGAAAACCCCTTCATTTACAATTTATTCCACCATGATCTAGTAGAATTTCCACTAAACCCTAACCAAAATTAGACTAGCATTAGGGATAGCCACTAGAGATGAAAAAAAAAAGGAAGATGAGGGAGGATCTTACCCAGAAATGTTTTAGGAAACCACCAAAAACCATCCCTCTTCAAAGGGTATTAAAGGAAGGGGAGGCCATTAATTCAGTTCTCATGTGTTCTCTTCATCATCTAAAAACAAAAGGGTGTTGATCTTCACTTTTATTTTAAAAAAAAAGTTGTTGATACACCATTCATGGTTTAAAACTTTGGTTCACAGTGTAAACTACTCAGGGAGGGGGGGTATCCCGCTATCCTAATTTTTCACACCATAAATCTCTACTTCTTGGCATGAATGGACTACAGGAGGTCCTTCCTACAACCTGGTTACTCAAACTTTTTTCCAACAATCTCCTGAACCCCCAGGATTTCCACTGAACCTTAAAACATTTCCAAAAACATTGTTTTAAGATGTTAAAATGCTCAAAACCCCAGTCTGAGTCCTGGTTCTCTAAATGAACCATCCAACAAATGGAAAATACAAATTTTATCTCAAAACAGTGACCCATTAATATGTGATTAATTACACTAGAATCTTTTGAGTTCCTCTATTAAGTGTGTCAATCATATCGGTTTCTTACTTGCTTCCACTACTGTTACATACTCAACTTCTATTGTGAACAAAGTAACCATTGGTTACATCTATGACATCTAGTTGATGTACACTTCTCTCTAGGTAAACATGAACCTTGTATTTCTCTTCCAATAATCTTAATCCCAAAAAAATTGTGTTGGTTTACCCTTGAAATAGATCATCTTACCCAAAGAATAAGGTTTCATCTTCCAATCCCTTTAATTATTGGATAATCCATTCCACATCCTCTCAGTGTTCCCTTCCTAGATTCAACATTAAATGACTCACAACTCCCACTATAAATGAAATTTATGGTTGAGTACATATCATAGTGTAAATAAAGTTACCTACTAATTATGAAAACATGATGTTTACCATGAAATTGGCCACATCTTATATTTTAGTCACATTCTACTTGGAAAGTTTTAAGTGTCCCACCAATAGAGTTGAGATTGTATTACATCTAGACATCCTAAAACTTTCAAGGACATTTTGGATGTAGTTGCTTTGATGTAGAACCAAATTATCAGCTTTCTTATCTCTCTCAATCTTCATTCCCAAAATATTTTTGGCATGACTGAGAACTTTCATCTTGAATCTTCTAGAAAACTCACACTTCATCTCCTAAATCCTTATAATTTCTTGACCATCAAATAAATTTTCATCCACATATAATATTAGTATGATAAAATTTTAATCATCCTATTCCTTATTATATAAACAATGATTCATATTTCATCTATTTGCACTTTTCTCAATAATTAATGCATCAAACTTATGGTTCTACTACCTTAGAATCTGATTCAAGTTGTAGAGGATTTTATTCATCTTCTATACCAAGCCTTTATTTTGATAATCATTGAAACCCACTAGTTGATTCATATAAATCTCTTCCTCTAAGTGACCATGGAGAAATTTCATCTTTAAATTCATTTTCTCCAAGTGAAAAATATTGGAATCTACCAGGCTCAATGCTCTTAGAATGGTAGTGTACTTAAATAGTGGTGAGAAAATATTTTAGAATTCAATCCCTTCCTTATATCTAAATTATTTCACCACCACATATTAATTATGGAATCTTCCTCCTTTAAATAGAATACCCACTTGTCCTCAAGTTCTCTCTTTCCTTATAGAAACTTAGTCAGCTCTTGTATTTTGTTAGTATCTAATGAACGTGTTTTTTATTTTATTATTGACTCCTAATTTATAAAATCACTGATATTAGTAACCTATTCTAGGATTTTAGGTTCTCCCTCATTCATAATAAGTGGTAAATTCATGTCAACCTCAAAATTTATGACTATATACTTGAATGTAGAAGATATCTACAACTAAACTTGAGATTCTTCTCTCTATAGTGCTGTATTTTTTGGTGATCAGTTTTTTAGAGCATGATATTTTTATGCTCTAACTTACAAATATTTCCCTTATGCTTATAAAATCCTAGATAATTCTATAATATCTTCTTATAGCCTTAGTTTTTTACTTTCATTGTTGTGATCTGATCTCTCTATAAATTTTTCCCTTCTGGTATTCTCACTTAGATCAACTTAGAATTGGTCCGCTAATTCATTACTCTCAAATTCTACTTTAGACAAGTTTTATTCCTTCCATAGAACCTTATCATTGAAGATAATATTCCTCATTTTGATTATTTGTTACATGTTATCATCCCAAAGTTATAATCCATAATTTTTATCATCATATCCCATAAGGAAACATGCCTTGGACTTTTCTTTGAGTTTTATCTATACCCTTTGAATCAACATGGATGGGGGGAAAGGCTACCAAAAAAATTACATGGATAAATTTCATTAGTTTATCGGGACATAGTTTCTATGGAATTTTATATCCCAATGGAGTGGATATACATTGTTTGACCAAATATGATGTTGTGATCACAAATTCCACCCAAATTACCTTAAGAATTCCTGAGTGTACTTGCATACTTCATAAATTTTTTGTTAATTTTCAGTTCATGTTCTCTACTACACCATTTTGTTGTTGTGTACTAGGCATAGTCTTATCCAGTATAATCCCCTTATTCTGATAGAAGTTTCAAAAGTTTATTTTATTATACTATCCACCATTATTAGATCTTAAGCATTTCAAATTCCAACCAATTTCTCTCCCAACTATGTCCTTCCATTGAATGAATGTCACAAAGGCATCGAACTTGTGATTTGTAAGGTATACCAATAATTTTCTCTTCACATCATTAATTAAAGTCACAAAGTATATAAACCTTCTATGAGAGTGGACTAGGCTAGGCCCCTAAATTTCTAACTTAATTAGTTCTAACATTTTATCTTTAGGATTCCATCCATTCATATTGAATGACACCTCGTTCTATTTTCTAACCACACAACTCTCATAACTTTTTAACTCAGTGTGATCAAGCTTCAGTGTTCCTTATATCATTAAAACTTTCATATTATTGTCACTTAGATTTATAATCTGACAATACCAAAACTCTATACTTTTATATGTTTTTTCTCTAATAATTACTTCTCTGTCTAATCTTCCAATCATATATAGAGTTATATCCTTGAAACCTCAGGCCACCACTCAATCCACATTACCAGCCCTATTGGTGAATATATTACTATAGCCAACCTCATCAATATGTCCTATGTAAATTTGGTTCTTCCATAGTCCTAATATGTGTCTAAATTATTGTAACTATAAGAATATTTTGTTCTTTATCCTAATATTAACATCAGTTTTCCCATGATTTTTAGAGCTTCATCTTCCAATTAATATACTATGCTAAATTTTCTGAATATACAATTCATTATGAACCTCTTCTATATCATTTATTAGAATGATTATCTAGGGTCAATCACCTCTTAATCCATCATAATCATGACATTGAGAAACAAATTGATGTCTCCCTTATTTATACTCATGAAATTTAATCTTACAGAAGTTTTTTTTTGGGGAAGTTTCCCTATGAATCATATAGTTCTTCTAGATATTTCCTCTTTTCCCATACTTCTATCATATTAGACTAGAAACTACTAATTTACCTCAATTTCTATCTCATGACTTATCTTCTGGTCATCTTTGAATTTTATATTGAGGTGATCTCCCCATTCCTTCTATTTTAGCACATTTCTCGAAGGTTCTTCAGCCTGACTCTATTTGAGTTCTTCATTCTGGATTAAGTTTTTAATATCCTCAAACACCAAGTCGATCTTACCATAGGAATTAAAAACTATAATTATCATCACATACCATGACTCCAACAGTGATGAAAGTAGTAGAATATCTCATACATCATCCTCAAACTTCACCTTCATTGATTTAAGATTCCCTTAAATCATGTTGAATTTGTTCATGTGATCTTTCTTAGTTCTACCTTCTGAAAGACATATGTTAACCAACCTTTTCATAATTAACACTTTATTAAGTTTCATTGTCTTATTATACATATTTTCTAGGGAATTCATCAACTCAATTGTACTATTGACTTCCTAGATGTTAAAGGCTATGTTTTATACCAATGAAATCTTTTCCAACTTAAGAGATTTAATTTCTATCCTTTCCAATTCTACCTAATCCATCTTCTCTTGTTTGAATCCATCTAGTGTAACTTCCAAACCCTTCTTAAAGAGATAGTTATATAAATGTATTCCCTAGAACAAAAAATCCATCCCATTGGATATGTCAATTTATAACTTACTTTGTTCAGATATATACCTTTCTATGATAGTAAACTTCTACTAAAATAGAACTAACATCAAGGAAAGATAGTGAACATTACATAAGATTAAACTAAGTGTGTTATTAGAAATTAAATAACCAAAATCTATGATATAACTTGATTTTAATCCTATAAATTTTAATTAATTCAAGTTATCCACCAGATGATACAATTTAGTGGAAGTAGATCCTCAGGAAGGCCTCTAATAGCTACAATGCATGCATGCATTTTTTGTTTTAAAATAATTATATTAATTTATTAATAAATTATTTGTGGTTTTATATTATTTTGGTAGGTGATATTTAAATTATATCTTTTAATATGAAGGACAAATAAATTGATGAATTATTCTTGAAAATGAATAATTCTCAAATGAATAAAAGAATAAGTAATTTTAAGTTGTATTTAAAAAAGGTAATAAAGTTTTTAAGACTTAAAAAATTGGGTCAGCCCAGTCAACACCATAATAATTTAGGCCATCCATAATAAATCATTCATCTGAACTCAATCATAATGCATGACCCAGCGGAAGAGAGAAGAAAATGCATGAGGCTAGCGTGGGGCTGCGTTGGTATAAAAAACAGAGTCATTCCAGGGTAGCACCAGTAGATGTAGAGGTATGGGGTGGTACCATAGAAAGGAAAAAAACTTCATTTGAATTATCATAATAAAAATTTAGGATACTCTTGATGAAACTTTCGATGTGGTATTCATATTTAAGTAGGTTTTGTTCACTTATCGATATGACATTGCCCTATTTGTCTATTTTGTTTCACCTAGGGTTCACTTAGTTTTTTATTTTCACCCAAATTTTTCACACCAAGAACCACCATTGAAACATAAGGATATGCAATGGGATATAGTCTGTGAGCTCAACCACTACCTATATGAATCACTATGAAGAGAAATAACTACCAAAGAATCTCAATAAAGCCTCCTTGAATCACATCGATGCCAATGAGGTCAAGAGAATTTCATACATTCACTACTCAAACTCAAATCCTTATGAAACTATAAAGATGTAACCACTATTAGAGATCATTTAATCTCAAATAAGTCATATTTGATGGTTTTGGGAAGCCTTCATGCTATTCGGAACATAATATTATAAAATTGAATGTAGAAGAAGCATTGATTATGTGCCTGTGGATATTGATCCAAGACTATACAGAGGTTATTGATACATGCAAAGGAGTTTATGAAGAAGTTGATACATACAATTGGTTCATGATATGAAATAAAAATTTTCACCTCAATGATTTCAAACTTTATAAGATATGATCACACCTTGTTGACTTGTGATTACATAATGAAGTTGGTGGATAAATTGAAATAGTGATAAAGTTATTTCAATGGAATGAGCTTGCGCCACAGCTGGATATGTCACATCACACTACATGTTCATGGAAATTTAAATGTATTTGGAATAATCATCATGCCACATGGTAAGCTAATCGTGACCACAGAGGTTGAGGTAATTCCAAATTAGTATAGGAAGATTAGATATATAACTCTTCATGACAAGGAGTACTTGTATCATGTCACGCCCATGTATTCATTGTATGTTAAATAAAAAATTTCATGTCATGAATACACTCTCATTTCATGTGGGTTTTGGTCAATGGTTTTTAAATATATGATCCTATAATATTTTTGGAGGAATCTATACCTGTTTGACCATGGATCTTTAAGTGTGATCTAGAGGGGATATTTTTAAAGTATAATACTAACCCTAAGAGTGATTTTTCTTATAAATAAGAGGTTTATGCAATGGGGGGTAGATATGGGGATTACACTATAAATCTATTACAGGAGCTCCATCTCATTTTACTTTTTATTAGGTTTTGTTTTATTTTTTTCATTACCTCATAACTATCATGATGGGTTGAAACTCTTTATTCTAAGTGATATTTTTAAGGGGGTTATGTTAGTGAATTATATTTATATTTTTAGTTCATGCTTAGGTTGTTGCATTCAATTTTCATTCAATGTATCTTCCTATTTATTTGTTACATGACCATTGTTAACTTGAATAGGGAAGTGTTTTTCAATGCATCAACTAGCCACTTTGAATCATGCATGTCCATTACAAAGCCTAAAGTGGATATGTTTAAATATTATATAAAGTCACCTATCTCTTTTGTTACCTGAAGTATATGATCATGAAAAAAGGTAGATTTTGAGATAGATATAAAGTACCAAGAATAAGGACTTTCTTAGACTCAACTCCAAGAACATCATGGCTAATAAATTCATCTTTTAACTTCACTAACACATGAACCTAGGTTTATTGAACTTGGCATGTTTTCTCCAACTATGATTTCCAATTTTGTTTTATTTCATATTCCATTAACTTGTATTTTTTCTAAAATATTTCTAAATTCATCCTTGTGGTTCAACCTCAAACTACCAAATACTATAATATACCTTTTTAGTTAGTTTTAAGGTGAGTAAAACTATAAATTTTTAATCAGGTTTAACACTTAGTAATTAATGACGCCTTATGGGTGACCAAGTTTTTGGTGCATTTGTCAGGGAGTTATTTTAGGAACTTAAGTTAATTAGGGTTTTTCTTATTTCTTTTCAATTTTTTAATTTCTATTTTATGCTTGGTTTGACCATGTTATGTTTTTAGGAAAAATATTTATTCATGAGTACCCAACTCAGATAAAATGAAAAGAAATTTTTTATTACAACCTCGATTTTGATAAAATCTTGAGAAGGGACAAGAAGGAAAGAATGGTTGGAGTGGAAAGTGATAGATGAGAAATAAGTAGTGTTCAAGGAAGAGAACTAAGGAAATTCACTCTAATGAAGCACATGCAGCTTTCAGGAATGGGGGTCCAATCGGGTATCCTAGTTCTACCAGTAGTCATGAATAAATTTTTGATTAATCTAATGATCATTCAAATCAGCACTAATTCAATTTAGTTTTTTAGTATACCACATGAAGATCCAAACATTCACCTAGGGAGTTTCCTTGAACTATGTGACACTTTCCAATTTAACAATGTTTACAGTGACATGGTAAGATTGATGTTATTTATATTTTTGTTAAGGGATAAATATAGAGATTGGATCTAAATCCTAGCACTGCACTCCATAACAAAGTGGGATGAGTTGGCCAGTAATTCCTTAACAAGATTCTTTCCTCCCTCTAAATCCTTTAATATTCATATTGATATTCTTAACTTCATTCAATTTGATGATGAATCATTATACATTTCATTATAGAGTTTTAAATACTTGATTATGAAATATAACCATCATGATATTAGAATTTTGTTGTTAATTCAAACCTTTTATAAGGGTTTTTCTTAGGGCAACAGGTCAATAATAGATGTTTTTTCTAGTTGTTCGCTGAAGAAAATGCTACCAGAAGTGAGATAAAAATTACTAGATTAAATTTCAAGAAACATTTTTCAATGAAATAAAAAGGAGCATAAATTCAAGGAGTACACATGGTGGATGAAAAAAATGGATTTTAGCACAAATGGAGGACATGATAAAGAAGATAGATGCAATGATGTCTATACACCAACCCCAAGGTATGTACACCAAGGAATTTAACAATATTTATTTTAACCAACCAAATAATTTCTAGAGGTTGAGGCTACAATAACATATTCAAGGGTACCCACAAAGAGAACTGGGGTTCCAACCACAGTAAGGACTCCCTATTTAAAGTTAAATATCAACATTGGAGGAGACCTTGTCAACTTTCATGACAGCCACTAGGGCTTCCATCAAGGAGTTGAGATTAGACTCAAAGGTTCAAAAATATTCCATGAGGAATATAGAATTCCATGTTAGGTATATTTCAAAATAGATCAAGTATATTCCCATAGGAATGATGTCAAGTATCACAGTGGTCAACCCATGTAGAGAATTGAAGTCTAACACCTTGAGAAGTGGAAAAACAATGGAAGCTGGTACTGAATAAATAATAAAATATCAAGATAAGAAAGAAAAAATGGAAAGGAAAAAAGATAAAGAAGTTGATAAATAAGTTTAGGAATAATCCCCACCATCCTATAATCTACCACTACCTTTTATAGATAGGTTAAATCAAGGTAATATTGAATAATAAAGATGTTAGTTCCTAAAAACATTCATAAAAATTCATATTAACATCCCCTTAAATGGAGATTTATCAAACATTACCGCATATACTAAGTTCGTGAAAGAGTTGGTTTCAAAAAAAAGGAAATTTGAGGATTTGGACACCATACCACTCTTGGGATAATGCTCAATAATAATCTCAATGATTCTACCAAAGAAGCAAAAAGATACATGTATCTTATCAATTCCTATTAATATTGATTCTAATTAATTTTAAAGGTATTTTTGTGATTTGGGAGAAGTTTTGGACATCATGTTATACTCAACCTTTAAGAGCTTATTATTAGAGGACATTAATTTGACAAGAGTTTCTCTTAAACTTATAAAAATTATAGTGAGGTATACATGATGTTTGATTGAATATATCTTGGTAAAAGTGGATAAATTTTATTTTTCAGTTGACTTTAGTATGCTTAAGATGGAATAAAATAAGACACCCCTAATTTTAAGAAGGTAATTTTAGCTATTGGAAGATCCTTGATTGATCTCAAAAATCATAGAGCTGACTCTAAGGGTTAGTGGTGAGCTATTTAAGCTCAATATTCAATGGGAAGTGAAAAAATAAGATAAAAAGGATGGCGATCTCTGTAAAGAATGAAATATTTAATTATATGATGGTACTATTGTTAGTGAGAGAAAGGAATGAGCTAATATAAAGAAGAAATAAGAAAGTTAAATCAGGGAGAATATAGAGAAAGAAAGGCTATAAGATGGGATTGAAAATGTTGAAGAAACTATTATACCAAAAAAGTTCAAAGAGTTCCAATAGTTTTGGTTGGTCTATAATTTGACAATTGATTTTTTAGGACTAACCAAACATTGGTGGGTTGGCCCCATGTAAATACAGAAAGTGTTACCTTAAGGAAGAGTGAAGTATATTGCAGAAAAGGGAAGAAGGCCCACCTGTATGGAAGAGTCTCAGCTGAGACCATTCATTGATTTGGACCGGGTAACTTATTTATAAACTTTTATCACTTATGTGGAGAAGAGGTAAGGTATGGATTAAAGTTATTAAATAAATCTCCTCTGGGAGGCAACCTAACTTTTTTATGATTTATTAGAATATATTAGGACTTTATTTTAAAATTTTAGGATGTAGGTTCTATTACTCTTTATGTTTTTTATATTTATTGGAATGATCCTTGTACTTTAACTTGTTTGTTACTTTTATAAGTTCATGTTAGGTGAAGGAATAAGAGAAACCAGATGAGTTTACAAAGGAATGGGGAAAAGAACTTCATTATTATGGGAGTACTATTTTTAATTCTTTATCTTTTAATCTTATACATAGTTATTTATATGATTTTTATATTTTAAGGTAAATTGTATACCCCACTTTAATTTATTATTTTTGATCTAGGATGAAAAAATTTCTTAGGAACCCCATCATGTCATTCTTTACATGTCATATTTAATAATATTGGATAAGCTAGATAGGGGGTGAATGAGTGGTAATAAGAATGAGGGTATCAATTTAATGAATCATGATTTGGGGAGACAAGTTAATTTATGTAGATGAAATTCCACTAAAATATTTGACGCTTTTATTTTATGAAATTTATACAGATTGATTTTTTTTATACATGTCATGAGTGATTGTCCAAATTCATGTGTTCCCATTCCTAAGAGGGTTTTAAGACAAATTTTTCATATTCTTCCTCATACCCATTTCTTGAGAGATAATTGGGGAATTTGGACCTACTATAAGTTGTATTTATATATTATTGAAACTATGATTAAACAAAGTAACATTAATATGATTGAGGTTGTAACAACCAAACTTGAATCACTAGGTCTGATCCAAAGTGCCACATAACCTCATGCGCACCTCCCTGTATTCAAGAAGTTATCGACTAGCAGTGAGGGTAAAAAGGTGATGTGAGGATACTATACACTTGGTGATCATATCCATATACTAGAATACAAAAATATAAATATAAACCAACTAAACACCACAATAGAAAATAACAAAAACATGATGAAATAATATATTTCATGTCAGTTTTTACAATAATAAACCCAATGGACCCCTAATGTGGTAGGTTGACAAGCATAAGTAGTACAACTGGAAAGATAAATAAAAACATCATGGAAGATGTCTGGAGAATGTACTAGTAACACATTTATCTATAACTCCAAGATCATTGGAAACTTATTGTTGGTCCCTTACCCTTCTTTGGATCTCTGATCATGAATTCTACACACGCACTAAGATGTTCGTGTAGGGTGTGGTCATAAACCTAGTAGGACACAAAAAATCATCCTTAACATAAATTTGGTACTAGTACATACTACCCTTATCTAGAACCCATGTATGACCTTAATATAGAGAGACACATTATAAGACTATTTTATAATTCCCACCCTTCTCTTGGTATTTTTCATGGTATCCAATAGAATAAGTGTGGGGGGAGGTTGTCCATGGTAGAAAGGGGTGATTTGTATTGAGAATGATACATGGTGTATTATCATTTGGTATTGGGGGAAGGTTAATGAATTTTATTTTAGTTTAATTTATTTTTTTACCCTCTAGGGAAAATAAAAAAATTAAAAGGGTGCATTTCATTATTCTTAGTATCATGGTTTATAAGCATTTTCTTTGAGTTTGTGAAAGTGGGAGATGTCATTGTCATGGATAAGGAGTTTTTATTGATATTTTCCATTTTTTATCATTATTTTTACTTTATATTCAACTAAATTTTTGAGACTTGATATTTTCATATCAATTACATAGCAACCCTCAACCTTAGATTCATTTGATTCTTATTGTGAATTTCTCATAATCAATTATCATATTTGTCCTTATAGGGTGGATATTTGATATTCTTTACAATCGTATGGTTAGGATGCATGTGATTGAGGTATGTTCATGACTCTAGTTAAATATGTGCCTTGAGTGATGATATAAAATTGTTCATAATGAGATGGATCACAATTGGTATGTTTACTAATAGTGAATTTATATGTGTGTGTGTGTGTGGAGTATATTATTATTATAAATATCTCAAGGTTTAAGGTAAAATACATGGTTAAATTGGTTTATTTAGCGAATGGGGAGTTGAAGAGGTATTTTTCATGTGATGCTTGAAAATTTTATCCCTTAATGGATATTGTTTAATTTTTCTAATAATTATGTTTAAACCTTGGTAGGATATATTTCTTTTGTGATATTTTAATATTTCATTCTTGATGATAATAAAGGGTTTAAGAGCGGTGGATTTGATATCTACAATTCAATCATGCATTTTTTTATTTTAAAATCATTATTTTTATTTATTAAATAAAGTATATTACCTTAATTGTTGGTGGTTTTGTATTATTTTGGTAGGGAATATTTAAATTATAACTTTTAATAAGAAGGAAAAACAAAGGGATTAATTATTTTGGAAAATGATTAATTCACATAGTAATAAAAAAATAATAAATTTGAAGTGTATTTGGAAAAGGAAATAAAGTTTTGAAGACTTGAAAAATGGGGCCAGGTCAGCCATCACCACAAAAATTCAGGTCAGCCACTACGTGAGATCCAACCAACCTCAACTGTGGTGCATGGATAAGGGGTATAATGGAGAAAATTTCATAATTACAATGGTGGTAGAGAGGAGAAAATTCATAAGGCCAGTGAAAGCGACGCTAGCATAGAAAGTAGAGAATTGGTGCATGGTGGAACTAATAGGGCCAGGGTATAAGGAGGTACCCTAACAAGGAAATAAAAACCATATCATGATCAAATTAATAAATCAGTACTCTCTTGATGAAATTTTTTATGTGTGGTTTGATTTTTAGAGGGTATTGTGAACTTACCAATATAAAATCATCCTAGACATCTATTTTTTCATACCCAAGGTTTTCTAGGTTTTCACTACATTCTAGTATTGATTGCACTAAAAACCAACATTGAAACACAAGAATCCACCATGTGATATGGTGTGTGAGCTCATCCACTATCAATGTAAAGCACTATGAATATTTATAATCTCCAAATAAGATCAATTAAGTCTTTATGAAGCACCCTGATGCTAGTGAGGCCAAGGGAATGCCATGCATGCATAATTTGAACTCGATGCCTCATACCACTATGAATCTGAAACCTCCATAGGAGATCACTAAAGCTCTAATATTTTATCTTTGATAGTATATAGAAGATTTTATTCTAGTTAGAACATAATATAATAAAATATAATGTGGAAGAATCGTTTATACCACGCCTGTGGATCTCGCGATGTAGCTGTATAGTGATTATTAATACATGTGAATGAGATTATAAAGAAGTTAATATGTATGATGGATTTACACCAGGGAATTAATATATTGTTGAAGGTATTTTTATATAATTTTCTCACATAGAGTTATATTTGATTCATCTCACAACATGTTCATGGAAATTTAAATTGAGTTGTAGTAATCTTCATGTCATGTGGGAAGTTGATTATGACTGTGGAGGTTGAGGTAGTGTCGAAGCAATATAGGAATCTTAGATAGAGAACTCATCACACCAAAAAGTGTTAGTATCATGTCATGGTCATTCATACAATATATGTTCAGTGAAGATGTTTGTGTTTTTAATACACCCTCATGCCATTAGGGTTTTGATCGATGATTTTTAAAGATATACTCCTCTAATATTTTCATAAGAATTCATACTTTTTTGACCATAGATCTTTAGGAATGATCTAGAGGGGATATTTTTTTAAAGATAAGTTTAGAAATTGGAGGAATTTTGACTATAAATAAGTGGTTGTTCTAATGGGGGTTGGGGTGGGGACTACACTGTAAATCTACAGTTATAGATTCGGCTAGTTCTGCTACTGCTTAAGTTTAATTTTATTTTCTACAATCCCTCATGACTAAAATGAGGGAGTGAAACTCTATTCATCAAGTGATGTTTTGAAGTGGGTTGTGTTAATGAATTATTTTTCTATTTTTATTCCATTCTTGGATTATTTCATTCAATTTTCATTTTATATATATTCTTATTTCGTTATTATGTGACCATTATTAACTTAAATGGGGAAGTGATTTTCAATGAATCAATTGTACACTTTGAATCATGAATGACCATTACATGGATTAGAGTGGCTATGTTTAAATATGGTATTGATTCACCTATCTCCTCTTCTACCCAAAGTATCTAGCCATGAGAAAAGGAGTGATTTTGAGATATAGAGAAAGTACTAAGATCAAGGAATTTCTTAAACTCAACTCTGAAAATATCATGGATAATCATTTCATATTTTCACTTCACTAACACATGAACCTGGATTTACTGAATATGGTACATTTTCTCCAACTATGACTTCCAATTTTTCTTTCTTTCATCTTCTATTTACTCTAATTTTTCCAAAAAAAAATCTAAATTTATCCTTATGGTTCAACCTTAGAATACCAAATTTTATACAAAACTAGTTTAGTCAATTGTAGGATGAGTAAGATTATAAATTTTTAAAATGGTTTAACCCATAGAAACTAATTATGCCATGCAGGTGATGAAACTCCCCTGTGCTTGGTGTACCAGAAGATAGGAATACCTCACACCCTACTTGACATTCCAAATCGAACTCACACACACTTAAACAAAAATTCACACAAAATTTAGGAGAAATATAAATTAAACAAGCAAGGAAAGTTTGAATATTTATATTTACTTGGTTCAATCATTATTTCCTGAATCCTCAGAAGAATATTTGTTACATTCCATTACCATAAAAAGATACAAATATATTATAATCACAATCATTAATTATTAATATTAGAAAACCTTATAATATGAATCATAGTCACATGTGTACAAGTAGTCTAGCCTCACTTTTATAGTGGGGCACAAATAGTCATCCAATTGTATAAAATTTATATATTTTAGGAAGTCACATTTTTTCCTTGATGACTATCGATCCACTATAGAAATCAGACTTCTGATTTCGAACATCTGTTGGATAATCCAAGTTACTTAATGTTTCTATATGTGAATTATATGTTTTATCCTTTACCATAAATTCATTCAAGGAGTTATATAATGTGTCATTATTAGAGATTCCAATGAAATCCAAAACTAACATTCGCCATCTATTGGTCCACTATCATTATACACCATCATCGGAAGATGGAATCTATCGATCAACCTATTATCTGCTAAAGAGATTTTGATATCACTACCTGAACCCCAAGGCCAATATATCTTTAGATATTTCTCCCACTGATTTAAATGAATTTTCACTTGAAAATAATTTATGTTACATACATGACTTATTTATAAGGAATTATTCATTTAATTTCTATTCTTGATTTGTTTTGGGAGTTTCCTATGAATTTTGGTGGAAATGGTGGGTTTTGAAAATTTGGGCCAAACCGTGAGCTCATTTCCAGATTTAAAAACCACTTTTGTTTATTTTATAACTCCTTCATTTTTCAACATTTTCCATCCATTACAATTCAAAAATGTCATCCCATGACATATTAACACCACCATGTCAATTTTGAGCCTTTATAAATCCATAATCATGGTGTATTTGGGTTTTTATTTAAGGTATTGGGCCTTCCCGTAAGCCCTTTTCTACTTTAAATGTTTTTTTTAATTATTTAATATCTCTTCCATTTTTTATTTTATTTTTTGGTTATTACACCTACCTATAGAATAAAATACTCCTAGTAACACCCCCTTTATTAGTTTTTCATTTTTGGATCTCGTTTGAACTGCGAATTTGGGCGATCTTTCTTAATCTTTCTCAAATCGACCAGATTTGAAGAGGTAAAATGATTCTTTCATAACTCCTTAAATTTTCATTCTTTTTCCCCCATTTTGGTCCCCACATGACCTATTATGACTCCTTATATATTACATACTAGTTTTGGTTACTTTTAGATTCATATTTTGGTGTATTTAGGACGATCTCTTCAAGATTTCTGCAAGTAAGTCTTTCTCTCTTTGATTTCTTCTCTTTCCTTAGGGTTTCTTTCACACTTTCTTGAGTTCTAAAATGTCCATAAGTTAGGGTTCATGCCTAGGGTATAAATTCCTATCTTTTGGGTTAAATATTTATGTTTTAGGTTTCTTTTCACTTTCTTGAGGTGTGGCGGTGGTGTGGTTGATGTTTCGCACCAATATTTAAGGGTTTCGACACTTTCGGTAGGTGATTCCATGTGTGAACATTTCTAGATGAGTTATTTTTCTTGAATTACTTATTTTTCATGTTACTCATATTCTGTGTGTTGTGATAAAACTGTTTATGATGGATTTGGTTAGGCATTTAATTTTATAGTTTCATTTTAGTTTGAAATTGGGTGTTTTTCATGTGTAACCCTTGGGGTGTTGTTTGGGTGTGTTTTATAACATATGATATTGGTGTAATAAATCTTTTTGGTCTTCCAATTATGCTTTGGTAGGGTCTTGGTGTGCCTTTGGGTTTAAAATAGGGTCTTTTAATAGGTTTTATGTGTGAAACCATATAATGCCTCTTGAAAGCGTTTTATGAAAATGTGTGTTTTTCATGTGTATCTTTTGTGGTATTATTTGAGGTGATTTTATAATACTTGAGAGTGGTTAAATAAATATTTATAGTGATTCCAATTCTGATTTGGATTGGTATTTGTGTGATTTCATCTTTGAAAGAGGATTTGGAATTGGGTTTTGTGGGAAAAACATAGTTATACCCCTTAGGTTGGTTTTATGAAAATTGTAAATGATTTAATGAGTTACACAAAGTGTGAAATGGTTGCTTATGTACTGTTTTGGGGGTAGTATGTTCTTAAAATGAGTTTTTGAAATATCAAGTGGTCATTTTTTATGTCAAATGTTTTGGTAATGTTTTGTAATTTTTCGAGGTGAATTATGAAATTGTGATGTGGGTGCGAAACATGTTTTCAGGCTATTTTATGTGAGTGTGATGTGAAAAATGGACTTTGTTTATGAAAAGAGTATTATGTAACATGTGAGTGGGATTTTATGTGATGTTTAGCATATTGGGAAATATTTTATAAAAAAATTAAAGTATTTTTTGAATTGTGAAAGATGTGAAAAAATTGTTGTAGGTTATTTTGGTGTGAGTTAGATTTCAAAATCAATTTGAATGAAAACGTGGATTTTGTAACTTGTGTGATGTACATGTGGGTTGTTTGGTGAATGTTTGATGTGGAAGTGATATTTTCATGTGAAAATTATATTTATTTTCTTGTTGAACTTTTTTGATCACAAGAGGGAAACCCGGGTATCTAGGTGGGTGGACGTGTACTAGTAAGCTAGTGAATCTATGGGGTTTGGCCTCAGTTTCACGTAGCAAGTTTGACGCTTACAACACTAACTAAACTATGATGATGATGATTGGGGTCCACTAGGTTATTTTTATGTTCCCTACTAGTGTCTTGTGCACGATAACGGATTTTGTGACAGTTACTCTCACTGAGATACGAGGTACCTGGGACCCACAACGAGCTAGTGCCTAGGAGTTATTTCCAATTGCTTGTGCTCATTAGTTACTTTGTGCTTACCGTCAGCATATGGTATGGTTGGCTGGAAAATTCAGTAGTTTTGACATTATTTTTAAAAGTGTTTATTCTTAATGATATCCCACTTGAAAACTATTTTAATTTTTAAGTTGCATCTTTTAGAAATTGTAACTAGCATTTCTTGTTTATGAAAACTTGCAAGCTTTTTATATTTGAATGTTTATCACATGGAATATCTTAGTGGTGGTATCATACTAAGTATTATCTCGCATACTAATTACACACTTGGGTGTAAGTAGATTTGGTTATTTTTTTTGTCACAGGTTGGGTACAATTTTTAGTGCCAGTGGTTTGGGTTTCTAGCGGGTCCTTGGTGGTGAAGTCTTGTAGAGATGGCTTGAGGGTGATTCCCCTTTCCATGAGGGTTCTTAGGCTGTTTATTTTTGGTTTTTTACCTTTTTTATAGTCTTGGTGAGTTGTTCTAAACTATGTAATTCAGTTATGAATTTTTATAAAATATTGTTTGGTTTGAAAAATCCAGATTCGTTTTATTGGATTCATTTGTTGTTTTAAGTTTGTAAACTTGGGTAAATCATTCCCAATTCTCATTTTATGATACTTGGGCACTTGTACCAGCCCATGGGGATCGGGAACGCCCTTCGGGACTTATCATGGGTTGGGTTTGGTGCCAGTTTCAGTGGCAAATAGATTTGGTTCGTGACACTTCACATCTTAATAGTCCTTACCCTGGGACTTATTCAATCAATGGAGATCGGAAGAAAAATAATTGAAATAGAAAAATTTGTGACTTTAAGGTGAAAGATCACAAAGAAGGAACTAAGATCACATTGAAAGAAAAAACATATTGAATCATTCTAGGTCATAGATATCATGAGTAGTAGTTTATTATCTTATTCAATGGTTCTCTGATCTCGAGTTCTGGTCTCTATTTATAGGCTTCAGTCATAACAAACTTTTCAAGATTCTGAAGATGTTAACTATCACTCCAACGACTTAGGATACACCTTAGTAAATATATTTTGTTTATACTTCGTTATGTTAAAATTTGATATTGTTCCAACATAACCATGACTCATAGGGAGTAAGATTTGGATTGTGGAAAAGATTAAAAATGATAGTTTCTACAAAACAAAACATAAGTTAAAAACTTCAAAGTAGACATTAGTAAGATAAATAGTGTATTATGATTTATCAAAATTAAGATCTGGAAGGTGTCACTTAAGGAAAATTAATCAAAAATCATGACATTACCATAGAAATATTGTTATATAAATCTTCTCCTAGAACCTCCAAAGGAACTTATATGTCCATGACAATGCCTTCATGACTTCATCTTCTAAAGGACCTTTAAAAATGGTTATCTCATGAACCATGACATTGAGTTTCTTATCTAGTGGATTCCATTTTAACTTATTACTATATTTATCAAGAACTATAAATTTATATCCCACCTTTAAGGAATGGTTTTTAAGTCAATCAAAAACTTCTCCAAAATTTATCCAATTAACATTAAATACCTTCAAATTCAATTATAACTTCAATAGTTACCTCAAATAACTATAGTTTTTTGGATGATTTTTATGTAGAACTTTGGTATCTATATTTTCATTTTGTTTGTTAGTAATATATTAGAAAAAATATTATAGTACCTCCAAGGTCCAACTTGAATATAGATATATGGATTTTCTATAAAATAAGAAAATTTGGTGGGATTTGAATTTACACTACAGGAAAACGGGCGTTCTGTGGTGGTTTTTTCGTGGTGGTTTAAAAACCGCCCCAAAATGTGTTAAATTTTTTTTTTAGTATTTATTTTTATTTTTTCGAGGATTATTGGCGGTTTTTTAAAAAACCTCCGCAAAATAGAGGTGGTTTGGGTAAAACCGCCGCGAAATGAAAAGAAAAAAATAAAAAAAACATGAGAAACCCCGAAATCACTAAAACGATCATAACTTTTGATCCGGGCGTCCGTTGGAGTGTCATGACCAGTCAAATCGAAGATCATGAAAAGATCTAGAGTCACGTATAATCAAACCAATGAGAAGGTCTAAGGTTCTGAAGATATGAGAGTTATAAGAAAGTTAAAAAAAGTTTTCCAACTTCAAACGGCCATAACTTTCGCTCTGGGTGTCCATTTGGGATCTACCACATATCAAATAGAAGCCATCGAAGAGAGCTACGCACCGGTGTCCCTTCGAACTTGTCTTCAAATGGGCCTAACTTTCAATCCGCGTGTCAGTTCGGACTCCTCCACCTTCCAGATCGTAGTTTGTTCTGTGAGCTTCAGTTTGACTGGTCGTGGCGCCCACATGGACTCCTGGATCATAATTTATGGCCTTTTTAGTGGGTATCGGGTTTGTTATGTTTTTCGATGCCTCGTTTCTAGCACTCGTTCCCCGTCAGCTTTTTTTTAAATGGTCGTAACTTCCGATCCGTCGGTCCATTCGGTCGCTTTCACCTATCAGGTCGAAGATCGTTTCAGGATCTTTGATTTGACTGGTCACAGATCTGGAACGGACTCTCGGATCATAAGTTATCTCTGTTAATGTGAGTCCAATGTTTTTGTCACTTTATGACTGTTTTGATGGATTTTAACGGTTTCTCTATTTATTACTGTTTATTTGGGTTTCCATGACTTGTTATCTTTATCAATGGTTTTTTGTGGGTTATTATGATGATTATGTTGAATTTTTAAGGGGTTTTCCAGAGTTGTCATGAGTTTTCATGCATTCTCGGGCTTTCTAATGCTTCCTTCTTCATGCTTCTCCATCCATTTTCATGCGTTTTCATGATTTTTCATCCCTTATCACGCATTTTCATACTTTTTCATGTGTTTCATTTATTATTTATTATTTATTATTTATTATTTATTATTTATTATTTATTATTTATTATTTATTATTTATTATTTATTATTTATAATATACTTTAATTTATTTATTATCTATTATGTGTTATTGGGTATTTATTATTTATTATTTATATTTATTTATTATTTATTATTTGTTATTTATTATATATTATTTATTATTAATAATAATAAAATATTATTATTAATAATAATATTTTTTACTGGTTATTTATTATTTTTTATTTATATTTATTTATTATTTATTATTTATTATTTATTATATATATTATTTATTATTTATTATTTATTATTTATTATTTATTATATATTATTATTATTATTATTATTTATTATATATTATTTATTATTTATTATTTATTATTTATTATTTATTATTTATTATTTATTATTTATTATTTATTATTTATTATTATTTATTTTTTATTTTTTATTATTTATTATTTATTATTTATTATTTATTATTTATTATTTATTATTTATTATTTATTATTTATTATTTATTATTTATTATTTATTATTTATTATTTATTATTTATTATTTATTATTTATTATTTATTATTTATTATTTATTATTTATTATTATTATTATTATTTATTATTATTTATTATTTATTATATATTTATTATTATTTTTTATTAATTGTTGTTTATTATTTAAAAATAGAATCATGTGTGGTTAATGGAATTATTATATTATTTTATTTTAAAATATCAAATATTATGAAAATGATAAAAAAAACCATCTTCTTCACTCATATTTCTCTTCTTACTTGGGATTTTTTTTAAATGGGTTTTATGTATATTGTGTTTAGGTAACATTTATTTTCCAGAATGGGTTTTGAAAGCACCAAATGAATTGAAGCTCTCTCTGACAGTGGAGTACATCAAATGAATTAGCATTCTCCATAGTGGCTTCGGCAGAAGAGTGCTAAATGAATTATTGCTCTGCTTTTAAAGACACTAAGGAGAGGAATAATTAATGTAATTCTCTATATCGCCAACCTTGTAAAATTCAAAGTACACCCCCCTGATTTTTTTCACTTCACACTCCTCACCTCCCACTTAACATTCACTTCTCTCTCAAGAAGTTAAAAATTTCAAGGTTCTCCTTTGGTGATTCAATTTGTTTAGTATTCAACATTTTATGGTATTCCTTTTATTATGAATTTTATTAAGATGCATATTTAATTGTATAATATTAATAAATTACATATTTAATTATTATAAATATTAATTAATTTCATGTTTATTATTAGTAATGATGTATTATAATATTTTATGATAATGTTAACATATTTTAATTATTAGTGTAATGTTTTTTATTAGGAATATTATTAATTTTCATGTTTAATTATTAGGAATATTAATAATTTTTATATTTAATATTAGTTAGGAATGTTGAATTGTATATTTAATAAAATTTCATGTATATTGTTGTAAATATTAATGTTTTTTTATTAGAGATTATAAATTTTGAATGAATAAATTACATGTTTAATATTTAATATCATGTTTAATGTTAATATTAGCAATTACATATTATAATATGTTATAATAATTTATTAATATTAAATTGCTTGTTTTATAAATTTGTATGTTTAACTATTAGTTTAATGTTGCAATTACTAGAATAATGTTTTATTTGATAATTTTAAATGTTTTATTATTGAATTTCATATTTAATATTAGTAAATTCCACCCTTTCGATTCTAGATTGTACTATAATTATGTTTTTTATCTTAAAAATGATATAATAATCATGTATAAAAAAGATGTGGCATTATAGTTGGTATAATATCAAGTTTTAATTACTTATGGAAATTATGACTACAAAACATTTGTGAAAACCCTAGGGATAAATCTAAAAATTAATAAACATCCTAAAATGTTGGTAAAATAAAGAGGGTGTTTTCCTAGAAATTACATTCCAATATAAATAGAAACAAGTGGATATAGGATCTGACACATATTCACATAGGGGTAATAATACCTAAAAATATTTGTTTGGGTACTAACTCAATATCCACTTGTTTCACAACAAGTGGGCTAAAATGTATACCTAGTTTGACACTCTTAAAAGATATGATTTAGATAATTCACATGCCTTTACAAACCATATTATGGATCTGGAAGTGTCTCAATTGGGATATCAAGTGTTTACTCCAATAGTCTCACTCTAAGTAATATTTTTATATACTATTATTTATAATCCTCATGATTAAAATAGAATGTTTAAATATTTTAAAATCACATTATGTTTCATTTTTTCAGATATAATTAATAACTAAGTATTATTACAGATAAAAATATGTATGCATATATTTATTGAAATGTCCAAATAATTGACATTGAACAAAGATATATTTATAGTAGAAAACCAAAAAGAGTTGTAATGCTTCAGGATTTCACGAATTTGGATATCATTTCAAGAAAAATCCACCGATGATTAAAACTAATAGTTAACCAAGTGATACAACCCATTATATATATACATATACAATATAAATATAGGTTGTGACATATAGACTATCAAATTAGTGATGATTGGGACTGAGGACATATATTTTCATTGGTTAAGAACAAATCTTAAGATTAGATGATGGAGTTATATGTCACTATATCTATTATGGAAGAATTTTCATCGACATTGGAAGTCGGTCCATCATAGATATAGGATACAAGTCATATCCTCAAGCTACAACATCTCATATAGAAAGTTTATTTTTAGGAATATCTTCCACATGATATAGATTTAATGGTAGAGAATTTTGAAGATAATAGAAATTCATAAAAATAAGATGGTGATAAGGATGGAGAACAAGAATAAAATATCTAAGTAAATTTTGTACCCACCCCTATAACATCACACCAACCTTAAAATAATCCTTCACCATTGGAATGATGGTTGATGAAAGGTATGACATGATTACCATAATTTTATTAGTAAACTATTGCTCCCAATACATAATTTTCTTGGAATTATTAGTGGTATGAATTGAGTGTTGGATGAAGGTGTTCTATATATTATAATATATTTTTATAGTAAAGAAGTGATGAAGACTTTGATAAAATAATATAACATTGAGTGAAATTATAGTTATGTCATTGAAGAGTTAAATAAATCTTGTTATATGATTTAATGTGGAAAGTTTGATTTTGATTGTCAGATGTGTTTATGATCTATACTTGATAAAAATTTACACTATTAGCACATCTCTAGATTTACTCCACACACATATATGAACCTAATCTTATCACAATATCACAAATACATATATTATAAATTCATTTTAACAATTATTGTTAAAATGATAAGAGCATGTTAAGATGTTCTAATAGTTCTGATGGTATAGAGAATCAAACAACTTTTTGGGTATGATATTTCTTACAGAAAGGCATGGTTTTCATTAAAAAGGGATATTGTGAGAGTTTACAGTGATTATGGTGACTCTTATCAATTTTTTCCGTAACTTATAAATCTTTTTCATCACAATAATCTAGTTTTCTATCGATTATATAGTGTTTAATATGTTAACCAACATGACCAATTTGATCAGTTAAAGGTGTTTCTTGATATATTATTTTAGGAATTCTTACCTTGTGTAGATTCTTTTAGAAATTGTAATAAGTTTATTTAGATTGAGGGAACATTTCTTTATGGAAATTATACTAGAACATTATTCATTTTCACCACACAGGATGATAATCATTCCCCTATACCTTTAGAATTTTCTACTATTTAGAAATGGAACTTCACATCATGAAGGTGGTTCCTGGATTGACTTCAAGAGTTTTTGTAATGAAAATGACTCTAGAAACTCAAATTTGATAGTTATATTACATTATTGGTACATAATACAAGATTTTCTATTGAATCCAAAAACTTATTAGTCTTAGATTTTTAGATACATATATACATTACATTTGAAAATATAATATATAGTATGAATGCAATGTGAGAACATTATTATCCTTTCTATCATATCCTATAAAATTACACATGGTTATCCTATAGGTTTCTTGGGTAAAAAAATAAGGGTGAGCACAGATGCCTGGTAAGTAGTATCATACAGTGGAAACTATCATCACATAAACATTGAAAAACTAATATAGAAGGAATGAACAAAAAACATGAAGCTATAATCCACTGAAATGGAGGAAATGTTATATCTATGAAAATAAATAAAAACATAGATAATAGTAATTGTTTATATTATACTGATGGAATGAATAATTTTAGACATAAAAACATGTTTTCAAGGCCTTCTTACAAGTCACTATATTGATATGGTGATAGGTATACCTCAAAACCCAAGTTGTTTTATCTCATATAACCTATTGATTCATCCAGGGGATATATAATTCTGGGCCCTACTCATCGCCTATTTAATTCCAATGCATTAACCATAAGAGTCAACAATACATTTTACACCATTCCATAAGGAACCTCAAGATGAATAAAAACATGTTTATAGGTATAATGAGAAATATAGAAAACAAATACTTCCCTACTAAATAGAATAATGTATATGTATAGGGGAACGTCCCTTAATCAACCTATAAGTTGTGGGGTATCATTAAATTAATATATTGTACCCTTATCAAAGATATATAGTGGAGTGGGTAATTTAAATGTGTTGAATTATCCATGGAAGATAGTAATGCAGTTCAATAGTTTTCCTTAGCAGGAGACCAGGGAAATGATAAGAAAAATCCTCCATCATAGTTCATAAAGAGCATGTGAATATTCCAAATCATATCCCCTAGGAGTGTCTAACCAGGTGTGAATTATTAATCCCACTCATCATATATCATATTAATGATTGAGTTAATGTTCAAACAACCCTTTTAGGGATGATTAACCCTAATAAAATCTATGCCACATCTATATCCACTTGTCATTATCCAGATAGGGATTTATTTACTAATGGCTATGTTCTCCCCTTGCATTCTCTCTCGGATGACCTTTACTCTTCCCTAGGTTTTTGACAGTAGCGGTGTTTCATGTTTCTTGTCTTCCCTCACTTTAGGTTTATCCAATTCAAATCCATTTTAGTGTTGATTTCCTCTTGTTTTGACTCTTGTCATTGTGGGTTTATTGTCTCTTGTTCCTCCCGGTTATGGTCCTCTTGGTGTTTGCATTGGTGTAGATCCCATCCCTCTATGGTGGATCTCATATTTTTTTACCCAAGATCTATCTATGGTGGGAACCTCACTCCCCTATCTCCCCTCTTACTCTCAGTTTCTCCCTCTCTTATTGTTCTGGTGAGCTTCTCTATCAGTGAGGTTCTCTCTCTAGGCCTCCCACTTCCTCCTTCCACAGATCTTCTCTTGAGATCTCCTCTTATTTATCTTTCATTATCTAGGGTTGTGTCTTTAGCTTCAGGGGTTTAACCATATATCATGATTGTTCTACTGACCAGATCCTCCATGTTAGACCCCATTTTTTGTATTGTTTGGCATTCTTCTCGGTGGTTTGGGATGTGTTGGTGGTTGCAGTTAGTTCACCCCCTCATGGGTTCTTCTTATTACTTGGGGGTTTTATTCTCCCAAGTTCTTCAGGTTTTTTGTGGTATTTTTCTTTCATTTATATCATTAACATCAACGGTGATGGTGTTTCTGCTCACTACATATGGAATTTTAGTTTTTTTGGTTCTGTTCGTGATGGCTATAATCTTTATTAGTTTGGTGTGGTCTTCATCCATAGTGGGAGACTTTGGATTCCTGTTCATGTATCTAATGTTTGATGTTGATGATGGTGGTATCTTTTTGTTTTGAGGTGGACCCATAGAAGGTAGGAGGTTCCTGCATAGGTTCTTCTAACTATTTAGTCCTTCATCTACTCAAACTATTCCTTAACTCTAACGTTCATCACCCCCTTCCAAATCGTTCTGGTACGATAGATCTAAAGGAGGTTTTAGGAGGTGTTGTTTGAGTGGATGATGAATTTCCAGGAGTCGCAACTATCATAGTATTCTTCTCCTTCAGATCTATTTCTGTTGGTCGGTGGTTTGATGCTACATATGATGATGGTGACTTGTTCATGGGGATGATAGTGTGGTGGATGCTATGAAATTGATGAAGGAGGTGGATCAAGGCTCAGAATCTCACGGCCCGAGGTGGTTGGTGGTACTGGGATCGTGGTTCATTTTTAAATTTTGAATTCATATATTTGGGTGAAGTCTATTTAAATTTTGAATTAGGATTTTCACTATATTTTTTTGAATTTTGGGAGATGGGGTATTGTTGTATTTGATATTTGGAATGTGCGGTTCCCACTAAAACTAAAAGTGTATTTTAGAAAATACAAAAAAAAATGGATTGTAGGCAGATAGGGATTTATTTTCTAGTAAACTACACACACATTTATTTTACCAAAACTTAGTACAGTTTTTCCACAATCGAAAAGATTGAGTTTTACAATGGTTTTGTTAACTTTTGAATCATAAGAATATGAGGAAGGAATAAAAATATAGAATTTTAAATCACTTTAAATTCATGAGTAATATGGTCAAAAATTATTCCATAGAAATTTATTCACCATAAAAAAGGAAATAAAGGGTGAATATAGAATGAGTCCCAAAGAATGAAAATTAAGATAGAAAACCCCCTTATATCATGGGTAGCAATTCAATCAAAACCTATTTAAATAGTGAGATTAAAATTGATCTTAAAATACAATGAATAAAAATATTTTCATGATATAACATATCAAATAATTATTATATACACCGCATAAAGAAATTAAGTACATAATGCAAAACAAGTCTCAAAGAGAGGAATTTGGGATGGAAAACCCTTACCTATTATCCTAAATTCCACAGACATACTTTAACATTCTATATCACAAATAGAGATATATTAATCACTTAATTACTAACATTAATTATGTTAATGTTCATTTATACTCTTTATAAATAGTTATTATCTATATTAATTCTACCCATTTTCCACATTGGTTGTCTATAGTTCTAATCATTTGTACTAGTTTTGTAATAGTAGTGTTATTTTTCATTATTATCCCAAAGTTAAGCATTAATATATCATAAAAGGTACTAGAATTTATTATTTATATTTATTTATAATGTTATAATTTCATTCTATAGTTTTGGTTATGATTCTTAAAGTTGAAATCAATGATGGGCATATTTCGATGATTCTTAGTGAATTAAAGTTGTTTTCTTAAATAATGAGTTACATTTTATATTATCATTGAAAAACCAAAATAATAATTATTTAATTATTTATATCATATATTACCAAAAAATTAAATTCTCATATTCATCCATGGTAAAATTTATAGTATTGTTCAAGTTTGTGGTTAAACTGACTCAAACATGAACATATCCCGATTTAATGAATGATTATGAGGTGGTTTGGTTGTAATATCATTTTACTAGAAGTGTAATTATATTATTTAGTGTTTATTAGTGTTATATATTATAATTTCAATTAATTATAAGAATAATTAATGGATATTAAAATATTACATAATATGAATAAAAATATTTTCCTCCTAGTATGATTTTTTAGGAGGGTTAATTTAATAATAATTGTTTATTATTTATATCATTAACGGGTTATAAAATTTGTATTAATGAAATATTAATAGTGAAATAAAAAAAATATTTATCCTTTAAAATCATTATTAATTCCATCCATGAAAATTAGTAATGAAAAGAGCAGAATACATTATTCCATGGAGGCGGTAGTCTGCACGTACGCATGAATGATGATTTCATTTTCCTTATAACAGAAGAAAGGAGTAACATGGTTTATTATATTAGAAACATAAAAATATTATATATATATATATATATCATAATTAATTAATAATTTTCCTTTTTTAATAGTTATGTTAGGCGGTGAGGGAAAACAAGACATACTGCTTCATGGAGGTGGTAGTTTGCGCATACACACAAATCATGTTTTCATTTTTCTTAAGGAAAAGGGGAAACATGATTAATGATTTTTACCTTAACATGATAACATTAATAATATAAAATATAATTATTTTATCATATATTTATGAGAAAATTATAATTTTAAAAGGTAATATATAAAGGTATGAATTTAAGTAAAAAGGGATTACTCATGTTGAGTACATTGATATTTCCTTGGAGGGTCCCTATGAAATGGAAAGCCTATGATAAATTTTTTTAACAAAAATATAATGGAATAAAGATAATATTAAATGGGAAGGAAAATGGTATGTTTTTTGGATGAAAAATAATTTTAGGATTATTATTGAAGGGGTGGTGAGAGGAAACTTTTATATGTGAAAATGGATGACATTTTTGTAAATACCCATAAATTTTTAATAATTGGAAATCACTCTCAAGTAAAGTGGATAAAAAATTAAGAAATAATGGATTGGTGAAGTTATAATATTGAAAAATCCTCTACCATTCAATTTTATACATGTTTTCAACTCTTTTTCAACTCTTTACTATTATATTTTCCACTTTTACCATTTTAACTTTTATCACCGTAACTAGTTTTTACCTTAGTAATTTATCATTTATTACTAAAAATAAAATAGAAATTTTTATATATTTTGGACCTAATGATTAAAAATTTTAAATCCATTTAATAATATTAAATTTCTAAAATTGATATAAGATAATTTTATAATAGTAAATGTATAATTCATTAAAACAATTTTAGTGAAAAATTGTGGCTTAAGTTTTAAAATATCAAATGTAGGTTTATAAATTAAACATGTTATTTTAAAATGTATAATGTTACTCATAAAACATATATTTTTTCAAGATATTGTTCATGTGATTTTTAGTTTATGATTACATCATATAGATTCCATAAAAGTCACGGTTTTAACAAAAATGGTATTTACACTATTCACCTAAAATTAATCTTTTTTGGAAAAATACCAAATTTTATATTTGGATAATATATTTATGAAGAATTAAAAAATTAATTATATTTTGTTAAAATAAAATTATAACATTCCTAAATTAAACAATTAAATATACTCATGAATAAATTCTCTTTAGACTGTGCATTGTGTAATGGTTTAGGATAGGGTTTTTACCTGCTACAGTAGGGACTCGGGTATTACATTCTCCCCACCTTAAATAATTTCATAATCAAAATTAGGTTATATATTATCTATTAAACAAATGTGGATATTTATTCCTCATAAATTCTCTAGGATCTTAGGTTACCTTTTCTAGTTTTTGATTTATGCAAAAAACTTTCACCAATCAAGTTGTCTTATTTCACGACACTTGCTCTCCATTGTCAAGAATCTGGATAGGCTCTTCGTTATAAGACAATTTAGGCTCCAACTCTATTCCCTCATATTTTATCAAATTAATTGGATCTTTCATGTATTTCCTTATTAATGAATCATGGAAGATGTCATGTACTTTAGAAAGGTTGGGAGGCATAGCCAATCGGTAAGGTACAACTCTAGTTTTTTCTATTATTTCAAAAGACCCAATGTACATAGGGCTTAAGTTCCCCTTTTTACAAAATATTATAAATCCCTTCCATGTAAAACAATCAAGAATATATGATGCCCCACTTAAAATTACAATAATTTCCTTTAATTATCATCATAGCTCTTTTTTTTCTCCGAGCTACATTAATATGATCTCAAATGTTATATATTTTAATATCCATCTCCTCCATAAGATCTAGGGAAACTCTATTTATTTCTCCAACTTCTTCTAAAAGGGTTAGAGTATGAAACTTTTTCCCATAAAATACTTCATATGGTTTTATCAGATTCCCTAATGGAAGTTATTATTTTATAAAAATTATACCATAGGTAGATACTAATCCCACATACCATAGAAGTCAAGAAAACATGATCTTAGCATGTCTTCCATTGTTTGGATAGTCCTTTCAGACTTCCCATCAATTTAGGGATGATAGGTGGTGCTTAAATTTATCTCAGTTTCGAGATCCCTTTGCAGACTCTTCTTGAATTTTGATGTGAATTGAGGGTTATAATTAGATACAATTGATAGAGGTGTCCCGTGAAGCCTTATAACTTCATTAATATAGGTCCAGGTAAAGAACTAAAGAGGTAGATTTTGTCTTATCACTAAGAATTGAGAAAACTTAGTAAGGTGATCAAAAATGACCTGTATAACATCATTCCTCCTTGAAGTCTTAAGAATTATAATGACAAAGTCCATTATAATATTATCCCACTTCCATATAGGTATAGGTATAGATTGCATGACTCTCTTGGGATGTTTTATTTCAGCCTTTTCCTATTGGAATACTGAGTATCTAGACATATAGTCTTCAATTTCCCACTTCATACCATCCCACTAGAATTTTTCTCTTAAATCCTTGAACATTTTTATGATACCAATGTGTATAAAGAAATATTAGTTATATGCTTCATCTAGTAGTCCCCTCTTTTACTCTGGTACAGATGGAACACATAACCTATTTCCAAACTTTAACAGCCCATCTCAATAGATGGATTCTATCATTTTCCCATCATTTACTACTTTAATCTTCCTTTTTAAGTCTTCATCATCCTATTGGGAATTCTCTATATTTTTTAGAAAGGATGGTTTAACAATTACTTAAAAAAGGAATTATGGTTCCCCTTGCTCAAAAATCACCATATTCATCTTTATTAGATCTTTATATATATAATCCTCATTAATCATCATCATGGTCAAAATTCCATGGTCCCTTATACTCAATGCATTAGCCACCATGTTTTTCTTCCTATGGTAGTGTATCGAGAAATCATAGTCCTTGAGTAGTTTCAACCATATTTTTGCCTTATGTTGAGCTCCTTATAAGAGAATATATAATTAAAACACTTATGGTCCATATATATATCGTATCTTTCACCATAGAGGTAGTGTCTCTATATTTTCAAAGCAAAGGTTGTGACTTCCAACTCAAGGTCATGAGTTAGATAGTTCTATTCATGGATTTTCAATTTCCTTAATGGTAAAGTTAATATAGGTTCATTAATCAGTATCCACTTAAACTCTTCAAAAATATCCTTACATTCCATTGATCATGTAAATTTTACCTCTTTATGTGTTATCTTGGTTAATGGGTTGTCTAACCAGGTGAAATATTGAACAACCTGCTGATAGAAACTTGCTAAATTCATAAAACTTAAAATATCAGTTATGTTCATCGGTGTGGACCATTATTTGTATGCCTTTTTCTTTGAAGGTTCAATAGATATTCCATACATGGAGACAATATTTCCAAGAAAATAAACTTTACTAAGCCAAAATTCACACTTACCATATTTCCCATATAATTCTTTTTTTTCTGAGGGTCTCCAGAATTATTTGCATATGACTCTCATGCTCTTCATAACTCTTAGAGTATATTAAGATATCATCGATGAATACCACCATAAAGTTATCAAGATAATATTTGAATAATATATTAATCATATTCAAAAAGACTGAAGGTGTATTATTCAATCCAAAGGGAATTACTACAAACTCATAATGTTCATACCTTGTTTGAAATTTTATCTTTGGTATATCATCCTTCTTTACCCTTAGCTGATGATAGACAAAGTGAAGATCGATCTTTGAAGGGTATTGGGATCCTTGAAGTTGATAAAATAATTTTTCAATGTGTGTTAAAGAATAATTATTATTCATAGTAATGGCATTGATCTCTCTATAATCAATGCATAGTCTCATAGACCCATCCTTTTTTTATGAATAAAATAGGGGCTCCCTAGGGTGAAACACTTGGGTGTATAAATCCCTTATCACGCAACTCCTATAGTTTTTTATTTAACTCCACCAACTCCAATGGTGACATTATATATAAATTTTTAGATATATATCTTGCATCATGAATGAGTTCAATGGAGAACACAACTTCACGGATAGATGGATGACCAGGTAATTCTTCTATAAAAACATCAATGAAATTTTGTATCATGAGTACATCCAATATTCTTAGGATATCGTTATTATTCATATATCATGCTTGATCTTCCTCACTAGTGTTTTAAATTAGCAACCATAATTGATCCAAATTTCTCTTCAGAAGATAAACTGCTATGATCAATTTCTCCTTTTCACTACTTCCCAAAGCGAGAGTGATCTTTTCTAGGGACTTGATCCATTGTTCAGCTGCCAATTGATTATTATTTCAACTAAATACTAGAGTTTATTATCGTACGAAGTGGTCCAACATAGTTATGCCTTATTGTGGATCAGTAGGCCGCTCTATGTGGGTGAGATTATTTAGCATAACCTGGGTCATTATTCTAAAGTAAGCTTAGTGGTAATTTAAACCATTGCTAAATCATTTCGTGATGGTTTTGAAAAAGTGTCACTAAATCGTGTGTTAGTAATCATTTAGCAATGGTTTTTCAAAAACATCGCAGAATGATTTAGCATTGATTTTTTTTAAATCATGTAATTAATTGTTTTAATTTTTTTTATTTTTTTATTTTTTATTTTTTATTTTTTTTATTTATTTATTATTTATTATTTATTGTTTATTTATTATTTATTGTTTATTTATTATTATATATTACTTATTACTTACTTATTACCATGTAAATGTCGTGTCATACCATGCCATGCAAAAAATATTATTACCTGTTTATTATTATTTATTACTTATTACTAATTATTTGTTTTATTATTATTATTTTTTCATGTGTGTGCATGTATGCATGCATATGTCATATATGTCTTACCTAAATTCATCATATATATGCATTGGATGAGATTTGAACCCCTTGCCTCTTGGTTATTCTACAAAGACTTGACCACTCCGACAAACTCTTAATATGGCGAGCAAACAGAATTTAATATATATATATATAAACAAATAATAATAGTGAATAATAAATAAATAATCAATAATAAATAAATAACAGTTAATAAATCAATTAATAATATTAATTAATTAATTAATTAATAATAAATTAATAATAAATAAATAATAAATAAATAAATAAATAAATAAGAAATTAGTAAATAATAATTAATAATTAATAATTAATAATTAATTAAAAATAAATAAATAATAAATAATAAATAAATGATATTAAATAAATATTATTAAATAAATAATAAATAATAAATATATAAGATATAATAAATGATAAATAAATGATAAATAATAAAAAAGTAATAATAAATAATAAATAATAAATAACAACTAAATAAATAATAAATAATATATCAAATATAAATTTATAATAAATAATAATTTAATAATAAATTAAAAATAATATTTATTAATATATAATAAATAATAAATAAAAATTTAATAAAAATTTAATAAAAATTTAATAAAAAATCAATAAATAATAAATTATAAAAATTATATCAATTATAAATTAATAATAAATAATAATTAAATAGTAAATTAATAGTAAATTAATAATAATATGTAATAATATATAATAAAAAATAAATAAATATTAAATTATAATTTAATAATAGTTTAATAATAAAAAATAAATCAGTAAATAATAAATATGTAATAAATAAATAATAAAATGATAAATCATAATTTAATTAATAATAATTGAATAAATAATAGTTATTAAATAATAAATAAAAAATTATAAATGCATATAAATATCTATATATATATATACATATAACGAAATTTACATGAATATATATAAACACGCATTTATGTTACATAAATATATATAAATGCACACATATATATAATTGTATATTAATATAAATATATATAAACAAATATAAGTATAAATATATATATATATACATATATATATATCCATAGAAGATATAAAATTATATAAATATAATTATGTATAAATATTTACAAATGTATATAAATATTCATAAATATTCATAAATACATATATATATATATATATATATTAGATAATAAATCACCAAAAGAGGGAAAACAACAACAATTGTAATATCATTAAATCAATATGAATGTAAATCCATGGAATAAAATCTTAGATGATCCAATAAACATATGAAGACACTCTTAAACGAAGCTTAAATCTCATCGAATGTTCAAAATTCATGGTATCTAAACTAAAAAAATCAGTTTTGGAGGCCTTTTATGACTTTTTTACCTTTAAAAATAGTTATTAGGGTATCCCTCATCAAAATGACATAGATATCATTACATGATTCGATTTGATACATGGTATATCTCAAATGGACACCCGAATCAAAAGTTATGGTTAATTGAAGTTGAAGTTTGATTTTAAACTTCTCTTGACACTTTAATAAATTTTATTTTATTACTTATTATCAAATTATTATCTAATTTCATTATATTTCATTTCATAAGCTTCGATTTGACTAGTTTTGGAGCAAAAATGGACACCCATATCAAAAGTTATGGTCATTTGATGCTGAAGTCTGATCTTCAACTTATCCAAGAATTAATTTAGGTTTCAAATAACTATTAACTGATAATTATAAATAATTAGCAAAATATAATTAATTAAAATTATAAATAATAAAAAATAAATTATTATAAATAATAATTATTAATTATTAATAATGAATCATAATTAAATATTTAATATTTAATATTTTTTTGTTAATTTAGCAGCAGTTTACATAAATCGCCGCTAAAAATTAATTAAAATTTTTAAAATAATAAAAAAATTAAAAATTATTATGTAGTAGCGGTTTTTTAAAATATTCTTCTAAAAAACATTTGAAATAAAACTAAAAATAAAACCAAATTTATCATTTGTTTTAAAATTTGTCTCTAAAAATCCGACACGAAATTTTTTTTAGAAAAAAAAATAGCTGCAATTTTGGAAGCCACTTTTAAATCCATTTTTTCATATAGTGGGTCAACTTCCCTAATATGGTTATGATCTGATTAGCCTCAAATTTTGCTTCATTTACTTACTAATGGGAACATCTCTACATTGACTATGGGTGTTGATATGATTCTCATTCCTCTTCTTAGTCACCACCACTCTTATAATGACATACACATAATTAGCTTATGATATTGAATTGTAAAATACAATTCCTATTAAGTTTTATGGATTGTTCCCTATAAATATTTAGGGTTTTCCATAGTACTTATTCCATCTAAATAGGTTCCACTAAATCTAGTCCCCAAGGTTCCTACTAAACTTGCTTTGATACCAATCGTAATTAACCAAACTCTAGAAACCCAGAGCTGATCATTATATTACATTATTGGTATAAAATATAAGAGTTTATGTAAGATCCAATAACTTGGTAGTCTTGGATGACTATATACATACATGCATTATATTTGAAAACATAAGGTACATCATGAACACATTGTGAGAACATTATTATACTTTCCTTCATATCCTTGAAAATTACACATAGTTCTCTTATAAGTTTCTTGGGGGAAAGGAAAAAAATAAGGGTGAGATCAGATACTCAGTAAGGATCAGCATAAAATAAAATTTATCATAACATAAACATGGAACAAGTGATATGGAATGAATTAATAAACAATATAAATCCATAATCAACTAAAACTAAGGGTATGTTATATCCATGAAAATTAATTAAAACATATATAACAATATTCATAGATCTCATACTAATTGAATGAATAATTTTGAATATCAAAACATGTTGTCAAGGACCTATTCCAAGACATTATACTATTATGGGGAGTGATATACACCAAAATCCAAGTTGTTTAATCTCATTAGATCTATCAATGCATCAAGGGGCTATATAATTCTAGTCCCCACCCATCACCTATTTAAGTCTAATGCATTCACTATAAGAGTCAACAAGACATTTCATGTCATTCCCTAAGGAACCTATGGTTGAATAAAAACATAGCTATCTATATAGTGATAAATATAGAAAACAAATACTTCCTCATTCAGTAAAATAATTTAGATATCAAGGAGAACATCCCTTAATCAACTTAGAAATTGTAGGGTATATTCAAAGTAATTGGAAGTGCCCTTATCAAATAAATATAGTGGAGGGTTACTTTCAATGTGTTAGGTTGTCCATGGAAGATAGTAATTGGTTTCAATACTTTTCATTAGTAAGAGACCAAGGAAATGGTAGAAAAAATCCTTCATCATGGTTCATAAAGAGTGTGTGAATATCCCAAAGCATATCCCTCAAAAGTGTCTAGCCAAGTATGTAGTCTTTAGCCCACTCATCATGCATCAGAGTGATAATTGATTCAATGATAAAACAACCCTTGTGGGAGTGATTACCCCTAGGTAAATTTATGTCACAGCCTCATCCACTTTCCAGTATCCAAACAATGATGTATTTTCTAGGAAACTAAACACTCATTTATTTTACCAATACTTAGGATGGTTTCCCCACAATGGAAAAGATTGAGTTTTACAACGGTTTTGGTAACTCTTAAATAAAAAGAATATAAGATAGGTATAATAATATAGAGTTTTAAATCCCTTTAAATTCATGATAAATATTGTAAAAATTATTCCATTGTAATTTATGCACCACGCAATAGGAAATAAGTGGTGAATATAGAATGAGTCCCAATGAATGAAAATTGTGATGGAAAATAACACTTATGGATTGGGTAGCAATTCAATCAAAAACACTTTAAATCTATGTATTTAAATAGATCTTTAAATACTATGAATAAAATTAATTTCATTATATAACATCTCAAATAGGTAATATATACACCACATAAAGAAAATTAGGTGCATAATACAAAACATGTCTCGAAGAGAGGAATTTGAGATGGAAAACCATTACCTCTTGTCCTGAATTCCATAAATGTAATTTAACCTCCTATATAACAAACATATATATCTTAATAACTTTATTCAAAACCTTAATCATATCCATTTTCATTTATACTCTTCATAAATAGTTATTATATATATGAATTCTACCCATTTTCTACATTAGGTGTCTATAGTTTTGATCATTTGTGCTAGTTCCATAATAATGATGTTTTTTTCATTATTCTCCCAAATTTTACCATTTTTATATCATAAAAGTTACTAGAATTTATTATTCATAATTATTTATAATTTTAAGTTCATTCTATGTGAGTTTTGGTTACAATTCTTAAGGGTAAAATTGGAAATGGGCATATTTCAGTGATTCTTAGTGAATAAAAGGTGTTTCCTTAAATAATGAGTTAAATATTTATATTACTATTACATAAAAAATCTCATTATTTACTTATTTATATCATATATTACCATAAATTAAATTCTTATATTCATCCATGTTATAAATTTATAGTATTGTTCAAGTGGGTGGTTAAATCGACCCAAACATGAACATACCCTAAATTAATGAATGATTATGAGGTAGTTTAGTTTTAATATCATTATAACATAATCATAATGATATTATTTAGTTTTTATTAGAATTATATTTTATAATTGGATGGAAATAAAATAATAATTAGTGTATATGAAAATATTATATAATATGAATAAATATATTTTTGTCTTAGTATGTTTGTTTAAAACGGTTAATTTTATAATGATTGTTTATTATTTATATCATTAATGGGTTATTCAATTTATCTTAACAAAATATTAATAGTAAAATAAACATAATATTTATCCTTTAAACCCATTCTTAATTCTATCCAATACAAGTGGTAATGAAAAAAATTGAATGCATCATTCCGTGGAGGTAGTAGTCTACACGTACGCATGGATGATGGTTTTGTTTTACTTAGAATAGAAGAAAGGGGTAACATGGTTTATTATATAAAAAATATAAAAATATTATATATATCATAATTAATTACTATGTTTCACTTTTTCACTAGTCATGTTAGGCGGTGAGGGAAAATGAAACACATTGTTTCATGGAGGTGGTAGTCCACACATACATATGAATGGTGTTTTTATTTTTCTTAAAGAAAAGGGGCATGGTAGTTAATGATTATTACCCTAAAATAATAATATTCAGTATATATCCAATATTTATGTTACCAAATAGTGATGAGAAAATTATAATTGTAAAGGTAATATAGAAAGGAAAGAAGTTAAGTAAAAAAGGATTACTCACATTGAGCACTTTGAGATTTGTTTGGAGTATCACTTGGAAATGGAGGGCTTAAGATAAAATCTTCTAACTAGAATATAATTTAAGAAAGAGAGGATTAAAGGGTAAGTAAAAATGGTAGGTTTTTTGTAGGTAACCTAATTTTAGGAGTGGTATTGAAGGGGTTATGAGAGACCCCTTTATGAGTGAAAGGGGATGGAATTTTTGTAAATACCCATAACTTTTTAATAATGGGAACTCACTCTCAAGTAAAGTGGCTCCAAAATTGATAAATAATGAAGTGAGGAATATATAAGGTTATTAAGGTCTCTATCATTCAATTTCACATGTTTTTTAAACATGTTTTCAACTCTTTACCAATATATTTTCTACTTTTACCATTTTAACTTTTACCACAATAACTATTTTTTACCTTAATAATTTATCATTGATGACTAAAAATCATGTAAGGACTTGAGTTTTTTTTATTCTGAATTTGAGAATAATTTTGAATTTTTTGTATTGGAGGCTTGTGAGGGGTAAAATGGATATTTTCCCCTACTAGATGATCTGGACTAATTTTTTTAACCACGCTATTGGTCCTAGAATAGGGTGTTTACCCAAGGAGATAAGTTTAGTGGAATTCCGAGTAGTTTGAGTTTTGAAAGAATGTTTATTATTTAATTAATTAAATATTAAATTATTCATGTAGATTTGGGTGGAGATATCTTTTGAATGGAATGTTGGTTTGAGATTCTGAATCTGTAGTTGAGTCTAGAATGAGGGGTTTTCCCTAGGTGATGTATAAACTTGCTTTGGGTTTTGGGACTCGGGACAGGTGTTAAAATGGGCAATTAATTAAATTAATTAAATCCCCCCCCCATTTTGGGGTTCCTACACACAACAGGAGGTGTGAGGATGCCTCCCTTGTCCGTAATAGATGGTTCAGGATGGAGAAAAGAGGGGGATTCCACCGGACTTAGTCCATGGTGTGGATTGGAACTCAATCAAGGTGGCAGCTTCTAGAAGCATATTTATACCCAAAGCTTCGGCATTTATTCCATGAGGTAGGCTAGTTTTTTATTTTTATACACTTATCCCCATAAATTAGTTTTTCATGAATTAAATCCCTATTGTGACTGTTAAGGACCCCATGGGGGTCGATCTATGATTATTTAGGGAAAATGGGGGTTTTGGGAGGTTTGAAAGGGTTTCTGGTTCAAACGCAACTACACGGCATGTGGTTTTAAGAAAACACACCACGTGTTCTTCCTATTCAGGGAAGAAGAAAAGAAGATTGATACGTGACATGTATCCTAGAGAACATACCTTTTAGTGTCACTCAGTGTGTGGTCAAGTACATGGTCGGATGACCTGTATAGGGAGGACATGGTTGTGTAGGGTACATAGCTAGACCCTGTGTGGGTGACATTCTATGTTTGAGTACATGGTCAAATAGGGTCGCATGGCCAGGCCATGTGAGGTACAAGGGTGGGTAACCCATGTAGGGTACACACTATATACCTAACTTACATGACATATACTTGGGTTTCACATGCCAAGTCTAGCTGGAGTACACTCCCATGAGGGGCTATGGGAGCACATGCCATGTACTTAGTCATACATGTCGTGTGATACTCCTTGGTTACCCTTTAAGGGGTTTTGGGTGTCTTGTGCCTTGGAATCATAATTGGACTTGTGAGTAGTCCATTTTGAATTTTTTTCTGTGAAGATCATGATGGTGGGATTCTTTAGGCATATAGTGGTCATATGGATTGTGTTTTGAACCATGATAGTTTAGTAGTAGGGTTTCCTAGAGTTTTGGATTCGGAATCCTCTAGTGGTTGGGTTATGATCTTGGAGGTCTGGGTGAGGGTTGTGAGCCCAATTATTGGTATGGCCTGAGCGTGCCATGGTATTTTGCTTGAGGTTCCTTGGATAGATCTTAAGAGGTGGTATTGAGTAGTATCTCTATGTAGATCTTGGTTTGTCCCTACATATCGAGACCAGTTTCTTGCAGTTATAGTAGTTTAGGTTTAGATCCTATGTTTGATAATCATGGTGGTTGAAGATTTTGGGCTTGGTTGACATCATATGATGGTTTTCATGGTCGATTACCATTTTGTTGTAGATATGATTCTGAGGAACTCTTGAGGATTCCTATAGTGGGATGGTTTTTGGTTAAGTGATCATTGGATGTTGTGGTTAGCTATTGAGAATTACCATGTGGTATGGGTCTACTCTTGGACACCTGGTTGGCATTTCGTTGATCGAGGATTATTTGGATCCCACTATGGGATGCTTGAGGATGTTTCTTTTAATAGAGCTTGGACTGAGAGTTTGGTTGTTACCGAATTTTGAGAGGGGATTCCTCCACTTGAGTGATAGATCTAAGGATCCAAGGAGGGATGCCTCTATTTATGTGTGGTTCAAAATGACAAAGTACAATCTTGATTGATAGGACAACCTTTAGCGAGTGTGTGTTCCTAATTAGTTTTGGTTATGGATGTTCCCTTGCAACCTAGGATGATGTATGAGCTAATGGGGATGAGATGTTTCTAGCCAAGATGGACTTATAGAAATCCCTTATTATATTTTAGTTATTGAGGTTGAGACTTATAATAAAAAAATAAGGAGATTTGATATGGATGGGTTGTTATGTTTTGGAACCCAGTTTACAAATAAGGGATTTTATGGATGAAAGAGTTGGACAGATGATCCATAAGTATGGTTCCAGATATCCATGATTGATATCATTGGATTGAGGATCTATATCAGTATCGATAGTTTGTTTATGTGGTTTGAGTGTCAGCCCGAGGTTCTGGGCATGTTATTTTAGACTTTTAAGTATTGTGGATGTGATGTCAAATATATGTGGTTTGGTGCAGGACTAATGTTCTGGGAATAGAAGTTATACTAAAGATATGGTGTCAGAATGAGGCTATGAGCACTAATATTATACTTAATGGTAATAGTGTCTGACTGATTCTTTATGTGATGATGACATTCCATGTGGAATAGGATGTTGTATTGACGCTCCTTCTCCTTGGGCTGGTCTAGACTAATGCTCTGGGAACCACTGATGTTATGTATAGATGGTTGTTGGATGGAGGTTCCAGAAACTACCTTTATGTTTTGTGATTGGTTTGAGATGTCGATGTTCAGTATAGTCTCTGATGGTTTGGATTTATGGTATTGGTATTAGACTGATGCTCTAGTCATTATTATTTGTGATAAATAATATAGATGTCAGAATGATGGTCTATGATTGGTAGTACTTTTGGGTGGTAATTTGGAAAGATGTGTCGAGGTTCCAAGTATGAGATAATGTTTGGGTCAGGAGGACACTATTTGGGATTACTTATATTATTATTCTACATGATAGGACTATCATAGGACGGGTCCTCGGTATTTGTCAAGTTTGGTTGTGGATTCCATGGATGTGGTGCTCATAGGTTATTTGGGATGCACAATCATAGAAATATGCTCAGAGACACCTCGACATTGGCTGAAGCAGGTATGGATGATTGAGGTCTTGGACATAAGGATCAATTGTGGTTTGATTTGTATTTTTTCAGTTATGTTTTGGATAGGCTGATAATATTTCCTTAGTATGAATTTATGTCAGTAGTTTATAGGTTCACCATTAGGGGTGGACTATTGAGATTTATTTCTCACCCCCTGTATGTGCACCTTGGTGTGTGTGCATACCTTATGTCTACTTTCATGTTGATCATGGATTCATGATGGATTGGGATGAGGCCCAGGATTGCATGGTTAAGCGGGATGGTCATGTGGAGTTGACTGGTCAGGCTGGAGAATCTTGATAGGGTACCAGAGATTGGGTATGTGATATGTCCTAGAGTTGGTAGTACGTCCAGATGTATTTATTTTTCAGTTTATTTTTTATATATGATCATCCTAGTGAGAGATCAATATTGTATGTATGGCATGGTTTTTCAATCCCTTACTGTATTTCATTTTATTACAGATGTTTCGGTTTCAATTTATTTATTCTTTCATATTATATAATTTTTATGATGTTTGGTTATTTACTTATGGTTGTTAACTCTAATATGGGGTTATAGTCTCCACATTGTTCCATCTTATACCTCCACTGCTAGTCAAAAACCTCTAGTGTATGAGGAGGCGTGCTTTAGGTCTTGTGGCAAACCGTCTCAGGGCACCAGTTTAGTGGCATTCAGGTCAGGATGTTACAAAGTGGTATTACAGTGGTTACTTTCCTATTATTTCACTATTTGGGGTTTGGTAGATAGAAGATATATAAATTTTTTAAATCTTGTGAAGGATACTGAGTTGGTGCGTTGCGAACACCTAATTTGGTAGGAATTCCAGGTTACCAGGGATTGGGATTACTGTTCTAGATTTTTGATGTTATGGTTGTATATGATTTTCACTTTAAACGATGGACATGTTGTTTGTATTTGATTATTATGATGGATTTCAGGATCTTGGACCATTGGAAATAGGCTTGTGAGTTATTTTTTACTATTGGACTGTAGATGCAAGAGGCATCTCATGCATCATGTTAGGTATGTAGGATCCATATGTTATAGGCCTTATAGTGTGTGACTTTATGGATTTGTTTCTGATGGTGGTTTGGGTGGATCCATGGAGAGATACTCGATGATGAGAACATTGGTGTGGTTCATATGTGTGATTGGTGCAGTGACCCTAGTGGATCAGTATGGTATAAGTGTAGGTCTTTACACCCCTTGTAGATGGTTTTGTTTGAGGTTAGTTTCATGTCTAGGTCCTCTAGGGAGAAATCTAATGTGCATATTCTCATAGAGGACGGACACCCTAATTGTGAGTAGTTGGTTGGTATATAACACCTTTATAGTGCGGGCCCTAGAGAAGGGCATTTTTTTCTAATATTGTGTGATGATGAGATGGGTGTGTGTTAATTCCCTGTGATTTGTGTCCTTTTATGAGTTGGTGTAGACCAATGTGGTAATACCTAGTGGCTTGACATGATACTTGATCGGTAGGGCTATGTGATAGTGCCTAGTGACCTTTTGACATGACTCTGGATTAGGAAGTTAATGTTGTTTGACTTTTGAAGGTGTCATGTGAGAGGGGTTATCTGAGTTATGTTTTATTTTGGGTATGTGAGGCACATAATAATGCTTAGGGATTTAACAATGGTGCACAAAGGGTGAAACTGGGTTTGAGGTTAATTTCATTGGATGTGTTTTGTTCTTAAGGAGCACTTGTGTGCCAGTCTTTCCACCTTGTGGTTAGTTTTGATAGGGTAAGGTTCATTTACATTCGTATCCTAGGAAATGGTTGTGTATTAAAGTTGAGCCTGGTGGCTTTGAGTTGGATCAGAAGCATAGAAAGTGTTTGAGTTGCATGGTTAAGGCTTCTCAGCTGAGTTTTCATGAAAATGTGACTCATTGGAGTAGAAGTAGGTTTTGTGGTTGGGTTACTCAAGAGTGTGTAATAGTATATGCTATTGGAATCTTGGAGACATTATCATTAGTTATTCACCGTATCATTCATATTGTGGATCAGACACTATGTGAGAGTATGTTTGTGGTGCTTGATTTGGTCAAGTAGATGTGAGTGGGATGAGAATTGTTGTGGGTGTGATGAGAGGCTTGTGGGCATGATGACCTGAGGCCCTTGGGATAGAACTGTTATGTTCTAAAATGGATGGGGTTTTGGTGTTATTCATCAATGACATCTTAGTATACTTATAGTTTAATGACGATCATTCCCAATATTTTGACATCATTATGAGTATTCTAAGAGAGCATTGGCTTTATGAAATGCTATATAGATGTTTTCTTAGGTGGATAATGTGCCTCCTCGGAGGTTATACTCATGGATCGGTGTGTGTGAAGTCGTATGATGGGGAGTTCTCTATTAGATTTTTGTGGGTGAGGTCCCTGTGGAGGATCAAATATCAATTAATACCATGGTTTTTCATTCTTAGATGTTGATAATGGGTGATAGTAGATTCTTTGTTTTGTCGTTCTGGTGGGAGTGAGGTGGCCAAATCTAGTTTTGAGGTTTGGTTGTGATTGGTGGCATGGGATGTGGAAAAGATATTTGGTTTTGAGGAAATAGTAAGGATACTCCTATGGTGATGAGTATCAGATCAGTCATGGTGATGTGACCCTTATGTAGACAGGGTCGAGGATGCAATGAGTATCACATCAAGTAGGTTGGTTTACCACTGAGGATGTGTTTTGAAAGGAAATTCTAATGATGGGAAGCATCGTGGATCAAAATCAATAGTTGGGGGTTAAGTTATATGTTGAGGATCACCATGAGTTTTATGAAGAGTTTTAAATTATGATGTGAAGTCTCATGATAGATGGGTGTGGTTAGGCACTATCCTAGGGGTTTGTTGATGGTAGAAAGTAGTGGATTTACCTTTAATGGCTTATATGCCTTATCTTAAGAGGTCCATAGAGAAACTTAGTTGGCATTTCTGAGTGGTACACAAGGAGTTGATCTTGTTTCGATAACTGAGGTGAGTTGGGATGTGTGGTTAGAAGACCACTTAGGCTTCTCAAGGACAATAAGGTTTATGGTGGGGAGATTGTAAGGATCCATGTTTTTTTGGATTTTGAATTTGAATAGAATTTTGAATTTTTGGTATCAAAGGCTTGTGAGGGGTAAAATGGTCATTTTCTACTGGAATATAATCTTGGATAATTTTTATGACCACTCTATTGGTATCAAAATAGGTTTTTTACACTATGATAGGAGTTTAGTGGAATTTTGAGCAGTTTGAGTTTTGATAGAATATTTAATATTTAATTAATTAAATATTAAATTATTTGTGTGAGTTCGGGTGGTGATATATTTTGAATGGATTTTTGGATTGAGATTTTGAATCTATGGTTGAGTCCAAAATGAGGTTTTTTTCCTAGGTTAGGTATAAACTCACTTTGGATTCCTGGACTTAGGAAGGGTGTTAAAATGGGAAATTAATTAAAAGTCTCTCCCCCGCCTGATTTTGGGGTACCTATAGATTACAGGATGGGGGAGGGTTCCACCCTTTCATGCAATGGTCATACTAGGATGGGGGAGAAGGTTATACCACCAAACTTCATCCATGATGTGGATCAGGACTAGGTCAAGGTGCAATAGCTTCCAGGAGCAGATTTAGACCCAAAGCTTCGGTGTTTACGGCATGAGGTAGGTTAGTCTTTTAGTTTTATGCCCTGAACCCCATAGATTATTTTTTTTCATGCATTAAATCTCTATTATGATTTTTAATGATCCCATGGGGGTCGATATATGCTTATTTGGGGGGAAATGGGGGTTTCAAGAGGTTTATAGGGGTTTTTGATTTGGAAACCCCAACTACATGGTGTGTGGTTTTAAGAACACGCGTCGTGTGTTCTTCTTGTTCAGGGAAGAAGAAAAGAATATGGCTACAAAACATGTAGTCCAGAGGATATCTCGTGTAGTTTCACTCGGTGTGTGGCTGAGTACATGTCTAGATGACCTATATAGGGGGGACATGGCCATGTATGGTACATGGATAGACCATGTGTGGGTGACACACCATGTGTGAGTACACGGCCAGACATAAGCACATGGCCAGGCCATGTGAGGTACACAGGTAGGTAACTCATGTAGGGTACACTTCGTGTATCTGACTTACAGTCTGTGTTCTTTGGTTTTACATGCCAAGTTCATCTGGAGTATATTCCCAAGAGGGTCTATGGGATCACACATTGTGTACGTAGGAATACATGTCATGTGATTCTCCTTGGTTACCCTTTAAGTGGTTTTGGGGTGTCTTGTGCCTTGTAACCATAATTAGATTTGTGATTAGTCCATTCATAGTGTTTTTCTATGTATATTGTGATGGTGGGATCCTTTTTGCATATAGTGGTCATCTAGATTGTGTTTTGGACCATGATAGTTTATTAGGAGGGTTTTCTAGAGGTTTGGGTTTAGAATTCTTCAGTGGTTGGGTTGTGATCTAGGAGGCTCGGGTGAGGGTTGTGAGCTCAGTGATTATTTTGGACTGAGCGTGCCATGAAATTTTTCTTGTGGTTCCTTGGATAGATCCCAAGAGGTGGGATTGAGTAGTATCTATGGTAAGATCTTGGTTTGACCCTACATATCAGGACTAATTTCTTTAGGTTCAATCAATTGAGGTTTAGATCCAATGTTTAAGTATCAGGGTGGTTGGAGATTTTGGGCTTGGTTGACATCGTAGGATGGTGGTTATGGTCGGGTTCCATTGTGGTGTTGAGTTGATTCTAAGGGACTCTTGAGGATTCCCATAGTGGGATAGTTTTTGGTTAAGTGGTCATTAGATGGAATGGTTGGCTTTTGAGAATGCCTGCATGGCATGGGTTAGCTCTTATATGCCTAGTTGGTATGTCATTGATTGAGTATCAGTTGTAGGCCACTAAGGGCCACTTGAGGATGTTTCTTGTGATAGGTATTGGATCGAGTTTTTGGTTGTTACTAGAGTTTGGTAGGGGATTCTTGCACTTGAGTGTTAATTCTAAGGATACAAGGAGGGATGCCTCTATTTATGTGTGGTATCATAGGACCAAGTATGGTCCCGATTGATAGGATGACCCTGAGAGGGTGTGTGTGACTAATTATTTTTTGTTATGGATGTTCTCTTGGGACCCAAGATGATGTATTATCTGATGGGGCTGAGATTTTTATTTCCAAGATAGATGTATAGATATCCCTTATTATGTTTTAGTTATTGAGGTTGAGACTTAGATTACACCCACAGAGATATTTGATATGGTTGGGTTGCCACATTTTGGAACTGGTTTTACTAGTAAGGGCTATGATGGATGAGAGCTCTAGACAAATGATCCACAATTATAGATCCAGATATCCATGATTTAGATTGTTTTACTAGGGATCTATATCGGTATCGATAGTTTTTTTATGTGGTTTGAGTGTCGTACTGAGGTTCGGGCATGTTGTTTTATACTTTTGAGTATTGTGGATGTAGCATCATATGTATGTGGTTTGCTGGTGGACTGATGTTCTAAGCACTGGAGGTATACTACAAATATGGAGTCAGACTGAGGCTCTGGTCACTGATAGTATACTTCTTGGTTATAGTACCAGACTAATGCTTTGGGTGATGATGGCATGCTATATGGAATAGGTTGTTAGACTAAATCTCCTTCTCCTTAGTTTGGGCCAAACTGATGCTCTGGACACCACCAATGTTATGTATAGATGGTTACTTGGTGGAGGTTATAGAAACTATATTTATGTTTTATTAAAGGTTTGAGAGGCCAATATTCAGTATCAGCTCTGATGGTTTGGATTTATGGTATTGGTATTGGACTGATTCTCTAGGCATTATTATTTTTGATAAATGAGATAGATGTCAAACTGATGGTCTAGTCTTGGTAGTACTTTTGGGTGGTAATTAGAAAAAATGTGTCAAGGTTCCAAGTATAAGATAATTTTGGGTCAGGAGGGCATGGTTGGGGATGTATTATATTAGTATCTCAGATGATAGGACTATTGTAGGATGGGTCCCTAGTATTTTTTAGGTTTGGTTGTGGTTTCCATGGATGTGGTGCTCGCAGGTTATTTGGGATGCATAGTCATAGAGATGTGCTTAGAGACACCCCAACATTAGTTGAAGCATGTATGGTCAATTGAGGTCTTATACCTAAGGATCGATGGTGGTTTGATTTATATTTTCTTTCAGTTATGTTTTATCTAGTCTGAGCATATTACATGAGCATGAACTTATGGAAATAGTTTATAGGTTCACCCTTGGGGTGACCTATTAAGATTTATTTCTCACCCCTATATATGCACCTTCGTGTGCATGCAGATCTTATTTCTACTTTTAGGTTAATCGTGAATGCATGATGGATTGGGTTGAGGCCTAAGATTTCATGGTTGAGTGGTATGCTCATGTGGAGTCAATTGGTCAGGCTAGAGTAGCTTGATAGGGTATTGAATACTAGGTATGTGATATGACCCAGAGTTGGCAGTAAGTCTAGATGTATTAATTTTTCATTTGTTTATTTTTTTTATATGATTGGCCTAGGGAGTGATCAATGTTTTATGTATGGCATGTTCATTCGGGCCCTTACTGTATTTCATTTTATTACAACATGTTTCAATTTCAGTTTATTCATCTTCATTCTTTAATGTGTATGATGTTGGGTTATGTACTTCTAGTTATTAACTATGATATGGGGGTATAGTATCCTCACAGTTCCATCTTATACCCCTGATGCTAGTTGGTAGGCTCTGTCATATGAGGAGGAGTGCTTGAGGTCATGTGGTGAACCAGCTCGGGGCACCGGTTTAGTGGCATCTGGGCTAGGATGTTACAAATAACATGACAATTTTTATATATTTTGGGCCTAATGATTTCAAAATTTGAAATATGTTTAATAAAATTAAATTTATAAAAGTTATATAAGTTAATTTTAAAATAGTAAATGTGTAATGCATTAAAACAATTTTAGTGAAAATTTTGAATTTAGTTTTAAAATATCAAATACAGTTTTATAAAATAAACATAATATTTTAAAATGAATAATGTTACTTATAAAACATATATTTATTCAATATATGGTTATTGTGAGTTTTATTTTATTATTTCATCCTAGTGATTCCATAAAATTCATGTTTTTAACAAAAATTGTATTTTCACTATTCACCTAAAGATTGATCTTTTCAGAAAAATCCCAAAATTTCATCTTAAGATAATATCTTTATGAAGAATTAAAAAATGAAGTTTATTTTGTTAAAATAAAATTCTAATATTTAGAAATTAAACTTTTAAATATAATCATGAATAAAGTCTCTTTAGAGTGTGAATTTTATGGTAGTTTAGGATATGGTGTTTTCTTACTACAATAGGGTCTTAGATATTACATTTTGTGATGCGAATGGAAGAAATTTGTATAATTTTTTATTAACATTGAGTGATCAAGGATGTAGAATAATCTCAGGGTCTTTCATAGAGACCACCCCATGCCTATCATCTATTTTGTATTAAACACATTTCAATTAATGTGTAAAATAAGTTCATGGGTGAGTCTATGAATAAATCAATCATAAATCTTGGTATGTGTATGTTTTTTTATTGAGAAATCCTTGAAATAGTTACTAGAATATGTGTTCTTATTAGTTATTGTTTTTTAGCATACAAGACTCAACAATAGATGATGGATGAGTGTTTTGAGGGTATTTGTATATCTAATTAGGAATTATATGACTATATAATTAAAATTTCAAAGGATAAAGGGTTTCTAACATGTGATGATGGGAGGAGATATGAACATATGATGACTAACATCATAGAATGCATTAATGGAGTCTTCAAGAGAGTTAGAAAGATATCCATCATAGGTAATTATGAATATTAGATTATATGGTAATTAGAAAGTTTATTTTAAATAATAGTTTATTTATATTTATTTAGTGTGAGGACTCTGAGTAGTGGCATATCAATTTGGACCTCTTCTGTGGTGATTTGAGGTATTTTTACTAACTGAGACCAGTGATATTTCTAGTGCTTACTCCATCAGACTCATACAAAGTAATATCTATAGAGAATAAAAATTATAAGACCCACAATTAAAATATAATGTTAATATGATTTTTTAAATTTAAATTATAGTTTTAGAGAAGGAAACCTTTTATCACACAATTAAGTATTTTGTGGAAAGAGGAAAACATTCTAAAGATATCCTGAATAAAGGGATGTGATATGGTCATCATTTTCAGTGAGATATTGATAAGATTATATAAGAGGCTAGAACATTTCATTTCCATGCTTTTGACTATGTTGGGCATAGGTTTGAGGTCACTGAGTGTCATGATCCTTTTGACTAGTAATAATGGTCATGTGATTTTAATTTTACTAGAGTAGTGTTACTTTGATTGTAGTAAATTCCAAGCAATATGGTATCCTTGTGCACATGTGATCATAGTGTGTGCTATTGTGTACTTATTTTGGGAGTATTTGGTTGATCTATTATATTTATTGTAGAGTATTAATGAATGATATAGTTATTTGTGGATTCTTGTAGGTGAATATCAAAACTTTAGTCTATTTGTTGAGGCACCTATGTTTCTTTTGAACATGAGTTGGTTGTGACCAAGAGGGAATCAAAATTTGACCTTTATTCAAAATGATATGGATTGTCCCAATGAATAGGAACCAGTATAGTGTTGTGGTTTATGTATCCAAGAAGGTCGCATGCACACATGTTTCCCTAGATATATAGGGTAATCCACATGATTGATGTACTCTAGTGATTAATGTAAAAGTATTTACAATAAATGATTAGAAATTTATTGGAAATATAGAATTCTCATGATTTTATTATTAAATCACCAACCATATTATCATGTTAATAACTTTATTTTCTAGTTATAAGATATAATGTTATAAAAATTAAATAGTTTTAACTGAAGGTTCTAGGTGCAGCGGAAGCGCGCGGGTGGATGTGCCCACTTGGCTTTTTGTCATTAGAAATGATCAATCTAGGATCAATACGACGATAAACACCAGTCTCCATGGATCAAATCATAGAAAAAGGAAAAGAAGAAGGTTTGTCTTGGAACCACAAACAAGGATCGTTACAGGTTGATTATAATTAATTTAATTAATTGTAAAGAAATACATTTTGGGTGTTCTTTATTCGTTGATTTTATTGATCACGTTGTCGATGTGATCCATTGTTGCATCGCAGAATCCAAGTGTAGACTCCCTCTAGCGGTGATCCACGCGTGTACCTTGTATCTCTGGACGTCGCCAAAGGATTCTCCGGGTGCTAGCATGGAGAATCCTTTGCTTGCATTTTCCACCTTAGATCGTCTTGATCCGATGGAAGAGGATCTCTCTCGGTCTTGAGAGTGTTCTTGGAGGAAGAGGTTCTTTCGGCCTTGAAAGAATTCTCTAGAATTGTTGTGCACAACGATTATCTTGTGTGTAAAAAAGGAGTTGGGGTTGTGAGGATATTTATAATCAGGTTTGAGTTTGTAGAGTTATGACAATAAATAAACGCGTTACACATTTTATTTATTTCATTGACTCTCATTTAAAACCCCCATGTTGAATAATTAATTCCTTGACATGCGCCCACACTAATTAAAATAAATATCATTTAAAACAATATTATATCCTCAAAATCCCGACTGGAAAAACTACACGGTGTGTGTTAATAAATACACGACATGTACTTGTTTTTCATTAAAAACTACACGGAATGTATATTCAATGTACAAGGTGTGTATATCTTATTTTCATTTATTCATTTCCTTTCCATAAAGAAAACTACATGGCGTGTAATTATTAATACACGGCGTGTACTTATTTTCCATGAAAACTACATGGCATGTAATCTTTAATACACGGCGTGTATATCTTGTTTTTCATTTCCTTCTTCCTCCATCATTAAAAGGATTTAGGATTACTTGAATAATTATTAAACCATGTATGGGAATAATCTTTATTCTACTTGAGATACTTGAATACACTTAGTGTGTGGCCCTCTAGGCCTCTTTCTCGTTGGCATTAGGCGAGCTTGCCTAAAGTCCAAGATTACTGTCTAGCAATGGGTCAAGGCACCCAAGATAAAGAAGTTGGCGCCACATTGACGTATCACCTCATACGAATTCCTACTGTGTAATTTAATCCCTTTGTCTCGATATCTCATCAAGCAGGTTTCATGGCAGTGTCATAAACCTATATGCTTGATCTGTCGTTCTTTGACTACCTGAAATAAACTCGTCGTTCACACCATGGCCATGGAATTTAATGCGATAGTTCTATTTCAATCAAAGGTCCGAGATATCAACTTCCATAAATGGAAGGGACAAATCCTTCCTCGACTTATCCATTAACAACATGTCACTCGTGACGCACCCAACGTACCTTACTTCCCGCCAACTATCTGCGTGACGGTTTTCATCAGTAAATCTAAGTGTGCAAGTCATGAAATGAGTTAATGATAATCTTCCAATCTAAGGATCATTACACACACTCGTAGATAGCAATGTTTGATGACACCAAGACATGCGGAATTTCTACTGGAGGTTTTGTTCTCATAATCTCCCATCTTGGAGATTACTAAGTGCGAACTCCATGAGAGAGAGTCTCATCTTCTTACGAGTACTCGCACATGATGGTATGTATACCATGTTTCCTATCATAGTACGTCATCCAACCGTAGAACTTTATTTAAGAATATTGTTATAGCATTTCAAGGTTCTCATCATAGCGGGGATCTTCTATGACCTTATCAATGCAACAAATATTCCAGGACATTATTATATTATAGTCATGCAGAACAATGAACAATATATAATAAGTGAACATTCATGTAATCAAAGTACAAAATAGTTGGTTCTCAGAACACCAACCCTTACAAACTCCCACTTGGACAAGAGACAACTGCCTACGACTTTTAGTCTGCTAGACCTCACATGATGATCATGTTTCTGCAGAGTCAAGGCTTTAGTCAAGGGGTCTACCACGTTGTCTTCTGTGGAAATACTTCTCACTGCAACTTCACCTCTCTGAGAAAAATCCCTCAAAAGATGATACTTCCGAAGTATGTGCTTTGTCCGCTGATGTGACCTTGGCTCTTTTTCAAGTGCCACCGCTGCAGTATTATCACAATAGAGTGTGATAGGATCTTTGCTGCTCGGTACAACATCCAGATCTTGAACGAAGCTTCGCATCTATACTGCTTCTTTAGCTGCCTCAGAAGCTACGATATACTCCGAATCCACTATAGAATCTGCCACCACACTTTTCTTCGATCTCTTCCAACTCACTGCACCTCCATTCAAACTGAATATGTATCCAGTCTGCGACTTCATGTCATCTTGATCAGTCTGGAAACTAGCATCTACATGTCCTCTGATGACTAGTTCCTCATATCCTCCATAAACCAGTAACATATCCTTATTACGCCTCAGATACTTAAGGATAGTCTTGACTTCGATCCAATGGTGGTCTCCTAGATCAGCTTGATATCTTCCTACTGCACTTAATGCATAAGAAACATCTAGCCTCATACATAGCATAGCATACATGACTGGACCAATCGTGGATGCGTAAGGGATCCTTTCCATTCTCTTTATTTCCTCATGTGTCTGAGGACACATATTCTTGGAAAGATGAATTGCATGTGACACTGGAAACAATCCCCTCTTGTACTGTTCCATACTGAATCTCTTCAGTATCTTGTCAATGTAGGTACTTTGACTCAGGCCCATCATTCTCTTGGATCTATCATGATGGATCTTGATCCCAAGAATATATGTTGCCTCGCCCAAGTCTTTCATGGAGAAGCATTTATGAAACCATTCCTTAACTGACTGTAAGACAGGTACTTCGTTTCCAATTAGTAATATGTCATCAACATATACTATTAGGAAAACGACTGCACTTCCACTAAACCTCTTGTAGACACAAGGCTCTCATTCGTTCTTAACAAATCCAAATTCCGTTACAACTTCATCAAAATAAATGTTCCATGACCTTGATGCTTTCTTTAATCCATAAATGTATTTATTCAACTTGCATACCTTGTTGGCATCCTTTGGAGTCATAAACCCTTCAGGTTGTGTCATGTAGACATCTTCCTGGAGGTTCCCGTTAAGGAAAACTGTTTTGACATCCATTTGCCAAATTTCATAGTCATGGTAAGCGGCAATGGACAATAGGATTATGATGGATTTAAGCATCGAAACCAGTGAAAAGGTTCCATAATAGTCAATTCCTTGACGTTGTCTAAAACCTTTTGCAACCAGTCATTCCTTATAGGTGCTGACTTTCCCCTCCATGTCCAGTTTCTTCTTGAATACCCATTTATTACCAATAGGCTTTACATCAACTGGAGGATATACCAAAATCCAGACTTGGTTTTGGTACATGGAATCCATTTCAGAATTCATGGCTTCATTTCACTTGGCAACGTTTGTGCCTTCAACTGCTTCCTTGTAGGTAAGAGGATCATCATTGTCAACTAATAATGAGTCACCATCTTTGGTGACAAGAAAACCATATCATTCTGGTTCTCTCACCTCTCTCGTGCTCCTACGCAGTTCTTGTGTATCTGGAATAGATTGTTCTTCTATGGGGCTTTGTGGAATCTGTTCTTGTACCAACTCATGTGTATCTTGAGCCTCGACTTCATCGAAGTCTATCTCGCTCCCATTATCTCGTTTGGATATGTGCTCCCTCTCAAGGAATATGGCGTGTCTTGCCACTGTAACCTTTTTGTCTGAGGGGTTGTATAGGTAATATCCCCTTGTTTCCTTGGGATATCCTATAAAGATACACTTTATGCCTCGGGGCACGAGTTTGTTACCTAAAGAGGCCTTAACAAATGCTTCGCTACCCCACACATGTAAATTCAATAACATGGCTTTATGTCCACTCCATAACTCGTATGGAATACCATTTATCAATTTAGTTGGTACTTGGTTTAGTATGTGTGATGCTATTTGTAATGAATATCCCAAAAAGGATAATGGAAGACTCGCATGACTCGTCATTGATCTCACCATGTCCAACAGGGTGCGGTTCCTCTTTTCGCTTACACCATTCCACTGTGGCGTGTAAGGAGGAGTGAGTTGAGATAGAATCCCAAACTCCCATAAGAAATCAATGAAGTCCTGATTAAGATATTCTCCTCCTCTTTCTGAGTAGAGTTTCTTAATCTTCTTACCAAGATGGTTCTCAACTTCATTATTGTATTCTTTGAACCGATCAAAAGAATCTGACTTATACCTCATTAAGTCGATATATACATATCTACTAAAATAATCAATAAAAGTTATGAAGTACGAGAACCCACCCCTTGCTTCAACTGGAAATAGTCCACACACATCTGTGTGAACTAATTATAGAAGATATTTAGCCCTTTCAACTTTCCCACTAAATGGGGCTTTGGTCATTTTTCCTTGTAGACACGCATGACATACACCAAGTGGTTTTAGTTCTAAAGAATCTAAATACCCATCTTAATGTAATTTTGTCAAACGTTTCTCATTAACATGACCTAGTTGGTGATTCCAAAGTTGGGTGTGGTATGAGTCATGTGAATTTACTTTGTCATCGATTTCCATTACTTGGTTTGTGTAGTCTAACACATAAAGTCCGTTATATAAATGTGACCTACCAAAACAAATGTTATCTTTATAAAATTAGAAACATTCATTTCCAAAATTGAATATAAATCCATCAGTATCTAATCGGGATACTCAAATAATGTTTTTAGTAACAAAAGGCACATAATAACAACCCTTTAACACCAAGATCATCCCAGTAGGTAATGTGAGGTGGTAGTCTCCGACAGCTACAGCAGTGAGTCTGGCTCCATTGGCTGCTCGTAGATCCACCTCACCTCAGTCAATCTTTCTGAATCTACTTGGTTCCTGTATTTGGATACAGATGTGAGCAACACAAGCAGTATCTAATACCAAATTAGTAGAAACAGATAGATTGCATTCGATAACAAATGCACCTGAAGCTTCCCCTTGCTTCCTTGGCTGGGTGCAGTTTTTCTTTCAGTGGCCCTTCTTGCCACATGTGAAACAAACAGCATCCTGTTCCTTTGCCTCCCCTTTGATCTTACTTTTCTTGGAAGGCTTTGAAGAAGCTTTGGGCTTAAAGCTCTTCACCTTCTCTTTCCTTTTATTAACCATAAGGATAAAAGTTTTTTCACGCTTTATGTCATTATCCACTTGGCAAATAATGATAAGGAGATCAGACAGAGACTTCTCAATGTTGTTCATGTTGAAGTTCACAACAAAGTTAGAGAAGCTCTGGGGAAGTGATGCAGGAATGAGATCGGTACCCAGTTCTTCGGGGAGTTTAAACCCTAGAACTTTCAAGCGCTCAATGTAGCCAATGATCTTGACTACATGAGGCCTAGCTGGGGAACCCTCTCCAAGCTTTATCTGGAATAGAGCCTTAGAGATCTCAAACCTTTCATGTCTTTCTCTCTCCTGGTATAGACCACAGAGGTGCTCGAGCATGCTATAGGCATCTATGTCCTCATGAGACTTCATGAGTTCACTTGACATTGATGATAGCATCAAACATTTAACGTTGAGTGCATCACTCAAATGTTGATCATAGAAAAGTAAATCTTCATCACTTTCCCCTTGGGCAGGAGGATCAGGAAGTGAGGACTCCGGCACGTAAAACTTTAATTCATGGCGTAGGATAACCCGAAGGTTCCTAAACCATTCCTGAAAGTTACTACCAGTGAGGATATTGTCTTTATCCAGAATTGATCGTAGAGAAAATGTGGTTGACGAGTTTGTCATATTGATTCTACAATTTAAAAGAGTAGATTTATTAGTACTTTCTTAATTACATTTTATGAGAAATAATAAATTTTATTAAGTCTCCCACTATTTTATCAAGTCTCAATGGCCCTCACCATTGAACTCGGAATGTTCAGTTGCTTTGACATTCTAGTGGAAAGGATCCATATTCCCCTTCGCATAACCCCAACAAGGGTTGGTCAATCTATTTGAAGGTATTTAGGTAGGCAGGTCTTTGCCAACTGTGAGCTTACAGTTCCTTGATCTGTTGAGTGGACTCCCCAATCCTGAAATCCTGACTTGGATTTCCTCAACTCTTGCCTCCAATATTACATCAAGTCTAGCAAGGGCTACTTCTCTTGATGTAATATGGTTAATTCAACCCTAAACCTTTCATAAGGGCTTCCTTTATAAAAGTAAGTGTCCCAGCAAGGGTTAGTTAAACACATAGTTTTATTGAGTCTTGCCCTTAATCAAGTAACGGAAGGCTTGGTTTGACTTAATATGGTATTTGAGGGATTTTATTCTTTATGCGTAGTTTTGCATTATCACATGCTTGTTAATATTAAGTGATGCTTGCTTAAGTGATTAACCATGATCCGATAATGTTTACGCATCGTCCGGTTTTTATTTTATTCCATCTTTGCATGCTTGTTCATTAATTATGTGATCGCGACAACACATACATAATAAATAAACTATGCAATCAGACAAAAATAAAATAAGATGGCATGATCATGAGATTCTATTGGTTAGCTTATCTAGCAGTTTGATAAGCTAACCCTGACCTAGGGAAAAACACCTTGAACCTGGTGGTTCGTGTTTTGCATCTCCCACCTGTCCACCTTTGTATCTTCTTGCGTCGGTTTCGCCTTGGCTTAGGGATTTGAACCGTCTCCTTTGGCTTGGGAGATCCTCCAATATATGGGTTTACATTAAAGAAACCATGGGCACACAGGCCCTACATTTTATTGGAAGAAGGCTCGCAGGCCAACAAATTTAAATTAAATAAATTTAAATGAAACCATACACATACAAAGGGTCTTTGGTCTAGCTCATGATCATCCATAGCATGCAACGACATTTACGCATATTTAGAATTCAAATTATTTTAATAGTTCTTTCATTTAAGATAAGTCGTGCTTGAATTAAATTAATTATGATCTTATAATTAATCAATTCTTTATCTTAAATTCCTTTCTGAAATTTCTTCAGATTCTTTTCATATATATTCCTTGTACAGGTATTTTTACTTTTGGAGGAAACCTGGTGAAATTTCCTGAAAGTACATGGCGTGTAGTTTATATTTACGCAGCATGTATTTATTTTCACCCTTTATCCAAAGTACACGTCAGGGGCTTCGGTGTGTTTTCTCTACTTTGGAAATTTTGGAGTACACAGAATGTAGATGAATCATAAATGGTGTGTACTTCCTTGTTATGCAGTAACCGGCTTGGCAATCTCGTGTACGCGGTACGTGGTTTATCCTTGTACACGGTTTTACCTGGGCCGGAACAGACTACACGGCGTGTTTCTCCAACATACACGCCATGTATTCCGGTTCAACGCGCCGTTCAATTCTGGTCAACACGGCATGATTAATACTTAGGCATATTCAATTCACACGACATGGTTTGGTGGACCAGTGTCGGTTCATTGAACCTAAGTACACGGCGTGTAGTTTTAATTACACGCCATGTAATCCCATGTTGTACAGACAGAAAGAACGGATCCTCCGGATGAGTTCCTCATTTTTATTTTAATCAAAAATTAAAATTAAAAGGTTGTTTCTGTGATATGAATCAAGAAACGAAGGAGGAAGAATAGATTTCGTTTATTCAGATTTATAGAACGATTTATTTCGAATTGAATTAAATATAAATGCGTAAATTATCAACGAAAATTAAATAACTACAATCAATGTTGTAACCTTGATCTGATACCATTTGAAGGTTCTAGGCGTAGTGGAAGCGCGCGGGTGGATGTGCCCACTTGGATTTTTGTCATTAGCAATGATCAATCTGGGATCAATACGACGATAAATGCCAGTCTCCACGGATCGAATCACAGAAAAAGACAAAGAAGAAGGTTTGTCCCGGAACCACAAACAAAGATCGTTACAGGTTTATTATAATTAATTTAATTAATTATAAAGAAATACCATTTGGGTGTTCTTTCTTCGTTGATGTTCTTGATCACGTTGTCGATGTGATCCGTCATTACGTCGCAGAAGCCAAGTGTAGACTCTCTCTAGCGGTGATCCACACGTGTACCTCATATCTCTGGACGTCGCCAAAGGATTATCCGGGTGCTAGCGTGGATAATACTTTGCTTGCGTTGTCCGCCTTAGATCGTCTTGATCCGATGGAAGAGGATCTCTCTCGGTCTTGAGAGTGTTCTTGGAGGAAGAGGTTCTTTCGGCCTTGAAAGAATTCTCCAGAATCGTTGTGCACAATGATTCTCTTATGTGTAGAAAAGTAGTTGGGGTTGTGAGGATATTTATAATCAGGTTTGAGGTTGTAGAGTTATGAAAATAAATAAACGCGTTACGCATTTTATTTATTTCATTGACTCTCATTTAAAACCCCCATGTCGAATAATTAATTCCTTGGCATGCGCCCACACTGATTATAATAAATATCATTTAAAACAATATTATATCCTCAAAATCCTGACTAGAAAAACTACACGGCGTGTATTAATAAATACACGGTGTGTACTTGTTTTTCATTAAAAACTACACGGAATGTACATTCAATGTACTTGGCGTGTATATCTTGTTTTCATTTATTCATTTCCTTTCCATAAAGAAAACTACACGGCGTGTAATTATTAATACACGGCGTGTACTTGTTTTCCATGAAAAACTACATGGCATGTAATCTTTAATACACGACGTGTATATCTTGTTTTTCATTTCCTTCTTCCTCCATCATTAAAACGATTTAGGCTTCCTTGAATAATTATTAAACCACATATGGGAATAATCTTTATTCTACTTGAAATACTTGAATACACTTAGTGTGTGACCCTCTAGGCCTCTTTCTCGTTGGCATTAGGCGAGCTTGCTTAAAGTCCAAGATTACTATCTAGAAATGGGTCAAGGAACCCAAGAGAAATAAGTTGATGCCACATTGACGTATCACCTCATACGAACACTTACTATGTAATTTAATCCCTTTGTCTTGATATCTCATCAAGCAGGTTTCATGGCAGTGTCATAAACCTATATGCCTGATCTGTCATTCTTTGACTACCTGAAATAAACTCATCGTTCACACCATGGCCATGGAATTTAATGAGACAGTTCTATTTCAATCAAAGGGACGGGATATCAACTTCCATAAATGGAAGGGACAAATCCTTCCTCGACTTATCTATTAACAACATGTCACTCGTGACACACCCAACGTACCCTACTTCCCGCCAACTGTCTGCTTGAAGGTTTTCATCAGTAAATCTAAGTGCGCAAGTCATGACATGAGTTAATGATAATCTTTCAGTCTAAGGATCATTACACACACTCATAGATAGGAATGTCTGATGACACCAATACATGCGGAATTGCTACTGGCGGGTCTGTTCTCATAATCTCCCATCTTGGAGATTACCAAGTGCGAACTCCATGAGAGAGAGTCTCGTCTTCTTACGAGTACTCGCACATGACAGTCTGTATACCATGTGTCCTATCATAGTACGTCATCCAACCGCAAAACTTTATTTAAGAATATTGTTATAGCATTTCAAGGTTCTCATCATAGTGGGGATCTTCCATGACCTTATCAATGCAACAAATATTCCAGGACATTATTATATTATAGTCATGCAGAACAATGAACAATATATAATAATTGAACATTAATTTAATCAAAGTACAAAATAGTTGGTTATCAAGACACCAACCCTTACATTAACTACTATTATCTTACTATGCAAACATTTATATGGAGTAGGATCTCTTATCTACCCAGTAGTCACATGTATCATGTGACGTCCTGGAGTGATGACCTATTTAACATCTTTCTATCCAAAGAGCACATCATTTTTATAGTGACCCTACTTTTTATTACATGATTATTTAATTAATTTAAAGATAAACAACATAAAAACATTACACAAACAGGATGCAAAGGTTTAGTGTCTTGGTAAAATTAATACCATACATAAATTTTACATAATAAAACATAAACATTTATATAATTCCTTATTCTTTATATTCTTATTGGACCTCGTGTTCTTTTTAGTACAAGTATTCACCTTGGGATATACATCAAAAGAAGGGAAGAGCTAAAAGACTAGTAAGAGTATGAATAATAGATATGAAACATGGGTGAGCATAATCATCATCATAATATAATCAAAGGATCATAATCATAATCATGATAGGAATCCTTAGATAAAGGCATGGAATGTGACAATGCATAAAAATAAAACATCATGTCTTAGTGGTCAACTACCATACATAGTTGTGAACAAATATAGCATCATGTTCATGTATATTTCACTTTTTATCATGAGATTCATCACATTACCCAATTCATTGGAGTTCTATATAATTCTGGGTGCACCCGTCACATCATAACATTTTCATGCACTATATAATTCTGGGTGCATCCATCACATCATTATATTTACATTATCATGAATGCTACATAGAACATATATCAATATTGGGAATAAATTAATCTATAGGAAGGAATGGGTTTAATTTCATAATGAATACATTCATAAAATTTGGATTTCCCATGATAAAAAAGGGAATAAGATTCTTGGAATCAATCTTTATTGGAGAAAAAACAATCTTAAGAGAAGTAAAATATCTGTTTTTTAGAAAGAAGAGTTCTTTTGGAAAAATCTTTTCATTTTTCATAAAACTAAATTGGAAATATGTATATCCTATAAAAGAAAAGGATAATAAAAAATAAAATATATTTATACAAAAATAAAGGAATATCCATACTGAAAATGAAGTGAAATAGAGAGAACCCGAAGAAAGAGAGTTGGGTTCGAGAATTCTCATTACCTTATGTTCGAGTGATTTATTCACTTTAATATCCTAGATAATAAAATTAAATTAATTAATTAAAAATTAAAGAACCTATTATACATGTATTTGATTTATTATAGTTTTATTAAGTTCATTTATATCCTTTTATATGGGTTATAGAGTTCAATTCCATTGTTTAGGAGTGTTCATTTTCTTGGTTTTTATGATCGGCTCACTTGAATATGAGTGTGGAAGTTTATGTAGAATGGAAATAATTCTCCAGAATTGAAATTATATGTTATTAATGAAAATAAATAGGTTTAAATGGTTATATATATCATTTTTTTAAATTTTATGAGGATGAATTATTAGATAAAAGGTTAGTGATAATCATTTAGATTTTTTTGCAGTTTTTCGAACATCGCAAACTAGTTTTGTTCCATTATTTATTGTTGTGTATATAAGTTAATTACATAATATAAAAAGGGTTATTAAATAAATTTTATAGTATTTACCAACAATTATAGTGGTTTTATGAACATACTTGAAGGCATTAATGGAAAATAGAAATGCATCGTCCATGATGTCGGTAAATTGACACATCACGGGCAATGATTTCTTTTTTAGAATAAAAGAGAAAGAGAGAGAGAGAGAGAGAGAAGAGTTTGATGATGTATATTACATTAACTTGATAGATTTATAGTATATAAAATATATTGGGGTTATCATGAACATTCAGATAGATAAGGTTGGGAGATAAGAAGAAAGGAAAAATAAATTAAAAGAATAAGAAAGAGGATTTTACCTCTTGAATTCTCCTCTTTGAGAACCTCCTTAAGGAACCTAGATTTGGTCTTTTGTTGATACCATAACCTCATGGACATAGGAAAGGGTCTTGGGAAGATATTTAGGTATAATTTTTACAAGTATAAAATTTTGGAAGGTGTGAAGAGAAGAGGTTGTGAGGGGTGGTATTTATAGGGGAGGAGAGAAGTGTTTTCTCATTATTTTATTCATTAGTTTATTATTTTGGCTCAAGACTATGAATATTTTGAGAATTATCACTAAATATATTAAACTAATTAATAAGGGTTCGATATTTTGGTCTTAAATCATCCATACATCATCTATGACTCAATAATTCATGTATTTAGCTTTTATCGTAAATTATCGTATTTTACTATTCACCAAAAAATTCATGTATTTCAGAAAAATAACAAAATTTCACCCTAAGATTTTTTGAAATTGTATAAATTAAAAAAAACTCCATTTTATGAAAATAATTTTCTAAATATGAGAAATTTAATTTTTAATTAAAATCATCATTTACTTGGAAAATACCGATTTTAAAATTATAACTGATTTTATGACACTTTCAAAAATTAAATAAGGTATTATAAAATTATATTATAATTATAAGACAAAAAAATATTAATTTATAAATACATTTTATGATAATAAATTTTCTTTTAAATCATTATATATTATAAAATTGTAATTAATTATTTATGACTTACAAAAATACCAACACTTAATTAAAAATTTATAAAACATTTATTTACTTATATTATGATATAATTATATCATATTACCATTTATAAGATGTTTAAATTTTATTTATACTTTCATGGGTGAAGTTACTATTTTATTGGCTAGTTTACTATTCATAAGGGTCATATTACTATTCCAAATGTCAAGTTTTTATCCCATTGGTGGTTCCTTGGCATCTATAAATACCTATTATACCATTCATTCTTCATTTATAAAGTTTTTATTGTGTTATCTAAGTGATCTTATGTGATTTATAATATATTAAATAATTATAAGAAAGTAATTTCCATTGATAAAATTTTGGGTCGTTACATTCTTCCCCCCTTTTGAAATTTTTCCCTAGAAATTTCATTTTACATAAACAGGTGACAGTGATTATCCTTCATCGTCTCCTCCAGTTCCCAAGTTGCTTATTCATACTTATGGTTCCTGCACAACACTTTGACAAGGTGGGTTGTCTTGTTACATAGAACCTTATCTCTCTAGTCCAAAATCTTTACTGGCTTATCCTCATAAGAGAGATCATCTTCCATCTGTACAACCCCTGAGTTTAGTACATTTGAGTGATCTGGTATGTACTTTCTCAGGAGAGATACATAAAACTCATCATGACTTTGAGAAATACTTGGTGGAAGTGAAAGGTGATAGGTCATTGCTCCTATGCGATCAAGGATCTCAAAGGGGACAATGTACCATGGGATAAGCTTCCCTTTCTTTCCAAACCACATGAATTTATTCTATCATGATATTTGAAGGAAGACTTTATATCCAACATTGAACTTCAAGTCCCTTCGATGGTTGTCAGCATAGATCTTTTTCCAACTTTAAGTAGCTTTGATATTTTTATGGATGGCTTGAACCTTCTCTATCATTTATTGTACAAGATTAGATCTAATTAGCTTTTGTTCTCCAACTTCATCGCAACAGGTTGGAGTTATACATCTCTTTCCATATAGATCCTCATATTGATCCATTTGAATACTTGAGTGGAAGCTATTTTTTGTATGAGAACTCAAATAATGTGAGATGCTTATCCCATATACCTTTGAATTCCATTGGGTAAGATCTTAGAATGTCTTCGAGCATCCTAATAGTCCTTTTAGATTGGTCGTAAGTTTGGGGGTGATAGGTCATGCTGAAATTCAATTTAGTACTTAAAGCATGTTAAAGACTCCTCCAAAATTTAGATGTGACCCTTCGATCATGATCAGAGACAATCGAGAGTGGAACTCCATGCAGTCTCACCACTTCCTTTATATATGTCTTAGTAATTTGTCCAAGTGAGAGATCTTCCTAAATAACGATAAAGTTAGAAGTCTTGGTGAGTTGGTCCACCACAACCCATATCACATTGTTCCCTTTGGATGTCTTCGGGAGACCAGTGATGAAGTCCATGGTGAAATTATTTCATTTCCACATGGGTATAGGCAATGGTTGCATCATCCCTTTATAATTCTATCACTATGATTTAACTTGCTAACATATCAAACACCTTGAGATATAATCTACAATCTCCTTATTCATGTTGTCCCACCAAAAGTGTTCATAGAGATCATGGTACATCTTGGTACTTCTAGGATGAGTGGATAAAGTTGAGATATGTGCATTATCCAATAGATCCTTATTTGTATCAGGTGATGAAGGAACATAAAGACTTGTTCCAAACTGATTCAAACCATCATAATCGATATGTAACTCTTACAGCTTCACTTCCTTTACTGTATTCACCTTCTTTTGAAACTCCAAATTATCCCTTTGTGCCTCTTTAATATTCTCTTGGATAGATGGTTGGGAAATAATTTGGGAAAAGTAGGATGTATTCTCTACCGTTATGATTTCCAAATCCATCCTCTATATATCCATAAATATGAGGTCTTTCTCAATCTATATGAAGTATAGATTAGTAGGTTCTTTTCTGCTAAAAGAATCAGCTACCTTATTTGCCTTGTCTGGATAACAGTGAATAGAGAAATTTTAGTCCTTGATTAACTCTAACCATATCCTTTGATACATGTTGAGATCCTTTTGTGTGAATATATACTTTAGGCTCTTGTGATCGGTATATATGTTACACTTCTCACCATAGAGGTAGTGTTACTAGATTTTCAAAGCAAAAATCATAGCTTCTAACTCCCTATCATTCGTTGGGTAGTTCTTATCATGGATCTTCAACTGTCACAAGGAGTAGGTATCACTTTATCATTTTTCATGAGTACGCAACCCAAACCTTTATTTGAATCATAATTGTATATCATAAAACTTTCTCCACTTGTTGGTAATGTGAGTACAATTTTAGTGATCAGCCTCTTCATTAACTCCTTGAATCTTTTCTCACATTATTTCATCCAGACATACTTTACCCCTTTCCATGTTAACTTAGTTAGAGGGATAGAAAATCGTGAGAAATTTCTTACAAAACTTCAACAGTACCCTACTAAGTCATGAAAATTGTAGATTTCTATGACACTATAGGGTTTGGTCCATTCCTCAATCACCTTTGTTTTTGAAGGGTCCATATAAATTCTCTCACTTGTGATCACATGTCCCAAGAATGTGACTTGTTGTATATAGAAATCACACTTGTTGAACTTGGCATACAATTTCTCCTTCCTTAATGTCACCAGTACAATTCATATATGTTCTTCATGTTCCAACTTTATTTTTTATTTAATGATAATATCATCGATAAACACTACAACAAATTTTTCAAGGTAATTTATAAAGATTCTATTCATCAAATCCATGAAGATCTTAGGGGAATTAGTAAGTCCGAAGGGAATTACTAGAAGCTCATAGTGCTCATACCTTGTATGAAAGGCAATCTTATAAATATATTCCTTAATCATCTTTAGCTGATGATATATAGATCCACCTTTGAGAAGTACTGAGATCCTCATAGTTGATCAAATAAGTCATCAATCCTTGGAAGAGGATACTTTTTCTTTATAGTGATCTTGTTGAATTCCTGATAATCAACACCCAGCCTCATTGATCCATCCTTTTTCTTTACAAATAGCACTAGCGCACCCCAAGGTGATGCACTATGGTGTATGAACCCATTGTCCAAATGCTCTTACAACTTATTCTTTAGCTCCTCTAGTTTTATTGGGGCCATACTATAGGGACATTTTGAGATATGATTAGCTGTAGGTATGAGTTATATTGAGAACTCTACCTCACGATCTGGGGGAAGTATGAGTAACTCTTTAGGAAATATATCATTGTATTCCCTCACAATGGGAATTTCCCATAGGTTTATACCTTCCTTTGACTCAACCATTTGAGTGAGGTATGATTCTTCATAGGTAATCAACACCCAAACCATTGAAGGATTTTCAAAATGAGATTCATGATCTTTCTTTCATTTTTATAAGAGCATGGGATGGTTCAGAATATGAAAATATATTTCATTTTCACAATAGTTTATGTGTTATCTATATAATAAGATCCAATAAATCTCTAGTATAACATTTAATTCTACCAAGGTAAGTATCACAAGATTTTTTGGGATAATATTCTCACATATGCCAATAAGAGAAGAGTTCAACACTTGGGTTGAAATAATCATAACACTATATGTTTTTATGGATATCTTCACTTTAGGGTTTTGAGTATTTGATTCAATAGTTCTAGAAAATTTTCAAGATATAAAGGAATGCATAGAACCATAATCAAATAATACTTTTTCCATTCTTTAGTGAATAGTAAGTGTACCTTATATGACTTCATTTTATTGCTCCACTTTAGCAGTAGTGATGGAATAATAATTCCCTTGATCCTTTGGATTTGGTGGTTGATGACGTTGATTATCCTCGAGGACTCAAAGTATAGTGCACTAGCTTGCATAGTACCCTTGAACCCTATAGTTCTAGCATTGGACTCTGGGTGGTGCTCTCCTTTCCTTCATTATATCAGCTGGATTCTTTATGTCTCTTTGAAATTCATGATATTGGTGTCCTTCTCTCCCACACTTATAACATTTCTCCATCACTTTGATGAAGTTATCATGATGCTTCTTCCCACATTTTTGACATGTGATTGGTTGAGATTTCTTCCCACCTTTTTCATGAGATCCTTCATCTTGAAACTCTATATTTTTTTATCACCATGCCAATGGGACCATTCTCAAAACTTCATATCCACTTTGATATCACATCAAAAAACGTCTTCATAACTCCCAAAGTCTAAAATTTCTAGAGAATTTCAAAGGTTTGGTTTTAACCCACTAAATAATTGATCAATTTTACCATCATTATTGATAAAAAATTGAATAATACCTTGAAAGACTTGTGAAATTTGATCTGTAGTCCATAAAATATTCACATTTATTTTTATTTAGCTCTATGAATTATATCTCCATATTTTTATGAAGATTTTGAGGTAAATACTTGTTAAGAAACATTATTTTAAAATCTTCCCACTCTATATCTTCAATTTCTTCTTTCGGCATGGTGTTCTTAATTAACACCCACCATTGGCCAACCTCTACATCTAGATGATAAATGGACAGAGTCACATTCTCTATCTTAGAAAAATGAAGCACAGAAAATATCTTCTCCATTGAGTTAACCCACTGTTCCATGACTAGTAGATTAGAAAATCCACTAAATGTTGGTGGTCGTTGCTGCATCAAGGACTCGATATCCAGTTTCTACTGCTTAGGTAAAGGAGGATATTCCACATTATTCAGGTTATTGTATATAGCCTAATATAATTGGTTAAGCATCTCCATGAAATTTTTAACTCCACCTCCCAAAGTAATGGGGATATCATTCGGTAAATCCCTGCATTATCCCACACATGGAGTGTTGGCCTGGTTTCTCCTGGTTCCCACCATTTTCTAAAATAGAAAAGGTTAGAACAAAACATAAGTCAAAAAGTCAGGAATAATTTATCCCTTTATGAAATTAACTCTAAAGGCATATCTTGTGGGATCCCTATGTTTATAATTAATTATTGTGTTCTTACATATACTTAGCCACATTATAATTTTTTCACTAAGGTTCTCTAATCCTAATTCCTAAATTAACTAAATTATTATTTGATGCTAATTATAGTGACCCTACTTTTTATTACATGATTATTACATCATTTTAAAGATAAACAACATAAAAAAATTACACAACCAGGATCAAATGGTCAGTGTCTTGGGAAAATTAGGACCATACATAAATTTTTCAAAATAAAACATAAACATTTATTTAATTCCTTCTTCTCTAGCTTCTTATTGGACCTCATGTTTTTCTTAGTACAAGTATTCACCTGAGGATATACATCAAAATAAGGGGTGATATATAAGCCCAGTAAGAGTATGAATAAGATAAATTAAACATGGATGATCATGATCATCAACATAATATAAGCAAAGGATCATAATAATAATCATGATAGGAATCATTAGATAAAGGTATGGAATGTGTAAATGCATAAAAATGAAACATCATGTCTTAGTGGTCAACTACCACACATAGTTGTGAACAAAGATATCAACTTGTTCATGCATATTTCACTTTTTATCATGAGATACATCACATTACCAAATTCATTAGAGCTCTATATAATTTCAGGTGAAACCATCACATCAAAACATTTTCATGCACTATATAATTCTGGGTGCACCCGTCACATCATAATATTTACATTATCATGCATACCACATAGAATGTATATAAATCATGGACATAAATTAACCTATGGAAAGGAATGTGTTTCATTTCATAAAGTATAAATTAATAAAATTTGTAGTTCCCAAGATAAAAATGGAATAATATTCTTGTAATCAATCTTGATTTAATAAGAAACAATCACAAGAGAAGTAAAAGATGTGTTTTTTATAAAGAATATTTCTTTTGGAAAAATATTTTTATTTGTCATAAAACCATATTGGAAACATGTATATCCTAGAAAAGAAAAGGAAGGAAAAATAAATTATATTTATAGAAAAATAAAGGAACATCCATACTTAAAATGGACTTAAAGAGAGAGAACCTGAAGAAAGAAAGTTGGGTTCGAGAATTCCCCTCACCTTATGTCTGAGTGATTTCTTTACTTTAATATCCTGGATAATCAAATTAAATTCATTAATTAACAATTCCAAAACCTATTATAAATTTATTTGATTTATTATAGTTTTATTAAGTTCATTTATATCATTTTATATTAGTTATAGAGTTCAATTCCATCATTCAGGAGTGTTCATTTTCTTGGTTTTTTGGATCAGTTCACTTGAATATGAGTATAGAGGTTTATGGAGAATGGGAATAATTCTCCAGGATTAAAATTATATGTTATTAATGAAAATATAGAGTTTTAAATGTTTATATATATCATTTGGTTAAATTTTATGAGGATGAATCATTATATAAAAGGTTAGTGATGATCATTTAGATTTTTTGGCGGTTTTTCGAACATCAAACTAGTTTTATTCCATTATTTATTATTGTGTATATAAGTTAACTCCAAAACATAAAAAGGGTTATTACATAAATTTCTCAGTATTTAAAAACCATTATAGTGGTTTTATAAACATCCTTGAATGCATTAATGGAAAATGAAAATGCAATATCCACGATGTTGGTAAATTGACACATCACATGCGATAATTTCATTTTTAGAATAAAAGAGAGAGAGAGAAAGGAGTTTGATGATGGATATTCCATTAACATGATATCATTAAAGTATATAAAATATAATTGAGTTATAATTAACATTTTTATATATTATGTGATTATATAATAAGAGAAGAAAAATAAATTAAAAGAAATTAAAAATAATAATAAAGAGGATTTTACCTCTTGAGTTTTCCTCTTTGAGAACCTCCTTAAGGCGACTAGGTTTGGTATTTTATTGAGACCAAAACCTCCTAGATGTATGGAAGGGTCTTGGAAATAGATTTAGGTATAATTTGGACAAGTCTCAAATGTTGGAAGGTGTGAGGAGAAGAGGTGGTGAGGGGTGGTATTTATAGGGGACGAGAGGAGTATTTTCCCATTATTTTATTCATTAGTTTATTATTTTAGCTCAAGACAATGAATCGTTTGAGAATTATCACTAAATATATTAAAATAACTAAGGAGGGTTAGATATTTTTGGCTTAAATCATCCATAAATAATTTATGACTCAATAATTCATGTATTTAGCTTTTATTGTAAATTGTCATATTTTACTATTCGCCAAAAATTCAAGTAATTCAGAAAAATCACAAAAATTCACCCTAATAATTTTTAAAAGTATTGAATTAAAAAATTAAATCCATTTTATGAAAATAATTTTCTAAATATGATAAATTCAATTTTCAATTAAAATCATCATTTACTTGGGAAATACCGATTTTAAAATTATAACTGATTTTATGACACTTTCAAAAATTAACTAAGGTCTCATAAAATTATCTTATAATCATAATATAACAAAATATTAATTTATAAATACATTTTATGAAAATTAATTTTCGTTTAAATAATTATATATTATAAAATTGTAATTAAATATTTATGACTTAGAAAAATACCAACACTTAATTAATAATTTCTAAAAAAAATTACTTATACTATGATATAATTATATCATACTACCATTTATAAGTTTATTAAATTTTATTTATACTTTCATGGGTGGGGTTACTATTCTATTGGCTAGTTTACTATTCATAAGTATCATATTACTATTTCAAAGTTCAAGTTACTATTCCATTGGTATAGGTTCCTTAACATCTAGAAATACCTCTTATATCATTCATTCTTTATTTATAAAACTTTTATTGTGTTATCTAAGTGATATTATGTGATTTATACTATATGACATGATTATAAGAAGGTAATTTCCATTTATAAAAGTTTGGTTCATTACAATTTTCACCTTTATACACCTCTAAAGTCCATTATTCCATACCTTATATGTGTTGGATTTTATAGAGTCTCCATGTGTGACTTCAAGATCATTTATCATCATTTTATTACTACACTAGTTGAGAGATGATGACCAGAGACACACATTACATATCCCTAAGGGGGAGATGATGATTACTTTAGAGGAAATGACCTATATGTTAGGTCTACCAATCCATGTTCAGGTGGTTATGGGTGAAACTATACACGACTAGTGTGAGGTCATATAGTGTTTACTATTCATTGTCATTATTGGTTGACCACAAGTCTTCCAAGGTTCCCAATTATGCATAGGATATCTTAATGAGAATTTTTTAGTGATTCCTGATGATGTTGAGGAATTGATGTGGATCTGACACACACATGTATATATTATACAGTTGATTGAAGGCACATTATGTGTTTACTACTCTACAACCTCAATACACATGATATACTTACCATTACTTGAGGATCTAGACAGGATAGTTATATATAGTTGGGGTCAGATATATTATCATATTTGTATATATTCCTATATACAAAATGTTGAGTAGAGACACATAATATTTTAGGATGTATGGTTCTGCTACAGATATTGACCTAGGAGCGTTTTCCACACATTACTCCTAGAGTTATCGCACCACTTCCCCAACACCTTTTACAGGACTGTCTTCGGGTATAATTTTATGTTTACATAATTAATTAGATTTATTTTGTAAATTTATTAATATAATTTATAAACTAATCATATATTACTTTTTCTAACAGGTGGAGTGAGGCTCGGTGTTACATACATACCCTGACGCACAATGTGTATGATTTTTGATAGATTTTTAACTCACTACAACCCGATGATATAAGTTAAACATTAAATTTGTTTATATAAACATTAATTTTATTATTAATTTTATAATATATTATAATGATAACTTAGTTATATTATTGTGCTAATTTATGAATTCTTTTCAGAGTTGGAATTTCAAATTTCATAAGCCATGTATATTGTATTTTTCTACACGTCACTTCCACCATACTACACAGATATTGTTTGATACTATAGAGAAGTGGTGCCACTCATCCACTTCCACATAACTAAGTGTCACTGGCTAGATTTATCCATATTATAGTTTGTTTGAATGCATTATATCCTCACTACACCATGAAGGGTTGATTCATTACATGTTGTTATGTTTATAGGTAGGTAGGCAATGATTGTATGCACTATCATTCCCATTACATTGAGTGTTGGTACATGCATACCCAATACATTATCTTTTGTAATGCCCATGCGTACGAATGAGACTTGAGTCTTAGTGAGAATTTGGATTTTTTTATTTGAGAAGGGGTTGGATTTTTATTCAGTATTTAGATTCAAATTCTGAGGGTTTTAACCCCTCAAAAAAACCACTTTGGTCATGGTATGATGTTTGGGTGGTAGATCGGAGGTTTGAGTGAGCATTAAAGGGTGACCGAGGCTGGACAGTGGCCTTACCAAAAGTCAAGAAACCCAACTGGGATCACTAACTAGTCGGTGGACCATGGGTTTCTTTTTTTAATGGGTAAAATTGTACTTTTTACCATTACTTTTTTAAATCCCTTAATCTGGATTTTTTCCCCAAATGGAAAATAATAAACCTCACATGCCCTTATCTCCTCCTTTGAAGGTCTTGAAGGATATCCTTCACCTGGGGTCTATTTTAGCCATCATCACTTTTGATAAAGAGCCCTTGGTGAGTCTATGAGTCCTATTTTCTTCTTTCTTCATTTATTTTAGCATCCAGTTATCTCTCCCACTTTTATTCTAATATACCCTATTTATAGGGTGTTCTTATACTTCTTTTTTTTCTCCCAATTCAGGCTAAAATATAGACTGATACTCTATGTGTAGACTCTCTTAATCCTAAGGTAGGTGTGCCCTTTTAAATTAACCCATAATATCACTTATTTTTTAAAATGATTGTCTTAGCATGCCTTAAACATTAGAAATTTGTATCTGCGATAATGGACTTGGGTAATGGTTTTGACCTTTGTTGGGTTCAAAAGGGGCCTAGATACCCTAAGAGGGGGTGAATCAGGGTTTGGATATTCTTTTTTCAATTCTTCCTAGACCAATAGATCTTGACCTCTTTATTATAAGGGTCACTTTGTTTGCATTCAAATGTTAATGTTGATCTTATTCTTTACTTGTTTATCTTATGATGATGCTTTGAATGTAATGCAGGAAAATAAGCACAAGGATGCAGCGATTTTTACTTGATTCACCCTCACTGGGCTACATCCAAGGAGCATACAATAGCGATGTTCTTATTGTACCGAATTCACTAAGGCTCACTGCCAATAATGATGGTTTAGGATAGATCACTTCGATGTCCATGCTCACTAACTTTGTAAGGTTTAGGGTATGCTCACTGTATTCCCAAGGGTCACTCCCTATGTCTCTTCCTCTGGCTCACTACCAATGGGAAGGATCTTCGTCTTCCTCTTCCTTCACTCACTGCTCTTGGAAGGGATCCACTCACAGTTTATGGAATTTTAGGTCACTTCATTTTCATGAATTCTACATCCTCAACTATAGATAGATGCTCTGTTGAAGTCCAACTTTCATCCACTAATGAATACCACTTTACCAAATATGTATTGGGCAGTACTAAATCTTTCATGCAAACCTCATTTCGCCTTACGCACAAGTTTTTTCCCTTGCGTGCAAACCTATTATTACACGCAACTTCCTTATTGCACGCAACACCAATCTTATGTGCAATTACCTTAGCTTATGCACAACTACAATATTACACGGAACTTCCTTGGATTTCACGCAACTCCAATATTACATGCAACTTCCTTAGCTTGCGCACAACTCCAATATTACATGCAACTTCCTTAGGTTATCCATAATTCCTAATCTTACACGCAACTCCCATTATATGAAATTCTTACATGATTCAGAGCTTGGATTCTCTCTATGTGTTGAGCTACTTAGAATGAGGGGGTTACCTCTTATTTATAGGCATAACTAACCCCTACGTGCAAAACCATGATGCGTCATGCAGAACCCTCTTCGATCATGCAAAACAACATTTGACGTTGCATTAGTCACGTAAGACTCTTTCACATAAACTCATATTTCGCGCACATTTCCAAATATTTTGTGCACTTCATGCCTTTGCCATATTTTAATGTTATGATCCTGAAACATGCCTTGCACACAAGTTTCCAAACCAACTTCAATATTTCATGCAACTTCCTTTACAAAAAATACCCTTCTCCATTTTCCTGATTGTAAGGCCCAAAAATTTGAAAAACACTAGAAAATGATGCCATCTTGTATCTATTATTTTTTTACCACCACTAGATCATCCATTCTTTTTTCATGGTTCTTTTTCAACATATATTTTAAATAATATCTCTGGAACACCACAGCTAACCAAGGAAACCCTATTTTTCAACAAACACAATCAACTTAAAATGCTTTAATGTTACCTTGATGGATTTTTTACCAATAAGGAATTGACTAATTAAATGTTAAGTTGTCTATGGAAGGGTAATTAAAATAAATTAAAGGTAAATTTATGTTTGAATGGTTAGAAATTCATTGTTAATTAACTCAATGGTTTTGAAATGGAATTTCAAAACCATTGATGTTGTAATGGTATTGGAGCTCTATATGTCTAAAGTTGATGGTAAAAGATGGGACCTTTGTGAAATGAGAATGGGTTTTAAAAAAATCATATGGTAATGAGTTTTGTAAATGTTTAAAAGGTAAATTAATAATAAATTTATGAAATATGTTGGATTTTATTGAATGGGTTAGTTATTTATTGATGATTGGTAGAAATGGTCCATGAGGAGGACCTTGGGGTTTTGTTCTTGAGTGATTATAGCAACCCGAACTTTTCATACATATATATTTAATCTTTTTAGATAAATATTCAATACATAACATTTTGATCCATGTTATAACTATAAATTTTTATTATCTTTGGAGACTATATACATAAACATCTTATTTAGGTACATTCTTCATCATCTATCATAATGTTATTCTCAATTCATACCCTTTTTAACATACCCTACTTAAATCCTTTATTCATAACCTAGGGAAAGGAAACATAAGAAAGGGTGAGATTATATTCTCATTAAGGGTAAACATGGGAGTAATCAATCAATGATCATATAGAATCATAAGATAAGAAAAATGATATGTGATCATGACCATAACTCACAAAGTTCGTACCCAATCTATCATAGATCATAAACATGAGTTGTGAAATAAAATTTTATCATTTAAAAATTCATGAATCATAATATTGAGTAATAATCATAACTCAATCATAAACCATAATTTTATATCATAACCATAAGAACATGTCATAAAAATTGTGTTATATCATAGGCATAGAAACCATTTCATATGTCAAGGTTAACTATCGAGACCATCAAATCATAGTGTAACAGGCATCAAAATCTATTTACCATGTTATAATGGATCAGGAATAACCACTTGTTTCTCATAGTGGTTCAGTAATCCCTACCTATTTCCCATAGTAGATCAGGTATCCTTACCTGTTTCCAATAGTGGATTGAGCACATCAACTCAGATCCCATAATTATCTCATGAGATATAATACTTTACCCAATGCATTGGAGGGATATATAACTTCAAGACCAACCATAAAATAATTAAATCTATACATATGTGTTCAACAATATCATAAAACATTCATCTTATCATCATATCATAACCCATAGAAATGGAATGAGTTTCATAAAAATTTCATCATAGCATAACCCATGGAAAATAAATGTGGTTTATAAAAATATGATCATCATAATCATAAACTATAGAGAATGATGGTATCCTTGGATCATATCCCTAATAAATAATAATTAACATCAAAGTTTTTTATCATAAATGAAAAAATTCTTTAAAATATCGTTGGAATATTTCTTGAGGAAAATATACTTTTCATTTTGAAATCATTTCTTTAAAACCTAAAAAATTCCAAAATATTATAGAAAACACTTTATTTAAAAAATCATGTAAAATTATAGAGTAATTTTAAAATCATTGAATGTTCATTATGGTGGGAAATTCTATTCATGTTGCGTATATAAAAACAAATATTCCTTTTATATTTTTGGTAAAAATTCAAAAGTACCTCATTTGGAAAATAATAAGAAGATTACTTTTAAACACTTTTATATAAATTAAAACATGGGTAAAATGAATTTCAAAAATAATGGGAAAATAATCAAAAACATTATTGAAAATATTTTAAAGAAAACATGGACATGGAAGAAAAAGATTCTTGATCGAATATTAAAACATAATCAGTTTTCCTTGAAAACATTATTTTGGAATCTTGAGTACTTAAAGTGAGTAAAATGAAAGGAAACATGTATTCTATAGAAATAAATAGAGAATAATAAAAATTAAAGTATTTTTTAGATAAGGATCATATAATTTCCTCAATGTAAATTCAAGCATAAATAATCCTGATTAAAATGGGATTGAAACATAAATCTCTTAACTCAATTATTGTCTTTCTTCATACATGTTCAAACCTCTTGTATAATAAATATAGATTTATTATACATGTATTATATAATTTTAATCATATTTATCATACCACATATGATTTACTTATAACATATTATCACCCTTTTATTAACAATTTGTTACTAAAATCATTATTGTGGGTGATAAATACTTCATTTTTTATGCATATTTTGATATGGAAGTACTAGTCCTTATAATTTGATTATGGTTTCATCATATAATAAATTTTATTCAGGATATTAATATCATATATATTCATTATATATATATATATATTTATAGTCATCCATAAATGATAGGTATATAAAAATAAATTATGATGTTCATGGAGATGGTAGGTCGTACGTACACATGGACGTTGTTTTCACTTTTCGATGAATGAAATGAAAGAAAGGTAAATAATAATTCAACTTTATAGAATCCTTATTATATAATATATACCATATATATTCATTAAATTTATCTATATTATCATCCATGTAAAATGTAAGTGAAAAATGAATCACATCACTTTGTGGGTGTGGTAGTCTACATGTACGCAAAAGCGATGTTATCATTTTCCAAAGAATGGGAAGAAGGTTGTAAATGGTTGTTCCATTATCATAATAAAAATTAATTACATTAAAGATACTGAATTCATTATTTTATAATGGATACCATATATTTATAGGAGGTATAATAATAAATAAAATTGAAAATAGTTGATTAAGAGTTATACCTCTATTGAGAAACCTTCTTTAGATTACACCTTAATCCTTATAAGGATGGTCTTTTGGAAAGAAAAAAAGATATATGTTGTGTTTAAGTAATATATGATTATATTACAGTAGTTATTTTCTTATATATAAGTCATAAACATTATTAATAATAAATGAGAAGCGGTGCCCTTTTATAAGTGAAGGGAGGGGCACTCTTGGAATTACTTAAAGTATTAAATTAATATAAATTAATTTTCATAGAAAATGGATAAAAATTGATATAATTATAATATAAGTAATAATGAGTCGAAATACTGTCATAAAATAAAATTTTAATAAGTTTTGGTTATGTTTTTACCATTATCTCTTAGTTTTAACCCCTTGTTAACCCTTTTACTAATTACCGCAATATCAAAGTTTTCTACTCTTTAAGGGTTAAGAATATTTCCATAAAAGGGAAAGTGACTTATAAATGAAACATTTATTATATTTTAAATCATATCTAATTTATTTTCCTGAATATATGATTTTTATGAATTTTAAATAATTTAATAAAATCTTTTTTATTATAAAATATCATTAATGTCATTTTTGGAACTATTCATTTAATTTGACATTAAAAACAACATGGAAGTAAAGGAATTAAAATATATACCTTTAAAACATCCCTAATATGTTACATTTATCTATTAATTTTTTAGGAAACTATAACTCACTCAAAAAAATTACTTTTAGAGTTTTTAAAATCATTTACTTGATTTTTTTCTACTACATGCACAAGAATTGTGTCGACATTGTGTAATAATTTAAGGTAATTATTTCATAAATAAAAATTAAAAATAAATTATCATGATAAAAAAAATTAATTATTCTTTAAAATAACCATTTATAAATGAACATGAGTTATTTTTAACCCTATCACAAAATATTATAGATATTAAAAGAAAGAAAGTGATATTTTTATCTTTATCTTTTACTTAAATATTATAATGGTAAAAAATAAAATATAAATGGAAAAAATTTCAAATTTAAAAAAAATTATTATGGATTAAATAAACTCATCCAATAAAATATAGGCAAGTTTTTTAATGAATTTAAAGCCTTATCACATTAGTTTTAACCCTAATTAATTCATTTTACCTTTATCATGGTAACATAAATTTAATATGGTTACTATTCATATTGACCAAAAATAAAAGGGGAATATTTTCCAAATTTTAAAATCATAATTCCAAATATGGAATAATTTTTTTAATATTCAATTTCTATAAGTGGTAGGAATTAATTTTAGATAAAAACACAAAACGCAACGAAAACTGTTTTTAAGAAAAATATCTTTTTATGTACAAAAATGTTTTTATAACAAATTAAATCATAAAATTGATTCCAATGAAATTAATTTGATTTTTAATAATATAATTGAACTAATTTTACTTTAAAACTATTTTAAAATAAAATGTAACTTTGTAAATTCTTGAAATAAAATTATATTTTTCAATAAAAATTAGTATTTTTCACTATTCTATAGAAAATCACTCTTTTCAGAAAAAAAACTAAAAAATTCACCCTAAGATAAATTTATATGTTGATTTCAAAAATGATATCCTTTTTTATTAAATACAATTTTTAAAAGTTCCAAAAATTAATTATAACATTCACTCACAAAAATAAATAAAAACACTTTTGAAGAAAAAGTAATTTTAAAGAATAAAATGACTTTTCTAAAAATTGAGTATTTATTTCCTAATAATTAACAGTAAATTTGTATTGAGTATTAGATTTATATATATATATATACATATATATATCATAATGTGGTTAATCTTATTCATACCCACCAATTTAATGAGTTGTATATCACGATTTAAACTTGGTGTTGCGTATAAAGCAGTTTATCAAAGAAGTTGAATTTATTTATTGAGAACTATATCATAAAATCTTAAGGTGTTACATTTACCCCCCCCCCCCCCCTCAAAATTAATTTTACCCTCTAAATTTAATCATTTTGATACAAAAAAAAATAAGATATATCTATTTTATCACATTATCAGGTTCCTAAATAGCTTCCTCTAATTTATGGTTTCACCACAAAACTTTGATCGGGTGAGTGGTCTTATTATATAGAACTTTTTCTCGAAAATTTGGAATCTCCACAAGTTTTTCCTCATAAGATATATCCTACTACAATGGTATACCCTTTGAGTTTAGTACATGATAAGGATCAGGTATGTACTTCCTCATGAAAGATACATGGAACGTGTCATGAATTTAAGAGGGATTCGATGGAAGCACCAAGAAATAAACTATAATCCTAATATGATTAAGAATCTCAAAAGTAATGATATATCTAGGTCTTTAATTTCCATTATTTCCAAATAACATAACCTTATTCCAAGGAGATATTTGTAGGAATACCTTTTCACCAACTTCAAACTTCATATCTCACCGATGATTGTCAGCACAAATTTTCTATTAACTCTGAGCTGATCTTATGTATTACTGAATAGTTCTAACCTTATCTACTATTTCTTCAGCTGTATTGGGTCCTAATAGATTTATTTCTCCAACTTCATCCCAGTATGTAGCAGTTATGCACTTCCTACCATATAGGGCTTTATAAGGATCCATATAAATGCTTGAGTGAAAGTTATTATTATAAGAAAATTTCACCAAAGGAATGCATTGATCCCAACCACCTTTGAAATCCATAGAACACAACCTCAAAATATACTCCAAGGTTTGAATGATTCTCTTAGACTGTCCATCTGTCTAAGGATGATAAGAAATATTGAAATACAACTCTAAATCCAAATCTTACTAAAGAATTTTCTAGAACTTATAAGTAAACCTCAGATCCCAATGAGATAAAATATAATGTGGTACTCCATGAAATCTCACCACTTCATAAATATATAACCTGGAAATCTGATCAAGTGATAAATATTCTCTAATGTAAATGAAGTGTTCTAACTTTGTAAGGTAATCTACTACAACCCAAATAGCATTGTGGACTTTAGATGTTTTGGGGAGTTTGATGATTAAATCCTTAGTAATGTTTTCCCATTTTCATTCAGGTATGGTTAATGGTTGTAACATCCCCTTATAATTCTATATCTAAGTCATAACTTAATAACATATCAAGCATAAAGATACATACTCTTCAATATACCTTTTTATGTTGTCCCTCCAGAAATATTCTTTCATATCTCTATACATCTTTATACTTACAAGATGAATAGATAATGGTAAACTATGAGATTCATCCAACAGTTGCTTCCTCAATTATGGTATTTATAGGACACATACTCGGTTATTAAACCTTATCATTCCATCACAATCATGGTTGAACTTAGGAACACTCCTCAATTTCTTCTATAGTTTTATAGCTTCCCTCTACACCACTCTAATCTTCACATGGATGGATGGTTGGGAATTCATATAAGAAAGATATGATTTGTCCCCTTTCCTCGGGATTTCAAGTCCCATATTTTATAAATAGATAAGTATTAGATCACTTTCAATACTCATTATGTCCAAACTATCATGGTCCTTTCGACTCAAATCATCATCCACCTTGTTCGCCTTCCCAGGGTGGTAATATATTGAGCAGTCATAATATTTAATCAATTTCAACCATCTACTCTAGTGTATATCCAACTCTTTATTTTCAAATATATACTTAAAACTTTCATAATCCTTATATATGTCACACCTTTCACCATAAAGATAATTCCTCCATATATTCAACACAAAAATTACTACTATCAGCTCTAAATCATGAGTTAGGTAATTTTTATCATGTATTTTCAATTTTCATGAGGCATATACTATCACCATATCATTCTGCATGAGGAAATATCCTAGTACCTTCTTTGATGTATAATTATAGATCACAAACCCTTATCCACTAAAGGGTAGTGTGAGTATAGGTTCTCTGACCAACCTTCTCTTCAGTTCCTTGAAATTCTATTAATGTTTATTTTTCTATAAGAAATTAACCCCTCTTCCTAGTCAACTTAGTGATTGGATTAGATATTCATGAAAAAATTTCTCACAAAGTGTCGGTAATATCAAACCAATCCAATAAAAATATGAATATAGGTTACCATGATTGCTCTAGGTCATTTCTCAATAAATTCTTTCTCTGAAGGATCCACTGATATATCCTCACTTGAGATTATATGATCTAATAATAAAACTTTCTAAAGAAAAAAATTACACTTAGTAAATTTTTCATACATTTTCTCCTTCCCCAAGGTCTTCAACACAATTATCAAAAAAATCTTCATGTTATTCCTTATTCTTTGAATATATAATAATATAATCTATAAAAACTACCATAAAATGATCAAGGAAATCTCTAAAGACTCTATTCATTAAATCCATGAATATAACAGGGGTATTAGTAATTATAAATGACATCACTATAAATTCATAGTGTACATGCCTCGTATGGATGGTTATCTTGGGAATATCCTCCTTCTTAACCCTCAATTGATGATATCCAAAATAAATACCAATCTTGTAAATGTATTGATATCCTCATAATTGATCAAACAAATCATTTATATGGGGTAGAGGATACTTGTTCTTGATAGTGATCTTGTTATATTCTCAATAATCAATGCAAAGATGCATTGACCCATCTTTATTCTTAATAAAAAATAATAGGTGCACCCCATGGTGACACACAAGGGAATATGAATCCTTATAGAGATTATCATGGAGTTACTTCGTCAATTACTACAACTCAATTGGGTCTATTCTATAATGAGTCTTTGAAAGAATTGTATCACCAAGTATGAGTCCTATTAAATACTCAGCTTCATGATTTGGGAGAAAACTAGACAACTATTTTGGAAAGACATCAACAAAATCTCATAAAATAGGTGTATCCTAAATATTTATTTTATCCCCAAACATCCAAGATAAATACCCTTCATGTATAGGAATTAATACCCACAATATTGAAGTAATTTCCATTGGAAGTTTTCATTCATCCTCGCACTGAAAAAACAATCATAGATTCATTTAAAATATGAAATGTGACTTCGCTTCCTCAGAAATTGATATGATCTCTATATAAATAAATTCTATCTATTCCTAGAATCATATAAAATTCAACTAAAGGTATAATCACAAGATTTTAAAGAATCACTTTCCCACAAACTTCAATTGAATAGGAACTATAGACTTAAGATGCGACCATCATACCATTAGGGGTTTTCACTACTAACTCAATACATAATCATTGAGGATATGAATTAGCATTCCTTGATATTTTTTCTGATATATAGGAATTCATATAACTAATCTCAAATAGGGTAATTCAATATTTTATATTAACTATTACCACCTAAACTTCATCATTCTATATTCAATCCCATACTAAAACCAAAATGGTTATCATGACCATCAAGTAACTTTAATCGGAGTGATCAATAATTAAAAAGCATTCATAGGATGTATAAATCTTGACACCTTATTTTTAATATATGAAACCTTATTTTTAACCTAGGTTATCCATGGTCATTACCAAAACTTTATATTGTTATCCTATACTTAGACTTATCCTAAGGGTTTTCAAAAAAAATCTAATCATAATCTCCAAAGATTGACTAAACCCTTCTCTGATACCAACTATAACAACCCAAAATTTTCATATATAAATATTTTATCTTTTTAGATGAATATTCAATATATAAAATTATAAATCAAACCATAAATATAAAGGTTTACTATCTAAGCCCCCGTGGGCGTGGTGGAGTGGTCGAAGGCTCCGTTTCCCATTGGGAAGGTCGGGGGTTCGAACCCTGTCAGGGGGTATGCTGTAAAAAGCATGTTCACCACACGCGGTGCACATATTGCATGCCGGTTACCCAAGCGTTTACGCGGCGCCGGCCCCCGTGGGGAACTGGGCTTCACCCCTTGGGTGGGCCTGGGGAAGGTAGGGGATTCTCGGGCCACTGCATGCCTGACCGCGTACCCACTCGGGGGCTGGGCCATCACCCGCTTTGTTTCCCGGCCCCTACCTTTTAAAAAGAAAAAGAAAAAGGGAAAAAAATAAAGGTTTACTATCTTTGGAGACTAGATACATAAAAAACTTATTTAGATACATTATTCACCATCTATCATAATGTTATTTTCACCATGTACCCTTCTTGACATACCCTTCTTAAATCCTTTATTCATAACCTAGAGAAAGGAAATATAAGAAAGGGTGAGCTCAGATGCTCAGTGAGGGTAAACATGGGAGATATCAATTGATAATCACATGGAAACATAAAATAATAAAAAGGCTATGAAATAATAATAATAACTCACAAAGTCCATACCCAATATGTCGTAGATCATAAACATTAGTCATGGAATAAAACATTATGATTTAAAAATACATGAATCATAAGAGTGAGGAATCATCATAAATCAATCATTAACTATAAGTTCATATCATAATCATAAGAACATGACATAAAAAGTGTGGCACCATAATAGGTATGTAAACCATTTCATATTTCAAGGTTAACTACTAAGACCATTAAATCATAATGGATCAGGTGTCAACACTTGTTTCCCATATCATAATGGTTCAAGAATCGTCACTTGTTTCCCATAGTGGATCAAGAATCTCTACTTATTTCCTATAATGGATCGGGTATCCTTATTTCCCATAGTGGATCAATTATATTAACTCGCATCCCTTAACTATCTCATGAGATATAAAACTTTACCCAATGCATTGGAGGGATATATAATTCTAGATTCACCTATCACGTAATGAAAACTATATATGTGTGTGCCATAATATCATAAAACATTAATCTTATCATCATATCATAATCCATTAAAAGCAACCAGGTTTCATAAACATTTCATCTTAGAAAAACCCATGGAAAATAAACAGTTTTTATAAAAATATTATCATCATAATCATAAACCATATAGAGAAAGAATAAGGATGGAATATTTAGATCATATCCCCAATAAATTATAATTAATATCAAAGGATGTTATCATAAGTGAAAATTTTCTTTAAAATATCTCTGTAATATTACATGAGGAAAATACCCTTTTAATTTTGAAATAACTTCTTTAAAATCTAATAATTTCCAAAATATTATGGAAAATAAATTATTTAAAAAATCATGTAAAATTGTAAATTAATCTTAAAATAATTTTTTGTTCATGATGGTGGGAAATTTTGTTCATGTAGTGTAAATAAAAATAAATATTCTTTTTATATTTTAGATAAAAAATCAAAAGTACCTAATTTGGAAAATGAAAATAAGGTTAATCATTTTTATAGAAAATAAAACATGGGTAAAATTAATTTTGAAAATAATTGGATAATAATAATAAAATATTCTTTAAAACATTTTAAATAAAACATGGACATGGATGAAAAATATTCCCAACTAAATAGTAAAACATAGTTGGTTTTCCTTAAAAACGTTCTTTCAGTATCTTGAGTACTTAAAGTGAGGAAAATAAAATGAAAATGTGTATTATCCAAAAATAAATAGAGTGTAATTAAAATTAAATTTATTTATCATATATGTATTATATAATTTCCTCAATGGAAATTCAAGCATAAAAATCCTTATTAAAATGGGATTGAAATATAAATCCCTTAACTCAAGTTTCATGATTATTCATACATATTTGAAACCCCTAAATAATACATATATATTTCTTATACATGTATTAAAGAACCATAATAATATATATCATACCATATATGATCTACTTATAACATATTATCACCCTTTTATTGATAATTTTCTATTAAAATCACTATTTTAGGTGATAATAGCTTTGTTTCTCATGCATGTTTTGATTCGGCAGTCTCGATCCTTATAATTTGATCATGATTAAATCATATACATAATTTTATTCATGATATTAATATAATATATATTATTTATATATTTATTTATAGTCATCCATAAAAGGTATATATATATAAATTAATTACATCATTAATAGAGACGACAGACCGTACATACACATGAACGTTATTTTCACTTTTCAAAAGATTGAATGAAAGAAAGGTAAATAATAATTCACCTTTAAATAATAGTTATTATATCATATATACCATATATATTCATTAAATATATCATTATTACCATCCAAGTAAAGTGTAAGTGAAAAATGAATCGCATCGCTCCGTGGAGGTGGTAGTCCACACATACACACGAGCAATGTTATCATTTTCCAACGGATAGTAAAAAGGTGTATAATGGATGTATAATCATAATTATAAAAATTAATTATATTTAATATACTTAATTCATTATTTTATAATGTATACCATATATTTATAGGATGTATAATAAGAAATAAATTGAAAAAACTCGGTTAAGAGTTATACCTCTTCATTGAGAAACCTTCTTTGGATTACACGTTAAGCCTTGAAAAGATAGTTTTTTGGAAATACCAAAAGATATGGTATGTTTTTAAGGGGGATATAATGATATTATATTAGTTATTTTCTGATCCATATGGTTCAAAAATATTTAACAGTGAAGGAGAGGATGTGCACTTTTATAAGTGAGGGGAGGGGCACTCTTAGAATTACTTTAATTATTAAATTAATATAAATTAATTTTCATGGAAAAATGATCTAAATTGATATAATTAAAGTATTATATGATTATTAGTATAAATAATCTCATAAAATAAAATTTAAATAGATTTTTTTTTACTCTTATCTCTTAGTTTTAACCACTCGTTAACCCTTTTAACAATTACCACAATATCAAAGTTTTATACTCTTTAAGGGTTAATAATGTTACTATAAAAGGAAAATTGAATTGTAAATGTTCCATGTAATATATTTTCAATCATATCTCATTCACTTTTATAATTATAGTATTATCATTTACTTGATTTTTTTCTACTGCTTGTACATGCCCCGTGTTAGCATTGCTTAAGCATTTAAGGTGATTATTTCATCACTAAAAATTAAAATAAATTAGCATGATAAAAATAATAATTAATATTTCAAATAAAAATTTATAACTAAACATAATTTGTTTTTATACATTTTGAAAAATATTATAGATATTAAAAGCATGAAAATGACCTTTTAGACATTATCTTTTACTTAAATGTTATAAAGATAAAAATCAAAGTCAAATGACAAAAAAAGGTTATACTTTATAAGTTTGGATGATTATAGAAGAAATATAATCATCCTAATAAATATATTCCAAGTTTTTTAATGAATTTTAAGTCTTATCACATTAGTTTTAACCCTAATTAACTTATTTTACCTTTATCATGGTAACAAAAAAATTCTATAGTTACTATTCATATTAGACAAAAATAAAAGGGAAATATTTTCCAAATTTATAACTCCTAATTAAAAATATTGAATCAATTTTTCAAGATTAAATTTATATAAGTTGTATAGATTAATTTAATATAAAAACACAAAACACAACGAAAACAGTTTTTTTAGAAAACTTTCTTTTTTATGTATAAAAATGTTTTTATACCGAAGTATATAATAAAATTGAATCCAATGAAATTAATTGGATTATTCATAATATAATAAAACTAATTTTACTTTTAAACCATTTTAAAATAAAATGTAACTTTTTAAATGATTGAAACAAAAATATAGTTTTCAATAAAAAACATTATTTTTACTATTCCTTAGAAAATCAATTTTTCAAAAAAAATACCAAAAATTAAACCTAATATAATTTTGATATTATGGTTTTAAAAAAGATATATTTTTATCAAATAAAATTTCTAAAAGTTTCCAAAATTAATTATAACATTTTCTCATAAAAATCAATAAAAACCGTTTTTGAAGAAAGGGTAATTTTGAAGAATAAAATGACTTTTCAAAAAAATGAGTGCTTATTTCCTAAGAATTTATGAATAAATTTGTATTGAGTAACACCTTTATATATATATATATATATATATTACAATTTGGTTAATCTTATTCATACCCACCAATTCAATGGTTGGTATATCGCGGTTCAAATTTAGTGTTTTGTATAAAGCAAGCTATCAAAGAAGTCCAATTTATTTATCAAGAACTATATCATAAAATCTTGGGATGTTAAAATTGTGTATTTCTTGCTTAAAAATGATTTTTTGATAAATAATTAATTTTTAAATGATTTAATATTTATATAATTATGGATCATAATTTCTTGGGAGTATTCCTTATAGTTTGTATGGACCTTGACTTGTGTGGAATGTCATGAGTGAGCCTTGGATTCCACTAGGGGACTCATATGAATGTAATGGTGTGATTAAACCCATAGATTCATGGAGGTAAAATTTTATATAATACCTCAAGCGAGCCATTATATTCTACTTAGATTCATTACCACAAATTTCTTGGGGTGGTTCCCCCTTGGATTTGGGTAATGTTAATATTTATCGAATTCCACAAATTAATATAATGGATTCTTACAAGGTAGCTTGGTTGAATTTCATGTATTATTAAAAGGTACCTAGTTGAATGTCATGGGATGAGATCCCCAGATTCAGCATGATCTTGGGTGGAATACCATGGGTGTAAGCCATGGATTCTTATCAAGTTGTGATTTTGAATGTTAAGGACGGTTCCTTAAGTTCATATTGGTAGAGTAGATCAATGGGATTCTTGTAGGACCCCAGGACACCCTGAGAGGGGAGGGGTGAATCAGGGTGTCAACTTTTTCTTTTAAAGTATCTGATCTTGTTCCCACATTGGTAGAAACGTGTTAAACCTGTATGATGGATATAAACATCAGTGAAATAATCACATGCAAAGAGACCACACAAGACTTTTACTTGGTAAACCACAAAGGGATATATTCAAGGAGCATATGTAGACAGTGTTTCGGTCATAAAAAAATCCACTAATATTCACTAGTTGTGGAGTACAAGAGTTCGAACACAGTCACTCTGTGCTAGGTACACTGCCTTTACAATAATTCAGCGATAGCTCACTACGTCCCTCGGAACACTTCTGTCGACTCCCCCTTGCTCTCTTCCATGGGATAAGTCTTACTCGTTTTATTGACTTGATGGTATCTTCAACAGATTTACATTGAATTCTTTATCTCAGTCTAGCATGAGACACTATTTTCATTGAAGTCCTAAATTGATGCACTTTAAAGCACTAATCACACAAACTGGATATTCAAAAGCCTATTAGAAGCATAACACTACACTTGCGCGCAATACCTCAACTTGCACGCAAGATTTATGAATTGTCATGAAAGATGACTTTCGCACAACCCCTACTTTTTGGGAAACCCTTATCTTTCGTGAAACTACTTCAAAGGGTTCACTTAGTCTTTTTAGACTAAAGGAACACCTTGCGCACGGGATTAACTCTCTGTAATTCTTTTCCGTGCAAATTATTCGCACAGCAGATCAACCGAATTTTCATTAGAAAATTCTTAAGTCTTTCATGGGGGGTAGCCACCTATTCATAGGCCTCGATGAACCTACGCGCAAGTTTCTGACGCGTCTTTGTCAGTGCATGCAAGATTCTTCCTGAGTGAAAAAATCGCTTTTGATGTCGCATTGAGTGTATAAGATTCTTCCATGCAACATCGTCTTCCACGCACATTAATGTTTTGTGTGTACTTTTTGACTTTTCCATATTTTGATGTACTAAACCAAAAAAAAATCCTTGCGTGCAAGTTTATAAACACCCTTCAATTATGCGCACAAATCCCTTTTACAAAAACACTTTTATCTATATTCAAATTTTTTGACCTAAAAATTTGGCAAACACTGGGAAACGACACCACCTTCAATACTATTTCTCGCTTGAACTGTATGATCCATTTCCTAGAAAACTTCCTGAACTTATAATGAGTATTGACAAAAAATACAAACCATAATCCATTTCCATCATAGAATGTCCATGGTTACAATAATTCTAAGGGTTATCCATTTTCATTCCCTAAGGGAATTATTAAGAGAGAATACTCAGTTGATCCATGTGGATTATCTCAAATTACTACGAATAGGGTTTCCTCAGTTATAAACCTTGGAAACAGTCAAGACATGATTTATACCATATCTAGAGACTTGATAGTAATGGTCGAAGTAGGTATAAATCGACGTCAGGAATCATCATAAAACTCATGCATCAATGATTGTTTTATTGTCTTTCTATGTAAACTGTTAAATAGTTTTGTTAATATGATAAATGGTAATAGTTTATTTATTGAACTCCAGTATATACTCTTTTATGGATATGTTATTTTAGGGACATTATTGGTGGTGGCCTACTCAGTTTTAATTACACCCTATTTGTGACACCATGGAACTTGGGTACCCAAGAAGAAAACTATTTGTTTTCAATTACAGGTTTAGGGAAATTCTCGGTGTTGTTTGAGATGTTCTTGATTGGAGTGGAGTATAGATGTTGGAACTATCTAGAACTTGAGACCGAATTTGGGTGGAGTTTAGTCTCAGTTTTATTTTTTCATTTATTTATTTTTTGTATGTGATCTACCATGGGAGATCGGTTGTGACATGTATCACATTACTCATTGTTGTATCATTTTGATATTATAGTTATTTTTCCACTTTCCATGTCTTATCTGTAATGTTTATTTGGCCTGAATTATATGATTTTTATTATTATTTTTGTTTTCATACTCAAATGATGATGGCATAGTCTCCCCATGGTAACCTCATAGACCCCCATTGTTAGTCACCAACCTCTGTAATATGGGGAGTCGTGCCTAAGGCCAAGAGGTGCACCAAACCAGGGCACCAGTTTAGTGGCTTCTGGGGTGGGGCATTATATCTTTCAAGATGGATATCTCATATCATGAATCCAATTAATTGATCAATGAGAGTACACATATTGGTATCAGTGTCATGTTATCTTGTACCTTACACACCATGGGAAAAGTGTTCACTGGTTAGTATATTTATTAACTTTTATTAGATTTTTTACATCATATTTCATATTAATTTGAATGTTATTTGATTTTTAATTTGATGGTATGGAGTATATTATACATATCATTTATCCTTGGGAATAGGAAATTATCATTTGGGATATAGTTCATACAGATCTAATGGCTCACAGAGATACTCTCAATATTTTATATGAGAGTGTCTATGATGATAAGCCATAATTATATCATAATCCACATGCTCCAATTAAGAAACCTAAAGATATTGATATGCCTACTGAGCCTGTTGAGGATGAAAAACCACGACCACTAACAATGTAATGCCTCGACCCGAACCCCGGGGTCCGAGCTAAAGAGTTAGAAGACCCCATGCACGTTTCCCCATATTCAAGAGGCTTCTGACTAGCAGCAAGGGTATGAACACTGTTAGTTGGGAGATTATACCCTTGGTATTATAACCATACACTAAATATATATATATATAATATAAACAACTTAGAGTAATCGAGGTGGAAGATAAATCATCATAATATAATATCATATGGTACACAAGTCATAAAAATAAATAAACCATGCTCCTAATGTGGAAATAAAAACCAAAGTATAGAGTTTAGGTAGATAAATAAATAAAAATAAACATTGTGGAATCTTATTGAGTCCATCCTAGTATTACTACAAGCCCCATGCTCCGCTGCTCAGTTTTCTACCACAGGCCCCTTTCCTGTACCTAGATCCCTGTACATAAAGTCTACATGTGCATCAAGATGATCATGCAGGTTATGAGTAATAAACCTAGTAGGGAACCATCAATGTATCCTTAACAAATGTGCACATGTATAACAGGTGTATGGCATGATTAGTTAAATGCACAAACAATCATAAACAATCACATGTCGAGAACCCATGTGTTAACCAATCCACTATGATCCCTAATCATAACTACTTTATCTACATGCTATAAGGATACTCAAAATATATTAGAAGTGATCAAGAACAGGACTCATATAATGTTACTTAGAATCCTTAAGGCATCGAGTGAACATGCTACTTGGCATCCACAAGGAATCAAGTTCTGACACATTAATTAGTGTTCACAAGGCATCGAGTTTTGGGTTAGTCCATAAGGATAACATGATTGTACCCTGTGTATGGGTTTATCATCATCATCTCCACATATCGCACACACCACCCCTTTAAGAGGTAATTATACCACAACGGTCCACCTATTACGAGTACCAATATAATACCTTCAAGGCATGGTAAATAAACACAATGAGGCATAGCATAATATGGAAAATAATTTTATGTCATCATGAGAATATACTGGAAACATATAACAATATGTGATCAACATCAAGGGTGGTAGCAAGCTACTCTAACAATACTAGTGAAATCAAGCATCATATATGGGTCTCATGGGCTATACACACACCCACAAGAAATTAACATCAAGTATGATCAATAAGATATACCATCACAATATGAAATTAAGGAAACAAGAGAATACATGGGCCTTAAATGGTAAGGAACTTCCTACCCCAAGATCATTAATGAAGTAATCTAATATTCTTCAAAGTATTTAATCCCAAATAACATTGTGCGCCCATGAAGAACTAGCTTGTATGTCAAGGATTCTTATATCAGGATTCGGTTCATTAAAGAAGAGGTTTTAAGAAGATACCCAAGGAGATTCCAAGTCAAGAAGGTGATTATAGAATCACATACCTCACAAAGTCCATCAACAAAACTAGTTATGAGGTATGTCGAAGGATAGGGTTCTAATTCACCAGATTTGTTGTCGATTCAAGAATGGATCTTGAATACCTTATAAATTCTAGAAGAGAACCTCAGACCTATTCAATGAAGATCGAACCATCATAAATCTATCATCAGAAAAGAGATCCAATATGAGATTCAAGATGAATAAGGTATCAAGATGATCAATCTATGGAATCGTCTATCGTCCATAAGTAATTTTTCTCTGGTCAAAAGGTATGTCATTGAAATGTTGAATCCACCACCAATATAATGAAGTTAACAATATTAAAACTTGATCTTCATCATATAGTTTAATGTCTATGTTGTCTAGATCTAACAATACTTTGTTAAATTCATCAATGTGTATCCTGACTGCAGTTCTAGGATGCATTTTTAAAGTATATAATCTCATTTTTTTTTGTATAATATACTAACAAGAGACTTATTCATGTAAATAGATTCAAGCCTAGACCATATACCAGTAGTAAAAGACTCATATGAAACCTCTCTAAGAACTTTATCTCCTAAAGATACTATAAAGACCTAGAAATTTCAATGAAAATTTTTTCCTATTTACTTTGGAATTTTACGAGTCCGCAGCTTCTGACGGCACCTAATTCCGAGGCCCGGTGTGCCCAGAATCAATTTCTGAAGTTTAGCTTAGGTACGTTCAGTGAACGAGCGAGCGGGTTTTTCTAACTTTTGAACCGGTGCTCGGAATCGAAATCTGAGGGCACCGATGAAACCGTAGCACCGGTAATTGCTTAAGAAGACCTTCACTGGAGTTGTGTTTGCTCGGGAAGAGTTGTTAAAAAAAATTGGAATAAGTGTTAAGTGAAATAATGTTGTGTACGGCTTTATTTCACTTCCAAGTGGTTTAACCCCATGTGTGGAAGTTGGGTGGAACCCACTTGAACCTAAATCCTCTTGATAGGATTTTGTGAGGTGGGGCACACATGATCCCCATCCCTTCAAATTCCCTAACATCTCTAAAACCCCCACTTTAATTATGTGACCCTCCCTCTCATTAATGATGCCAACTTTACTTCATTTAATTTTGACAAGCTCAAGATTAATTAAGTTAAGTTAATTCAACTTTTGAATTTTGGAAATGAATGGGTTGGGTAATAAAATAAGAAGAGTCTTATTTTATTTGGGGTTGGTTGGTTGTGTGGGGAATTGGAGGAGGTAGAACTTGTCTTCTTCATTGGAGAACGTGAAGAACGTCAAGACCTCGGTGAAGAACGCCGTCACCGAAAGGAGTGATTGACGTGCCATTCTTCTCCTCTCTACAGCCGGTATGAGACGCCATCCACCTTGGACATACGCTGACGCCGTCAACCACGACACCGACTTTTGACATCGTTGTTGAGGTAGGGGAATATTGTATATTTCTCATTTATGTGGTTTATACCCTCGAGCTTGAGAATTTATTTGTAGGATTTATCTTTGTGGATTCCTTACCCCAATTGAATTTTCATGATGAACGTGAATTAAATGAATTAATTCTCGGATCGAAAAAGCATGGGTTGAATCAATCTCTTATTATTTTTATTGAAAATATCAAAGTATGGTGAATATCTTTTTGTCAATTCCCCATATTCTTGATTCTCAAAAACGATGGTCAAACCAACACGGTCATCGATCCGCTCATATACTATGCCTTTTCTATTCCATTCTACGCGCGTTCTTGGCACGCCAAATAATTAAGCGCGCTGGAAACTCAATGCTTCGTTGAGCGCGGCATACGGACGCGGAGATCTCGACCTGAGGATCATGGAACCACTTTATTCTCTTATTTCTGATTTAAATCGAACTCGGTATGGTGAGCGGAAGGATCCCGTGGTGCTGGTGCGACGAGGGTTCCTGCGGTCCAAGGCGACGGTTCGGTTGGGCGAGCTGGCGACCGTGGCAGCTGGTGCAGCGCGAGCAGGCGGCGCGACCGAAGCAAGCTGTGTGCAAGGTGGAGGCGCAGCGGTTCCCGGTTCGTGAGGGCCGCATGAATTTTGGAGGAGAAGAAACCTGAAGTTGGGGTGCTAATTTTGGGAGAACAAATCGTGAGAGGAATTTAGATTGGAGAGAGAAAGATGAAAAATATATTAATGATGATATAAAATAAAGGAAAGGATTTGGGGGCGTGATTGGCATGAAGTCAAGGAAAGAGGAGGCGCTAGTTTGGGTGGTGCGTGGATTTTGGGTGTGTTAAGTTAAGAATTAAATTAAATTAAAAATAATAATAATATAATAATGTTATTATTATTTTCGTTGGGAAAACCGTATTTTGACGGTATCTTCTTCGTGCGACCTCGGTTTCACGAACCGTTAGTGGCAGTGCGACCCTGACTTCGAGACAGAATTTATGAGTCCAATATTGGATGTCCTTTTCAGGTTTTTGGATCGGGTACCCAAAACGTTCGTACATAATAGATTTAATATTATTATTAAATCTTTGACCCGCCATAACTCATGTGTGCGACATCCGATCGACTCGTCGCCAGCGGGGATGTGACTCTATCTTTAAGACAGTCGATTCAAGTCTAATGTTGGATACTAAATTCTGGTTCGTGGCTCGGGCCCACGAAACACCGAATAATAATATTATTATTATTATTACGGGATCTCGTATCTGACATATCTCTCTCATACGGTGTCGGAATGACGAACCGTTTGCGACGTTGCGACCCTAGAATTAAGACGGATGTTTCAAAACCAATTTTGGATATTTAAGTCGAGGTCGAGGTGCGAGCCCCACGAGGCCCGGTTCGCACATGATGCGGTGAAATGAAACTTTTTCACAGGCTATCCATTTTGGACCAATGGGTAGTCCATCTCGTGTGTTATTCCGTATGGATCGCAATGGTGTGACCGGTTTGGTTAACCGGTGTCATTTGAAGTATGACTGGGTTGGATCGCACATGAATCCAACCGGGCCCTCGGAGCGGAAACGCTTATAACTTGAACTCTGGAAATCCGATTGACGTGTCATCAACTATGTTGGATTCCTCTTGTTGAGACGGTTCTTTTGGTATACTTCACATGAGGTTTGGACGCAGTTGGAATATGGCCAGGTTGGATTGTACCCAAAATCCAATCGGGCCCCTGGAACGGAAAAGCCGATAACTTTTAGACCGGACGTCCGTTTGACGAACCGTCAGCGGCATTGGTGATCACGTTGAGAAACGGTCCCTATGAGTATACCCTATGAGAGTTCGGGGTACAGTTGAGATACGGCCGGGTTGGTTCGTACACGAAACCAACCGGGCCCCTGGGATGAAAAGGCTAATAACTCACAGACCGGGCGCCCGATTGACGCGTCGTCTGTTGCGTTGAGACCCCTATGATGTGGCGGTCCTTTGAGATACTTCTTCGTGGGACTTTATGATACTTGGAGTATCAACCTGTAGCTCGTGGAGCGGACCCTTCCGGAGACGAGTGTATAGAGTACGGAGACCGTGTAGCCAGCTGAGACCTAACGACTGCTTGACCGACTCTACTTGGAGTGAGTCGACTAGCCTAGTGGACAAAGCACTACTGTGTTTGGGTGAAGACCCATAGAGGACGGAGCGCCTGGTAGCAGGCAGCAGACCCGCGGTACTCGACAGGAGGAGTACCTCTGCAGGCTATTAGGGGGGTGTACTATTGTGTTTGGGTGGCAGAACCCGGCAGGAAGCGCTATTGTGTTTGGGTGGCTGACCCGCAGTACTCAACAGGAGGAGTACCTCAGCAGTCTTAGGTTAGTGAGCAGTACCTCAGAGTCGTGACAGGATCACTGTACTCGTCAGAGACAGAGCTCTTCAGCAGTTACGGTTTCGATAATGAAAATCCCGGTTTGAGCTGAGTCAATGACCTTTGTGTTTACCTCATGATTGAGATGGGTCACTTGATAACTTGGGTATATGTATGATCATATACCTAAGTAGTGGTTATCCGTTGATTTCATAACCTTTGTGTTTCCTCATGATTGGGATGGGTTACTTGATAACTTAGGTATAAGTATGGGCTTATACCTAAGTAAGGGTTATCTGATGAGATCCTTATTTGTGGTTATCCTTGTTGGATTTAGTGAGACCTCGAGGGTCTCGGGGTCCCTACTGAGTATCGTTATACTCACCCATGCACGGGCTATGCCCGCACCTCGTTGTGTTGGATGCAGACGACGGACAGCGCTGACAAAGGTCGAGTGTTCGAGGACTAGACGGTACCTGGAGGTGGACCTCATGACGAGTCAGTATCCGGAGGTGGACTTCATGACGAGACGATACTCGGAGGAGGTTGACAGGTGAGAGAGTTGTGGAGGCTATCTGTACCTACCCTATAGGTAGGATCTGAGGTGGACGACCCAGGAGCTGCTTCTATTCTTCGAGCTGCTTGTCTTTTCTGTTGTACTTTCATTCAGTTGTAGCTGTACTTTTTAGTTGGGTTTGTATTCTGGCCCATTTACTTTTTAGCACTATCTTTTATACTTAGTGTATTACTTCTGCTTGTACTCTGTGGTATTTTGTTTACCTTTATAAAGGCAATTCCTTCCTAGTTATCGGGATTTACATCTTTGGTGCTAGTCGCCAACCCCTGGCCTATGGAAGGCGGGCTTGGGGTAGTCACGGCACGGGCCCCGAGGACGGGTCGTGAAAAATTGGTATCAAAGGAGTCGGTTCTACCGCAGAACTTATAACTATGATATTTCTTTTCTGTGAAGCAATATTTTTAAGGGTACCGAGTGTGGTTTTCAGTTCAGGGAGTCCAGTGTTGGTGCGGGCGGCCGACGTATCCATACACCAGGACCCTGACAACTGATTTCCGAATTTGTGCATGAAAACACTGATTGCGTGTGTGTTTCCAAAAGTTTTAAAGTCAGCTCAAACCAGTTCAGCTCACCAGGTATAAATCGTTGACCGTGTCGCATCTATTCGGGATGTCTCCACGCAGACAGTCAGTTGGAGTTCTGAGATAGTACACGATGACGGCCCACCGAGCGACGAGGCTCCGGTGTGGGGCCCTTTTTACTATATTGGAACCCTCAGGTGGTGTACCAGCAGCACCACCACCTATTGGGCAGCAGATTCCACTTTCCATACTAGTATATGGTGCACGCCGATAGAGTGCATTGCACGAGTTCCAGCAGTAGAGGCCTCCGAGGTTACGAGGTGAGGAAGATTCCCAGATAGTAGAGGACTGGCTGGAGTCGATTTCTAAAGTTTTCCGCCTAGCTGAGACACCATTAGAGTGGATGGTAGACTTGGCTACTATTTTTTTCCAGTGAGTGACCATGAGGATGGTCCGCATAGTGATGAGGCTTCGGTATGTGGACCGATGCCTGAGAGAGTGCCTTCGGGTAGTGTGTCAGCTATACATCACTACCTGTTGGTCAGTAGTTACAACTAGCGGTACCGGTAGGTGACACATATAGGCTTATTGCCTTACACATGTTCCAACATCAGATACCCTCAAGTTCCAAGGCGAGCCCGACTCACAGGCGGCTGAGGACTGGCTTGAGGAGGTGGCTGAGAGTTTTCTAGAGCTTATACAGCTTCGTTAGGACGACGTGTCAGTAGCTGAGTATTCATCGAGGCATACTGAACATTCTGGGTACTCGATGAATACGATTCGATCAGTTCTATAGAGCTCAGACCTCTGAGCATGGTGTGTTTAAGGATATATGAGCCATCACTTTTTCCTCTATGTATTCCTACTCACATTAGGGTGCTATAGAGAACCTTGTGGTTGAATGTTCTTTGGCTGAACGAATACAGCTAGAGAATGTTAGAATTTGGAACACATCGAACTGGTGCCAGTCTCAGAGACTTGGGCGTGTGAATGTTTCAAGAAGAGGAAATGTTAAGGACAGATAAATCTGCAGAGCATTAGACGTGGAGGCAGAGCTAGGAGAGCAGCATTAGGTGGTGTACATTTCAACATGTTACAACCACCCGCCTTTGTTTTCCCCTCCAGGCTCATGGATCTGTAGGGCAGGGGAAGAGAGTAACTACATGAGATCAAGGAGTGTGACCCAATGGCTCTAAGAATGATTCGAGGGACAATCTGTGTCCACTACTAGCTGCCGTAGTAACAGACGTTGATATAAATCATTCCTTCCTTCCACGAATCTTGTCCCAGACCTAGAGTTTCTGGTTAAGCCGTTGACTTGACCCTCACGTCTGGAGATACCTTTGGAAGGAGACTCGATAATCACACTTATGTCGACGGTGTGATATGACCCTTGATGTGAGAGTTTCGGTTGGAACCTCTTAGTGGTAGCGTCGAGGCCTTACGACGTTAGTTTGGGTATAGACTGGGAAACCATAGTTCATACATGGTTTGACGGTATTAGGGAAAAAGGTTGTGGTTTATCTACAACGTTGGGATGGGGTTTTCCTTGGTCAGGGAAAAGGAAAAACCAGGCAGCACAGGACGGAATCATGCATAAAATGGTGCATTCGATCACTCAGGAGATGGCCAAACATACCTTTGTGCCAGAATTCTCTAGATTTGCGGCACCACTTCCAGCGGATCTTTCAAGAGCTGGGGTAGAGGTTGAACTGTGTGCCCAACCTGTGGGAATTGGTTACATAGTTCACTGCGACGCATTAGGGACCGGACTCGGGTGTATCCTGATGTAGGAGTGGGCAGTGATCGCCTATGGATCAAGGCAGATGAGACTGCACAGATCTGACAGGAGACCACTGGAATTCGAGGATGGCGACCATGTTTTCTTACGGGTCTCACCTCGACGAGGTCTATGGAGATGTGGCCGAGGAGGTAAGTAATCTCCGAAGTTCAGCGGACCTTTTTAGGTCCTCAGCAGGGTAGGCGAGGTGGCTTGCCGTTTTACCTTTCCACCTCAGTTTCACCGGGTGCACAATGTCATCCATGTATCTCAGCTAAAGGGGATACATGCATGACCCTTCACACACCATCGACCGCAGGGAGTTGGACGTCGATGACGGGGCGACATTTACAGAGGATCTAGTGGAGAAAGAGGATCGACAGAAGTGGGTCCTACGTGGATGGTCGATTCCTCAGGTGTGCTCTCACTGGCAGCACGGGAACCTCTAGGAGAGCACATGAGAGCGGGAGGATCGTATGCATGCTCAATACCACTTTGTTTTCCTTAGTGTGTGTTGAAGCTTTACGGGGGCGTAAATCCCTGAGGTGGGAGTAATTTAAAGACCCGGAAATTTCAAGGGAAATTCTTTCCTATTTACTTTGGAATTTTACGAGTCCGCAGTTTCATACAGCACCTGATTCCGAGGCCCGATGTTCCCAGAATCAATTTCTGAAGTTTAGCTCGGGTACGTTCAGTGAACGAGTGAGCGGGTTTTTCTAACTTTTGAACTGGTGCTCGGAATCGAAATCTGAGGGCACCGATGAAACTGCAGTGTCGGTAATTGCTTAATAATACCTTCACTGGAGTTGTGTTTGCTCGGGAAGAGTTGTTAAAAAATTTTGGAATAAGTGTTAAGTGAAATAATGTTGTGTACGACTTTATTTCACTTCCAAGTGGTTTAACCCCATGTGTGGGAGTTGGGTGGAACCCACTTGAACCTAAATCCTCTTGATAGGATTTTGTGAGGTGGGGCCTACACGAGCCCCATCCCTTCAAATTCCCTAACATCTCTAAAACCCCCACTTTAATTATGTGACCCTCCCTCTCATTAATGATGCCAACTTTACTTCATTTAATTTTGACAAGCTCAAGATGAATTAAGTTAAGTTAATTCAACTTTTTAATTTTGGAAATGCATGGGTTTGGTAATAAAATAAGAAGAGTCTTATTTTATTTGGGTTTGGTTGGTTGTGTGGGGAATTGGAGGAGGTAGAACTCGTCTTCTTCGTTGTAGAACACGAAGAACGTCAAGACCTCGATGAAGAAAGCCATCACCGCAAGGAGTGATTGACGTGTCGTTCTTCTCCTCTCTGCAGCCGGTGTGAGACGCCATCCACCTTGGACGTACGCCGACGCCGTCAACCGCGACACCGACTTTTGACATCGTTGTTGAGGTAGAGGAATATTGTATATTTCTCATTTATGTGGTTTATACCCTCGAGCTTGAGCGTTTATTTATAGGATTTATCTTTGTGGATTCCTTACCCCAATTGAATTTTCATGATGAACGCGAATTAAATGAATTAATTCGCGGATCGAAAAACCATGGGTTGAATCAATCTCTTATTGTTTTTATTGAAAATATCGAAGTATGATGAATATCTTTTTGTCAATTCCCCATGTTATTGATTCTCAAAAACGGTGTTCAAACCAACACGGTCATCGATCCGCTCATATACCATGACTTTTCTATTCCATTCTACGTACGTTCTTTGGCACGCCAAATAATTAAGCACGCTGGAAACTCAATGCTTCGTTGAGCGTGACATACGGACGCGGAGATCTCGACCCGAGGATCACTGAACCACTTTATTCTCTTATTTCTGATTTAAATCGAACCCGGTATGGCGCACGGAAGGATCCCATGGTGCGGGTGCGACGAGGGTTCCTGCAGTCCAAGGCGACGGTTCGGTTGGGCGAGCAGGCGACCGTGGCGGCTGGTGCAGCACGAGCAGGTGGCGCGACCGAAGCAAGTCGTGTGCAAGGCGGAGGCGCAGCGGTTCCCGGTTCGTGAGGGCCGCATGAATTTTGGAGGAGAAGAAACCTGAAGTTGGGGCGCTAATTTTGGGAGAACAAATCGTGAGAGGAATTTAGATTAGAGAGAGAAAGATGAAAAATATATTAATGATGATATAAAATAAAGGAAAGGATTTGGGGGCGTGATTGGCATGGAGTCAAGTAAAGAGGAGGCTCTAGTTTGGGTGGTGCGTGGCTTTTGGGTGTGTTAAGTTAAGAATTAAATTAAATTAAAAATAATAATAATATAATAATGTTATTATTATTTTCGTTGGGAAAACCGTATTTTGACGGTATCTTCTTCGTGCGACCTCAGTTTCACGAACCGTTAGTGGCAGTGCGACCCTGACTTCGAGACGGAATTTATGAGTCCAATATTGGATGTCCTTTTCGGGTTTTTGGATCAGGTACCCGAAACGTTCGTACATAATAGATTTAATATTATTATTAAATCTTTGACCCGCCATAACTCATGTGTGCGACGTCCGATTGACTCACCGTCAGTGGCGATGTGACTCTGTCTTTAAGACGGTCGATTCAAGTCTAATGTTGGATACTAAATTCTGGTTCGTGGCTTGGGCCCATGAAACACCGAATAATATTATTATTATTATTATTACGGGATCTCGTATCTAACATATCTCTCTCATACGGTGTCGGAATGACGAACCGTTTGCGAAGTTGCGACCCTGAAATTAAGATAGATGTTTCAAAACCAATTTTGGATATTTAAGTCGAGGTCGAGGCGTGGGCCCCACGAGGCCCGGTTCGCGCATGATGCGGTGAAATGCAAATTTTTCACCGGCTATCCGTTTTGGACCAATGGGTAGCCCATCTCGTGTGTTATTCTGTATGGATCGCAATGTTGTGACCGGTTTGGTTAACCGGTGTCATTTGAAGTACAACTGGGTTGGATCAAACATGAATCCAACCGGGCCCTTGGAGCGAAAACACTTATAACTTGAGCTCCGGACGTCTGATTGACGTGTCGTCGACTATGTTGGATTCCTCTTGTTGAGACGGTTCTTTTGGTATACTTCACATGAGGTTTGGACGTAGTTGGAATATGGCCGGGTTGGATTGTACCTGAAATCCAACCGGGCCCCTGGAACGGAAAAGCCGATAACTTTCAGACCGGACGTCTGTTTGACGAACCCTCAGCGGCGTTGGTGATCACGTTGAAAAACGGCCCTTATGAGTATACCCTATGAGAGTTCGGGGTACATTTGAGATACGTCCGGGTTGGTTCGTACACGAAACCAACCGGGCCCCTGGGACGAAAAGGCTAATAACTCACAAACTGGGCGCCCGATTGACGCGTTGTCTATTGCGTTGAGACCCCTATGACGAGGCAGTCCTTTGAGATACTTCTTCGTGAGAATTTATGATACTTGTAGTATCGACCTTTAGCTCGTGGAGCGGACCCTCCCGGAGATGAGTGTACGGAGTACGGAGACCGTTTAGCCAGCTGAGACCTGACGACTGCTTGACCGACTCAACTTGGAGTGAGTCGACTAGCCCAGTGGACAGAGCACTAATGTGTTTGAGTGCAGACCCACGGCGGACGGAGCGCCTGGTAGCAAGTAGCAGACCCGCGGTACTCGATAGGAGGAGTACCTCTATAGGCTATTAGTGGGGGGTGCACTACTGTGTTTGGGTGGCAGACCCCGGCAGGAATCACTACTATGTTTGGGTGGCTGACCCGCGGTACTTGACAGGAGGAGTACCTCAGCAGTCTTAGGTTAGTGAGCAGTACCTCAGAGTCATGACAGGATCACTGTACTCGTCAGAGACGGAGATCTTCAGCAGTTACGGTTTCGATAATGAAAATCCTGGTTTGAGCTGAGTCAATGACCTTTGTGTTTACCTCATTATTGAGATGGGTCACTTGATAACTTAGGTATATGTATGGGCATATACCTAAGTAGTGGTTATCTGTTGATTTTATAACCTTTGTGTTTCCTCATGATTGAGATGGGTTACTTGATAACTTAGGTATAAGTATGAGATTATACCTAAGTAAGGGTTATCTGACGAGATCCTTCTTTGTGGTTATCCTTGTTGGATTTAGTGAGACCTTGAGGGTCTCAGGGTCCCTACTAAGTATCGTTATACTCACCCCTGCATGGGCTATGACCGCACCTCGTTGTGTTGGATGCAGACGACGGACAACGCTGACAGAGGCTGAGTGTTCGAGGACTGGACGGTACCCAGAGGTGGACCTCACGACGAGTCAGTATCCGGAGGTGGACTTCACGACGAGACGATACTCAGAGGAGGTTGAAGGGCGAGATCATTGTGGAGGCTATCTGTACCTACCCTACAGGTAGGATCCGAGGTGGACGACCCAGGAGCTGCTTCTATTCTTCCAGCTGCGTGTCTTTTCTGTTGTACTTTCATTCAGTTGTAGTTGTACTTTTCAGTTGGGTTTGTATTCTGGACCATTTACTTTTTAGCACTATCTTTTGTACTTAGTGTATTACTTACACTTGTACTCTGTGGTATTTTTTTTACCTTTATAAAGTCAATGTCTTCCCAGTTATTGGGATTTACGCCTTTGGTGCTAGTCGTCAGCCCCTGGCCTATGGAAGGCGGGCTTGGGGTAGTCACGACACGGGCCCCGAGGACGGATCGTGACAGATACAAGTATTAAACTATGGGATTTCCTAAGGGTTTCTTCATGAACATCTATATAGGTGATAGCGGTCTTCTCAACATGGGAAAGGGTAGTTACTTTCGTTTTTGTGCCATCTAAGGCATCAATTAAATCATTGTGATCCATAATAGCATTCATTTTAATCTACTATAGATTAGAATCATTTTCACTATCAAATTTATCAATATAGAATTGTTTAGATCCCATTATCTATATTTCAGTAGGATCTAATACCAATTTTTAGGTAATCCATTAACCCTTAGAATATACAGGACCCATTGATATGTATAATTAGGTTACAGATTTGGTATGATCAATTTATAATGTTTATTATAAGGAAAAATAATAATTTTATTATTCAAAAAAACCATTGGAATCATAAGAACAGTAAGAACAGAAAATAAATAACAACAAAGAACACCAAATATAACATGATTCAAATCAGCATGATCCTACATGGATGATGAAAAAACCACCCGGGTCATTCATTTTATTACTAAGAAAAAACAAGTAAATAAATACAGACTTGAAGTATAATGAAGATAGATAGAGAAACTATCTGAGGAGGTCAGCCTTTTTGAACTATGTGGTGGTGATGAAACTCATCATGTAGAGTAAAAATTGTCCACTATTGGATAAACTCACGCACACATCCAATAAGGATACAGTTACAATCATGATAAAAAGAAATTAATCATATATAGAGCCAATAATCATAAACTGAAACCTAGTTACGATGAATGGAAGTAAAGATCTGGAACCTCCTTTGGTGCTAAGTCATCTTAGACCCAAGATTGAGTTGATCTTCATTGAATCTCCACTGGAGTGGTACTCCAGTTCTAGGAGGTGACACGAACATAATGTAGGGGAGTGCAGATGGATGAAGAACTCATGTTCTCCCTCTTCTTATATGAGATCCTCTCTGTGTAGTAAAAGAAACTCACACTGGGAGCTCACAAACCAAACCAGTTGAAAAGACCTAATCCAAAAAATTTGGATCGATTTGAATCCAAGCACATAGCGGAGTAATGATGGCATGCCGAAAAATCGTTAGGCAACCGTTTTAAGTCCTTGGGGTGAAAGTTGTGTGGACGAAAAAGATATCCTAGGTGGTTTACCTAATAGAAGGTGGATTAGCTGGCGAGATAAGTGGCATCATGCCATTGGCACAAAAGGCAAGGACCTGAATCAAGTCTGAGGAAAACAAGCACAATTAGGGGAACCCGTAAATATTGGATCACCACTAATCAATGGTCTATATAAAGATCTACACATGTAAGGAAAATAGTAATTCAAAAATAGAAGAAAAACAACTATGTGAATAGTGTCCATATAGCTGCACCCCCATGCTACCATCAATCCCATAACATCAAATATGAGTAAATCATAAGAGTAGAATTAAAGGAATTAAATTGTAGCATACACAGGTGCATAAAACAACAAATCTCAACCTTACAATTAAATTAATTTAGTAATGGTGTTATCACAACCAAATTTATAGAATTAAGACTAATTTTATAAGTTTAAGATAATTCATGAACTTAGAAAAGGGTACAACCTTAGTCAAACTATAGGTTGGATTGTCCCCTGTGGGTATCTTAGTGAAACTCATTGTCCCGGATTATATAGCATCCCTAACAAAATGTAGTCTAATTCTAATTTGATTCGATCTACCATGGAATATATAGTTCTTAGATAAATGTAATGTATATTGGTAATCACAGTGTACTATTATACTATCAGTAGATAAAGACAACTCATATATCAAACCTTTCAACCATATAGCCTCCTTGATGGATTCTATCAAAGCTATATAATCTACCTCAGTGGCGGATAGGAAAACCACTGATTGCATGTTTCACTTCCAAGAGACCGGTCCTCCATATGTAAGAAACACAAAACCAATGAGTGATTTTCAAGTGTTGATATTTGCATCATAATCAGAGTCAACAAAACCAACAATTCCATCAGTAAAACTATCATTTAAGCTATATAAAATGCACAATTTAGTAGACATGGAGGCATACCTTAGGAGCCACTTCAATGCATTCCAGTGAGTCTTACTAGGTTTCCCTATAAAAAATCTCAAAGTACAAACAACAAATGTTATATCTAGTCTATAATATACCATAGCATACATAAGACTTCCTACCACATTAGTGTTGGAACCAAGGCTATTTGTTGATAATAATAGAGTATAGTTTGTGTTTTTTTCAATATTAACATGGATGAATAGGGAGTTTGCAAAGAATGTGGTCATACATTTGAGGTTGAAAGCAATATTGAAGGTGGCACAGTTTCCCAGTGTTTGACAAATTTTTGGGCCTCAAAATTGGGAATCTATTCATAGGAATGTATGGTATGGAGAATGGAGAAGAAATTCAGAAAAGGGAGAGAACCGCGTGGGCAGGGACATAGACTGCGTACCATGTCTAGGAATAGTTCATAGACCACGTACAGAACAGTGGGAATGGTATGTGGAGTGGTTTACATAACTGAAATCGGTTCACGGTGAAGGTATGCAGATGGAGGCATGCGGTGCGCAGAAGTCTAGAGGTTCACGGGATAGCTACAGTTTGCAGGATAAGAGTGGTACGTGCTGGAGGCATTACTAAAATCATAGATTTGGTAAATCTTGGATTAACAAATTTTTCAGATCTATTTTCTTCTATATAAGGGGCAGTAATCCCCTTTGTTAAGGCACGGGATTAGAGTTTAAAAATTTAGGAAGAAATCTAGTGAAGTCTGAAGTGGTTTGTAGAGGAGAAGATGGTACATAGATAGAACTATCCATGCAAGGAAAAACATTATGAGAAAGAGAGTGCAGTTCGCGGAGGAATCTCTCGCAGTACGTAGTGGACCAGGGTGGTATGCGGAGCTCTTGTGGTATGCGAAATAGGAGCAGCCGAAGGCATAACGCGAAGGCGGTTCGCAAAGGCATTTCGTGGAGGAAGTTTGCGGAGGTGGAACATGGAGGAGGAACATGGAGGGGCGATTCATTGACTATACCCACAACTCAGTATGTGGAGGAGGTAAGGTGGTACATGGCACACCCAAGAAAGCCTAAAAAGAGACCAAATCAGCTTGCGAAATTAATTTCCACAACTTATTAGTGTGTGGGAAATTAAATTAAATTTGTGGGTGAAAAGGGACTTCAAAATAGTATCCATTTATAGTTGAGGATGCATGATTTAATGTTAAACCATTGAAGCAACCTTCAAGTCAATAAACTGAGTAAGGATTCTTTCAATGCAGTGATCAAGGGGGAGTTAGTAGAAGTGATCTGAGGAACGCAGTGTGTTATCCCTAAAAAAATGTGTAAAGGTAGTGCACTTGGCATAGAGTGACTGTGATAAACTCTTGTAATCCACAACTTGTAAAGATTAGTGGTTTTTGGTATGACTGACACACTGTTGGTGTATGCTACTTAGATGTAGCCCTTAGTGGTGAACCAAGTAAAATTTTCATGTCATTGTTTTACATGTGATTGTTTGTTTTCTGTATTTCCTATTAATATAGGTTTAACAGGTTCCTACCAATGTGAGAACAAGATCTATTAGTTTAAAAGAAAAATTTGACACCCTGATTCACCCCTCCCCTCTTAGGGTATTCTAGGGTCTTTCAATTAGCATATGGAATCTTATTCATGAAGGTTGCCTCATCATAATTTTTAGGGGATTGTTCCAAAGAAAAATAAAAATTTGGTCTTAATTTAATATTAACATGTTCAATGTTCTCAAAGAGATACCTTTTTAATACCTTCTTAACATAATCAAACTAATATAATTACAAGGTTTGGGCCTTTCTATCTCTTATTATATCCATGCCCAAGATTTTATTAGCATGTCCTAGGTCATTCATTTCAAAGACAAAGTTCAATTGGTTATTGACAGAATTGATATTCCTCATATTTTTATAGATAAAAATCATTTCATCAACATATAATAATAGATAAATAGATTCATTTTTAATAGTTTTACAGTATACACATGCATCAAAATTACTTCTAGAAAAATGATTTTCATTCATAAAAGATTCAAACCTTTTATACCATTGTCGAAAAGACTGTTTAAGCCCATATAATGACTTCTTAAGAAGGAAAAATTGATTTGGTTTAAAAAAATTAAAATCCTATAGGAGGAGTCATATAAATTGTTTCGTCAAGGGTACCATGAAAAAAAGTAGTTTTTACATCTGATTGTTCATCATGCAAATCAAACTTGGTAGTAAAGGCAAGAAGAATCCTTATAGATGAATGTTTAATAAATGGGGAGAATATCTCACTATAATCAATACCTTCACATTGAAGGAATCCTTTGGCAACCATTCAAGATTTGAATTTGATTTTAGTTTCTCCAACATTGTTTTCCTTCTTATTATATATCCAGTTAGAACCTATAATCTTCCGGTTAGTAGGTTTTGAAACAACAACCCAAGTGTTATTCTTAAATAGTGAATTCATCTCTTATTGCATAGCACCTAACCACTTAGTGTCTTCTTTGGAATTAAAGGCTTGATTATAAGTTTTAGGTTCATCATTAAATAGTTTATGAGCAACATTAAACACATAGGAAGCAATATCATCCTAATTTAAGCGGGATAGAGGCCTAATATCTCTTATATCTCTATATCAGGTGATTTGATAATTTCTAAAATCATATGGTTCCTCTGTTTCAGGTTTAGAATCTGAATCTGAATTATATTCACCTTGAGTATGGGGAATATAAGGAGCATAATCAGTCCTGGATTGGGATTGGTATTTAGTTTTTAAAGTAATTTCAACACCTATAGGTGTTTTAGGTCTAGAGGATTCTCTATCATTATTAGAAAACTATACATATTATATTCCTTTATCATTATAGAGACCAAACTCATGAAACAATACATCTTGACTAACTATTTAATTTTGATAACATGGTTTATCTATCCATATATAATACCCCTTAACACCCTCTGGATAACCCAAAAATATACACTTCACAGCCCTAGGAGCTAGCTTATCTATACGAGTATGAGCATAAGCTATGGATCCAAATATCCTAAGGTGTGAAAGACTCAAGGGTGAACCTCTTAAGATCTCTTTAGGTGTTTTAAAGGAATTAGAAGAAGATGGGAAATGATTAATCAAGAAGAATGTCGTAGAGGAAGCCTCGACCCAGAAGTACTTGGGGTGTTTAGAGTGGGATAACATACACCCAACCCTTTCTAGGATAGTCCTATTAATCCTTTCTACTAAACCATTTTGTTGTAGTGTTTCCAAAATAGTCTGGTATCTTTTGATTCCCTTATATTCACAGAATTCAATAAATTTAGTGGACATATATTCTAAACTGTTATCAGTTATCAAGGTTTTGAGTTTCTTACCAGATTCACTTTCTACCCTAGATTTCCATTTCTAAAAAGTTTGAAAATTATCAGAATTGTGTTTCAGTATATGAATCTAGACTTTCCTAGAGTAGTCATAAATAAAGTACAAACCTCCACCATGGGAGGTGACCCTAAAAGGACCCCAAAGATCAGAGTGAATACACTCAATGGGTTATTTAGCCTTGTACATTGACTTATTAAAACTAACTCTTTTGGATTTTCCATATACATAATATTCATAGAAAGGAAGACTATTAGGAGTGAAATTACTTAAAAGCCCTTGTTTTCTAAGTTCATCGAGACCTTTAGCACTAATGTTCCCTAACCTTCTATGATAAAGGGTGGTTTTATCAAGTTTTGAATCACAATATATGTTTAACTGAATTTTATAAACCTTACCATCTAACACATAAATTCCATTACAAAGGTTTCCTTTCATGATAGTGAGGGATCCTCAGGAAATCCTGAGACTCCCAGAGTTTGATTTAAAGGTGTAGCCCTTATGGTCAAGGACTCCTAGGGAGATGAGGTTTCTTTTTAGTTCGGATTCCCACCTAACCTCTTCAAAAGTTTTAACAATCCTATCATGAAGATCTAATGAACCTAAGAATATTCCCATAATGTGGAAACTCTTGTTATTCCCTAGAAACACCTCTCCAAATTTAATTTCCCTCAACTCAGTGAAGAATTCCCTCCTGGGACACATGTGGAATGAACACCCGGAGTTAAGGATCCATTCATCATAGATGGAAATGTCAGAAACATTTAACACATCAGAAGTGTCAAAATCCTACTCAACTAATAAAGAATGTTCATTAATATTGTCTCTATAGTCACATTTCTTATGAGGGTAGTTCCTCTTAATGTGACTAGGATGTTTTCATTGAAAACACTTGATTACTTTATTCTTAGACTTAAATATTTTCTTCTTGAACTGACCCATTTCCTTCCTACTACCCCTATACTCACTTCTACCATTGGATTCACTTTTATCCCTAATGTTAAAACCCTCTACCTCAGTCTTAACATTACCCTTACTTTGAAGGTCTTTGGAGAGTAAATTAGATTTAACTTCTTCGAGAGTAAGGGTGTCTTGTCTATATATCATAGAATCTTTAATAGAATTAAAGGTATCATATAATTAAATTAACAGTATTATGTCTTGATCTTCATCATCTAGTTTAATGTCTATGTTGTCTAGATCTAACAATACTTTTTTAAACTCATAAATGTGTATCCTGAATGCAGTTAAAGGATGCATTTTGAAAGTAAATAATCTCATTTTTTTGTATAATCTACCAAAAAGAGACTTATTCATGTAAAGTGATTCAATTCTAGACCATATACAAGTAGCAGAATACTCATATGCAATCTCTCTAAGAACTTTATCTCTTAAATATAAAAGTATTAAACTAAGGGATTTCCTAAGGGTTTCTTGAGGAACATCTACATAGGTGATAGTAGTCTTCCCATCAGGGTAAAGGGTAGTTACTTTCTTTTTAGTACCAGCTAGGGCATTAATTAAATCATTGTGATCCTGAAGAGTAGTCATTTTAATCTGTCGTAGATTAAAATTGTTTTTACCATCAAATTTATCATTATCGAATTTTTTAGATCCCATTATCTACATTTCATTAGGCTCTGATACAAATTATTGGGGTAAGTCGTTAACCCTTATAACACCTAGGATCCACTGATACATATAATCGGGTTATATATTCAGTATGATCAATTTAGAATATTTATGACAAGAAAATGAAATAACTTTCTTATTCAAACAAACCACTGGAATCACAATAATAATAAGAACATAAAATAAATAAAAACAAAACACCATATATAACATGCTTCAAATCAGTGTGATCCTACATGCATGGTGAGAACACTATCCAGGTTAGTCATTTTATTACTAAGAAAAATCAAGCAAAGAAATACAGACTTGAAGTATAATGAAGATAACTAGAGAAACTATTTAAGTAGGTTGTACTTGTTGAACTAGGTGGTGGTGATGAACCCCATCATAGAGTCAACATTTTATACTCTTGGAAGGACTCACGCATACACCCAAGAAGGATATAAAGATCCCACTTTTTGTATGGATTGTATTTATTATCAAATTATTTTCATTGGTGGACAATGATGATCAATGTAATAGGAAGATTACATTGATGTCAATATGATGAAGAATTTCCAAAGTTAATGGAGCTTGGATGAAGTCCTCAAGTCTTAAAATTCCAAGAAACATGTGGATTAATTTGAATAATTTGAGTTTCATGGTGATGCCTAGAGAATTGTTATGGATTCCTTCATGGTGATTCCTAGAGAATTGTTTTAGATTACTTCATGGTGATTCCTGGAGAATTTTTATAGATTCATAGAATTGGATGTCATGCTTGATAAATTCTCCATGTTGTTAACTATAATGATTGATGAACTAATATTAAGTTCAAAATACATGTGTCATAAGTGACACATTGTTTACAATGAAGAAGAAGGATGATTTGATGTAATTTGGAATTTATATTCCAAAAAGTATAGAAGAAGAGGAATTGAAGGTCATGTTGTATTTTAATGTTGCATGAAAACCATGAAATTATTAACTTGAGGAACATTGAGACCGTAATTAGTTCATGAAGGTTTAAAGATAAAGAAATGGTTATATGGATTTGTATTTGAAGAGAAATTGTGAAGGTCTTAAGGAATTGTATATTGGAGTTCTATGAGTGGAGGTGACCATGCATTAAATATTGAATTCCATTATATACTTGGTTTTTTAACTAAGTATTTTTTGGAGGTTTATTTAAAAAATATTTCCATCCTACTAAGATGACCAGCCAACCCCAACCAAGAGCTTATACAAGACAATGGGGTGACTATGCCCAAGGGAGGCCAACCAGGCCATCCCGCAGGCGGCATGGAGGGTCATGTGTAATCCCTAGAGCATGACCGGAGGCATGTATAATGTGGTCCAATAGCCTGAAAAGAGGTGGGCATGGAGTGCACCCATGAAACTGGTACAGGACAATTCCTAGAGGGGTATAGGAGAATTCTTAGCATCTCCCTGTGGTGCTTGACTTATGTAGTGCAGAGAAACCAGGAGAGGTTTTGATGTGGGATGGATTTTGTGAATATTTTTCACTGATTTAAATAAATTGGAGTGATCATGGTCGTTCATCGCATCCCGCACCCCACTGATTTAAATCCACATTGTTCTATCTCCCATGGCATTTACATTCAAAATAATGTGCACATTTATCACCCAGTATCATCATCTTCCCCCTCCCACCGCTTGATGGCACCACTGTTTCACAAAAGACATGATCAAACCATCATCAGTCGAACTAGTGGAAACCATGGTCATTCTGAGGTCAAAATAATGAGGTGAATGCGATCGAAGAATCATGAAACTTCATTTTCATGATTCAATATGGAGATGCCTCAGATGAACTGCAAACAAAGTTGCAGGAGGCCATTTAAGCTCGGGCATTCAAGAAGAAGAGTTTCATGTGATCCTCGTCACATGCACATGATCTATTCACTGAAAAGGAGAATCTCAGTCATGAAACAAGGGTTCCATGTTTTTCAGAATCATTTAAACCCACATTAAATAATTTAAAATCCAATATCATCAGGCGTTTAATGGGTCTATAACATGACACTATTTGTGGGATTTGAATTCAGTACAAGGCAGTGATACTCACTTATAAAAGGAGAGTCACTGAGCCTATTGAAGTTGTTTTTACTCTCATTATTTTGAGAGATCTCGTTTTTCATAAAAACAGAACCTTTATAAAGAAAACTTTTGTGTGAGGAGGCAAAAAGTATCCCAAGCCTTTGGGACTCACAAATAAGGGGAGTATTGTGAAGCTTTATGCTTTTGCAAAGGAGAAATACCGCATACACATGATAGGTGTTCATACACTCTTGTTGTGCTTCGTGAAGACATATGATACTACAAGACTTCAACCTATGCTCATCACACTTGAAGATCTTCATAAATAATTTGTTCCACAAATCTCTCTTCTTGTGTGAAGCTCCTTTGACACGCATAGGATTTTTCTATCTCACATATATTTTCTATCTATATGAAGGATAATAACTAGTGCGCACTTAAGATCACACTTGTGTGAAGAGTTGTTCTGGTGTATATTAATAAATTGAACAATGAACTACACACATTCGGGTTTGCACGAAGAAAACCAGAAGCGCATAATTCTTTATGCAGGGTTGCACCAAAGTGAAGAAGAAGATCACGTGCAAATGAACATGAAGAAATAATCTGGATAGTGTGTGTGCATTAAACAAAGGATTTTATGCAAGTCTATCCATGTCTAAGTTTCTACATAATGAATGATCACATACATTCACAATCATTGATATAACCAAAACTCAATTGTGAGAAGTAAATAGAATTGTAAGAATAACATTCTATACATGTGCTAGAGTTTTTTCTTGTAAGAAGAAAATAATACCATGCAGTTGCACTTGCGTGAAGATAATAGAGAGAATGAAAAGAATAGAAAATTATGCATGCATGATAATGAGAATGATAATGTAATGCATATTCAGTTTTGTTGGTGGTTTGTATTGAAGAAAGAGATCAAGACATTGTTATTCAATTGCATGTAATTGTGTGTCTAAAGAAGAATAAAGTATTCCCACTTAAAGATTGATTATTATTCAGGGTATATTTATTGTGATGATGTTGTGTTGAGCTAGTCATTATTGTATTGATAATCACAAGGGAGTTTTTTGATTCTAGAAAGATTGGAAGAAGGTGATTCAGTGCACTAGGTTTTTCACTAAATAAGAAAGAGAAAAGGAGAATCAAGATCCTAACAGGTCTAAGATGTATAGGGATAAAAAATTGATTGGATTAAAAAGTCCCCAACACTGATTCACCCCCTTCTCAATGTTAGGCATATCCCAAATTGGTCCTTTTAGGATGCAGTTCCAATAATGACATAAATGAATTAATTGCATACAGATCCAAGAATCATAAACCGAAACATGGTTACGATGAATGGAAGTCAAGATCTAGAACCTCCTTTAGTGCGAAGTCATCCTAGACCCAAGATTGAGTCAATTTCCACTGAATCTCCACCGAAGCGGTACTCCAGTTCCAATAGGCAGCACGAACATGATGGAGGGAAGTTTGGATGGCCAGAGAACTCTTGTTCTCCCTTTTCTTTGAGAGATCCTCTATGTGCAGTGAAGGAAACTCACACTGGGAGCTCGCAATCTGAACCAAACAAAAAACCCTAATCCAGAAAGGATGGATCGCTTCAAATCTAAGTAATAAATAGAGCAATGATGGTGTGCCAAGAAATCATCAGGTGGTAGTGTCAGGTTCGCAGGATGAAAGTTGGATGGATGGTGGAGATATAATAGGTGGTTCACCTAACAGAAGGCGACTTAGTTGTAGAGACAAGTGGAACTGTTCCATTGGCACAAAAGGCAAGGACCCAAATCAAGGTTGAGGAAAACAAGCACAATTGAGGGAACCCACATCCATTGGATCGCCATTGATTAATGTTCCAGATGAAGAGCTACACATGTAAGGAAAACAGTAGCATGGAAATAGAAGAAAAATAGCTAGGTGAATAGTGTCCATGTAGATACAACCCCATGAAACCATCAATCCCATAACATCAAATATGAGTAAATCATAAGAGTAGAATAAAAGGAATTAAATTGCCAACATACACAGAGGCATAAAAAAACAGAGACACTACTCAATATCTTGACACTCTCTCTTGAGGAGGTAATGGGGAGACTAAAAGTGGAAGAGGACCATTTTGAGTTGGTGTCCACTGTTGACACTGGAGGGAAAATAGACCTCACTAAGGAGTGGGTTGCGCGGATGAAGGAGCGGCATACGGGGGAGGGATCATTCCATGACTCTAAGTCTGACAACTGATGTTATTGACCACCACACTGAAATGCAAAAGACGATGGTGGAAATGGATGGGATGACTAGAGATTTGGTAGAGGCCGTAGGGACCAATGTAGCTATTGTGGAAAAATGGGTAATTAGGCCAAATATTACCACAATGAGATGAAATAGGTCAAGTTTATCTAATACGAAGTGACTATGAGTCCACACTCCTTATGGAAAGGGTGTGAACCATGGTTCCTAATCCCCCATCTCCATAATCCACTATTCTCAATTCCCCACTACCACAGTATAGTCTTCTCCAGCTGGTCGAGGTGAAGGTATTAACACAATAAGATCAGGAGGCACGCAATGATGACCTGTGGTACCTAGAAACTAGTGCCATAAATGACATGATTGGTTTTTTCATTGTATTCTCTGAGATTGACTCTAGGATCCATGACACTATCAAGCTTAGTGATGGATATGTCATCAATATTGAGGGGTGCAGAATGATCCAGTTCACCTACAAGACCGATGAGCACCACATGGTCATGGGGTGTACTCCTTAGGATCATCACCAGCATCCAACAGCTTGACAAGAATGATTGTCAGGTACTAATCGATGGAGGTGTCCTGAAGATCTGTGACTAGCAGCGACACCTACTAGTCGGGGCACAATGCTTCCTTGATCGGTTGTACAAGGTTAGACTCCACATTACAAAACCGATATTCTTGTCTCCAAAGGGATTGGAGGAGGAATATCGCTAACATGAAAGGTACGGCCACCTGAATTACCAGATTATGCATAATCTCCCTCAATGTGATATGGTGTGAGGGCTTCCACAGATTGATCAGGTGGATCAAGTCTGCGATAGGTGCCTCGTAGGGAAGCAATAATGAGTGTCTTTCCCTCAATAAGCGAAGCATCATGCATATAAAATCTTCAACCATGTACATGGAAACCTCTATGGGTCAATCACGCTGACGATGCCAAGTGGTGACCATTACTTTCAGCTACTCGTGGATGACATGAGTTGCTACATGTGACTCAGTTTACTCATGAGAAAGGACTAAGATTTGACAACAATCAAATGCTTTCAGACTACAGTGGAGGTGGAGACAGAATGCAAGTTGGAATTCCTCCACACCAACCATGGTGACAAGTTCACTTTAGTGGAATTCAATGAATACTGCATCGAGCGCGACATACAACAGGAGCTCATGAATCCCTATTCACCACGAAAGAATGGGGGCATTAAATGATTCAACCATACTATGGTTTCCATGAATCGAAGCATAATAAAGGAAAAAAGGCCTTACCAGGACGTTCTAGGGTGAGGCGGTCTCCACAAAGTCTTGACAGGATGACATCATACGAGGTCTAGAAATACCAACGGCCAACAATGAACTTTCTCCACACCTTTGGTTGCATCACGCATGTTAAGAACGTGAAGCCTCACCTAAAGAAGTTGGATAATTGGAGTATGCTAATGATCTTCATCAGGTACGAGTCTGGATCCAAGACATACCGTGTGTATGATTTTGGTGGAAAGTACATGCATGTAACATGCGATGTCATCTTCAATGAGGAGACACAATAGGATTAGAGTGTTGATGACCAACAAGGTGTGTTGAGTAGTGATAAATCATTAACCATAGATCAAACTATAGTGTATATAACAGGGAAAATGGAGACTGAAAATAGTGTTAGAGACCATAGATTGTCATCCACACCCACTAGCATGCATTTCGTAGACACTACAACACCATACATGTTTGTGGTGATGCTCATTCCATCAATTGCAGTGGATTTTTCCTCGTTGTCATCCAACATGGTGGAATCACTTAATGCTGATCATGATGACACATATCTTCGGTTTCGCATCATTAACAATATTATCAGACCGACAACACCACTTGGGTTTGTACTACATGAGTTCGACTTCAGTGAGCTACACTTAACTACAACTGATGAGTCAACCTCTTTCGATGAAGCAGGACAACACTTTTGCTAGCACAAGACAATGATCAAGGATAAGCTGATGAAATTGTTGTCTGGGACAGTAAGGGAGAAGGAGAAGAATGTTTTGAGTGTGTGGTTCAATATCAAAAGCCTACTCGTGTCCCTAGGTGTAGACGACAAAAGGTGTTTCTTCAGAGGACCAATAATATGTCAGCGTCTGTCATGGCCAAACTCACTAACACCTTGGTCGTCAAACCTGCCCCCTGCATGCCATGTTCATTGTAAAGAAGTCGGTGGTGAGTGATGAAAAGAATTTGAGGGAGGAACTGTAAATACCCATACCCAAGTTGTCATGAACCAGCCCGGGTACCCTGGTAACCTGATAACCGATCTGGTCCTGACATGACCTGAAGGGCATTCTCGATCCCCACAGGCTAGTGACTAGCACCTAGAATCGTACAACATACAAGTGGGAATGATTTTTCCACAAGAATTTGGAAGCGAAAGATAAAAGACAGTATGCATATCAATAAGAAAACTCCACAGGAGAGTAAAGGTACCAAAATACAATGAGGCATAAAAGCCAAAGTACTAAAACCAAAAGTACTGAACAAGAAAATAGCCCCAGGGTCCCTAACGACATAACTCACCAAGTCTAAAGCTCAACAGCTGGATCCACCTCTAAGAGATCCCTTCCCTTTGCTCGAGCCTAGAAGAATAAATTCTACAAATACCTGAAGGAAAAAGGTAGGATGTGAGCCTAATCACAGTAGGACGTCACCAAATATTTCATAACAGATGCCAAATATAGATTAACCAAAGAAAAGATTTCAATTTTTCATAATAAATGGGTTTGGAAATTTAAAGGCGTATTTAAACAAAACATTCTATACATTTTCAAAATAATGAAAAATACATTCAAAGCACGAGTTTTAATTTACAAGAGATGGAATATTTATAAAACAATGGATTAAGTAGAGCATTTATATAAAATAGTTTATATAAATTTAGTAGGCATGTAAAGCAGTTCAAACAAATAGTGACATACATTTATATCTCAAATATAAATAAACAAGCAAGCAACATGGCCATCTGCCAAAAGGTACAATAGTATTAACTAGTTATAGGATTTTGCACTTTCTAAGTGAACTCATCAAAATGTGTATACACACGTCCCTATGACACTGGCCAAAGGATACTCATCACCAATCCATCGTGGATGTGACCCACTGCATGTATGTTTTAGAACGTTGTAATAGTGTAGAGTGTATACAAATAACTCACTAACTACCTAAGGCTCGCATGCACATTTACATGATGGGTGAACTATTTTAAGACTACTTAAAATACGATCAATCTCATTCTTCCATTTTCAAAAATTTCAATTTATTTCCATTTAAAACTAAAATAGGTTTTATTCAAAAGCATGAGTTTTTCATAAGATAAAACCACTAGTTTTCTATCAAATCATTTTAAGTCATTCGCAAGTTAGAAATTCATTCAAAACTAATTCTATCCTTTTAAACATTATTTTTTCCAATTAAATTAAATCATTCAATTGAAAACATTTCCATCAAATCCACAATTTAAATCTGACAATTTCCATAAACTCACCCCAATTCATTAGAATTAGGGGTTTTCCAAATTTACATGCCAAAACCATTTCAAATCATACAATTCATTGGAATTGGGTTTCATTAAATCAATTGAAAGCAAGTTTAAGAAATTGAATTTAAATAAACGATTGAAATAAATCAATCAAAGCGATGGTAATCAATTTGGCATATCAGGACGGAACCACCTACCTCTTTCCCAAAGAACGACACTCGCAATGACACCTGTCAATAAGAACGAAGGTGAAGGAGTCCGTGAAACACAACCTAGAAGCAAGATCCAACACCATGTGACATAGATCCATAAATCCTTATATGATCCATCAAAAACCCAAGAGAGGAACTGGGAGGAACTAGGAGAATGAGAGAGAAAATGCCTACCCGGGAATCACACCGCAAAAGAAATGGTGATCCCAAGCCATTTGGTTCGATCTGGAAGGATGGGAACATATAAAAATTTATTAGGTATATTCTAGGGTCGAGAGCCAAGAAGTATAAAAGTAAAATATTGAGTGGTACTACCAAATGTGTGGTTTTAGCTTGGGTGTGGCATGGGTCATGATGTGTACCCCCCGGTCACGACTTGAAGGCCACGCTGGATAAGTACGCTGAAAACCCATCACCTCAGGTTAAAAAACCGATATTTAACCACTACACGATGTGTATATCAGTTACATGGCGTGTACTAGCTCACGACATGATCTCCCCATTCATGGCATGATCTCCCTGTCCATGACATGCAACTAGCATCAAGTACACAATGTGTACTTCGGGTACACAGTGTTTACCTATTCTGCAGTCTGTTAGTAAACCCAAAAAAACACATAAAAGTATTTTTAACTAAAAGGGAACCTAGAAAAGGTGGAAAACTTACCCGATTAAGGTAACAAGATATTACAAACTTCCCACCATAAAAACTTTATGCCCCAAAAAATTCTATGAAGAAGTTTCCATGCCAAAGAGATGATGCCACTACTCTCTCATCAGTGCCTCGCATTCCCACATCTGGTAACTATCAAATCCATTTTTACATAGTACACGAACTAAAGGTATAGTCTTATCATGAAGCAACTTGGTCTCAGAATCAACTATCATGATTGGTTGCTCATTCAAAGATAAATCAGGCTCGATCTACAGATCACTCTAGGCTGAAACGTGAGATGGATCAGATTGATACTTTCTCAACTGCGATACATGGAACATTTTATGTATCAATGTCAGTTGTGGGGGAAGTTACAAATGGTACACAACCTTCCCCACCTACTCAACAACCTATAAAGGTCCCAAAAAGTGAGAAGCAAGCTTCCCTTGCTTCTCAAACCGTCGATGACCTGATTGGGGTGAAACTTTTAAGAACATATGGTCACTAACTACAAACTCTGATGGTCTACGACGTCGATCAACATAAGAATTATATCAGCTCTGTGTTTTCAACGTCCTCTGATGAATTGGCTCAATCTCTATCATTGTCTCATGTACCAAGCTTGGTCCAACCAAATAACTTTCACAGACCTCCGACCAACACAATGAAGATTTATAAGTCCGGCCATACGATGCCTCAAAAGGTGTCATTCTGATTGTAGACTGGTAACTATTATTGTAAGAAAACTCAACCAATACTAAGTAATCATCCCAATCCCTGCTGAAGTTGAGAACATAATTGTGAAGTATATCCTCAAGAATTTGTATAGATCTTTCTGTCTGGCTATCTGACTGTAGATGGTAGGTCATGCTCAACTGAACTTGATATCCTAGTGCCTTCTAAAGGCCTCTCCAAAATTGAGAAGTGAACCAAGTATCCCTATCAGAGACTATAGCATATGGAACTCCATGCAAACAAACAATCTATTTCACGTAGAGATCATCCATCTCCTTAACTTTAGTCGTATCATGAATGGGTATAAAGTGAGATGACTTGGTCAGCCTATTGATCACAAACCATATTGCATTATTATTTCTCTAGGTATGAGGAAACCCAACCATAAAGTCCATATAGATCTCATCCCACTTCTAATTAGGGACTGAAAGTGGTTTAAGAAAACTCAAAGGTTTCTGGTGCTCAGTTTTCACCTATTGGAACATATAGCAATGAGAGACAAACTCAGCAATGTCTCGTCTCATTCCCCACCACCAAAATTGTTGCCTCATGTCGTAGAACATTTTTGTGGTTCTTGGGTGCACAACCCACTGAGAATTATGTCAATCCCTCATCACTACCTTTCTTGATGCTAACGGCACAACAAAGCGGTTCTGATAGCATAGAACGCCCTCCTTGGAGAATGACCACTGGGAAACTATCTCCCCACCATAAAGGGATTCTCTAATGATACAGAACTCATTATCAAGATCTTAATCTTGAAGAATCATCACAAGAAGAGTAGAAATCAACTGCGCATTGGCTAAAGAAACATCATCCCCTTCCTCCTGAACTCCATATGCAATTGTGCAAAAAGAGCCATAAAATTCCACTCTTCCAAATATTCTTTCACTACCTAAGTTAGAAGTTTCTTTCTCAAAGCATCAGCAACGACATTTACTTTCCCCGAGGTATAGATGATCTCAAATTCGAAAGACTACAAGTACTCCACCCAAAACCTCTACTGAAGATTCAAATCTTTTTGAGATAAGATATAGCTTAGGATTTTGTGTTCTGAATTTACCATAAACCTTTCACCAAAAAGGTAGTGTTTCCAAATTTTAAGCACGTGCATCACAGCTGCAAGTTCCAAATCGTGGGTAGGATAATTCTTCTTGTGTGGCCTAAACTAATGATATTAATATGCTACTACATGATCACCCTACATAAGAACACATCCCAAGCCAAAACCTGATGCATCACAAACTACCACATAGCCCTGCCCAACTTCTGGAAGAGTCAACACTAGCACAGTAGTTAATAGACGCTTTATCTCAGCAAAAGAACTCTAACATTTATCATCCCACACAAACTTCACCCCCTTATGAGTCATAATAGTCATTAAAGAATCCAAATTTGATAAGTCCTTTACGAACCTATGGTAATATCTGGATAAGCCTAAGAAGCTCCAGATCTCGAAGACATTTTGTGGTTACTCCCACATCATAACAGTTTTTACCTTTTCAGGATCAACTAATACACCCTGTTTAGACACCACGTGTCCCAAGAATTTCACTTCCCGAATCCAGAAATCACACTTCAAAAACTTGGCATAAAGGTAGTGAGTTCTTAGTAGATTCAAAACCACTTTCAGATGTTTCACATGATCATCCTCAGACTTAGAGTAAATAATAATGTCATCCAAAAAGACTACCATAAAGGTATCCAGATACTCATGGAAAATCTTGTTCATTAAATCCATAAAAATAGTAGGATCATTTGTCAAACAAAATGGCATAACAAGGTACTCAAAGTGCATGTACCTTCTCCTAAAGGCAGTTTTCTGAATGTCATCTTATTTTATCCTCAACTGATGGTAACTAGATTGAAGTTCGATCTTTGAAAACCACTTTTCCTCTTTTAGCTAATCAAACTGATCGTCAATCTATGGCAACAAATATTTTTTCTTTATCGTAACTCTATTGAGCTTTCGATAATCAACACATAAGTGAAGAGAACCATCAACCTTCTTAGAAAAGAGAATCGGTGCTGCCTAAGGTGACACACTTGGATGAATAAATCCTTTATCAAGAAGATCATCTAACAAATACTTCATCTCTTTCATCTCAGCCAGTGCCATATGGTAAGAGGAGATAGAGACCATTTGAGTTCCAGAAATTAAGTCAATGGAAAACTCAACCTCTCTCACCGGTGGTAGACCAGAGATATCTAAAGGGAATACATCAGAAAACTCGGCGACAACTGGAGTAAGATCACCACCCTTTGAACCTTGCTCCAAGTCAATACAAAACACCGATATCGCTTTCCCCAAATCTGGGTAAGAAGGTCCAGCTCTGCTCGAACTTGGGTCCCATTATTCTTGAAAAACAAGAGGCACACCAGTGGGTGTAGTAAAGTGGACCCGTCAAAGATAACAATCAATTTGATATTTTTTGGAAATTAGCCAATTCATCCCAAATATGACGTCAAGAGATTTCATATCAAGAACCACAAAAACTCCAAGCTATCTCAACATCTGATAGAGAGAAGACACAGGCTGGACTACAGAGTCCCTTCTCTCTCTTCGTACCAAGGGGTGTAGTAATATCCATTGCACAAGACAGTTTCTCTATAGGAAGATTTAGCAGGTTAATGATACAGGGTTGAAATAAAAGAGTGAGATACACCAGTATAAAAAAGAGCAGTCACTAATGATGAAGCAATGGTAATGGTACCTCTCACAGATGATGAACCCATATCTGATTCCTCTAGAGACTCTTCCACTGCATGAAGAATCTATGTTCTGAATGTTTATGGCTGGAACCCTTTTATTATTGAAGCATTTGATTTTCCCACAGTTTTAGGAGGAACTAATGATATTGTCCCATTACGCATAGTATATAAGTGATAGAAAAACCTCTATAAGTTCCCTGAACGTCCACAGGAGCTACAGTTCTTAGGTGCTTCGGTGAATTTCCTCCTAGAATGTACTTGCTTGCCACACTAGTCGCAAGCCAAAGAACTTCCTCCTAGAGCTGTAGGAGGTCTAGAATGACTCTACTATAGAGAACTACCATGAGTATCATCATTCTTTAGTTTTCTTTTGAAGTAAAAAATACTGCCACTAGGAGAAAAAGGAACTTTTGTCAACCCCGACTTACCAGCCAAGTCCATATCAACCATCATTGCCCTATCCAGCACATCAGCATAAGTGGTAAACTTCAGCAAGAAAACTTGAGAACAAATATCTGATCGAAGTCCCAACTCAAACTGTCAAGTCTTCATCCTCTCATTAGATACAATATCAGGAGAAAATTGCACCAGCTCAGAAAAGTGATTTGAATACTCAGTCACGGTTTTGTTGGCCTATTCAAACTTGAAAAACTCTATATCCTTAGACAACATCATCAACTCTGGATAGAACTGATTGGTGAAAAGAACCTTGAAATATTTTCACTGTAAGGCCTCATGTTTCCATGCCATCACCATCATGTCCTACCATCTCTTGCTCGGTCCCTCTAGCACGAAGGTGGCACACTTCACCCTGATCACTTTCGGCATCTCTAAGAACTCGAATAGATGTTCTATCTTGCCCAACCATTCCTCAGCATGTTGAGGATTAGTGGATCCTTTAAAGACTAGTGGATTCTAAAAAAGGAACTCTTGAGAATGATTCTGAAGAACATCCCCCTGAGGATCCACTACTAGAGCCTAAGCGGTAACTGGAGGTGGTGTCTGTCCCAGAGCTTGGACAGTGCACACAATCACCTCAACTAAATTCAGATCAAAAATGGGATTTTCTTACTGAGGTTTAGTAGGTTCCTCTTCCCGAATCAGATTCACACGTCTTCTCATAGGCATGATATTACACAACATTAGAAGAAAAATGGAAGACATTATATTGCCACTCAAACTGAGTAGAAAGATAAAATATTCTCAACAGAAGGGATAAACAAGATTTGGATTTCTCTTTATTCAAATCTCAATAGGGAAAAGACTAAAAATAATCCACAAGACACCTTTCCCTAACCACCCCTGGTGACTTAAGGTTCATTATGATGAGATTTGGTCAAGCATTCAATCGTAACTACCTCCTAAGTCCCAAAAAGATTTCAAAAATGCATATTGACTTCAAGATAGAAGCAGAATAACCTACCTCTAATATCAATTTGTCACGAACCAGCCTGGTTACCCTGGTAATCCAATAACTGAGCCGACCTTGACATAACCCGAAGGGCATTCCCGATCTCCATGGGCTGGCGACTAGCACTTGGCATCATACAACATACAAGTGGGAACGATTTTTCCACAAGAATGCGAAAGCGAAAGATAAAAGACAGTGTACATATCAATAAGAAAACTCCATAGGGAGTAAAGGTACCATAATACAATGAGGCATAAAATCCAAAGTACTACAACCCAAATTACTAAACAAGGAAACAGCCCCAGGGTCCCTAAGGACGCAACTCACCAAGTCCAAAGCTCAACAGCTGGATCCACCTCCAAGAGATCCCTTCCCTTTTCTCAAGCCTGGAAGAAGAAAGTCTACAAACACCTAAAAGACAAAGTAGGGTGTGAGACTAAGCCCAGTAGCACACCACCAAAGATTACATAACAGATTCCAAATATAGATTAATAAAAGAAAAGCTTTCAATTTTTCAAAACAAATTGGTTTGGCAATTTAAAGAAATATTTAAAAAAACATGCTATACATTTTCAAAATGATGGAAATACATTCAAAGCACAGGATTTACTTTACAATAGATGGAATATTTCTAAAATAATGGCTTAAGTAGAGCATTTATATAAAATAGTTTATATAAATTCAGCAGGAATGTAAAGTAGTTCAAACAAACAGTGGCATACTTTTATATCACAAATATAAATAAACAAGCAAGAAACATGGTCATCTGCTAAAAGATACGATAGTATTAACCAACTATAGGATTCCACACTCTTTAAGTGAACTGAGCAAAATATGTATACACACATCCCTATGACACTGGCCAAAGGAGACTCATCACCAACCCGTCAGGGATGTGACCTGTTGCATGTATGTTTTAGAATGTTGTAATAGCGTAGAGTGTATTCAAATAACTCACTAACTAACTAAGGCTTACATGAGCTCTTACATGATGGGAGAACTATTTTAAGACTTCTTAAAATACAATCAATCTCATTCTTACATTTTCAAAAATGCCAATTTCTTTCCATTTAAAACCAAAATAGGTTTTATTCAAAAACATGCTTTTTTCACAAGATAAAACCATTGGGTTTCTATCAAATCATTTTAAGTCATTCGCAAGTTAAAAATTAATTCAAAACCAATTTCATCCTTTTCACCATTCTTTTTTTCAATTAAATTCAACCATTCAATTGAAAAAAAATTCATCAAATCCACAATTTAAATTCAACAATTTAAATTCGACAATTTCCATAAACCCACCCCAATTAATTGGAATTGGGGGTTTTCCAAATTTCCATGCCAAAACCATTTCAAATCAACCAATTCATTGGAATTGGGTTTCATTCAAGAAATTTAAAGCAAGTTTAATAAATTGAATTTAAATCACCACCTACCTCTTTCCTGAAGAACGACACTCGCAATGACACCAGTCAACGAGAACGAAGGTGAAGGAGTCCTTAAAACACAACCTAGAAGCAAGATACAACACCATGTGACATAGATCCATCAAACCTTAGATGACCCATCAAAAACCCAAGAGAGGAACTAGAAGGAACTAGGAGAACGAGAGAGAGAAAGCCTACCCGGGAATCACACTGCAAAAGAAATGACGATCCCAAGTCGTTTGGTTCGATCCGGTCTAAAAAACACCTAGGGAGAGTCTAGGGTTGAGAGACAGGAAGTCTAGGAGTAAAAGACTGAGCGGTACTTCCAAACGTGTGGTTTTAACCTAGGTGTGGTCCGGGTCACGACGTGTACCCCTGGTCACGACGTGAAGGCCATGTTGGATAAGTACACTGAAAAAATCGTCATCTCGGGTTAAAAAACTGCTATTTAACCACTACATGATGTGTACCTCAGGTACACGGTGTGTACCAGCACATGAAATAATCTCATCATTCACGACGTGATCTCCCAGTCCATGACATGCAACCAGCACCAAGTACACGACGTGTACTTCAGGTACACGGCCTATACCTGTTCTGCAGTCTGCAGTAAACCTATAAAAACACATAAAAGGATTTTTAACCGAAAGGGAACTTATAAAAAGTGAAAAACATACCCAATTAAGGTAATGGGATGTTACACCAGTTATTCGGAGTCGGTGCTAAAACATGTTGTGTGAAAAAAAAATTATAAAAGAAACTGAATAATTACACTACATATTACACAATAGAGAACCTTCACCAGTCTAGGTTTTGGAGAATTAGATATAGTTGTTACATTTCATCAAAACTGTACAAAAATAAAACTAATTAAACAAAATAATCTTCAGTACACTGCCTCTGCATAGAAAACACATCACTGGTAAATCTATTAAACCTGTAAAAATGAATTTAAAAACATAGGGCGAGCATTTAAAATGCCCAGTAAGAGGTTTTAAAACAATTAATAAATTCCTTTGAAACATTTCTACATACTTAAAATATATTTTCATAACATTTTTATTCTAAATAAATATATTTAGAAAACTATTAATTTCCCAAAATAATTATAATTAAAAGATCTTTGGGATTTCTCTATTTAAAATAATAATTTCTGGTGGATCATTCATTATACTTGGCAGGCTATAATAAAAACCATAACATAAGACCGCTAGTCATAACTCACTTGGAACAAAGTTCCCTTAAGACTTAAGGGTTCACTCCCCATAACATCGCATAACTTACTAGTGCCAAACTTTCAAAACATTTTCCATGGACCTATCTTTTTTATTCCAAAACCCAAAACATTTCAAAATACATACATAATATTATTTTTTTAAAAGAAAATAATCTTTCTCATAACATATCATCAACATTTTCTCGAGAATTTCTAAAATCATTTTTAAGATAATCCCATGCTTGAATTAACCGTCTTTATTTGAAATACACAAATAAAAAGGATAATAAAATAAATGCACGCATGCTATTTAAAATGCATGGAATGTCATTTATAAATTAGATGATGGTCATACCTAATTATGCATGGCATGTCAAGGGGTGCAGATACAAATTTTCACATGAAATGGTAGCTTGTTTATACTTGTCACATAAAATGATAATTATTGTCATTTAAATACTATGGTTACACGTAAACATAAACCATAAAATAATAGAATAAGAATAAATTCTAACTTCGTATATAGATTTGGAAATAAAATATTAACCTTTTTTAATTAATAAAAAAATATACATATATGTATATACATGAAATAATAACTGCAACATCAAAATAATAAACCCATTTAAAATTTTAAGACACATAATAACAAAACAGGATTTTGTTTTTTTCCATTTTATATTAAAAAATATAATCACATAGGCAAATTTCATTTTTAATTAAAAACACTTTTTTCAAGGATCGACATATATACATATATACATAAATTATATATATATGTGTGTGTGTACTTCTTTGTAGAACAAAGATCATTTGATAAAACCTTTATCCTTAAGTTTTTAGTTCTAAAAAAATTATACAATAGATAGAAAGAATTTCATATACTAACATATGTATAAATCAGTATATATATGTATGTATAAAATTCTTATAGATTGAAAATAATTTATCCCTTACAAACCATAGGTTTTAGAAATAACCATTTAAATCAAAAACCCTTATCACATATATATATACTGAAAATAGAATATTATACATGTGTATATATGCATATATATACACATATATATATATACCATTTGTAAAACGATAATAAAATTTGAATAACAAACAAACCCTTACATAAATATTTATAAATTGAAAATAATTTTATCCCTTACACAAGTTAAATTAAAATTTGAAAATAATTCTTCATAAATAAAATCTGTACAATGAAATATATAATCTTCCTTATTTGAATTGTAGTAGAAAAAGAGGAGCAAAATTTGATTATAAGTTTTTTAAAAAACAAACAATTTCTCTTACCTTGGTTCAGATCAACAAAGGATTGAGAGCTGTTGAATTTTTCGAGCAAGAAGTAGAGGAGAGTTAGGGAAGGGTCGGGTGTATCAAAGTATGCATATGGGGCTTTAAATAAAAATTCATTTTCTTTTAAAAACATCCCTTTTGACAAATTGGTCATGAGTTTGGACCCATTTGGCGATCATGGGATTAGAAGGGGACAGTCCTGATCAGGCATGGCAGGATCGAGCGATCGAGGTCACATTTGGAAAAACGTACGGCTGAGGTTAGATCTTTCATTTTAAAAACGTGTTCCACATCGAAACCAAATGATTTCTAGGACTGCCTTATAAGTGTCATGACCCGTCCCCCGAGGCCCGTGTCGTGACTGCCTCAAGCCCACCTTCCATAGGCCAGGGGCTGGCGACTAGCACCGAAGGTGTATTTTCTAAAACTGGGAAGGCATTGCCTTTAAAACCTATAAACTCACGCAACCAAGCACACAACAAGATACAAACACGTGTAAACTAATAGTAAAAAGAGTGTGTACAGTAAGTAAAAGGAGTCAGAATACAAGCCCAACTGGAAAGTACAAGAAAACTGGAAAGTACGAGTAAGCTGAACAGCTCTGGTGAACACCCGCCAAGGATCCTACCTAAAGGGTAGGTACAGCTCTCGAACGGTCGTCTCTGTAGTACGGCTCGTCTAAGGTCTACCTCCGAGCTACCTCTAGTCCTGGTACCTTCGTCCACAGTCAGCGTTTTCCGTCGTCTGCACCAAACACAACAAGGTGCGGGCGTAGCCCGTGTAGGGGTGAGTATAATGATACTCAGTAGGGACCCTGAGACCCTCAAAGGTCTCACAAAATCCACAAAGGATAATCCAAAACGCATGAAAACAACTGACAATCCTACTTAGGTATATGCCCATACATATACCTAAGTTATCAAGTATAACCATCTCACTCATGAGGAAACACAAGGCTCAAATCAAAAGCCCAAAGCTCAACTGTTCCACAGAGGAAAGAAATACCACGAAGGTAACCACCATGAAGGTAAGTACCATAAAGGTACGCCAAACAGAAGAATACCACAAAGGTATCACCACGAAGGTAAGTACCACAAAGGTACGTCACACAGAATATTACCACAAATGTAAAGACTCAGCTCACATCAGGTATAACTTAGGTACGGTAGTAAAGATGATTAGATGTAACTATTGAATCATCTTACTCTGTTAAGAGGCAGACCCACGTAGGATCCTAAATCATCAGACCCACACAGGATCCTAGTACATCATCAGACCCACACAGGATCCTAGTACAGCAGACCCACACAGGATCCTAGTACATCATCAGACCTACACAGGATCCTAGTACAGCAGACTCACACAGGATCCTAGTACATCATCAGACCCACACAGGATCCTAGTACAGCAGACTCACACAGGATCCTAGTACATCATCAGACCCACACATGATCCTAGTACAACATCAGACCCACACAGGATCCTAGAGTAGTCCCACGTGGATTCCTATAGCGAATCCAAGTGAGACTCTTGAACACATAACCACAAAGGATCCCTAGCACAGACCCACAAAGGATCTCTTTCTCATGTTCGCTACTACAAATAAGGGCTTTATCGACCGCTAAAAGCCATCGCTAAAGCCCTTTAGCACCCGCCTAGCGTCCGCCAAATGGCAGACGCTTTTGGCCTGTCGCTAATTCCTTTAGCGTCCGCCGTTTGGCGGACCCTAAAGGTTTACCCCAAAAACATACGTTTTTCGGTCCTCGATGCAGTGGTAGACGCAGGTCACGGGATGCTGATGTGGGAGGTTTTCCAGAAGCTTACTTCACCGGAAATGGAAGATGCACGGCGGTCGGGGAGGGTCCGGGTAGGTTAGGGGCGTTCGGTTCGTGGTGGGGGGATGTCAGGGGGAGACCGGAGGGATACTGGAGGAGGTTGGTGTGTTTGGGATGACTGCGGGTGACATCGACATGGGCGGGGGTGGCGAAGGGGCGGCAGGATGGTGTTGCAGCGGTGTGCCGAAGAAGACAAGCTGAAGTCAGGAAAAAACCGGCGGAATTTTTTTTTCAATATTAGCGTCCGCCATTTGGCGGTCGCTAATACTCTTCCGCTCCTAAATGTGCAACTGGCCAGAATTCTACTAGTGGTTACAGTCAGCTACAGGGTTCCCGCGCTAAGCTCGCTTGATTCCGGGAAGATCCGCTCCTCAAGCCACAGGTCGATACTCCAATTGTCACGAAGTCCCACTGAGAAGCATTCCAAAGGTCTGTCACGTCATAAGGAACTCAACGCAACTGACGGCTCGTCAATCAGACGCTCGATCTGTATGTTATTAGCATTTCCGCTCCGAGGGCTCGGTTGGATTCAGGGTTCGATCCAACCTAGTCATTCTCTAAACGGCACCAGATAACCAAACGGGTCACATTGTTACGGTTCACATGGAAAAACACATGAGATTGACTACTCATTTGTCCAAAACGGATACCCAGTGAAAAAGTTGTATTTCACCGCAACACGCGCGAACCGGACCTCGTGGGGCTCGCACCTCGACCTCGACTTAAATATCCACAATTGGTCTTGAAACATCTGTCTTAATTTCAGGGTCGCAACGTCAGAGACGGTTCGTCATTCCGACACTGTATGAGAAAGATATGTCGGATACAAGATCTCGTAATAATAATAATATTATTATTGGGTGTTTCGTGGACCCGAGCCACGAACCAGAATTAGTATCCAGCATTAGACTTGAATCGACCGTATTAATGACAATATCACATCGCCACTGACGGCAAGTTAATCAGACGTCACACGTAGGAGTTATGGCTGGTCGAAGATTTAATAATAATATTAAATCTATTAATTCACAAGCGTTTCGGGTACTCAATCCAAAAACTCGAAAAAGACATCCAATATTGGACTCGTAATTTCCATCTCAAAGTCAGGGTCGTACTGTCGCTGGCGGTTCGTGAAACCGAGGTCACACGGATAGGTTACACAGGAAAAATGGTTTTACAACCAAAAATAATAATAACATTATTTATATATTATTATTATTTTTTTAATTTTCTTCCTTAACTAATCTCAATTGAGCGATTACACATAGCGACTTCCCTTTTAATTTTTCTATTCATTTTGCTTTTAATTTAATTTGTTTCAATTCCTTTATCTCTCCAATTAACCCCTTACACGATTTTCCAATTCCATCGCCAATGTAAACTCTCAACCTCCAGCCGCCGATCATGCTTCCGCTGAGATGAACACGAACCTGCTCGCACCTCCCTATAACCGCACCGGAAAAACTGCACCCCGCCGTCCGCCTGGCCGCCGCGTCGCCTACACCATCCGCACCGGACCGTCATCGCACCGCCTATCTCACCCGGAGTTGCGCCCCAAAGACACGCCGTAACTGCACCTCCACGTTGCCCCTTTCGGGGGCCACTACATCTTCGTTCTAAGCCCGAAAAATGTAACAATCGCAGACTCGCGATCCTCGGGCTGAGATCTCTGCGTCCGTATGTCGCGCTCAACGAAACATTGTGTTTTTAGCGCGCTTAATTATTTGGTGACAAAGAACACGCGAAGAACGAAATAGAAAAGAGCATGGTATATGTGCAGATCGATGACCGTATTTGTTTGGTCATTGTTGTTGAGAATCAAGTACAAGAGGAATCGACAAGTAGATATTTATCATACTTTAAAATAAACCTCCTACCTCAATCGTCCGTTGGAGGTAGCGTGAGGAGGAAGATGATGCGTTGACGCTTCTCGAATATTGGTTCCCCGTTCCTCATTCGGAGGTCGTTCTTCGTTTGAGGGTCTTCTTCGTTGGAGAAAGCTCTCCCTTCGAGAGTTGTCCACCAAATTGTTTTTGCCAACAACTTTCCGCCAACCCCCCACGAGAGGTGAGGAGCCCCTCTCCTTTAAGCTTACTTACTTAATTAATCAATTAATGTTGACTTCATTAATTGGGGGAATTTCAAGAGTTATCTTACATTAAGAGAGGAGTTCATGTTTGGGTGGTCCCCACCACCAAAATTCAAATGGGTGGTTTCAAATAAATAAAATAAAAGTTGATTGTTTTATTTTATTATTTTTTTAACTTTTTCACGAAAATCCGAAAAACTAACTTCCACTCTCGACCTACTACGTTTGAGGTGAATGTCTTCTTAAGAGAATATCAGCGCTGCGAGTTCAACAGTGTCCTCAGATTTCAATTCCGAGCACTGGTTTAAAAGTTACAAAACGCCGCTCGCGCGTTTACTGAACGTACCTAAAAAAAAATTCAGAAAATTATTAACAGTCACCCTCGACCCGCGTTGGTCGAGGTTAGACTCTGCCTAAGTGAAACACGTCCCAACGAACCCAAATATCACTCTTTGATTTCTAATCCGAGTTACCGTTTAAAAGTTATGGATTTTACAATAAAATAATTGTCACTTAATTATTTTATTTACGGCAAAAAACTAAATTTCACTGGTGGTCCGCGCCGACCAATGTTAGTATCTGCCTAAGGAGAGTATACTCTTACGAGTTCAGCGGTGGTCTCAGATTTTCAATCCGAGTTACCGTTTGTGAGTTATAAACATTTGAAAAATAAAACAATTTATTTAATTATTTTATTTACGATTATGTCATTTTTGGGTTTTCTCACAGGAGGACCGCACCGACTAAACTTAAGTCACGCCTAGGGTAAACCCGCCATCCTGAACGTAACGGTTGCATCAGATTTTTAATCCGGGCAATCGTTTAAGAGTTATTCCACCTTTTCAGGAAAATTGCTTACACGCGTTATTTAAAGCGTAACAAAACTTCGACGGATCATTCCGGGCATTCCGGGTCTCGGAATCGCGCGTCGTCAGATTTCTCGGTCTTGTAATAATTCCATATAATTAAAAAAAAAATACGGAATTTTCGGGACATTACAATAAGGTTGGGCGTGCGGTGCATTTGTTTGATGTCAGAAACACACACAACACAACGACCTTATACACGGGCCGTGCAGGCTTCGTCTCACCCACACTCGTGGACCGATACCCGGTCCACCCATGCTCGGGCCGATTCGGCCCACCCTATACGCGAGGTGACACTTGTTGCTCGAGTTGTGCCCCCACCGGACCTTGACGTGTAATGATGTAATGCATCAATGTTTTATTAAATAAAATATTTTTCATATTTTATTATTTATTTAGTTCATCTGAATTATATTTATTTTTATGAGTGATATTTTCTTTTGCCGTTGGCGTAGGGGGAGCGGCAGTCGTTGGGGGCAGGGCGCGGCGGTCGTCGGTGCAGCGTGACCTGTGACCATCGAAGCAAGGGGCGACGGTCGTTGGGGAGAGGGGAGCTGCCGTCGTCGGCGTTGGGGGAGCGGCGGTTGTCGACGCAAGGGGCAGAGGTCGGCGGTGTACGGGAAGGAGGGGGCAGCGTGGTCCTAAAATCCCGATTTCCGGTACAAACTTGATTTCAAAGATAATATTTATATTTTAAATGATTATATTAAGAGACATTTACTCATAATAATTGTATTTTTTTTTAAAACTTATTTATCAATAGTTCATGTTAAAATTTTTCCATCGTCATCTCCCCTCTGAACGCGAGGCGCACCCAGTGAGGGAAAAGTAAGAAGCCACGCTTTTCGTAGAGAGGACGGGAAGTCGAGAGAAGGCGGACGCCGTTCGTGGAAGGGAGGAACCCGAGTGAAGCCCGACGGGCGGCGCCTCGGAGGGGAGAGGAAGCGTTCCGGCGCCGGTCTTTGTTCGTGGAGGCGAGAGGAAGAGGAGAAAGGCCATACGAGAGGAGAAAGGCCATACGGGAGGCCTCGTAGGAAACTCTCTACCTTCCCTCGCATAATCTGAATTCTGTGATTGCTTGGTATTCAGACATGGTACGTTTTTTTTATTTAGTTCGTTTTTAAGTTATATTTTCAGCACTCGTGCGCTACCTGATATCTTATTGCAATTCTTATATTTTTGGGTGATTCTTCCCTTTTGATGCGCTCTGGTTTTTCCACCTGAATTCTTCGTTCATATTGAACAAATTTATTTAATATTTTTTTATAGGATATTTTGATCATTATTCAACACCTAGTTGTATACATGAAGCTAGTAATTGTATCTCGCCATTTTTCTGGGGTTTTATTTGAAAAATGTCGATCATCTTGAGAGCAGGCCGTCAAGTTAAGGTGTATAAAAAAGAGAATCTGCAGTTATATTCCTGCATCCCGTTTCATCCGTTTGCTTTGCCTGGCATGGTTGTAATGTCTAAGAATCACAACAGTGATGTAGAAGCGATTGATAGTGCCCCAATGATCAACAATGTTATGATGACAAACAAAGAAGCTGTAAGGAGTTGGAGTTTGGGGGTTAGGGAAGGTTTCAACTGCTGCCGTCCATGTCAAAAAATTAAGACTTAAATTATGAATTGGCTATCACTTCCCCTATTACTGGGGGAGGCAGAGGCGCACGGGCGGATATGTGGGGCACTATCATTCGCTTCTATGAAAATTTCAAAATTTCAACTTGTTTTTTCTTGTTTTCCTTTGTTTCTTGCTAGTCTGCTACACTTAGTATGCAAATTGACTTTTAAATTAATTAATTAATTCTTTTGTATTTTATATACAAATTACTTAAATTAAGTTTGATGAGCAAGACTTCACTTTATTTCATATATAAATTGGCTATCACTTCCCCTATTACTTTATGTCATATATTTTACTTTGCATACGTACTAAGAAGAAATACCTTGTTTTTTATACACAGTTTGGTTATCACTTCCTCTACTTTATTTTATATACAATCCGGGGAAGAAGAATCTTATTGCATTTTGAAAATTAGTCTTCAATGGTAGTGTTTTTAAAAGACGACGATAAAATATGCTATTTTATCTAACCATATTAAATTTTGCCAAGTGTCTTACTGAGGAAGCTCCAAAGCTTGGTAAAGGTGAAACAAAAATACAAATGATTGTTGACGTTGGCACTTTAGCACTATAACTTCCATTGTCATAACCATTGATAGGAATCAATTGGGAGATAGAGAGAAAACAGGGGAAATTCTATTAAAAAGGAGCAGAATTACAGAGTAAAGGAGAAGAAGAAGTAACAGTAGAAGAAATAGAAGAGGAGAAGAGGAGAAGAGGAGAATCCCGAGGAGTTGCTGCTCCACCAGGCCAAGGCCTAACCCCCCGCTTCTTCCGCTGGAAGCCAGTTTCCCAAAACCAGTCATACCCCCAGTCCTCACCCCCTGCCAGCTTATAAAGGAGAATTACTTTACCAGTTGGAACTTTCTAGAGTTTTGTACAGTTGGTAACCACAGCTCGAACCACCTATTAACTATACTGCTGGAATCTTACTATTAATAACCCACCTAACAACCTTTTACAACTATTTCAATAATACCCTTGGCTAACCACCACTCCCCCCAACCCCTGTCGCAACAACACCCAGTCCCAACAACAACCTACCAACCTTTCCCACCCCACCAACTTGCCTTGAACCTATCATTGTCTCCCGCTTGAAATGCCACCTTGTCCTCAAGGTGGGCAAACTGAAGAATTCCTACAGCACTGCCACCTCGTTGCTGCTTGTTAATTGCTTGATTCAGTTCCATCTTCCTCTCCTGAACATCACAAAACCTCAATTTTCCCACTAGCTTGAACTCGTACTTAAAAACATGAGTCTGCTGCTTCCAGGCTGCTTTGAGCAAACTTAACTTCTTCTACAACCATAGTATTAGGAACATGATGGGACTCCTTCCGATGCGGTGGTTCCTGATTCTCCATGTCGAACTTCCGAACCCTAGTTTCTGCATTACTTTTCTGAGTTTGCAGTAGAACGATCCAGCTGTTGTTACCTCTTTTGTCAAATGGTCTCTCAGTTTCATTTCATCTCCGACACCCCGTGCGAGGTCAACTAAGTTCTTCAACTGAAAATTTTGTTGCCTTGGCTTAGCACTTGTACACCAGCATGTGCCATGCTGGGGGAAATTTTCAACGTAGGGCCGCACAACTACTTCAGCGTCAACAACTGGAACACGGTGTTGTTCCTTGCGGTGAGGTGGTTCTTGTTCTCCTATACCTTCTCTTTGGACCCTGGTAACTTCAGACAAAACCACCGATGGAAATGGCACGTCAAGCTGCTGCAACAATTTAGTATGAGCCGTAACGCTATTTAGAAGAATTTTTTTGGAGAAAATAAGTCTCTCTACTCGCCAAATACTGGTATGGAAATCCTCCCTGCCTGTACAACGAATCTCCGCCCGTCTAAAAGCTGAAAGAAAGCCCCCAAGCGACTGTGGGCGGTTAACACGTTTGGATCTAAGTTCGTCGGTGACATAATGACAGCAATCAGAAGGTAAAGTGGTCTGAACCCTTCCTCGGAAATCCTGTGCAATTGCCAGAACTTGCAAATGGTCAGCCGTAACCTGCATGTGTGCCTGCGGAACCTTCTGGCAGTCGGACGCGTGTTCCCGCCTCCCTTGTGAATGCCAAGCTACGCAAGCAGTTTGGCTCCGTTGTGTTGAGCTGGCCAGATGGTTTGACATGGCACCAGAATCTGTTGGTTGCACCTGCTGCTTGATTTTCCAGTCGCACTGTTGTGTCGATCTAGTCACCACAGGTAAGGAACTCGTCATTCCAGGTGTAGAGAGTTGAACAAAAGTTACAATTGAAACACTTGTTTGATCTGACTGCGTCACTAGTTTTGCATGAGGCTGGTGAAATGGACGCTCAATTGGAGCTGAAAATGACACCAGGTAGGACTGCAACGTCTTTGGCGGTGAGAACTGTGGCAGTACATTTTGAAGCTCACTGTTCTGCCTCCTCAACGCTGCACTCTGCTTCTGCATTGCCACATTCGCCTTCTGTATCCGTTCAAGTACAGCTAACATAGAGTCCAGCAAAGCCACTGGTGTCGCCATTCTAGAACAATATCTAAAGTTCAAGAACATTGTTATAACCGTTGTGAGAAGATTGCCACTGCAGTGTGGCGTTTGCTTCAGTCGCTCCTTGAGTTTCTTGGTCAAGAAACGACTTCTTGATTCTCTCTCTCAAAAATCAAGCACCAATTGATGTGTATCAAGGTGCGTGAGAGAGAGAAACAACGAAGGAATTCTATTATATTTAGCCAAAACAACGTACAAGAATTTTAGGAAATAGCAGTTGACGTAGAAGACGGGGAAAAAAGAATTAGAAGAAGAAAGGGAGAAAGAGACTCCTGGAGGTCGTGGCCTAACCCACCGTGAAAGCTTCCGCAGGAAGTCAAATCCAGAAACTAGTCCGTCCCCTCTGCTGTCCTCCCCCAACCCCTTTTAAAGGAAAGATTCTCTATCCTCGTAATAGCCGGAACCTTCCAGAAAGTCACCTTATAACAGTTGGAACCACCTAACTGTTTAACAGCTGGCTAACCACTTGACAACAGCTGGAACCACTAACCACTTGACAGCTGGCCAACCACTTGACAACCGGCTCCTACTACATCTGCTAGCCCACTCTCAAAGAATTTACAACACTGCCCCTAGTAGATACCAACCAGCCCTCTACGCAGGAGCACCTCACCCCAGTTCCTATCATTTTCCCTTCCTTGAAAAACCACCTTGTCCTGTGAAGAAATCGACCCCACTTCTTTTCCAGCACAGCAACACCCAGCTCGAATAGCAGCCCCTCCATTCGGCGTTCGTATCATTCCCAACATCTTGAAAAATCACCTTTTTCTAAGTATAAATCTTGCTGAACTTCCGGGGTAGTTTCCGCTGTTTTAGAAATTCATGCAACTGTCGCTGCCTCTCGAAGAGGATTTTGAATTTGTTGTACAGTGAGGTAATTGTGCGATGCCTGGTTGTTGGAATAGAACTGCTGCATGCCCATGTCTTTAATGCCATACCTGGTAAGATCAATTAAGGGAGCCCATTCTCCATGCTTGGCAACAACCTTCACTTCTCCCATAGCGTCGGTTCTAGGAATGTGACGAAATTCCTTCTGGTGTGGAGGTTCTTTACTCACTATGTCTTCCCTTTGGACCCTAGCCTCTATCTTCTCAACAACTACTCACCGAATCCTAGGTGAGAATTTGCCGCTACTATTTCCCTGCATGCGTTTCTTAGCTTCAACATAGGGAGTCTTAGATTCATTATCAAGACTGGATGGTTTATAGGTTTTGGGTTGATTCGAGGAAGGCAGAAGCGGCTTTAACATCTTCTTCCAAATAAACTCGTTACCCCACATGATTGAGAACTCTAATGCAACATCCCGCAGATATAGCTTTTCCTGCTTTGTCAAGCAAGTTTTCAAGACCACTGGTTCTACCTGTAGCTCCCTTAAGCAGTTGTTTATTGCTCTCTTTTGCAGTATCCACTATTACTCGTTCATCCTTGTATTCCACCTTTGCCTCCCTCACAAATGACACCTCCAACAGACCCGATTGGCATAGAGGTAAGATTGAATTTGGCATGACTGCAATTCCTTGTAAAGAACTATCATTGGTGGTAAAAGAAACCAAATGAGTCTGTACTATCCGCTGCTTCGCGAATTCTGCAGCTTCGTCCGAATGCTCCAGCTCCTCAAGCCTTTTCGGATGGATACCACACCGCTCTTCCCATTCTATCGCACACATTCTCTGTTCACACCGTTCTAGAAAGATACCAGGGTGCTCTTTGTTGCTTCCATACCTCTCCATGTTCGCAGGCTTCAAATGCTCCCAACTCAAACCAAAAAATTTCGGCATCACCACCTGCTCTGAGATGGCACGCACCTCCCGTTTCGTGACTGGCAATACCCGATCATTTACTTCAGTATCTTTACTCTGATCTCCACCTCCAGTAGCCGTTTTTGTGCTGCTGCCTCCTTCATCATCAAGAATTGACTCCCCCTTGCTAATCTCTTGGCCAAAATTCTCCGCCAGTGACAACTCCAGCTGTGCCTTAAATAGTTGACCTGTAGCCGCTGACATCTCCTGCAACTCGGCCCGAGCGAAAGCACCATCTCCAACTTCTCTCGTTGCCGCTTTAGCCTAGAATCGTCATGCATACGTTGTCGAGCAGAGAACTCTACAAGTGCCTGTGCTCGCGGTGGCGTACTCTGCAATTCCTCATGCCGCAACTGTACAGGATTGGTATCTTCCAGTTTCTCCTCGGCACATGACACCGGTCTAGTTTGCATCTCAAATAGGGAAGAATTAGTCTCAACTTGAGTAGTTGCAGCTTCCTCTTCTTTTGATGATGCACTGCCAAATCTCCCAAGCAACTTTCCTTTGAATTGCATCCAGGTAAGCCCGCTCTTATTAGGTTCCAATAAGAAATCCCAAACCCAAGGCGTTTCTTGCATACATAACTCTGCCATCGGTACCCCCATCTCTTTCAGAATTTGGCGGAGAGAAAAATAATCCTCAGCTTTTTTGATCCAAGTCTCAGGATCGTTTCCGGAGAAAATCGTCATCATCTCTTGCCCCAAGCTCTCCTCTTGACTTCTTCTCAGCCTGACTAGTGACATCTAAATATCCATAATATTTTCTCTGTCTTCAACTCCAAAATTGTTGTCTCCTAACACTATATGATTCCTCTTTTACGTGAGAAAATAATTTTGCTACATCTAGTGTGTCTGTTGCGTTCGTTCCGGAACCTCTGAAATTGTCATGGTGCCCCGTCCACCCTCTATGAGTCAAACTCCTCTTGCAGCGTTGGTCTCCAAAGTGCCAATCGAGAATCCTCTCTCTAAAAAAAAAATCTCTCAACGAGATTACCAAATTGATAGGAATCAATTGGCAGATAGAGAGAGAACAGGGGAAATTCTATTAAAAAGGAGCAGAATTACAGAGTAAAGGAGAAGAAGTAATAGTAGAAGAAATAGAAGAGGAGAATCCCGAGGAGTTGCTGCTCCACCAGGCCGCGGCCTAACCCCCTGCTGCTTCCGCTGGAAGCCAGTTTCCCAAAACCAGTCGTACCCCCAGTCCTCACCCTCTGCCGGCTTAAAGGAGAATTACTTTACCAACTGGAACTTTCTAGAATTTTGTACAGCTGGTAACCACAGCTAGAACCACCTATTAACTATACAACTGGAATCCTACTATTAATAACCCACCCAACAACCTTTTGCAATTATTACAATAATACCCTTGGCTAACCACCGCTCCCCCAACCCCTGTTGCAACAACACCCAGACCCAACAACAGCCTACCGGCCTTTCCCACCCCACCAACTGGCCATCCTTAACAATCTAGATAATTCTCTAATGTTTATAGCTTTATTAAAACTACAAAATTATGAAAGAATCTAAATCACACGTACAAGATTGAGGATGTTGGGTTGAAGAATTTCATTGTAATTTTTTTTCTAGGCTTCAGAAACTGTAATGGATCAAGTTAGGAACTACGGGTCATTTTCACACATGCCTTTAAGTGATATTTTCTAGTTGTTGCTTTTATTGAAAAGTTACCATTATCTTGGAAAATTTTTAGGAACTATTGCAAGTGTAAAATAAATGACACGTCACTTGAAAATTGAAAGTGATTTCGGAGGATGATGAGCGAATACTCTAGGCTCTCCGGACTTAGTCATTCTCTATAAAATTTAATGTTAATAGAGAGACATGCCAAAGTAAAATAGATAAAGAAATTAAAACAAATCCTGGATGGACAGGACACATAAAATGCTAAAGTGGTTTGCGATAAACAATCCCTACTAACAAGTTCCTATTCCCAAAAACTTCTCCGCCCTTAATCCAAAACGATAGAAGAATCTTATGCCTCGATCTAGACAACATTGAGTACAAGCAGTGTCCACTTTCCCATAAATGGACAAGTCCTTATCCCTAGGACTTTTTCATTTAGAAGGAATGGAGGATGGAGTGATGGAGGAACAACTTTCTAGCCATGCTAAACACAGAATGTATCAAGACTTAAGCCCTTGGGGGTGATTCCATTTCTGTACCAAACAATAAAGAAGGCAGCGTGTGGTTGAATAACTGGGTCGATGTCTCCAGTTAAAACCAGTAAACCTGGCCAGAATGCCTGAAAACTATTTAATAATGGCCAGACAATAACAACAAGATTCATATAGGATAGCCCTAACACCACAATAGCGAGATAGAATGAATGTAGCCGGCTAAGAACATGTTTGCCACAACTAATGAAGGCAACAGTCACCTTCGCTTCTATCATAACAATAGTACTACGAGCAAGATGGTGCTCCTTTCAGTGCAGTGGCTCTTGATCCCCTGTCTCCCTCATGGACCCCAACAACTATAGTTAGAACCACTGGAACCACTGATGAATGAAACACTTCGAGCTGTTTCAACAAATTAAGCCCTACTGTAGCAACATTTTGAAGAAAAAATTCTTTGAGAATAAGTATCTCGTCTCGCCTTGTGTTGGACTGTAAATCCTCCTAGCCTGAACATTGAACTACCGCAAATCGAGAAGCCAGAAGATCCTCATGCAGTGCAGGATGGACGACACAATAGGAGCAGTTCCCCATCCTTCAGAAACTATCGTCAAACGTGAGCAAGTTTTGGTTCCTATTTGCTTCCTCTGGCCCAGATATGGTTGGCGAGCAGACAAATCTACCAAAGCCTTCACCTGCATTTGCAACTCCTCTTTCATCTCACACTGCTGCCTCGAACCTTTTGCCTGAAATGAAGATGTAGATGCGGCGAGGTTCACTGGAGACTGACGAAGTACTTCCGCAACCAGAGGAGTCAGTATTTGCAGTCGGCCAAAACTCCTCGTTCGTCCGGTCAGGAGCAGAGTCAATCTGGTCCGGTCAGGAGCAGAGTCAATCTGGTCCTGACCGTACCTTTCCTGCCTAGATCGGAAATCTGTCAAACCTTTTGGAGGTGGCCGCACGCTCTCTGCAGGCCGAAAAACAACTTCCTTCCAGATGAAGTCTCCTTGCTGTCTCCTCGCCGCTCCAGTATTTGGGATGCCATGTCATGGAGCTCCTCATGTTCCTGGGCACACTCCATCACGGCTGCATGTATGCGCATCGTCCGCTCCAGACTCGTCTCCTTTGGCTGCTCCGCACGAACTTTTGTCTGCACGGACTGCACCTCCTCTTGCCGTTGCGGTTCATTTTCTTCTGCCCAAATTTGGACCGAAAATTTTTCTTTCGTCTTTGCTTCTTTTGAAACACGTCCTCCTTGCCAATCTTGCAGTAGAGCCATCTGCGCGCGATGTTGCATCCAGAACTCCGTATCTATCCCAGCATGTTCCTCTATTTCGACCGCTAGTTCTTGCAACGTTCGGTTCAGATTTGACTCCACTGTAGCGATGCTCGTTGCCATCCCAGTTGACATCCACAGCTGCAGCGAATTCCTCCACTCGCAACAATCCTTTCACACGAGCGGAAACCTCTCAACGGGAGCAAAGTTGGAATTACAGCAGTTACCAAAGAAGAAAGAGAAGAAATGGAGAAGGAGAAGAAGACGGTAGAGGACTCTCCGAAGAAGACTCTCCGAAGCCAAGGCCTGAACCTCCACAATCTGCTGGAGCAGAAAGCCGAGCCAAATATCCAGAACTCTCCCTCCCTTTTGTACCACAACCCTTATTTAATATATCCCTATCAGCCCCAACCTACTTACAACATGAATTACAATACTGCCCCTGGCAGAACTAACCGCCCCACCCACTCAGACAACCTCATACGACCACTATCCTATCAGATACCACCATGAGTCTACATACCACTTTTCACAATGCAAACCAAAAGTTCTAAGTTGAAATTAAAAATCATTTTTTTGAAAACGCTTCATAAATCTTTTGGTTTTAGAAAGACAAGCCATAAATCGTGAGTGACTGAGAAATCATATTCACAAAGCATAACCAAGGGCAACAAGCAATAAACAACATCACAGTATCCAAGCACAAGTGCAACACAAATCATTATCATGTCTCAACATTCTCAATAGGTGTGCAACATTGGGGGGGGGGCTTCGATCTACGGGTTCTAGGTATCCATGACTCGCTCATGGAACACTGACCGACCTATATGATTCTAAACAAGTAACATGGCCCGGGCCATGTTACACATTTATTGAGCATGTTGAGACCTGATTATGTTTATGGTTGCACTTGTGCTTGGATACTATGTGTTGCTTATTGCTTGTTGCCTTCAGTTGTGCTTTGTGAATATGATTTCCTTGTTACTCATGGTTTATTCGTTGTCTTTCTAAAACTTGAGGATTTACGAAACATTTTTCAAAGAAATGGTTTTCAAAACATTGTTTTCAAACTAGAACTATTGGTTTGCATTATGAAATGTGATATGCAGATTCATGGTGACATCCTACTAGGCTTTGCCTCACTCTGCATATGCCTTTGGGCGTATGCAAACTTGGTTTCATTTGACATAGGTAAAGGTAAAGGAGCCACTTCTCACAACAAGGCTTCTTGATGATTATGTCGTCTTCTATGGTACGGGAATCCTCTGCTTTTGTTATTTTGGGATTTTGGTTATGTATTGACCCACTTGGCCTTGGGCATATTGTGAGACTCATTGGTTGGGAGTTGGAGATACTCTCGAGATGGGTACATGGAAAGAGGAAATCAGTTAACCTGTATCAAATAGAAGAGCTGTAAGGGTGCACCTTGCCTCGATGGATAGGGTGGGATGCCGCACGAGTGATCCGCTAATGTCAGAACGCCGATTACGAAATGTTCTCCAAAACCAGCATTGTCAAAAAAACTGGAAGATGAAGAAACGAAAGTATTGTGAAAGAGAATCTAGCCAAGGGCAAAAAAAAGTTCAAAAGCAAATGGTACAGTTGTGACAAGCCTAAATATTAAGCCAGTGATTGTTTATGATGAAGTTATACTCTTATGCATGATATGAATGCTGGAATGAACTACGTGAGATTATCATGGTTGTTTCACAACATGGCTTTGTCAAACTAATATTTAGTGGGATTAACTTTATTTAGTTGATTGGAGATCTCAAGATCTAGGTTCAAAGGAAAAATGAAGTTGCGATGAAGAATGGAATACTATTCACTTTTACTCATTCTTGAGAGTAGAAAGCATTTTTTGAGGATAAACATGCGTGTTAATATTTTTCAAATTGAATTGATGTTTGAATTTATGAAGTCACCTATGTTGCTTTTATGACAATTCTCAGTCCGCATTTCCTAGAATACCCATGAAACCAAATAGTGTTTATCATTAAAATGAATGTGAATTTGAGAATCAACCATGTTTGAGAGATAATTGTGAGCTTTGCATTGTCTAACTTGCACCAAAAGTTTATGGTTCAAGAACATGAGTCCTATTGATTAACCAATTAATTTCAAGAGAAATCATTAGGGAAAGTTTAAAGTTGAAGGACTACTAATGTCAAAGCAATTATCTTTTGTTGGACAACCACCTCTTTCCAATAAGATTATTGTTTCTATTAGGTAACCGTTGAATGCGGGTGCAGTCTTCAACGAGGGTGGGCCTGCCCACCCCCACCAATTCTCCCAACAACTCTGCTGCACTGCCTATAAAAGGGTAGTGCAGGCCCTTTTGGATACGAGAGACTGTAGAAGGGAGACGCCAGAAGCATCAATAAAATACCTGTCTTTCCTTTTTGCCTCTGCTATTCTAATTTTACTCTTTTCAATTTATGTTTTCACGACATGTTATCAGCACAAACGCTCAAAAAGGGAGAAAGATATGTTTTTATTTTAAACCTTATTCTCACTGTTTGGTTGGACGGTTCTAATTACTTATTTTTTTCATTTTAAACCTTGTTTTCGCCGCCCGATTGGACAGTTCTAATTATTTATAGAATATTATTTATTTACCACCAGATTGAATGGTTTATTTAATTTATTTAATTACCGCCATAAAGGTTGGATTGCCGCTTGCCCGGAGGGTTTTAATTTATTTATTTTACACTGCCTGATTGGATGGTCTAATTAATAAATTGGTGCATGCGAAAAAGTTTTAAACAAGTAATGCGATGTGTTGATTGATTTATTTCAAACCCCAAGACGAAAGATTTATTCACCGATTAACATAGGATATGAAAAAATATATCATTAAACGATAATATTAACCTGGTTTTAATGTTTTGATACCATTTTTATTTATTTTATTTGATTTAAGCCAAATGTAAACTATCATTGTATTCTTATTATGAATAATAATAAAGTTTTCTCTCTCTCTCTCCTAGTTATCATCATATTAAATCTCACGAAACTCGAATTCACCGCTCTTGATATTGTTAGAAGTAATTACATGCCGTGGACTATGAATGTTGAAATGCATCTTGAATCGATGGATCTCACAGAAACAATTAAAGAAAATAATTCACAAACCCTTCAAAATAAAGCAAAGGCGACGATCTTCCTCAAAAGACATCTCGATGAGGGATTGAAATATGAATACCTCACATAAAGAGATCCATGTAAGCTTGAGAAGAGTTTGAAAGATAGGTATGATCATCAAAATGAGGTTGTTCTTCCCGCAACCCGTGATGAATGAAATGCTTTACGCTTCCAAGACTATAAAAGGATTAGTGATTACAATTCTGCTATGTATAGAATTGTATCATAGTACTGTGGTATTGAGATTACAAATGCTGATATGCTTGAAAAAACATACACGACATTTCATGCATCTCACATCACCTTACAACAGCAATATCGCTTGCGAGGGTATACAAAATATTCCGATCTCATATCATCATTACTTGTTGCAGAGAAGAACAATGAACTATTGATTAAAAATCATCAGTCTCGCTCTACTGGTTCGACAATAACATTTCCTGAAGCAAATGTTATATTTCATGAAAATAATCACGGAAGAAGTCGGGGACGTGATTCTCGTGGTGGATGTGGTTTTGACGGCAGACGCGGCCGAGGATGTGGTTGTAATCATGGGCACGCTCGAAATGAATATCAGAATCAAAGAAATATCAGTTTAAGTACTCTGAGGAATCCTGAAGATTCCTACGACTGGTGTGGTTCTAAGAGACATTGGTCCCGAGTTTTTCGAACCCTAGAGCATCTTTGTAAGCTCTATAAAGTGTCTCTTGAAGCAAAGAAGAATGAACTATACTTTGTGGAGACATCTTATAAAGGGAAAGAAAACGAGGTAAATTTTACTGAGAATCATGAACCATCAAAGGATGATTTCACTTACCTCGAAGCGAGTGATTTTATTTGTGAATTTGATAAGATGATAACTGGAAATAATTCTGAAAAATTACAGTAGTTATTATATGTGATATGTTCTGTTCTGTCTGCTTTATATTTTTGATGTTGTATTATTTGAATTTCACAAGGTGTTTTTTAAAATATTATTGTCTTTACTTTGAAACATTGAAATGGATTGTGTAAACATGAAAAATATTTGCATACCGGATAGTGGAACAAAGCACACAATTCTTAAGAATACAGAATATTTTTCTGATCTTAAACCAACAAGACAAATTGTAAATACTATAATAGATCTTGTAGATATGATGAAAGGGACTGGTAAAGCGAGTTTTTCTTTACATAATGGGATAATTTTTTTTATAAGAGTGCGCTATTTTCCCCAAAGTGCAAAAGAAACTTGTTAAGTTTCAATGATATATACCAACATAGGTATGGTACCCAAACTATATACGAGAGAAATGAAAAGTATATATGCATTACCATTAATAAATCCTATAAGAGTCATACTAGAAAAACTATCAAAATTATCACCTAGATTACATTATACATATATAAGTGCAATCAAAACCCATATAAGAGTAAAAGATGGATCACATATCTTTAATTTGTGGCATGACCAATTAGGTTATCCTGATTTAGGAATGATGTGAAAAATAATTGAAAATTCTCATGAACATTCAATAAAGCTCCAAAAGATCTCTCCACTAAAAAAAATTCAATGCGAGACTTGTTCGCTTGTGTTGGTTCCGAGCGGAGTGGAAGCGTGCAAAGGTGGATGATATATTAAATTATTTTTAATAATCGTTGTATGAAACCAAGAGCGAGGATCTTGCACGTCAAATTTATAATTAATTTATTTAATATTAGAAGAAATAAATACCTGGGCTTAGGAACTTTCTTCGTTGGTGAATGTCGATCATCCGAAAAGACCCTTTCGGATTACCTTCATTGCGTTGTGAGGATCCAAAGATAGAATCTCTCTAGCGGTGATCCACACGTGCTCCTTTGATTCCGAGCAACACTACTTGATCTCCGGGTGCTAGCGCGGTGAGTCGAATGTCTTACGTTCGTTCTTGATTGCTCGTTCTTCGGTTTTGAAGAAATCTCTATTGCACTTCTCATTCTTGAGAGAAAGAGAAGAGGGAGTTGAGAGAGAATTCGTTGTGCGTAACAATTCTCTATTCTCAATTTTTGGATGCTCTACACAATAGACACAACCGTCAATTTATAGAGTTAGAATTTAAGTTAAAATATTATTTAATTGCATGCCGACCATTAAATAACATTTATTACTTTTAATAAACCCAATGCCACATAATAATAATTATATTATTATTATTTTTGTGGCGCGCGCCAACTTGCGTAATAACAAATATTTTGTAACGGTATTGTTCATTAATATTTGTCACCGGACTCGGTCTTGGTCCGTTCGAACTCCTTTAACATTTATTGAACAACCGAATAAATATTTTATTCGTAAATAAATATTTTATTCACAATCTAGCGAATAAATATTCATTAAAATATTAAATAAATAATATAAATGTTTTATTCACAAGCCGGTGATTAAATATTTATTTAATTTATGCGATCAATATAACTTGAATAAAATTATTCATTGGACTTGAGAATAATAATTATTCCATTAATCAAACTCAAATAGAATTTAATTGAGATCAACAGAAATACTTATTGTGTTACCTTCTAGGATTCTTTCTCGTTGACATTAAGCGGGCTTGCCTAAAGTCCAAGATTACTGTATAACAACGGGTCAAAGCACCCAAGAGAAAGAACTTAATGTCGCAACGTCGACAACCACATACGAACGCTCACTGTGTAATATAATCCCTTTGTCTCAATATCTCATCAAGCAGGTTGCACATCTGTGTCACCAACCTATATGCCCGATATGTCTTTTTTTGACTATCTGAAATAAACACGTCGTTACACCATGACTATGAAATTTAATGCGACGGTTCTATTTCAATCAAAGGGTCGAGATCAGCTTTCATAAAGATGGAAGAGACAAATCCTTCATCTATTTATTCATCAATGATATGTCACTCGTGACGCACCCAACTTCGTCATAAACTGTTATCGTCATGGTTTACGAAGTACATCTAAATACGCGAGTTGTAACATGCATTAATAACAATCTTAAAGTCTAAAGACCATCACACACGCTCATAGATATGTATATCCGATGACACCAAAACATGCAGAATTCCTACTGGCAGACACTCGTTTCAACATCTTCAAATCATGTAGAATTAATAACATTACATGAAAGATGTCGAAAATGCGTTTGGTTGCGGTCTATGACTCAACACATTCGAGCGAGAAGTGGATTGTCTATGAATTGTAGCCTGACAATATTATTCGAAGATAATACTACATGCATCAATTAAAGGAAGACTTCATCGAGAATGATCAGACAAAACACATATCATCAAAATTTTTCTCCTTCACACAAGAGTTAATGAAGAACGAAGGTATCAACATACAATATGTTTGATTCAGCGACAATGTTGCTGAGTTGTATACAAAGGCACCGCTAACCATTATCTTTAGAAAACTTGTACATAATATAGGGATGCGTAGATTGTAAAATTTGTAATTTCTTTATGTAACTTTCAGGGGAGTCTACGTGATTGTACTCTTTTCCTCATTCTGGTTTTTATCCTATTGAGTTTTTCTGGAAATGTTTTTTAATGAGGCAATATCAATACGCGTATTACATTGGTAGGGGTGTGCATTCCAAGGAGGAGTGTTAGACCGTTGTTGAATGTGGGTGCAGTCTTCAATGGGGGTGGGCTGCCCACCCCCACCAATCCCCCCACTTACCCCTACACTGTTTATAAAAGGGCTGTGCGTCCCCCTCAGAGACGAGAAACTGATAGAAAGGAGACACCTAAAGCATCAATAAAATACCTAGCTTTACTTTCTGGCCATCTTTCTCCGATACTCTAATTTTACTCTTTTCAATTTCTGTTTTCACAACAGTTTCGATATTTTCTTCCCGTGGAGATACGAGAGTAGTGGGGAGAGGTTATTGTTAGCCCTCATGTCTAAAATTAAATTAATTAATTAATTTGAAAATTATCCTAGCTATATAAATAGAATAATTGTTTCTTTTCTAAATCAAAACTTTTCTTTGGTGTAGCTTTACTCTGCCCCTCGCTTCTTGGATCATTAAAGAGTTCATGTGTGGTTTTGTTTACAGTAGTTGAGTTCGTTGGATTCTTGATTTTGAAGTGCTATTATTCAACAAAGTAGTTCATATCTGCGGTCCTATTGATGAGGCAAATTCATCGTAAGGAGATGAAGTGAATTCACTGGTCTCAGATTTTTAATTTGTTTTCTCTTGTTACATTTGCTTCTTGAACTCTAACCCTGTCGTGCTTAGTTTGCAAATTGCTTTCAGATGATTTAATTAAGTCTATTGTATTTTGTATAGTGATTCAATGTGCTTACAATATTTTGTATACAAATTGAGAAAAAATATTTTATTATATTTTGTGTATGGATTGACTATTTTATTTTTTATAGACCGAAAAGAAACTCTTTCATTTTGTGTATAGATTGGTCATCACTTTTACTGTATTTTCATACAGTGGGAAGAAAGACCAGACTAAATCTATTGTATTTAACATGCAAATTGGGAAAAGAGTTCCCGCTGCATTTTTGTATTTGGATCTTCAATGAATTACACCCGACATAAACACATACAATGCGTTATGAATAAGTGGAGCCTCGGGTTCGCCTATATAAGAAGATGAGATCCTCTACTGCCCGTGCGCGCGCGATGTGTACGAGCCTTTGCTAAACTCTCTTCCTCTTGAAACTCTGTTTATCTTTCGAGAAGGCACGAGCACCCCTTCGGAGTTTGGGTATCCTCGCGAAGCGTTCGTGGATTTATTGGCTGGGGTATCATCTTGGTGGCAGGGTGCATTCCTTCACCTCTCCTTGTGATCTCCCTCAAACATTCTCTTTCGAAGAGAAGAAAATGACTGCTGTAACTTTCGAATACCAGGTATTCTATTTTTGAACTATTCCATGCCTTGATTTCTTGAAGATATACCTCCTGTGTTTTTGGGTTGTCTTCTGTTTCTAATGATCCTACGAAACCCATCAGTGGTATCAGAGCAGGTTCTTCAAGATTTAAACGAGTTTTGATCACTGGTTTTCAAAGGAAAAATGAAAAACATCGTTTTTATAAAACTGGAGGAAGGTTACAGACTCTTACGTGAGCTGCGTAAAGGTAAATATGATTTACCCATACGCAGATTGGTTATGTAAAGGTTATACCCTTACACACGTCGTTGCATAAAGGTTGATATGCCTTTACCCTAATGAGGCACCCTTGCGCAAGCCGTTGTGTTAAGATAAATATGCCTTTACCCTTACACAATACCCTTATGCAAGGGGTGTTGCGTAAAGGCAGTACCCCTTATGCAAATGAGTTGTGTAAAGGTATTACCTTTACGTGAGGGAGATACGTAAAGGTATTACCCTTACGTGAGGGAGATACGTAGTACCCTTACGCAGAAGGTTTGCGTAAGGGTAACCTCTGTATTACCTTTATGCAAATGGATTGTGTAAAGGTGGTACCCTCAGCAGCGCTACGTAAAGGTAGTGCAGGGATATAAAGGGTGACGTAAAGGTAACGAAAGACTTACCTTTACGCGAAGGAGTTTACATAAAGGTAAGAGCTCAGTACCCTTACGCGGTATGCGTTGCGTAAGGGTCAAGCCTATTTACCCATACATTGACTATCTGTGTAAGGGTATAAGGAGGCTACCCTGGCGCAAAATAGGGGTTCTGTGCAAGGGTAAGCATGATATTGTTAAAAATTATTTTTTAACATATTAAATGTTTTTAATGCTTTATAAATCGTTTATAAATCATGTATAAAGGTATTTTGGAAATATTTATTTATAGAGATTTTATAAATTAATAAATTAATTATAAGATGTTTATAATTAATTAACCTTTTGTTTATGAAACATTTTTCCCATACATTAAAGGTTAATATTTTAAAATACCTTTTGACAAATTAAATGACATGCTTTACAATATAGAAATAAATGGTTTATTTAGAAATCATAAGAGGTGATTTATAAAGTATTTATAAATTACAAAATATATGATATTTAGATCATATAAAATGTTTATAATTCATGAAATATCATATGAATTCCATTTAATATAAAATATGACGGGGTTCATATTGAAATAAATATAAAATGTTTATATTCTTGTTAAATTATAAAATGTTTATAATTAACATTTATTTATGAATAGTTCATAAATGTCTCATGTTTTGAAAAATAAATAAATTGTTTATTTATTTGTTAAATTTTCTTGATATTTATATTTAATAAATTGTTTATGAAATATGGATATTGTTATGCCCATTTATGACAAATTGCTTCTAGGATGGAGACTTGCATATCATGCTAGGTTTGATATCATAAAATTTAGTTTTCATCTACCTTGATCTCGATTTGTAATTGAAGTTATGAGTTTGAGAATAGTTGGGCATAGTTTGTGCATATTAGGTTTTTTTCATGAATTGAATTTTCTCGAGTAAAGTCTCCCTGGGTAGAGGGACTTGGGGTTGGACCACGCGCTTTCCTAGAGTTGGCTATCTGTCGCTTCGGGCGTACTCATTTAGAGTTTGTCAATCTCATATAACTCCATGCTTTTACATGAGGCGTTCATGTACCTGATGCATATGATGCATTTGGATACGTATGGATATACGTGACTTCTGTTTTTGAGTGATTAGCACAAATTTGTGGGTTGTGTAAAGAGTTACACGTTAACGTGGCGCGAACACATTAATTTGATTGTTGGAATAAAAATTTCCAAAACTAAATTGTTAGAAGCATGCATACCCAAAAGGAAATAAAACATAAAAAGTTAATAATTACATATGATGTAACAAGTTATGAATTTAATATGCATATGACGTATATTAAATTGACGAGATCTAAAAACCCCACAAATACTAAGTGCGAGATTCATTCCAAAGAAACTCTTGTCAAGATTTTGATCATCCAACCGGGTAGTTTCGTGCCAAACCGGGTGCCCCTGGATTATCTTGTATGGTGCTAAAGCCGGGTGCCCTTGAATTGTTCTTGGTTAGCTTGTTTTTTGGCGTTTGCTTTGGGGTACACTAGCTGGGAAGCTCTAATTGTTAGGATATCAGGAGAATAGAGTTGAGTGAATCCATATGATGGGTTTGGATAAGTGGTTATCCGCTCAACTATCCAAGAGTCATAACTGTTATGGTTGAGATGATTCCCTACCTATATAACTGAACACTGAGATTAATGCCAAAGCGGACTCATTGCTTAGTGAAATATGAATATTTGCTCACTAAATTAATACGATGTTTGGGGTCATCATTTTAGTGGGAGCACTTTCATTTAAAGCCCTTAATGAAAGGATATAATACATGATACTCACCTACTGATATGTCGTTGTAGATTATGACATACTTCACACTAATCATATTGAGATCATTAATAGGTAAAACCTATAAAACAGTTAAAAATTGATATGTAGTATTGAGAAGTGTTCAAGGAGAAACATTTAGAGTACCCAAATGTGAATGCTGTAGAAATTATTTTTTTCAACTCTGACTCGTGGATATTAGATATCGGGTATGTGTCACACAATTGTGCTGAAAAACACAGACTTAGAGATAGAAGAGAATTGATGAAGGGGTGGAGTAGATCTTCGTTTCGGTAATAAAGCAAAAGTTGCTGCATTAGAGGTCGACACTTACGATTTGATTTTACCAAGTGGATTGATCCTAGAATTGAAAAACTATTATTATGTTCTCGCTATAAACAGAAATTTGATTTTTGTATCTTGTTTGGCCAAGATGAGATTTTAATTCATTATTAATAACATGAGTTGTTCTATATATAAGAATGAAATGTTTTATGACATTGAGAATATAATGAACGATTTATATATTCTTGATAAAGATAATCTTGTTTATAACTTTCAAAATAAGAAGCTCAAAGTTGATTATAATCCCACCTACTTTTGGCATTGTCACCTTAGACATATAAACGAGAAATGCGTTCAAAGACTCCATAGAGATGGATTGTTGGACTCATTCGATTATGAATTGTTTGATACATGCGAATCTTGTTTGTCGGACAAAATGACAGTCACCTTTTGGGAGAAAAGGTGAGAGGGCTAGTGGACTCTCGGATCACATACATAGTGATGTATGTGGACTAATGAGTACACAATCAAATGGTGGTTTTAGGTACTTCGTTACTTTTATCGATGACTTTAGTCGGTATGGGTATGTGTTTCTGATGAAACACAAATATGAAACTTTTGAAAAGTTCAAGGAGTTTCAGAACGGAGTACAAATTAACTGGGCAAAAGTATTAAAGTCCTCTGATCAGATCGAGGTGGTGAATACTTGAGCTAGGAATTCATAGCTCATTTAAGAGGTTGTGAAATTGTTCACAACTCACTCCCCTTGAAACACCATAATGGAATGGTGTATCTGAAAGGCATAATCGCACCTTATTAGACATGGTTCGATCGATGATGAGTTTATCCGACCTTCCTATCTCATTTTGGGGTTATGCTCTGGAGACTGCTACATTCTTACAACCGCGTTCCATCTAAAGCAGTCATAAAGACACCATATGAGATATGAATGGAGAAATGTCCCATAATGTCTTTTATGAGGATTTGGGGTTGCGAAGCATTCGTACGAGTGGCTTCAGACAAGCTTGATCCTAAGTTTGATAAGTGCTTATTTTTTGGTTATCCCAAAGAAACTAGAGGATATTACTTTTATAACCTTGCTGAACTGTTTGTGGCCTGATATGTTGTTTTCTTTGAGAAACAACATATAAGTCGGGGAGTCAGTGAGAGGAAAGTTGAATTTGAAGAAGTTCAAGACCAACAAATAGAAAGTATTCCTGAGATGGAGGTTAAGTCGGTTTCATAAAGAGTTGTGGAAGAAGAATCGACTCAAGTTACACCGAAGGTCTGGTAGGATTTGTTAGGAACTCGAGAGAGGATTTTTCGTGGCTAATGATGATGAAGTAACGTTCATAGGAGATGAATCTACTTCCTACCAAGAGGTTGTTGAGAGTTCTTATTCCGAGAAATGGTTAAAAGCCATGAAATCTGAGATGGACTCCATGTTTACTAAACCAAGTTTGAAACTTGGCGGATGCCCTTGAAGGGGTGATACTCATAGGGCGCCACTGGTTTTTCCGCAAGAAAACTATCATGGATGGTAGAGTGTCTAACTATAAAGCACGTTTGGTGGCAAGAGGTTACAAACAAGCTCACGGTATTGACTATAAAGAGACATTTTCACCTTAGCGGTAATTTAGCCGAGGACGTGTAAATGATACAACCAGAGGGTTTTGAAGTTCCAAATGAGAATGCTAAGGTTTGCAAGTTGCAACAGTCTATTTATGGACTAAAGCAAGCTTCTTGGAGCTGGAATATCCGGTTTGATGATGCAATCAAAGAGCTTGGTTTCATCAAGAACGCGGATGATTCCTGTGTATACAAGCGACTTAGTGGGAGTATAGTAGTATTTCTGATACTGTATGTAGATGACATACTGTTTATTGGAAATGATGTCCCGACACTTTGTGAAGATGTGGTTGAGAAAATGTTTCTCAATGAAAGACATGGGTGAAGCAGCTTACATACTCTGTATGAGGAACTATAGAGATATATTTAAGTTGCTTGGACCGAGTCAAAACACGTATATTGGTAAAATGGTAAAGCGGTTTAGCATGGAGAACTTCAAGAAGGGGTCTTTACCAGTGTTGCATGACACAAATCTTAGGAAGATTCAACATCCTTTTAAATAGTTAAAAAAGATGGATAAGATTCTTTATGCGTCCACCATAGGATCTGTTATGTATACCATGTTGTGTACTCGACCTGATGTCTCATACGCTTTAAGCATAACAAAAAGATGCCAATCAAATCTTGGTGAGTCACTAGATTGTTGTGAAGGACATCCTTAAGTACTTGAGGACTAAGGATAGGTTCCTAGTCTTTGTAGGAGCGAATGAGCTCCGTGTAAAGGGTTACACAGATGCTAGTTTCTAATTTGACAAAGTTGATATGAAATCTCATTCTAGATTTCGTGTTTTATCTAAATGGTGGATCAATTAAGGACATCCTTAAGTACTTGAGGACTAAGGATAGGTTCCTAGTCTTTGGAGGAGCGAATGAGCTCCGTGTAAAGGGTTATACAGATGCTAGTTTCTAATTTGACAAAGTTGATATGAAATCTCATTCTGGATTTCGTGTTTTATCTAAATGGTGGATCAATTAGGTGGAAGAGTTCCAAACAAGCCACCATAGCGGACTCGACAACAACGGTTGAATACATCGCTGCATCAGATGCTGTGAAGGAAACTGTTTTGATCAAGAAGTTCATTTCTGAACTTGGAGTGGTTCCTATCATCGAGGGGGCAATCGAGCTATATTGTGACAACAATGGTGCTATTGCTCAGGCTAAGGAACCCCAGTCTCATCCAAGGACCAAACGTACCCTTCGCAAAGACCATCACAGGAGATCGTTGAGAGGGGCGATGTAAAGATCTGTTTGGTGGCTATACAGGAAAATGTTGCAGATCCGTTGACGAAACCATTATTGCAACAATAACATGAGGGTCATGTAGAATCTTTGGGTGTTAGACACATGAGAGATTGGTTGTAATGGTTGTAAATGTATCATGTTATTATAATAAAGGCAATCTCTAATTACCATTCATTAATGTATGCTGCAATTTTATTTTACATGAACGGTTGAATGATAATATCCTCTCAGAGTACGACTTTGATTTGTCCCCGACTGATAATCATTACGAGGTATTATGAGTTGTAATGATATGATAAGTGTTGGAGTCTGCATTCCACATCGGACTTGTGTTCTTATGTTGTCTTTATTATTCATTATAAAATAACCTCAAGGCCTCCTTTAGAGAGACATTTTGGGTATTGAGTCCACTCTATCATTTTACATGGTATCAGAGGAGGTCTAACCAATAAACCCTCCGCAATTTTATTTCCCGTCTAGGTTTTCCAACGATCCCCCCTGTTGGGGGTGGCAGCCCCAGGCCCCTTGGCCACCGTCACATTAGCGCTGCCCTTAGTGTCTCCTGGTGCGACCCCTCTTGTCGGTCGCACCTCTTCCTGCACAACTTCCTCCGCTGCGCCCTATCACCGATGGCCCCCTGCGTGGCTCCCTGCGCGCGATGACCTCCCCGATGGCCCCCCCTCCTGGCTTCTTCCCCTACGCGACGACCTCCCCGACGACCCCCCCTCCTGGCTTCTTCCCCTACGCGACGACCGACGCCCCCTTTCTTCTGCTTTTCGATCGCATCAGCCTTTGGATCGTCACCTCAACCGATCTCTATTTAGGCAGTTTCTCAATCTGGTGGCTCCCAAACCTCCGTCGTCGAGCTCGATTGGACAGATCTGGGTGTTTTCCTTGCAAGGGGCGACTCGACTTCGTTGATCCCAGCTTATTCATTTCGACGGGCCTTATCGTCGGCTCATATGATGTCTCCAGATTTTGGTCGTCTCCGGAAGGTGTTTCCTGGCTTCAAAATGTCCACCAGTGCCTTCTCTGCTGTTCCGGACACAACTCCCCCCCGTGCGCCACCCCTCCAGCCGGTGGCCCTCCTCCCCGCGCGATGGCCTTTTCTCACGCAGTTGCTTTGTTTTTGGTTGCTATTTTCGCCGGATCTGTTGCTGCCCAGGCTCCTGCATTTCTCTGACAGCTTCTCCTAAGAATTCAACTTTTGCTCCATCGACCGACCCTGCCCGTGTGGCTTTCCCGACGCTCCGTCGACCGACCCTGCTCGTGCGGCTTTCTCGACGCTTCATCGTCTGGCCCCACCTGTGCGGTTTTCCCGGCCCCGCTTGTGCGTTTGCGTTCTGCGCGACGGTCTCTTCCACCCGGAGCTCCTGCGCATCGCTGGTCCAGGGTTGACCCATCTTCCATCATCCATCATTTTCATCAAGAGGGGGAGCTGCGATCACAAATGATTTTTTTATGTTTCGTCTTGTTTTATAATCAAGCTGGGTATCTCTAGCTTGAGGGGAAGTGCTGAAGTGATTTTTCTTTGTTTTTGCTTTGCTTTCTTTTATTATGTGTTCAAGCTAGGTAAACCTACCTTGATGGGGAGTGTTGGAGTCTGCATCCCACATCGGACTTGTGGTCTTATGTGGTCTTTATTATTCATTATAAAATAACCTCAAGACCTCCCTTAGAGAGACATCTTGGGTATTGGGTCAGCTCTCTACCATTTTACAATAAGGTTAGCTTGAATAGAATCTTGTATTCGTTGCAAAGAGTTCTATACGAGACACGGAGAATATATTCATGGGGTAATAAGTAGAGACTTATTACTTGGATTGATCCGCTAAAGTATATCTCATGGAATGCCATACAATCATCGATATACTTAGGGGTGTATTCTTATTATCAATTCTTTTTACCTGAGGTTGGCGAGATACCTAACATGAGAACCTTCATACTTCGCTACTATGGCATCCCGCCTTTTTATTACACAACTTTTCATTACATTTTACAAACAGAGGATCTTTAAAGTCTAGTGTCTTGGAAATCAGGAACATAATACATGAAAACAACATAAAAAATTCTTCTAAACCACTTGTATGGCTTCATCATAGGTTCATCCTATGTACAAGTACTGCATCTCATATCCTGGAGACATACATCAAAGGAAAGGGTGAGCAGAAGGCCCAGTAAGGGGTAAACAAGGGAATCGGTTTACTTACGATATCAATAAGAACTTAATGAAAAATATGAAGACATGAGCAATGGAAAGAGGCATATCATAATAACAAGAACATGAATCATAACTTGAATATGTGGCTACAACATTTCATTTAGACATTCATGAACATATCACCAAGGTTCATCCCCAAGGTGTCATAAAAATTACCAAGGTTATTCACCAAGGTATCGTGAAACTTGTCATCTCTAGAGATTAATTCTTTACCCAATGCATTAGAGCGCTATCAGGGCGCACCCTTAATATGTCTTTACTTTCATGTGAACCACATAGATCATAATCAAACATTTCATAAATAACCCATGGAGGATAAAAGAAATGAGTTTCATTTCAAGATCGTGACGTTTTAAAAGTTTTTAAAAATAAGATCATTATGTCATTTATAATTGTAGAGGAGTAAAAGAGAGGAACCCGAACCCCCAAGGTGTTACTCCAAAGGAGCCCTTGGGGTGTATTTATAATGAATATTAAAAACCACACCGGACCTCAAGTCCGATGTGGGATGCAGACTTCAACACTCCCCCTCAAGCTAGGTGTACCTAGCTTGGACACATAATGAAAAGAAAACAATAAAACAGACGCTAACACTCCCCCTCAAGCTGGACATGCTCAGCTTGATTACAAAACATGACGAAATAAAAAGAAAGCTGCAAAAGTTGCTGCTCTCCCTCACGATCGAAGCTCCTCCGCAGGATGATGGATGGATGAGGTTGCGGGCGCAGCAGAAGAAACCACTCAGATTGGCTGGTTGACGGAGCGCCAGGAATGCCGCACTAGTGGGGCCGGTCGTTGAAACGCCGGGAAATCCAAACTAGCACCGGGAAAACCGCACTTGCGGGGCCGGCGACGGGAGGCGGGGATTCCGCAGAATTGTTGCGGGACTGGCGGCGCCAACGGGCCCAAATCCGAGGATGTCGAGCTACTGCGCCAGCGAATGGACGTGCTGGCGGACAGAGATGCGGCTGCCGGGAGTCGTCGGGAGATGCCGGCGAGGCGGGGATGCCGCAGGAGGTGCCGGAGAGCCGAAACTGAAGTTGGGCAGCCGCTGGGAGAAACTGGAGCCGGAAGAGGAGCGCAGGAGGAGGCCGGCGAGGGAGCAGGACAGCGGGAGGCGCTGGAAGCCGGAGGAAGCACCGGCAGGGGGGGAGGCCGGCAGAACTGGAGGCGCCGGCAGAAAGGAAATCCGCCGGGAAGGGATCGCCGGCAGGGCTGGCGCACTGGATCTGGACGGGAGACCGCCGGATCTGGCCGGATCCACTCCCTGCCAGGGCCGCCAGGAAGGAAATCCGCCGGGAGGGATTGCCGACAGGGCTGGCGCACTGGATCTGGGCGGGAGGAGCGCCGGGGCAATTGCGGGAGCCGGAACGACAGTCGAACCCGTCGCGCACAGGGAGGGGGGACGAGGAGACAGCCGCGCGGGAGGGCCGACGAGGGTAGGAGCGGCACTGGAGGGGAGATTCGCCGGAAGGACGCGATCCGGGCAGAACCGGGAGGCTGGCCAGACGAGGCCGTCGCGCGGGGAGAAGCACTGCCGGGAGAAGAGCCGCGCGGGAGAGGGGTCGCCGGACTGGAGGGAGATCCGCCGGGGATGGAGGGAGCCGCGCGGATGGAGTCACGGAGGGAGGGGGGGGGCTATTTGGATTGGAGCCGCCGCCCCCCGGACGGGGAAACCCTAAACAAAGGGAGAAAAAAAAATCAGGAGGGAGGGTTGGGGGTAAATCCCTCTGATACCATGTAGAGGAGTAAAAGAGAGGAACCCGAACCCCCAAGGTGTTACTCCAAAGGAGCCCTTGGGGTGTATTTATAATGAATATTAAAAACCACACCGGACCTCAAGTCCGATGTGGGATGCAGACTTCAACAATAACCTATGGAAAGGGAGTGAGGGTTATATGTATGTCAATTCCAGAATCAAATATATCATATTTATATATTTATGAACACCCATAGAAACGAAATAGGTCTGGGTATTCACATAATAAAACAAGAGAATTTCTGGTGAGAAAGAGAGAAATTTTGAGGCGAAATTTCTGCAGCATAACGACTATATAACATGATTTTAGAAAACATTGAAAAGAGAGAGGACAAGGGTCACACACTCATAAATAATTCATAATACAACATGAGTACATAATTAGATCATGGTATGGATATTTGAATGACATACCACATGAAAAAGAAACATGAAAGAAAAGAGAAGATGCGATTTCTTTTATGAGAAATTCTGCAGCCTAACGACGTCACTTAAAAATTCAGAAAACAAATTGATGAGAGCGGAAAAGGTCTTTCAACAATTAGACATGAAATGGACAGTAATGAGAACATATAAGAACATACCCTCAACATAAAGAGATGTAAACTAGAAGACACAACATAAAGGAAGTCATGGCTTAAAAGAGGAGGGTGAAAGATTCCCTTACCTTGAAGAGTAACTTTGAAAGCTTGAAGGTCGGGACCTTGAGAGGCTTGAGGGCACCTTGGAAGGACTCCTTGGGAGGTAAAGAGACCAGAACTTCGTTGGGGAGGATTTGGAAATGAAATGAACGAGGGAATGACTTGATATTTATAGGAGAAGTGAGAGAATAAATCATTAATTTCCAAGGGACACCTCATCAGTGGTATTGACAAAACCATGGGCTTGCCCATGGTATTTGCCCATGGTATTGACCACTTGGGACAGCTCATAGCATATCCTACTATTCATTAGTCGACCAGAATGATTACATACTTATTACATCCTTAATGATGTCATTAAGCACCCGAAACTCAAAATTGTATTTTCACTATTCACCGAAAATTCAACTGTTTCAGAAAAATCCCCAAAATTCACCTTAACCTAATATCGATGCTCTGAATTAAAAAATGGACTCCATTTTATGAAAATAATTTTCTAAATATTTTTAATTTAATTTTTAAATAAAAACACTATTCACCCGAAAAAAACTAATACTTGACTAATAATTTCTGAAACAGTTGTTTACTTATTTTATTGAATCACATTACCTAATCAAGGTGTCTAAATTATATTAATACTTTATTAAGTGAGTTTACTATTCCATTCGGTCACATTACTATTCATAAGCGCAAAATTACTATTCATAATTTACTATTAATCAAAAAATAAGTTGATCTTATTAGACTCTAAATTTCTTACTGAACACAACTGTAGAAGACCATTTTTTGAAAATCATTACACATTATTAATTATTTATGCTTTACATAAATATTTTAAAATATTCTTTTTTTTTCCAAAATTCATCAATAATATACCTCCTATATTTATCCGGACATTTGAAATTCACAAACTTTACCATAAGAAGAAATAACAATTTTATTTATATTAAAGGATCACACAAGCAGCTAAGGTCTCGTTACATAGCCCCTTATAACCCCAGCATAAGACCTAAGTGTAAGGTGTGCTAAAGTGACAGAATCTTGGGGCGGCTCGACCAACATTGCCCGAGTAGTGACCTCTATCAGCTTGAACTTCTCACGTAGGCGATTCCGTTCAAGCTTCACATGATGAAGTTCGGCTTGGGCTTGGTCCAGAGCAAAGCCCAGTGGTGCTACCTCCTTCCCAAGTTCCGTCAGATGGGCTTCAAACGACCCGAGTCTACTGGATGAGGTCACCGAATTTTCTTTCTGTATTAATTAACCAAGATTACTTGTATTTATAAACAATAATTGTAATGTTAAGAGTTTAGTTTCCAACGGTCATATTGACCAACAGTCATATAACAGTCGAAACCCAATAGTCTCATTTAATTATACCCACTTCGTTAATTAAAGAATATAGTTTTGTTGAGTATAAAATAAAATAACACACAAAATTATGAAACAAAAATTATTCAAAATTTCGGGTCGTTACAGCTACCATACTCATGCAAGTCAACATATGAACTTAGCTAATCAGGGGGTGGTTGGGTATTGCTGATCACGGCGTCGGTTGAAGTGCAACCTAGATGAGTTTTGTCCACTTATATGACAAGTTAAAGACATTCGACCCTTGATTGAATTAGATTGAAGAAATGCATGACTATGCTTAGTTGTTTCACATATGATGTGTTCGACTACTAAGATGAATGACATGTGATGTATTCATCGACTTGATCAGTCTTTTTCGGAAAATCAAGAAATGATGAGAAGCCAATATTAGATTGACATGTTCCATGTCTAGTGGTAATGTCATGGATAAAGGGATTATATAGGTATACATCCGATGCATATGATGCATCTTGTGGTAGACATGTTCGTATTGAGATATGATGATGTTTGATGGAGATCACAGTAGACCCCTTAGTAGCTTGAGCAGCATTGACGCTTTGCTAGAGGTCGCTTTCTGCTTACATATTGAGATTTCATAGTTATTATCAACGCTATTAAGGCCCATAGGGTTACATAGTTAGACCCTTGGATAAAGATAAAATTTTGGACAAAATGTTTGTTCAAAATAAAGAGTTTGATGAAAAAACCATATCCAAAGGAGTTTATATGGATTCACAGAGTTTTGAAGTTTTGCATAAAGTCCTTATGATATTTTTAGTGCAAGTGAGAGATTGTTGGATATGTACACATGCATTTAATGCATGATATATATATATACATGTGTGTATATATAATATGATATTATATATATGTGTATATTTAATATATGTATTTGATGCATGTATTTTTCATGCATGCGATGCATGAATATAATATATATGTATATATATATATGTATATATATGTGTGTATATGTATATATATATGATATATATATTATTCATTTTCTTCCGAATGGTTTATTCCTCAACCATTATGAATGGATTCAAGGCTACACATTGAATTTATTGAAAAAGTTCAATGAATTACACCCAATAGAAAGAAACGCATACAATGCGTTATAAATAGGAGCCTCGAGTTTCGCCTATATGAGATGAGATCCCCTCCTGTGTGTGGTGTGCTTGTGCGATGTGTATGAGCTTGCGCTAAACTCTCTTCCCCTTGAAACTCTGTTTATCTTTTGAGAAGGCGCTAACACCCCTTCGGAAGCACCGCTTCGGAGTTCGGATATACTCACAAAGCGTTCATGGATCCATTGACTGGTGTATCACCTTGGAGGCAGGGTGCGTTCGCTCACTGCTTCTTGTGATCTCCCTCAAGAGCATTCTCTTCCGAAGTGAAGAAAATGGATGCTGCAACTTTCGAACATCAGGTACTTTGTTTTTAGATTATTTTATGCGTTGATTTCTTGAAGATAGATTTCCTGTGTTTTTGGGTTGTCTGCCGCTGTTAATGATCATAAGATCATACGAAACCCATCATTTTTTTCCTTCAAATGAGCACAAAACTATGATGTGCATCAATGGCAGACCATCAACGAAAAGCTTGCACATGAAGGATCACATGTTGCATGTGCTGCAAATCCGACACATAGGATTTCATCCCTGCAATTCTCACTTGAGAAGCATTGCAATTGGTTCAATCACTAATTCTAATTCACCTAATCTGATTCTTTTTTGTTTTTTTAATATTTATTGAAAACAATGGTGTTGGTTTTGGAAAATATGAAATTAAAATAATGAAATGAAAACTTTAAATCTGAATGCAGATGCAGACAAAATGAAATTAGGGAAGAAAGAACTTGGTCCTAGGGTTGGATAACTCGGGTTCATTCGTTATTTATTTATTGTTTAAATTTAATTTGATAGTTCATTTTATGAAACCTCATTAATGAATTACTTTTCTTTGATTTATAGAGCGTGATTTTAGCATGCCTTCGGCACACCAAACCACACCTCTTCCAGTAGTCAAATAGGATAACACCTCAACCGAGAATGTTATTCCTAAAAGACCCGACTCCACTGTATGCCGTTTCATCCCTTAAGGAAACCCCAACTCTACCGTATGAAGGGTTTTCCCGAGAAAAAGGAGGAAAAATGAATGAATTAAGGAAAAGAAATGGAATTGAAAATAATGCCGTGGTGGATGACCGCCGCACCCGTGCAATACTCCCGCATCCATCACAAATAGATTTAAAACATTTTGAATTGAAGCACAATAACAAATAACACCGTGAAACCTCCCTCGGGGCCAAGCTTCGGGTTAGTCACTTGCCATTGCAATGTGAATAGAGATCACAATGAAAATATGGAAGAGAGAAGGATAATTAGAGTTGGAAGAGAAAGGATGAAGGAACGGAAAGAGAAACACTTTAATATAAAAAAGATGAATGCATTACATGAGAAAAGCAAACTAAAAAGAAAAAAAGAAAAGAGAAATCCTAAATGGCCATTGGCCTCCTCTCCTTGGTGCCCCGAATGGAATGGGGTGGATTGGAATGGAATGCTTTGGGAATGAGGAGTTCTCCTCCTTTTATAGGTCAGAATCTGTCCTAAAAAAGTTGTCCTGTTTTGGACCCATTAAATGGACGATTCACGCCTTTCCTCCATAAAAGCTGTTCATAATTGTCTTCGTTCACCCTCAAAATTTCATCTTAATTGGCCATCAGATGTAGGAGTTATGAATTTTTTATCGACTGTTACTTTTTCTGGACGAAGGTTCCGGGAAGTTTCCTTCAAAATATTTCATTCAAAGGCCACCTTGATGATCTCATAACTCCATGAAATTTATCAGACGAACACGCCTATGAGTCCTCGTTCCATTCCAGGCAGAATCACCTCAATTGGAGTTGTGTAAGCTGAGTTGTGCTTCCGTTATGGTGGTGGGGTTCGCGCAGTTCGTCTGAACACTTCTTCAATTTCACTGATTTTTTGTTATGGCTCTTATACCCCTTCTAGAGTATTCCGTCTTATTCTCTTTACTCCCTTATGCTTAGTTCTCTATCACTCGCACCTCCTTGAAAATCAGTCTTTGTCCTCAAGACTGAGGAAAAGAAACTGAATGTTTGTTTCCCTTTCCGCATAGAAGTGCAATGCAATATGCCAAATGGTCCTCCCAGCTCCATGGGCCTGCAGATCCTATTGGCGATGCACCCTGACTTCACCTACTTTCCAGAAAATCTCCCAGATGGTCCTCGCGCGGTGGACCGACCATGTGTGTTTGGTGCCTCCTATGGGGCGAGGTCTGCTTATGAGTGCCCTCATCCCGCCTGAAAGAGTTGTGTGGGCCGCCCCCATGACCCTCGCCGCACACCGGTATGCATGACTCACCTTGTCAAAGTCGCACTACATCCCATTCTTCAAATCCAGATGACTGCTTGCCCTGCACGATATCAGTGAAATCCACCGGCACTCCTGTGTGCAAATGCAGCGCCTTCAATTCCCCACCCACTGTTGAATGTGCTGAAGTTTGGTGATGTTTTTTCGGCAGGGCCCTCTCTTCAGAAGGAGTCACAATCTGCAATGATTGCATAACCGTGCTTCCCCTGCCTCCACATGACCCTAGCAAATCCCCTCCCAGGAAGTCGACGGCGTACTCTGTCACGACCCGACCCAACGGGGCTCGAGCCGCGACTCCCCAAGCCCGCCTTTAATAGGTCAGGGGCTGACGTCCAGTGCCGAGTAGGCTATCACACACATGGGAGACATTAGCCTAAGGTACCTGTACACACGCACCCACAAACACCTCCATGCAACAGTGCAGAGATATAGAAAACTGAAAAGTAAATGCATGCATACAATCTATCCCAAACCAGAGTGCAACAACAAAAGTACAAAAGGGTAAAACAGGGCCCACCAAAAGAAAACTACAAAGCGCGTCCAACCTGCTCAGAAGAAGGGGGACGCTGCCACAAACACCGCCGGAAAGCTCCCTCGGCACCGCACCGGCAAACACCCCGGTCAGTCTCGCTCACTCAACTCTGCCTGCTCCGGGTCCTCCTGGGACTCCGTCGAAAGGCCTGTGGTCTGCACAAGACACAAAAATGTGCGGGCAAAGCCCATGCAGGGGTGAGTATAAACATACTCAGTAGGCACCCCAAAAACCCAAACCAAAGAGAGCAACTGAAAGGCAACAATCCGCTCATCACAGCCAGAGGGAACCCAGACGAGAGAGAAACTCCATCTCGTGACCATCCTCGGCTAAACACAACTCGTCAGCTCAGCTCAGGTGTATGCCCATACATACACCTTGAACAATCCAGATATAATCAGCTCACGCAACAAGCCACATGAGGTACCGACCTCAACATCATCAACTGTCCACAACCAGAAGAGTACACTCCACGAACACTGTCATCCCAGATGACACACGCCCGAGAGATACACTCCATCGGGTCCCAAGCAAACATCTCAGACGCTCACCCGAGAGACCACGCTCGTCGGATAGCATCACTGAGGGTAACTCACCGAAACTACATAACCACCAAACTCCTCGGATAGGGGATCACTCCTAGGGTCCGCTAGGGGATATCAAAACCCACTCCGGTAGACGGAGATCTCACAGATAGGGGATCACTCCCAGGATCCGCTGGGGGATACCACAACCCGATCTGACATTCATAGGTCTAACAGATAGGGGATCACTCCCAGGATCCGCTGGGGGATACCACAACCCGATCTGGCATACGTAGTTCTCACAGATAGAGGATCACACCCAGGATCCGCTGGGAGATACCACAACCGGATCTGGCATACGTAGTTCTCACAGATAGGGGATCACACCCAGGATCCGCTGGGGGATACCACAACCCGATCTGGCGCTCGACAGAAGCACATCACTCAGATAGAGGATCGTCGCCCGCGTAAAGGTGGTCGCGACGATACCGAAACCCTATCTGGTACATCTCGCGTTGTAGGGCATCGAACTGACGATGCCGCAACCCTACCGAAACCACGCGCTAAGTAGGGGATCGTATAGCCAGCGATACCGCAACCCTACTATACATCGTGTGCTGAGTAGGGGATCGTATACCCAACGATGCCACAACCCTATTGAAAACCACATGCTGAGCAGAGGATCGTATACCCAACGATGCCACAACCCTACTGAGCACAACTCACTGCGTAGGGGATCATATTCCCGATGATCCCACAAACCCTACGGGGTGAACCTGCTAGATAGGGGATCGTCGCCCATGAATAATCACAGCGATACCAAGAACCCGATCTAGGGTAACGATGCTAGAGGATCCCGCTCTGGGCCCACCGGAGAGATGCCACAACTCTAACAACGTAAACATCCTATCGAGAGGATCACAAACCTATACGAAGTTTGTGATGCCGCGCGAACCCTCGTAGGAATGAACCAAGGGAGTACCCTCAACCACTGCTGGTCCAAACGTCGCTAACCCGAGCGACTTGTCACAACACCACACTACGCACCTCCTAGGCTGATACTGAGGCCACCATCGCGATCCACGCAGAAAAACACGCAAGATATGCTGTTTACTCGCCCGAAACGGACAACTGGTGAAAAAGGAACTATTCACTGTAGCTTGCCCGTGTGGGGCCCACACAACGATCCTGAAACTCATCTAGCGGATCATACCGCGGTGATCCCCTCGGAAAAACACATGGAATCGACTACTCGTTCACCCAAAACGGTCACCCTGTGAAAAAGGTACAATTCACCGACGCCAGCTCGGGCGGGGCCCACACCTCGATCCCGAAACTCATCGAACGGATCGCACCATTGCGATCCTCTCAGAAAAACACACAGGATCGACTATTCATCCGCCAAAATTGGACTCCTGGTGCGAAAGCTGCGTTTCTCCGCAAACGCCAAAACCCGGCCTCGTGGGGCCCGCACCCCGTTCTCAGACCCAACACCCGGAAATTATCTCAAAAAGTCCGCCGTACCATCAGGGTCTCAACGCCACTGACGACACGTCATTCGGACGCTCCGGGTAGAAGTTACAATGGCCCGAAGTCGTAAAATAATAAAATATTATTATTTTATACGACGTTTCTAACTCCCGGGCCACGATCCCGAACCATAGAATTCTCCAAGTGAGTTCAAAAGGTCCGTCTCGACGCAAGGAACGCGTCGCCCCAAACGGCTCGCAAATCGGAGTTCCGGTTTGCGAGTTACGGGGGTTTAAAGAACCCTCGGAAAATCCTGGCCGGACCACCGCCAGCCTCGCCGGAAACCACCGCGCTGCTGCCGGATTCCGTCGCGCCGCCGCCGGAATCCGGGATTTTTGCCGGAAATCTTCCGGGGACCCCCGGGAGCACCCCGGTGCTCCAAAATCAGATCCGAAACATGTTTCGGAAACCTCGGGACCCGAACTATACAACCCTTATAACAATTTGAAGAAAAACAACAAATAAACGGGGTCCGGGATTTCAAAACTCAAACCGCCTACCTCGCGGGCGAAATGCCGAAGCTTCGGGTGCAGATCGACGCCGCCGACGCCCTGAAGCTAGATCCGCTGACGATCGGCGCAAAAAACAGACGATTCCAGCTCAATTTGACGATGAAACGGACGGGGGAGGGGTTGCCGTTCCGCTGCGCGTAGGAGATAAGGGGGGAAGATGAAATGAGTGTTTTTTTTATAAAACAACTCATTTAACTCCCCGCCAACTCGCCCCCGTTCCGACACCCGATGCAGACAAAGTTAAGGCCACCCCTAGGGTAAACGCGCCGTTATGAACGCAACGACGGACTCAGATTTTCCATCCGAGACTCCGTTCAGAAGTTATTCGAGCTGACGCTCGCACACTAACTTCTCCATTTATTTACGAAAACGCCCCTGGTGGCGTTTCTCACCGCAGGCCCGCGTCCGCAAAGTTTACACCTCGCCTTAGTTTAATGGCACGTTCCGGACGCAACCGTGCGCTCAGATTCCCGATCTGAGCTACCGTTTAGAAGATATCACACCCCCGCCACGTGCATAGTATAAAAATACTTAATATTTTTATAAAATTTATTCCGGGCACACCGGGCATCGGAATCGCACGCCGTCTTCGCGCCTAGCTCTGGAATTATTCGTAGAAATATTCCAATGTCTGACAGGGCCAAAAACTCGAGTCGCTACATCCTCCCCCTTAGAACTTTTCTTCCCCGAAAAGCCCTAAGCTCAAGGGAAGCGACTGGACTCTCAACTGGGTCTCACACACCAGCGAGTTCACCAACAAACACCCATGCCCGAACACATAAGTCAGATGGACTCATCCACCACACCTCAACACTATCCGCTTTGGGCGGCACTGACTCGCCCTCACGGTTTTAATCGCGTCACAAAAACGCGTCTCGATGGGGGAAGGACCCCTCTTCCTTACGCATTCGAAGCACGCCAAACAACACCCACCCAGGGTCTTACCAACGCCCTGCACAAAACTCGAGCAAGCAACGTAAAAGAAAGGTACCGCTAAACAGTGTCTATCAAACTACTGCAGATAGTAGAAAGGACACAAGGCGTACCTCTATCCATCCGTGGAGCCTCTGGGTCAACAGCCTCCAGGGCATGCAGCTGTCCTCGCCCTCGGCCACCAGCTCCCTGAGCTTGGCGTGGACCACCTGGGGGTGGGGGTGGTGGCAACTGGTACCGCCTACCACTGCCACCTGCTGCACCCGCTCCGCCGCCACGTCCGCCGCCCTGCGAACCTCCTTGCTCGAGACGCTGCCTCTGCCATGACAGTCCATCGACCGGCTCCCTCTCAGCAGCACGACGGGTCGGACAATCTCTAGCAAGATGTCCCCGACTGTCGCAAGCATAACACCGCCTCTTTTGCGGATGACCAAAACTGGCCTGCGAGCCCTGGGCCTCAGATCCTCCATCCTGGGGTCGCCTCCTGAAACGTCGGTCACGTCCAGACCCCTGAGTCTGTCGTCGGCTACCAGATGCCGACGTCTCAGCTCTCACGTGCCCAACACTAACAGGGTGAATCTGCTTAGCCAGAAAGCTCTCCACCACCAACGCTCGCTTCAGCACTCCAGCATAGGTGGGTAGGCACAAGGAAACCACACCTGCTCGGATGTCCCTGCGTAAGCCCTGCTCGAAGGTCCGAGCCCTAAAGAACGAGTCTCGAACCATATCCAGGGAGTAGCGCGACAGGTCTGTAAACCTCGCTGAGTACTCCGACACGGTCATGCCCTCCTGTCGAAGCTGCAGAAGCTCCTGGATCCGCACTGACCTCAGCGTCATGGGATAAAACTCCTCCCTGAAGAGCCGCTCAAACTCTGCCCACGTGAGCGTCTCCTCGTCATGGGACTGCGTCACCAGGCTCCACCATCACCCGACAGAACCATGTAGAAGGCTCGCCGCTAGGACCACCATCTGATCTGGGGGTGTCCTCACCAGGCGAAAAACTCGGGTGATTGCCTCAAGCCAGTCATCTGCTGCCTGGGGGTCTGGATCACCCCGGAACCTCAGAGGTCGCTGCCTCTGGAACTCGTGCAGCGCACTCAGCCGCGCGCAACCTCGTCCTGCACTGCCGGCACAACCAGCTGCTCGACAGGTGGTGCCTCAACTGGTGGACCACCTGGAGGTCCAACCTCAGAACTTGCGCCCTGGTCCACAACCTCTGCACGGGGCGGATCGTCACCACAATCCCGCTGCGTAACCCTCGCTGGCTGTCGTCGTGGAGGTATCCTGAAACACATTCAAGACGCACCACAGTCAAAGAGTATATCTGGAGAGCTGACTCAAGAAGGACAAAGAAAACCCAAAACCCAGTCCTATATGATGCATGTACCATTATATCCCTGCGACCAGTGTACGAATGTTCCGAGTCGAAAGACAGGTTATCAGAGTCCTGATGTATGGATACGTCGGCCGCCGCACCAACACTGGAGTCTCTGGCCTGAAAGCCGAGCTCGAAACACCCTAACACTGCCGCTATGCAACCCAAACCAAACTCACAGCTAGACCAACTACGCTTTGAGATCCCAAAGGTGGAACCTCCTCTGATACCACTCTGTCACGACCCGACCCAACGGGGCTCGAGCCGCGACTCCCCAAGCCTGCCTCCAATAGGCCAGGGGCTGGCGTCCAGCGCCGAGTAGGCTATCACACACATGGGAGACATTAACCTAAGGTACCTGTACACACGCACCCACAAACACTTCCATGCAACAGTGCAGAGATATAGAAAACTGAAAAGTAAATGCATGCATACAATCTATCCCAAACCAGAGTGCAACAACAAAAGTACAAAAGGGCAAAACAGGGCCCAACAAAAGAAAACTACAAAGCGCGTCCAACCTGCTCAGAAGAAGGGGGACGCTGCCACAAACACCACCGGAAAGCTCTCTCGGCACCGCACCGGCAAACACCCCGGTCAGTCTCGCTCACTCAACTCCGCCTGCTCCGGGTCCTCCTGGGACTCCGTCGAAAGACCTGTGGTCTGCACAAGACACAAAAATGTGCGGGCAAAGCCCGTGCAGGGGTGAGTATAAACATACTCAGTAGGCACCCCAAAAACCCAAAACCAAAGAGAGCAACTGAAAGACAGTAGTCCGCTCATCCCAGCCAGAGGGAACCCAGACGAGAGAGAAACTCCATCTCGTGACCATCCTCGGCTAAACACAACTCGTCAGCTCAGCTCAGGTGTATGCCCATACATACACCTTGAACAATCCAGATATAATCAGCTCACGCAACAAGCCACATGAGGTATCGACCTCAACATCATCATCTGTCCACAACCAGAAGAGTACACTCCACGAACACTGTCATCCCAGATGACACACGCCCGAGAGATACACTCCATCGGGTCCCAAGCAAACATCTCAGACGCTCACCCGAGAGACCACGCTCGTCGGATAGCATCACTGAGGATAACTCACCGAAACTACATAACCACTAAACTCCTCGGATAGGGGATCACTCCTAGGGTCCGCTAGGGGATATCAAAACCCACTCCGGTAGACGGAGATCTCACAGATAGGGGATCACTCCCAGGATCCGCTGGGGGATACCACAACCCGATCTGGCATTCATAGGTCTAACAGATAGGGGATCACTCCCAGGATCCGCTGGGGGATACCACAACCCGATCTGGCATACGTAGTTCTCACAGATAGGGGATCACATCCAGGATCCGCTGGGGGATACCACAACCCGATCTGGCATACGTAGTTCTCACAGATAGGGGATCACACCCAGGATCCGCTGGGAGATACCACAACCCGATCTGGCGCTCGACAGAAGCACATCACTCAGATAGAGGATCGTCGCCCGCGTAAAGGTGGTCGCGACGATACCGAAACCCTATCTGGTACATCTCGCGTTGTAGGGGATCGAACTGACGATGCCGCAACCCTACCGAAACCACGCGCTAAGTAGGGGATCGTATAACCAACGATACCGCAACTCTACTATACATCGTGTGCTAAGTAGGGGATCATATACCCAACGATGCCACAACCCTACTGAAAACCACATGCTGAGCAGGGGATCGTATACCCAACGATGCCACAACCCTACTGAGCACAACTCACTGCGTAGGGGATCGTATTCCCGATGATCCCACAAACCCTACGGGGTGAATCTGCTAGATAAGGGATCGTCGCCCATGAATAATCACAGCGATACCAAGAACCTGATCTAGGGTATCGATGCTAGAGGATCCCGCTCTGGGCCCACCGGAGTGATGCCACAACTCTAACAACGTAAACATCATATCGAGAGGATCACAAACCTATACGAAGGTTGTGATGCCGCGCGAACCCTCGTAGGAATGAACCAAGGGAGTACCCTCAACCACTGCTGGTCCAAACGTCGCTAACCCGAGCGACCTGTCACAACACCACACTGCGCACCTCCTAGGCTGACACTGAGGCCACCATCGCGATCCACGCAGAAAAACACGCAGAATAAACTGTTTACTCGCCCGAAACGGACAACCGGTGAAAAAGGAACTATTCACTGTAGCTTGCCCGTGTGGGGCCCACGCAACGATCCCGAAACTCATCAAGAGGATCATACCGCGGTGATCCCCTCGGAAAAACACATGGAATCGACTACTCGTTCACCCAAAACGGTCACCCGGTGAAAAAAGTACAATTCACCGACGCCAGCTCGGGCGGGGCCCACACCTCGATCCCGAAACTCATCGAACGGATCGCACCATTGCGATCCTCTCCGAAAAACACACAGGATCGACTATTCATCCGCCAAAATTGGACTCCTGGTGCGAAAGCTGCGTTTCTCCGCAAACGCCAAAACCCAGCCTCGTGGGGCCCGCACCCCATTCTCAGACCCAACACCCGGAAACCATCTGAAAAAGTCCGCCGTACCATCAGGGTCTCAACGCCACTGACGGCACGTCATTCGGACGCTCCGGGTAGAAGTTACAACGGCCCGAAGTTGTAAAATAATAAAATATTATTATTTTATACGACGTTTCTAACTCCCGGGCCACGATCCCGAACCATAAAATTCTCAAAGTGAGTTCAAAAGGTCCGTCTCGACGCAAGGAACGCGTCGCCGCAAACGGCTCGCAAATCGGAGTTTCAGTTTGCGAGTTACGGGGGTTTAAAGAACCCCCGGAAAATCCTGGCCGGACCACCGCCAGCTTTGCCGGAAACCACCGCGCCGTCGCCGGAAACCGTCGCGCCGCCGCCCTGCCTCGCCGGATTCCGCCATGGCCACTGCCGGAATCCGGGATTTCCGTCAGAAAACTTCCGGGGACCCCCGGGAGCACCCCGGTGCTCCAAAATCAGATCCGAAACATGTTTCGGAAACCTTGGGACCCGAACTATACAACCCTTATAAAAATTTGAAGAAAAACAACAAATAAACGGGGTTTGGGATTTCAAAACTCAAACCGCCTAACTCGCGGGCGAAACGCCGAAGCTTCGGGTGCAGATCGACGCCGACGACGCCCTGAAGCTAGATCCGCTGACGATCGGCGCAAAAAACAGACGATTCCAGCTCGATTTGACGAAGAAACGGACGGGGGAGGGGCTGCCGTTCCGCTGCGCGTAGGAGATAAGGGGGGAAGATGAAATGAGTTTATGTTTTTTTTATAAAACAACTCATTTAACTCCCCGCCAACTCGCCCCCGTTCCGGCACCCGATGCAGACAAAGTTAAGGTCACCCCTAGGGTAAACGCGCCGTTATGAACGCAATGGCGGACTCGGATTTTCCATCCGAGACTCCGTTCAGAAGTTATTCGAGCCGACGCTCGCACACTAATTTCTCCATTTATTTACGAAAACGCCCCTGGTGGCGTTTCTCACCGCAGGCCCGCGCCCGCAAAGTTTACACCTCGCCTGGGGTAAACGGCACGTTCCGGACGCAACCGTGCGCTCGGATTCCCGATCTGAGCTACCGTTTAGAAGATATCACACCCCCGCCACGTGCATAGTATAAAAATACTTAATATTTTTATAAAATTTATTCTGGGCACACCGGGCATCGGAATCGCACGCCGTCTTCGCGCCTAGCTCTGGAATTATTCGTAGAAATATTCCAAAGTTTTACAGGGTCAAAAACCCGAGTCGCTACATACTCAGCAGTAGTCGCACGGGTGGCGTCATCATCCACAAGCATGTCGCCTGATTTCTCCATGAGCAAAGAGGGCTAGTCGTCTTTCGGGTACGACTGTGTTTCAGGGAGTACAACGAAGAACTGGCAAAACTCCTGCTCCTGCGCGTGTTGCTCCCAGTACCGCTGGCGCTTTTTGAGGGCCCTCCATCGTCGAGGCGATTTATCTATGAAAGCTTTTAATTTTGCCATCGTCGTGTCAATACGGTCGAGGCGTTGCTCTGCTCTATCGAGACGAGCGTCGAATCTTGATTCCCTCACCAGAGCACCCACCCTCCCGGTGGTAAAAATTTGCAACGCGATTTCCTCCCCGAAAAAACTCTCCGGGTGTGTTCACGTATAACTCTCCTCTGATGCGAGAACTGTAGGGAACAACTCGCCTCCCTCTTGTTTTTTTTGTTTTCTTTTAGGTTTCGTTTTTTTAAAGCAGCGCTACTTGTGTGAAAAAAAGACTGGAGACCGCCTCCTCTCGCTCGATTAGATGATCCCAGGCGCGTCCCCCTCCCGCGTGAGCGGATGGTCCAGGCGCACTCACCTCTGGCGTGATCGGAAGGTCGAGGCGCAGAGATACGGACAAGGCGCCGCTGAGAAAGCTTATCGCACGTCGTCTAAAGTAGACTAGGAAACGCGCAGCGGAGTTTGTCCCCTAGATCCAACTTATTTGTATTTTATGATAAATATGTATTCATTATTTTGAATATTAATAAACTACTTATCACATCATGATTGTTCGACATAGTATGTGATAATGTCATAAGAGTAGCTGTCGCACTAAAAGGTCATAGCAGTTCTCTCCTATGATGAGAATCTGAAAGTGCTACGACACTATTCTTGAATATATATTTTATAGCCGAATGATATCATCATTTGAGGGACACAAATGATACAGGCTATCAAGGGTGGAGACTCATAGGACTTTGAGACACTTTCTCATAGTGTACGCCCTTGGTAATATCCAGTAGGATATTATGAGAACGAGACCCGCCAGTAGGAAACTCACATTTATGTGTCATTGGATGTTCCTATCTGCGGACGTGTGTATTGGTCCTTAGATTTTAAGATTATTATTAACGAGTATTATGATTCGTGCACTTAAATGTATTGACGAAAACCGTGACGATAGATGTTCGCGGCGAGGTAGGATACGTTGGGTGCGTCACGAGTAATATTGCATTTATAAATATTGCGAGAAAGGATTTATCCCTTTTGTTTTTTAACGGAAATCAATATCTCAGGCTCTTTCATGGAAATGAAATAGCTTAAATAAATTCATGGCCATGGTGTTCTATAGGCAAGTTCTATTTCCGGATAGTCAAAAAAAGAGATAACACATAGGTTGATGACATTGACATGCAACCTGCTCGATTTGAGATATTGTGATAAAAATATTATATTACACGATAAGCGTCCGTATGAAGTGACATGTCGTTGCGACATCAACTTCTTTCTCTATGGGTGCCTTGGCGTGTTGCTAGACGCTAACCTTGGACTTTAAGCTGCTTCGTCTAATGCCACTGAGAAAGAGGCTTAGGGTTACACACTAAGTGTATCCAAAATCTCAGTTAAATAATATATTAATATTTATTATTTAAAAGGTTGAATAAATATTATTCCCGCTCGTGGTTTAATAATCATTCATGTATGCTTGATCGCATTTATTCCATCACTAGTTATTCGAGAGAATATATTGTGAGCAAAATATTTAATAAATATTTATTTGTTGTTTAGTGAATATAATATTTATTTATTTATTGGTGAATAATGCAGTGATATTTATTTAATAAACAAATAGACATTATTCAAGGCCCGATAAATATTGCGGAGGAACGACGGATCGAATTTAATGGTCCGGTGAGAAATAATAAATATTGAATATTATTTAATTAAATAATATTTAATTATAATTCACAACTTAAGCGCATGTCGAGAAATAATAATAATAATATTATTATTTGACATAGGGTTTTGTTAGGATTAAATAAATAAATAAGGGCGCTTGTGCAATTGTTTTATTTTTAACCTAGCAATATAAATACTCAATTATGTTATTTTCTTAAGAGAGACAATTCATTTTTGTTGGTTGTGCCAATCGTGGAGAATCTTCTCAAGCCTTGAGAGCTCCCTTCTCCAAGAACGATTCCAAGAACGAAGAGCAATCCTCCTCCACCGGATCTAGAAGAACGCTTTGGAAGCGATTCTCGAGCCGATCAAAGGCGGACAACGCAAGCGCAAGGATCTTCCATGCTAGCACCAGGAGACTCCTTCGGCGACGTCTGGAGATTCGTGGAATATGTGTGGATCACTGCTAGAGGAAATTTACTCTGTTTCTGCAACGCAACGACGGTGCACCGCAGATCTATCGTCGGACTCATCAACGAAGAAAGAATTCCTTAGAGGTAATTCTTTATCCAATTAAATTAATTATAAACGATATGTGTTGATCTCCTCTCTCTCGGTACTAGCGCAATTCTTTATTGTCTATTTCTTTGACTCAATTTCGTGGATCATGGCGTTCATCGTCGTATAAATCTTGGATTGATTATCGATTATGGCAAAAATTAAAGTTGGGCACCGTCCATACACGCTTCTTCTGCGCCCGAAACCTACAGTCTCGTCTGGTAGCTGTGAGGTCGGCAGTTGCAGAAGGAAAAAAAAGCGCACCAAGCTGAAGACCTCGCACCCGCGTTTGTGGAAAACGGTGGTGGTGGTCGAAGACGACACACGGCTCCTCTCGTACAATGTTGTCGTGCGGGGCGCTGCTTGTCGAAACGCGAAGCGACGAATTGTTCAATTGTGAAGGGAACCAAGGTTGATGGCGCACGGCGGCGGTGCGTCCTCCGTGGAGCGCGGTTTTGGCGGCAAAGTGGTCGGGTACGTACCTGACAAGTAGTATCGCGCCGGAAGAGTAGCCCCGTTCGATAGGGCTACGCTGCCCATGTAAAGGAGAACAGCCGTGGTTGCCTTCTGCAGGAGAGGCGAGCTGGCCAGGAGCATCTCCTCCGTAAAAAATCCCCAGCACTGTGTGGTTTGCCCGATCAAGATGATGTCCGGGCGCAGCGGAAGCGTGGTTGGGACGTCACCCAATTTTGATTTTTACCATGATCAATGATTATTCCGGGATCAATACGACGATGAACGTCAGTCTCCACGGAATAAAATCAAAGATTTAGATAAAGAAAAAGAGGCCCGAAACCTTTAGAGAGGATCTTGCACATCATGTTTATAATTAATTTAATTAATTTCATAAAAAAAATAATACCTGTCTTTGGTATTTTTTTCGTTGATGATGTTGATCGTCCGGATTGACCCTTCCGGATTATCTCGTTGCGGTTGTAAGGATCCAAACTAGAATCCCTCTAGCGGTGATCCACACGTGCTCCGATAGCCTCCGATCGACACTGCTCATTCTCCGGGTGCTAGCGCGGCGAAGCGAGTGTCTTGTGTCGGTCGTTCATGATCGCTTGTTCTTCGGCCTTGAAGAACGTCTCTCGTTCTTGAGAGGGGAGAGAAGAGGATTCGAGAGAGATTGTTTGGCTCAACAATTCTCAATTCACCAGGCGTGTGGTGTGGTGTATGACACAATAGGGGTACTTGGCTATTTATATACATGGAATTTCAGTTACAATATTTAATTGCTTAGCAACAATTAAATACATTCATGAACTTAAAGAAAACCCGTGCATTTAATAATAATACCGCGTCATTATTTATAGTGCGCCAACTTGCGCAAAACAGAATTATAAATAAAATTCCGCGTCACAAAATAATAGCAGAGTTATTTTAATTTGTGCCAACTAGTTAAATAATTATTTACCGTGTTACAAATAATTATTTTACTACCGGACCGAACTTGGTCCGCTCGAACTCCACTTCCATTTATTGAACACCCGAATAAATAAATAAATAATTTATTCTCTTAAATAAATAATTTATTTACAAACTAGTAAATAAATATTTATTAAATGTTCAATAAAATAAATAAATATATTTTATTTAATTTATGCGATCATCTTAACTTGAATAAAATTATTCCACGGTCTTGAGAATAATATTTATTTTATTAATTAAATTCAAATAGAATTTAACCGAGACCACAAAAAACACTGTGTGACCCTGTAGGATTCTTTCTCGTTGATATTAGACGGACTTATCTAAAGTCCAAGAGTACTGTCTAGCAACGGGTCAAGGCACCCAAGAGAAAGAACGTAAAGTCGCAACAACGACGTCCACATACGAATGCTCACTGTGTAATATAATCTATTTGTCGCAATATCTCATCAAGCAGGTTTCATGATTGTGTTATCAACTTTTATGCTTGATACGTCGTTCTTTGACTATATGAAATAAACTCGTCGTTACACCATGACCATGAAATTTCGCACGACGATTCTATTTCAATCAAAAGGCCGAGATATCAACTTTCATAAATGGAAGAGACAAATTCTTCCTCGACTTATCCATTAATAACATGTCACTCGTGACGCACCCAACGTACCCTACTTCCCGCCAACTGTCTGCGTGACGATTTTCGTCAGTAAATCAAAGTGCGTAAGTCGTGACACGTATTAATGATAATCTTAAAGTCTAAGGATCATTACACACGCTCGCAGATAGAAATATCCGATGACACCAAAACATGCAGAATTCCTACTAGCGGGTCTGTTCTCATAATCTCCTATCTTGGAGATTTTCAAGTGCGAACTTCACGAGAGGAAGTCTCATCTGCTTACGAGTACTCGCACCTGACGGTCTGCATGCTATGTGTCCCATCATAACATGTCATCCAACCGCAGAACTATATTTAAGAATATTGTTATAGAATTTCAAAGTTCTCATCATAGCGGCGAACTGCCACGACCTTATCAATGCAACAAATACTCTAAGACATTATTACATTATAGTCACGCAGAACAATGAACAATATGTAATAATACATTAAATATCTATGTAATCAAAGTAAAACCACTTGGTTCTAGGACACCAACTCTTACACACCAATAGTGCACGTTGCTGCTGGAGGAGGCAGCGGCAGGTCGGACCAATTAATACCACCTAGCGCCTCCCAAACTAACTTATTGGGATTAAAAACAGAATTACAAACAGTAATATACAGCAGATGGAAGAAGAAGATTCGAGGGCCCCAAGACCACTCGCCCAAGCCGTGGTCCTAAGCCAAGAGGCCGACCCCTCAACTGAATGATTCGCTGGATTCCCTCTCTCTAGCCCCTCCCCTCTTCTTATAATCCTCTTTGCCTTCAACCCCCATGTGACCTCTAACAGAAATATTCCTCTAGAATGTACAGCTGTGTCCAGCTGTACTTGCTCCACCTGTTACGACTCTTGCACCCCCCTCAACTGAATGATTCTCTGGATGCCCTCTCTCTAGCCCCTCCCCTCTTCTTATAACCCTCTTTGCCTTCACCCCCACGTGACCTCTAACAGAAATATTCCTCTAGAATGCTCCACCTATTATGACTCTTATGCCCCTTTTAGAGTATTCCTTCTTATTCTCTTTACTCCCTTATGCTTAGGTCTCTATCATCATGCTTTCCAGTTACGGAATTTTTCCTATATAGATATTCATGTTTGTAAAGATATTATCTTGATTTACTGATTGAGCTTGAAATGGGTTGTATTTGTTTTGCTTTTTCTTGATTAATGATACTTTGAATATTATATTGTAGATTGATAAAATATAGATGAATTTTTCTCTTAGGATTTGTTTTCTGTTATTCGCATACATGTTGATATTAAACAATATAAGAGAACTGGAAACATAGAGTGATTAGTTTGCACATCATAAGTATCCAGGTGATTGGCTGCACTCTAAGGGGAAAATAACAAGATAAAAGAACTGGAAACATAGAGTGATCAGTTTGCACATCATAAGTATCCAGGTGATTCGCTGCACTCTAAGGGGAAAAGAGTGATAAGAATCAGAGGGGTATTTCACTTCTCCTGGAATTAATTTTATTGCGGGCTTGCATGAATTTAAACTCTGGATGGGTCCTAAATGCATGTTGCATTGGGCCTTTAATTCATTAGCCCTGGATCAAGTGATTGACCCGATGTTTTCTGGATTTAAAACATCATTCTCCCCTTCTTGTAAATGATTTGCCCTCAAATCCAGCCTTTCTTCGTTTTCAATGTCATCTGCAAAATAGGAAGATAGGTTATGCATGTTAAACGTTGCACTTACATTGTAATCTCCTGCGAGCACCAACTTGTAAGCATTATCATTTATCTTCTCAATTATCTGAAAAAGAACCGTCGTCTTGAGGCATGAACTTTGACGTTTTCTTATTTGGAAACCTTTCCCGTCAAAGATGAATCCAACCAAGATCTCCTGACATAAAATGAGCCTGTTTTCTTCCTGTGTTGTTTTTTGATTCGATGTATTCTTTTTCTCAATTTGTTCGCTTATGCAAATCTTCAAGCTCATCTTTCTTTTCCCATCCATACAAACTCTTTCACTAATAGGCAATGGGACCAGATCAAAAGGATTCATTGGATTGAATCTGCAGACCACTTGAAAAGGCGAATGTACTGTAGTATTGTGAACACTTTGATACTTTCAAATAAAAAAAAAAACTACTTTGATTTTAAGAAAATTCAATATAGGGAAAATATTCATCCTAGAATGTAGAATAATAAAAGAGGTAGACCCGAATCTCCAAGGTTTTCTTTAAAAGAGGTCTTGAGGTTCTTTTATAATGAATAATAAAGACCACATCGGACCACAAGTCCGATGTGGGATGCAGACTCCAACACTCCTCCTCAAGTTAGGTGTACCTAGCTTGGACACATAAACAAAAAAGACCAAAGCAAATACAATACAAAGCAAACAAGAAATGCTGCAAACACTCCCCTTCAAGCTGGGACATACCCAGTTTGATGACAGAACTTGACAAAACAAAAAAAAAAAGAAAACATTCGCGATTGTAGCTCCCCCTCAGGATGATGGATGAAAGAAGATGTCGCGGGCGCAGCAGAGGAACCACACAGACCGGGCCGGTTGACGGAGCGCCTGGAAATCCGCACTAGCGGGGCTAGTCGATGATACGCCGGGAAAGCCACACTAGCACTGGAAAAGCCGCATTTGCGGGGCCGGCGACGGGAGGCGGTGATTCCGCAGAGTCGTTATGGGATCTGGCAGCGCCAAAGGGCCCAGATTCAAGGCGGTTGAGGTGCTGCGCCACTGTGAAGGAAGCAGGAGGGCGTGTCGGCAGACAGGGGAGACAACGCTCTAGACTGGAAGGAGCGCGCGGAAATGGTTTCGCTGTGAAAGTGAGGCGGCTGCCAGGAGAGCAGCGCAGGATGAGGGGGCCGACATGGAGGGAGCAACGGTTGGGGAGGCGCACGCGTAGCAGGAGGCGAGGCCACTGGAGGTGGATGGGAGGGAGAGCCTCGGACGGGGTGGGTGACGCTGGAGGGCCGCGTGAGGGAGAAATGCGGGATGCGGGCGCCGCTGTAGAGCCGCGTGCGGGAGAGATGCCGCTGGGGAGAAACGCGTCGGGAAGAGGTTCCGCGGGCAGGAGGAGCGTCGTCGGGGAGAACCGCTGCGGGAGGAGGATCCACGGGAGGGAGGTGCGCCGGGTGATGGCGACGACGGGAGGCGCGACGACACTTGGTCCGTGAGGCGCAACGGGAGGTGGGTGGCCGGGCGACGTTGGAGGTGCGCCGGGCGGGAGGAGGTGCGTGGGAGAAGCCGCAGGCGAGCCGTCGGTTGGGAGAGCTGCGTGCTGGAGGTGTCGCACAGGGAGCCGTCGATGGGAGGGCCGACAAGCAGAGGATTGTCGGGCGAGAGAAGCTGCCAGCGACGGGATGCGGATGGCCCACGGGCGCTGTGAGGCCGTCGCACTGGGATCTCGTCGCACAGGGTGTTGTGAACAGGAGCCGTCGGAGGTATTTTCTGCATAGGGAGGGAGGGGCGACGACATAAAACCTATGGCTCGCTTGCCAGGGAGGTCGCTGCCCCCATGGGGAAAAGAAAATGTTAGAACCCTAGACAGAGAGAAAAAAAATGGGGGGAGGGTCGGATTAAACCTCCTTTGATACCATGTAGAATAATAAAAGAGGTAGACCCGAATCCTCAAGGTTCTTTCTAAAAGAGGCTTGAGGTTCTTTTATAATGAATAACAAAGAGCACAATTTCAATTTTTTTAGCGCACTTTGAAGCAAGGAAGAAATGGTTCGATTCCCCAACCGCATTTGGCCATCAGTTTGTGGATGACATGCCATGCTGAATAACAACTTGGTTCCTAGCTTCTTTCATAGTGTTTTCCAGAAATAACTTAAAAACTTTGCTTCATGATCTGAAATGATGCTATTCGGTAGTCCATGTAGCTGCACAACCTCTCTAAAGAATAAGTCAGCAATATGTGATACATCATCTGTCTTATGACATGGAATAAAATGTCACATCTTTGAGAATCCATCAACTACTACCATAATAGAGTCCATACCCCGCTTGTCTTTGGTAGCCTCCCAGAGTCCATACTGATATCCATCCAAAAATGATTCGGAATGGGTAGTGGCATGTATATACATTGAGCCAATTCTTTGTTCTTCTCCATCTTGCATGTAACAAATCTCTCAACAATGTGATGAACATCTTGAGTCATATTAGTTCAATAAATTTGTTCTTCCAGTGCTTCAATTGTTCTCCTCGCCAAAATGTCCAGCAAGCCCACCACCATGGGCCCTTCTTACCGAGTGTTCAAGGATGAGCCCCAGAAGAATACATACTCATCCATTTTTAAATAGAAAACCTTCCTGCTGAAATTAGCCATGAAAAAACACCCTTGGTAGACTAAATTTTTGAGAAATATGGGTCCTTCAGGTACTGATTAATAATCATTTCAAAGCCTATCAATTTTGTGTCAATCACAGAGATTAATGCATACCTCCGAGACAGCACATCGACTATATTGGCATTCCCTTTCTTGTATTTGATCACACAAGGGAATATTTCCAAGAATTCTTCCCACTTGCAGGTCTTCTATTCAGCTCGTGTTGATTCTTCAATTACTTAATTGATTAATGATCTGTATGAATCACAAACTCCTTCCCTGTTCTAGAAGCATCACACTCGATCTCAAATGTTTTTGAAAAGTTTGGAAGAAGTAATATTGGAGGATGTTGGAGTCTGCATCCCACATCGGACTTGTGGTCCGGTGTGGTCTTTAGTATTCATTATAAAAGAACCTCGGGGCCTCCTTTAGAGAGTATCTTGGGGTTTGGGTCTACCTCTTTTAATCATTCTACATGGTATCAAAGGGTAATTATTCCCGAACCCTTCCTCCCATTTTTATTTTATCCCGTCTAGGGTTTCTCATTATTTCTCCCCCGTGGGGGCGCCCCCCATGTAGGGCTAGGTTTATTTTCTGCTGCCGCCCCTCCGGTCTCTTTTCCCAGGCGACCTCTCGGTGCTTTCCCGGCGGATCCCTCCCTGCTTCGGCCTCCCTCCCGACGGATCTCCCCCTTGCCGACATCTCCCTCCGCATCTCTTCCGGCGGCTCTCAGCGGACTCCCGTCGTCCGGTGCCTCTCTGTGCGCCCGAACGTCCGGCGCCCTCCTGCTTCTTCCCCCGGCTCCCGACGCGCCTCCTGCTGTCCGCTCCCGTCGGCCATGCACCACTTGGCTGTTCTCCCCGACGGCGCTCCTCCTGCCCGCGGGACCTCTGGTTCTGTCCGGCGTTCTTCCCTCCCGACGCGCGCACCTCCATCCGGCCCGCGACCATCATCCAACGCGAGTTCTCTAGCCGGCCTCTGTATCTCACGCCGGCTCCCTCTTGGCAGATCCCTCTTGGCTGAACCCTCCCTGCAGATCCTCTCTCGGCGCTTCCCGATCCCGACGCGGCTCCCGCCTCCTTTGCAAATACGCGGCCTGCTCCTCCCGTCGGTAAACCTGGGCGCGCGTCAGCCCCCGACGACTCTCTCCTTGTGCGTCCTTCCCATCGCCAACCTCCTGCACGTCGCCCTCCCTGGGTGACGACCTCCTCTTGGCGCTACGTCCCCCTGTGCATCCTATCTCCGCCCCCCTTGCTTCCAGCAGCGCCGACTCCCTGCGCAACAGCTGCTGCGCCTCGTCCTGGTCATCCGTCACCGGTCCCTCCCAGATTTGGCCAGATTCGGCCACATCCAGTTGCTGGCCTCCTCCTGCGGCAGCCCTGCCTCCATGCTGGCCTCCTCCTGCCGACAGTCGGACCGGCCGCCCTCCATCAGATTCGAATCTCCGGCACCTCCTTTTCCAGCAACGACTCCTATCCGCCACCTCTCCAGTGCGCCGAAATCTCCAGTGCTCCTCTGCCTCCCTCACCTGCTCTCCCGGCAGCCGCCTCCCTTTCCTGGCGGACTCATTTCTGTGCGCTCTTTCCATATCTAGTGTGTTGCCTCCCCTTTGATTTGGGCCCTTTGGCGCCGCCAGATCCCACAACGATTATGCGGAATCCTCGCCTCCCGTCGCCGGCCCCGCAAGTGCGTCTTTCTTGGTGCTAGTGTGGCTTTCCCGGCGTATCATCGACCGGCCCTGCAAGTGCGGATGTCCTGGCGCTCCGTCAACCGGCCCGGTCTGTGTGGTTCCTCTGCTGCGCCCGTGACATCTTCATCCATCCATCATCCTGAGGGGGAACTGCGATCTTGAGGGGGAGCTATGATCGCCGTTTGTTTCTTTTTATTTCATCTTGTTTCGTAATCAAGCTGGGTATGTCTAGCTTGAGTGGGAGTGTTTGCAGCGTTTCTTGTTTGCTTTGTATTGTCGTTGCTTTGGTCTTTTTTCTTTATGTGTCCAAGCTAGGTACACCTAGCTTGAGGGGGAGTGTTGGAGTCTGCATCCCACATCATACTTGTGGTTCGGTGTGGTCTTTAGTATTCATTATAAAAGAACCTTGGGGCCTCCTTTAGAGAGTACCTTGGGGTTTGGGTCTACCTCTTTTAATCATTCTACAGAGGAGATCATAATTTATCCTTAAATCACTTAAAAACTTTCTTGTGCATCCTCATTCCATTTTAATTCTCCAACCTTCTTTATGCATTCCTTCAAAGGAGCTATTATAGTGTTGTGATTTTTGGCAAACCTTCTATAGAAAGAAGCCAATCCATGGAAGTTGCGTACCTCAGAAATTGGGTAATAGACCGTTCATTGATTGCTTTGATTTTTTACTTCATCAACTTCCACACTATCTCTAGAGATAACAGAGCCATGAAAATTAACCTTGTTTTGATAAAAGCTGCATTTCTCGAGATTCCCATATAATCTCTCATGGCGAAACACTTTAAAAACCTTTCTTAGATGACCCCAGTGTTGTCGAAGGTGCGCGCCTCAGCACGCCTTGGCGTGAGGCGAGGCGAGCCACACCTGGTGCGCCTCACAACTGATGAGGCGGTGCGACTTCACCGAGGCGTGCCAAAGGCGCGTGCCTCACGCGCCAAACCAAGGGGCGCTAAAAGTGCCAGGTGCCGTAGGGCGCACCAATGGCCGCGGGGATCGAGGGTGATGAAAATCGTGGGTACAGGTACAATAGACAGGGGCAACGGAGATCGGGGGCGACGATATTGGAGGTAGCAGCGGAAATCGGGGTAGGATGGAAATCGGGGGTAAAAACAGGAATTTGGGGCACAAACAGTGGTGGCAGAGATCGGGGGCGGCGAAATCCAGGGTGGCGACAGAGATCGAGGTAGGATGGAAATCGGGGGTGGGTGAGGGCGATCGACGGAAACCGTGGTGCACCACGATGAAAATTAGGGTAAGTTCAATTAAATAGAACATTTAATATATTAATAAAAAAACATAACAGACTATAAAAACATCACCATCTTGGTGCACCACGCATTGATGCACCACGCACCTTACTGCACCACGCTGCACCTGCACCTCGGTTATCAAAGATTGATTATTTGATTATGATTTTGGTTAAAAATTATCATTATGTATTATAATTTGTATTTTTTGATTGAATTTACGTTTTTTTAAATTTAAAATATTATTGAAAACTGTATATAATTAATTATGTGCGCATGCGCCTCGCGCTGCGCCTTGCGCCGCATCCCCAAGTGGGCTTTGTGCCTTTGACAACAATGGATGACACACATTCTCATTAAAACATTTACTATAAACTTATATATCATCAAAATAAACCACAACAAACTTACCAATGAAATGATCCATGTGGTTCATTAGCCTCAAAAAAGTGCTGAGAGCATTTGAAAGTTCAAATGACATCATTATCCATTCATACAGCCCATGCTTTCCCTTGAAAATTGTCTTCCATTCATATCCTTCATTCGGATTTGATGGTACCCAACTCTTTAAACCGACTTTTGAAAATATAGTTGACCCATACGGTTCATCAAGAAAATCATCAAGACATGGAATGAGAAGTTGATACTTACCGTTATCTTGTTGATTGCTCGGCTGTCAAGTTACATCCTCATGCTTCTATTTTTCTTTGGAACAAGTAACGCGAGAACAAAACAAGGGTTTATCGATTCTCATACAAACTCCTTTAACAACTCATGTATTTGACATTGAAGTTCCTTTACTTCCTCTAAATTGCATCTATATTGTTTTGTAAGGCCGCCCGCGACAATAGATTGTTTTGGCGCTCAACACCTCAGAATAGTGGTAATTGATTTCGTATTTCCTTTGGAAAGATATATTCAAAGATACTAAGGAGCTCCATGATCACTTGGGGAAGAGGAACCCACTCAGTTTTCAAGATATGCCAGATTGTTAGCATAAATTTAAAGCTAGAATGTGACAACCGGGTCCTGGTGACAGCACATACACCCCGCCTTAACATGACCGTCGGGTCCTTGCCCACCAGGTACCCCTAGTTGCCCCGCAGACACGTGGGGCCCACCCTAGGGTCCACCCACATGCCTGAACGGGTTATCTGACTAATGATAGTCCCCACAGGCCAACACATGTCCTTTCCAGTGTGCTTTGTCCTCACTCACACACACCCTGGGGAACTTCCCAGGAGGTCAACCATCCTGATCACTACTCCAGGCCAAACACACTTAACTGTGGAGTTCTAATCAGGCAGACTCCCGAAAAGGAATGTGCACCTTGTTGACACGAGTCATATCATTTAGTCATTTAACCCTTTATCATTTGGAGATGTTACAATCACCCCCCTTTAGAGCACAACGCCCTCGTTGTGGGCCCTACATCTCAACCCAGACAGTGCACCGCGCACTTAAGGCTGGGTTCCTCCTCTGATACCAAATGTAGCGGTCTGGAATTACTTCCAGTGGACTATAATTGATACCTATCAGGGCACTCCATGGGCGGCTACACCCCCTAGGCGGGACACACCACCATCCCCAGTGGCAGCCATTTCCTCATGAAGCCCTTGGACGGAGAGCCATGCTTCGTCCAACGCTCACATGTGAGAGTTCCCAAGGATCGGATACATTCCTACCTCCTTTGCCTCTGATACCAAATGTGACAACCGGGTCCTGGTGACAGCACATACACCCCGCCTTAACATGACCGTCGGGTCCTTGCCCACCAGGTACCCCTAGTTGCCCCGCAGACACGTGGGGCCCACCCTAGGGTCCACCCACATGCCTGAACAGGTTATCTGACTAATGATAGTCCCCACAGGCCAACACATGCCCTTTTCAGTGTGCTTTGTCCTCACTCACACACACCTTGGGGAACTTCCCAGGAGGTCACCCATCCTGATCACTACTCCGGGCCAAACACGCTTAGCTGTGGAGTTCTAATCAGGCAGGCTCCCGAAAAGGAAGGTGCACCTTGTTGACATGAGTCATATCATTTAGTCATTTAACCCTTTATCATTTGGAGATGTTACATAGAATTATGTAAGACTAGCCTACTTTTCCCTTTGTTGCAAATAGGTTGTTCCTTGTGCATTGTCTATTGGCAACACTTGCTGCGGTGTAAGAAGAGCCAAAATGATTTTCTGGCCTTCAAAAATGAGTAGGTATTCTTGATTTCGTCACGCTTTACCGTTCTATCAAATTACCAAGGCCTGCCCAGGATAAGTGTCCCGCATCCATGGGAGCAACATCACATAATACCTCATCAGAGTATGATTTATCGGTTGAAAATGGTACAATGACCTGCTTTGACATAGTCAATTCCCCTTGATTGTTTAACCAAGACGTAGTTTATATGGTTCCGAATGTGCTATAGTTTTCAAATTCAATTTTTCAACCAATGCAGTGGAAATAACATTGGTGCAACATCTACTATCAATCACTACCCCACATACCTTTTTTATTGATCGTGCATCTAGTATAGAAGAGTTTTTGTCATTGCTCATTGTCAATCCTTGCTTGAGAATTCTGAACCCATCCAATTACTAATGACTTACCTTCATCAGCTTGCTCAATGAGTGCACCTTCGTTTCCTCATCTTCGCTTTCAACTTTCTTCTGCACTGCTTAAACAACCATCACCCTTATGTTGGGGCATTTAGAAGCAATATGTACACGGCCTAGTCATTTACAGCATTTGACATCACGATTTCTTTATGGGGGTTAATTAGAGTTACTAATCTTTTCCTTTCCCTAGATTCATCAAATTGTTTGCTTGTTTCCTTCGACTTGGTGCCCGTATAAGGAAGTGTCGAAGTGATGTTTTTTCTTTTGTAGCTGGGACTATGGGCTGCGAACTGTCTTGAGCAATTCCTCCTTCACTGCCTTTCAACTTTGATTGAAAGTTTAATCACATCTTCAAGATAAACAAACGGTTCTAATTCAGTAGAATCGGCAATTTCTCTATTTAATCCTCCCAAAAACCTTGCTATCGTTTGCTCCTGTGGCTCTTGCAACTCACATATATCATCATTAACATTTTAAACTCTTTTGCATAATCCTCTACATACATCCCACCTTGACGTAGATTTTGCAGTTTAATGTAAAGCCCTTGCTTATAATAATCAGGCAAGCATCGTTGCACGAGTCGTTTCATAAGCCTCCAACTTCTCACCTCCCCTTCTCCATTTCTTCTTTGTTGAGATTTTAGATTCTCCCATCATAAATTTGCATAATCAATAAATTCTAGGGAAACTAACTTACTTTTTGTTTCCTCGGAATAACTTTTATATTCACAAATCTTATACACATGTTGAACCCACTCTAAATATTCTTCAGGGGAGCTCATACCTTTGATTGGATGAATTTTTAACTTGGCATTTTTATAAAGTTCTTGCTGCCTTCGTCATCTGGGACAAATTCCCTCTTCATCTTCAGACTCTTCACTCTCAATAGCATCATCTTCTACAAATTGTTGCTGGACTTAGGGAGCTTTCTATTGTATGCCCATTCTTTCAAAGGCTGCAGACAAATGATCAAGTTGGTCCATCATTTCTTCCTGCCTTTGTTCAATGTTGTGAATTTGTGCTTGTTCCAATGATAATCCTCTTGGTACATGAGCTCTGATACCATGTGATGTGAAACAAAGAGAAATGAAAGAACCAGAAACAAAGAGTTATAAGTTTGCACGCTACACTCAACGTATCCAGGTGATTCGCTACACTCTAAGAAATGGGAAAAGACTGATAAAAACCTGAGGGGTGTTTTGCCACTAAATTTTGCGACTTAGATAAGAAAATTCGTAGGGGGTGGTAGCACCACAATTTCAAACACCAAAAAACTAATTTTTCATTGATAATAGAGTGAATATTAATACATGAACCCTCATGGGTGGGTGGATGAAAATACACATTGAAAACACAATAAAGATATTTTTTAGAGTTCTCACAGATTCATTCTATTTTGCCTACTCTCAATGCTTTTATAAATGAGGGTGGACGAATTTGAGTATTTAAAAGGTAAAAATGCATGACATAATCAAGGAAATTCGTCCAAATGTTTGTTCCAAAGTTGATCGGGGTCTTCAATGCTTTATTTCTCCACTTTGTTCACCTTCACGGCCCACACATGCTTGGTGGTGCATTAATTGCTTTAATCCCTTGGAATGAATGTTGTTAATGTGGATACCCCACATGAGTTTGCATGAATTTAGACTTTCCATGGGCCCTAAATGCATGTTGAATTGGGCCTTTAATTCCTTAGCCCTGGATTGAGTGACTGGTCCAATATTTTTTAGACTTTGCACTTCACCTTTTTTTACACGGAATAGAAAATGGGAAAACATGGGAAAACAATCATGTATTGAATTATGAATTCATAGACCATTTGGATGGTCAGAAATCCTCTCTTATGAAGAATAGAAAATGGGGAAAAACCTTATTAATGTCTTACTATTTGTCATTTTCAGGCTGCCAAGATTCTTGCCAATTTAATTGTGATGGGTTCTGGAATACTGGCCAGGGCTTTTGTTCAAGCATATCGGCAGGCACTCACAAGTATGTATCTGACTTCACAGCCTATTGCTTTTATTTATTTATTTATTTATTTTGTAACTTTGATTGCGATCACTGTAAATGATTAGACCACAATTGCTTTTGGAAAGCATGCCCTATTTTCATTTTTCTAAATGTATTAGATTATGTATTGAATTATGTAAATGGAAATTATTTTTTAGAAAATGAACATGGAAATGAGACGTTTTTGGGAAAAAAAACTTGTTTCCATGTTTTATAGAAAATGAAGATGCAAGAAAAAGGGCGCATACGGTTTTGGGAAATATTTTATGTTTTGATTTTCTAAGAATGTTTTAAAAAACGTGCTGGATTATTTAAATGGATAACATTTTTCAGGAAATGAAAATGAAAATGAAAATGGTAGATTTTTGGAAAAAAGAAGCTGTTTTCATGTTTTCTAGAAAATGAGAATGCTTGGATAAATAATTCTTATACTTTCTCTCATTTTTACACCACTTTCCAAAACCTTTTGTAACATATTTTACAATGCATTTTTGGAATATGAAAATAGAAAATGTTTTCTATAACCAAACACAATCTGAATCTCTTGTTTTTTTCTTCCCCCCTACGATCCAAAAATATTTTCTAATTTATCCTTTTCATATGTTTTTGGAAGATAAAAATAGAAAACTTTTTTGAAAATCAAATGCAGTCTCATCTTCTTAGTCTCGTTTGCTTTCTCTACTGATAGTCTTGTGCCACAATGGGACGGTGTTCAGTATAATCATTGTGATAGATGATAACCCTTTCACATTATTAGGATAATGTCGTGTTTTTTAACAGTGTTACTAGTGATCCATTGATCTTGGTACCGGTGCTATTTTATCTTGATAATCTAGTTTGGTAGAATTTCTCACTCTTTTACTTGCACACCTCATGGCGGAGCTTGTATTATCAAGAGCCCATTTACCCAGAGGAGGTCTTTGAAGTTGAGAGCCTTGGTTAGTTATTATGACATATCGCTTGTCCTTGTGGGGTCTATTGGATAATGACCAGATTTCCTAGATCCCAAAAATATTCGAGGGTGACCGTTACACAGTCATCTAGGTGGTTGGTGATCATACTGCAGTTAAGAAAAGCCCTTCACTGTTCAACCTCATCTCTAAAAGTGTGGCCAATTAAAATTTAGTCTTTGTTCATGCCCCTGGATCCCAACTAAGTAGTTTATCAATTGCGATTGAGGAGGCATGCCCCATGAAAGTGAACCCTAGATACAGTGCCTTCGTCTTCGTTAGTTGACCCATAGAGTTCTTGGTAGTTGAGTCATTCATTTATAAATAAAGAACACCCAAATGACTTTGTGGTCATCCAACCCATCTAACTAAAGGTTCATTGGCCGCCCTTCTCTTTGATTTATAGTTGAGAAGTGGCTGGACAAACTCGCTAAATGGATAGTTGCTATTTAAAGTTACAAAGGTTGGTTGGTTGGTTTAGCTTGGAAACCATGATATCACTCAACAGTCTCTGACAAACTTTAAAAGCTTGGATCCTTGTAGGATTCTCAATTCATTCTTCGATTCCTTCCGGAAGCAGATGAAAATTCATCATCTGCTTCTCACGTTCTGTGGTGAATAGTCGGGACGTGGAGGAAAATCCAGAAAGATATTTCAGGAATCGGTCTAATTTTATCTATGTTCCCTCCCTTTTCAGGAAGGATTCTAAAGAATCGATCTTTCTTTTTTTTAGTTGTTGAATCTCTTAGATAACAATGTAAAAATGGTAAGTCCTACAATTTCTTTGCTCTTAATGCCCTTTTATTTCCAGGAATGAATCACTTCAACTTTCTCATTCCATTCAATGAAATTGTTCGATCCTACGAGATTTTAAGTAGATCATTTATGTGAGGAGCCCTCTTTGCGTTTTCATAGTCATTGTTAATTCTTAGGCTCTTCTAAAATTATGATTAGCTCACATTGGATGTGGCAACCCAAAAATGACTAAGCAATACTATGTTGTAGATGCGTCGAGGTCTGGTGTTGCTCAGGAAGCAATGAATAACATCCAGAGAGGAAGCAAAAGCATGGTTGAAAGTGAGGCAAGGCAAATTCTAGGGGTTCCGGAGCATGCCCCGTGGGAGCAGGTCTTGCAGGTTATAATTTTTCGAGCCATTTCTTGTGTTCTTCAGTGCATCAGATGAAAACATGCCTTATGCGCAGAGGTATGACAATCTGTTTGAGCGAAACAGCAAGAATGGGAGCTTCTATCTGCAGTCGAAGGTTCACAGGGCCAAAGAATGCTTGGAACGAGCGTACCAGAAGGATGGTGGAGTGAGAAGGGAGCGGTAACCCTTGTTTTCATCCATTCCTTCTGCGGCTGTTTATTGTTTGATGTTTTTTTTTGTTTATTTTAAATTCCATTAAAATAAACATTTTAGCCCTGGGAGGAATAATTGTTTTGAGTCTGTTTTTAGTTCATATAATTGTGAATGTGTTGTTGATTCATTTTATACGCTAGTTTCAAATATAGATCGATGGTCAATGTTCTCTCTCTTTTTTATAACGAGCAGGTCAATAATTATAGAAACAACAACATTGCGACGGTAGGCCAGAAACCCCCCACCGTGCAAACCCATCCCAAAACCTGACATGCACTAGGTCCAAGCAAGGCCATCAAACATCGTCCCAAACGGCTTCGCCAACAAACAGAAACATCGCTCTAAATGGCCATCTCAAAATTCAACTGGATTTCAATTCAAAGGAAACACCAACCTTGCCTCAAATGCAATTAAGCCCGAATCCTGAGCCAACAACCTCTGAATCTGCGACACCTCTGCATCTGGAAAATCCTTCCTCCCCACACTCCACCCTCAACCGGAGCAATAGTGCCAAACATTCCAGCTCTAGAATTGGGCGCAACATCGTTAGCCTCGCTGAAGCCACACTAAGGGCTCGAATGCAAAAACACGGAACCACAACAAGTCAGAATAATGGCAGAGCGGACCCCAACAAAAACAAGGCAAAACTTCAGAGACTAAATCAGGCAAACCAACATAAAAAAATCAGCGCCCACAAACACTTCCATTCCGTATGTCCGCCCCCTTGAAAACTGTCATTAACAGTTGTCCACAATCGGATCTTGATCGATGTCGCTGTTGCGTTAAAAACCCACGATTCAAAAATGCTTTTGGAACCACAAAGGTGAAAGAAGGCTTCAAAAGTTTCGAAATGTCATGGTGTTGTAGAATCAGTTTATCTGAACTGAGAAGCCTCATACCCATGCACTAAGCCGTCACAGGTGAAAATTCACAGCACACTTAAAACGGAAACAAACAAAGCAAAAACACTCGCACATAGAACTCTTGGAATTTACATGGTTCAGAACAGGTTTCAAACCATGAGGAACACTGCAACTTGTATAGAAGAGAAGAAACTAGAGAACAATCACTCATTGAGTTACAAACATCTGAAACAGGTGCACTACTTAGAGAAATAGAACTAGATTTCACTGTCATTCCAAAGCACAAACTAACAAAATCTTAAGACAATACGATAACATGTACAATGCAAGTGACCTCACCCACCTATTTATAAGTAAGTTCTCACAGTTTCGTTGGTTCCCCCGCCATTCGATCATCATGAGCGGCCCTCGCTTGATCATGGCCAGCGTCGACTGCCTGTTGAACACACCACATCGACTCCACATTTGCTTCTGGTGAACAATGCACGCATGTGAAACTCATCCTTATGTATCCGGACTTCTGGAAGTTGCCATCATCTTTAGCTCCAAACTGTGGTTCTACTCCACTGCTCCATGTGGTTCCGCATCATACTTTTGGAAGTTCCTCATTTCTGGAAGTTACAATACTTTTAGTCAAAAAATGGCTTCTCACACCATGTCTAACAATCTCTCACTTGACAATCGTTTTCAAGGCGTCACTACCAAGTCTATTAGGTTACAAGTCACTAAATTTCAAAAACATCTCTGCTTCGGCTCAACTCTTCTATTTTGTTGTTCTTTCGTGATCTCATGACCATTAAGTCATTGAAGTCCCAATGAAGCGCAACACCGCTCCAGACTTTCTTGGACTGTGATTTTAGTTAGCATGCCCGCTGAATTTTAACTCCCACTCACCTTTCGTAGTTCCAACATTCCGTCTTCCACAAGCTTTACTTCAGTTGAATGTGTTTCGTCTGCGAGTGAAACATGTAATTCTTGGTTAAGGGAATCACACTTGGATGTCATAGAAGAAAGTTCAAATTTCTCACCTTTCAATTTCCTTTAATAGACCCTTCAATCATTCGAGGTTATAATCTTGACATTCAACTCACAACAGTCCCTCCGTAAGTAAACACATTACTAGTGCTGCTCCTCCTCGAGTCTGCATCTCCTCCAAAGTCAGCATTCACAAATCATTGTAACGGATCATCCGTTCTGAAATGAAGTGCTAGATCCATCGATCCTTTGAGATATCAAAAAATCAACTTAACGGCGTCCCGATGCTCCTTACCTAGATTCACCATGAATATGTCAATTGCACCAATCACACATGCAACATCGAACCTTTTTGAAACCGCAATGTACATCAAACTTCCCACAAAACCTGAAGTGGGTCCTTAAACCCAACTTTATCAGTATTTTTGATTACCATATCATGAATATAGTGGAATATGCATGATGTATACTTACAATTATAATGTAGATATTTCTGCGTCCATTATTTAATGGTAATGTCTAGATTATTTGGCGCATTAAAATGTTATACCATATCTCAAGCTATAATGAGAACCTTGAGATACCATGACATTAATCTTAAACATATGTCATGTGGTCTAGATATATCATACTGACTGGACACAGTTGATGTTTGACTATCAAGTCCTGTGAGCTCATAAACACTAAGACTTCTTCTCATAAAGTTTGCACTTGATGATCTCTAGTAGTTGAGATCATGAGAACATACTTTTCAATAGAAACACCACATGTTTTAGGTGTCATTGGTAGTTCCTATCTACGGACATGTGTATTGGTCTCCTGACTTTAGATTTTTATTAATGTGTTCCATTTGATTGCGTACTTTGATGCAAGACAAAAATTGTGATAATGAAATCGTGGTGAGGTAGCTTGTGTTGTATGAGTCATTGGTTATATGACATTGGTTGAATGTTCAAGGGTAAATTTGTTCAGTTATATCAACAAATAATAAAGCAAGAAAGGACGATGACACAAGTGTTCGTCCTGTTTTATGAGATATCTAAAGACAAAGAAATTATATTACACAGTATGTGTTTGTAGGTTGGTTGTCGTTGCCATGACTACTCCTTATCTCTTTAGGGCCCATGATTAATTGCTAGATTCCGCTCTTGGTTTGTGAATAGTATTCACTGCTATCGAGATAAGGGCATAGAGGGTCACACATAATAGCATATTCAAGAATCTGTCATATTTTGATGAATAAGAGTTTAGGGCATGGTGGACCCATCCTTGGTGATTTTGGGAGCTCAACACGATTTGGGTTATTGCCCATAGCTTGAGACAATTGAGCGAGCATTGCCACAAGGTTTTGCATTCCAACCCCAATCTTATTAGGCTGCTTGTTGGGATAATCTCCAAATTGTCCATTGCACCCATTGTTAACTTGGTACTTTTGGGTTCTCGCTATTACCTTGACTAAAGGAAAACTGGGAATAAATATACTTAAAATTAATGAATGTACATAAAAGGAAACTATAAACTTAGGTGGATTTCATAAATGATGTGCATATGTTAGTCTATGAATCACTGGGTTTCAATCTAAGTTATTCATGGTCATTTTCCTATTAGGTTCTCTAAACTAATTAGTTGACATCATACTCAAATCCTTTATTATGGTTTGTAATGATAATGTGATTAACCAAAGTATATCCCCCATTAGTATAAAACCAGTTATGCATCACGATTGAGTTAATACTCAACACACACTCTTTAGGGTTATTAACCCCAGGTACAACTGTGCTTGAGCCTGCATCCATATGTAGTATCCAGACAAAGATGTAATTACTAGAAGAATCACATCATCTCTACTTTATCAAAATATTGGGATGTTATCCTATACTTAGACTCATCCCTTAGACTTTTCCCTAGAGTTTTTACTAAAGGTCTCTAAACTGATCTCAAAAAATAACTAAACTCTCCTTTGATACCAACTAAAATGACCCAAGCTAAACATGACATAAATAATACACTAATATCATGATTTAAATAATACACCACACAAACAGCCGCAAAACCCAAGGTTCAAAAGATTTAGTGTTTTGGAGAATAACTACATAAATATCTTATTTTACCACACTTAATTTCTCCATAATCATGCTCTCCTAGTGCAAGGGCCCAAATTTTCCCAAGCGCTTCCTTTGTGATGGTTCAGAAGCAATTTCATAAATTTAGAAGTTGTTTTAAAAATGCTTTTGTAATTTTTAAAGAGGGTTTTAAATGATTTTGAAAATCATGGAAGTAATTTGAGTTTTAAAAGCGATCTTTTGAATCTTTCTAATTTTAGGAGTTATGAATGGGTTGTGTGAGAATTGGTTGGGAACTAATTAAATGCGGATTTAATATCAGCATGAACATGTATCAGTATATTCTAAAATAACAGATCTTCTCGTTCAAGTCTTTCTTCCTTCCCGAGTTCAGATGATTTCAAAGCCCCCTTTGGAGCCTTGCAAAGCTATTTGCAGTTGATCCAAGCTTCTCCCTCATGCACCAAGCCCGCGTTCCCAGGCTGAAGAAATCTCTTCTCTCTCCTTCGTTTTGGATGCATCACGTGAAGTCTACTTCCAACACTACTAGAAATTCGAGTATTTGCGACGAGTCAATTACGACAGACAATTGACCCATCGTAATTAGTCTCTAAACATGAACCTTTTGCGACAAAAGAATTGTTTCGTCGTAAATAATGACTATTTGCGATGAAATAATAGTTTCGTTGCAAATAGTTTTGGCGGGAGTTCTCGCCTATGATTTCTTAAATAAAACGATGTCGTACAATCTGAATCTAACTAACCGTTGGCTGAGTGACACATGTACAGGTCCTTCTGAGATTTAAGGAAAAATATGACCATTGGAGGAGGGAGTCGACCGTTGGAACCTTCACCTATAAATACCCCATCTATTTGAAGAGTTCAAGACATTACAACACACATCTAGAGATTACATGCTGTGATGCTGTGAAGTGATTTCTAGAGAGTGACTCTCATGCCTTGTGCGAATGATGCGAACAACTTGTTCAAGCTGTGAACAACTTGTTTAGTCTGCTTAGTGCGATTCTGATTGGCTGGTCAATCGAGAGCTTCTAGGGATAGGAAGACAGAGGTGCCGATCACCTTAGAGATCAAGGGCTTGCGGGGATAACAAGACATATTCTGATATTCTTATTGAGGGCTTATCCTGGTGTGGGTAAGACAGACTTTCTTGAAAGTATAAATCAAGTGATATTTATCCAAGGTTGTTGGATACCCTACTCTTTGGGTTAAAAGATTTCCTACTTGTTTACCTGTCTTTGTTACAACTTTTAATTCCGCTGCGTTTTGTTAAAGAAAGAAAGTGTAACTTTCTTATACTTTCTTATACTTGTATACTCTGATAAATAAGATTCTATACGCTTTAAGGTAGAATCTTTCTCTAAGTAAACTTGTTTTAAGTTTTATGTCAAACGTAGTAGCAACGAGCATTTGCAACGGACTCCTACTTCCATCGCAAAATCCCATCGACTTAGAAGTATTTGTGACGCGAATCAATATCTATCACAAATACTTTTGACTGAATAACTATTTGCGACGGAATTAATTCTGTCGCAAATAGTCCGTCGTAATTAATCTTTTCATTTAACCTATGCGGCCCTTTCTTCTTCCTCCCCTCTTCTTCCTCTTATCTTGCGCAGCCGTGCACAACGACTCCCTCTCCCGCACAGCCGCACTCCCTCTCCCGCACAGTCATGGCGCAATGCCTCCTTGGGTCTCCCCACTAATATATGCTAGGTACAAACTCCGTTTCTGTCCTCCATTATTTTTGCGTATTTCAGTTCAATCTTGTAAATATTGGTTTAGTCAAAACTTATGTTAATAAATTTACTTGCTTTTTTTAATTTATTTGATATTTAGGGTTAATCTAAATTTATTATTTCCTATTTGGGTGTCAATTGGTGCCACATGAATTGATTTCATTTGATTTGAAGTATTTTGCTCATTGTTTGATATTTAGATTTAATAGATTATTTTTTTCTAGTGTTTAGGGTTATTGGAAATTTATTATTTTATATTATTATTTTAAATATGATGATTATGAAAATTATTTGTAGGGATGTCTGATATTGACAAAGTTTACATAAAAATGTTTAATTGGTCAATTGTATAACATGATTATATTGATATTTTTTTATGAATTATGATAATTCTTGGATTGTGACATTGATGTGAGAACATTTTTTTATATTATGATTGCTTTTCATTTATTTAAAACATGTAAATATAGTTTTGTAAATGTTTGGATATATATGTGTGTGTGTGCACGTATTAACAAGTTAATACATATATAAACATTTTAAAAATAACATGTAAGGTTTTTAATATGTATACACACACATATATATATATATCTGTGTGTGTGTGTTTGTGTGTGCGTGTGTATGTATGTACATAGATTTGATTTGTTAATTTGTTTAAAAAACGTGTAAAAATAAATTTGATGTACATAGATTTGATGAAGAAGGTATGTAATATATAACGTATGAAATAAATAGAAATTAATGTTTTTTAATAATGATAAGAAAACTAATTTAACGAAAACGTTTTAACAAAAGTTTATTTATAAGATTTTTTTTATAAAAAAACGTTAAAAAATTGGTTTAATGAAAAAACAACAACAATTTAAAATATATAATCTTTATTAAAAACTTAATTAATAAAAATTAGGATATAAAAACTATTATAAATTCATAATAATTTGTATAATTATTGTATTAATTAAAATAATTAGTATTAATAATTTGTATAAAATGTTGTAAAAACACCCGACACGCAAAACTGTTATAATGCGTCTAGGGTAAAAATTATTAATTCAAAATAAATATTAATTCAAAAATATTAACTCAAAATTATTTATAAATTATTTATATAAATTATTAATTCAAAATAATCAAATTTATTTATAATCAAAATTAACTATAAGTAAAATTACTTATAAATTATGTATATATATACACACATATATGTTTATATAGATTTGATATATGTATATTTTTTTAAAAGAGTTAGAATATATATTTGATGTATTTATATTAATTAAGAAATCGTGATATATATATATATATATATATATATATATAGTAATGATTAAAAATGTAATAATAATTTAAATAATTAATAATAATCATTACATAATTTATAATAATTAATAATTAATTAGTCAATATTATTAATAAATAGAAAATATTAGCGTTAGTTACAAATAATTATTAATAATTTCAAAATTTGAGGAAATTATGAAAATATGTAAAAATTTGTAAAAGAAGAAATATGAAATACTAGTAATTGTTAAATACAAGTAATATTTATTAAAAAATCAGATATAAATAATAAATAATTAGTATTACTTAACAAATAATTTTATAAATTATTAAAAATTTAAAAAATCTCTAATAAATATTAATTTCTTTAATCAAAACTTGCAAAAAAAATATAAAAAATAATAACTATTAAAAATTCACAATAATTCATGTACATGTTATGTTAATTAAAATAATTAGTATTAATAATTTGTATAAATGTTGTAATATATAGATTTATATATATAAAAAAATAATATTAATAAAAGATTAAAAATGATACCATCGTGTGCGATGTTACCAAACACCAGACGCTCATAAATGTTATCTTGCGCCTAAAGTAAACCCAGATTACCATCATGCATGATGTTACCAAAGTCTCGACGCACAAAAATGATATGTCGCGTCTAGGGTAAACTCCACATCTGAGACCCAATGGTGGTTTCCAATTTTTCATACGATACACAGTTTGAGAGATACTTTAAAATTTTATAAGAAATTATAATAAAAATATTAAATGAATTATCCTCGCATGCAATGTAACCAAATATCTGACACACACACATGTAATGTCGCGTCTAGGGTAAACCCAATATTCTGGACCTAACAGAGGTTTCTGATTTTTCATACGATACATAGTTTGTGAGATACTTTATTTTTTTATAAAAAATTATTATAAAATTTTTAAATAAATTACCCTCGCATGCAATGTTACCAAACACGTGATGCACATAAATGTTATGTCGCACCTAGGGTAACCCCAATATCTCGGACCTAACGGTGATCTCATATTTCCCATACGATGTACCGTTCATGAGATACTTTAATTTTTTGTAAAAAATTATAATAAAAAATTAAATAAATTACCATCATGTGTGATGTTACTAAACTCTTGATGCGCACAAATGTTATATCATGTCTAGTGTAAACTCCACATCCTGGACTTAATGGTGGTCTCCAATTTTTCATATGATACACAGTTTGTGAGATACTTAATTTTTTTTATAAAAAATATAATATAAATATTAAATGAATTACCCTCACGTGCAATGTAATCAAACACTCGACGTGCACAAATGTTATGTCGTGCATAGGGTAAACCGAACATCCCCATTTTAACGGTGGTCTCTGATTTCTCATATGAGACACCATTCAGAAGATATTCTATTATTTTTAAAAAGTAACATGTGTCTGATATAATATATTTAATATTTTTATTCTATCTACACTAAGCCTCTACAAGCCTCGTAATCTAGTGCTAACCCAACACCTCACTCTGATCAGTAATATTTTTTTTATTTCTGTTGTTTTTTCAGATAACTATAGAGTCAGGAAGTATACATCAGTTTCTATTACGTGATCGTGATTGGATAAATCATCGTAAAAATCCCAAATGATCTGGTATAAATCCTGTCTACATTGAAGACATTGAAACATTTATATCATTTGCACCATTGAAGTCAGATTTTGTTTCTGAAGGAACAATTAAATGTTCATGTTAGAAATGTGATTTTAAGAGATTCGAAACATTTACCAATGTTGGACTTCATCTATTGTGTTTTGGTTTTCCAAAAGATTATTTTTTTTGGTATCAACATGATGAACAAAATTCATTAGAAAATACAAATATTTTGGTTTCAAATCCATCATTTCAGAATTTAGTACATGAGGCTGTTGATCCATCCATTCAGGAAACAACAACTCATAATGATATTCCAAATCCTGAATCAAAACCTTCTCAGTTTTACAATTTGTTGAAATCTGCTAAGGAGACCTTATATCCGGGATGCCAGATGAACAAATTTGAAGCTATTATAAAATATATGGCTATTAAATTAGATTTTGGAATGTAAAATATTTGTTTTGATCAAATATTATTATTGGTTAAATCGTTATTGCCTGACGGAAATACATTACTTGGAAGTTTCTATAAAAGTAAGAGGTTGATTCATAATTTAAGTCTTAGTTATCAGAAGATTCATGCATGTTCAAATGACTGCATATTATATTATGGTGATTATGAATCTTTGGTTAATTGTCCAACATATGGAGAATCAAGGTATAAAGATGCACAACAAGGAAAATCTAGATTTCTTATGAAAAGTTTAGGTATTTTCCAATTACACCTCGTTTACAGTGTTTATTTATGTATCGCAACACAGCTGTATTGATGACATGATATAAATCAAATATTTCCACCAGTAATAGATTAAATCATCCATATGATGATGATTCATGGAAACACTTTGATCAAATTCAACCTTCTTTTTCTTCAGAATTTCGTAACATACAGTTGAGTCTTTATCCATTTGGTGCTTACAACAGTCAATATTCTTGTTGGTCTATTTTCATTACTCCATACAACTTACTTCCTTGGATGCTGATGAAGGAACCATATATATTTTTTCCTCTATTAATACTAGGAAATACAAAGAAAAATATTGATGTTTATTTGAAGCCACTAATTGATGTGTTAATTTTATTATAGAATAACGGTGTGACTACATTTAATATAGTTGTAGATCAGAATTTTACACTGAAGGTTGCATTAATATGGATGATCAGTGATTTTTGGCGTATGATATGTTATCTGGATAGAGAACACATGGTCTAAAATAATGTCCATATTGCATGAATGAGAAAAAATCATTTATGCTTGGTAATGGGATAAAGACTAGTTATTTTGATTTCCATTAGAGATTTCTTTCTATGGATCACCCTTTTCGAAGGAACAAAAATAATTTTACAAAAGGTCGAATTGAAAGAGACAAACCTCCAGTAGTGATCTCAGGTATTCAAGTAAAATATATCATCTCTGCATTACCTCTTGTTACTTTTGGACCAACCATAAATGAACAAAAAATAAATCGTTTTGGGAAAGATCATAATTGGATAAAGCAAAATATTTTTTGAGACCTTCCATATTGGTCTGATTTGTTGGTTTGTCATATGTTAGATATAATGTATATTAAGAAGATTTTTTTGGATAGCATATTTTATACTGTGTTGGACACACTCGGTAAAACAAAAGATAATGTAAAAGTATGGTTAGATCTTGCTCAAATTTGCAAACGTCATGAAATTGAATTATTTGAAGATGAAAGATCACATAATTTAATGAAGTTAAAAGCATCTTATGCACTTTCTAAAGAAATTCATTTATTATTTTGTCAATTGATTCAAAATTTGAGGTTACCAGATGATTATGCTTCTAATTTGTCTCACTGTGTCAGAAATGGGCATATTACCGATTTAAAAAGTCATGACTGCCATGTCATAATAAAAAGATTACTACCTGTTGGTTTTAGAGGGCTATTGAATTTTTAAATTCGGAACTTTTTGATCGAAATATCATATTTCTTCCGAGATATTTGTGCGGCAACATCAGATTATGATGCATTGAGTATGCTATAAAAGGATATTTTTTTTAATTTTATGTAAATTGGAGAAAATATTCCCGCCAGATTTCTTTGACTCAATGGAACATTTAATATTACATTTTCTATATGAAACTAAATGTGGAGGACCGGTAAAATTTTGATGGATGTACCCGTTTGAGAGATGTATATAAAAGTTAAAGAAGAAAGTATGTAACAAAGCATTAGTTGAAAAGTCAATTGCAGAAGCGTACTTATAGGAAGAAATTTTAAATTTATGCTCTTATTATTTTCAATCGGAATATCCTTCAAAAAATAATTAGATGAGTCACAATGAGATAAATGTTGATGACGTCACAAACCATCAATTGTCAATTTTCAATCACCACGAGTTTGGTTTTGGTGGTTATTGTGCACGATGACTTTCAGATGAAAAACTCCTCAAAGCTCATACATATGTTCTTTTAAATTGTGAAGAAATGACATGATTTGTGCAGTAAGTACTACTTTTTTTTATTATTTTGTTAAATATTTATAAAATATACCTTTATTTACATTAACTTTTTTTGTAGACTATATGATGACCACATCAAAAAACAATTTATACAAATTACATCTGCTGCTCTTGAAGAATGCCGTCAACAAAATTTTGCATATTGGTTTCAAAGACTGGTAAGTTAAGTTGTTTTCGATGGAACAATAAATCAATTTTTCAATGATATATATTATTAATAATTTTTATTTTTTACAAGCAACACAACATGAAAATAAAATTGATAGTCGATTATGTGTGCTAAAAAAACCTTCATCGAAATTGGTAAAATCTTATAATGGATACATGGTTAATGGATTTTGATTCCATACAAACATATATGGAGACTCAAAGAAATCAATGAATAATGATGTTTGTTTGAAAGGATATCATCATAAGGAAAGTGAAGTTGACTTTTATGGTATGCTGGATGAAATAATTGAGTTATGTTATCTGAGACTAAATTATGTAACAATGCTTAAATTTCATTGTTTTTATATTGATCGAGGGTTGCGAGTTCATCCACGACATGGAGTCGGTGACATTAAATATAACAGTATTCTTACATCAAATGAACCATTTATGTTGTCACATCAAATACATCAAGTTTATTATGTAAATTATTATGATGTTTCGAGAGATTTGAATGACTGATGGAGTGTGATAAAAATGAAATCACGTGTAAATAAATTTATTGAAAATGAAAATGGTTCTGTGGATGTACAACATATTAAAAATTTCCAAGAAACATCCCAAAATATATCTATTAAACGATGAGATATAAATATTGATGATGAAACCCCTCAGTTAAGGGACGATGGTATAGATAATGTCGATGAAGTAATAAGGGATGATGAAACTGAAAGTCATATAGAAGTTGACGATGCTGAAGATGAGGATAAAGACACTGTTCTCGATGAAAATGATGAAGAAGATAACAATTGATGTATTATATTCAGGTATTTATTTATAGTTATGATATTTATTAGTGTTTTATATTTGATATTTGTATTAACAATTTGTTACAGGTAAGATTATTAGTTTTTTATATTTAATATTTGTATTAACAATTTCTTATAGGTAAAAATATTTGTTTTAGATGACTGGAGATGATCATGGCGATCTATTTCCTTCTCTCACTGATACCAGAATTCCTGCTGATAAGCCCAATTCAGCTGATCCTCAGGTTGGTGTGCCTATTAGGAGGGGGCGCAGTATTTCTCGATTGATGATTCCAGATCCTGTTCCAGAGAGATGACTATCTGCTGATTTTGATCATCGTTTACGAAGATATGTTTAATTTTTTAAGATATTTATTTTATATTAACTTTGTGTATTAATTTTGGTAATAATTTTATGATTATTTGTTTTTATTTGCATAGTTTTTCATATTTAGCTGTTGGGTTGGTTGGTTTAATTTTAAAAAATTATTTTTCTGAGCCATGAGTGTCATGGGACCTGGTTCCCATTTCCGCGTGTCACTAAATGTCTGACCACTAGATTGTACATTATTAAATAATATATAAATTTTAAAATTTACTTAATTACTAACAAATTGTTTTTAATTATCTTGCATAATTTATTTTCTCTGATTCCTGATAGCCTAAAAGATCCTATCAAAGAGGCATGAGAGATTTGTATACGTGAGTGCTTTTGTCAGTTTCTATACAACCTCAGAAAGCGAGTTGTGAATAAAGCCCATGCTACTATTTTGGACCAGTCTTGCATCTCACATTGATCTGACTATATTTCAGCTTAGGTATGGGATGAACTATGCTCTTACTGGCTAGGATATAATTTTAGGAGGTGATCATCATCTGGACGTCAGAGCTGGGGCAGACAAGTGGTCACACATAGGAATGGAAGTCGTATATTTGACATACATCGATGACATATGGTAAGTGATACTATTTATTAATGTATATATACGTTAAATGTGACATGTTTTTTATATTATACAGGCTGTTATTGACCCATCTATTATGGATTTTGAAGTTTATAAGAAGATATATACTGATCCCTATACATGAGAAGTTGTAGGCGACCGACAACGCCATATTATGGTTAATATTTTTATAAAAAATTTCATGAATATAAATTTTATTGTTATTCTAATTTTTCATTATATTTAAAGGAAACATATGAGGCTGTGACTTCTCATTTATGGGAGAGTCAAGCCAAGAGCAAACAAGATTCCATTGACGATTCAGGTTTTGATGAGGGAGCATGGATACATGTGACTTTGCATGGTGTCAAGAAAGACTGGGTGATTGATATTTGTTCACGAATAACACATACAAGTTATTATGATACTTATACGATGTCATTAGTGAGTGTGAATGGAACTCGTGGAGAGTCGTCATTGACGTTGTCGTCCGTTACACAATATGAGGAGAGGTTGAAAGCTCAGGATGAGATGATACAGTAGATGCAGAGAGAGAGGGAGGAGGAGCGTGAGCAACAACGTTAGAGAGATGAGCAGATGTTGTAGTATATGCAGTGACTTACACGTGACATTGATATAAAGTTTCCTCCCCCCGATCCTTCGACTGATCCTCCTCCACCTGACGATAGTTGATGATTTTTGAAGTTTTATGACTGTTTTGTAATTTGGGATGACAAACATATTATGTTTAAAATGTTGTATTACTCTTATGTTTGTTTTAATTTTTTTAATCTTTTCAATGAGTTAAATATTTGTAATTTTTTAATTAATTTTAATTATTTTAATTATTTTTAAATATTTTTAACATTTTAATTATTTACATTATTTTAATTATTTTTAAATATATGTATTTTTTAAATTTTTTTAATTAATTTTAATTAATTTTAATTTCTTTCAATATATTTATTTTTTTATTTTTTTTAAAATTTTTTAAATTAAATTAAATTAATTATAATTAATTAATTTTTTTTTAATTTTGGTATTTTTTGAAAAAATTATTATTTGCGACGAACCGTCACAATTATTTATTTTAAAAAAATCACGACCCTTATTTACGATGGATATTTCATCCGTCACAAATAACTACAACCACGACGTCGTTTTTTTGCCACGATTCATTAGTGACAGACTCCCATCACAAATGACTTTTTGTGACGAGATTCTGTTGCTAATGATCTATCGTAAAAAATGGAAATTTTAGTAGTGCAAGAGGTAGGGGATCTGCAACTTCTCCTTAATTTATACCGTGCAAGTGTGAAATTATCATGCTATAAAATCCTATGTTTGAATGAATGCAATTAACCATAATCAGATAATAATCGAGAAAATAATCACATGAAGAATAAATATGTGATAATTTGGAAATTATAAGAGGAGAATAAATTACATGTTATGTAATTCTGTTGATGACATATTATTAATTCCAGAATTTTGAATGGAAATTTAATTTATACAATATAATGTTGCTTCTAATAATACTATAATTTCAAGAAATAGAATTAATGTGTTAATATTAATTGAAGTAATGAAATAAAACATTACCACTCGAAGAAAATGGTTAACCTATTTTTGTTCAATTTATATAATTGAATTAAAGATAATATTGCATCCCAAGGATAAATGAAGTTATCTTAGAATCTGGGAATTTCTTTATGAAATATAATGTCAGTAAGGGTATTTCATTGCAATTTCCTTTATTTGAGTCATGTTTTGTTTATGAATCTAATTTCAATTAAATGGTGTTTATTCTACCTATTAGATATATAATATCATAAATTAAATTTTATTCATGCTATTTAAATTTCAATTTCAGTCCCTCTCTTTCAAGAGGTTTTTATTAAAATGTTTCTTAAGTCATTAAGGATGTTGATAAATCAAAACTTTTTTCTTTAAGTTATGATATTTCTTTTTGCAATTAATTATTCCATGATTGGGTTTTTTTTCAATAAAATTGTATTATATTGTATTTTTTATTCCTTTATGGGGAAAATTAATTTTTAATTCAAATATCCTTCTATGATGAATTTATTTCTCATAAAAGTATAACATTGTTAAGAATAATTCCCATCCTTCCCAAGTAAGCTCTTTATCTTCCATATCTATGTTTTTTATTCCCTAAAATGTTATGCTTTATATTTGGAAATAAAATTATGTTCCATCTCATGTGATCTTAAAATTTCCATTTCCCACTTTTTAAAAGGATGTTTCACTACCCTTTTTATGATGTATTATTTAAAAAATGTATCTTAATATATTAAAAATGTTTTCCTTATACATTCCTTTGTTTTATTTTCTACTTCACATTTCCTTGAGATAATATTTATTTATTTTTCAAGGATTCACTATTTAAAGTTATTTTAAAACTAAATCATTTCAAAAGTTTTCACTTCACATTTTCAAAAAATATTTTTTAAAGTGACAATAACTTTATCTTTTACAACACTGATAAAATATTTTTCTAAAAACTATTTTATGATTTTTCTTTTAGTTTTATATTTATCTCTATAGTATTTATTTTCCTATAAATTATTTTTTAGGAATCAACCTCTGAATTTTATTATAAAATACTCTTTTTAGGTGATTGAATTTTTGGTATCAACTATTTAAATTCTTGATGTCAATTTTAGTGATACCATCGGTAAATGTTATGAAACCCATTTTTATTTCCATGGGTTCTTTATGATGTGATGAATGATTATTTTAAATTGGATCAAATATGTATGGATTATTGATGGGCGGGGTCCTATATAACCCCCCACTACATTGGTTAAGTTTTTATATCTCTTGAGATAACAAGGTTGTGTGTGTACATGATCATATCATGATTTTTTCACATGATGGTGCATGGACATGATTGCACATATCTTTGTTCATGTGATGGTGGGTGGACATGATAGTATATATCCACATGATGGTGTATAAACATGATCACATATATCTTTGTTCACATGATGGTGCATGAACATTATCACATATGGATTTATTCACATGATTGTGTATGGACATGATCACTTTTTTTCTTTGTTCAAAATATTGTGCCTGGACATGATCTTATTTTTCATTTTAATAAGATTGTTCCTGAACATGATTTATCTCATCCTTATTCATAATATCACAATTTACTATGATTATACTTATACCATATATTTATATTCCTATGATTATGCTCCATAGGTCATATTTATTATCTCATAGTCTTATTCCATGGTACATGTTTGTTTAATTGAGATTATATGCCTTTCTATCATGTTTTATGGAAAACTCCTATCATTCCACGTTATTTTAATAAGATATTTATCTCCTTCTCATGTTTTTCTTTATTCTTATGATCTAACCCTTTGATGATAGGTTTATGATTTTTTACTTACTGAGTGTTTGAGCCCACCCCTCTCTTATGTTTCCATTCCCCATATTATGAAGATGAGTATAACCTATGAGGAGTATATAAAAGAGTTTAGTATAGTTAAATTATAGAGAAATGTTCACAAGTATCGTAAAATAAGTTCCTTATGTAGCTGATCCTCAAAGACACTAAACATTCTATTTTTAGGACTGTGTGATTATTGTGATATTTAATGTTTAATTTATGGAAATGGTGTAAAATAAAGTGATTTTTTTCTTAGATTATCTCACTCGATATCAAAATATATGCGTAAAGTATGTTTTTTTAGTACCAAACCTGAGAGTACAGGCCTGGGGAACCTCAGTTAGTATCAGATCAAGGGTTAATTATTTTTGAGGATTAATTTAGTTATTTTTTAGGGTTAGTTTAGTTATTTTTTAGGGATTATTTTAGTTGTTTTGGGGGATTAAGATGATAAATTTTAGTGAAATAACTAAGGATAAATCTAATTATAGGAAAACATATTAAAGTTTTAGTGAAGTAGATATTGTTTGTTTTCCTAGAAATTACATCTCTGTATAATTATTATAAAATGTATGTGGATGTGGAAAAAATTCACCTAGGGTAAATCACCCTGAAAATGGATGGTTTAGTATCAACCCGTTATTCACTCGGTGCATGTTGAGTGGGCCTAAGACTGCACACATGGATAGACACTCCCATAAGATATGATTTGGTAATTCAAATGCTCTTTATGAACCATTATTAAGAATTTTAGAATACCTTTATGGTATGTTAGAGAACCTAATATGAATATGACCATGTACAACCTAGGTTAAACTAAAGGAGTTATAGGTTGATCCAATTATATCATAGTTTACCCAAAAGTATCATTGATTGAAATGAATGTATCATTGGAGAAGACATATTAGGTTTTCCTTTTCATATTAATATGATCATTTAATCTGATTTTATTGGATATTATTATAACCATTTTGGTTGTAGTATTTGGTTGGAAATAGAATCATGAAAATGAAGTCGTGGAAGGTATGTATCAAGAAAATCCTAAGACTTAGTTAAGGATACATATTTGATGAAAATGGTTGATAATCTAAATATATGTCTATTATGATGGAAAAGGTGAGTTTATTACTCTTAACTAAGATAATGAGTTTTGTATCTCATTAATTTTTTTACCTTGATTCCTGATTATCTTATGGATACCATTATTTATTTTCATTAGTGATTTGAAATTAAAATTGTGGGGATGATGATCAAACATCACTTTTTCAATATTTTTTAGTGTAATTAATTGATATTAACCCCCAATTTCTATTAAACTTTGATTATTTATTGTGTTTTCGTTACTTCATGTCATTTGAGAATAATTTTTAAATACATGACATGTACTTTGATTTTAGATAATTTTTTTTAGGGTTTTTTGGTAAACATAAAATTAAATTTCTTGTTTTTTTATATAATTTTATTTGAAATTAGTAATCATTTTTTTGAAATAGAATTGAATTTTCATATACACTTTTAATTAGAATTACATGATACATAATTGTATTTTAGATGAAAGTTACAGGCTATGTAGAGTCCACAATGAAAAGAGGTGAACAAGTCCTCAACTAGCCACATCAATTAAGCTGTCACACTCTCAAACTACTATGAGACATTAATCACAAGAACACCCCTAACTAGTGAAGAAACTATACATCCTCAGGGTTCTATTACCTACCACACTCCCACCCACCGCATGTGGAGAATCCTAATATGACATGATTTACTAATTGACTACACCCATCCACCTACAAGCCAACACACCTTCATGTACCTTCAACCAAGCAATCAACCACACCTATCCAAAATTACAGACACCCTACCCACCACATGGTGAAGCTTTCAAGTGACCATATGAAGACACTCAACCTACCACATGAGGAACCCCAAGATACTATGCACCCATTCATCAACTTACTATGTGCATCTCTCTAAGCGACTGAAAAAAGATCCTAAATTCACTTCAACCAACCATATGTAAAATCTCATACTAATCCAAGATTCCCCAATCCAACATGAATATAGAGAACCCCATCCAAGTGAAAATATTTCCACTTAAACCCTAAACTTCACACAAATCAAGATTCTTTCCAGATCCCAATGACCAAAGCACTACAACACTTTACTCACTACTACATTACATAACTCACACCAATTGCATACACCCAACCCAATATATACACCATAAACATAGAGCCAAATATAGTGCTACCTCAAACATAATATCATCAGAAACAATGTACAAATAATGAAGAAATACCAATCTCGAGACCAAATGGATGGGTGTTGATCAAGTTGAAAAGGAAGAGTCCTCATCGAGTTCACTGATGATCGATTTATTTCTATGATTTCTACCTATGATAAATCAAAGAAGGTGGGCCATCACACACTCCCAATTCACTAGACACATATATAAATATCATTTCACACTAGATGTTTAATGTAATTCATGTATGAACTATGACACTATCCTTTAGTTCCCAACCCTCCATACAGTGACCTTGAAAATATCACATTCCTAGATCCCTTAAACCTCCACCAAACAAACTCATTGAAACCACATCGAGAAATCTTTCCTACTCCCTATATCAATCCATCACTATACTACTTGCATCAACCTCAACCAAGACTTGAACCTCTTCTACATATGAGTTTCACATTGAAAACTAGTGGAACACTAATCGTGACCCAGGACTGAGTCCAAAAATCATCCATTTTTGGAACCTCGTCAATTCCATGTTCACATTGGAATCTCCTGAACCCGTCCAACCATGCAATAACACAATAATAAACACCCTCTTGATGAGATGCTTGTACAGACAAAAGTACTTAGGCACCATGCCATGCCCAAGATCACAAGGTGTCCAGACCCAAGTATTTCAAGGCTCAGCCTTGAATACCCATTTATTAAGGATCACTTCAAACCCAATATTAAATCCACACCAATGATTCAACACAACATTTTGTGATACAAGACCAACCCTTGAGAGTGGTTTAGTTGTATTTAGGCCTAATCCATTGAGACAGAAGAATACCATACATGAATCCACCAAGAAGACAGGCCCACAATTGAGTATGTATGGTCCCGATTATTCATATGACCAAATATGAAATATACATTATGTGTATCAATCCAAAAAATCCTAAAGTGAGGCTTAAACATCTTATTTTCACTATAACTGTGAAGCACTGAAAATATTTAGCTCTGAATCTTCTTGAATATGTATGTAGATCAACCATGGATGAATTCTATCAATCAAGAATGATAACTTTTTCAATTCTGTTAGGAAGAGGGGTGAGAAAATATGCATTTAAAGGGTATAGGTATTTTGACCCTCTAATGTTTTTTTATTATCACAATCACTTAATGTAACAAACAAACCCAGTACAACTAGACAAATCACCCAATAAGGTCTTTCATAGGGGGAGTCATAATGAAACAACCCAAAACAAGTCTTTTGTATAACCAGAATAAGTCAAAATGATAGAGTACAATATAAAGTAAAAATATACAACCATGAGACTAAAAAATTCAAGCCAAATGGATAAACCTGAAAGCAACCAAGAAAAGACTAAAATGAGCCTCCATCTGACCATCTTCACCACTAAACCATCCCATTATAAAGATGATGAAAACCAAGAGAAGTCAGAAAACTACATGACGCCCTTACCTTTCCACGTGTCCTAAAAAACCACATATACAAACACCCAAGGTAAAAAATAGAGTGTGAGCAAAAATACTATCAGGATTTCACCAAATAATCTATACAAACTATAATATCATGAAAATTTTAGCTCCAACTTTAAAATATATCCAGTTTATAAATCATTTTCATAAGATAATTTTTTTTCCGTAAAGAATTCATTGGTTTTGATAAAATACTTTCATATTAAAAAAAATAAGAAATATAATAAATACATGTAAGAAATTATGATATCATGAGTAAAAACAACTATGGATACACCATAAGATAAACAAGTGAACAATAAACTATGGAATACACTATCATGTATAAAACCAAGAATAAATGAGAAGAACATGATTTTTTCTATAGCCTATGGGAATATGTACTTTGACATAAATAGAAAACACTAATCTAGGAATCACATGAATCTAATTTATATTGAGTCCTTTCATATCCTATCAATATCAAAACCTATAGGGGTGTTACACACACTAAAGTGACATGTTCATTTCCTGATGCACCCAAGGTTCCCAATGTACTAAGTCTGTCAAAAAACATTTGAAAACCATGCTCACCGTTTATAGAAAATTTTAATAGTGAATAATTTACATTTCCTTTCTTAAAAATATAGTTTGTAATAAAAACCACTTTTAAGGAATTTCATCAACACATCGTGTTCCCAAAACCATTTTAAATAAAAACTCCTTTAAAATTATAGATCTATTGTAAAAAATACACTTTAATAATAAATAAATAAATTTCATAAAAAAAACAAATTAATTATAAAATAATATCAATTTAATCATGAATTAGAACTTTTTTATAGATACACCTACCTCAAGAACATAGAGAAATTTTCAAGAATTGGTTTTCCAAAGCTCGGGGTTGAACCTGATCAAAAAGGACTTTAAAGTCCTTAAAAAATATATATTGGGAGGATAGGGGTTAAGAGAGAAATTTGGAAGAGAAAATAGTTTGTAGGGGGTTAGGGTATTTATAGGTAACTTGTAAAATATAAGACCATGATGCAACCTCCCAAACCATGCCATATAATTGGAAAAAATAGGGAGGACCATGACGCAACATATGGACTACACTACAGTCTGGTCAGCCAAAATGTATTCAAGAAACATAGATCCTTACATGCCACAAATACTATATACCAAAGGAGGGACTATGGTGTAGCCAAATACATCATGTCACAGAACCTGGAAACCTGATAAGTGGGCTACATCATAACTTAGATCAACATCGTAGGGGTACCTAATTTGGTATAACCAACCAAATTCTACCCTGAGGACACTACGCTATAGCCACCCACTCTATGCTGCAATATAAAAACACTCTATTCCACAACTTACCTCCATAGAATAAATATTTCAAATATGGTAGTTTATCTAAAAATATACCTCCTAGACTCTACACCATAGTCGTCTTGTCCACTCCATAACCAACATATCTACACCACAGTCTCTTCCCTCCACAACACATCCCCCTATAGAATCCTAGGAAAAATCCAAATTACCTCCAAAACCCCTGGAAATGAAAGTAATAACTTTTAAAATTTAAAAGGAGAGTTTAGAAAAACCTGAAGGGCATTACAATTCTCCCCACCATAAACATTTTCTATCCCAAGAAAGTGCTGAAGATTATAAACTTGAAAAAAGAAAAGGCCACTGAAACCTCATTAACAATCACCCCTCCCATGTCTCATAGATATCCTATCTTTACTTCTAAATTATATGTAACAAAGAATTTGTTTTACCATGTAGTTTATTATCCTTCTAATTCATAATTTGATCTAGTTTCTCAACCACAGTGGTGTTAGGATCAAGATCAACATCTTCCTATTCAATCACATGGTAAGGGTATAGTTGATACCTCCTTAGCTAGGAAATATGAAACAAATCATTTCAATGTCAAATGAGATAGAAATTCCAATCAATAATCCATATTTCTAAGTTGTTCCATGATATCAAAGGGGACAACAGACCTTAGTACCAACTTACCTTACTTACCCATCCAATAGTGTCCCAAGCGAGGTAAACCCAATAATTAACCTCAAACTCTAGAAGATGATGACGATGGTCCACATATGATTTATGATGAATATATATCCTGACCAATATCTTCCAAACCATCTACTCCTTATCCACCATCTCTTAATTACAGATCAGCCCAACCAAGAACCATTCTCATAACTCTGCCCAGTAAAAGGGAGATCTACATGGCCACCTGTATAATGCTTTGAAGGATTCCATATTCATTGAAGCCTGATAAAAATTTTTATAGGAAAATTATACCATAGGAAGATGTTTTTCCAAATAACCACAAAAATAAATCACACATGCTCAGAGCATATCCTCAAGGATCTGGATAGCTCACTCGATCTATCCATTCATCTACAAATGATATGCTGTGCTTAATTTCAACTGGGAAGAAATCACCACTTGAAAAACTTTCCAAAACTTGGTTTTGAACCATGTTCACCTATTAAAAACAACCACAAAAGAAACCCCATGAATTCTCACAACCTATTGGACATACAAGTTCCAGAGCTGATTCACCTTCGTTATCTCTTTAATAGGAAGGAAATGTTCTGATTTTGTAAGCTGATCATCGATCACCCAAACCATATATTTCTCACTAGGATTACATGGTAAACCAATGGAAAATTCAATGTATATATTACACTATTTAAATATTGGAATGGGAAAGGGTTTCAACAAACTATTAAGTCTCTAGTGTTCATCCTTAATCCTCTGAAAAGTAAGGAACTATGACAGAAAATCTGCAACTAACTACCTCATCCCCAACCACCAATATCGATGTATCAAATCATGATACATCTTATTAAACCTAGGGTTTATATACCATCAAGTCCAATGTCCATCATCCGTCAATTATTGCCTCATAGATATAGGAACAACCAACCTACCTCGAGAACACAAAGCACCCATGGGATACCAAAAACACCCACCTGAGGTCTCCCCACAATTTTAGATTTTACTAAAATGTTAGAAATTAGAATCTATTACCCGTTAGATCCAAATATTCTCATATAATTATGATTCATCCTTTATATAATCCAATAACACTTTCCCACCATCCTCTTCCACTCCCAAGGTCATCTTAGTGAGAAAGATCATCAGAGACTATTCCACCACTAATTCCTTCAAGGCTTGAATCAGTTTATTTCCTCTCAAAGAATTAGAAACCAAATTACCTTTTCTAGGTGTATAATCAATATAAAAATTTAAATTCTAAATATACTTAGCTTGGAATGTATTTCATAAGTTAAAATACCTCTGAGTAAAAATTCACTTCAGGATCTTATGATCTGAATATACCATAAAACACTCCCCAAAAAGATAGTGACACCATGCTTTGAGTGCATGCATAACTACTAATAGATCTAGGTCATGGGTAGGATAGTTCTTCTCATGTGGGTGTAGCTGGAGGGATCCATATACCACTACTTTCTTTCCTTGCATTAAGACACATCCCAAACCCATTACAAATGCATTAGAAAAAATGTCATGATTTGAACCTAGTTCCAAAAGAATTAGAATGGAAACTAAATTCAACCTCACCTTAATTTCCTCAAAAGATATCTGACATTTTCCTTTCCATTGAAACTTAACACCCTTATGCATCAAATATTTCATTGGTGATGCAATCTTGGAAAGGTCCTAAAAAACTACTTGTAATATCTAGATAAACCCAAGAATATCCGCATATCAAAAACATTTCTAGGATGCTCTCAAGATATTATCACCTATATCTTTTCAAGATCTACTACTATTCCTCTCTTATATATAACATGACTTAGAAACTTCACTTCCTAGATCCATAGTTCACACTTGGAAACCTTACCATACAAGTGATATTCCCTCAAGATTCCAAGGATAATATCCAAGTGATCTCGATACTCCTCCTATGACCTAGAGTACACTAAAATATCATCCACAAACATGACTATGATTGAGTCCAAAAACTAATGAAATATTTGGTTCATCAATGAAATAAATAACATAGGAACATTAGTGAGAATACATGGAATAACCAGAAACTTGAAATTCCCATACCAACTGCTTAACAATGTATTAGGTATATCCTATTCTCAAACTCTTAACCTATGGTACCCTGACTAGTGGTTAATATTTGAAAACCAATGATACCCTCTATGTTGATCAAAGAGATGACCAATTATCTACAAGGGATACTTGTTCTTAAAAGTCACCTAATTTAGCTTTCAATAATCAATTCAAAGTATGAGGCTCTTGTATTCCTTCTTAACAAAGAGGATAGGTGAAGCCCAAGGTGACATGTTAGGAAGATAAAATACCTGAGACTCGAGGTTTGTAATCTGGAATTTCATTTCAATCAACTCAATAGGTTCCATGTCATAAGATGACATAGAAATGATCATAGTACCAAAGAGTAAGTCAATAGTGAACTTGACCTATCTCTATGGTGGTAACCCATAAAAATTGTCTGGAAGGACCTCAGGATACACACACAAAACGTCAGTAAGTGGGATACTCAATAAAGAGTCAAAAACATTAAGGAAAATCTCCAATAATTGTCATGAGATCATTCTATCATAAAGAACAATGGGCCTCACTCTCCCAGATCTAGAATCCCACTCACATTAAAAGATACGAGAGGCCCCATAAGGAGATAAAAACTGAACTCAATTATGATATAAGTCTATTTATCCCTTTATACTAATCACATGATCCATTATAATAACTAGGTTGAAGAAATCAAGATCAAAAACTATGAAATACCACACCACTTTGAAGTCGGCAATCGTCACCCAACATGTGGGACATTTGAAACCTTGATCAAACCACTTTCCTAATAGTGTGGAAAGATCCAATAAGAATGAAATAAGTTACAAACACAATACTAACATTTCAAGAAATATTGATGATATAAAAGAATGAGTAGCACTTGTATCAAATAAAGCTAGCACCATAGATGAAAAATAAGCACCATACCGTTAACAGTAGCCAGACTTACATCAGATTACTACAACACATACTTCATTTCATAAATATGTTTATTCTATACTCCCCCCTAAGCTCTCTTAGCCACATGAACATCCCATTATCTTATAGGTAATACCCACCACCCTTGGTAGCATCATAACGAACCTACAAACCCTTACTGAGACTGGATTCAACCTTACTTCTTGTGACATCTTTCAGAAAAATGACCGGGATGAACATTTTATCCATAATAGTGAAATTTTTTGGGCACTTTCATATAGTTAGAATTTATATTAATAGGATTTCCACACTGATATCAAAATAATTGATGCTATCTTGAAGAATCCCATGAAACTAGTCCTGATAAAAATTAAACATCCTTGCATTTCCTTTTTTATCTTAAAGACATGATCTGGCTAACAATTGTAGCAACTAAATATATACCCAAACACATTATCACAACTATGTCTGCCTCATCCATAGTATCTTTGTCTACCACCTTAATAAAATTCATAAGGCAAAAGATAATTAGAATCAAACGAATATTAGTCCTCAACCGCATCTCAAACCTTTGAGCTTTGAGGTGGTCATTAGTAATGATATTGGGTTCTAGGTGTATGAACTCAGAATAATAGGTGGAATACTCTAAAACTATATGATCCCATTACTCTAAGTTTAGATATTCCTGGGTCTTCACCACTCACAACATTTCAGGATAAAATTATTGGTTGAAGATCTTCTTGAAAGAGGTCTAAGTGAGGTCCTCATGCAACTTAGCTTTCATGATAGATTCCCACCATCTCCTTCCCGGTCCCCCAATCATGTACATGGAGAAAACCAACTTAGAGTCCTTAGGAGTTTTCATAAAATGGAATATTATTTTGATCCACTCAATCCACTATTTAGACTCCTGGGGTCCTTTATCACCACAAAATATGGGTGGATTCTTCTTAGTAAATTATGAGCTATGATCCACCACTCATCCCTAGTTCCCAACACCTGCCCATCCTTAAGTCTGAATAGTTTGAATCATCACTTCCACCTAAGAAGGTTCCACTGGAGGATTTTCCTATGGAACTTGTCTCATGAATTCCTCTCTTAGACTCACAAGTTCTCTTCTAGGAGGAATTTTCTAAAAAATAAAAGAAAATAACTAATTATCTCAAGAGAAAATTCCCAAATCATAAGACCAACTTCCAAAATCCATATTAATTCCTTTAAATAACAAGAATTTAAATAAATTATTTATTCTATGAAAGAAAAAAGAAAAATAAAAATGAATAATTTAATTAAAATAAAATATAAATCTAGTTATTTCAAATGAACTCAAACACCAAATCTCAGGCTTGGTAAAAATCCCCTAAACACCCATGGTAACTCGAGTTTAGATACAGAAGTGAGCTAACTAGGAACCCTCTCATACTTACTATCCAAATTCTAATGATTCTAAATCCCATATACCAAATACCCTGAACCAAACCCATATAGTTTCATAACACTTTTGGTTGGGTAATGTATATGATACCATTTTGTAATGGACCAACCATGGTCAAAAAGACAAATCACCCATGAAGGTCCTCCATAGGGGGAGGTGTATGAAACAACCCAAAATAAGTCTCATGTATAACTAAAATAAATCAAAATGCCAGAGTATAATGTGGAATAAAAATATACAACTATGAGATATACAATGTAAATAAAAATGGATAAAAATTAAAGAAACCATGACAAGACTAAAACTTACCTCCATATAACCATCTATCACCACCAAACCATTCCACTATGAAGACGATGACAACCAACAAAAGATGAAAAACTACATGACACTGTTACTTTTACATAAATTATGAAAAACCACATCTATAAACATGTAAGGGAAAAAGCAGGGTGTGAGTACAAAGCCCAGTACGATTTAACCAAAGAATATATAAAAATTCTAATATCATGAAAACATTATATCTATTATTAAAAAAATTTAGTTTATAAAGATTTTTTATAAGATAAAATATTTTTTAAAACATCCTTTTGTTTTTATAAAATACTATCATATTCATACAAATAAGGAATATGATAAGTACATGTAATAAAGAATGATAGTATGAACAAAACCAACTATAGATTCACCATAAGATAAACAAATGAGAAATTAACCATGGAATATAGAATCATTCTCTAAAACCAACCATAAATGACAAAGCATAAGATTTTTGATCTATCCCATGGGGATATGAATTCAAACATAAAGAGAGAACACTAAACCAAGCATCACATTAATATAATCGATATTAAGTCCTTTCAAAATATATTGATATTGAAACTTCTAATAGTGTGATACTCACTAAAGTGACATGTCCTTTTCCTAATGTACCCAAGGTTACCAATGTGCTAAGTTTTCCATAAATCATTTTAAAAGCAAGATCACCATTTATAGAATATTTTCACAGTGAATCATTACTACTTCCATACTTGAAAATATATTTTTAATCAAAACCACCTTTAAGGAATTTCATCAACACCTCATGTTACAAAAACAATTTTTAATAAAAATCCCATTTAAAACACAGATATTTGGAAAAAAATCCACTTTGATACTAAATTAATAAATTTCATAAGACAAACCAAAATAATTATTCAATAAAATAAAGTTAATTATAAATTAAAACCTTTATATAGAGACACCTACACCAAGAATACTACCAAGAATTTATCTACCAAATATTGAGGTTAAAACTGATAAAAAGGGATTCAAAGGCCTTTAAAATCTCTCTTGGGCAGCTAGGGATTGAGAGAGGAATTTGTAAGAGAAACCAGTTGGAATGGGTTTAAGTATTTATAGGAATTTTGTAAAATAGAAGACCACAGTGCATCCTCCTAGACCATACTACTAAACTGGATGAAATAGGGTGGACCATGACGCAATAAAAGGGACTACACCATATCCTTCCCAACCAAAATGCCTCAAATAACCACAGTGCCTTACATGTCGTAGATCCTATATACTAGGGGTATGACTATGACATAGCTGAATACATCACCCTGTAGAACCAAGAATCCTAATAAGTGGGCTATGACATAACCTAGCTCCACACTGTAAGGGTACCAAATTTTGTAGAATCAACCAAATTACACCCTGAGGCCACTATGCTATAGAAACTCGCTCCACACCGCAGTAGTTAACCACCCTATGCTACAAACTACCTCCATGGAGTAGTTATGCCAAATATGGTAGTATCTCTAACAATATACCTCCTAGATTTCACACTGCAACCGTCTCATCCACACCACAACCACCCTCACTACACCATAATCTCTACCCTCTATAGCAAAACCCCCTGTAGAATCCAAGGTAAAATCCAAATTACCTTGAAACCCCCCATAAATCAAAGTACCAACTCTTAAACATTAAAAAGAGAGCACAAAAAAACCTGGAGGGTGTCACATTTAAGGTGTTTTTTAACCTTTGTTTAAATATATTTTAGCTTCATGCATTTTTTACATCATGATTAACTCTATCACATCATGAAACATTATTCACACCATGAAGGCTCATTGGGAATTTCATATCACATCACAAATGGATTTTAAGGGGAGTAGTGATGGTGTTTTTTCATAACCCTCTTTCACACCTTGAAGCTTGTTTTAGGCCATGAATAAACTAAGGAATATTTTATAGTTTCTATAATAATGATATTCATGTAGTGAATTATTAGTTCACGACATGAAAAAGTTGAGAATACAATCAACACCTTTATTTATTATGGTCAAAATATCATTAATCTAGTATCTTTTGACTTAAATGAATTTGATAGAATTCCATAAGTTTCCCAATATATTTAGAGGCTATAAATAGACACCTTTGGAGTCTTGGATCTCATATTTGAATAGCTATGAAAACTACTTTCCTCTAAATAGTTCTTGATTGATCCAAAATATTATTTTTCAAGATATCTCCAAGAAACTTCCAATTCTAAAAAGGAAAACCAAGATTCAATGGATTTAATCCAATTTCCTTTCCCCCTTTTAAGAATTTTTCTTTCTCCCTTATGGTAATTTATTAAAGGCTATTATTCTTTTATATTCTCTCTCTCATCATTATCTTCTAAATATTCTAAATAGATTTGATTTATTTTTAAAGTGTTTTTAAAAAAACCTCTCTCATATTCATCTTCTTCTTTAGGTTCTCACCATCATTAAAGTGGGGGTTCTTGGTTCTAGATCTTAATTAAAAACAAGGGTCTTCTTTTTGGATCTTGGTTTTCATTAAAGCCAATGTATTAATTTCTTCTTCTTTTGGTTCTTGGTTTTTGTTAAAACCAAGGGATAAATATAACCCTCTCAAGAATTATTAAGGGGTGGAGACATAGGGGCTCATTCTTGAGCTATTGCCAGAGTCCTTTATTAAAGAGTTCCTTTTTAATTTATTCAATTTATTTTTCGCTACACTTAAGGTTTATAAATTTCATTACACTCAATTTAATTTGATTATTTTATTATTAAGTCAAATTATTTCATGATAAATTATTTTATTTTATAACATAATTTAAAAATTGTTTTTAATGTCAATTCACCCCCTATTTCCATTTTATATCCGATCCATATTTGGCATCAAAAGGGTTATTTGTGTTTTTCTCAAAATATCATTATTTTTAAAATTAATTATTTTTCTAAATATTAACTGATTTCAAAGTTTGATATTTTTGATGACATATTTTTCAAATAAACATGGTTCTCCTGAAGGGAAATCTATGGGACATGTACCTTATTCTAATAGTTCTAATTATAGTTATTGGAATAATCCAATGTCAACCTTAGATTTATTGGTTGTCCTGTAAATAAAATTGTTATTCATGATTATATTCCTACTAGTGAAAGATTAGAAAAATAGACACTTTATGATATTGTTACTTTTGAATTAGATGGTAAATATTTTAATGCCTTGAATTATGTATTAAAAAAATAATTTAATTATATATCTATATGAAAAACTACCCATGAAATCTAAAATATTTTAGAAGTTATTCATGAAGGAATGAATAAAGTTAAAGATATTAGACTTGATATTTATAGACAAGATTTCTAAAGTTTTAGTATTAATCTAAATGAATATATTACTAATATGTTTACATGATTTACTAAAATAAAAAGTGTTAGCAAGTCTCTTGGTGATACTCTTACTATAGAAAAATTAGTTAAGAAAATACTTTGGGTTTTACCAAGTAATTGGGAACCCAAAGTAATGGAAGTATAAGAAGTTAAAGACATAAATAACATGCTGGTTGAGGAGATAATTAGATATATCATGACCTATAGGATCATAATTAAGTGACAAGATGATAAATAATCCAAATAATTCAAGGATAAAAAGATAATTGATTTTAAATAAATTAATGATGACTCATATGAAGGATATGAAATAAATCATCTTTCTAAGAATATGGAATTTTTTTTCAAAATAAATAAGTCCTACTAATGTGCCAAAATGAATATGATCAAAGTAAAAAAGAAGTGATGTAATTAAAATGAAATAATAAAAATCATATAAGGTAGAAATTCCCCTTGATCAAAAATTAAAACAAGTAGAAGAAGAAAAAAAATATAATAAAGCCTTCAAGGTTTCAACTATGAGTTAAAGAAATTATTTCCTCTACTCAAGAGAATTAAGCAACAAAAGTTCAAAGTGTCTCATGGCTTAAGTATAGGTTTGTAACAAAGTAAACTCAAACTTCTATTTTTTATCCTGCTCAAATTCCACTTCTTACTCTTATTATTCTTCTAATATTCTAATCTACGAAGATATAAAATATTCTCATGATCAAATTGAAGAAGGTTTTTTCAAAATAACTTCTATGTATAAAGAACTTAAAATTAATTATAATCAAGCACTTAAAGAAAAGGATTAACTATCAATAAAAAAAAATGAATTATTAACTAAATTGAATTATCAAATTAATGTGAATGAGTTTCAATAGACTATAAATGATCTAAAAAATTATTGCATTAAATTCACCCAGTAAGAAAAGAGTCTAAATAAAATATTTTTTTATAATGCTATAAAAAATAATTTTGGAATTGGTTTTTCAAAAAATGCCAGTTCATCCAAAAAACAACATTTGTAAAAGGATTTTATCAAAAAATGTTTTGTAATTATTGTTGAAAATAATTAAATATAATTTATGAATGTAATTTAAAGAAAAAAAATGATATTTTAAACCAAAAATTATCTATCTTTCATCCCATATCTCATCTCAAAAATTGTTTTCAAAACAAATTTGGGTACCAAAATTCATATTTTCTAACATAGGTGGACCCAAAAATCATAATTTATTATATTATAAAGAAACATGTCTAAAGAGTAAATAAAAAAATAAAATTAAAAAGGGTACTTGGATATTGTATTCCCTTGACACATATGTGGTGACCTCTTTGAATTTTATTAACTTGAAAAAATCAGTGGAGGATAAATAACCTTCATAAAAATTCCAGAAGTAAAATAATTTCTATAGGTACAATCATTTTTCTCAATTCAATGATTATAAAAGATGTTTTATTCATTGATGGTTTAAAAAAATATTATAATCATTATCCAATTGCAAAAAAATGGTTTTAAAATATCTTTAAAAAATATTATTGCAAAGTTTTTGATTTCAAAGGAAAAATTTTATTTATGGATTTTCATTTTCAAAATGTTTATATTATCAATTTAAAATATATTTCTTCTAAAAATGTTTAATGTTTAAGAATTAAATATAGAGAGTCTTGTATTTGTAATATAATCCCTGGTAATTGTAGTGCACACACACACTCACTAAGATCAACTAATATCAACTAGTATAATATTTACCAAAATTTTATTTCAAATATAATTCTGTTTGTGAACCCTTCCAATTTGGTAAGAGAAGAAAACCTCTTTAAAATATAAAAAAGAAGTATCAACCTCTAAATCCCTTGATCTTTTTCACCTTGATTTTTTTTGTACCAACTTAATTTGAAAGTATCAAAGGAAAATCATACTCTTTTATGATTGATGCTGATTATACATGATTCTATTGGATCTTTTTTTTAACACACAAATATGAGGCTTATAAAGTCTTCATAAGATTCACTAAGAAGGTGGGAAATGAAAAAGGTAAAAAAATAATTTATATTCAAAGTGACCATGAAGGATATTTTGATAATAAAGAGTTTGATGAACTTTGTGATTCACATGGTTATAATCATACTTCTTCTACTCCTAGAACATCTCAAAAAAATAGGGTAGTCAAAAGAAAAAATAAAAATCTTCAAAAAAAATCTCACGATCCCTCTTGAATGATTTAAAATCCCTTCATTAAATTTGGTTTTAGGTAGTCAATACTACTTGCTATATAATAAAATGTGTTCTTGTAAAACCCTTCCTAAAAAATAACCCTTATGAACTTTGAAAAAATAAAACTGTGAAAGTTGCCTTTTTCAAAGTGTTTGGATATAAATGTTATATTCTTAAAAATAAAGAAAACCTAGGGAAATTTTATCCAAAATCCAACAAATAAATCTTTCTTGGGTACTCTAACTCAAGTAAATCCTATTGAGTATTCAAGAAAAGGACCAAAATTACCAACGAGTCTGTACCCAAGTGCTAGAGGCTCCTTCCTGGCATCCAAAAGGCCTAGGATCAAATTTGGGCAGGGGAAGAATTCTTGATTTTCTGTAGTAGGGTATTGTTGCAGTACTGTAGCAGCCCTAGTACTATAGCAGTACTATTCATTGTAGGGTCATTTGAGCCAAAAAATGGGCTTTCAGGCCTTGTATTCAAACAACTTATTCTTGGACCTTCAGGATATGTAATGGGTCTCCCTCTACCCAGTCATAAAGAGGTATTTTCTTTAATAATAAAAATGTGGCTTCGACCCCAACCTTTAAAAAAATGGACCAAAACCATTGAAGAATCCATTCATATCAAATTCAATAAAAATATTCCAAAACCTTCATCCTATTTCAAAGATGAGTATAACCTTAAACCTTTTACTTTTAATGATCCACATTCTCCTAAAAAGCCTATATAAGTTGAATATTATTCCAATAATTTACCTAAATCTTTGAAAAAAAATCTAAATACCATCCCTTGGAAGATATTATCAAGGATTTTCAAGATAAAACTCGTACTAGAAGTTATTTGTTAAATGAATATGAGCATCATTCTTTTGTTTCATTTTTAAAACATAAAAAACATAATGATTCTATTAAAAATAAAAAATGTATTTTTTCTATACAAGAAGTGCTAAACTAATTCCAATGGAATAATGTTTTAAATATTGTTGAAATACCCAAAGATCATATAATTATTGGTACATAATGAGTTTTTAGAAATAAATTAGATGACCAATGTAACATAATATATAATAAATCTAGAATCATAGATAAATACTATAATCAAGAAGAACACATTTATTATGGTGAAATATTTACACCCTTCACTCAACTAGAATCCATTATAATATTATTGTCATTCTCCACCCATCTAAATTTTATAATTTTTCAAATGTATGTTAAAAGTGATTTTTTAAATGGATTTATTTATGAAAATGTTTTTTCCAAACAACCACCTGGTTTTGAAAATCTAGAATTTAAAAATTCCATTATGAAGTTAACAAAATAATTATATGATTTAAAAGAAGATCCCTAGGATTGGTATGAAAGGTTAATAAGTTTTCTTTTATCAAATGATTTTAAAATGGGAAAAGAGGATTTGAATTTATTTCTAAAAAATGTTTTAAATGACATTTTTATTATTCAAATATATGTCGATGACGTAATTTTTATATCAATAAATTAATCTATTTTTAATGAATTTTAAAATCTTACGAGAAAATAATTTTAAATGAATTTTATAGGTGAGTTAAAATTATTTCTTGGTTTTAAAATTTCTCAAAACAAGGATGAAAATTTTCTTAGATAAATAAAATACACTAATTAACTTATAAAACATTTTGGTATGGATCATGCTAATTAAATGAGTACCCTAATGAGTATTTATTATAAGTTAACATCGGATGAACCTGATAAAATGGTTAACAATTTTTTTTACAGATTTATGATTGGGAGTCTTCTTTACCTTACTGTGACCCAATTTGTAACATATCTTATTTTCCATGTATTATTTTTAGATATTATATATATTTTTTTCCTGGATAAGTGCTAAGAAAATGTGTGATTTTGAGGCTTAGAGTCCCCAAAAAAATGTTTGAAAAATATTAAAATATTTAATAACACGCACGCGTGTTTTTCAAGAAAAAGTAGAATAACTATTAAATAGGTGCCTAGATAATAAATAAAAGGGAACCATTGAGTTTATAATAGTGGCTTTACCCTAGGTGTGACCTAACATTGGTCGGTGTGAGTCGATTGTGGAAAGTCATCTCAGGTGTTTTAAAAGAATAAAATAAATTAAGAAAAATTTATTTTATTTCATTGACGCAACAACATGTTTATTTTTAAATTGAACATTTATCAAAGATTTAGGGTTAGTATCATAACCCTAGAATTATTTAGAGACTCTGGGAAGAAACCTACGGAGAATCCTCTCAAGAAAGTGACGACGGAGCTTCAAATCGGTGATTGGTGGATGCTGATCTTGACAGATCTTTCCAAATACAAAGACACAACTTCATTATTCATCAGCGATCAATCCAAATCAATGTATGGATTTTGATTTAATTGGTTTATTCCCTATACCTTATTTCTATAATTAACATGGATCAATCAACGAACAGATTGATTAAAAAATCGTGTATATTGTGAGTTGGGATTGATTTAATCTGGTTATTTAACCTAAATCCCTCGATCTTGATCATTGGCCAAGAACGCTTGGCCAACGATAATAAACCTTCATTCTTGTGCATTCCTCCCTTCGTTCTCCACGTTCTTCATCGTTGGAACCCCATAGTTCCCAGGTCAACATTTTCAAGTGGTTCAAAACTCGATCAGACCCCTGAATTTGAGGCGAATCGACAACCAAGGATGGATATGTGTAGATAGGGACCTAAGGATCTTGAATATACTATCGTTTAATTTTTCAAGCATAGAAGGAGGCATTATGGTCTGCAGAAGAGACCATCAGTGCAAGGTGGAAGTATCCGGTGTAGGAAGCAACATATGGCAGTGTCGGTGGCCGCAACCCTGGGTGGTAGAGCCATGTGTGGAGAGTGCGATGGTGGTGGGATGTGGAAGAGGATGCGAGTGCGGCAGTGACATATGTGGCAGAGAACGCAGGGAGAGGAGGTAGATACGGGATAAAGATGACATATGTGGAGTGGGATGGGCTAGGAAGGCTGATTCAGATCGGTAGGCTGGGTCGGGATGGTGGGTTAGGTGAGGTGGAACCAGGTTGGATTTGGGGAACTCAGGGCAGATACTGATTCTGGTTGACCATGGTAGTTGACCGTGCAGTGCGTTTTATCGTGCGGTGCGGTCGACCAAGAGGAGAAGCGGTAGTTGGAGCTAACGTAGGTGAAGTGACCATGGAGGTCGACCAAAGCGGTCGACTAGGTGTGGCAGGTGGACTGACCGTGATGGTCAGTCCAGGGGTGGCCGGTCTGCACGGTAGGTCTGTAGGCCCCCGAAAGGTCTGTTGGAAATTTTTTTCAAATGGCCACAACTCTTAAACGGAGTATCCAATTGATGATCCATATTCAGTGTTGAGACCCTAACATTGAGATGATATTTATGAGAAAAAGGGTGGGTTTTTAGTGCGTACCGTTATAAGTTGAGCGTGTTCCCTTATTCCTTTCTTTGAGGGTGCAGTGCAGCATTACATCCACATCATTGGATTGTAATCCCCTCTAGGGGTCGAGTCTCAAATAGAGTATGGAATCTCTCTATGAGACTAGATTGTGACCCTCTATCACCCTTAGTAGAGTTTCTGGAATTGGAGCGACCTTTTTCAGAAGGGCATGGATCCTTCATCTAGCGGGTCACATTGACAGGGTTTGTGGAATCATTGGCATATGACCCCCTGCATATCTGGTTTATCCAGATTGGGTTTGTGGTGTCCCCCAATGGTTCTGGGTGTGATCCCCTATAACATCCAAGGTAAATAAAGAATATTACCTTTTCATATTTATCCATTTTTGTTAAGAAAATGTTAATATTAATTTAACGGGAACGCTATGCTCGATGGCGTACCCAATACGCAACACTGAGTTTCTTTGAAATCTTACGTTGCACTCTAATAATAAAATAATATTATTTTAAATGGTAGTGAACGCCTAGCCATTGTAATGGAGGGAATGAACAGTACTAACTACAAAATGATTATATATGTTTGTCAAATATTTTTACTTTTTTCCAATAAATGTTAGAGGCTTAAAATGCGAATGAATCCAATTTTAAGCATAAATCTTCTAATATTCTTTAAAAGGTTGATTAACCACCTTTTGATGGTGAACCCTTTTTAAATATACTTTTGAAGATGTTATATGTTATATTTGACAAAATAAAATCCTTCTTTAGAATCTGGACATCAAAATTTACTTTGTGTAAATTTTTGTTATTTTTCCGATAAAGATCAGTTTTAGTGAAAATGTTGTATTTTAATTCAAAACCTATTTTTAATCTAATTTATTTATATGATTAGATCATCTTTTGAATTGGTTTTAAAGTGAAATTAGAATATATTTTTACCATTTAATCCAATGGTGGTCATTGGAATTAATTTCACTTTGAAATTGGACTTAAACTAGTGTCAATTTTTTAATAGATATTGTTTCTTAAAAACACGCTATTTGTTTTGACAACGGGAATTAATTATTAAATTAATTAATGCAACTTTTATATTTTGAATTTTTTTAAAAAAAACATCATTTTTGAATTTGTAATATCAAATATAGCTTAGGGTGAATTTTTGGTATTTTTTTGAAAAACTTCAATTTTTGATGAATAGTGAAACCACTAAGTGGTAGTTAAAAAACTGATTTTTCATTTAAATGAAACTTTACCAATTCTGTGATTTGAATTTCAAAAATACGACATACATGGTTTTCATTATGATGTAAAATTTGGTTCAATGGGATTAAAATAATTTTTGGGTGAATAGTAACTTTTAAGTTTTATTAATCACGATTAAAGGTAATTAGTGTAATTTAAGGTAAAGATAAGGTTATAATAATATGAAATGACCTTGACACATGTCCTACCCTTATTGGATGAGTTATTTCTGATAAATACAATCCATGAGTCAACTTGGAGACCCCATGAAGCCATTTTTTTAGGAAAATGACATTAATAACTTTTTATTTAAAGTTAAAATAAAAATGTCACAAACATGTATTGTTTTACTAAAACAATTTTTATATGGGGTTATACAAGTCATATTTTTGACTATAAATATCCATTAGAAAGATAAAATGATTTCCTATATCATAGTATTTTTTTTATAATTTTTAGACATTATATAAATTAATTTATTTATGACACAATGATGATGCAATGATTACCTCATTAATAACTGATTTAAATAAAATGAGAAGATAAGGTAAAATATAAGAATTAAACTTGTCAAAAACCTATTGTATTGGTGGATTTATAACCCTTATCACCTTATCCTTGAAATATATAATTTTGGAACCTTTAATATCCAAAAATCATTTTATAATAAAGTAACCTTTCAAGACATTCCAAGAGTGCCCCTCCTCCCTCTTATAAAAGGCCCCCACCTCTACCCCCTTACCCCCACCTCTCAAGCCTTTGGATCGACCAAAATCTGATCATTTTATCTCTAAAAATCCCTCTATTCATCCTAGTATCCTTAACCTTGGAAGAAAGCTCTTCAAGAAACCCTTTTGGTTCAAACCAAGAGGAGTTACCCGATTTAAAGGTAATGTCTTCACTTGTGTTATTTTGTTTTATTTTGCTTATACAACCCCCTAAACTCTTTTTATTCCTTAATTTTGTAACAACACCAGTATCTTAAATATACTAGGATGTTTTTATGTGAATTATTCGTGCTACACTTACACACACCTCCGTCTAATGGTTAAAGAACATACTGTTTCTGTGGATGTTGAATTACTGCCTCACGAAACGATGATTGTTCAATCTTCTCTTAACACCTTTCATGGTGGCTATTATGAGGTCACTATATTTTATATATTATATATATGGTATTTATGTTTTCTATATGCTTCTGTATTTTATATTTAAAACATACCTTTATTCTTTTCATGTTGTGCAAATGCGGTAATTTCATTCGAGGAAGTGTGGACTACCGCCCCCTCAAGTGATGTGACTCATTCATGCAATACATGGAATATATAAAGAATGAAATTAATGAACATATGTGACCTATATAACATATATATTATACTGAAATTATAATATATGTATATATCTCTCATCTAATTTTATTTCCATTAATGTTCCAAAGCAATGAAAGTAGCGTTCATGCGTACGTACGACCTACCGTCTCCATGAACGGTGCATTTCATTTATTTTTATCTCAAAATATTATGGAATAAGTATAAAACGAATATATACTGGATATATATGATATTTAAATCATTAATAATATTCTGGATTTGATGTACATACAACTACATTGACAATGCTTTTCAAACAAGATCATTTTTGACTCATGTACCGAACATCGACAAAACGTATGATATAAACTCACATAATTAACTAATTATTATAACATGATAATATATGATATTAATTGAATAATAAACTTTAAGTTATGTCCTTAATAAATTATAAATTGAACAAAGTTTATTATTCAGGAATATAAAGAAATGAACAAGACAAGTCGGACTTGAGGTAAGGGATCCAACCTCTCTCTTTCTTTTTAAGTACTGTCTTTTATGTCACTTCTTTTAATCTCCTCTTTCTTATGTTGGGGGATGTTATTATATATTACTCTAACTGTAATTTTTATGTTCATATTATGAGAGACTATATTTGATTTCATCAATCCATTTTTTGGAAGTTTTAAGTGGCGTCGTTAGGCTGCCGAGTTTTCATAAGGGATTTTTCATCTCACTTTTATTCCCGTGAGATTTATGCTACATTTTCCACCATTTCCTTTGAGTGGTGTATGTACTGCCCATTATTATACTCTTTGTGTAATATACTTTTGTTTATGGGTATTTACATCAATGTTGTATAGTCCTTCTTTCATGGGGTGTACGTTTCGAAAGTTACCCAATTCTGTAAGGGAACCTTTCACCCTCCTATTTTTAAAAGACTTATTTTTTTTGTCTTTTAAATTACATATTATTATGTTGGGATATGTTCTTATATATCCTTATTGCTGTAAATTTTATGTCCAAGTGATGAGATACCCTTTATCTCTCTCATCAACTCTTTTTATAAAATTTGATGTGACGCAGTTAGGCTATCGAATTTGTGCAAGGGAACTTCTTAACCCAATTCCAATTCTTTGGGTTAAACCTCTACTTCTTGATCACGTCGTGCTATGAATATGTGTGGATGACATCTGATTGTTTTACAATGAGTATCCACTTATATTTAGTGTATTTATATTTGTCACACATAATTATGTCATTTCTTTATCCTTGCTCTAATGGCATGATCCTTGATTGGGATTACATCTCAATTTCTTCTCATTGAGACATTTCTTAATGATATGCACTTTTATTCTTTTATAAAGTGTATATACAGCCCCTTTGACTTTCTATATCCATATTATGTCTATAATAAAGTCATTTAAATGTTTTGAAAATGGTCTACATTCATGTGGCTTATAATTTAAATGTTCAAAATGGAAAAGGAATCTTTTATTAAAACATTATTTTAATTGGTTTAAAAGATTTATTCTTTTAAACATTTAGCATCCATGTACATGTTTTAAAAATGGTTTTAATGATTTATTTTTATGGGCATGAATGTTTTAAAACCCTTTCAAAAGTTTCTAAGTGGTATGGGACACTTTGATTCTAAAATCTCTTTTAAATGTCTTATTTTAATATTTTCAAAGTATAAAGGGATTTTTCTCTCATAGAGTTTTAATGATTTTATTAGATGTTTTTATTTATGATAATATCATGATGTGATCTCTAGTGATTGAAATGTGGAAATTTTATGTTTCTTTTATGTATGTTTTAAGTGTTATGATTATGTTATGATTCTTGGGAAATGTTTATGAAATCGGGTGGTTCCATGATAAACTAAGGGCGGGTGAGCCCGATATAGCTCTCCAATTCATTGGGTAACGCGAAGGGGTTAAACATTAAGGTTTCTACGAATAGATTTAGGGAATATACTGTGATGAGTATTCTAAACGTAACCATGAGAGTTACTCCCTACGTAAGAATGTTATGAATGCCTCAAGTTACCTTTATGTCTTATGATTTATATGTGTTATTCATAAATCTTATGATTTCATGAGGTATGTTAACGTGCTTATGTTTTATGAGTAATGTATGATTTAATTGATTCTTATGTATACATGTACTAATTTTTCCTTTCCGTATTTCTATATCCCTTACTGAGATTTTTATGCTCATCCCAAGTTTTTGAAATGTTTTTCACAGGTCAAGGGAAAGGTACATGATATGATGATAGTGTCAAGAAAGAATCCATGTTTTATTTTAAATATGTTTCCATTGATGGGAAAAAATGAATAATATCTTTTATGTAACCACTTTGTTTAAATGTGGAATGTAATGCATGTTTTATGATCTAATTCTCTAAAACTCTAAACCTGAAAAATCCTCAATGTGTATTCTTGAAATAACTCAAGATTAAGTAAGGTTTAAGGACGGGTCCTTATAGTTGGTATCAAATGTCCGTTTGGATAACTTTAGAGGTTAGAGTGTTGTTTAAGCATAAGTGACAAGTTGTGTATAACCACAATGGTTATTATATTAGATAGAGTCATTGTTAATTTTGAATGTTGGAATGAGTTTGAGATAAATTGGATAAGTATATCTTAGTGTTTATCTTTCTCTTTAGTACATGATGATTTTGTTGATATAATTACACTGACATTTTTGGTTTTAGTAAATGGATGGATCTAGCAGGCACCAAAGTGACAATGGGTTTGAAGGAAACTGTGGTGGTTCTCTGATTAAGAGACTGGATGAAATGGGGGATTCAATGAGAAATCTCATATTTATTATAAACCAACTATCAGGAGTCATGATCAACCACTTGAACCTTTGTGAGTTCTTTAAATCATCTTGTACGATAGAACCAACTCGATGTGGAAGTTCAGGTGATAATTATAAAGGTAACCATTAGGGTTTATATGATCCTTACTTTTGAGGTAATTATGGGTTACTATATGTTATGATGGAAAATGAAAGGCATGAGATAAAATTGAGGTTAAAATATGTTATGATTATTTTTGAAGATTTTATCTCATTTTGGGGAATGTTTTAAGAATTATATAGTTTTGGAAAAAGGACAACACGCAGACCGTGTGACAACCCGTTGCGTCGGATAAAGCTGCGGGAATCGAACCCACAACCAAAGTGCGACTGGTATTTATCACCTACCACTGGACTACGTGAAGTCCCCGATTAGTTTGACTAATTATTTATAGTTAGATGATTTTATGAATCAAGAGTAAGTTGATTTTGGGTTATTTATAAAAATTATTAACCTATCATGGAGGATATGTGATTAGGTTAATTACTTTTCAATATGAGACTTTAAGATCAACTTATGTTATTTGGGGATAAATGTTAATTTTTACCTTGGAAGACTATGTGATTAAATCCTTAAAATATTTGGGTTTCAATCTTAGTTTGGTTTACTTTGAATAATTTTATGGACAAATTGTTTATTGAATGATCTTCATTGAACTTTGGGTTTTGTTGGACAGATTTTGGAGATTAAGAATAGATTTTCTTTTTTATAAAGGATTATCCATTTGTGGATTATCTGATCTTGTTATAACAATTTTGGTTTTGGTTAAGGTCTAAAGACATGGGAAATATGTAGTTCTATTTTTTGGATTAGTTGATTCTCTAGAAGTTGATTATAGCTCTCTTAATGTGAGCAAGTCATCCTAAATACTCATCTTTTGGAGAAAATATGAGTTTTTGTAAGAAATATTGTAGGAGATGAGAGTCTACACGACAAGTAAGTATGTTTCCTTATGATTTAGTTAGGTTCATAAATAAATTCATCAATGAAAAGTAACTTAAATTTTTTTTTGTCTGTTAACTTTTCCTACTGGGGAATCAAATACCGTTTAACCCATCACCAGTTTGTGATTTTCTGGTGGTTACCTTTCTCCTAAACATGTTTTCTATCACTCTCCCTCCGAACAAGACCATTTATTTTTTCTTCCATATCCATGTTTTCCTACATGGAATCCTATTATGGGTTAACTCGGGTGACCTTTGTACTTCCCTTTCTTTCTTTTAAAGTGATAGTTTAATTTACTCCTTTTCTGATGTAGGGCTTTCAATGAATTTTCCAAGACCAATTTTAAAAATTGCGAGGATGCAATTCCCAAAAGGGGGGAAGGATGTAACATCCTAGGTAAATAAAGAATATTACTTTTTCATATTTATCCATTTTTGTGAATAAAATGTTAATATTAATTTAACGGGAACGCTATGATCGATAGCGTACCCAATAAACAACAATGAGTTTCTTTGAAATCTTACGTTGCACTCTAATAATAAAATAATATTATTTTAAATGGTAGTGAACGCCTAACCGTTGTAATGGAGGAAATTAACAGAACTAACTACAAAATGATTATATATGTTTGTCAATTTTTTTTACTTTTTTCCAATAAATGTTAGAGGCTTAAAATGCGAATGAATCCAATTTTAAGCTTAAATCTTCTAATATTCTTTAAAAGGTCGATTAACCGCCTTTTGATGGCTAAACCTTTTTAAATATACTTTTGAATATTTTACATGTTATATTTGACAAAATAAAATCCTTCTTTAGAATCTGGACATCAAAATTTACTTTGTGTAAATTTTTGTTATTTTTCGGATAAAGATCAGTTTTAGTGAAAATGTTGTATTTTAATTCAAAACCTCTTTTTAATATAATTTATTTATATGATTAGATTATATTTTGAATTGGTTTTAAAGTGAAATTAGAATATATTTTTACCATTTAATCCAATGGTGTTCATTGGAATTAATTTCACTTTGAAATTGGACTTAAACTAGTGTCAATCTTTTAATAGATATTGTTTCTTAAAAACATGCTATTTGTTTTGACAGCGGCAATTAATTATTAAATTAATTAATAAAACTTTTATGTTTTGAATTTTGTAAAAATGACATCATTTTTGAATTCAGAATATCAAATATAGATTAGGGTGAATTTTTGTTATTTTTCTGAAAAACTTCAATTTTTGATGAATAGTGAAACCACTAAGTGGTAGTTAAAAAACCGATTTTTCGTTTAAATGAAACTTTACCACTTATGTGATTTTAATTTCAAAAATCCAACATACATGGTTATAATTAGGATTTAAAATGTGGTTCAATGGGATTAAAATAATTTTTTGGTGAATAGTAACTTTTAAGTTTTATTAATTGCGATTAAAGGTAATTAGTGTAATTTAAGGTAAAGATAATGTTATAATAATATGAAATGACCTTGAAACATGTCCTACCATTATTGGATGAGTCATGGACTACTAAGAAAATCCATGGGTCAACTTGGGGACTCCATGGAGCCACTTTGATAGGAAAATGACATTAATAACTTTTTATTTAAAGTTAAAATAAAAATGTCACAAACATGTATTATTTTACTAAAACAATTTTTACATGGAGTTATAAAAGTAATATTTTTGACTATAAATATCCATTAGAAAGATAAAATGATTTCATACATCATAGTATTTTTTTTTATAATTTTTAGACATTAAATAAATTAATTTATTTATGACACCATGATGATGTAATGATTACCTCATTAATAAACGATTTAAATAAAATGAGAAGATAAGGTAAAATCTAAGACTTAAAATTGTCAAAAACCTATTGGATGGGTGGATTTATAACCCTTATCACCTTATCCTTTAAATATATAATTTTGGGACCTTTAATATCCAAAAATCATTTTATAATAAAGTAACTTTTCAAGACATTCCAAGAGTGCCCCTCCTCCCTCTTATAAAAGACCCCCACCTCTACCCACTTACCCACACCTATCAAGACTTTGGATCGACCAAACTCTACTAATTTTATCTCTACACATCCCTCTATTCATCCTAGGATCCTTACCCTTGGCAGAAATCTCTTCAAGAAACCCCTTTGGTTCAAACCAAGAGGAGTTACCCGATTTAAAGGTAATGTCTTCACTTGTGTTCGTTTGTTTTATTTTGCTTCTCCAACCCCCTAAAATATTTTTATTCCTTTATTTTGTAACAACAACAGTATCTTCAATATACTAGGATGTTTTTATGTGAAGTATTCATGCTACACTTACACACACCTCCGTCTAATAGTTAAAAAACATACTGTTTCTGTGGATGGTGAATTACTGCCTCACAAAACGATGATTGTTCAATCTTCTCTTAACACCTTTCATGGTAGCCATTATGATGTCACTGTATTTTATATATGATATATATGGTATTTATGTTTTCTATATGCTTCTTTATTTTATATTTAAAACATAACTTTATGCTTTTCATGTTGTGCAAATGCGATAATTTCATACGAGGAAGTGTGGACTACCGCCCCCTCAAGTGATGTGACTCGTTCATGCAATACATGGAATGTATAAATAATAAAATTAATGAACATATGTGACCTATATAACATATATATTATACTATAATTATAATATATATATATATATATATCTCATCTAGTTTTAATTCCATTAATGTGCCAAAGCAATGAAAGTAGCGTTCATGCGTACGTACGGCCTACCGTCTCCATGAACGGTGCATTTAATTTATTTTTATCTCAAAATATTATGGAATAAGTATAAAATGAATATATACTGGATATATATGATATTTACATCATTAATACTATTCTGGATATGATGTACATACAACTACATTGACAATGCTTTTCAAACAAGATCATTTTTGACTCATGTACCAAACATCGACAAAACGTATGATATGAACTCACATAATTAACTAATTATTATAACATTATAATATATGATATTAATTGAATAATAAAATTTAAGTTATGTCCTTAATAAATTATAAATTGACCAAAGTTTATTATTCAGGAATATAAAGAAATGAACAAGTACAAGTCGGACTTGAGGTAAGGGATCCAACCTCTCTCTTTCTTTTTAAGTACTCTCTTTTATGTCACTTCTTTTAAGCTCCTATTTCTTATGTTGAGGGATGTTATTATATATTCCTCTTACTGTAATTTTTATGTTAATATGATTAGAGACCATATTTTATTTCATCAATCTATTTTTTTGGAAGTTTTAAGTGGCGCCGTTAGGCTACCGAGTTTTCGTAAGGGATTTTTCATCTCACTTTTATTCCTGTGAGATTTATGCTACATTTTCCACCATTTCCTTTGAGTGGTGTATGTAATTCCCATTATTATACTCTTTGTGTAATATAATTTCGTTTATGGGTATTTACATCAATGTTGTATAGTCCTTATTTCATGGGGTGTACGTTTCGAAAGTTACCCAAGTCGGTAAGGGAACCTTTCACCCTCCTATTTTTAAAAGACTTATTTTTGTTTTGTCTTTTAAATTACATATTCTTATGTTGGGATATGTTCTTATATATCCTTATTACTATAAATTTTATGTCCAAGTGATGAGATACCCTTTATCTCTCTCATCAACTCTTTTTCTAAAATTTGATGTGACGCGGTTAGGCTATCGAATTTGTGCAAGGGAACTTCTTAACCCAATTCCAATTCTTTGGGTTAAACCTCTACTTCTTGATCATGTTGTGCTATGAATATGTGTGGATGAAATATTATTGTTTTACACTAAGTATACACTTATATTTAGTGTATTTATATTTGTCACACATAATTATGTCATTTCTTTATCCTTGCTCTAATGGAATGATCCTTGATTGGGATTACATCTCAATTTCTTCTCATTGAGATATTTCTTAATGATATACACTTTTATTCTTTTATAAAGTGTATATACAGCCCCTTTGACTTTCCATATCCATATTATGTCTATACTAAAGTCATTTAAATGTTTTGAAAATGGTCTATATTCACGTGGCTTATAATTTAAATATTCAAAATGGAAAAGGACTCTTTTATTAAAACATTATTTTAATTGGTTTAAAAGATTTATTCTTTTAAACATTTATCATCCATGTCCATGTTTTAAAAATGGTTTTAAGGATTTATTTATATGGAAATGAATGTTTTAAAACCCTTTCAAAATTTTCTAAGTGGTATGGGACACTTTGATTCTAAAATATCTTTTTAAATGTCTTCTTTTAATATTTTTAAAGTATAAAGGGATTTTTCTCTCATAGAGTTTTAATGATTTTATTAGATGTTTTTATTTATGATAATATCATGATGTGATCTCTTGTGATTTAAATGTGTAAATTTTATGTTTTTATGCATGTTTTAAGTGTTATGATTATGTTATGGTTCTTGGACAATGTTTATGAAATCGGGTGGTTCCATGATAAACTAAGGGTGGGTGAGCCCGATATAGCTCTCCAATGCATTGGGTAACGTGAAGGGGTTAAACGTTATGGTTTCTCTGAAGAGATTTAGGGAATATACTGTGATGGGTATTCCAAACGTAATCATGAGGGTTACTCCCTAGGTAAGAATGTTATGAATGCCTCAAGTTACCTTTATGTATTATGATTTCTATGAGTTATTCATAAATCTTATGATTTCATGAGGCATGTTAACGTGCTTATGTTTTATGAGTAATGTATGATTTCATTTATTCTTATGTATACATTTACTGATGTTTCCTTTCCGTATTTCTATATCCCTTACTGAGCTTTTTATGCTCATCCCAAGTTTTTGAATTTTTTTTCACAGGTCAAGGGAAAGGTACATGATATAATGATAGTGTCAAGGAAATGTCAAGAAAGAATCCATGTTTTATTTTAAATATGTTTCCATTGATGGGAAAAAATGAATACTATCTTTTATGTAACCACTTTGTTTAAATGTGGAATGTAATGCATGTTTTATGATCTAATTCTCTAAAACTCTAAACCTGAAAACATCCTCAATGTGTATTCTTGAAATAACTCAAGATTAATTAAGGTTTAAGGCTGGGTCTTTATATCCCCTATCTATGTATCATAGTCTTAATTAACCAATGAATTCTATTCTAGTGGGGCCCAAATGATGTATACCTCTTCGTTGAGTGTCTCTAATAATATCATGGCTTGAGGAGTGAGTTCTCCCGAAATGATCATACTTCAAGTGGAATCCTATGGATGGTAGTTGGTTATGACCACCTGATGGCGTGGTGTCTCTCTTGAATATATATGGGGTTTTATCTACTTATTGTATCAATTATAAAGTGTTACATCTCTCATTGATCTGACTATACTTGGTTCTTTATGTTTAGTGTTTTCAGGGTTTCTTACAGAGTATTATTATACTCACCCTTGCACAGGATTTGCCCACACATGTCATGTAATGTGTAGAAGATGGACCTTTTGATGGTGTACTAGGAGGACCAGAAGCGGGTGGAGCACAATTGGAGTTGGGTAGACTGAGGTGTTTTTTAGGAGCATACCTTTGATGTAGTCCTCACCCTTGGAGTAGGTTGGAATCTTTACAATTTTAGTTAGACTTGTGTACAGACTCTTTATGGTGGGCTTGTATTTTTCTCTATTTACTTTCCATTTACTTTCTATTGTACTTGGGTTGTAGGATCTTAGTTTTATGCATGCATCCTTTTAATTTTTTTACATTTCATCATTTTTGGCTTGGAGATGTGTGTGTGTGTGTGTATAGAGAATTTAGGCTAATTCCTCACATTTGTGGGATATACCTACTCTGTTCTAGTCACCAAACCCTATCTTATTATAGGTGGGATTGGGGTAGTCATAACACTATCCCCTCTATGAAGGGTCATTAAAGAGTGGTATCAGAGAGGTTTGGTTCTAATTTAGGATTCAGAGTCTGTGATGTTGGTTTGGGGAAATAGTGTTAAGTGTTTCAATTTTGGATTTCAGGCCAGGGACCTCAATGTTGGTGTAGAGACCGAAGTATGCATACACAAGGACTCTGATTACCAACTTTTTGACTAGGTACATGAAAAAACTTTTTATAGAGGAAAATAATGGTACATTAATCATATAGGAATGGTTGTGTATTCCATGTCCTTCTTGATTCAGATCCCTAGATATACTCTATTGATCGTGATACATCTTATTTTATTTCAGGATTCCTCCACATAGACAGCTATCCAGGATTCCATCACACAATCATGAGGATGATCTTCATAGTGATGAGGCATTGGTACAAGGGCCTATATCAGAGATAACACTTCTGGGTGCTTTACGAGCTACATCACCACCTGTCGATCAGTAGTTACTACCAACACTACCAGATGAGGATGCATGTAGGATGAGTGATTTACATGAGTTTTAGAGGCAATGACCTCCTAGGTTTCAGGGTGATCTAGACCCTCAGGTGGTTGAGGATTGGCTATAGGCAGTCACATGTGTTTCCCTCCTTGTAAGGATGCCTGTTGATCAGATAGAAGTCCCTACCACGAGTCTTCTTTAGAGCTCCAAGGGGTGATGATGGAGCATGGTGACTCAGTCACATGATGAGACAAATCTATCCTAGATATACTTCAAGCATCTCTTCATAGAGGAGTTCTATCCAGCCACATTGTGATCAGTACACATATAGGAGCTTTTTCATTTGCAGCAGGGCAATATGAATGTGATAGAGTATCCAGAAAAGTTTACCAATCTTTTGTGCTACTCCTTAGACATGTTACGAGACCGGTTCTTTAGGTATTGGACCTTTGAGCAGGTCTTACTCTAGGATATTAGGTCATTAGTGATCTCCCTTACATTTTTTCTTATACTGGGGTACTTGAGCGATCCCTGTTAGTGGAGAGTTTTCTAGGAGAGCAGGCATCGGTAGTGGGAGCTAGAAGTGGGAACCTGATAGATGATACCTTGGTAGTAGGTGTCTTATGGTAGTAATAGGGATCTAAGTGGGTTAGGTGCTTTGTTAGGGGATCCTAGGACTTAGGGTCAGCAGTACAGGGCTCCCAGGGTGGCTCAAATCAACAAAGGGACTGATGGTGTTACTCATGCGGCAGTCGGGGACATATGGCATGAGATTTATCGACTCATCGTACAACTGATCAAGAGATGGTTAAGGTACTATAGAGATAAAGATATAGATTGGATCAGGGTGGTTTTCAGGGTGCTGGATGTGGTAGAGGATCTAGGAGAGAAGCAGGAGGTGGTCGGTGTTTTGACATATTACCAACACCACCCCCAGGTGGTCCACTCCAGGCTTAGGGAGATGGTGGATTGGGATGAGGCCAACTGTAGGATATGGAGGATTATGACCCCAAGGCTCTAGATATGATTCTAGGTATGATCTATGTCTTTTCCACCTTATATGTAGTTTTTATAGACATAAGTTCTAGCCATTCCTTTCTTTCCACAAATCTTGTTTGAGACTTGGGGATTTTGGTTAAACCGGTGACTCAAACCTTATGCTTAGAGACTCCTATTGGAGGAGACTCGATGATCAAACACTTGTGTCAACAATTTTACATGAATATTGTAGGTGAGATTTTTTTGGGATATCTTGGTAGTGGCATCGAGGCCTTATAACATCATTCTTGATATGAACTGGTTATCCACAGTTCATGCTCAGATTGACTATTTTAGGTGAAGAGTGCGGTGTGTTCGTAGTGATGGAACTAAGCTTTCCTTTTTTGGTGAAAATAAAATCTAGGCAGCATAGGATGGAATCACACATAGGAGGGTGAAACCAATTACTCATCAGTTGACTAACCTCACCCTCAGTGTAGTGGATGATATGAGTCCGTAGTTTCCTACAGTGGTGGAGTATGAGGAAGTATTTCTTGAAGATGTTCCAAGTTTGCATCCTCACCAGGAGATGGAATTATACATTGATCTACACCCTGAGATAGAACTGATATATATAACAACATATCGGATGGCTCTCACAAGGCTTCATTATTTGAGGATATAGTTGGAGGAGTTGCAGAGGAAGGGCTTCATGAGACCCAATGTTTCACCCCAGACAACCCTAGTTTTGTTTCCAAGAAGAAAAATGAGAGCTTGAGGTTATGTTTAGACCATCGACACTTAAAACAAGTGACTGTGAAGAATAAGTATCCACTAATGAGGATCAAAAACCTCTTTGATTAGTTGAAAGGAGTGTGATGGTTCTTGAAGATAGACCTTAGATCAGGATATCACCAACTGTGACTACAAGATGAGGATATACCAAATATGGAATTTAGATGTCATTATGGTCAATATGAGTACTTGGTGATGCCATTTGGTGTGATCAGCACCCCAGCAATGTTCATGGGACTCATGAACCAGATATTTCAGCCTTAGATCGGTTCATTGTAGTTTTCATCGATGACATCCTAGTGTATTTGACGTCTGAGGAGGAGTACAAAAGAAACTTGAAGATGGTCCTAGACATACTCTAAGAGAACCAAATTTATGGAAATCTCTTGAAGTTCTAGTTTTGGATTCTATAGGTCCATTTTATAGGACACATCATCTTAGAGGATGGATTTTCAGTGGATCCAATGAAGGTTGAGGCAGTGTTTTCTTGGGAGAAACCCAAGAGTGTTACCGTGGTGCAGTGTTTCTTTGGATTAGCAGGGTACTATCAGAGGTTTATACCCAACTTCTCCATAGTGGTAGCACACTTGACATATTTGACATGAAAGGGATAACCTTTCATGTGGATAGAAAAGTGCTAGCAGTGCTTTCAGAAGTTGAGGCAGATATTGACGAGAACTCCCATCCTAAAGTAACCAGAGGAAGGCATCAAGTACATGGTGTTATGTGATGCATTATGGAATGTGATTGGTTGTGACCTGATACATAGGAAAGTGGTGATTTCATATGGTTCACTCTAGTTTATACCACATGAGAATAACTACATGGCCCATGATCATGAGTTAGTAGTCGTAGTCTTTGCATTGAAGATGTGGAGACACAACCTGATGAGAAAGTAGTTTATCATCTACTATGATCACAAGAGTCTCAATTATATCTTCTCTCAGAAGGAACTAAACTTGAGATAGAGTAAATAGATAGATTTCTCTAGGACTATGAATTTGAGATTATCTATACTTTTGGGAAGGGAAACGTGGTGGAAGATTCTATCAGTAGGAGATCTAGTTCATAGTTTCTGAATGAGGCATCAGAGCAGTTAGCATCATTGCAGATATCCTTTATGGATGGAGATGGAGCATCTTACCTTCAGTAGATTGTTTTTCCCCTCCACTCTTATAGTGATCCAAGGAGGCCCATCTTGGAGATACCTACTATGAGACCCTACGTGCTCAGTTGTCCACAAGGAATTCTCCTATTGGATATTCAAATGGTGGGGAGCACATCATTATTTTCAGTGGGCACACAATAGTACTAAAATCATTACAAGATGAGGTTTTAAGGGAGTTTCATACATCCCCTTTGGGGCTACATTCAGGTGTGGTGAAGATGTACCAGGATATTCGATGTCAGTTTTGTTGGCCAGGGATGAATAAATGAGTTTCATATTTTGTTTCTCGATGCCTTACTTATCATAAATTAAAGGCTAAGCACCATGTTCTATACTAAAAAATTAATAGCATTTTGTGGTGGTTTACTAAACCGCCGCTAATATTTTTATTAATTATTTAGCGGCGGTTTTTTATAAACCATCACTTAATTTTTTTTTCAATACCAACACTTCCCCCACCCCCTTTAGACCCCCCTATCTCCCCTTCTCCCCCCATGAGACCCCCCCTGGCGACCCCCAAATCCCTCACTACCTCACCGCCTTGCCGCTTCACCACACCTCACCGAGACCCCCCTTCTCTCCCCGACCCCACAAGACCCCCACGATGACCCCCGAATCCCTAGCCCCTCACTGCCTCGTCGATTCTTCCTAAGTTCATCTTAGGTAGTCTTTTATCCTTCAAATTTATTTGAAACATATCCACCAATTATGTTACATAAACTATATTCATCTAAGTTTACTTCAAGTAAATAAAATTCCATAACATTCTCTTTAATAGTGTTGGATTGATATAATTTTCATTATAACATTCTATACATTTTCTTCCAACCATGATTGGAGTTTAAACTATATTAAAATATTATATATAAAACTTATTTAGCAGCTTATTAGTATATTTAACTTGATAGAAAAATATGTATTCAATTTTTTGATTCACTTGCAGCCTAAAAAATATGTGATTTCTCTAATCATAGATATTTGAAACTATAGACTCATCAAGTTAGTAAACCGCTCAATTAGTTCCTTCTTATCTCTTCCAAATCTGACCTTATTTTTATAGATGAGTACTATGAATTATTACTCATTGGATACATTCATATAAAGATTACAGTCAACACCACCTCTCTTCAATTCAAACTTCTTCAAGTATGTATTCAATTGATCATAAAATTATAGAGGTGTTTATTTCAATCCATATAGATACTTCTTAAAATTACATAACTCTTTTTTCATCATCATAAAATTAAAATCCAATCATTTTTTTAATATAGACCACTTACTTTCTTCTTCCATTAAAAAATGTTACCTTTATAACCTTTTGGTAGATCTTGAATATCCATTATATTTCCACTGATAATAATAATCCAAATGATTAAAGTCATGAAAATAGTGTGAATGTTGCTTCAATATCAATTACCTCCACATGGTAATATCCTTTACATGTTAGTCATTCCTTATCCCATATCACATTTCAATGTTTATCATGTTTTTTCTTAAACACCTATTTTATTTCAATGCCTTTTTAATCATATGACCTCTAAACAAGCACTGATGTATTTTCATTTTCAATTTGATCTAGTTATTCATTCATGGATTTAGCCTATGATTCATCCTTTTTTTCTTTTTTTGAAGATATCAGTTTACTTGAGATATTAAAATTGTTTTCTCAATGTTTCTCATCCACTAGGTTTACATTGGATATTTTTTTGTCATCAAGAATGTTTGACTCATAAACTTCAACCCTTATTACTCTCTTTATTATTTGAGTTTATGAATGAATAACCTCAAGACCTTATTAATTTCTAATTTATTCTCAAAATATTAGGGTTGATACCATGATTATTAATCATTTATCAATAGTCACTGTTGGGGATTCTCATCATGTAATGATTGTTTTTCCCTTTGATTGTATTGTTTGTGACAACCTTTTCATTTTTTTATATTCATTGATTTATATAAACTTGTGATTCACAAAATATATTTTTCTTTAACCTTGGTGTTTGGATTGTTTTTTTCAATTGGATTTAAAATATTTTTTTAAAAAATTGTTTTAAAAATGTTTTAGTGAAATGGTTTTGTTTTATTTTAGGGAAAAATTAATGTTTTTGACTTTCTCGGGTTATAAAATAAGTTTTTATTTGAAGGACCCATTTCATTAAATGGATAAAATACAAGATTTCATTTTACTCAAACATCATGAATTTAAAACCCTATAGAATTTCTATTTAAAACTTGAAGACATGAACTAATTAATGAATTTTATTTCAAAGATTCAGTGGGTCGTGATGCTTATATAAATATTTTAGGTTTTGATTCATGTTCTGGAATGGGTATCTATCTTGGGTCCTTGATGATGAGTGGGATGTGGTAATAAATCATGGGTTTATAGAGAAGGTATCACAATGTGATTTGGGTTTAGTTTTACATTTTGTTTGTCATTTTATTAATTTTCCCTTTTATCCCTATCTTGTTTTAAATATTGTGCACTATATATATATTATTTGTTTGATGATTTAGAGGTTTATTTAGTATTTACTTATTATTAATGTTCATTTATTATTCAATGGATAAATCATTACCAATGTAGTGTTTCATGATACACAAGAACTTTTTACTATCCTATGTAGATTGGGAACACCCTTCAGGATAGCGGCAGATTGGGTCTGTGTCAGTTTTGGTAGCATTTCAGGATGGTTTATTACGAATGGTATTAGATCCATAGATACCATAAGATCCTAGGTTCTATAATTCTCAACTGTTATTTGGTTATATTGGTAGAAAGGAAAATAGATCTATAATAAATCAAGAAGTAGGTGTAGGGAGGGCCTCATGAGCACTTTCTCTCCTCAAATCTTGAGTGACCTAGGATTTTCAAGAATTTAATTTTATTCTGATTATTTTTTATGAATTGATATTTGAGATGTTGTTGTTTGATCCTCATTAACATCATGCCAATTACCTTGGGTATTTTTATTTAATGGATATATTTTTCCACTCAAATAACATAGAAAATATAATTATCAAATCATTTGATGGTATTTTGGTAGGCATTTTATACAAACTGCATTAAATCACCAAAAATTGGCCTAATGAGTATACTGCCCAAAATGAATGTCTTATACTTATAAATACACAATGTGCATGTCTATATTGAACCATGTATTTTTATGGATATTACTCTAGTTAATAAAATGGTTATGTTAACCTAAAATATTCTTCAGAACACCATGATAATATAAATTATCCTTACTTAGGATGGATCAATACATTTGGTTCTGGTTTCATTCTTACATAACTAATATAAGGTGTGTTTACAGATGTATAATTTTAATTGGGTGATTTTTCTAACATATGAAAAAATATTCTATATCTTTATTCCTATGTCCATTCCTCTAGGTCCACCTTTGACACTTTCCCATCATCACAACATCTATTTCCCTTCCTCCATGATTCCTCCATATATATCTTTTATCACAAATGGGCAATTTGGAAAAAGTGTCTAAGGATTTTTTTGATCCAATCCTAGAATTTTTACAAATATTTAACATAATAATATATTTTTTCAACTAGTATATATTAATATCTTTCCCTATTTATTAATATTTATATGTTTTATTTTTTTTTAATATTGTGTAGGCACATTGTGATATACATGGATAAAAGCTGGATCACATTACCAAGGAACACACCTCAGTATGTTAAGGTTTTGGAATATTTTTTAGAATTTTCAATTTCAAATTGATCTATTGAAGGGATAATAATATTTCCATGTCCTAAATGTAAATTTAGAATATGGTTGAATATATATGAAGTTTATCAGCATTTAATATTGAAGCAATTCCCTGGTCAATATTTGTGTTGGATTTGGTATGGAGAATCGAATGTTACAGAAAGGTTGAGAATTGATGTCAATCCATAGAATGAGCTTCTAAATTCATCAATAATGGGAAATGAAATGAAAAACCTTATAAATGATGAATTTTGAACTGCAAGACACCACCATCAACATCAAAACATATCAGAACAACCAGATGAGGGTGCTACAAATAGAAATGTAACAAGTGATGTTTTTGAGACTTTAGGACAACCAGATGAAGATTGTAATGCATTAGTGGATCCTTCTCTTGGTTATGTGGATACTAATGTGAGAGAAAAATTCACTGAGGAAAATACATGTCATGATTTAGTTTATGATGAAAATTAAGAGTTGTATAGTGGATATTTGAAATATTCAAAACTTTATTTTTTGATGAAGTTGTACCATATCAAATGTCTAAGTGGAATTACAAATAAAGAAATGTCCATGATATTGGAATTGTTGCGTGATGCATTTTTTGAAGAAAACATCCCCAATTATTTTTATGATATGAAAAAATTTGTTAATAGGATTGGTTTGAATTATATAAAAATACATACCTATCCCAATGATTGTATGCTTTATTGGCGAGAGGATTCAAGTAGACAGGATTGAAAAAAATGTTCTTCTTCTAGATGGAAATCAATGGGTGATGTTGGAAGTCTAAATGAACATACTACCATGAAGAAGAAGAAAAGTAACACACCTACAAAGGTTTTTCATTAATTTACTTTAAAGCCTCAACTTTAAAGATTATTCATGTCATCGAAAACCGCCGAACATATGAAGTGGAATTTTATAGATAATAACAATGATGGGTTAATGCGACATCCGTGAGATTCATAATCGTGGAAGAAATTTTATTCATTACTTCCAGATTTCTCTGCTGATCCTATGAATGTTCAATTGAGATTGGCTTCCAATGGATTCAACCCATTTGGGACTTTGAGTACCAGTTATAGCATTTAGCCAGTTGTTTTGATCCCTTACAATCTGCCTCCATGGATGTGTATGAAAAAAATGTCCTTTTTCATTTAGATAATTATTCCTAGAAAAAAATGCCTGGAAATGATATTTATGTATATGTGCAGCCTTTAATTCAAGAATTATAGGAGTTATAAAGCAACAGTGTTGAGACATTTGATGCTTCTTCTAAAACAATGTTCAAAATGCATGATGCTTTAATGTGGACCATTAGTGACTTCCCTAGGCTTGGGAATTTATCTGGTTGGAAAAATTACATAGGTTTATCTTATCCTATTTGTAAATTTTATTTTGATCCCAAATGACTACCTTATAGTAGAAAATGGTGCTTCTTGTGCCATCGAAGATTTCTTGATGAATCTCATAGATTTCAGTTGAACAAATCAAAATTTAAAGGTTTCATTGATCGTAGACCACCTCCAAAGTTTTTAACTGGTTCTGAAATATTGACACAACTTGGAAAAGTTGAAACATAATTTGGGAAGGTTTATCATTTAAATGATAGCAGGAAACAGGTTCTAAGTGCATCGTCAAGTGAAATCAGAACACAACAATAGAAGAAAAAAGTATATTCTTCAAACTTTCGCATTGGGAATTTAATTTGTTGTGGAATAATCTTTATGTGATGCATATTGAGAAGAATTTATATGACAATTTGATCTTTACATTTCTAATGAGAATGGAAATTCTAAGGATCATCTCAATGCTCGGAAATACTTACAAGTAATGAATATAAAACGTGATCTCTGGCCAGATGAGAATGAAAAGTATGCTCCAACATTTTTTGCAATGAAAAATAGGGATAAATATACATTCCTTAGAATTTTAAAGCATGTGAAAGAATCTGAGGTGTATTCAAGTAACACCTCTAGGTGTGTTTACTTAAATAATCATAAGTTACATGGATTAAAAAGTCACGATTCAGATATTTTGTTACAGTAGTTACTACTATTGGAATTACATACATTATTACCTAAAAAAGTTACTGCTATTGTACTCCAATTCTACACATTTATTGGGAAACTATGTGAGAAATATCTATATCCATTTGATATTGACAACCTTCAGGAGTGGTTTGTATTGACACTTTGTTCAATGGAGATGATATTTCCTCCGTCATTTTTTACTATCATGATGCATTTAACTGTGCATTTGGTTGGGGAAGCTAAATTAGGAGGCCCTGTTCATTATCGATGAATGTATCCAATTAAGAGGTACTTTATTTATATGTTTTTTAGTTAAGTAATTTTTTTTGCACTTAATTAAATGCATAATTATATTTGTTTATTTTATTTCACAGATATCTTGGGAATTTAAAATCATACGTGAGAAATAAATCTCAACCAGAAGGCTATATTGCTGAAGAATATTTGGAAGAAGAGTGTCTTAACTTTTGTTCTAGATACTTGGATGATATTGATACAAGATTTAATTGAGTTGTACATGTTGATAACACATAAAATCAATCTCAAATACATGGGAAATCAAAAATATTTCCTGCTATTGGCTGATCAGTTGGAAGGAACTCAAATGTTACACTGACAGAAATGGAATTATTATAGGCACATGGATATGTGCTACTAAATAGTGAAATTGTAGATTCATTTATTAAATAGTTGAGGATACAAACAAGGAGAAAAATGAGATTCTGAACATGAAATGAGAAATATATAAAGAAATATGTTAATAAAGAGCTTGTAAAATGGTTTGCACGATGTGTAAGTTCATAAATATTGCAATAAATATAAATATTAGGTTGACACATATATTTTTTAATTATAATAAAGTATATTTATTTTTTTATATCATGAATACTGATACTCGAGTAGAATTGTGATAAGATTTGAAGTTTCTTGCTCAAGGTCCTCTAAAACAAGTTAGAAAGTTCAACGCTTACAATGTGAATGGATTTAGATTTCGTACAGTCGATTAAGAAGAGGGTTTGAAAACACAAAATAATGGTATATTTATATTTTATGAAGTGGGATACTATGGAAAGATGACCGGTATTATTGAATTAAACTACCACGATCATTTTTCAGTTGTTTTATTCAAATGAAATTGGGTTGATATTATGAGAGGTGTTACAAGAGATTCCTTGCAATTTACTTCTGTGAACTTCTCTCACTTGATGGATGTTGGTGATCATGAACTGCATGATCCATATATCTTATCATCACAAGAAAAAATATTATATTATGTGAATTATGTTGTGGATTAAGGGTGGAGTGTAGTTGCGCACGTTAGACAAAGAGATTTGTAAGATATGGGTGTTGAAGTGGAAGATTTGACCTCTAACATTGAATCTCATCAAAAAAAGAATCAGAATTATTTTTCCACCATGATATTGAAAATATTAGTCTAGCAAGGATGAATTAAGTGGATGAAGTAATGATCGAAGGGGAAAATGATTGTATGTACAATTTTTCATTCATTTATCAACCACTTATTTCATTTGTGCAATCATTCATTATCATTGTTATGCATATTTTGTTTGTTAGTACTATGCATATGTTATCTTTTTTAAATTTTTATGCGTAAATTATTTGAAATATATGTTCTGAACTTAATTTTATTTGATTAAATGATATGAATTCCAAGGAGGAATCAATATACTATTTCATCGACCATTGCGACAAATGACGATCCATATGTCTCCCTCCCTATGACATTTGAGCCACCATCCACCTGCCCCCCTGCACCATCTCCCCTTACACAATCTCTCACACCCTCTGTGAGTGTCTCTTCAGCAACTCAGTCATCGCCTCCAGCTTCAAGAGCCTCAATAGTGGGGGAGTGGCACACCACTTCTAGTTTTTCATGAGGATACTGGAGGGAGACTATTAAAGGTACAAATTTTAATATGAATAAATTTATTGCACTTTTTTACACTAAATATTTGTTCCTTAAAGATGGAAACAATATAACTATGGAGAAAAATATAAAAAGTTCAGATGTATGTAATCTGACTTGAGAGAAGATAGTTGTCCCATTTGATTCATATGGGGTTCTTACGGATGCCGCCGCAGGATTACTTGGTCATATTTTAGGTCAGATGGCCACAAAACCCGTTTCTCTTCCTATTTCATATGATTATTGGAGACATATGCCTTCATGTTGTAAAAATAAAGTTTTTGATTCCCAAATAAAGGTAATTTTAATACATTATGGTGTAATTGAATGTCATGTTATTAATATTTTCAAAATGAATTTCTGTGTACAAATGTTTTTCCACTTTACGGTTTCTAATGTGATAACACAAAAGTGGACATTGAAAAATCTTGGAAAAAAATGTAAAGACTTTAAATAGAGATTTTGGGGTGATGTCAAAGATACTTCATTGACCTCCCAATAGATGTATGACAAGCTACCCGATGGGGTACCCAAAGAGCAATGAAAAGATTTTGTTGACAGACATCGTGATGAGAAGCAAATTGTATTTAAATATATATTACTATAATAATCTCATTTTACATTTATAAATTTATATGAAGATGAGATGAAATTTAATACCATACTATTAAATTGAATTTTATTTATTTCAGGATCTTTCAAGAAAGAATGCATCAAGCCGGGCTGAGCAGGTCATCCCTCACACTGCGGGGTCAAAGAGTTTTTATAGAAGCCGATCTGCTCTGGTAATATTTTCATTAGTTTAAATATTTATAAGACAATATTTTTTTAATATATTAAATTGTTGATTTATGTTTGTTTAATGCAGTCACAAAGTTTAGGTCATGAAGCATCCCGAACAAAAGTGTGGTTGAATGTTCACCAAAAATCTAATGGAAGTTTTGTTAATGAGCCTACCAAAGAAGTTGGGGTATGAACTCATTTTTCATTATAATAACTTTTTATCAATTGTTAATATGTTAATATATATTGCTTATAATATGACTTCTATTTGATTTATAGGTAAAAATTAAAGAACTATGGGATGCCAATCCTGCGCAGTCCTACTCAGTCTCCCAGGATAACCTGATTGCTAAAGTCCTTAGGAAGGAGAATCCTGGTAGAGTGTGTGGGATAGGTTTGGGACCTGTACTATCTGAAGTATTTGGAAGGTCACCAGGGATTGCAGGTGCATCTACTCCTGGTTGTAGTCAGTCCATACCCCAAGATACTCAGAGAGAGATTGTTTCTCTACGAAACACAATTCACAACCAGGGGGCTCAGATATCCACTTTGTAGAAAGCGTTGATTGATTTATATTATAATATGACCAGATATATCCCTCGTGGTATTGCATCAACTGGTGGTGAGTAGTTAAATCAAAAAAATTCAAAATTATTTAGTTTTAAAACTTTTATTTGTTTTGAGTTTAAATATAAATATACAACAATATTTAATTTTCAATATAATTTTCTTTCAGGTGGTAGCAGGAAGTAGAGATAGAGGTGGAGAGGGTAACGATCTTTTTTTATCATCAGACTGTGATTAGTTGTTTTTTTGATATTTTGGACAAATATGGTAATAGTCGGTTTGTACATGTATCATGTGTGGCACATAGTTTCCACCAAACATTTTAATGACCTAACATTTTCTTGATTTATCATGTTTCCTTTTATGTATTTTATTGATTTCTAATGTTTCCTTTTATTTATTAATTTCTTGAGTGTGGTATGCACCATATATGTCGATTATGTTTTTTTTCATGAATCATTTTTTATGATTCATTTTTCCTAAATTTATTAGGTTTGTTACCCAAGGATGAATGATAAAAAATATATCCTATAGTAACAGGAATCAACCCATTCATAGTTCTTGGAAAAAATCCTCTATAAAAATTTATCTCGTGTATAAGAGGATAAGGATGATATGTATTGAAACTATTATGTGAGAAAGAAATAAACAAATTGATGTGAATGAGGAAGGGTCTCGCCTTTAGGGTATAACCAGTGTGATTATAACTTTCACCAAGGCCTATTATAGGAGATGCCAACATCATTACATATATTGAAACATCATGAATCAATCCACATATAGTTTTTATATAATACCCCTATTCATATTAGGCTCTTTCCCAAGGTAAGAGTCATTTTTTTCATAACATAGGTTTATGGATAAAGAACCACATGCTAAGGATCCTTATGCAGATTTGGATAATATGTAGAGGAAAACAGGTCTTACTAGGTGGACTGCTCTAAGAAGTTTCAAGTCTTATAAGATGGACCATGTATAACATAGTTTAACATAATGTGAAAATGACTAAAATAATATATAGTTTAAGATCATATGAAAAATACCTTATTATATGAGGTTTAATGTAGTTTAAACTGATGTTTAAAATGAAATGAACTTGTCTTGATGCCAACCCTATGGATGGAAAAATAATGTTAATGAAGAAACCTAGTCACTAAGATAAAGTGGGGGATTTGATATTGGTTTTTTGGTTGGTTTTGGGATAGGATATCTAGAAATCACTATGTATCCCATGAAAATAGGAATCAATCCACACATAGTTCTTATAATTTTGGGGAAAATATGATCACCTTGAATTAGAATTGAGAGATAATAGGGAAATCAAAATAAATAGAATGAGTGTAATGGTACATACCCTTTATGAACTTCCCTTTGTGCATTATCAAGTCTTGGGGATGTTTAGGGAGAGTTTTGTGGTGATTTTGAGGTTTGAGGTGGTGTTTTAGCCTTTTGAAGGCCACCACGGCTTGTGCAATGACTTGTCTGGATATGAAGGAGGTAGTTTTATGTTGGGCATGATCTTGTGTAAAATGGGATATATAACCTTGACTTGAGGATGACATGGTGCTATGCATGTTGTCCTAGTGGTTTTCCTATGCACCATGAGAATCTTGAAATTCCCTTGGGTGGGCATGAAATATTGGAGGACCACCTGTCCAAAATAGGAAACCCAAGCTCACCACATTGTAGCCTTGGGCATGGTGAGGGTAAAATGGTTGGGAAATGGGAACTAGGTCATGCATTCTATACATAGAAGAATATAGAATAACCACTATGTCTTAGACCACTCCATGTTCTAAAATTTTTGGGAGGCCAAATTCCATTTTAAAATGGGAAAAAATATAAAATGATAATGAGGGTTATAGATCACACTTTTACCAAACCCACCATATGAGTTTTGGATATTAACCATGTTTTGGTAGAGTCCAGTGTGATTCACTTATAAATAGGAGTTTTATTACCTCTATGTTTTGAATTTTAAACTTTCCCTCAATTCTTGGTTGACCCTTACTCATCCTCTCCTTCCCCAGTCACCTCCCTTGGTGTTCCAAACCACTTGGATCACATTAAATCATTTTGATTGAAGTTATTTGATTCATGATAGCCCTCTCTTTCCCCATTACTCCTTTATAATCTTTCTATTATATTCAATATTTCATTATGGTGGTAATTCTCCTCTTTTTTGGGTGGTTTTTGATGGAGTCTTATTATTCATTGGATTCAATAGTGATTCACTTGAGATTAGTAGTGGTTTATCCTTGGTTCTTGTTCATTTATCCTTGAAGATTCAGTCAAGGTTGGGGATCCTTCATCTCCCCTTCTTTATATGTACATTTGGGAATATCATGCTTTTGTATTTCTTTGGTTAAATGGTAAATCATCTTAATAAAGATAATAAACAATCTTAATTGAATTTTAAGGGGAAGGGAGAAATCACATGATTTTTACTTATTCCTATTATTTATTCTTATATGGACACACTTACTTGGTTTTCCAATTATAACTTATTTTGAGATAGTGTGTTGTTTTGGTTTTTATAAAACTTTCTATGCATGTTTGTATAACCTCACCACATATGAAAATGAAAAAGAATATATATCAAACTATTAAATTGGTTTCCCATGCAATATTGTATTTATGTGTGAATACACTTCATAATAATTTAATTATTATGATAAAAATACTTATTGAAACTAAATTATGTGTGGTGGTTGTAATGTGTAGTGGTTATGATGTGTGGTGGTGATGATTTGGGGTGGTTGTGATGTGGGGTGGTTGTGATGTGTTGTGGTTATGATGTGTTATATGTTATATCAATTGAAATGTTTTTTTTTCAGGGCATTCGTAATGGGCTTGCAGTATCAGTTGCATTTTTTTTGTAAATCAAGATTTAGTGGCAGTTTTAACCACTAAAAAATAAATATAATATATTTAGCTGTGGTTTTAACCACTGCTATAATTACAATATTTTTATATCCACAGCAGTTAAAACCACCGCTAAACAATTTTCATATTCCTTTATTATTATATCGTGGTGGTTTTAATAGTTTTAGCGGTGGTTTTCCCTAGCAAAACAGATATTTTTTTAGTGGAAGTTTTAATCACCACTAAACAGTTTTCATATTCCTTTATTATATCATGGTGGTTTTAATGGTTTATGTGGAGGTTTCCCCCACTAAAACTGTTATTTTTTAGTGGTGGTTATAATCACCGCTAAAAAAAATATCAGTTTCACCGGGGAAAACTGCCGCTAAAACCATTAAAACCACTGCGAAATGAACCCACTATGACAGTTACCGTAAACTGCCACTAAATTGAGGAAACTGCCTCTAAATCGAGGAAATCTCTACATATTGTATGCCTATGCACTCTTTAGCAGTGGTTTCAAAAAACTTCCACATAACCATATGATGACGGTTTAAACCGCAAAAAATTTCCAAAAAAAAACTGTTGGGAAATGGTCTTTTTCTTGTAGTGCTAGTGGGTTTAGATCAACCCCTTGAGGTTCCATAATGGAAGTGGGATGAGATATCGATGGAATTCGTGATGAGTTTACCAAGTACGTCCAAGGGACACAATGGCATCTGGGTGATCATTGACCGACTCACCAAGTCGGCGCACTTCTTAGCTATCCGAGAGAATATTTAAGTAGAGAGATTGGGACGCCTCTATGTTGAGAAGATAGTTCATCTTCATGGAGTTCCATAGATGATTGTTTCTAATCATGATTCTATCTTTACATCCCGATTGTGGAAGGGATTTCAAGAGGTGTTTGGGACTCAGCTATTCTTGATCACAACATTTCACCCATAGACGGATGACCAGACTGAGTAGACCATTCAGGTTTTAGAGGACATGTTGTGGGCTTTCATGTTATACTTTTTCCATAGTTAGGAGGATCACCTAACACTAGTAGAGTTTTTATACAACAATAAATATCATTACACCATTGGTATAACTCCATTAAAGGCTTTGTACGGGTGACCTTTCATGTCACCACTTTGCTATATTGACCCAGGAGAGTCAGCACTCATGGGATCGAAGTTGGTGCGAGATACTATAGAGAAGGTGTAGATCATCCAAGAGTGGATGAGGACTACATAGAGCCGTCAGAAGTCTTATAATAGAAATTGATGGAGGCCGTTGGAGTTTGAGTAAGGGGACCATTTGTTCCTTTGGGTTTCACCTTGATGGGGATTATGGAGATTTTGTTAGGGTGGTAAGCTATCTCTAAGATTCATCGACCCTTTCTAGGTACTACATAGAGTTGGTGAGGTAATATACTTCTTGGATCTACCACTGTAGTTAGATTGGGTACATGACATCTTCCATGTGTCACAACTGAGGAGGTACATGCATGACCCATCACACATCATCAACCGGGGTGAGATAAACATCAAGGATGGAGCAACCTTTACTGAGTACCCAGTGGATATTGAGGATCAACATAAGAGGATCCTTCTTGGGAGATCTATTAATTTGGTGCGTATCTGGTGGTAGTATGGGAATCTCTAGGAGAGCATTTGGGAGTGAGAGGTTCATATTCGTACAGAGTTACCACATCTATTTGAGTATCCCTTGTTTTGGATTTTCAGGTATGTAATTCCCCATGGCCGTGAGAATTTAACATCTCAGATTTTCTGTGTATTATTTTTAGATATTATATAGATTATTTTCAAGACCATGTGCTAAGATAACATGCGATTTCTAGGCCAGGTGTTTCGAGAAAAAATGTTCTAAAAATATTAAAATATTTAATAGGACACACATGAGTTTTTATAGAAAAATTGTAATAACTCTTAAAAAGTTTCATGTATCAGAAATATGAGGGCATCGTTGAGTTTAGAATAGCAGCTTTACCCTAGGTGTGACCTAACATTGGTCAGCACAAGCCGATTGTGTAAATTCATCTAAGTAATTTTAATATAATGAAATAAATAAATAAAAATTTATTTTATTTCATCAACGCAACGACAAGTTTATTTTTAAATAAACCATTCTCTAGTGATTCAGGGTTATTCTCATAACCCTTGAATTCTCTAAAAATTATAGAAAGAAACCTCTAGAGAAACCTCTCAAGAAAGCGATGGTGGAGCTTCAAATCGACGATTGGAGAATGCCAATCTTGATGGATCTTTCCAATGACAATGAAATAGATTTGTTCTTTATCAGAGATCTATCCAAATTGAGGTAGGGATTTTTATTTAATTGGTTTATTCCCCTACCCTTATTTCTATGATGAACTTGGATCAATCAACAAACATATTTATTCATTGATCGTGCGTATTGTGGGTTGGGATTGATTTAATCTGGTTTTCTAAACCAAATCCACCGATCTTGATCACTGTCCAAGAGCACTTGGCCAAAAATGATAAACCTTCATTCTTGTGTATTCCTCCCCCTTTTATTCACATTCTTAACTGTTTAAACCCCGTGGTTCCTAGATCGACGTTGTTGGGTAGTTTTGAACTCGATTAGACCCCTGGATTTGAGGTCAATCAACAATCGAGGATGGATCTATGTAGATTAGGACCCAAGAAGATCATATTTGTGATTGTTTAATTTTTCGGGCATTGAAGGAGGCGTGGTGGTCCATAGAAGGGACCACCGGTGAGAGGCAGTGGAGTTGTATGCAGTGGGTGTGACAGTGGAGGGACATGGTAGAGAATGTGGGTGCAATGTCGACGAACATAGTGGTGGATGTAACAAGTAGTGGTAGACACAGGACGACAGCAGCAAATGCAGAGTGGGCTGGGCCAGATGGGTTAGGTCAGATCAGTGGGTCGGGTCGGTTAGTGGGTCGAGGTGGACCTGGGTCGGATTTGGGTCTCACCCGAGTTGGATTCTAGGAAACTAGGGTGGAGATTGGTTGCGGTCGACTATGTAGTGAGGTCGACCATACAGTGCGGTTGACTGTGAGGAAAAGCAGTAGGTTGAGTTGCCACAGGTGCAACGACTGCATGACCAGTCCGTATGCGGTCGACCGTAGAAGATGGCTAGGTGTGGAAGGTGGATTGATCATGAAGGTCAGTCCACAAGTGGCTGATATATGTGGTAGGTGGACTGAATGTGGCGGTTGACCATGGTAGTAGGTAGAACTACTGCGGCTGTAGGTCTATAGGCCCCTGTCAGGTCTATAGGAAGTTTTGTTTAAATAACCATAACTCCTAAACGGAGTATCCAATAAATGAGCTATCTGCGGCATTGAAACCCTAACATTGATATGGTATTTATCAAAGGGCGGGTTTTTATCTTGAACTAGTATAGGTTGATCATTTTCCCTTGGTTTTTTTCTCAAGGGTGTAGTGCGGTAATACATCCACACCATTGGATTGTAATCCCCTTTAGAGGTTGAGTCTCAGATAGAGTATGGAATACCTCTATAAGACTGAAGAGAAATCCTCTATCGCCCCTAGTGGATTTTTTTGGAATCAACATGACCTTTGTGAGTAGGTAATTGATCCTCCATATAGCAGGCTATATCAGTAGGGTTTTAGGAATCATTGGAATATGATCCCCTAAATATCAGGTTGATCAAGATTAGATTTGTGGTGTCCCCCAACAATTATAAGTGTGATACCATCTTTGTGTATCATAGTCTTCATTTACCAATTCATTCTCTTTGGGTGGGGCCCAAATGAGCTAGACATTTTCATCGAGTGTCTTTGATGATATCATTGCTTGAGGAGTGAGTTCTCCCAAAATGAGCATGCTTCAAGTGGAATCCTATAGCTGGAAGTTGGTTATGACCACCTGACAGTGTGGTGTCTCTATTGAGTATATCTGGGGTTTTTTCTACTTATTGTATCTATTATATAGTGTTACATTTTATATTTATCTGACTATACTTGGTGTTTCATGTTTAGTGTTTTCGGGGTGTCCTAATGAGTATTGTTATACTCACCCCTTCATGGGATTTTCCTGCACATGTCATGTCTTGTGTAGACGAAGACCCTTTTGACGATGTCCTAGGAGTACTAGGAGTAGGTGGAGAATAGCTGGAGTTGGGTAGAACATGGTGTTTTTTGGGAGCATACCTTTGACGTTGTCCTCACCCTTAGAGTAGGTTGGACTCTTTATAGTTTTAGTTAGACTTGTGTACATAATATTTGTGGTGGCCTTGTATTTGGACCTGATTACTTTCCCTTTAATTCTTGTTTTACTCTGGTTGTGGGATCTTAGTTGTATGCATAAATCCTTTTAGTTATTTTATGTTTCATAATTTTGTGTCTTGGATATGTGTGCGTGTGTACATGTACTTTAGGCTAATTCCTACCATTTGTGGGATATGCCTACTCGGTGCTAGTCACCAGCTCCTGGACTATTAGCAGTGATCTTAGGTTGTCATGGCATGAGCCCCTCTAGTATGGGTATTGACACAGATATAAATTATGTTTAGTGTTTTCCAATACACTAGTTTTTAAGTATATCCTAAATATTCCCATTTAAAATCCCTTGAAATTATTTTTCATTTTTTAAAAGGTTCTAAAAAATCATGGTTTATTTTATCATAAAGAAACATCTTTTAACCTTTATTATCTTTCCAATACTGATTTTGGTGGATGCCAAATTATTTTTCATTTTTAAAAGGTTCTAAAAAATCATGGTTTATTTTATCAAAAAGAAACATCTTTTAACCTTTATTATCTTTCTGATACTGATTTTGGTGGATGCCAACTAGATAGGAAAAGTAAAAGTGGTAATTTTAACCTTCTTGAATATTCCTTAATATCTTAGAGTAGTAAAAAACAAAATTTAGTTTCTATTTCTACAATCAAAGAAAAATATATATCCATTGGGAGTTTTTGTGCTTAAATTATATGGATAAAACAAACTCTGTTAGATTTTTGGATAACATATCTTCATGTTCCTATTAAATGTGATAGTTCTAGTGCTATAATCATCTATAAAAATACTATTCAGCATGAACACACTAAGTACATTGATATTCAATATCAATTTTTGAGAGACCACTTTCAAAAAAGAGATATCATGTTAGAATACATTAGCACAGATCTTTAATTAACATATATCTTCACAAAACCCTTTTATTTAGAACGTTTTAATTTTATTAAGGTGGAGTTAGGAATGAAATGATTGTAATTATTTTTCTTTTTTTTCTTGTCTTTGTTTTCTCTTTTAAAATATTGATTGTTTTTTAAAATATTTAATTTTCTTGAAAAAAAGATTGTTCAAAATTTTCAAAATAATGGTTTTATAATCACCTTTGATTATATTTTTGATTTATATATTATCTATCTACACCTTTTTATTTATAATTATTTTTTTAATAAAAAAGTTGAAGAAGTGTTTAGTATTTATTGAGGAGGAAGATATAATGTTTATGGGAAGATCTGTCTTTGTTTTCAAAGGAAGATAAAGATTAGGTTTCAGGGGGGAGACATATGCTTTCAGGAAAAAATACTTCTAAATATTTTTGTCCTCTTATTTCTTCTCTCTTCTTCACCTCCTTATCTCATCTTATCTTTTATTTTAATCTTAAGTGTGTGTTTGTGATCATCAAAAAGTGAGAGATTATTGAACCTCTAATATGTTTTTATGATCACAACCACTTGAGGCGTTTTCTAACCTTTTTCTAAGTATATATAAACTTCAAGAATTTTTCATGTCACGATTAACTCTCTCATATTGTGAAACATTATTTACATCATGAAGGTTTTCTAGGAATTTCAGTTCATGTTGCAAGTGAATTTCATGGGGAGTAGTGATGGTGTTTTTGTTTCAGAACTATCTTTTAGGTTATAAAGCTTCTTTTAGACCATGAATAAATTAAGGAGGATTTTAAAGTCTCTAGAATAAATATATTCATTTTTTAAATTGTTATTTCTTTTCGAAAAAAGGTTGAGTATGCAGTTAACACCTTCATTCATTATTGTCAAAATATCTTTAATTTGGTATCCTACAAGTTTAATATATCTGTATGAATACCAGAATTTTACCAACATATTTAGAGGCTATAAATAGATTTATTTGGAGGATTAGATCTCATCCAAAAATATCTACAACAACTACATGCCCCCAAAAAATTATTGATTGATCCACAATATTCTTTTTCAAGATATCTTTAAGAAAATTCTAATTCTTAAAATGAAAAACAAGATTGAAAAACTTCAATCTAATTTCATTTTGACTATCATTTTATGCCCTTTTTCTTTATCCCTTATTGTATTTTCTTAAAAGTGATTCTTATTCTACATTCTCCCTCCCTCCCTCTTCATATTTTTCTAAATCATCTAGAGAGAGTTGAGTGCATTTTTTAGGGTTTGTAAAAACAAATCTCTCACTTCTTCATCTTCTTCTTTAGTTTCTCTCCATAATTAAAGTGAGGGGTTTTGATTCTTGGTATCCATTAAAACCAAGGGTATTATTTTTGGATCTCAATTTCCATTAAAACTAAGGGATCAATTTATTCTTGTTTTGGTTCTTGGTTTTTGTTAAATACAAAGGATAAATATAACCCTATCAACCTTTCTTGAGGGGAGAAGACATAGGGGCTCATTCTTGAGCTATTTTTGATTTCCTTTATCAATGTTTTTCTTTTTAATTTCTAAAATTTATTTTCAACTATTCTTAAAGTTTTTAAATTCTTCTAAACTCACTTTACTTTGATTTTTTTATCCTTAAATAAAATTCTTTCATGATAAAATATTTTTTATAGTATAATTATAATTTTTTTTTAAAAAAATTCACCACTACTTTCACTTTTATCTCCAACCTATAGGGGTTAAATGAGAATAAAATATCCTTTTCCCATGGGATGACTATCCTAATATTTTATAATTAATATTTTATAATTTTTTTCATGTTATGTTTAGTGAAATTATATTAATCTTTCATATTTTGAGTTATTTTTCTTTATATTGTGTCAATGATCTCAAAAATCCATGATAATGGAACACTGACTCAAGGATTAGTTTGAGGAAGGTCTTATGGTGCTCCCAAGTTATTCACATTTTATTTCTTACAATTTCGATTTTTTTATAATGAAGAAGTATAATTTCCAAGAAATTATGATGTGATTTATCACTTTCTCTTAGTAATTATCACAACCTCATTCCAATATCAACCAAATAACTTACCCCATTCTACTGTAACACATTTTATACAATTGGAGTCATGTGTATTGAGGGATAGACAACATATTATTAGAGTTTGGAATTGGGACAGTTTATACCTTGGCTGAGTATGTTTACCGTTTTGATACTATAGAGGAGGTGAGAGTTGGTGATCTTAGGAGATTTTTTATTATGAAATTAGAATCAAAAATCAAGTTGAGAATGGTGGTTCATGAATTTATTTAGTAAATAATCAATAGTTAATAAAATTGGAGAGTGAAGGAACCACAAATCCCTAACCTTGTAATGACCCCTTTATTTTCTAACAACTGTTAGGATTTTTACTATTTTATTTTATTTTAACTCATGAAATCAATAAAAAATCACACTCTACATCCATTTTTTAATATTAATTAAGAAAAAAACCAAAAAAATATTAATAATTGATTGATATTAGTGATGAAATGACCCCATGAATCCTTAATAAAGACCCTATTCAATTCCAATAGTCTGTATTCTAGGTTTAAAATAAATTTTGTATCTAAGGCATGGGATAATATTTCACATCATTAACATTGTTTCTGGGGAGTTAGGTTATAAACTAATTTTTTCTATTTCACCTTTTGAATAATTTTATATTTTTAAAAACTAAATTTTAAAATAAAAAAATGGATTTTTATGTCCATTTAGAAAGGATTTAGAAGCTTACTATTACAGATAAAAAATGTTGAATAATAATGTTTCTGGTGATCAAATGTACCTTCTTAAGGAGGAAACACATATTGAAAAATAATTCACCCTAGATGAACTGATAGACCAATATAAGAAGGTCATATCTGATTATAAAAAACTAAAAGCCACAGAGGGGGAAAATGAGCCTAAAATTGAAATATAGTTCCCACATATCATAAAAACCAACGTGTAGGGATAATTTGGAGATCTTGAAGAAGAGGTTGAAGTACCACCATTCATAACAGAACTCATTTTCCTAGTGGCCCTGTACTTTTAAGAGGAATTAAAAGATGAAATCATTAAGGGAAACTCCACTTTGAAATTTTATTTCTCTAATTTTATTGAAACTCAACTATATTCCAATATCTATTATTTAAAAAATAAATAATCATAAGAATGCATGTATTCCCTGGATAATGAAGATAAATATGGAATATAAGGGATAGATTTTGAAGAAAATTTAGAATTCCCAGTGCTTCTCCTATCTACACTTGAAGACTTCAAAGAGTCTTTTCACCTAGAGGACAAACTATAAGCATTGATTAAAGTGGTATTTTATATTGAACTAAACTCATTTTATTCACATTTTACTCACAATAATTTAAAATATAACCTCCCTTATATTGTAATAGATGATTTATACTAATTAATTTCTATCTTGGATAGTGATAAGGAAGAGCTGAAGGAACTATATTTTGAAGATATAATTGAGGAGACTCAACCTAAAAGTGATTTGAATGAATTAATTGGATCCTTGTATAATGAATAAGATCATAAGGATGATACAATATAGAGATAATAATAAATTTTTCATTCTTATATTGATTTTATACAATCTTAACTACAAGCTAATTTCCCATGTTTTCACAATGAAAAATCAACACCTTTGTCACAAGACCTGAAGAATTTGAATGAGGCTTCCATGGGAACAAATATATCCATACTCAAGGATAATATGGTGTTAGAATCCGAGGAAGAATAAATTTAAATCATTGATCCATATTTGTGAAGTTATTAGTTTGAAGAAGAGCTAAATGAAGAATACTTTGACAATATGCTCATATCTATTTCTAATTACTCTGATGTACACATATAGGTTGAAAATTTCAGGGGCACTAATGAGGGATCCTAAAAATGGAGAAATAAAAGAGTTTTTAGTGAAAGAATATTTGGTGGTTATTACTACACAAACATAACCCACTAACATATTGGGACAATCCTGATGCTATCCAGATGGAGAAAGTAAACAAATGAAACACCTCTTGGAGGGTTTTTACTCAAGATTATTCACTATTTTCCCCACTATTCATTTATTGAAAACTTTGTGTATTAATTTTTAATAAATTTTTAAATTATATTTGTTTTTATATATATGAAAAAATGGACATCAACTTAAAAAATTATTTGAAAACCATTAGAGATAATAAAATATGATTTAAACCTTCTCAATGATGCATACATGCCAGGAATAAGAGAATACAGTTTGTCTCATTCCATTGTACTCATTTTATGTTGTCCTTATTTATTTTATAATTGAAAACTGGATTATTTTTAATGATTTTATTTGAGTATATAATAAAAATGAAGTGTGGGGGAGGGGGTAACTCATGGATATTTTTTTACTTTATTTTTTTATTTCTATTTTTATGAGCCCGTTTTTGAACATAAAAAAATAATAAAAGGGAAAAAATATAAAAAATGAAACATATTTTTTATTTATGTTTTGAAAATGTAAAAAACTATTTTTTATAGTTTTTTTGTTTTTCAAACCTTACTTGAGATGAATTTAAAACTTTAAGAACCATTTAACTCTATTATTATTGCAATGATCTTTATTATATTATCAAACATCAAAAGTTCAAATAATTATTGAGTGAGTTTTCTAGCTTCTCTCATGGAAATTTTATTTTAGAACCAGGAAAAAGAGTTTGAGTGAAAAGATATTTGTGGAAATGAAATTATAACATGAGGTTACTGGAATTTTGAACTTATTTAAATGTAACTTTGCCTTTGGGAAAAGGAAAACCTCAGGGATCCAACTCAAAATAATTTGATATAATTCCTTTAAAACCATATAAAAAGGGAAATTGGGATCCCACAATGAAGATCTAATACATTAAGTAATGAATGTGTGATTAAATGGTATTTTTATATATATTCAATAAGTTTATTGGAAAATAATGAATTAGAAAATTTTAGTAAGTGCCTAATTATCAAAAATTAATTTATTCAACTGAGGGGAATATTGAACCCAGACAAATAACAAGACAACTGAATTATAATAATTCTATTTGAGTTATATCAATGAAGTTAAAATGAAAAATTTATTTTAAGTAACTTAAGAGAAATGTATAAATGGAAATTACACTTGTTAAAATTCTAATTCCACTTAAATATATATATTTCACTCCTAGAACTAAAAATTTTCTTATATTGAAGTGAGAAAAGTAGATTAAATTCATGAATAAATAATGATGAAATTTTTAGTGGAAAAAACCAAAAACGTTCCCTCACTTTTGTTTAGTAGTTAAAATTTTCTACGAGCATGTATTTTTCTATTTATTGATTGAATTTCATAACAAAACTTAAATCGAAAAATAAGTTTGAGTTATGAGAATATGTAAATAATTAGATAAATCTAGATAAAACTAAAAATAATAATTAAAATTATTTTGTGAAAATATGTTTAAAATGGATTTTTTGGATTTAATTATTCACTTGTTTTAAAATTCATAAAAAAAATTGCTCAAGAGTGAAATATTTCAAGTGTGGTGGAGTGATCTAACACCACCTTTTCAAAATTTTTAGTGGAATTCATTTATTTTAATGACTATATTTATTAAACTTATGGTAATTATTTCATTTTCATTACTTTATGTATTTTAAGAATAATTTTGTAAATACATAACATGTCATTATATTTTAGATAAAAAAACATGTTCATGGATTTTTGGTGAATATAAAATAAAATTTCATGTTTTTTCTATTATTTTATTCTAAATTAGTAAACATTTTTTTTGAAATAAAATAAAATTTTAATATGAATTTCTAATTGGAATTACTTTTTGACTAATTTTATGTTCAATAAAAATTACAAGATATATATATATTTTTAATGAAAATAGGTGAAAAATACCTCTAACTATAAGAACCACCCAAGTTTCTGCACTCTCAAGCTATCATGAGGTAGTGACTATGAGAACACCCATGGACAGTGAAGCAACTACACTACCTCACAGTCAAACGAGCTACCACACTCCCAACTACAAAATGTAGAGAAGAACAAGATACTAAACTTCACTGATTTATCTCACCCTTTCACCTTCAAGATGCTTCACCTTTATCTCCATTCAACCAAGAAATCATCCACAAATATCCAAAATATAAGATGCCCAAACTACCACAATGTGAAGCTTTCAAGTGACCATATGAATACACTCAAACTACCACACAATGAACCCCAAGTTGCTATAAACCCATTCCTCAACTTACCATGAAACCTCACCAAGTGACTGTAATAAGCTCCTCAATCCACTTAGACCTACCACATGTACAAGATTGTTCCAATATAAGCTTCTACATTCCACCACAAAGATAGAGAAACCTTTTTCTAAGAGGATATATTTCCATTGCAACTCCAAAATTCATGTAGATCAAGATCTATATTAGATCCTAAATATATAAGCCCTAAAACACTTTACTCACCACTATATTATATATCTCACACTACTTGAGTCTACCCTTCCCAAGATCTACCTCATTCATATTAATACAACTTTAGCACTACCTCAAGCATCACATCACTAGAAACAATGAGAAACAAATGAATAAATAATGAGATAAAGACTAAATGGATAAGTATCAATCAATTAGAAAAGAAATAGTCCTCAATGAGTTCTCTGATGATTGGGTTGTTCCTATGTTTTCTCCCTATGTAGAATTGAAGACAGCAGGGTCTCACACACTCCCAATTCACCATATGTGACTAGGAAGATTGTTTAACACTAGATGTTTGATGAAATTGCTGCAAAAACCTTGAAATTATCCTTCAGTTTCCATCCATCCATGAAGAAAAATTTCCAATATCACATCCCCAGATTCCTTTATCCTTTATCAAACAGATTTTCTACAACCACACCTAAGCACCCTTTCCCACTCCTCACATAAAGACCTCAATCTACCATTTACATCACCATCAGCTAAGAATTGAGCCTCTTTCACCTTTTTAACCAGTGAAACATCAGTCAAGACCTAGGTTTGAGTCTTCCAATCATCCAGTTTCAGAACCTCATCAATTATAAGTCCATATTGGACCCTCTTTCACCTATTGAATTGTGCAATAACAAAACTTCATACACTAACTCAAGAACATTTTTTGCATGAACCAAAGTACCTAGACCCATCATTCCATGCCTAATCTCACTGGGTATCTATAAAAAAGTATTTTAGGGCCTAATATTGAAGACCCATTTATAAAATACCACTTCAAGCCCAATATTGAGGCTTTCTAACCAATTTAACCCAATAGTTTTGATCTAGTACTAGCCTTTGAGAGTGGTTGAGTTTAATTCAGGTATAATACATTGAGACCCAAGAACAACTGTACCAAATCCACCAATAATACGGGCCCAAAATTGAGTATGATTGGTCCCAATTATTCATTGTCCCAAATCCAAACTAACTAGCACATGCATCACTCCAACCCATCCACATGTAAGGCTTACACATTTTATTTCCACTATAGCTGTGAAGTGATAAAAATATTTAGTTCCAAATCCTCTTAAATTATTATGGAGATTGATCATGGAGGAATTATGTTAATAAGGAATGATCCTTATTCAATTATATTAGGAAGAGTGGTGAGACAAGCTGTATTTAAAGGGGATCAGGGTGAGAGAGAATAAAATCTATCCTTCATAGGATTACTATCCTAACATTTTCTTCATCTTCTTTTACAATTTTTTTTCATGTTTTTTAGTGAAATTCTATCCCTATTTCTAAATTATGTGTTTTATTTCGATTTATCTTCCTTCACATTGTGTCTGTGATCTTAAAACTCTATGATAATGAATCACTAAACCTAGGCTAAGTTTGAGAAAGGTCTTATGATGCTCCCAAGTCCTTCATATTTCATTTATTATAATTTAAATTCTCTTGTTATGGAGAAATTAAATTGCATAAGAATTATGATGTGATTTATCACTTTATCTAGGTAATTATAAAAACCCCATTCTAATCTCAACCAAATTAGTTTCCCTCTTATCTCGATACACACATTATACAATTAGAATAATGTGTATTGAAGGATGAATAAAAAATGATTGGAGATAGTTGTTGGGATAGTGGATTACTCGATTGAGTATGATAAATGGTTCGATACTATGGAGTAAGTGAGACTTGGTGAGCTTAAGATATTTCTAAAAGTGCACTAAGCATCACAAATCAAGTTAAGAATAGTGATTTATGAATGGTATTGAGTAAATAATCAACAAGTCTTAATCAAATTAGATAGCGTAGGACCCACAAGTGCCTAACCTTATATCGAACCCTTTCTTTACTAACAAATGTTAGGATTTTTACCACTTTATTTTATTTTCATTCATGCACTCACCAAACAAATCCCACTCTCCATCCATTTTTTTAAAAATTAATTAATAACACCCCCCCCAAAAAATATTAATAAGAGATTTAGATTAGTGAAAAACCAACCCCGTGACTCCTTGAGAATGAACCTGGTCATTCCCACTAGAATTTATTCTAGGTTTAAAATATTTTTTTTATGCAAGGCCTATGAATTTTTTTTCATTGGATCCTATTTATTTAAGGTGGGGAGAGAATGTAACACTCTAATATTATATTATATATCTTTCCTTTTAATAAATATTATATGTTTGATAGCTTGCTTCACACACAACACTGAACTAAAATGAGCCACACAATATTAGATGAATATTAATAAGAAAATTATTATAATAATAAAATCTATAGTAAATAAAAATCTATTAATCAACCAAAATTTCATAAATTTAGAGGACACAAATTAATATGATTTAATATAAAAAGGATTGTTCTTTATTAAATAAATGTTTTTAAAGTGTTGTATATTTTATCCTAATAAATTAAGTTAACTAATTTTAAAATATTATTATATATGAACTAATATATTAACATTATTTAAATTATAAATTGATATGAGATAATATTAAGAACACTTAAAAATGTCATTTTTTTTAATAAAAATAGTTTTTCTTTATATTTTTTATTTTCATTTAAAAACTAAAATTTCAAATTTTAGAATTTTAATTTTATAAAATTAAATTAATTTATTAATTAATAATTTAAAAGTTATTTTAGGGTGATTTTTTGGGTTTTTTATGAAATAATTGATTTTTAGGTGAATAGTAAAAAATACAGTTTTTACTAAAACTATAATGTTTATCACTATATGAAAAAGTAAGTATAACTTAAAAACTTATAATTTTTTTAGGATACAAAATGTATTTATGAAGTAAAATTATGAAATTAAAGAATACTATGTTGAATTAAAAAAATATATGTTTAATATTTTGAAAATTAACCAATGTTTTTCTAATTAAAAAATATTTTTAGTCATTCTCTTTTAATTAAGTTTTCATTTGGTGGAAAAAAGGTTTTTGATTTATTTTTAAAAAATATAACTTATATATGGTTAATAATAAACAAATTAATTTAATATAAATCAATAATATTGAAAATTTTATCATAAACATAATCTTTATGCTTATAAATACATGTTTTCTAAAAATGGTTTTTATGTGTTATATGCGCTAATGTTAAAATTATTTTTTCTTACATATAAATTTTATTTAATAAAATTAATTTCATAATTAAAAAAATTAGGTCCAAATTATTTAACAAGGCCCATTTTTTAGGAATTAAGAGTAAATTACTAAGGTAAAGATTAATTTCCATGGTAAAAACAAAAAAAATGGTAAAAGTAAAAAATCTAAGAGTAAAAGACATAAAAACTTGTTTAAAATATATTTAAAAATGAATAGTTGAGGTATTATTGACCTTAAATAAAACCTCAATCTATTAATATCCAATTTTACTCCACTTTACTTATGAAACAAGTGATCTCTTTATATTTAGAATTTATATTTACAAAAAATCCCATTTCCTTCACCTATAAATGGATCACACCTCCACCCCATTAATCCAATAATTATATATTATTAGATAAAAAAACTCCACCCTAGTCTCCCATAAACTCTATCTACATTTCCTATAAGCCTTGGCCTTTCCAAAAGTGCAATCTTAGAAGCCTTAAGGTGTTACCCAAGGGAGAATATCCAAAGGGAGAAGTAATGTTCTCAACCGAGATCACTTAATTATTTTCCTCTTTTACCCCCTAAAAACTATTATATCCATGAATTTATGATAAAAAAGTATTATTAAAATTATTAAATTTTATTATACTAATGTAATATCTATTTTATACCTCCCTCCAAAACCATTTGAAAAATGAAGATGTCTTCATGCGTATGTGTGGACTGCTGCCTCCAAAAAATGCTTTATTTTTAATCACCAACTTATATGGATGGTTATAAAAGAATATTTAAAGGATTAATATGATATTGATAACATTATCAAGATTTTAACATTATAAATAAATCCCTATATTCCTCCTTATCTAAGTAAAATGAATGCATCGCCCATGTATACGCGAAGACTATCGCTTCCACGTAAGTGATGTATTTTGTTTTTCAATCTAGTATTTTATTATTTATAAAAATATATTATAGACATATTAAAAAACTTAAAAAATATAAATAAAACCATTATGATTATTTTATAATGATATTATTCCAAATTAATTACTTTCATAACCAAACTCAACCATAGATTATAGCTTTTACTTTTTTGGTCGGTTGAACCTCCTACAAAAACAATGATATAAATATATATTATGGTAAATTAAGAAAATATAATTAGTGGTGATATTAGATAATAATAATTAAATAATGAGTTTATATCATTTCTATAATGGTAAGGGTAATATCTAACACGTTATTAAGATACCACCCCTCAATGTTGAAAATTACTAAAACAAGCTCATCACTGACTTCATCATAAAAAATTGTGACTAAAATAGTTAAGAAATGAAATTATAACTTTATAAATAATTGTAATAAATATATTATAGTAGCTTTAATGAAATTATATTGATAAAATTTGAATCTATGAACAAGAATAAAAATCACCATTACCAAGCTAGTACAGAACAAACTATTGAAATTAATATCATCAGATATGGAAAATATGGTATAAATAACTAATATATTTGTAATAAATGATTATAAATGAAGATTATAAAAGTTTATAAAGATTAATAAGGTTATAAAATATTTTATTAAGATAGTTATTTTTTTATGTATGAGGTTAGAGCACGTTTGACTAATAGGGATTAAAGGTAAGGGATTTTTACATCTCAATTTTTCTTCATTAAGATATGATGTGTATTCACCACTTGTTTCCTTTTTTCAATGTATATATGGTACATGAATTTATTTTATCATAATTTTTCTTGAAATATAATGGATATATAAATCTATCCATTTTTTTAACTTTTATGGTTTCTCAATTCGAAAGATAACGATGATTCAAGAGTTTTTATTAACTCTGTTAGGAATAGTTGGGATATAATCAACACTGAGATAGGGGAGGGGGTGACTTAGTGTTGGTGTAGTTTTGTTCCAATTTAATATTTTTTATCCCTTTACCTATTTTAATTTTTAAGGTATTGAATCTCTCATTATCTTACTTATTTTTTGTTTGTCAGTACACACACAAAGTGGATATAAAATTTATAAGGTTCACCTTTCAATAAGAAAGGCTAGTCCTTGGTGCAATCAGGAAATAATCCATGGACAAAAGACTTAATAGAAACAATAATTGAGTTACAAAATGGTATGGTATATCCTTAAAACCTATGTTTTACTATACTATTTTTGATAGTGCTTTAATTATTCTTTTTATAGAGGTTCCTCCTGTACCTTATAATGATTGTTGATGTGCTCCCCAAGACTTATTCTTCCTATTACTTGCAAAAAAACATGAAATAAACACTTATTATTTTTCACTCACAATAATACATATACTCCTCATAGTAGAAAATTTGAGTGATTCCCTTTCCTTCTGTTATTTCTATGAAAACTGAACTACATAACCTTTTTATTTGAGTAAACATCATTAACAACTCGACCAATTCTTATTCTTCTTCTTAATGTGCAACATAACTACACAATATTCTTTATTCCCCTCTATTATTCTTTTTTTTTATTTTTTCCTTCTTATTATCCCCGTGTAAATAGATATGAACAAAACTTTCTTATCTTCAACTATATTCTTTCCCCTTTTCTTAACTTATTCTTCTTAAGTGAATATGATCTGTCTGGATCTCTTATTCTTGGCTTCGACTCAAAAAATGTGTATGAGGAAGATTTTCACAGATCGAGGTCTCCTTCTTCTTGACACCAAAATATTATTTCTTGAAACACTGTGTCAAACCACTCTTCTATTCTATATCATCCTTGAATTGAAAACACTATATATATATATATACATTAATAAAAATATCATGTCCTAAATTTTTTCATTTTAGTATTTACTTCAAAATATAAATACCTTATTTTTAATTACCAATATTGATGATAATTCAAAATACATGAGTTCTTATTTATTTAATTTTTAGATATTTCTTTTTAAAAACCCCTAAAGGCTTAGCATTATTTTATTTATTTTATTCCATAAAATCTACTTCACCTCTTGCCATTACAAATTATTTTCTATACATTATATATTTAAATATCATGCAACTATCACTCTAAAAAAACTATAATAGTTAAACTATATCCATGTATACATATTAGATATACATTAATCGTGGTCGCGTCTCCCTTTATTCTTGACACATAGTTCACAATTATTCATTCCTCTTCCTTCGTTAAACTGATCGTATCTAATATCCTTCATTTGTGGTGATATTTTTCTACAAATATATCTTCCAGTACATTCATTAAACAACCTATATCATGATTAAAATTATTATGATATATATTTTCATTTAATTCCTATTTACTTGAAATCATCTTCCTAAAGTAATCCCCATTAATTATTTTTCTTAATCAATGAAGAGACCTATATGAATATATATATATATATATATAGACATACACATATGACTTTGATAGGTCTCCTTCTTAATTATTTATTACACCACCTAAATCACGATATATAAACTCATGATGTTAATATTCATTTAAGTCCAGTATACCTGGCATCGATTGAATCAGTCTCATCATGGAATAAATCTTCACTATAAATCTTTATTTCATTTTATAGAAACCCAAAATTTTCATACACTGATATTACATCTTATTAAAATAATATTCATTTCATAACATAAAAATACACACTCAGATTGTATAGGACTAGTATATTTGGAAACCTGGATACATGAAAAACTATTTCATAAGTGAACTACATTATCTCCCACTAAGTTATTCATAAATAGTAACCTTATTAGACATATCATACATAACACTTTTATTCATAACCCGAGTAAAGTAAACGTAAGAAAGGTTGAGATCAGATGTTTAGTTAGGGAAAATAAGGGATATATCTATATAACATGAGAAAAAAGTTATGAGAACATGATAATATCATTTAAAAACCATACCCTACATACCATAGATCATAAAATTGAGCCATGGAATAAATATTGGTAGTTTATAAGACATGAATCATAAAGGAATCAAATAACATAATCCATTAGAGTATAACATTGGAATAAGACATAGATTTTTGGCATATACATAATCATAGAAAATCATTTCCTTAGTAGTTAAGTCTCATTTCAAAGAATATCATAGGGGAATGAGTTAACTCCCCAAACCATTGCAGTAGTCAAGGTTTTATATCAATAATATCATAGTGGATATATTATATAACATCCATTTTTTTTGAAAAGTAAAGACAATGTTAGATAGCATACCAAATATGCCACATCAAGCTTAAATGAATAATTAAATATTTTTATTTAAATGTTACCGTTATAACCTAGCCATTAGAATGGAGGGTATGAAAAAGATTGACTGAATTATAAAAATATGGTTTACATATTTATATATAATTAATTATTTTGTGAAAAATTAATTATAAATGAAAATAAAACCCTTCTTAAAATAAAATGAAATGTCATTATGAAAAACCATTTAAATGTGAAAAAGCATGTTTTATACCAATAAATAAAAAATCAACCTTATTGGATTATATTAATGAAATTTATATGTTATTAATTTAATATTTTTTTAAATTTATCCAATAATTTTTATACACATAAGATAAGAATAAATCCAATTTTAAGCATAAAAATTTGTATTTTTTTAAAAGACAACTTTGCCGCCTTTTAATGGAAGACTTGTTTTAAAAATAAATTTTGACACTTTTATTAATTAAATTTGAAAAATTAGACTTATTATTTTAAATAGAAATATAAAAAATTACTTTGCTTGTATTTTTGGTATTTTTCTGATAAGTTTCATATTTTGATGAATAGTGAAAATACTGGATTTTAATTGAAAAATGATTTTTCGTCTAAATAATTTAGAGTGTTAAATTATATTTTTGATTAGTTTAAAAGTATAATTAGTTTAATTTTATATCATTTAATCCAATTTAGGTCATTATAATAAATTTAAAATTGAATTTGGATATAAAAATATTTTAATTTTTTGAACATTTCTACTTTAATAACTCGTTTTCTCACCCCATCAAAGAGATTATTTTTAAATTAATTTTTTCCAATTTTGTGTTTTGAATTTTGAAAAATGGATTAAGTATTTGGAATCATAAGGTAAAAATTTATTAAATAGGCCCATTTTTTTTTATTTAATATGAATAACAATATGAATAATTTTTAATACCACAGTTATTAGTAAATCAAGTAATTAAGGCTAAAAATAATTTTATAAATTTTTTAAAATAACTCTAACACTTATAATAATTTTATTTTATGAGTGATTTTAGACCAAAATATTCCTTGGGAATATTTTATTACCCCTTTTATCCACATATATTACTTTAACCCCTTTATAGTATTTTATTTTAAAGAAATGTCAAATAATTCATACTTATGTTCTAATAACTATAACATTTTTAATATAGGGTTATTTAGAAGATATATTTTACTATAATTATTATTTTGAAATATAAAATATTTATCTTCATTATGGAAATTTATTTTTCATTTTTAGTGAAGAAATAATTACCTTAAATAATTAAACAATGATGATGCAATAATTATTTAATTAATGGAAATATCAAATAAATGATATTAAAAATATGAAAATAAATGTACTTTGAGATAATTAATTTCATACATGATTTTTCAGGATAATTTGACATTTAAGTAACGTTTTAGAAGAATTTTTTATTCATATTTAGCTTGTTTTCTTGATTTTTGTAAAATACAAAATAACAAATAGTGTTAAAATTGACATTAATGATATTTTAAAATAGATAATATTTTATTAAATGATATAAAATTTATAAAAATATAAAATTCCGAAAATTTATTAGGATAAGTCTCAAAATTTCATTAATGACTCATTTAATGTCTGTTTATAATTTTATAATAATTATATTAACCCTCAAAGTGTAATTTACGTGATATCATGGTAAGAGTTAAAGGGGTTAAAAAAGGGTAAAAACAAAAAGATAAGGATTAAAAAAATAATAAAAACTTTCCCAATTTTCATTGTATGAATGTATTTACATCGATACTCATCCTATATTCTAAATAACTCACTTTGTATCTATTTTGAATAGAAAATTAATTTATATTAATTTTATATTTTGAAGAATTTTAAGAGTGCCTCTCTCCTCTCTTATAAAAGGCACCTCTTCTTGTCTTTTCATTACACTAAAAAACCTATTTTTTTGGCCAATATATACCCAAATAACTTTCTATAATCACAAACCACATTATATATCTCTTATTTTATGAATAACACCACCTTTAGTGGTTTTAAGGTGTTACGAATAAAAGATCATCCGAAGAAGAGGTATTGTTTTAATTAAGTATTTCTGTTTTATTTCTTATTCAACTTAAAATATTATTAAACCATGATAAAATAATAACTCCAGTATATTAAAAATACTTAGATTTTATTATGCTAATATCATCAGCTAAATCCATCTCTACTTCCATAAAATGGGAAAATAATTAATTGTTCGTGTGGACAACAAACTACCACCTTGAGAACCGATATAATTCATTTTCCATCACCGTCTATCAAGAATGGTTATAATAATTAAATTAATGTTTATATATAATATTAAATATATATTTATATTTATGAAAAGATAATATATCAATTTTTTTCTTACCTTTCCATGCACATAAAAATGATAATGTTGTTCATGCATACATACGAACTATCACCTCTATGAAGCGATGTGATTCATTTTTCATCACCACATCACATGGATGATATATATAAGTATATTTGAATGATTAATATGATATTAATGATATTATTATCATTCTATAAATATAAAATAATACTTACCTTCTTTCCAAAATGTTCATTAAAAAATGGAAACGTTACTCATCGTACATACGACCTACCGTCTCTATGATCATAAAGTTGGTTCATTTTTCGTAACCATAATCCATGATTGGTTTTAAAAGAATAATTAATATATAAACATGATGAATATTTTATGAATATTATTTTGGATATTATGTACTAATGACCAATTTTACTATAGACATTATATCAAATCCATTTTTGACTCAAGTATCTAATATCATAAAAAAATACGATGTGAACATAAATAATTAAGTAATTATTATAACATGTTAATAAGTGATATAAAAGGAATAATACACTTTAAACATGTTCCCAAGTAAGTAAATAATTAATCTAATATTATTATTCATGAAGATAAAGATTATACATGATGAGTCTGACTTAAGGTAAGATACTTTCTTTTAAAAACCTCTATTAAAGTTACTATTTCAACTATTTTTAAAAAATAAAAAAGGAATTATTCTCTTAATGTATACTACATGAATTAAATTTATCTATTTCATGTTAATTTAATTTTTTTTTGAAGTTTCCTTTACAGGTTTATAATTTTATTTTTGAATAAAGTGTTTTCATTTTTGAGTGTGTGGCTTTGTAAAAATGAAAAGTGATTTTAAAGTTGAAAAGTTATTTATATTTTATGCATTATTTATGTGTTGTGATTATGTTATGGTTATTTGACATTTTTTATGATTACAGGTGGTTCTGTGATAAACTGAGGGTGGGTGATCCCATTATAGCTCTCCAATGCATTAGTTAATGATATGGAGTTAACCGGTAGGATTTATCCTAAGAGATTAAGGGAACATACTACAATGGGTATTACAAATGTAACTACGAAGTTTACTACCTATGTAGCCATGATAGATATAGTAAATTTAAGAGTGATATGGAATTGATTCCACAAGTTACCTTTATGATTTATATTTTTTATGGAGTTTTACAGAAAACTTATTATTTCACGAGTTAACCTAAAAAGATTATGTTTTATGGGTGAAAATTATAATTTTGTGAAAATGTTTTCATGGTTTTATAGGTATTCATGTACTAACTATTTATTTATTTATTTTTATATCCCTTACTTATATTTTTTCAAATATCCCAAGTTTTAAAAAATGTTTTTTCATAGGTAATAATGATGGGTAAGAAAAAGGAGGAAGTCAACTTGAAAGTTATGAAGTTTTTTCATAGAAATGAAATCATATTTTATTTTAAAAGTTTTATATTTTGAAAAAATAGATACTATTTTAGTTTTAATCACTTTGTATGAATGTGGGATGTTATGTATGAATGATAAAATAATTATATAAAAATCTAAACCTAAAAATATCCTCAATGTGAAATAAACTAAATTCTTGACTAAAACTAAATATTATGTGATGTTTAAGGTTGGGTCCTTACAATTAGTATCAAAGGATGGTTTAGATAACTTTAGAGGTTAGGATGTTTTTTAATCATAAGTTACAAGTCGTATATAACCATAATGGTTATCATGGTCGGAAAGGTCATATTTATTTTATATAAATTGAATGAATTTGAGATAATATAAATATGGATATTTTTGTGTTTATAATCCTCATAATATGGTATATTATGATTTTATTTTTGACACTAACATTTTTGGTTTTAGTAAATGGATGGATCTAGCAGACACCAAAGTAACAATGGATGTGAAAGAAAATGCAGTGGTTCTTTGAATAAGAAAATGAATAAAATGGGATCTACAATGAGAAATATTATGGTTATTCTAAACCAAATATCAGGATTAATGATTAACTACTTAAACTTTGGTGAGTTTTATAATGCCTCATATATGAGAGAAATGAATCCCTTTGGAAGTTCAGGTAACAATGAACATAAAGGTAAATATATTCAATGACATATGTGTCAAAGATGTGAAAAGAAACACATAGGAAAATGTATTAAAGGGATAGGAATATATTTTAAATGTGGTAAATAAGGTCATAAAGCAATATTCTTCCAAAGAAAAAGGAAGATTTCAGTTAACTCCATGAATGGTAATGAATTTATTCCCAAGTTATCAATTGAATGTTTTAAATGTGGGGAGTATAGTAATTATGAAAATTGATTTCTTAGAAATAAGGATTATGATTGGTATCAGTAGGATCATATAGATATATGTTTAGGAATATCTAATGCCAATACAATTGAAGATGTGGAAACTAAAAATGACATATGAATGGTATGTATTATTTTTTGGTTTATGTTTTAACATTATTAAATATTAGTATATGATTCATATTTTTGTTTATAGGAAATATGTATTAAGGAATAATGTGGAAAATAATAGTTATGGATTATGAAGAATGATGAATGATTAAGATGTCTACATATAAGGAATTAAAGAGTCATGATATATTTAAGGATGATGAAATGTTTAAAAGTATTAATAATCTTTTGATTTTGGGAGTACTTTGGAAGAATTTTTTAGTCTGTGTTATATGTAACCATTAAGTTTTTTATGTGAAAATTTTATTTGAGTAATACTTCTATTTTATTTTGTGGACATAATTATAAAGGTATATAAAACCTTTAGGTTTTATATGATCTTTGATTTTTTGGTAATTGTGGGTTATTACATTTTGAAAAAAACGAAAGGTATGAAATAAACATTGAGGTTAAAACATATTGAGGTTATTTTTGAGGATGTTTATCACACTTATGGAAATTTTTATAGGGATTATATTAATATAGTTTTATAAAAAGTTCAACTCACAGACCATGTGATAACCCGTTGCATCCGAAAAGGCCATGGGAATTGAACCCAAAACTGAAGGGCGACAAGGTAGAATCAAATACCATTAGTCTACATGATAACCTGGTTAGGATAATTTTTTCCTTTATTTTAAATATATTATGGATAAAGGTTAATTTAATTTTGTAAAATATTTTTTATAGATAACCTTGGGATTGAAAAATGATTTAGAAGATGTTCACTATTTCAAGAATCCTATAAGATTAAAGTAAATATAATTTTATAAGGAATAGAGGTTGAATTGTATTTTGGAGTCAAATATGATTTTATTGTGGAATTATGGTGATTCAAGTTATTTATGGAAATTTTTATCATATCTTGTAGATAATGTGATTTAGAAAATTAAATTTTTGGTATGAGAGATTAAGAGTGGTTGATGTTATTTGGAAGAATATGTGATCAAATCCTTCTAATTTTTTGGGTTCAATCTTAGTCTAGAGTAATTTTAAGGAAAAATAGTTATTTTTTCAATGATTTATATTGAAATTTGGATATTACTATTTAATTTTTGAGATTTATGCAGTTTTTCATCATATAATGGTTTATTCTTTTTGACAACATTGTTGGAGACTTTACGATCCTTCACCATCTTAGAGTCGAAGGTCTCTACAGACGTCCAAAGAGAACCTTTGAAGTGTTCCAGAAATCTTCGATCCCAGGTTGGATTAAAATAAATGTTTATGAAGCCTCTAAAGTCAATTCGGGACCTTTGGGATGCGATGCTATTTTCAAAGATTTTCTTGGCCATTTTCATGGATGCTTCTTTGACTGCTATGTTTCGGTGTCCTCTTTGGAAGTGAAGATGTTGGCAGTGATCTATACAGTTGATTTTGTGAAAAAAAGGCTGGAACAACATATGGATTGAAAGCGACTCAACAACAATTTTCTAGACTATCTAGAATAGTCTGGTACACCTTGCATGGCCACTTACCACCCGTTGGATGAGCTGCCTTGCCTCACTCCTGGATACCAAATATATCGTCACTCTTGCCTTTAGTGAAGCAGACATGGTTACTGATGGTCTTTCCAATAAAGGAATCAATCACAACATCACTTAGCTTGATGACCTTCCTATCTATCTTCTTCTATTTTATGAAAAAGATTGTAATAATATCCCCTCCTTTAGACTCATGTAGTTCCTTTCTTTTGTTCAATATATGGTTCCCCTTAATTTTTTTTAAAAAAATGGTTTATTCTTTTTGAGTAATTATCTTATATTACCCTAACCATTTTTGGTTTGGTTAATGTATAAATAAATTAGGAATATATAGTTATAATTTTTTGTATGTTTTGATCCTTATAAGTTGATTCTCATGATTTAGACATAAAAAATTCATCTTAAACACTCATCATTTGGAGAAAAAGATGAGTTTGCGGTGGAATTTGATTAATGGATGAAGCCCTACTTTTCAAGTAAGAATTTTTCCTTATGTTATTATTCATGGAAGTTAAATAATTCCTAAAATCTATGAAAATAATCTTTAAACAAAAACATTATACGTTCACTTTTCTTACCAATAAATCAATGACCTTTTAACCCATCACAAATTTATGGTTTTGTGATTGTTAACTTTATAATGGCTATGTTCTATATCAATCTCCATCAGAAATTGTTTTTTAGTTTTCTCTTAAATGTCCATGTTTTTCTACATGTAACCCTATAATGTTTTATCTCAGGTGACCTTCATACTTTCCTTTCTTTATTTTAATGTAAAATTTTCACTAATCCTTTTTTTGATGTGGGATTTTAATAAGGGTACTTTGAAAGGTCAAACCCTAGATACAAAAATTGAGTTAAAATTGTGCGGATGTAATTTATTAAGGGGGGGGTGTTATGTAACATTATGAGTTTTTTAAAAGGAAATACTATGCTAGATAGCATACAAAATACGCCACATCAAGACTAAATGAATAATTAAATATTATTATTTAAATGTTAGAGTTATAACCTATCCATTATAAGGTATGAACATGATTAAATAAATTATTAAAATATGGTTTTAAAATTTATATATAATTAATTTTTTGGTGACTAATTAACTATAAATGAAAATAAAACCCTTTTGAAAATAAAAGGAGATGTTTTTTATTAAAAGCTATTTAAATGTGGACAAATGTGTTTTATACCAATAAATAAAAAAATAACTCTCTTTGGATTATATTAATGAAATTTATATGTTAATAATTTAATAAAATGTTTTTAAATTCATATAATAAGTTTTATATTATTAATATAAGAATAAATCTATTTTAAGCATAAAAAGTTATATTTTTTAAAAGATTGCTTTACCACCTTTTAATGGAAGACTTGTTTTAAAAAACAAATATTGAAACTTTTATTAATTTAACATGAAAAAATAAACTTATTATTTTAAAGAATAATATCAAAATTTACTTTGGTTGATTTTTTGGTATTTTTCTGATAAGTTTCATGTTTTGATGAATAGTGAAAAATATTGGATTTTAATTGAAAACATTTTCATCTAAATAATTTATAGCATTAAATTATTTTTTTGATTGGTTTTAAAGTATAATTAGGTTAGTTTTATATCATTTAATCCAATTTATGTAAGATCCTAGATTTTGTGGAGGTATTTTCTTGTTCAAATTTTGGTTTGAATCCATTAAAGTTGGATAATTAAATGTTTACCGGGCATATAAGGAAGCTTGGGGGTGTTTTATGGGTTTAGGACATGAGATAAAGAGAAATGAGGACATACTATGTATGTTTCATGGTTGGAACACATTTTTTCAAACCTTACAGACTCCCTAGGTTACCATGAGACTTGAATCCCTCTTGGACACAAGAAGGCGTATGGTCAACGCACGATTTTTCAAACTGTGTGGCCAAACCATGCACCCAATTAAAAGTGTTATTTTACCCTTTCCCCCCTCAAAATTTTATGAACCCTAACCATATTTTCTTCCTAATTATTCCTTATACAAACCTATTGATGAACAAATATATGAAATCTTCCCAAGGATAAATCTCCTTTGATTATAAGATGTTTAGAGCACTATTGGTTGCAAATCGAAGCTCCGGGTGAGTCTAATCCTTCTCCTGCTTCTCTTTTTCAGATTAGGGCTTGTGGTATCATTATTATTATTATAAATCTCCAATACCCTCATTTTCTAATGTATCTTATATTGGGGATTACAATGTTTCTTGAATCCATATCTAAGGATAAGGTTAAGGGTGAATTCATCTTCATATTTGAGGTAGATGGTATATAAGTTATATCCTGTAGTCTTGAAGTTGATTTGTGTATGTGTGGTTGAATTTTTCGTTCTCTCTTATTTTTATTTTAATGCATTTGATATTATTTGGTAAAATGGTTGGATAAATGATGAAATTAACCCCTCATGATTCCAATGGGATTCATTGAGGATGATTTGACCAGTTTAGGGCCACACATGGGGTGCGCAAACATTCTTGAACATGGAAAATTGTAAAATTAAACATAGATTTGACTTGTGATAAAGTAGTTCCCATGATGAACATGTTTATATCATATATTGAGATAAAAATGGATTATTTATAGTTGTTTATAAATCTTAGTAATTGTATAAGGGATTTTTTGGCTTAATATGAAATGGGTTGGGTGAAATAAAGTGATTGTGCTAAATGGATTATAAAGTATACTTGAAATGCATAAGCGGGATAATGCATATAGAAATGAATAACATGTTAAATGGTTAAATTAACATGAATTTATGAATGTGTTAAATGGGTTAACATATAGAAATTTATTAATATGTTAAAAAGGGACAAAGTATGTGGATTTCTAATTATGCTATTGGTTTAAGGAATGAGAAAGAGAAGTCGGTTAAATGAGCTATACAATGTAATTGGTATATGTGATAATGGGTTAAGGCTTGATTTTAATTAACATATTGAATAATTATTAGATGTGAATGATATGTGTATTTATTTTTTTATGTTGTTATAGTATATTTAGTAAATAGATAATAAAGCATGTGCACATGGATTAGTAGTTGTGGGCTATTGGACTTGAGGATCTAGGACCATGGGTCGGGTTAGACCGAGGCTCTAAACCCCACCCCATAATGCATGGGTTAGGGAAGGGGAATTAGGCTCTATACCCATAATGATTTCATTTGATGAGACTACCTTGATTATGTCTCCAAGGTAAGTGTGATGTATTTGTTTATAAAATGTTATCCCTAGTGAGATAGATAACTTGACTTATTCCCTTATTCATAGTAGTTGATCAGATTAGACCATAGTGTAAATGATTTAAATGCATAAACCATGGATTAAGTGATGAAAATTTATTAAGTGATGAAAATTTATTAAGTGATGAAAATGGATTAAGTGATGAAAATTATTTAAGTGATGGGAATGGAAATAATGAGGTAAATGGTTAAAGTGAATATTTTTAACTAATGGTACCTGAGTTATCTTTTTTTAATATGTCATTTGTTTAGTACTTGTATCCACTATCTATTTAAACTATATATTTTTTATACACTATTGGTGGTGGCCTACTGAGTTGTACTCACACCTTTATCGGGCCACCATTGGGTACTAGAGTAGATTTCATGATTGTAGGTCAGGATAAGGGAAAGGTCCTTATGCTAGGGAGTTGAGTTGGGCTTGGTATGTGCATAGATGAGGATCCAAACTTATAGTAAAGACCCATTTTGGGGATTCATATGGGTGTCTTTATTTTGGTTTTCCTTCACTTTTTACACTTTTATCATAACATTACACATTTATCTTTTGGTTGTGGTTGTACCCTATTTGGGTAATGGTTGGTAATGCATGTTTTTGGTTTATTGATTATTGTATAATTTAATTTTATATTTTATCTATTGTGGATTACTTTGGTAAATAGGGTATAGTATCCCCATGTGACCTATCAGACTCTCACTACTAGTCGACAACTTATGGCCTATGGGGAGGCCTGCTTGAGGTCATGTGGTGACCCAGATCAGAGTACCAATTTAGTGGTTTCTAATCTAAGGATGAAACAAAGTGGTATTAGAGAAGTTATTTTCTCTATATTACTATTTTGTAATGGTATATGGGATATTAGGAAGTTACGGTCTTTGTAAATGAGCTCATGCATGGGAGTAGCTAACCCATGTACGAGGGAAAACCCAAGTACCCAGGGTGGGAATTGTTGTTCTTATTATGTGTTGTTACAGTTGAATGATATTTATCCATTGAGTGATTCACTTATTGTATGATGTGACTATTTTATGATATGTTACTCATGGCCAAAATTTCATGAGGATGAGCATTCATGTATCATTATAGGCACCTAGGGATATATGTGGCATACATTATGGTAGGAACACACATAAAGGGTTTGTGAGATATGAAGGGTGGAATGCATTTTACCTTCTTGAAAAATTTGAATGAAATGGTGTCTGATAAAGATTATGTAAATGAGTAAATGAAAAGAGCATGAAGGAGTGTTTAAATAATCATTCTTAATGAAGGGTTTTAAATGATTTAAGAATGTTGGTTGTAATGAGTTGTGAAATGGGAAATGTGCATAAGAGGAAAGATTTACACTATGAGTGTGGAAATGGTTTTAAAAATGTGTCTAGTGAAAGACTTTTGAACATGTAAGTTGTTTTACCCCATGTTATCCATGACCCATAGTAGAGATGGTTGAGGGTAGTGTTTTATATGTTATGGTGTCCGTTGGGATAGTGAATGTGAAATGAGTTGTTTATGGATAGTGGAGATATTTATATGTTTAATATGTGAAATCTTTATGATATGTGTTCTAAGACTCATGTTTGGATGATAAGAGGATATCACCAAGAACGCTCCACTGGTAGTGGGTCAAGGAAATCCATTGGTCCAAGATAACCTAAGATAGGAACAATTCCATGGGAACTTCACTTATTTTATCTAGATGATGGAAAGAAACCCAGGGTGGGTCATACAGAGTATGTTTGATTTGAATAGATAGTTTCGGTTGTAATATCCTCCAATGATTTCCAGAGAGGGTGGATGTGAATTTCGAGCATGCAGTAGGTTGGAACATGAAGGGACATGGGAGATGGTTATCCATAGTGTTGTGAACATATTCTATATACAAATGGTTTGGGAAGTGAGAGTGACTTTTTTTGGAGGCCTTGCAGAGTTTGATGTACTATATAGAGGGGTGTCCCTTGGTGTACTTTTGGTTAGGATGTAGCCTTGAGGTTGAGAGGTATTATTTGATAACATGAATGAGGTAACCCTTATGGGATGTGATCAAGCATGTTGCATTGGGGTTGAAATGTATTTCTTGGTTTTTGTTTTCTTGGGTGGTAGTTTTGTTGTTATGGTGCAGAACCTAGAGTAAAGGGTCACTTGGTGTATTGTGTGTATCAAAACGGGGGTAACAGTTCCACTTATTAGAAATGATTTATTTTTGTCTTGATGTGTATGTATTAGAGATAGGGCTAGTGGATTCTTCTTATAATGAATCTAGTTTACGATTTTGGTATCATTAGACCTTTGAGATGACCTATGGGAGAATTCATATGAGGTTTCTAGTGTTTTTGGTTGTGTATTGAATAGGTGGGTGTTTTGGACTTTGGTAGTAGAACACAAGGAGTGTTTCCTAGTTCAAGTTTTTCCTAGAGGGATAAGTGGGAAGGTTGACAGTTTTAGTGATGCAGCTCGAGTTGTGGTTATGCATTGAAAGTTTTGTGGAAATTGAGGGTAGCCTCAAGGGAGGTTGGCCTAGTGTTTAATGTGTCTTAGTTTGTGAAGCATGAGTGGTTTCTTTATAGGTGGAATCAAATCATGGTGAGTGTCATTGAGTGTTTGGTAAAAGTGCATGGTTATGACCTGGTTTCTTTCTTAGGGAGGCACCTGAGTGATGGTAGAGGTTTTAAGGTTGGTTTTTAAGGGTTGGATCATTCGGGTGTCTGAATCAATTATTTTGATAATGATTAATGGAGGCCTCGATATTGATTTCGGGTAGACAAGACATGGGTGACTGAAGCACGGATGGATGATTTTGTTATGAAGGTGACACCTGAGGTGAGGGTGGTCACATGGTGGGGATTGTTTGTGAGAATGGTTTGGTTGTTGGGTGATATATTGATAATGCCTTGAGGCTAATGAGGCTGATGGACTAGGAGGTATGGTCAGGTGAGTAAGTGGGAATTTGGGCTAGGCTTTGGTGATGTTTGGCTCGTGTGATTTGAAGTCAGTTTCATTGTGTGGTCATAGGAAAGTGCGAGACATCAAGGGATCTGAGGAGGTCTTTATGTGGTAATGTGTTAGGAAGGAATGATGTTATATTAGATGCATATAAAGGTGGATTGAAAGTAAACATCTGTTGTTTTTCGTGAAATTAGTGGAAATCACTGGTTATGAGAGAGGCTGTTTAGTTCTGGATTGGTGTGGTGGTTCATTGTGTTTCTATTTCAAATCACCAGAAGCATGCTAGAAGAAACTAAGAGGTATGGAAGTGGTAGGGAAAAAAGAAATGTTGGTTCATGACTAATTAGTAGAGTGTCATGAAGTGGTGGTGAGTATGGTTGGTAACCCCACTTAAGTTATAGTGGATAGGTGTTTATGAGAGGTTACGGGAAGGGATGCCCAATAATTTCTATAGGTGAAGGTTTCAACATAGTGGGAAGTGATATTGATGATGGATAATTTATGGAGGAATTCATTGATGAATTATTAGTGTACTTATAGCTAGAGATGATCATGGCTAACATCTTGACACCATCCTGAGTATGCTTAGAAAGCTCTGGATTTACGACTGGAAAATTGAATATGTTTTGGTTGGATATGGGACATCTTGGAGGTTACTCTCATAGAGTGATGTATGTGGACCTTTATGGTGGGATGTACACCATCGATCATCTATGGGTGTGGTCCTTGGGATAGACTGAGTTTTGATGAATGCCATGGGTGCTATTCTTGGGATCCAAGAATGGGTATCAGATGATGTTTGTTTTGTTATTCTGGGAAAGGCTTGAAAACCACATCCAAATTTTGAGGTTTATCTTACGATTGAAGCATGAGCTGTGGTAGTTTTAATTTCTTGTAGAGGGTGGAGATAATGACACTCCTATGGTTGGGAGCGATGATTCAGTCTTGGATATGTGGAGTAGAGTGTAGAGTTGAGGTGGTGGCAATAGGATTCCAAGGGGAAACTTGTGAGGTGCATGTTGAGTTCCTCAAAAAAGGCTAGGTGTTCCTTGTATGCGGTTGTTGAACAATCAAAGTGTTGGCTTGGGCTTAGGGTGGTTCCAAAGGAAATTAGAGATGCCTATGTTAAAGTCATTAAAGGGAATGGTAAGACATGAAAATGGTTCATGGAAGGGAGGTTGGGTTCTCGAACCTCATCAAAGATCAGGCATGGACTCTGTAGGTGTGATTGGGTGACTATAGAGTGTCCTTAGGTGTGAAGGAATCTTGGTCAAGTAAGGTAGTAGTGTGCCAATGGTGAAGTTGAGCATTTCTAGGATGATCTAGCTGAGGGAAAACTCAACTCATCTAGGAACAAGGGATGAAAGTGGTGAGTTTAAAACCACCTTCAGTGAATGTTTTGGGAGTGAAAAGTATGTTTTGAAGTTTGGAAATGGGTTTTAAGTATGAACCTAATCACATTTAGTCAATGTATGTATGGTGGAAGTACTTGTGTTAGGAATGTTGATGGGTGTGGTGAAGCATGATGATGTTTTTGAAGGTAGTGTATTCCTTAATAGTTGGGTTTACCATATGTCAGGGGATGGCCTCAATAGGTGTGTGGGATGATAGTTATAGGACTTAAGTGAGAAGGCCCCAGGGGAAGGTGAAGGGGGTATCATCTCGAAAGTGGAAGATGGGCGTTTTGGAACAAACTAGTTAGGGGTGGTCCAACATGATTTAGTAAAAGGAATAGATGTGATAAGTTAGGACCCACCTCTGATTTTATGTTCTTAGTGGAAATCACATTTCAAAGATTAAGGTGAAATTTAAGAAGTTCAAGTTGTTCTTAGTTGGAAATAGGTGGTGGATGCATGTCCAACATGGTTGGTTTTGATGGAAAGGTTGGATTCCCATGTAAGATGATGTTCTTGTGGATGTTTGGGTGCGATGAGTCGGGAAACACACTAGGTATGCTATGAAATTTGAGATGATGTTCTGGTGGTCTTTTTCCATAGTGGAGGTTCCAACCACCGAAAGATGGTGGTGGTAATATAAAGTATATAGTGGAGAAAACCATAGATGGAAGTGGTAGTTTAATAACGTAACCAGTGTTCAGGGTGGATGGACTTAGGTAAGAACCATCTTGGTGTTTAGGTTTTGGTGAAGAGAATTGGTTCGGGTTTTTTTGAGATGAGTACCTTGAGGTGAAGGTTATGCTTTGATTGTGCTTCAGATATTTGATTATGGAGCGAGGCCATTGGGACTCAAGTTATGGACTGATTTAGGTTAGGAAATGTGGTGGGAAAACTGTGTATTCCTTGGGTGAGGAAAATCTTGGTTCATGTTGGAAATTTGAAAACGAGGTAAGATGGTGCCAAGTGAATTGGTTAAGAGTTGTGGAGAGGTTCGGGTTAGTAGAGTGCTGATTGGATCTTCCTAGTCGGTATGATAATATGTACGATGCTTTCTTATGTTGTAATTTAAGAATTTTGGCTCGGATTACCTATGGAGTTCTTATGGTTGATGTTTGGTTTAAGGTTTATGCATCCTCTGAGGAGCATCCGGGTTGTATTATGGATCGTAGTGAGAAAGTCTTGTAGGGAAAGACTATTCCTTTGGTTTGAGTTATATTGAAACATGGTAATGTTTAGGAAGAAACTTAGGATAGAAAGATGGATATGTGGGCCTGGTGGACCAATATATATACCTTTAGAGCTAAGTTATACTTGGGAAGAGTAGCTTAAGGACGACCCGTTATAAGGCGAGGGGGTTGTAAAATCCCAGATTTCATGGAGGTATGTTCTTGTTCAAATTTTGGTTTGAATCCCATAAAGTTGTCTAATTAAATGTTTATCAGGTATATGAGGAAACTTGAGGGTGTTATGGAGGTTTAGGATATGAGATAAAGGGAAATAGAGAAATTATGTGCATGTTGCATGGTTGGCCCATAATTAGAGGTAATTGTGTGAAGGGGGAGGCCAAACTGTGCAGGTTGGGACATGAGAATTCTGAATGGTTGGTGCACATTTTGTCAAACTACGAAGGCTCCCCAGGTAACCATGAAACATGTTCCCCTATTGGATAGAGTAAGGTGCACATTTAGTGCAAGGTTTTTCAAACCATGCGGCCAAACTATACGCCCCATTAAAAGTGGGATTTTACCCTTCCCCCCTTGGGATTTTATAAACCCTCACATGATTTTCTTCCTCGTTATTTATCCTACATCCCTAGTGATGAACCAAACTTCATCAAGATTCCCAAGGATCAATCTCATTCTATTCTAATTAATTTGGAGCACTGTTGGTTGCGAATAGAAGGTCCGGGTGAGCCTAATCCTTCTCTTACTTCTCTTTTCTGGATTAAGGATTATGGTATCGTTATTATTATTTCAAATCCCTAAAACCCTCTTTTTACATAGGATCTTAGGTTTGGGATTCAAAGGGTTCTTGAATTTGGATCTAAGGCTAAGGTTAATGGTGCATTCATCTTTTAATTTGATGTAGGTACTCTATAAGTTATATCCTTTAGTCTTTAAGTTGAGTTGTGTATGTGTGGTTGAATTTTTGGTTCTCTATTATTGTGATTTTGATTACTTTGATTATATTTGATAAAATGGTTGGATAAATGATGAAATGAACCCCTAATAATTCCCATGGTATGTATTGAGGATGCTTTTACCTATTTAGGGCCACCCATGGGGTGCTCTAACATTCCCAAACATGGAAAATTGAAAATTAAGCATTGATTTGGCTTGTGATAAAGCAGTTCCCCTGATGAACATGTTGATATCCTATATTGAGATAAAAGGGGGTTATTTATAGTTGTTTCTAGACCTTGGTAATGGAATAATGGATTGTTTGGATTAATATGAAATGGTCTGGGTAAAATAAATTGATTATGCTAAATGGATTATGAAGTGTACTTGAAATGCATAAGTGAGTTAATGTATATAGAAATTATGAACATGTTGAATGGGTAAATGATTGTGAATTTATTAATATGTTAAATGGGTTAATATATTAAGATTAATGAATATATTAGAAAAGTCCAAAGTATGTGGATTTCTAATTATGCTATTGGGTTAAGGAATGAAAAAGTGAAATGGGTTAAATGAGTTATGCAATGTAATTGGTAAACGTGATAATGGGTTAAGGCTTGATGTTAATTCACATGTTTAATAATTATGAGATTTGGATGATATGGTTATTGATTTGCGTTTGGTTGTGTTATAGTATGTGTTATAAATGGATAAAGAAGAATATACACATGGATTAGTAGTTGTGGGGTATTGGACTTGAGGATCTATGCCCATGGGTTGGGTTAGATCGATGCTCTAAACCCCATAGAATAATGCATGGGTTAGGGAGGGGGATTGAGGCTCTATGCTCTTAACGGTTTCATTTGATGAGACTACCTAGACTGTGGCTTCAAGGTAAGTGTGATGTATTTGTTTATGAAATTTTATCCCCAGTGAGATAAAGTACTTGACTTATTCCATTATGCATAGTAATTGACAGGATTAGTCCATAGTATAGATAATGTAAATGCTTAACCCATGGATTAAGTTATGAAAATGGATTAAGTGACAAAAATAGATTAAGGGATGAAAATGATTTAAGTGATGGAAATTGAAATAATGAAGTTAATGGTTAAAGTGAATATTGATAACTATTGTAACATGAGTCATATTTTATTTAATTTTTCATTTATTAAGTTCTTTTATGAACTATCAGCTCAGACTAGATATTTTTCTATACACCATTTGTGGTAGCCTACTAAGCTGTACTCACACCCATCTCAAGCCGCCATTGGGTACCCCAATAGATTTCATGGTTGCAGGCTAGGATAAGGGAAAAAGACCTATGATAAGGAGTTGAGTAGGGCTTGGGATGTGCATGGATAATGATTCATACTTGAAGTTAGGACCTATTTTTGGGATTCATATGATTGTGTTTATTTTGGATTTCCTTCACTTTTGACACCATTAGCATGACATTACTTATTTATCTTTTGGTTGTGGTTGTACCCTATTTGGGAAATGGTTGGTAATGAATTTTTCTAGTTTATTTATTATTTTTTACTTTACTTTTATATGTTATCTTATATGGCTTACTTTGGTAAATAGGTTATAGTCTCCCCATGTGACCATTTAGACCCTCATAGCTAGTCAGAAACCTCTAACACACAGGGAGGTGTTTTTGAGGTTATGTAGAGGTCTAGATCGAGTCACTAGTTTAGTGGTTTTAAATTTGGGGACATTATAATTTAGTTCATTGGAATCAATTTAACATATAATTTAGATATAAAAACATTTCTATCTTTTGAGTATTTTCACTTTAATAACCATATTTCTCACCCCATCAACATGATTATTTTTAAATTAATTTTATCCAATCATGTGTTTTTAATTTTAAAAAATGGATTCCATATTTGTATTTATAAGGTAAAAATTTAGTAAATAGGGCCCTTTTATTTTTGGACAATATGAATAGTAACATTAGTAATTTCTATTACCATGGTTATGGGTAAATCAGGTAATTAAGGGTAAGAAAAATGTTATAAATATTAGAAAATTATCCTAACACCTGTATTAATTTCATTATATGAGTTATTTTAGACCAAAATTATCCTTGGGATGATTTCATGACCCCTTGGAGTGATTTGGATGACTTTAATCCCTTTATAGTATTTTATTTTAAAGAAAAGTCAAATATTTCATACTTATATTTTAATAACTATAACATTTTTAATATAGGGTTATTTAGAATTTAACTTTGATGATAAATAGTATTTTAAAATATAAAATATTTATATTCATCATGGAAATTTATTTTAAATTTTAGTGAATAAATAATTACCTTAAATAATTAAACAACAATGATGGAATAATTGTTTAATTAATGGAAATATCAAATAAATGATATTAAAAATATTAAAATAAATACAATTTGAGATAATTAATGTCATACACTAATTTTTTAGATAACTTTTACATGTTATTGATATTTTATAAGTCTTTGTTTGAATTTATCTTATATTTTTAGTTTTTTAAAAGAAAAAATAATATATAGTTTCAAAATTGACATTAATAATATTTTAAAATAAATAATAGTTTATTAAATGATATAAAATTTCCAAAAATATAAAATTTGGGAAATTGATCAGGATAAGTCTCAAAATTTCATAAATGACTCATTTAATAGTCTTTTGGCATTTTATAGTAATTATATTAACCCTAAAATTGTAATTTTCATGATATCATGGTAAGAGTTAAAGGGGTTAAAAAGGGTTAAAGTAAAAATATAAGAATTAAAAAAATAATGAAAACTTATATAATTTTCATTTTATGAATTAATTTATACTCATCCTCATCCTATATTTTAAATAACCCAATTTTGGTCCATTTTGAATAGAAATTTAATTTATATTTATTTAATATTTTGAATAATTACAAGAGTGACCTCTCTTATCTTATAAAAGGGAACCTATTATTCTATTTTATTTACACTTAAAAACCTTTTTGGTTCAGCCAATATCTATCAAAATACTGTCCTAGAATCCTTACCCAAATTATAGATCTCTTATTTTAGGCATAACACCACCCTTAATGGTCTTAATGTGTTAAGAAAAGGAGATCGTCTGAAGATGAGGTATTGTTTTAATTAAGTATTTATATTTTATTTCTTCTTCCACTTCATTAAAATATTATTAAAACATGATAAAATAATAACTCTATAATCCTAAATATACTTAGATGTTATGATGTTAATATAAATACCTAAATCTATCTCCACTTTCATCAAATGGGAAAATAATTAATCGTTCGTGTGTACGGTGGATTACCACCTCATGAACTGATATAATTAATTCATTTTCCATCACCGTTTCTCAATACTGGTTATAGTAGTGGAATTAGTGTTTATATATGATATTAATGACATATTTTTCATTATTAAAAGATAATATATCATTTTTTCTCACCTTTCCATGCACATAAAAATGATAACGTCGTTCGTGCATATATGCGAATTATCACCTCCACGAAGCGATGTGATTCATTTTTCAACACCACATCACATGGATGATGTATATAAGTATATTTGAATTATTAATATGATATTAATGATATTATTATCATTTTTTAAAGATAAAATAATACTTAACTCCTTTCTATAATGATCATTGAAAAATGGAAATGTTACTCATGTGTACGTACGACCTACCATCTCCATGATCATAAAGTTGGTTCATTTTTCACAAAAACCATCCATTATTGAGTTTAAAATAATAATTTATATATAAATATGATTATTATTTCATAAATATTATTCTTTATATGATGGACTAATGACCACTTTGACTATATACATTATATCAAATTCATTTTGGACTCAAGTATCGAATATCATCAAACCATCCAACGTGAATATAAATAATTAAGTAATTTTTATAACATGTTAATAAGTGATATAAAAGGAATAATAAAATTTCAAAAATTTTCTCAAGTAATTAAATAATTGACCTATGTTTATTATCTAGGAAGATAAATATTGTACGTGATGAGTCAAAATCAAGGTAAGAGACTTTCTTTTAAAAACCTCTATTAAAGTCACTATTTCAACTATTTTTAAAAAAGAAAAAAGGAATGTTTTTTTAACATATTCAACATGAATTTAATTTTTCTATTTTATTTCACTTTAATGTTTTAAGTTTCCTTTACAAGTTTACAATTTTATTTTCAAATAAAATGTTTTAATTTTTGAGTGTGCGGCTTTGTAAAAATGAAAAGTGATTTCAATATGGGAAAGTTATTTATTTTTTATGCGTGATTTATGTGTTGTGCTTATGTTATGATTATTGGGAAATTTTTATGAGTACGAGTGGTTCCTTGATAAATTGAGGGTGGGTGAACCCATTATTTCTCTATAATGCATTGGGTAATGATACATAGTTAAACAATTGGGTTTTCTCCTAAGAGATTAAGGGAATATACTATGGTGGGTATTCCAAATGTAACCATAAATTTTACTCCCTATGTATCCATTAGAGATAAAATAAATGTAAGAGTGATATGGAATTGATTCCACAAGTTACCTTTATGATTTATGTTTTCTATGGAGTTTTATAGTAAACTTATGATTTCATGAGGTAAAATAAAAATCTTATGTTTTATGGGTGAAAATTATAACGTTTTGAAAATTTTTTCATGGGTTTATAATTATTCATGGACTAAAAATTTATTTATTTCACTTTATGTCCCTTAGTGAGCTTTTTTTTCTTATCTTAGGTTTTAATTTTTTTATAGGGTATAAGGATGTGCAAGAAAAAGGAGGAAGTCAAGTTGAATGTTATGAATATTTTTCATGGGAATGAAATCATGTTTTATATTAAAAGTTTTATATTTTGAAAAAATGGATACTATTTTATTAGTATCCACTTTGTATGAATGTGAGATGTTATGTATGAATGATGAAATAATTATTTAAAAATATAAACCTGAAAAGATACTTAATATGAAAAAAATGTAAATTATTGACTAAAACTCAAGATTATATAATGTTTATAGATGATACTTTATAGATTAACTTACTAAACTAAGTTCATTCCCCATTCCAGTCCTATTTGCCTCAAAAGTTATCAATCTTTTGACAATTAATTGGAGGGATAAATAAATCTAGCACCATCTATAACATAAATAAAATAATATAAATTTGTTCTATATGATTGTAAAATATTAATCATATCATAACCCGTGAAAATAAATTAGTTTCATAATTATTTCATTAGGATATAACCCTTGGAAAATAAATGGGTTTCATAATCATTTCATCAATTCCTTATAGAATAACCTATGGAAAAGGAATAAGTTTCAGAAACACCTTATCATAATAATAATAAACAATCTATAAAAAGAATAAGTATGATATCATTGGATCATATACCCATTAAAGATTAAGAAACATAAAAGGATGTCATTTTAGGTGGAAAATTATTTTAAAAGACCACTTGAAACATTTCTTTAGGAAAACAACCTTTTAACTTAGAAATAATTTATTTTAAATCTAAAAAGTTCACAAATATTAAGTAAAAAATTTTATTTAAAAATAAAATTGGATTCTTGTAAAGTAATCTTTAAATCATTGTGTGGTTATGATAGTGGTAAATTACATTCATTTTGTACACATTAAAACAAATATCCCTTTCACATTTTTGGTAAAAAATTCAAAAAAAACTTTTTTATAAAACAATAAGAAGATTAATTTTAAACCCTTTTTTTAAAAATTAAAACATGGATAAAATTGACTTTAAAAAATCATAAAATAATAGTAAAACATTATTAAAAACTTTTTAATGAAAACATAGTCATGGAATAAATGGGATTTTCAACTGAAGAGGGAAATAAAGTTGGTTTTACTTAATAGAATTATTGTGGTATCTTGAGTAATTAGAGAGAGGAAAATTAAATGAAAAAAATGTAATCTATACAATTAAACAAATTAGAATAAAATAATCATTTTATTGAGCTAATATTTTATAAGATTTCATCATTATAATCATAATCATAAACAATATCGATAAATAATGAGATTGTAACATAATACCCTTACCACTTTGGTAACTTTTAAATAATATTCACCATTAAATAAATAAACTTATATGGATATTTATATTCCATAATTTTCATAATATGAATAATAAAATACATTCATATGTAGTATACAAAACACAAAAAATAAATTAGTGGTGAATATGGGATTTGTCCTATAAAAATAAAAGTGAGATTAAAATCCCTTACCTCAAGTCTCAACTATCTTCATACAAGTTAAAACCTTATCTATAATAAATATAGGTTTATTATAAATATATCATAGAACCAAAATCATATATATCATACCATATATTATTTAATTATAACCTTTTATCACCCGTTCATTAATTATTCTTTGTTAAAATCATTATTTTGGGTAATAATTGCTTTACTTTTCATGCTTGTTTTGGTTTGGTAGTTTTGGTCCTTATAATTTGATCATGGTTACATAATATAAAGAATTTTAATCATGATATAAATATCATATATATTTATTGTATAAATATTTAGATTCATCCATAAAATTTGACCTAGAAAAATGAATTACACTATTGAAGGAGATGACAGTCCGTACATACACACAAACACTGTTTCCATTTTTTTGATGGATGGAACAAAATAAAGGTATATAATAATTAAAAATTGATTAATATTTTTTATTTAATATATATAATATATATTCATTAAATATATCATTATTACCATTCATTTCAAAATAAAATGAAAAGCATATCACGTCACTTCGTGGAGGCGGTAGTCCACCCGTACGCACAAGCGGCGTTATCATTTTTTAAAGGATTAGAATTTAAGAAGGTAGAAGTGATATTATAATTATAGAAGTATAATTATGTCATAAATATCATATAAATAATTTAAATCCATAATTATATTCATCTTTGAGAGTCGGTGATGGAAAACAAATTACATTGATTTTCAAGGCAATAGTCCTCCGTACACATGATCGATAGGTTCATTTTCCCATTTGATGGAAATGGAGATGGATGTAGGTTATTACATTAACATAATAACATATAATTATATGTTATATACTAGTGTTATTATTTAAAAATTATTAAATAATATTTTAAAAAGGTAGAAAAAGAAATAAAACAAAAACACTTGGTTAAGAATGACAGATCTTCTTCAGAAGTCTTTAGGTTTTCACCAAAAGCATTCTTAGGAGGGTTTAATAATAAAAATAAGGCCTATATTATGTGGGAAGGGAATTAAGGAAGATATTTTTTCAGGTCTTGGCTAAACCAAAAATATTTGGAAGTATGAAGGAAAGAGGATAGGAGGTGCCCTTTTATAAGTGAGAAGGAGTGACATTTTTGTAAACACCCAAATCTATTCAGTAATTGGAAGGCACTATCAATAAAAGTGCATAAAAAATTGATAAATAATGGATTGTATGGAATATATTTTCAATAAACACCTAAAAATATAAAAAATACACATGTTTTAAACATTGTATTCCTTTAACCATAAAGTTTAATTACTTTTACCATTTTAATTTTCACCACAATAACTAATTTTTTACCTAGGAAATTTATCCTTTAAGAATAAAAATAAAATGCAACTTATTATATAATTTTAAAAAATTATTATAGATATAAAATCTAATTTATCAAATAAAAATTCTATGCATGTGGAAAATTAATTTTAATACAATCCCATGTAACGAACAAAACCCCATTTTAACCTTAACTATAGTAATTAATTTTTACTATTAATTATGAAAAAAATTAATTTAAACTTATTAAATAATGTTAATTATTCTTATTAAAATTATAAAATCCATTTTATTTAATTCAATTCATATAAGTGGAAGAATTTAATTTCAAATTAAACCCACAGACATGATAAAAAAACTGTTTTCAAAAGAAAAAGTTTCCATAAGTATAAAACGTTTTTATATAAACATTCAACATGAAAATAATTATAATGAAATAAATTAAATTAATAATAATATAATTGAACTAATTTTACTTTTAAACCATTTTAAAACAAAATGTAACTTTTTAAATTCTTTAAACGAAAATACCATTTTTATAAAAATCAGTATTTTTCACTATTCAAATTTTTTTTAATATTTTCATAAAATGATAAAAAATTCATTGTAAGATAATTTTTACATTTTTATTTCAAAAAGAAAGTTAATTTTTTCAATTTTTTTCTAAAAGTGGAAAAATTTAATTTTAAAATAATCGCACAATACACGGTGAAGTTGTTTTTTAGAAAAATATTGTTTTAAGCATAAAATTGGATTTATTCTTATCCCATACCTTGAGAAATATTAGATTAATGATAAAATATTTTATTTAACATATAATATATATATCTCATCAGTTATTAATTTAATTTATTAAAATAAAATCACATTGTGCTCATAAAAAATAGTTTTTCAGAAAATATTTCTTTTACTTTCAAATGATTGTTATTTTCATTTCTAATTAATTAATAAACAATGAATCTATTTTATGCATATGTAAACCATATATTTTTCATAATATAGTTATTACTTTTCATACCTTCCAATTTAATGTCTAGGTTATAATGGTATACTATATTATGGTTCTTTAGAACTCAGTATTGAATGTAATGAAAGGTATCAAAGAAATTAAATATATTTGAAAAAAAATATTTAATAAAATATAAAGGTGTTACATTATAACCCCATTAAAATTTATTTTACCCTTGAAATTATACTTCTCTGATACAAATAACTAAGGATAATTTTGCCTCATCATATCATCAGGTTCCGATGTAGCTTTTCAATTTGGTGGTTTTACAAAAAAACTTTGACTTGGTGTGTGTCTTGTTTCGTAGAAATTTATCTCTATGATACACAATATACAATATTTGTTCCTTATAAGAGAGATCCCACTCTAGTGGTATGGAATCTAAGTTTATTACATGTGATGCATTAGGTATGTGCGTCCTCAGGTTAGATACATGGAACACATCATCAACTTGAAGGAGGTTAAGTGGGTGAACCAAGCGATAAGATACTGTCCCTACTCAATCAAGTGTCTCAAAATAGAAAATATATATAGAAAATAGATTTAATTTATTCCCTAATATCATTACCTTATTCCATAGATAAATTAATATAAACATTTTCTCATCAACTTCAAACTCCAAATCTTATCAATGATTATCATCATAACTTATCTGTCAACTTTGTGCTGCACTTATATATTGCTAAATAGATATAACATTATATTCCGTTTATTCAGATATATTAGGTCCCAATATATTTATTTCTCAAAATTCATCATATCATGTTAGAGTTCTACAATTTTTTCCATATAGGTCTTCATAAGGATCCATTTGAATGCTTAAGTGAAATCAATTATTGTAAGAAAACTCAACTAAAGGAAGGTGTTGATCCCAACCACCTTTTAAATCCATAGAATAAGATCTAAACATATCCTATAGGTTATGAATGGTTCTCTTAGACTAACAATCTATCTGAGGATGATAAGTTGTACTAAAACTCAACTCTGTATTAAGATCTCACTAAATAATTTCCAAAAATTCAAGGTAAACCTCAAACTATGATCAAATACAATAGAATATAGTACTCCATGAAACCTTATGATTTATTTAATGTATATTCTGGAATGATGATCAATATAGAACTCTTATCTAATAGAAATGAATTTATATGACTTTATAAGGGATCAAATATATCCCAAATAGTATTATGGCCTTTAGATTTTTTGGGGAGTCCAATAAGAAAGTCCATGGAAACATTTTTCTATTTCGATTATGGTATGTGTAATGGTTGAAAAATCCCCTTAGAATTATATCTCTTAGACTTAACTTACTGATATATCAAGAACTGAGATATAAACTCTATAATCTCACGCTTCATTCCATCCCTCCATAAATACTCTTTCAGATCTCTCTATATCTTTTAATTTCAAGTACAATTAGAGAATGAATAACTATGAGCTTACTATAATAAATTTTTCTTCAAATATGGTATAGATGGAGAACATACACTATACCTAAACCTTATTATTCCATTATAATCAAAGTTAAACTTAGTAATTTTTTTAACCTTCTTCTGTAGATCTACATCTTCCTTTTACACCTCTAAAATCTTGACTCTGGAAAGATAATATTTATCCACTTACATCAATATTTCAAGATCTATCCTTTCAAAATACAAAAATATTGGATCTTTTGTGATCCTCATGAAAAATAAACTAGCATTATCCTATTGACTCAAAGCATTTACAACCTTGTTTAATTTACCAAGTTTTTAATGTATCGAGTAGTCATAATATTTAATTAGATCTAACCATATTCTCTGGAGAATATTATACCACTTATATGTGAATATATACTTTAAACTTTTATGATTAGTATATATGCCACAAATTTATCTATAAAGATAATGCCTCCATATATTTAATTTATAAATTACCTAAACTAACTCCAAATCATGAGTTGGGTAATTTTGATCATGAACCATTAATTTTCATGAGAAATATTTTGTAAGCATATTATTCTGCATGAGAATGCATCCCAATACCTTATTTTATGCATAACCATAGATTACAAACCCTTATCCACTATAAGGTAATGTAAGCATAGGCGTACTAACTAACCTTCTCTTTAGTTCCTTGAAAATTTATTCATATTCATATATTCAAAGGAACTTTTCACCCCTCTTAGTTAACTTAGTGAATGGATTTGAAAAATCATGAGAAATTATCCAAAAAGTGTAAATAATATCCAGCCAAACCATGAAAACTATGGTTCATAGTCATAGTGGTTGGTTTGAGACAATGTTTAATAGCCTCCGTCTTTGATGGATCCAATGATATACCCTCATTTGAGATTATATGACCCAAAAATGAAACTTTATGAATCTAAAATTCACACTTGTTAAATTTTTCATATATATTATCCTTATTTATGGTATTTAGTATAATCTTCATGTGATCTTCATGATCTTATTTTCACTTTGAATAGATAAAAATACCATCTATAAATACCTCCACAAACTGATCAAGGTAATATATAAAGGTTATGGTCATCAAATCCATGAAGATAGAGGGGGAGTTAGTAAGACCAAATGGAATGATAATATATTCATAGTGTATATAACTTGTACAGAATGTTGTCTTGGGTATATCCTCCTTATCGACCCTCAATTGATGATATCAAAAATGAAGGTCAATCTTGGAAAAGTATTGAGCTCTGCACAGTTGATTAAGTAATTCATCAATATGGGGTAGAAGATACTTGTTTTTGATTGCGATCTTGTTCAATTCCCACTAATAAATGTAGATTCTAATTGATCCATCTATATTATTAATAAAAAGAATAGGTGAAACCTAAGGTGATACACTTGGATGAATAAATCCTTTATCAAGATTCTCATAGAGTTTTTTCTTTAATTCCTTCAACTCAATCGAGACCATTCTATATTGAGTCTTTGAAATAGGTGTAGAAGTTGTTATGATTTTTATTTAAAATTACAATTCATGATTTATTGAAAGACTATAAAACTCTACTAGAAAAAAATCAATAAATTCCCACATAATAGGTATTATTATGATGTTGAGTTTCTCGCCAACCATCTAAGATAAACACCCATTTTGAAAAGGAATAAAGACCCATAAAATGTATACAATTTACATTAGAAGTTCATATTTATCATCGTATTGATATAAAATCATAGGTTAGTTTATAATATAAAATTTGACTTAACTTCCTTAGAATTTTATGTGGGATTTATGTAGATAAATTCAATAAATTCATAATATAACATCAAATTCAACCATAGGTATAATAAAAATATTTGTAGGAAGAACATTCCCATAAAATTTAACTGAAGAATAATCATATACTTGAGATGTGATCATCACACCATTAGATTTTTTCACTGCTAATTCAATATCTAATCATTAGGGTGGTATTTTTATACCCTTAATTTTTTTAGATATAAAATAATGGGTATATCTAGAGTCATATAAGATAATAACAGTCTTAGAGTGGATAGAAAGTGTATCTTTAACCATGTCGTTACCATACCCCTCATTAGAAATAGTGATCACATATGATTTCCCTTTGTATCTAGTCTTAAGAGGTTGATGACATCGATAGTCATCAATAACCTTTGGATTTAATCACTGGTCAACATAATTCCTACAATCCTTACACTTGAAACACATGAGTGTGGGTGGCACATTTAGTGGATCTTTATCTCTATTTACAACATTATCTAACTTCTTCCTATTAATTCAGTATTTTATTACCCAATGACCTTACCTTACACTATTAAAAAATTTACCAATCCCTTTAAGACAATTTCCTCAATGGTTACTTCCAAACTTTGAGCACAAAGGAAGGCTCATCTTATTCTCTCTATGGTTTTTATAGTTTACTATGAATTCCAGCTTTCTTTTCTTATGAAAACCACAAGAATTACGGGTAACTACAGTCTCCATTTTAATTATGACATCACATCAAATGATTTATTCATAAATAATGAAGTACCATGTAGTTAATTCCCTTTAGATACTTTGTTTTAATACACTAAAGGATAAATCAAACTTAATTTTAGGTTGGATGATAATACTAGAAGTTTACCTCACAAGTCTTATAAAATTTTCCTTATAGGTACCAAAATATTTATCATCCTTATGATTTAGATCAAGGAACTAATTTTCCATTTTCATATGAATAATAAGAGAAAATTACTTATTAAAAAATGATCTCTTAATCTCATCCCACTCCCTGGAGTTAATTTCTTCCTACTTCATCATATTCTTGATAATATTTCACCATTTATCCACTTCTTCTTCCTAATGATAGATAGAAAAAATGACTTTTTTTAATACTCTGAAAACTAGAGAATGGAAAATATCTTTTAAATGGTATTGATCCATTGCTCAGAAACTATTGGATCATTAGAACCACTAAAGGAAGGTGGATGTTGCCTTATGAAGTACTGTTGTTACCTTCTTTTTTCATTTATAAGTTCAACGTGATTCATAGCTTAATAAAGTTGTGTGAGTATAATAATGAGATTTTTCATTCTAACTCCCATAAAATTTGGTTTCTTAGGAGGAAAACCATTGTGTTTTCCATCAAAATCAACATTAACATGTTTATTTTGGGTTCTATCTATCAACTAAAACCAAAGGGAATAGTGTGAGTAATAATAATCATAGTGGGAAACCATGTAATTATGAAAAATAATTTATAGGATGTCTAAATCATGACACATTATTTTCAATCTATGAAACCTTAATTTTAACTAAGGTCATTTATGGTCATCATCTATTCAAATTATTTATGATGGTTCCTAAATAGTTTGTGAATTTCCAAAACATATCCCCCGAGAGTGTCAAACATGGTGTGAAATAAGGCCCGTTATCATATACCGAGTGATGATCAATTCAAATCCAAATACACCCTTTTCAGAGTTATTACTGGTAGGTATAACTATGCTAAATCCACATCCACTTATAGTATCCGGGTAGATATTTAATGACCTAAAAACCAATCTCTCTAACCTTTACTAAAATTTTAGTAAATTTTTCTATACTTTTACAGAGACCCACATGTTTCATACATAGACATTTCTTTTTATTATATAAATATAAATTTCATAACATAATGATCCATGCTATAATTATACAGGTCCAGTATCTTTAGAAACTTGGATACATAGACAACTGGTTCAAAAGTGAACTACATCATCTCTCACCAAGTTCTTTATTAATAAAACCATTCTTAGACTTATCGTACATAAGAAATTTCTTTATAACCTAGGTAAAGGAAACATAATATAGGGTGAGATAAAATGCTCAGTACGGGTAAAAAAGGGAGATATCAATATAACATGAGTATAAGAGTATGAAAACATGAGAATAAAATTTTAAAACCATACCTTTCATATCATAGATAATAAAATCGAGTCATAACATTAATCTTGGAAGTTCATAAGGCATGAATCAAAAATAAATAAAAGAATATAATCCATGAGAGCATAACATTGGCATAATACATAAATTTTTGTCATAAAAATAAGCATAAGAAATCATTTATTTAGTAGTTAAGGATTATTTATAAGACAATAATAGTGTAATGGGTTCACTAACCAAACCATCATCATAGTCAAGGTTCAATACCATGACTATCATAGTGGAAAAAGTCCTTTACTGAAATAGGTTCACTCTCCATTCCAGTCATATTTATCTTATGAGATATCAATCTTTACCCAATGCATTAGAGGAATATATAATTATTGACCCAAACATCACATAATAAAAGTCAAAAAAATATATTCCACAAGATCATACAAATTCAACATATACTAACCCATTAAATGAAATGGGTTTCATAAGCATTTCATCATGACATAACTCGCGGGAAATAAATGAGTTTCATAATAATTTCATCAATTAATTATAACATAACCCATGGAAAAAATGAGTTTCATAAAAATATTATAAACATAATCATCAAACATCAAGAGAAATAATAAGGATGGTATCATTGGATCATATCCTCATTAAGGTTTAATAAACACCAAAGGATTTCATCTTATATAGAAAATGATTTTAAAATATAACTTGGAACATTTCTTATGGAAAATAACCATTTAAATTTGAAATAATTTGTTTAAAATCTAAAATTTTTCCAAATATTAAGGGATTTTTTTTATTTAAAAAGAAACTTGGAGAATTTTAAAGGGTTATTTGGATCATTTAGCAGTAATTATGTCAGGAAATTCTATCCATTCTGTACACATTAAAACAAAGATTCATTTCACATTTTCAATAAAAGTTAAAAAATAACTTATTTAGAAAATGATAATAAGTTTATTTTTAAAATATTTTTTAAAAATTAAAACATGTATGAAAATGAATTTAAACAATAATAAAATAATATTAAAAAATTATTTATTTTTTTAATGAAAATATAAACATGTAAGAAAATAGATTTTTGACCGAAGATTGAAATAAAGTCGGATTTCCTTAAAAGAATTATTTCAATATATTAAGTAATTTAAGAGAGAAAAATGAAAGGAAAAAATGTAATCTATAGAAATAACTAGAATATAATAAAATCATATGTTTATTGAGAGATATATAATAATATTTCATAATTATAATCATAATCATAAACAATCCTGATAAACAATGAAATTGTATCATGGAACCCTTAGCACTTTGATAAATTTTTAATTGTATGGACCATGAAAGAAATAAAATTATATGGATATTTATATTCCATAATTTTCATGATAATAATCATAAAATACATTTATATAATTATATACACCACTCAAAAGAAAAAAATAGTGAATATGACATGTGCCCCACTAAAATAAAAGTGAGATGAAAATCACTAACCTCAAGTATCGACTTTATTCATACATGTTAAAACCTCTTGTATAATAAATATAGGTTTATTATAAATATTTTATATAACCATAATAATATATATCATACCATATATGATATAATTATAACCTTTTATCACCCATTCATTAATAATTATTTAATAAAATCATTGTTTGGGGTAATAAATTCTTTGTTTTTCACGAATGTTTTGGTTTGGGAGTTTTGGTTCTTGTAATTTGATCATGGTTACATCATATTTTTTTTAAATAATTTTATAAATATAATATATATTTATTATATATATATATTTATAGTCATCCATAAAATTAGATATGGAATACCAAATTACACCGTTCATAGAGATAGTAGGGCATACGTACGCATGAATGTTGTTTCCATTTTTTCAATAGAAGGAATGAAAGAAAGGTATATAATAATTAAAAATTATATAGATATTTTTATATCATATATATTCATTAAATCTATCCTTATTACCATACATGTCAAAATAAAATGAAAAACTTATCACATCACTTCGTGGAGGTGGTAGTCCACACGTACACATGATTGACGTTTCCTTTTCAAAGGATTATAAGGTAAGAAGGTAAATATGATATTATAATTAAATAAGTATAATTATTTCATAATTATAATATATATAATTTAAATCGATCATTATATTCATCCATGATAGGTGGTGATGAAAAATGAATTAAATCTGTTAGCGAGGCGGTAGTTCTCCATACACACGATCAACAATTTCATTTTCCCATTTGATATAAGAGGTGATGAATGTAGGTTATTAAATTAACATAATAAAATATTGTTATATGGTATATAATAGTGTTATTATTTTATCATAATTTAATAATATTTTTAGGATGGGGATGAAGAAATAAAACAAATACAATCAGTTACAAATGATACCTCTTATTCGGAAAACCTATTTAGGTTTGTACAAAAAAGATTTTTAGGAGGGTTTAATAATAAAAATAAGGAATATAGGACAAGAAAGTGATGTAAGTAATGGATTTGGGTAGTTATTTTCTGAAAAAATGATTTATAAGTGTGAATAAAAGAGGAGAGGAGGTTCCCTTTTATAAGTGAGAAGGAGTGACATTTTTAAAAATACCCAAAACTATTTAGTAATGGAAAGTCACTATCGAGACAAGTGCATTAAAAATTTATAAATAATGGATTGTATGGAATATATGGTCTATAAAAACCTCCACCTATAAAAAATATACATGTTTTAAACATGTTATTCCCTTAACCTTTAAGCTTACTTACTTTTACCTTTTTAGTTTTCACCACAGTAACTAGTTTTTTTTACCTAATAAAAATAAAATGATCCCTATTGGATAATTTAGAACCAATTATTATAAATATGAAATCCAATTTATAAAATAAAAATCCTATGTTTTTAGAAAATTAATTTTATCACAAGTTCATGTAACATGTGAAACCTTATTTTAACCTTTATTGTGATAATTAATTTTTACAAATTTTACTATTAATTATGACTAAAAATTAAGTTTAACATATTAAATAATATTAATTATTATTATTAAAAATATGGAATCCATTTTTTCAAATTCAATTAAAATAAGTTTTAGAATTTAATTTAAAATTAAACCCACTGATGCGATGAAAAATTGGTTTTCAAAAGAAAAAGTTTCCACAAGTATACATCTTTTTTATATAAAAATTCATCATGAAACTGATTAAAATTACTTAAATTGGATTAATCATAACATAAAAGAACTAATTTTACTTTTAAACCATTTTAAATCAAAATTCAACTTTGTAAATTCTTTAAATGAAAAGACATTTTTTAATAAAAATCCGTATTTTTCACTATTTATAAAAAATTAATCTTTTCAAAAAGTTCTAAAAAAATCACTGTAAGATAATTTGTAATTTTAGATTTTATAAATGAATTTTATTTTTAAAAAAATTTTTTTCTAAAATTTTTAAAAATTAATTTTAAAATAAGTGCACAGAATGTGACGAAACTACTTTTTTAGAAAATACAGTTTTTAAGAATAAAAATAGATTTATTCTTATCATATACATAGAAATATATTAGATGAATGATAAGAAATTCTAATTAATATATAATATAAAAATTTTATTAAAATAATTCACTAATAGTTATTAATTTAATTTATTAAGATAAAAATGCATTATGCGCATAACAAATAGTTTTCAGAAAAAATTTATTTTACTTTAAAATGATTTTTATTTTCATTTATAATCAATTTATAACAAATGAATTTAATTTATAAATATGTTAACCATATAGTTTTCATAATTTAGTTATCCCTATTCATAACTTCCAATTTAATGGCTGGGTTATAATGGTATACTATATTGCAATTCGTTAAATATCGTTGTTTCATGTAACACAATCTATTGAACAAATTAAATATATTTGAAAAAAAATATTTTATAAAATCTAGAGGTGTTACACATTCCCTCTTTATACTATATAGAGAACCTTTTTTCATACATGATGAAATTTGTGTATGTGGTAAATTCGTATATGTAGTACATCACATGCACATTCCTTGACATGGTCAATTATCATCCGTAACTAATTTATATATGTGAACCATCATGTGTCCAAATTATTCATACATGGACTATTTTTCTATATGATCAAACATGTATCTAAATTCACCCACTTAACTGGTTCACCTATGTGACCAATCACTTATCCAAATATGCATACATTGAGATCTTCTTTCATGAACATTCAGATACAAAACTATGCATTCCACTACATAGATTCAACTACACCAAAAAACCCATATATGGATATGTATATTTTAATACATGGTTCTTAAATTATTTAAACATCTTCCAAACTTCATCTTCTACCCTTTTCAAACTTTTTCCGCCTTTAAAACTTCATAAAAAACTTATTGAAATAATCATGATAACCAATATCATGATATTTTAACCTTAAAAAGGCACCTTAATTTGCATTATCATATTCAAATATGATCATATTTAAGTTAATCTTCATATATGATTCAAGAAATATCAGATATTTTTCTTCTTCCATTTGATCTATTTTAACACTTGTAGTCCCTCCACTTGATATAGATACAAGATTAGGTCAAACATCACCTCCTTCATGTGGTCGATTATCCTACCATTCTTCTTTCATGGTTGTGCAATCTGTCGTGCTTATCATGGTCACATCTTTCTTATTCTCATTACCATCAAAGGTCATCCAATACATATGGATGAAACCTTTACTACCTTAATACAATTGTATTTCTTATCATCCATAATAATTAAAACATATTTACATTCCTTTAAAATAATTCCTTGATAAAAAACATAACTCACATAGAGTGGTATCCAAAATCTCTCCCTTTGTATTTTTTGGAAATACCTTCTAAATGATATGTCAATATGTGCTGTCTTCATTCCCACTTTCCCCCTTTATCATTAGTCTTTCATTTCAATTTATTCCCCCTTATTGATAAAAAATAAAAATTAATTGGGAAAAGGGTTTCAATTCATTATGAGGAAATGTTCCATGAATCACCTCACTCTAAGTCTACGTGATCCATGCTTGGTGTATAAAACAAGAGGATTTTAATTAAACAACAAAGGTGTCCATTTTGAACTGAACTTGATACCAAATGAAATGAGAATTATTTACCTTTATTAAAATATTTTAAGCTATTTTCCAGTATGATAATTGTGATACAAATCTATTATAGAATAAATCAACCTAAATATTCTACACTTACTTCAATATACATATAAAAAACTTTCAAGTACAAAACAAGAATTAATTTCTAGGAAACAACTCTAAACATTCTTCAAATACATTTTCAATGATATTAATTTTGAATAAATTTATCCTTATTTGTCTTATATTTTTTTTATTTTAGTTATCAAGGATGAGAGATAACAAAATCATACATTGTTAGAAACGTGTTCTTAAAGAACTTTCCAGAATAATCATATATGTATAAGATGAATAATTATGGTAGCTTATTTATTTTTCTCCACTTTTCTCCCCTTTAACAAGACACTCTCCATGATCTTAATAATGATTAATCTCTTCAATAGATATGCTATAGTATTTCTATGTCAATAATAAACCAAAATGGATCTTCTACTTGTGGATATCTAGATTTGATAATTTCTACATATTCACCAAGGATGAACTTCTTTAACACACATTCTTTAAAATTACACAATGTGAGATAAAACTATGATGATATAATCTTTACTTTTCTATCATGTGTTGACATAAAATACTTCCTACAACTTTATTAAAGATGATACTATAATCAAATTTTCCCGAATAATTATTGAGCGATCAATCTTAGAAGGTGAATTATTCATCTAGGCTATCCATAATAGATAATCATCACTCTTGCTTTAGTTATATATCTTAAATCATGATTCAACTTTAATTCATTATACTGTGAGGAAAAATAAAACATATAAAGATAAGTAAATAAGGTGAATCTTATTACATCTCAATGTGAAAAATAGGTTTGAGAGAATTTTATCAACCATTTTGATCCATTTCCCCCACTCTCCATGCCTGCTTATCTAAAATTCAATTATAATTTATCTTGATTAAACATGGTACTCATCACTTCATCAGTTTTATGTGTGTAAATTTTATCTTATCATGATCCTTTAAGGCACATACATCACATGGTTAAACTTTCATATTTTTTAGGAACTTTTCTTGTTTTGGAATTATTATAGAGAAATATATAAGAGTATATAAAACCATGTTTCACATAAAACACAATATTTATTTATAATAAGAGTTTTCTTTTATTGAAAACATCTCCTCAAATTCAATATCTTCATATGAAATCTTTTTTTTCCTTTAGAAAAAATATTCTCTTGTACCACTTCTATCTTCTTTACCTTTTCTAAATCAACTATCCATATTAGAAGAATATCTTTAGAAATTTTAATAGTCTATTTAGTTGTTCCACATGGTTTATTGAGTACATATATTGTTGAAGCAATTTTTAAATGCAATATACCTTTTATAATTATTGAACATATCTTGAAAATGATCTTCCTTTTACTTGGTGTCCAAGGCTGGCTCATTTTTCTTCTAGATCTTCTTGGGAGAATTTTTGTTTGCAATATTCTTTTGATTTCTTCCCAATGCTCTCAATTTTTTATCTATAAACATGTTTGGTATTATTTTACCATTATTATTTGATACATACTAAAATTAACCATTATTGTGAAAATCACTATTAAATACATCGTAGATGTCTTCAAGAATATAAAATATATTTGACGTAAATATATTTTTATTAATATATGGATGTTTATTATTTATATATGGCTTACTAACCCTTGAAATAACCTTTATATTAACTTAAAAATTTAAAAAAATTATACCAAAAATCTATTTCATTATGCCAAAAACTTGTCATAGCACCAAAAAACCTAAAAATATCAATGCATTTTAACTATGACTTATTACAATCCAAATTTGTGGTCAAGATATTTTTAACTGATTTAATCATTGGTTGAACGAAATTTGGGGAAATAATTCTATTCAAACTCTTCTATCCACCCTAGACATGTTCATATGCTTCTTACCACTTTTATTCATCCACAAAATTTCATATTTTGTTTTTAAACTCACACTATAAATAAATAAAATTTTATAAAAATTATTAGAGATAATCCTAGATGGTAAATTTTTCACCACATATACTTTTGAGAGATCATCAATATTTTTGACACAAGTTAGAAGTATTTTATCATTATATTACTCTATTTATCATCAGGTGACAACAACTTCACCTTAATTATTTGGTTGTGAAAAATAAATATGTGTCTTCTCTAGATTAGTCATTTTGATTTCTAATTTTATACATTTTATAAAGAGGATATTTTTCTAATATTATATCAACAAAATTATTTATTAACATTCCGTATTCACCTTTTCAGCATCTTCTTTATGTATTTTGGTATTTTATTATAGAAAGGTTTCAAGCTCCATGATATTATTTTATTTTACCTCTAGCTAAGAATCCTTGAAATTATTTCTATTTTTTTATTTTTTCTTCAATGGAATAGATATTCTCTTCAAGAGTACTCTTGATCTATTACTTATCATTAACTTCTTTGAACTATTTATTTTCAAATTTTGAGGAACTCATTTCAAGATCTACGTTCATTATTTATATGACCAAAACCTTATTGTAGAGATTCATAAATTATAGAACCTTTTCTTGTAAATCATTCTCTAAGTTATCTGCCTCATCTTTAAGATGGGTGTTTTCTTCCTAATGTTTCCTAAAGTCCATAGACAAGGGAAATCGCCTCTTTGGGAATACAATGAAAAATATATTTCAATCAATCAAATGATATTTCAAGGGATATTATAAATATAATATCATCACTTATGTTTATATTTTATATTAAATGGGATTTTTTTGTAATAATTTTCATAGACTTCATTATAATTTGAATCCTTTGAGGTGGAAGGTTTGTTCATCCCCTTAGTAGTGGATCGAACCACCCCTTCTTTATATTCCAAGACAAAACATACTTCTTTATTTTTATGGAATGGGTAAATATAACATTATTATTATTTACTCAAGAGGGATAAATTCTTTAACTTCCCCTTATACTTTATTCTCATATTAACCATAGTCTTGGAAGATATTAAATTTTGATCTGAGACAAAAGAATATTCACCAAAACTATACTCATTGTTAATACAAAAGAAAAAAATTCAAATTTTCAAAATAGAACAACTTCAAAGTAGATAATCAAATAGAGGTGATCCTAGATATGATACTAATTATTAGGAACACTTGGGACATACTCAAAATTGATAGGGGAGTGAATCAATGTTGGCGTAGTTTTGTTACAATTTAATCTTTTTTATCCCTTTACCTATTTGACTTGTTAATTTTTTGAATCAATTATTCATTAACACTACATTTTTTGTCATTACACACACAAAGTGTACATTATATTTTCAAGGTTCACCTTTAAATAAGAAACTCTAGTCCTTAGTGAAATCGAGAAACAATCCATGACCATATGACTCACTAGAAATAATTAGTGAGTTACAAACAGATATGGTATATCTTTGAAACCTTTGTCTCACTATAGTCTCTTCGATAGCGATTCAATGATTCTTTTCACACAGGTGCCTCTTATACCTTATAATGATTATTTGTGTGCTTCTTGGTTCTTTTACTTCATCTCTTACTTATAAAAAAATATGCAAGAAACACTTTGTATTTTGTATACACAATAGTAAACACACTCTTCATAGAAACAAGTCTGAGTAACACTCCTTCCTTCTGTTTTTTCTATGAAAACGAGACCTTACAACCTATTTATTTATATGAAATTCATGAATTATTAGACCAATTATTATTATTATTATTATTATTATTCATTTATAACAGAACTACACAACACTCTCTTCTTCACCTCTTTTATTATTATTATTCTTCTTCTCCCTATGTAAATAGATATGCACATCAATTTCTTCTCCTATTCTTTATTATTTACATTTTTATTATCTTTTTAATCCTTAGTGTCACAACCCATCCTCGGGGCACGTGTCGTGACTACCCCAAGCCCGCCTTCCATAGGTCAGGGGCTGGCGACTAGCACCAAGGCGTAAATCCCATCAAAAAGGGAAGGCATTGCCTTTGAAAAGTAAACAAGCACCACAGAGTAAGCAAGCGGAAAAGTAAACACTAAGTAAAAACTGTACAAGCTGTGCTGAAAGTAAAAGGGGCCGAAAATACAAGCCCAACTGTAAAGTACAACTGAAAGGAAAAACAACAACTAAAAAGGGAAAAACTGCAGCGTCGAGCCGTCCTCCGGAAGTCCCACCTGAAGGGTGGGTACAGATAGCCTCCACTGCTCCTCGGGTCCACCTAACCGCTCCGAGTACGTCCCGCCCAGTGGTCCACCTCCAGGTACTGTCCTGCTCCGCACGCCTCCTCCACGATCAGCGCTGTCCGTCGTCTGCAACCAACACCACGAAGTGCGGGCATAGCCCGTGCAGGGGTGAGTATAAACTACTCAGTAGGGACCCCGAGACCCCCGAAGGTCTCCCGAAATCCACAAAGGATAATCCACAAAGGAAAGATACAATCACGAAGTAACATCTGACACAACTTAGGTATATGCCCATACATATATCTAAGTCTTCAATTCCCCGTTCGGCTCCAACGTCCGAGCCCAAGCACAACCCAGTCCACACATGAAAGCAAAACGCATACCCACGCAGGATAGAACAACACAATCCACAAAGGAGAGTAAACAGTAAATCCACACAGGATAGCTCAACACAAGATTTTCATTATCAAAAACGTAGCTGCTGAAGAGCCCCATCCCTGAAGTGTACAGTGGTCCTGTCACGACTCTGAGGTACTTCTAACTAACCTAAGACTGCTGAGGTACTCCTCCTGTCGAGTACCGCGGGTCTGCTGCCAACTACCAGGCGCTCCGTCCGCTGAGGGTCTGCTGCCAAATACCGGGCGCTCACCCAAATAGCCTACAAAGGTACTCCTCCAGTCGAGTACCGCGGGTCTGCTGCCAACTACCAGGCGCTCCGTCCGCCGTGGGTCTGCCGCCAAATACCGGGCGCTCCGTCCACTGGGCTAGTCGACTCACTCCAAGTCAAGTCGGTCGAGCAGTCTTCAGGTCTCAGCCGGCTACACGGTCTCCGTACTCCGTACGCTCGTCTCCAGTATCGCGGGTCTGCCGCTACAACCAAGCGCACCACCTCTATCGAGTAAAACAGAAGACTCAGCTCACACAAGTATACTTCTTCGGATGATAAAAAAGATGATCACTGAACCATCTAAGACGTCGGACCCACGAAGGATCGATAGGTACTAACCTCGCAGTGACCCACACAGGATCGGACCCACACAGGATCGGGCCCACGCAGGACCTGTAGGAGTTGGCTCACACAGAACCGCTGAGTGATGACCCACACAGGATCGGACCCACACAGGATCGAGCCCACACAGGACCGGGCCCACGCAGGACCTGTAGGAGTTGGCTCACACAGAACCGATGAGCGCTGACCCACGCAGGATCGCTGAGTGCAGTAGTCGTCGCAGTCCGTTGAGGATCTTTGCACAGTCGTCGCCGCAGTCCACTGAGGATCTCTGCACGGTCGTCGTCGGAGTCCACGGAGGATCTCTGCACAGTCATCGCCGCCGTCCACTGAGGATCTCTGCACGGTCGTCGCTGTCGAAGTAGCAATCGCAGCCAGCCTAGGGTTCCCGCACACAGCAAGCTCGTTCGGGAGGGTCCGCTCCACGAGCCGAGAGTCTGATACATCAACTTACACGAAGTCCGAAGTTGATGTATCCAAAAGTTCCGTATCGTCAACAGGAACTCAACGTCGCAGACGGCGCGTCAATCGGACGCCCGGTCTGAGAGATATTGGCATTTTCGTCCCAGGGGCTCGGTTGGTTTTTAAGGCAAAACCAACCCGACCGCACTCCACCTGCGTCCAAACCTCGGGCGGAGTATTCCAAAAGATCCGTCTCCCTTATAGGAATTCAACAAAGCTGACGGCACGTCAATCGAACGTCCGTAGCTCAAGATATGAGCGTTTCCGCTCCGAGGGCCCGGTTGGTCTCGTGTACGAACCAACCCGGCCGAACTCAAAGTATTCCGAAACCTTGAGTGCGATATACCGAAACGACCGTCTCGATCCAAGGATCGCGTTGCCGCTGACGGCGGGTCGTTTAGAGGCACGAAGCTCAAGTTACGGGCGTTTGAACAAAAACGTCCGAAGAAGGGGGTACGGGCCCGGGCCGACCCGGCCCGACCCCCCCGGGTCGACCCGACCTGGGTCCGACCCGGCTGGGTCGGCCGGCTCGGCCGGCTCGGCTCGGCCGAGCGGCGCGGGTGGAAGCCGCGGGCGCTGACCCGCGGCTTGAGGAAGAACCGCGGCCCGCGCTGGCGAACCGCGGACGCGCTGAGCCGCGTCCGCCTGGACGAACCGGACCCGCACGGAGCGGGTCCGTTGGCCGTCGCCGCCGCGGCTTCAGCCGCGGCGGATTTCGTCCGGCGGCGCGCCGGGGCGCCGCCGCCTCCGGCCGCCGGCGCCGCCGCGCCGGTGACCCGCGCCGCCGGCAACTTCCGCGGGCCGCCGACGTCACTCCGGTGGCCCGTTTTCCTTCCCGTCTGCGCCGTTGCTCCTCCCGGGATCCGTTCTTCATTGCGGGACCTTCAAACGTCCGCTGCGGCACGTTCCGTTGTCGACCGTCAAATCCGCACAAAACGAAGAATGGCGGAGGGTCGTCGGGCCGTGTTCGTTTGGCCCGCACCCTCCGCGTTAGAAATAAACAACCGGAAGAATTTGTTCAACACATGAACCAACAATTTTAATTTTGATAAAATAAATAAAATTGTTTCCTTGAATCCGGTTCTTTAATTTTTAAAGAAACAAAGACGGGAATTAATTTTAAAAGGGGTAATCCCCATAATGAAATCCCTACCTTGATGATCGTCGTGCGCGGGCGTTCTTCGCGGAAGAGATCGTCGCGGAAGAGATCGATCGTCGCGTCGTCGCGGGGAGGCGTCGCGTCGTCGCGGAAACCGGCGTCGAGTCGGTGAACTCAACGAACCAAGAACAACAGATTTAAATTATAAATAATTAAATTTGTGTTTAAACCCAAAGAAAGAACCTTGAGCGGAAGTCCGAGATCACTCACCTCAAATGGTCGGTGATCGGAGATCGGAGATCGGAGATCGGAAGAACGTCTCGGGCGAAGGCGTCGTCGATTTCCGGGTTCGGCGTTCTTCGCGTTCTTCGCGTTCTTCGCGAGGGAGAAGAAGTTACGAGGGTTCTCTCAAATCTTCTCAAGCGCAAATAACCAGAGGTTAAGCGTTGGCCTTATTTTATTATTACGCCAACGAATTTGAAAAACTGGTTAAGAAACGATCCATTAATTCGTTGAATTAATTCAACGAAAGAAACGACCCATTTAATTCACGAAAGAAACAGCCCATTTAATTCACGAAATAAACCGCCCAATTAAATGGTCTGTTAAGAATTTAGAAAACGCGTCGGTTGACTTTCATTAAGACGGGTTTTCACGGGTGCGTTTCTTAGCGGAAAGAAACGGCGGGGCTCGTGCGGGCCCCACCTCACAAATATCCTACCAAGGGGGTAGGATATTTCTGGATAGCATCCTATCTAGTTCAACTCAGTTCAAGCCGCCTTTAAGTGGCTTCAAGTGGCTTCCAAGTAGCTTAAGTGAAATAAAATAAAGTTGTCGCAAAATTATTTTATTTCATAACTTTAATCCTGAAAATTAAAAACCACACCCGAGCAAACGCAACTCCGGAAGAGGCGTTTCTAAGCGAATACCGGCACTACGATTTCATCGGTGCCCTCAGAATTTGATTCCGGGCACTGGTTTCAAAGTTAGAAAAACCCGCTCGTCCGTTCACTGAACGTACCCGAGCCAAACTTCGGAAAATGATTCCGGGCACACCAGGCCTCGGAATCAGGCGCCGTCAGAAATTGCGTTCTTGTAAAATTCCAAAGAAAATTAAGAAAAAAAATTTCCTTGAAATTTACGGGTCTTTACATTACTCCCACATCAGTACTTTACGTCCTCGTAAAGATATATCAAAAACTAGGGGAACAAAAGTGGGTACTGAGCACGCATCTGAGCCTCCCGCTCCCAAGTGCTCTCCTGGAGGTTCTCGTGCTTCCATATGATGCGCACAAGAGGAATCGATCGCCCACGTAGGACTCGCTCCTGTCGATCCTCTATCTCCACTGGGACCTCCGCAAAAGTTGCTCCATCATCCACGTCTAGCTCCCCATAGTCAATGATGTTTGTCGGGTCGTGCACGTATCTCCTCAGCTGGGATACGTGGAAGACGTCGTGCACCCGGTGCAACTGAGGTGGCAGAGCCAGACGATAAGCCACCTCGCCAACCCTGCTGAGGACCTGGAAGGGTCCGATGAAGCGTGGAGACAACTTTCCGCCTCGGCCCAATCTCCTCAAACCACATCGAGGTGAGACCCGCAAGAAGACATGGTCGCCACCCTCGAACTCTAGTGGCCTCCGCCTCCTGTCAGCATATGACTTCGGCCGGCTCTATGCTGTCCTCATCCGCTCCTGGATGACCTGGACCTTCTCTGACGTGGCCCGGACCATCTCTGGTCCCACAAGAGCTGCAAGATTTCTTCTTTGCCGATAAGAGAAACCTGGTCTCATCCCCTGGATGAACCACATTCTTTGCCTAAAATAGTCAATTCTAACATGCATGATACTAATCCATACCAAGGATGACGTCGTAAGGCCTCGATGCTACTACTAAGAGATCCAACCGTTACTCTCGCCTCCAAGGGTTGAGTCACACTGTCGGCATCAGTGTGTGGTAACTGGTCTCCTCTAGTAGATGTCTCACAAGTGAGGGTCAAGTCAACAGCCAAAACTGGAACCTCTTAGTAACATCACGAAAGAGGACAGGAACGAAAATATCACAAAGGTATGCGTCTTTTATTATTGCAGCTCATAATACAAGATGCTACACAAAAGCAACAAGGAACCGGAAGTACAAAGGACGTATCCACTAGTTCTGCTCCTGTCCATCTGCTCCCAGAGCTCCCTGATCGAAGGCCTTGGATGCCTGAAGCTGAGCTCTCGCATGTTCACCTACTCCCTGTGGTCGGGGCGGACCTCCTGGTGGTGGTGGTGGCAGAGCCTCAAAGCGTCGCCCACCTCCTGCTGCGCGGCCAGCTCCTCTGCCTCGTCCGCCTCCCCCCTGCGGACCGCCACGGTCGAACCTCTGCCTCTGCCTGGGAGGTTCTTCACTTAACTGTTGATCATCAGCATGGCGGGTCGGACAGTCACGAGCCATGTGACCAATCCCGCCACAGGAGTAACACTGCCCACTCTCGGCACGCTTGGCTCTGACTCCACCCCGGCTCCCCCGCACAACTGAGCCTGAGTCGTGCAGTCGGCCACCGGTAGGTCTGGTCTGCCTGGAACCCTGAGTCATCCGTCGGCTACCTGCTTCCGATGACTCCGCTATCTGCCGCCCTGCGGCAGGTCTCGCTGTGGACTCAGCCAGGAAGCTCTCGATCAGAAGGGCTCGCTCTAGCACTCCTGCCTGGGTCGGGATGTTAAGAGAGATCAGCGATGCACTGATCTCATGTCTCAATCCCTGCTCGAAGGTCCGGGCCCGAAAGAAGGGGTCCCGTACCATGTCTGTCGAGTACCGAGAAAGGTCGGTGAACCTCGCCGCGTACTGAGCGACCGTCAAGCTGCCCTGCCGCAGCTGAAGAAGCTCCTGGATGCGCACCGCACGGAGGGTGGCCGGGACGAACTCTGAGAGGAAGAGGCTCTCGAAGTCCGTCCAGATGAGGGTGGCCTCATCGTGTACCTGGAGCATCAGGCTCCACCATCGTCCGGCTGCTGCGTGCAGTAGGCTCACCGCGAGGATCACCATGAGGTCTGCTGGTGTCCTCACTAGCCTGAAAACTCGGACGACCGCCTCCAGCCAGTCCTCGGCTGCCTGGGGGTCCGACTCCCCACGAAACCTGGGTGGTCGCTGGCGCTGGAACTCGTGCAGAGCTCCGAGGCGTCGTGCGTCGTCAGCTGCCAGTGCTGGAAGCATCGGGGGCTCGGCGGGTAAAGGTACCGCCGGTGCCTCTGCTGTCAACGGGCCCTGTACCGAGGCCTCGTCGCTCGGCAGGCTGTCGTCGCGCTCTACTCTAGGAACCCTAGCTGGCTGCTGTCGTCGTGCCATCCTGAAGAGGAAACAAGTATGCCACGGTCAGAACAGTATACCTGGTGAGCTGACACAAGTAATCACAAAGAAAACTTGAAACACACATGCAATCAATGTTTTCGGGCATTAAGTTGGAAATCAGAAGTCAGGGTCCTGGTGTATGGATACGTCGGCCGCCACACCAACACTGGACTCCCTGGACTGATAACCACACTCAATACGCTAAACACTATTGCTTCACATAGGAGAAAGATCAGAGTCTGCGGTAGAACCGACCACCTCTGATACCAATTTGTCACAACCCGTCCTCGGGGCCCATGCCGTGACTACCCCAAGCCCGCCTTCTATAGGCCAGGGGCTGGCGACTAGCACCATGGCGTAAATCCCAGCAAAAAGGGAAGGCATTTCCTTTGAAAAGTAAACAAGCACCACAGAGTAAGCAAGCGGAAAAGTAAACACTAAGTAAAAACTGTACAAGCTGTGCTGAAAGTAAAAGGGGCCGGAAATACAAGCCCAACTGTAAAGTACAACTGAAAGGAAAAACAACAACTAAAAAGGGAAAAACTGCAGCGTCGAGCCGTCCTCCGGAAGTCCCACCTGAAGGGTGGGTACAGATAGCCTCCACTGCTCCTCGGGTCCACCTAACCGCTCCGAGTACGTCCCGCCCAGTGGTCCACCTCCAGGTACTGTCCTGCTCCGCACGCCTCCTCCACGATCAGCGCTGTCCGTCGTCTGCAACCAACACCACGAAGTGCGGGCATAGCCCGTGCAGGGGTGAGTATAAACTACTCAGTAGGGACCCCGAGACCCCCGAAGGTCTCCCGAAATCCACAAAGGATAATCCACAAAGAAAAGATACAATCACGAAGTAACATCTGACACGACTTAGGTATATGCCCATACATATACCTAAGTCTTCAATTCCCCGTTCAGCTCCAACGTCCGAGCCCAAACACAACCCAGTCCACACAGGAAAGCAAAACGCATACCCACGCAGGATAGAACAACACAATCCACAAAGGAGAGTAAACAGTAAATCCACACAGGATAGCTCAACACAAGATTTTCATTATCAAAAACGTAGCTGCTGAAGAGCCCCATCCCTGAAGTGTACAGTGGTCCTGTCACGACTCTGAGGTACTTCTCACTAACCTAAGACTGCTGAGGTACTCCTCCTGTCGAGTACCGCGGGTCTGCTGCCAACTACCGGGCGCTCCGTCCGCTGAGGGTCTGCTGCCAAATACCGGGCGCTCACCCAAATAGCCTACAAAGGTACTCCTCCAGTCGAGTACCGCGGGTCTGCTGCCAACTACCAGGCGCTCCGTCCGCCGTGGGTCTGCCGCCAAATACCGGGCGCTCCGTCCACTGGGCTAGTCGACTCACTCCAAGTCGAGTCGGTCGAGCAGTCTTCAGGTCTCAGCCGGCTACACGGTCTCCGTACTCCGTACGCTCGTCTCCAGTATCGCGGGTCTGCCGCTACAACCAAGCGCACCACCTCTATCGAGTAAAACAGAAGACTCAGCTCACACAGGTATACTTCTTCGGATGAAAAAAAAGATGATCACTGAACCATCTAAGACGTCGGACCCACGAAGGATCGATAGGTACTAACCTCGCAGTGACCCACACAGGATCGGACCCACACAGGATCGGGCCCACGCAGGACCTGTAGGAGTTGGCTCACACAGAACCGCTGAGTGATGACCCACACAGGATCGGACCCACACAGGATCAGGCCCACACAGGACCGGGCCCACGCAGGACCTGTAGGAGTTGGCTCACACAGAACCGCTGAGCGCTGACCCATGCAGGATCGTTGAGTGCGGTAGTCATCGCAGTCTGCTGAGGATCTCTGCACAGTCGTCGCCGCAGTCCACTGAGGATCTCTGCACGGTCGTCGTCGGAGTCCACGGAGGATCTCTGCACAGTCATCGCCGCAGTCCACTGAGGATCTCTGCACGGTCGTCGCTGTCGAAGTAGCAATCGCAGCCAGCCTAGGGTTCCCGCACACAGCAAGCTCGTTCGGGAGGGTCCGCTCCACGATCCGAGAGGCTGATACATCAACTGACACGAAGTCCGAAGTTGATGTATCCAAAAGTTCCATATCGTCAACAGGAACTCAACGTCGCAGACGGCGCGTCAATCGGACGCCCGGTCTGAGAGATATTGGCATTTTCGTCCCAGGGGATCGGTTGGTTTTTAAGGCAAAACCAACCCGACCGCACTCCACCTGCGTCCAAGCCTCGGGAGGAGTATGCCAAAAGATCCATCTCCCTTAGAGGAATTCAACAAAGCTGACGGCACGTCAATCGGACGTCCGTAGCTCAAGATATGAGCGTTTCCGCTCCGAGGGCCCGGTTGGTCTTGTGTACGAACCAACCCGGCCGAACTCAAAGTATTCCGAAACCTTGAGTGCGATATACCGAAACGACCATCTCGATCCAAGGATCGCGTTGCCGCTGACGGCGGGTCGTTTGGAGGCACGAAGCTCATGTTACGGGCGTTTGAACAAAAACGTCCGAAGAAGGGGGGTACGGGCCCGGGCCGACCCGGCCCGACCCCCCCTGGGTCGGCCCGAACCGGGTCGACCCGACCCGGGTCCGACCCGGCTGGCCCGACCCGGCGGGCCCGGCCCGGCCCGGCCAGGGCCGGTCCGGCTCGGCCGGCTCGGCTGAGCGGCGCGGGTGGAAGCCGCGGGCGCTGACCCGCGGCTTGAGGAAGAACCGCGGCCCGCGTGCGGGCCGCGCTGGCGAACCGCGGACGCGCTGAGCCGCGTCCGCCTGGACGAACCGGACCCGCGCGGCGCGGGTCCGTTGGCCGCCGCCGCCGCCTCTGGCCGCCGACGCCGCCGCGCCGGTGACCCGCGCCGCCGGCAACTTCCGCGGGCCGCCGGCGTCGCTCCGGTGGCCCGTTTTCCTTCCCGTCTGCACCGTTGCTCCTCCCGGGATCCGTTCTTCACTGCGGGACCGTCAAACGTCCGCTGCGGCATGTTCCGTCATCGACCGTCAAATCCGCACAAAACGAAGAACGACGGAGGGTCGTCGGGCCGTGTTCGTTTGGCCCGCACCCTCCGCGTTAGAAATAAACAACCGGAAGAATTTGTTCAACACATGAACCAACAATTTTAATTTTGATAAAATAAATAAAATTGTTTCCTTGAATCCGGTTCTTTAATTTTTAAAGAAACAAAGACGGGAATTAATTTTAAAAGGGGTAATCCCCATAATGAAATCCCTACCTTGATGATCGTCGTGCGCGGGCGTTCTTCGCGGAAGAGATCGTCGCGGAAGAGATCGATCGTCGCGTCCTCGCGGGGAGGCATCGCGTCGTCGCGGAAACCAGCGTCGAGTCGGTGAACTCAACGAACCAAGAACAACAGATTTAAATTATAAATAATTAAATCTGTGTTTAAACCCAAAGAAAGAACCTTGAGCGGAAGTCCGAGATCACTCGCCTCAAATGGTCGGTGATCGGAGATCGGAGATCGGAGATCGGAAGAACGTCTCGGGCGAAGGCGTCGTCGATTTCCGGGTTCGGAGTTCTTCGCGTTCTTCGCGTTCTTCGCGTTCTTCGCGAGGGAGAAGAAGTTACGAGGGTTCTCTCAAATCTTCTCAAGCGCAAATAACCAGAGGTTAAGCGTTGGCCTTATTTTATTATTACGCCAACGAATTTGAAAAACTGGTTAAGAAACGATCCATCAATTCGTTGAATTAATTCAACGAAAGAAACGACCCATTTAATTCACGAAAGAAACAGCCCATTTAATTCACGAAATAAACCGCCCAATTAAATGGTCTGTTAAGAATTTAGAAAACACGTCGGTTGACTTTCATTAAGACGGGTTTTCACAGGTGCGTTTCTTAGCGGAAAGAAACGGAGGGGCTCGTGCGGGCCCCACCTCACAAATATCCTACCAAGGGGGTAGGATATTTCTGTATAGCATCCTATCCAGTTCAACTCAGTTCAAGCCGCCTTTAAGTGGCTTCAAGTGGCTTCCAAGTAGCTTAAGTGAAATAAAATAAAGTTGTCGCAAAATTATTTTATTTCTTAACTTTAAGCCCGAAAATTAAAAACCACACCCGAGCAAACGCAACTCCGAAAGAGGCGTTTCTAAGCGAATACCGGCGCTACGATTTCATCGGTGCCCTCAGAATTCGATTCCGGGCACCGGTTTCAAAGTTAGAAAAACCCGCTCGTCCGTTCACTGAACGTACCCGAGCCAAACTTCGGAAAATGATTCCAGGCACACCGGGCCTCAGAATCAGGCGCCGTCAGAAATTGCATTCTTGTAAAATTCCAAAGAAAATTAAGAAAAAAAATTTCCTTGAAATTTACGGGTCTTTACATTTAGTTAATATGATCTACATTGATTCTATTATTCTTGGATTATAATCAAATAATTTGTATGAGGATAATTATCACTAAGTCAGGTCTCCTTTTTAACACCAGAATATTATTTCTTAAACCACAGTGTCTAACCTATCTTCAAATATATAAATTCTTTGACCTAAAAACACTATATATATTGGAATGAAAACATTATGTTCCAAATTTTTTATTCCATTCTTTATTTCAAAATGAAAATACCTTATTTTTAGTTAGTAATATTTCTGGTAATTTGGAATACTTGAGATCTTAATTCTTTAATTTTTATATTTTCCTCTTTAAAAATTCATGAAGACCTAGAATTATTCCATTTAATTAATTACACAAAATTTACTTCACATATTTTCCTTACCTCTTCTTTTATCTCCATAATATATAGAAATATCATGAAACATTCACTATAAAAAATCTACATATTTAAAATGTATCCACATATGTATATTAAAAGGCATTAATTTTAGTCATGGATCCTTTGACACTCAACACACAACTTGATATTATTCATTCCTCTTCCTTAATTAAAGTGCCTTAATCTACTATCATTCGTTTTGGTGGGATTTTACCAAAATTATCACTTCCATCACATTTATCAAAAAACCTGTATCATGATTATAATTATTGTGATATATATTTTCATTTAATTTCTATTTACATAGAACCTTTTTCCCAAAGTAAACCTACTTAGTTATATTTATTAATCAATGTAAATACCTATACACATATGTATAAATGCCTTAATTAGGTCTCCATATTTGTTATTCATTACACTACATGAATCATGATATAACAACTCGTGATATTAGTCATCATTTATATACAGTATACCTGGCATAGGATGAATAATTCTCATTACATCAAAAATATTTAATGTAAAAATTTATTCCATTTTCTATTTATAATGTATAGAGTAAAACTTCATATATGTGATTCAATTCTCATATGTGGAAACATATACATTCACGAACATAGAAAATTATCATCCATATCTAATTCATACACGTGAACCATTATGTATCCAAATTCTTCATACATGGAACATTTACCTACATGATCCGGCATGTATCCAAATTCACTTACATAACTATTTTTTCTATATGGCCAGTAATGAATCTAAATCTACATATGTGGGGATCTGCTTCCATGAACATTCATAAATGCAATATTGTATTTGGACACATAGATTCACTTATATAAGAAAACCCATAAATGGATATATAGATTTGTGCATGTGGTTTTTTACTTCTTTAAATATATTACAAATTTCATATTCTCCCCTTTTCCACCTTCTTCCTTATTTTAGAATTTATCAAAAACTTACTAAAAAAATTATGATAAGAAATATCATGATATTTGAGCCTTATAACAACACCTTACTTTACATCATCAAAGTTTAATATCTTCCTCTTTTAGTTCATCTTTATATATGCTTTGAGGAATATAAAATATTATTATTCTTTTAATTTATATGTATAAACACTTTCAGTACCATCACTTATTTAAACACAATATTTGGTTTATTATCACCTTCTTTATGTGGTCAATTGTCCAACTATGAATCTCCCATGGTTGCGCCATCTTCTATGCTTCTCACGATCAATTCCTTATAATTACTATTATCATAAAAAATCATATGATACATATATATGGAACCTCAATTGATTGAACACACTTGGGTTCCGTATCATCTATAATCATTATGACATAATTACATACCTTGAAAATTATTCCTTGAAAACAAATACAACCCAGACATAGTGGGCTCAAAAAAATCAATTTTCGTTCATTGAGTTATGATTGTACTTCTTTAACTTTATTCTCATAAGTTGGGAATGTTCCAACCTATGATTTTATTATATTTAATTTATTATTTATTTATATGGATTTAAATTTTTATCACATAAAACCATTTTAAAATGTTGCATACTTCATGAAATATGATGTCTTTAAGGGTGTTTCATCTCAATTTCCTTTATTTGAGACATGTTTTGTTTATGCACATAATTTAATTTAAATGGTGTGTTTTATACCTATTGGATTTATAATACCATTAATTACCTTTTATTCATGGTATTTGAAGTTCAATTTCAAGACCTAAATTTCATGGGATTTTTATTAAAACATTTCTTAAGTTGTGAATGATATTGATAACTCAAAACTTCTGTATTTAAGTTATGATATTTATTCTTGAACTTATTTTTTCCATGATTGGGTTATTCCACCATAAAACTATATTATATTGTAATTTATTTTTTTTCTCTAGGGAGAAATGAATTCTTAATTCAAATCTCCCTCCATGATGAATTTATTTTTCATAAAAGTATAGTGTTTATAAGAATAATCCCCATCCTTTTGAAGAAAGATCTTTATCTTCCATATCCAATTTTTATATTCCCAAAAATTTTCTTATTTATATTTTAAAACACAATTATGTGTTATGTATTATGATATTCACATTTCCCTTTTCATATTTTCAAAAATATATTTTACCACCCCTTTTATGATGTGGTATTTCAACAAATATATCTTAATATATTAAAAATATTTTCCTTCCATGTTCATTTGTTTTATTTTCCACTGCACTTTTCCTTGAGATTGTGTTTATGTATTTTTAAAAATTCAACTATTGAAATTTATTTTAAAAAGTGAATTATTTTAAAAAAATTCAAATCACCTTTATGCAAATGAATTTTTAAAGTGAATGTAGCTTAATATTTTACACCAAATCTAAAAGAATTTTATAAAAAATATTATGATTTTACTTTCATTTTTACCTTTATCTCTAAAGGATTTATTTACATGGAAATTATTTTCCATGAATCACCATATAAATGTTATTATAAAATAATCTTTAATTGGTAATTTAATTTTTGGCATCAACCATTTACTTTCTTGAGGTAAATTTTTTTGATACCATATGGAAATTCCACGAAACCCATTTTTCATTCCATGGGTTCCTTATGATATGACGAATGATTATTTTCAATTGGCACACATATGTATGGATGATTAGTGTTTGGGGTCATACATCTACCTCTAAATCATTTCCCATGTATTTATATCTCATGAGAAAATAAGGTTATGCGTGGACATGATCACATTATGACTTGTTCACATGATGGTGTATGAAAATAATCACATATAGCGTTGTTCACATGATAGTGTGTGGACATGATAACACACACACACACATATATATATATATATATATATATATATATATATTCAAATGATGCTGTATGGACATGATAAAAAATATATTTTTTCACATAATGGTGTATGGATATGATTGCATATAGATTTGTTCACCTGATGGTTCATAGACATGATTGTATATAGATTTGTTCACATAATTATGCATGAACATAATCTTGTTTTTTTTCTAAATATTGTTCCTAGACATGATTTATCTTAAGATTTTTCACAATATTATGATTTCTTATGCCTATGATTATGACCTATTTTTATATGTATATGATTATGATATATAGATAATATTTATTATTTCACACTATTATACCATGGTACATGTTTGTTCAATTGAGATTACATGTATTTATATCAAATTTTATATAAAACTATTACCATTTCATGTTCTTTTAATAATATATTTCTCCCCTACTCACGTTTTCCTCATATTATTATGACCTAACCCTGTAAGGAAACTTAATGAGTTATTTCTTACTAAGAGTTCGAGCTCACACCTTTATTATGTATCCATTAACCATGTTATGGAGATGATTATAACCTATGAGGATTCTATAAGGAAGTCTAGTGTGGTTTGATTATTGATAAATATTCACAAGTATCATAAAATAATTTCCTTATATAGTAAATCCTAAAAGACACTAAACTATATATTCTTGAGATTATATTATTATTGTGAGATGTAATTTTTAATATATGGAAATTTTGTAAAATAAATTTATTTTTATCTTGGATAACCTCACTTGGTATCAAATTATATATGTAACTAGACCTAGGAGTACAGGTCTAGGGTGCCTCAGTGGACATCAGAGTAAGGTTTAGTTATTTTTGAGGATTAGTTTATTTATTTTTGAGGAATATTTTAGTTATTTTTGGGTATTTTATATTTTGGGATTAGAATGAGATAAATTTATAAAAAACCTAAGTATAAGTTTAAGTATAGGAAAATATCATGAATTTTTGGTAAAGTGGAGATTGTGTGGTTTTTGAGAAATTAAATCCATATCTGGATACTAGAAAATAGATGTGTCTATGACATGGATGCACTTTGGGGTAATTACCCTGAGAAAGGCTAGTTGATTATCAGCTCAAATCTTTAATCAATGCACATTTAGCAGTCCTAAGACCACACACCTATCTAGATAATCCTGGGTATATTTTTTGGTAATTCACACACTCTTTAAAAACCATTATAAAAGTTTTGAGCACATATTTATGTTATGTTAGAGAACCTAATTTGAATATGACCATGGAAAACCTAGGTTAAACTGAAGGATTTATTGGTCGATCCAGTTATATCGTAGTTGAATTGAAAGTATCATAGATTGAAATGAATGTGTTATTAAAGAAGTCATCTTAGGTTTGAGTTTTCATATTCATATGATCATTTACACCGATTTTATTAGATATTATTAAAATAATTTTGGTTATAGTATTTGGTTTGAAATAGAATCATGAAAATGAATCTATGGAAGTTATGTCTCTATAAACTATTAAAACTTAATCAAGGAGACATATTTGGCTTAAATGGTTGAGAATCAAGATATATGCCTATCATTATAGAAAAGTGAGTTTCCTAATCTTATATAAGATAGTGAGGTTCATATATCATTAAAAATTATACCTTGAGTCATGATTATCTTATGGATACCCTTAAAAATTTTATTTAGGGAGTAGTAATTAAAATTACAAGGATACAATTTATTTTAGGGGTAGAGAATGTAACGCCCCAAGATTTTACTATATATCTTTCCTTTAAATAAATCTAATGTGTTTGATAAATTGCTTCATAAGAAACACCAAACTAAAATGATTCATGACATATTAGATGGATATTATTAAGAAAATTATAAATCTAAAAAAACCTCTAGTGAACAAAAAAAATTGTTACTCAATTAAAATTTCATATATTTAGAGGATAAATAATTAACATGATTTAATATTAAAACAGATTGTTCTTTCTCAAATGATTTTTTTTCTTAAAGTGTTATATAATTTATCCTATAAATTAAATTGATCAATTTTAAAATTTTATTATATATGAACTAATAAATAAATATTATTTAAATTATAAATTTATATGATATAATATTAAGAACACTTAAAAACATTATTTTTTTTTCAAATAAAAATAGTTTTTGTTTATATTTTGTATTTTCATTTTAAAAATAAATTTATAAATTTTAGAATTTTAATTGTATAAAATTAAATTCATTTTTTAATTCATCATATAAAAATTATCTTAGGGTGTATTTTTGATATTTTTCTGAAATAATTGATTTTTGGTGAATAATGAAAAATAATTTTTTTTATTAAAACTATAACGTTTATGATAATATCAAGAAGTAAATATAACTTAAAAACTTATAATTTTTTTCATGATAAAATATTTATTAATGGAGTGATATCATTCATTTTAAAATACCATGTTAAATTTAAAAAACCCATATTTATCATTTTGAAAATTAAACAATATTTTTCTGATAAAAGATATTTCTAGCTGTTCTCTTTTAATTAAATTTTATCTTTGAGAAAATAGGTTTACATTTTATTTTAAAATAACATAAATCTTATATAGTTAATAATAAAATAATAAATATCAAATAAATTAACACTATTTATAATTTTATCATAAACATATTTTTCATGCTTAAAACTACACTTTTTCTAAAAACAGGTTTCTACACTTTATCTATGCTAATGATAAAATTAATTTTTATTACAAACATAAGTTTTTTTGATAAAATTGATTTAATATTTTAAATTACTAGGTAAAAAATATGTAATAATATCCATTTTATTTTTATGGATAAAAATTAAATTTCTTAGGTTAAAATTAACTACCCTCATGAAAACTTAAAATGGGAAAAGTGAAAAATCTAAGAGTAAAAGAATTAAAAAAGTGTTTAAAATAAATATGAAAATTAATGGTTGAATGATTATATACCTTGGATCATACCACAATACATTATTTTTTAATTTATATACACTTGACACTTGAAACATGTTCTCTCTATATTAAGAAGTTATATTTACAAAAATGCAATTTCCTTCACTTATAAAAAGATCTCTCCTCCACCCAATTTTTTACTAATTATAAAGCACACTATTAACTAAAAATCTTACCTAATATCTATTAAACTATATAAACATGTAATATAAGCCTTGTTATTGTCAAAATTCCAATTTTAGGATCCTTAAAGTGTCACCCAAGGAGAACATCAAAAGGGAGAGGTAATGCTCTCAATTGAGATCTCTTAATTATTTTCAACTCATACCCCCTAAAACATATTATATCCCTGAAATTATGATAAAATAATAATTATTAATATTATTAATTTTTTTTATACTAATGTAACATACATTTTCTACCTCCCTCCAAAACCATTCGAAAAATGAAGACGTCTTCATGAAAAGGCGCAGACTATCACCTCTATGAATGATGTGCTTGATTTTCCATAAGAAACTTATTTAGATGGTTATAAAATAATATTTAAAGGATTAATATGTTATTTATAACATTATTAAGATTATAAAATTTTAAACCATTTCTTATATTCCTCTTGATCTATAGAAAATGAACATGCCGTCCATGTGCACCTGTGGACTATCGCCTCCATGAAAGTTAAATATTTCATTTTTCACTATAGTATTTTGTTATTTAACAAAATATATTATAAAACGATTAAATAACTTAAAAATATATAAATAATATCATTATGTTTCTATAATAATGATATTATGAAAAATTAATTATTTTTTTTAATCATACCCACCCATAAATTATAGCTTGTTCTTGTTTGGGTCGGTTCAAACATCTACATGAACAGTGATATAAATTTATATCATGGGTAACTAAAGAAACTTAATTTCTGGTGATATTGGAAAATAATAAGTAAATAATTATCACTTTTTTTTGTTTATTTAATGATAATTCTAATATCTAATATATTATTAAGATACCACCCCTAGTTCAGGAAAATTACCAAAACAAGCTCATCACTGACTTCATCATCATGAATTATAAATAAAATACTTAATAAATGAAATTTTAAATTTATAAATAATTATAAAAATAATAATAAAGTACCTTTAATGATATAATAATGTTGAAAATTAAATCTATAAACAATAATCAATATCGCAATTACCAAGAAAGTACAAAACAAACTATCAAAACTAATAACATCTGATGATAAAAATAGGGTATAAATAACTAATATATTTTAATTAAATTATTTTAAATTAATCTTATAAATGGTTATATATATGAATAATCTTACTAAATATGTTATTAATATAGTTATTTTTATTATACAATAGGTTAGAGAATATTCAGCTAAGTGGGATTAAAGGTAAGGGTTTTTTCATTTCAATTTTTCTTCATTGATATATGATGAATATTATCCACTTATTTTATTTTAGTGGTGAATATATTGGATATGGATTTATTTTATCATAATTTTTCAATAAATATATGTGATATAAAAACCATCTCATGTTCTATCTTCCAAGGGGATTTAATTTGAAAGATAATGATGATGTAAGATTTTTGTTAACTCTATTTCCATTCATTGAGTTATGATTTTACTTCTTGAAATTTATTCTTATATGTTATATACTATGAATGTATAATATTTAATTTCCTATTTATTTTCTAGGTATTTAATTTTTTTTCACATAAAACCCTTTTCAAATTTTACTTATTTCATAAAATATGATGTTTGTAAGGGTGTTTCATCTCGATTTCCTTTCTTTGAGACATGTATTGTTTATGCACTTAATTTAATTAAAGTAGAATGTATTTGGAATATTGAATATATTATATAATGAATTACCATTTATTAATTGTATTTTAAGTTCAATTTCAATCCCTTTCGTTTAATTAATTTTTATTAAAACGTTTCTTAAGCTGTAAATGATATTGATAACTCAAAACCACTTTAAGTTATGATATTTATTCCTGAACTTATTTCTTCCATGCTTGGGGTTTCCCACCATAAAATTAAATTATATTGTATTTTATATTCTTATCCTTGTAAAAACCAATTTTTAATTCAAGTCTCCTTATATGATGAATTTATTTCTCATAAAAGTATAACTTTATTAAGAATAATTCCGATCCTTTCCAGGTAAGCTCTTTATCTTTCATACCCATGTTTTCTATTCTTAACAATGTTTTCCTTTATATTTGGAAACATAATTATGAGATATATATTGTGATATTCACATTTCCTTTTCAGTATTTTCAAAATTAATTTTTATCCCCATTTTATGATGTGAGATTACAACAAATTTATTTTAATATATTTAAAAGATTTTATTTCCATGTTCATTTATTTGATTTTTCAATCCACATTTCCTTGAGATAGTATTTTTGTCCTTTTCAAGGATCCAATATTAAAATTTATTTAAAATTAAATTATTTCAGAAGTTTTAACTTAATATTTTAAAAATTTAGTTTTCAAAGTGATTGTTACTTCATATTTTACACCAATAATAAAAGTGTTTTCTAAAAAATCATTTTTTTGATCATATTTTTCCCTTTATCTCTAAAGGGTTTATTTAATTTGGAAATTATTTTTCACAAATCTACCTCTAAATTTTCTTATAAAACAAAATTTTGGGTGATTGAATTTTAGGTATCAGTCTTTTACGTTTCTAGGTCAATTTTGATAATAAAATATGAAAATTTCACAAAACCTATTTTTATTTCCATGGGTTATTTATGATGTGATGAATGATTATTTCCAATTGGAACACTAATTTTTGGATGATTTATGGGTGGGGTACTATATTTCCATCCAATTCATTAGTTAAGTTTTTATATCTCATAAGATAATAAGGTTGTGTATGGATATGATCTTGTTTTGATTTGTTCACATTATGGTGTGTGGAAATGATCGTATATAGATTTTTTTACATGATGGTGGGTGAAAATGATCATATATATATTTTTTCACATGATTTTTCATGTACATGATCACATATAAATTTATTCACATGATGGTGCATGAACATCATCTTATATAGCTCTTTTCACATGATGGCATGTATGATCACATATAACTTTGTTCACATGATTGTGTGTGGGAAGGGTCACATTTTTATTTGTTCATAATATTATGCCTATAAATTATTACTATTAACCTTATTCACAATATTATGATTTCACATGACTATGATTATGCCATGTTTTTATATGGCTATGATTATGATCCATAGCCTATGTTTCTTATCTGACACTATTATACCATGATACTTGTTTGTTAAATTGAGATTAAATGTATTTATATCAAGTCTTATGGATAACTCTTATTGTTATATATTATTTTAATAATATATTACTCCCATATTAAAATTCCTAATATGCTTATGATCGAACCCTTTGATGACACATTGATGATTTTTTCTTTACTGAGCGTTTGTGCTCACCCATTTCTTATGTTTCCATTCTATAGGTTATGAAGGTGAGTATAACCTATGATGAATATATCTGAGATTTTAGTGTGGTTCAACTATAGAGAAATGTTTACAATTATCATAAAATAATTTACCTATGTGTCTAATCCTCAAAGACACTAAACCTTACATTATTGGGATTATGTGATTATTGTGATATATAATTTTTACTTTTCAAAATGATGTAAAATAAATTTATGTTTATCTTGGATAATATCACTTGGTATCAAATAATATGTGTAAAGTATGTGTTTTTAGTATCATAACTAGGAGTTTGGGTCTAGGGTGATTTAGTTTCTATAAATATTTGGAATCCTTTAAAAATATTTTTAGATTTACTTTGCTGGATTTGATTCTTTATCTAGCTCATCATCCTTGCTTTTTTCCCAATAAAGTTCTTCCCATAGATCAAGTTTCTATTGAACTTTATATTATTTTGGTTATTTCTCAACATTATCATCACAAATTATAGAATTATTTTTATATTTTCCTTAAAAAATACTATCTATTTTTATTTTTTGGTTCTTCTAGGCCTTCTTGATTCTTAGGTTCTCTACACATTTAGTGTTTTAATTGAATTTCTAGAAACATAAAAAGTATTCAATATAAATTTAATATTTATTATTGATGTCCAAAGAAATATTTTATTTATTTCCTAATTTTTTTCCTTTCTTCTAGAAGAACCTATATTTTTTTATTTTTCAACCTTATTAAATGATGATTTTTTTGAAGGATATTATTTTATAGAATTTATTATCTTTTTTTGGATTCTTTCACTTATTTCATTGATAAATGGGAATTTTGGAACATAATTATTATGAATGAAAACTAAAAATAACTTTGATTTGTTATTTTCTACCATTACAACTACAAGAGTGAAAATAACATGTTTGGCCATGTAGAATAATATTATCCCTTCTTTGGATATTTTATATATTAAAGTTATAATATTAAAATTCATTCCTATAAAATAATAATAATTCCTAGGTAAACCATTTTAATTTTATTTTAATTAAATTATTTATTTAAGAACTATATTTTTATATAGAAAATGGTTCTCCCATGAAAATATCATTAGATTTAATTCCTTTAAGGATTAAAAGTAATTATAATTCATGAACATGATAATTATTCTATGTCCCATTGAAACATTCACTCCAATACCCAATGATAGTTTTATCATGGTTATTTATTATTTTTAAGATACATCCCCATGCTGAGTTTGACACATTTGTTTCCAAGATAAGTTAATCTTTACTCACATATAGACACTCCAATTTTTAGAGGCTCTAATATTTCTATTTCTAAATTCTAATAACCTTAGTATATTACTCTATCCAACTTCGTGATATATTAATTGAAATTATTTTTGAATTATATCCATGATATTTTCTAGATATTTAATGTATGATATAACATAACCTAATAGTCAAATAAACACCAAAGTATTCTTATGATATACAAGATTATCAAAAAAAGTTTTGTATTTTTTATAATATTTCGTTAAAGATTTACCCAACTTTCTTAGAATTAGAATACCAAAAAGTCTATCTTAAACTACAAAGAAATGACCTTTCTTTATAAAAATATCTTCTATATTTTTTAAACACCACAACCACATGATTTAAATGCTCAATATTCTCTTATTTATTCATATTGAATATTATCATATCATTAATGTGGAATAACAAAAACTATGGTAATATACCTAATGAATCCTCCATTATCCTCAATAATATTCCTAGGATATTATTGGGTCTAAATGACATAATTAGTCATTCAAATATACCTATAGTCACTGTGAATGATTTAAATGATATTACTTCTTCTTTGATCATAACTTGCCAATATTATAACTTAAGATCAATATTAGAACATACCATTATATTTTTATTCCTCATAATTCTTAATAAATCCTCTTGATTAGGAGGATTATGGCCATCCTTATTTATAAAATTATTGAGATCATGATAATCAACAACCATTCTGGCTTGAACATGCTATTTCATAGCATGGTTGGTTACCATGAACATTGTAATCATATAAGGACTTTCACTATACCTAATTAATATAAGATTTATTAATTATTTATTTTTTCTTATAAATCCTTAATCATCACATTTATATGGGAAATTTCCTTTCTTATGATCACTATACTAGGATATTTAAGGGTAGTTATAAATTTTGAAATTTCATTCTTCTATAATTTTAGGGGGTTTTTTGACCAATTTTATGATAAATAATCCCTTATCTTGAAAAATGAATCTTATTCATTTGTGATCCAAATTTTTAATCCCACAAAATATTTCTACCATAAAATATTTTTTGTGGTATTATTTATACTCATCTGGATAGTTCTCCACTTTCACAATAAATATTTTTTTGGATCCATTATATTTTTCCCAAAGGCAATTAGAATAAAATAATTATTGTAGATAATTTATTCTAAATATATTGTTACGAGATGGTATATTTTAATTAATTGATTTCCAATAAATAATTCATCTTAAAATTATGAAATAAATCAAAATAACTACTCTACAAATATTCTACCATTTAGTTCAATCTCAACATTATTTTTCACTTATTCAATCACAACCATTGTATTGTTATCCTACATAACCTACATGTTAGTCTTGGAAACCAAATTCATATGCAAGAAAAGGTATATCTTATATCAACTAATACAATTGATGAAAAAGTTTGGCTGCCAGCACAACTATAACGTGATAGACCATCACCCAATGTGGTCTTATTTTAAATTCTTTTGTTGAATTTTCATTTTTGACCTCCATTTTAGGAAATTTTTAGTATAAATTAGTATTTTTATTTTGTTTTAGGGAATATATATATAAATTGAATGTTCATATCCCATCGTAGTTGGATTTTTTATATTAATAAAATTCCTCAGAGATATTTCTCTCAATTATGCGTGTTTCTTCCAAGTTACTCACGTAATGAATCATCTTTTCCCATTAAACTAAATTAGTTGTAATTAGAGTGAAATATTCCCTTGTTATCCACTATAAGATTACGTATTTAATCCCATATGGTCCCAGCCTTATTGGGATCTAGAGTTCCTATAACCCCTTGCTCGTGCCACTTCCTCTATCCACACCTAGCACACTTTACTCAGCTAGAAAAATCACCACCAAAATCCGTTTAATAAAAAAAATAAACCAATGAAATTTACATGGTTACTATGTAAACACATTAATAATTTTTTTATTTAATACCCAATACACTTGAATCTTTCCACCAGTATTAGTGATCCACACCTTAAACAACGAAGGTGTTATCCTACTAGAGATGGCGACTCCAACATAGTGAGGGCTCTCAAATATGTACCCAGATCCCATGTGATAAAAAATCATGTGTCTTAGCCCTGTTTTCTCACCCTATATTCTCCCATAACTTGTGTTCCTTAGAAAAATACGTTGGACCTATATACACTCAAATCATTCACACCTTAGGCCATATATGCTCACTCCCCATGCACATTTAGAACACCATGAACATCAATCTACATACACTAGATCTTGCATCCTCTGTTCCAAAACCCTAATTGAAATTAAAAAGAAACAAAAAAATGGAAGAAAATGGGGTAAATACACACATAGACCCACCTTAATGTGAATAATAAGTATTCACCCATACTGCACGCATCCTACCCTATATTCTAAATTTAAAGGAAACCCCCCTTTCCTAAAAAAATGATCTGTCACATGACGAATAGTGTCTCAAAATCCACTTAATATGTCATTTACAATAATAATGGAATTAATTAAACCCTCTACATTTTGAATCAAATCATGCATATAATAATAGATAAATTTCAGTCGCAACAAAAATAATTATAGGAATAACTTTTCCATAGCAGAAACAACTTTGAAAAAAATAAAATCAATCCTGAGATTAGTATGAAGAAATTTTTTATGTAATATGAGAGATTCATATAGTTCATATGACACAAAATTGGGTGTCAACTACCCATCAATAGGAAGTAAAATATTATGATGGTTATCCATTGGTGGCTCTAGGTTATGATGTAATTGGATCAAGAGTTTGAGTTCCTCCAGCTCATCAAAAGGATGAGTTGAACTCTGGGGAAAACTTCATCAAACCACCAGGGTCTCGATAGACTTCTAAAATTAAAATAAACATACTATATTTTTATGAATACCATGATGTGGAATAATTTTTGGATTTAATTTTATAGGTCAAAAAATAATTTGACTTAATAGATATCTCATATAATTTTTACGTCAAATATATTTCTTATAATCTCTATGTTGGAGCCTCTTCATGAAGGGAATAGATTTATAATAACCTAAAATGATAATGAAAAGGCCCTATAAAATACTAGATATGTATGAAGGAATACTTGATTATTTAATTCATTGAAAATGACTATGAACTAAAATTATACCAGTGGTATCAGGGAAGTCATTAGGGCCCATAAATCATGAAACTGTACACCTAATACAACCAAAAGATCTCATCTTGAAATAAAAATTAGTATACTAAAGGACACAAAATATCAAGAATTATTTTAGACCTTGATCTATCCATATAGGATAAAGTGTAGCTCATTACTTCAACTAGTTTGGATGAAGTGATTATTCAATATCATATAGTGGAGACTTTTCTATTACAACATTCGTGTTCTTCCCTAGGAGATTATTATTTTTCCTAAATAAAACCTAAGTTTATGTCCCCTATACATAGGGAGGTAATTTACCTAATAAAATAAAAAAATTAAGTGAATACAATCTAAAAAAATCATTGTAGGTACCAAATAGTGTGTATGACCCCCTCTATATAAAGGAATAACAATCCTTATACTTAATGGTTTGATGATTGGTGTTATCTATTCTAGTAGCCCCGAAACATTTCAAATAATTATCTGAATATAGGTTGGATTAACTTGGTAGATAATTCCAAGTATAGTGAGGTAATTGATGATTATAGTGAGGAGTAGTACATCATATAACTAAAGGACATCATTGAGGAGGAGTGGTGATCCCAAGTGGTGTCCCACTTGAGGATGACCACTAAGTTAATATAGGAAGACTCACAATAACATAATATCTTCTGAACTCCATGGATGGTGAATTAATGAATTCTATATATCATCATATATGGTGAGAATCAATATAATTTGATCTCATAATACATGGTGGAAAATTTACACTTAAAGATGATGAAACACCCAATGCCCTACTTTGTTGGGGGAATCAAGTATATAAAAAACATCCAAATCATTATGTAGTCCAATGTAACATTTTCCTTTGGATAGTAAAAAAACCTCATGAACTGTGAAGTGTTGGATATGGTTTCTTATAAAATAATTCTAGGGTACCCATGATAATTTAATGCTGATTCTTATCACAATGGTTGCACCAAAATAATGGGATTCACTAAGATTAAGACCCACTATATATTTTCACCTTTTATAAGGAAAGCATACAATCAAGATCTTCTCTTAGTCTTAAAGTGAAGTCTTTTACCTGAAGGGGAGAATTATGCATCACCTTGGATTCTAGAATAACTAACACATTCTATCCCAACACTCTACACAAGCCTCTTTTAAATTATTTTATTTAATTGTTAATTTTTTCCTCTAATTTAGGGAATTTTAGGGCAGATTATTCTTTTTATTTTTGTTTAGGATATGATACTATAAATAAAGTTTTAGTATATCAAACTCTAAATTTTTTTCCTTATTATTTTATCTATTTACCTTTTTATACATTTCCTTGAGTTTTAAGAGTTTCTGGTTGAAATGTAGAGTTTTGGGAAGTTTTCCTTATGTCACATAGTTAGTGATTATAGTTTTGGGGAAACCATTTAGATACCATTATGAAATTAATTTTTATAGTACATTTTGTTATTGAATAGTTTATCCCACACAATTAGTGAGTGTTTGAGTCTAAAACATGTGAATCCCATATGAAATCATGTGAGATCTTGGTGCCTGACTTGTGCACAATTAGAGAAAACCGTGCGACAAGAATAAAAATGTCTGTAGTTTTTAGAAGTTCTATTTTTCATGGTTGGAACATAATTTTTCAAACCATGTGGAAAATCTATGAAAGTGTTCTAGGTGACTAGTAGGAGGAACACTTTTAGCTCACAGTTTGGTTAACCATGTGGACACACCATGCATAGTGTCCATATCATTAAAAACATGATTTTGATCTTTTATACCTTCTTGATTTTAACACATAAACCTCATATTCCTCTCCCATTTGATTAAAATGGACTTATGGTATTCTCTTCCTCAATTCCTCACCTCTCTATGGTGATTTCCTATATTTTATTCATTATTTGAGGCTAAATCTCCACGTCAAACCCTTTCTATCCCCTATTTCTTATTTCTCTCCTATTTATTATTTTTTATCTTCTTCCCTTGTAGTGTTATCTATTGGAAAAAACCTAGGGTTAGGGTTTGACCTTATAACTTATGTTTCTTGATGCCTACAGTGTTCATATTTTCTTATAGGTCCTGTTTATCCAATGTTGTAAATTTCATACCATTCAAATTCAGTTTAAGGTAGGTTTCCCCTTGTATTAGATTTTGAATTTAAGAACCATGATCTATTTCTTGTTTAACTCCATGTTTTAGTTATGAAATAATGGTATTAATTTTTTTAAGGATTATTTTAAATGAAAACCATGATTACATGGTTTTAATTTTAATATAGAGTATTTATCAGTTAAGAAACATGTCAAAAATATGTTTTTATAAATTGTGCACACCATGTGTTTGAAAAATTTCCCAAATGAAATTTATAAATGAAATATGTGATTTCAATTGGAATTTTTGTTTTATAATGTATTTCTAAATTTTCTTTATATTTTTAAAAAGTGTTCTCATTTCCTCCAAGAATTGTGTTAATTTGAAAGAATGATGATGAGGCCCTATTGACACTCTAAAAGAGTACCTTTTGATGAAAAAACCCTTAGAATATGACCCTAACCTGATTTTTTTTTAAATTTGTGAGGGTTTACTTGATATAATATAAATTTATTATCATAATTATTATAAATTAAGTGGGATATTCCTAAAAAGGGTTATCCAGGGTGTGATGTCACACTCATTTTTTCATGTCTTGGTTTTGATCCAGTTTGTTGGAAATACTAATCCTTTTCTAGGGTTTTGGGTGAGATTAATGCTGAGTTTTTAAGTTCTATATATTTCTAATCATCCTACCATGGTTTCCCAATATCTTTTTGGGAGTTTTTGGAGAAAAGGGTGGTTACTTCAAGATTTGCGCCAAACCGTGAGCCCATTTCCAGATTTAAAAAAAAATTATTTCTTTTATAAATCCTTAGTTTTTCAACATTTTTCACCTATTATACTTAAAACTTGGCCTAACCTAACCTATTAAAACCACCATATCAATTTGGACCCCTTAGGAACTCATAATCATGGTATATCTGGGTTATTTATTTAGGTATTGGGCCATCCCGTGTGCCCATTTCCAGTTTTAAAAAATATTTTGTTTCTTTTATATCCTATTCATTTATTATTATTTTTTGTTCATTAAACCTATAAATAGATCCCCAAAACCATATGCACACCCCCATATTCTATTTTACCTCTTTGGAACTTATATTCATCTGTGATTAGGGAAAACTTACTCAAGGTTTCTCAAATCATCTAGATTTGAAGAGGTGGTTTGTTTCTTTCATAAATCATTCATTTTTTACTATTTTACACAAAATATTCTTTCCTTGGTTTTTCCAAACCTCAGGAGACTATACATTGAGTTCCAAGACATTCCCTATCCTCTAAGGGTGTGGATTTAAGGGAAGATAAAGAGTTCTTTAGTTATCATGGTGAGTTTCCACATCCTTTCTCCCCTTTCCTCCTCCTCCTCCAGTTATTTATTGGTTCTCTCTTCCTCGATGGTCATTCAAAACCTAGTATTATGTTATAAAATGATTTTTGATGTGGGTTTTTTTTTCATTTGGGGTAGTTATTCATAGTTTTAGGGTTTATAAACCCTCAGATGGTGATATTGGGTGTACGTTTCCATTTCGCCAAAGATTTGAGGTAGGTTTTCCATTTCACTTGTCCTTTTTTTATTTAATATTCAGATTTTTAATTGTATTTTAACCCTATAAAAATTCTTAGTATTGTTTTATAAGGGTTAAAAAATTTTATTTGGTGTACAAAGTGGTGTTTATTATTTATTTTGGAAAAAATATTGGTGTTTTGTTATAAAAGTGCACACCAAGTGTTTGTTTAAATCTTATGTTATCTTTTACACCTGGTTTGTGTTTTTTAGAACATTTTTTATCCATTTAAATAAATTTTTAGCATTAAAGTTTTGTTTTATGACCTTTTTAGTGTTAAATAGAATTGATTTAATTAAATGTTGCATGCCACATTTTTAGAAATGTGCCTGATTGGATTTTGTGTGCTCAAGTTGATATAAAATGATTAGATTGACTTATGAAAAATATTGGAAGAATGTGAATATTTTTTTTGGTTCCTTATGTGCATTAAAATCTATTTTTGGGTTTTATAATGAAATGAGTATTAGTTTTTAGGTTGTTTTGGCATGTGTTCCAGATAAATGGACCATTTGGCATCTCTATAGAAATGGATGGGTATTGAATGTGCAACCTGAACTTTTAAGGGGTTTTTGAAAATGTTTTTTTGCTTAAAATTGTGTGTTTACACCTGTTTATGAATAGTGTATTTGTTATTTTGATAATTTTTTTGTGAAGAATTCTTAAAGGCCCATTTTGTATTTTTCTTGTAAAACTGGTTTTCGTGTATATTCCATATTATATCATCTGGTTTCATTTTATGATTCATGAAATTGATTTATTAAATGGTTTTTGGGATGAAAAATATGGTTTTATATGGTATTGGTGGGTTTTTGGCCTTAAAAGATCATTTTTAAATTGGTTTTATGTGCAAAGCTTCGTTATACTTCTTGAAATTATTTTATGAAAATTCTAAGTGGTTTATTGACCCATGAAGGATATGTGAAATATGGTTGTGTTATTTTTGGTGTGTGTATGAATTGAAAATTAAATTTTCATGTTCAAAGTGTATGTGATAACATTTGGAACTTTATTGAGCACTAATAAGGAAATCTGTGTATCTAGGTTGGAAGACGTGTACTAGTATGCTAGTGATCCATAGTGGTTTTGTCCCTGTTTCACGTAGAAATTATGATGATGAAAACACTAACTAAACTATGAGGATGATGTTTGGGACCACTATATTATCGGTATTATTACCTACTAGTGGATCATTAATGAGAAAAAATATTTTTTATGCTTACTTTTCACCAAGATACGAGGTACCTGGGGCCCACAATTATCTAGTGCCTAGGGATGTTCCCATGACTAGTGCTCATTGGATATATTGTATTAACCATCAGTATGTGGTGTATTTGGTTGGAAAATTAATTATCATGTGTGTTTTATTTAAAAGTTTACTTTCTTTAAAGCATCCCTCTTGATTTTTTTTCATTTTGAAGTTTCATATCTTTGGAAATTGTTCTAGAATTCTTGTGTATAAAACTTGAAAGATTTTGTATGATAACTTCCATAGCATGGAACCTTGTTTTGGAAACATACTTTTACATATTGTATTTCAAACATGAAATTTATTTTTCTTTTATTTTAAGTGGAAGTGCATTGGGAATAGAATATCGGGCTAACCTATTGAGTTTTAATACTCACACCTATAGTTTTATTCTGTTTTTAGCCCTTGTGCAGGTTTTAGCTTGAGTTTGGTTGCCCTGAGTGACATGAGATCATTATGTTGGAGAGTGACCAGATAGGTCACGTAAAGTTAGTTGGTCACCATCTCTGGTCGGTTTAGTTGTATTATTCAGTTGTACTTTCAGTTTTGTCGTATAAATGATGTCGATTCAATTTTTATATAAATGTGTATTGGGTTTTCCATTCATTATGATATTTTACTTATTGTTTATATTTAGGAAAAATCATTCCCTTGTATACTCTGTTGATTCCGTTAGTGCTTGTCTCCATCCCATGAGTATTAGGAATGCCTTTTGGGACTTGTCGTGGAGCGGCCCGAGTGACCAGTTCAGGGTCGACTCAGGCTAGTTCATGACAAAATGATATCAAAGGAGGTCGGACCTTAGTGGACCTTTCTTTTTAGAGAACCCTTTTTATTTGGGGGATGTAAAGGTATATGGAGTAGGATTATCATAACTTGAGGGGTAGGTTCAGGAAGAGTGTCACAAACTATTTCTCGTTCCAATCCTCAGGAGTCCATGGGATGTTCGGTTTTATTAGTTTCTTTGGTTCTTAGGGATTTTTTGGTGATTAGGATACAAAAAGGGGAGTTAGAATAATGTAATCCATGATCTTATAGATCCTAGAAAGCCATGTGGGGCTAGGGAATAGTCTTAAGAAGGCTCTCCGTGTTGGTGGTGTGTTAGATATATGGATGTCAACCATATGGTCAAGTCACCCACCAAAACTAGTTCCCTTTTATGGGTCTCTTAGACCTTTCTTGAATTATGATTTTTTTTGAAAATCATTGTGAGAGAATTGTGGAAGTGGGTTTCCAATGCTTAATATAGGAATTTTTTTGATAATTCTGGGTTTTTGTGAAATAAATTTTAGGAGAGAAAGTGGAATTATTTAAAGGGATCTAATTTCATTAATCTAAATATAATGACCCGACCTTATACATTACTTAATCTTGAGTTAAATCAAGAATTCACATTGAGGATATTTTCAGGTTTAGATCTTAAGAGAAATAGGTCATAACAATTACATTACATCTCAAAAATTACAAAGTCGACACTTCTACTCAGTTTCTATTTTTTTATAAAAAAAAATCTTAAAAAAAGAAACATGTCTAGTTCCATGTTTTTGACAACATGAATTTTTATTGATCCCATCCTTGACCCTTTTCATCTTTAAGTCATGTGAAAAACATTTCAAAACATGGGATGAGAATAAAAATCTCAGTAAGGGTTATAAAATAAGAAAAGAAAACATTCTCCCATCAATAAATACAAATCAATAAAACCATACTTTTCAATCACAACATACCTCATAAAATCATAATATTTATGAATAACACACAAAAATAATAAATCATAAATGTAACTTATGGAATCCATAACATAATTACATTGTAGCCTTCACAGCTACATAGGGAGTTATGTTTGGAATACCCATCACCGTATATTTCCTAAATATATCAGGAGAAACATTAACATTTACCTCTATCACATTACCCAATTCATTGGAGAGATATCTTGGGCTCATCCACCCTTGGTTTATCATGGAACCACCCATATACATAAACAATGCCCAAGAACCATAATCATGACACATAAAACAAGTATAAAGGAAAGATAACATTTCCGAATTATAGTCACAATATATCATTTTAAGATATTTACATAATCAATTCTTTATCAAACCATTTTCAAAACCATTTGATAAAGAGATTTTTGAATCAAAGTGTCCCATAACACTTAGAAACTTTTGAAAGGAAATTTAATTTAAAACATTCATATCAATATAAATAAATCCTAAAAACCATTTTTAAAACATGGACATGAAAGATAAGGATTTAAAAGATTAAATCTTTAAAACATTTAAAATGATGTTTTAGTTAAAGAATCCTTTACCACTTGAGAAAATACATGAATAACATTAAAAAAAGGGTAGAATCCTTTACCAATTGAGAATAACATTAAAAAAAGATTATAATATCATGATAATAATTATATTCATGATATAATATTTAAAAGGTTAGGATATACACCTTATTGAATAATAAAGGTGTATAATATCAAGATATGCCTCAATGAAATGAGATTGAGACACATCCCCTTACGAAAATTTGGCAGCATAACGACGTCACTTAAAAATTCAAAAAAAGAGTTGATAAGAGAGAAAAAGGGCCTCTCATCACAATGAAATAAAATTTACAGCAATAAGTATATATAAGAACATATCCCAACATTTTAAACTTTAAATTTAAAGACATAACATAAAAGAAGTCTTTTACTAAAAGAGAAGGGTGGAAGGTTCCCTTACCGATTTGGTAACTTACGAAATATACACCATATGAAAGAAGAATCATAAAATAAAGATGTAAATACCCATAAATTAAATTATATTACAAAAAGAATACAATAATGGTCATTACATACACCATAGAAAAGGAAATAATGTAATAATATATGATGAATCTCACGAGAATAAAAAGTGAAATGAAAACCCCTTACCTCGTGTCTGACTTGACTCGTTTGTTCCTTGTTCTCCCGGAATAATAAACTTAAGTTAATTAATAATTTATTAAAAACCTTTTCCAAGTTTAGTATTCATTTTATATCACTTATTACCTTTCTATAACAATTATTAATTATTTGAGTTCATATCGGACATTTTGTCGATGTTCGGAACTTGAGTAAAAAAATGAACTTGTTATAATTACAAATTTTCCATGTGGTCAAAATTAAATTATCTCCAGAATTATATTCATGATTTAGATATCATATATATCATATATATCTAGTATATATGTATTTATAATAGACCATAACATTTGGAAATAAGAAATTAAATGCACTGTTCATAGATAAGGTAAGCCGTACGTATGCATGAACAATACTTTCATTTCTTTTTCATTTTTAAAGGAATGAAAAATTAATGATAAATAGTTATATTATAATTAAATTATAATATATATGTTATATAAGTTACATAATTTTATAAATTTCATCCTTTATATGTTCCATGTATAGCATGAATGAGTCATATCACTTTAAGGGGGTGGTAGTCTGCACTTCCTCAAGTGAAATTATCGTATTTACGCGTTATGGAAATCATAAAGGTATGATGTAAATAAAAAAATACAGAAGAATAGAGATAAATTAAATATTATAAATATAATATATAATTACATTTCCATCATAATGGCTACCATAAGAGGTGGTAGGAGAAGATTGAACAATCATCGTTTCATGAGCCATTAGTTTTCCGTCCACAGAAAAATTATGTTCTATACCCATTAGATGGAGGTGTGTATAAGTGTAGTTAGAATACTTATCATAAAAACAACCTAGTTTATTGAGGATATTTTTTTTATTTTAAAAAATAATAAATATAGCATAGGGAGTGTAGAAGGAAAATAAAAGAAAAGAACTTGAGAGAAGACGTTACCTTTAAATCAAGTAACTCCCTTTGGTTTGAACCAAAAGGCTTTCTTGAACTTCCTTCTACCTAAGGTAAGGATTCTAGGAGGAATAGAGGGATGTTGAGAGTTTATTGGAGTAGATATTGGATAAGAAAAGGGGCTTGAGAGGTTTGTGTAATGGGTAATAGGTGGTGTCCTTTTATAAGAGGGAGGATGGGCTCTTTAGGAAAGTTTGAAAGTATTCTTTTATTATAAAATGATTTTCGGTTTCAAAAGGTCCATAAATCATTAAATTAAAATATAAGATGACTATTGTTATAAATAAAATCATCCATTAATAATTATACTGGTTTTGGATATTTTTTTAAATTTTATAATCTCATTTATTTAAATCATTCATTAATAAGGTAATCACTGCATCATCATTGTGTCATAAATAATTTTATTTATATGATATATAAAAATTATATATAAAATACCATGATGTAGGAAATATTTTTATATTTCAAATTAATATTTATAGTCAAAGAGATAACTTATATAACCCCATATAATTTTTTTTACTAAAATATATATGTTTATGTTACTTTTGTCTTTTAAATTAATTAATATAAAGTGTCATTATCACTCCCAAGTGGCTCCATGGGGTCCCAAAATAGACACAAGGATAACCTTGATTGGTAATAACTCATAAAATAGGTTTAGGATAATTTTAAGGATAATTTAATGTTATTATAATATTATTTTTTCACCCTTATTAAAAAGATTTACCCTTTAACCATGGTAAATAAAATATTTACTGAAGTAAATATTCATAATGTATAAAAATAAAAGTTACCTATTTACACAATTTGGAACTCCTGATTCCAAATATGGAATCTATTTTTCCAAATTCAAAAAACAAAAGTGGAAGAAATTAATTTAAAATTAATTCCCATTGTCAAAACCCAAAAGTCTGTTTTTAAGAAACAATAACTATAAAATGATTGATATTTTTTATGTCCAATTTCAAAGTGAAAATTACTTCTAATGAACAAAATTAGATTAAATGGTAAAAATATAATCCAATTACACTTTAAAACCATTTAAAAGAACAATCTAGCTATATAAATAAATTAGATGAAAATTCAGTTTTGAATTAAAATGCGGTATTTTTCACTATTCCTTAAAAAAATTAACTTTATCAGAAAAATACCAAAAATTTACCCAAAGTAAAATTTGATATTCTAATTATAAATAAGAATTTATTTTTTAAAATAGAACATATAAAAGTGAAAAAAACTAGATTTAAAAAAGGTTCGCCATTAAAAGGCGGTAAAATGACCTTTTAAAGAATATTAGAGTATTTCATGCTTAATATTGGATTCATTCTCATTTTAAGTCTCTAAAATTTATTAGATAAAAGTAAAGACATTTAAAAAACATGTATAATAATATTTTAGTTAGTTCTATTCATTCCTGCCAATACAATGACTAGGCATTAACTACCATTTTAAATAATAATAATATTATATTAATTTTTTAGTATAACTCAACGTTGTGTGCAACATAAGATTTAAGAAAAACCCATTGTTGTGAGTTAAGTATTCTATCAGACATAGAATCCCCTTTAAAGTAAAATTAATATTTAATTCAAAAATATTAATAAATATGAAAATTTCATATTCTTTATTTACCTAGGTCGTTACATCCTTCCCCCAATTTGGGAATTACATCCTCACAATTTTAAAATTGGGCTCAGAAACTTCATTAAAAGTCTCACATCATAAAAGTGTCAATAAAACTATCACTTTAAAAGAAAGAAATAGAAGTACAAAGGTCACGCAAGATAACACATACTAAGATTCCATGTAGGAAAACATGTATATGGAAGACAAAATAACCATTAAGTTCTGATGGAGAGTGATAGAAAATATGATCAGGAGAATGTTAACAATATGAAAACCATAAACTTGTGATTAAACGATATTTGATTCCCTAGTATAAAAATTTAAAAAACAACATTTTTGTTTTAATTTACCTTTCATAAAGTTGAGGAATTTATTTATGATATTGACTAAGAATATAATGAAATATTCTTACCTTTCAAGTAGAGTTTCATCCCTTAATAAATTTGTTCTACAAACTCATATTTTATCCAAAAGATGAGTATTCATGATGACATGGTCACACCTGAAGTGCTAGAATCAACTTCTAGATAATCTAATAATCCAAAAAAGAAGAACTATATATTTTCCTTATCTTTATACATTAACCCAAAACAAAAATGGTTAGTACGAGATCAGATAATCCCCAAAAATTATAATACTTTATAAAAATAAATACTACTCTTAATCTCTAAAATTTTACAAAAAGTACCCAAAGTTCAATAAATACAATTCGATACACAATTTTCCTTTAAATTCTTAAAAATAATCCAAACTAATTTTGAAACCCAAAATTCAGAAGGATTTTATCACATAGTCTTCCATGATAAATCTTAACATTTATCTCCAAATAACATCAGTTACTCTTAAAGTCTAATACTGAAGTGTAATTAACCTAATCACATATTCTCTATGATAGGTTAATCATTTCCATAAATAACCCAAATATCCATATGTCCACAATAAAAACATAGATTCTTCCAAAATAAAATTTCAACCATTCCTCCACAAATGAGATCCCATAGTATTCTATTTTCATTAAGCATATAATGTTCCAAAAGAGCAATCATCTTCTAAAATAACCTTTATCATTTAATTACCAAATCATTTTGCTATACTAAGGATATCCATTTGATAAAACAAAAGTTCCCAAAATCAACTTATTCTTGATCCATAATATCATTTAACTAAAAGAATAAGTCATACTAACCAGGGAATTAAAGTAGTCCAGTGGTAGGCGATGTACCCTTATCACCCTTCGGTAGTGGGTTCTATTCCCATGGCTTTGCCGGACACGATGGGTTGTCACCCATATTATGGGTTGTTCTTTTTATAAAACTCAAAAATAACCCTAACATGTTTTAACCTCAAAGGTTTTATTATACCTTTCATTTTCATCCCAATACATTAATAGATCAACATCTTAATTCATGAATCCATATATATATTTTCCTTTTTTTATTTCACCTCCATATGATAAAATAAAACTATTCCTAATAGAAAGAACATCACACCTTCATCATGGTTTCCATATGGTTTCATCGTCATCTTGTTCATGTAGGTAGAAGGTCCATTAATTGCTATAATGATTTAGATATCCTTAAAAATCATTTGATTACTTCATCTAAATACACCTTGTACAACCTGGGTCATATGGGTGTCCACAAAAAAATAGTTTCGAAAAATAATCTTGTATGACATAAAACTTCAAAACATATGATAAAACATGATTTTTATAAAACAATCAGACCAAATTTGATTTGAAACTTTCAATCAACGATCCTTTGAAAATTCCATAAGTATGTGTTGAGAGACTATATTGTAAAAGAAAATATAAATAGGTTGCGCAAGGGTCTTATTCTTCAACACCTTTTCCAAAATCATAATATGCTTCAAAATATTATGATAAGGTAAAATATTTGAAAATGCCTTGATAATATTTACCTTTCTTGAAAATATGAGAGTATTTTGAAAATAAGATTTGATTAAATACTACCCATGATCCACGATGTTATCGATGTATAATGGAGGTGTTTGATATCTCAAACAACTGCTTGCAAGTGATTTATATGCTATAATTTTTTTCAAAAACATCTGAACACAACTTTTCAATAATTATTGCAAGCATGTCATCAGGAATATATATGAATGTTGTGTGAGATCCTCCTACTTCCATTTGTAACCGACATTACTTGATCTGAAAAAGTTATAAAACAAGGATTTAACTGAAATAATAGATATAAGGACTAACCATATGTTTAATGAAAACTCCTAATCCCTAAATTTTTCTAAACCGACCTCTGATTCCAACTATAATGACCCGACCTTATACATTACTTAACTTGAGTTAAATAAAGAATTCACATTAAGGATCTTTTCAGGTTTAGAGATTTAAAGAAATAGGTCATAACAATTATATTACATCTCAAAAATTACAAAGTAGATACTTCTACTCAGTTTCCATTTTTTTCATAAAATAAAAACACTTAAAAAAGAAACATGTCTAGTTCCATGTTTTAGACAACATAATTTTTTCTTGATCCCATCCTTGACCATATTCAACTTTAAGTCATGTGAAAAACATTTCAAAACATGGGATGGGTATAAAAATATCAGTAAGAGTTATAAAATAAGGAAAGAAAACATTATCCCATCAATAAATACAAATCAATGAAACCATACTTTTCAATCATAACATACCTCATAAAATCATAAGATTTATGAATAATACACAGAAATCATAAATCATAAATGTAACTTGTGGCATCCATAACATATTTACATTGTATCTTTCATATCTATGTAGGTAGTTTTGTTTGGAATACACATCATACTATATTCCCTAAATCTCTTAGGAGAAACATTAATGTTTACCTCTATCACGTTACCCAATTCATTGGAGAGCTATCTCGGGATCACCCGCCCTAGGTTTATCAAGAAAACACCCATATAAATAAATAATTCCCAAGAAACATAATCATATCACATAAAAAAATAATAAAGGAAATATAAAATTTCAACATTACAGTCACAATATATCATTTTAAGATATTGACATATTCAATTCTTTATCAAACCATTTTCAAATCCATTTAATAAAGATATTTTTGAATCAAAGTGTCCCATAACACTTTGAAACTTTTGAAAGGAATTTTGATTTCAAACATTCATATCCATATAAATAAATACTTAAAACCATTTTTAAAACATGTACATGAAAGATAAGGATTTAAAATATTAAATCTTTAAAACATTTAAAACGATGTTTTATTTAAAGAATCCTTTACCACTTGAGAAAATACTTAAATAAAACTAATTACAGAATAACATTAAACAAAGCTTATAATATAATGAGAATAATTATATTCAAGATATAATATTTCATATGGTTGGATATACACCTTATAGGATAATAAAGGTGCACAATATCAAGATATGCCTCAATGAAATGAGATTGAGACGCATTCCCTTACAAAAATTCGGCAGCCTAACAACGTCACATAAAAATTTAGAAAAAGAGTTGATGAGAGAGAAAAAGGGTATCTCATCACATAGATATAAAATTTACAACAATAAGGATATGTAATAATATATTCCAACAATTGGAAACTGAAATTTAAAGACATAACATAAAATAAGTATTTTACTAAAAGAGGAGGGTGGATGGTTCCCTTAACGATTTGGTAACTTACGAAAAATACACCACATGAAAGAAGGATCATACAATGAAAATGTAAATAACCATAAATTAAATTATATTACACAAATAATAAAATCATGGGAATTACATACATCACAAAAAATGAAATAGTGGAATAATATAGCATGAATCTCATGAGAATAAAAAGTGAGATGAAAACCCCTTACCTCATTTCTGACTTGACTCGTTTTTCCCCTGTTCTTCCTAAATAATAAACTTAAGTTAATTTATACTTGATTAAAAAACTTTTTAAAGTTTATTATCCCTTTTATATCACTTATTACCTTGCTATAACAATTATTAATAATTTTAGTTTATATCGGACATTTTGTCTATGTTCGGAACTTGAGTAAAAAAATGAACTTGTTATAATTACAAATTATCCATGTGGTAAAAAGTAAATTATATCCAGAATTATATTCATGATTTAGATATAATGTATATATCATATATATACATTATATATGTATTTATAATAGACCATAACATTTGGAAATAAGAAATGAAATGCGCCGTTCATGGAGACGGTAAGCCATACGTACACATGAACACTACTTTCATTTCACTTTCATTTTTAAAGGAATGAAAAATAAATGATACATAGGAATATTATAATTACATTATAATATATATGTTATATATGTTACATAATTTTATAAATTACATCCTTTATATATTCTATGTATATCATGAACGAGTCATATCACTTTGAGGGGGTGATAGTCCGCACTTCCTCAAGAGAAATTATCGTATTTACACGTTATGGAAAGCATAAAGGTATGATGTAAATGAAAAATAAAGAATAATAGAGATAAAATAAATAAAATAAATATAATATATAATTACATTTCCATTATAATTTCCACCATAAGAGGTGGTAGGATAAGATTGAACAATCATCGTTTCTTGAGCCAGTAGTTTGTCATCTATAGAAAAATTATGTTCTATACCCATTAGATGGAGGTGTGTGTAAGTGTAGTTAGAATCCTTCTAATAAAAAACCCTAGTATATTTAGTATACTAGTGTTGTTATTTAAATAAATAATAAGGAGAGCATAGGGAGTGGATAAGGAAAATAAAAGAAAAGAACTTGAGAGAAGATGTTACCTTTAAATCGGGTAACTCCCTTTGGTTTGGACCAAAAGAATTTATTGAAGTGCCTTCTGCCTAAGGTAAGGATAATAGGAGGAATATAGGGATGTTTGGAGTTTATTAGAGTATATTTTAGAGATACAAGGGGCTTTAGAGGTGTGTGTAATGGGTTATAGGTGGTGTCCTTTTATAAGAGGGAGGAGGGGCTCTTTAGGAAAGTTTGAAAGTATTATTTTATTATAAAATGATTTCTAGTTTAAAAAGGTCCAAAACTCATTAAATTTAAATATTAGATGACTCTTGTTCTAAATAAAATAATAAAATAATAATTGGATTGGTTTTGGATATTTTTTTAAATTTTATTATCTCATTTCTTTAAATCATTCATTAATAAGGTAATCACTGCATCATCATTGTGTCATAAATAATTTTATTTATTTGACTTCTAAAAATTATAAATAAAATAAAATGTTGTAGTAAATATTTTTATATTTAAAATTAATATTTATAGTTTAATATTTAACTTATATAACCCCATATAAATTTTTTTTTACTAAAAGAGATATGTTTATATTACATTTGTCTTTACTTTAAATTAATTAATATAAAATGTCATTATCACTCTCAAGTGGCTTCATGGGGTCCCAAAATTTACCCAAGGATTCCATTGGTCGGAGATACCTCATAAAATAGGGTTAGGACAAATTTAAGGGTAATTTAATATTATTATAATATTATTTTTTACCCTTATTTACCAGATTTACCCTTTAACCATGGTAAATAAAATATTTACTGAAGTAAAAATTCATAATGTGGGAAAATAAAATTTACCTATTTACACAATTTGGAACTCCTTATTCCAAATATTAAATACATTTTTCCAAATTCAAAACACATAAGTGGAAGAAATTAATTTAAAATTAATTCTCATTGTCAAAACCAAAAAGAGTGTTTTTAAGAAATAATAACTATCAAAAGATTGACATTTTTTATGTCCAATTTAAAAGTGAAATTACTTCCAATGATAAAAATTGGAATTAAATGGTAAAAATATAATCCAATTACACTTTAAAACCATTTAAAAGAAAAATAAAACTATATAAATAAATTATATGAAAATGCAGTTTTGAATTAAATTGCGGAATATTTCACTATTCATTAAATAAATTAACATTATTAGAAAAATACCAAAAATTTACCCAAAGTAAATTTTGATGTCCTGATTATAAAGAAGAATTTTATTTTGTCAAATAGAACATATTAAAGAGACAAAAACTAGATTTAATAAAGGTTTTCCATCAAAAGGTGGTAAAAAGACCTTTTAAAGAATATTAGAGTATTTCATTCTTAATATTAGATTCATTATCATTTTAAGACTATAAAATTTATTGGATAAATGTAAAGACATTTAATAAATATTTATAATAATATTTTATTTAGTTTTATTCATTCCCAAGAATACAACGACTAGGCGTTAACTACTATTTAAAATAATAATATTATATTATTTTTCGGTATTACTCAACATTGTGTGAAACAAAAGATTTCAAAGAAACCAATTATTGTGAGTTTATTATGCTATCAGACGTAGCATCCCCTTTAAATTAAAATTAATATTTAATTCATAAATATTAATAAATATGAAAATTTCATATTCTTTATTTACCTTGGATGTTACACTAAACATATGGTTTATTGAAATAAAATGGTTGTAAGGTATGAATTATTTTAATATGATTCTAAAAATTTGTTTAAAATGAGATGTTTTGGTCTATTTAAGAGTGTTTGAATCTGATTAATTGGTTTTGGGAATTGGTTTTGAGGAGTTGGTTTTTTCCTAAAAAGGGTTTTGGCCCTTTTGGATGTTAGATTAAGAAAAGAGATATTGATGAATTTTTAAAAATGGTAAAGTAATGTTTTAATGGATTTAATGTTTTGGTAGTTGTTTTAAAATAAATGAAATGGGTTCTAAATGAAATGGTTCTTGAAAAAGTGTGGTTTACTAAGATACTGAAAAATGTTTTGAATAAAGGAAGAGGATTTTGATGAAGGCCTATGGGGTTTCTTTTTCAAGCTTGGTAAAATTGTTTGTTGTGTGGAAATATGAAAATTGTTTTTTACTTGGTTGTTAGTGTTCCTATATAAGGTACATGATTTTTTAAATGGGTTTAATTATTTTTTAGGCTTGTAAAATGATGATGTTTGTTTTATCCTTTGGTGTTTTCATGGGTGCTCACATGCATGGTTTTGTATAGATATGTTGATGGATTTCTGGTATGGCATAGTGTTTGGGTTCCCCGGGTGGAATGAGAATGTTCATGTGAGTGAGACTTGATGAAACACCATTGGTGAATATGAAAAATCACCAAATTAGTTTGTTTTTTCAAAGTGTTTTAAGATGAAAATTTGTTGTATTTTTGTAAACCTGTGTTTAGGGGGGTTGCTTTTTCATGTTTTAGGAGTGTGGTTTGTTTGGTATGTATCCTCATGATATGAAAGTGATACTCTTGGTGAGTTTTGAGATGGGATATTGTTGGTGGATTATTTTTGGGGCAATGTTTAGTGGGTTTCTAAGGATATGTTGGATGATGTGATGTGGCCATAGATGGTTATTTTTTGGAAAGACATCTAATTGATCTGCCTAAGGATTCATTTAAAACATTAAATCCACCTCTTTATATGATGCCTCAACTAGTTTTATGGAATAGAGAGTTGTTTGGGATTTATTTAAAGAATTTCCCTATTATGATAATTCTTTTGGATATAGCAGTTGTGTTCGATGATGTTGATGTGTTTCACCGTATTCCTTTTCCATTTTACTCCTTGTTTGGAGTGAGAGAGAATGGTTCTATGTATATATGAGTTACTATTTATATTAAATTGTGTTTTTGAGAAAGTGATATTCGTGGGGTGTTGTTATACTTAGCTTTTAGCTACGATGCATCAGATGCTTAAAACATCAGGGCTCCATCCATAGGCCTCAGAGTGAAGCTTTTCACGTAGTCAATAAATTACCAGAGGTGTGGGGAGCTCAACTAAGCTACTGTATTAATCATTGTGATAATATAGGTTCTATGATTTTATTATGGTTTCTCATCACTGTGATTTTCCTTTTTTCACAAAGTGCGTGGTGGAATTACCCCTCATGAAATGTCTATAGTTATTCCTTATCGGATGTGGGTTTTCAATGAATGCCCCTGTGTGGACCACCAAAGTGAATCGGGTGCAGTATTGGTTTTACCTGTTCACAGGTGGAGAGTTTTTGGTGGTTCCTCTATTTATTTTGTGGTTTTAGTGGCCTAGAGATTGGGTCCCCTTCCCTCCCTACCCTAAGTGGTGGGGTTTTGATCAGTGTTAAATCTATTGGACTAGTTTTTGTCTCCTCTGTTCAGGAGTGGGTGGTTTAAATGTTCATGTTGTAACCCTCTTAACTTGGGTTTTTAAGTTGTTGTGGGAGAGTTTTGGTGGGACTGTGTGGGTGGGGACCAATTCTAGTTCATGTTGAATTCTTTTTTGTTCATTTATAGTTGGTCTCTAATAGCAGGGAGACCCACTACAGGTCTCAAGGATCTTTACTTTAAGGGTTTTTCATATGGTAGTTTTGATTTAATGGTGGGGAGATCATTCCAAAATCCCCCCCAAGTCATTGGATTTCGTGAGTGTACTTTGGTTTGGGTGATTGTTGGGTTCATTGGGAGAAGGCCCAAAAATCTGGTTCTTGGATTGGTTGTGGAGGCGGTGGCTTGATCTTTCCATTGATTCTAAGGAAGTGGTTGTGAGTTGGTGTTTTGTTTGGGAAAGAGGCCTAAGTTCCGTTGATGCTGGATGATATGTACTTTGATTTAGAAGCTGGAACATGTTGATAAGGAATCATTAAGTGTTGTTCTTTTATCTGGAAAATGTTATGGCTTTCCAAGGGCAGAAAGCTTTAATGGTGGGGAGAATTGTCACACTTGGTTTTTCATGTCTTGGTTTTGATCTAGTTCATTGGAAATCCTAACCATTTTCTTGGGTTTTGGGTGAGATGAATGTTGAGTTTTAAAGTTCCATATATGTCTAATCATCCTACCATGGGTTCCCTATATCTTTTTTTGGAGTTTTTGGAGAAAAGGGTGGTTACTTCAAGATTTGGGCCAAACCGTGAGCCCATTTCCATAATTAAGAAAAAAATTTGTTTCTTTTATAACTCATTAGTTTTTCATTATTTTTCACCGATTACACTTCCCAATTTTCCTCCCCTGACCTATTAAAACCGAAAAATACATTTTTACCCTATAAAACTCATAATCATGGTAGAATTGGGTTATTTATTCAGGTATTGGTCCAGCCCATGAGCCCATTTCTAGTTAAAAAAATATATATATTTTTTATATATTATACAGTTTTTTATTATTTTTCAGTAATTAGACCTCTTAATCGTGCCCAAAAACCCTATACGCACCCCCCGTGTTCCATTTTCCCTCTTTTTATCTCATCTTCATCTGGAATTAGGGCAAACTTCCTCATGGTTTCTCAAATCATCCATATTTGAAGAGGTAATTTGTTTTTTCATAAATCATTTATTTTTTACTCTTTCCCCCCAAAATATTCTTTAACTAGTCCTTACAGACCTCAGGAGACTCTCCATTGAGTTCCAAGACATTAAATCCCCTCTAAGGCTGTGGATATATGGGAAGATGAAGAGTTCTCGAGTTATCAAGGTGAGTTTTCTTCTCTTTTCTCCCCCTCCTCCTCCTTCCATTATTTTTTAGCCCTATCTTCCTAAATAGTCATGAAAAACCTAGGTTTATGTTATCCAATGATTTTTGATAGGGTTTTGGTTCGTTTGGGGTTGGTATTCATAGGTTTAGGGTTTATAAACCCTCAAATGGTGATATCCGGTGTGTGTTTCCATTTCTCCAAGGATTTGAGGTAGGTTTCCCATTGCACTTGTCCTTTTTATTTAAGATTCATCTTTTTCATGGTATTTTAGCCCTATAAACATTATTAGTATTGTTTTATAAGCCTTCAATAATTTTTTTGGTGTGCAAAGTGGTATTTATGCCTTGTTTTGTGAAAAATATTGTTGTTTTCTTATAAAAGTGCACACCAAGTGTTTGTTTAAATGTTCTGTTATCTTTAAAACATATTTTGTGTTGTTTAGAACCTGTTTTATCGATTTAAATAGATTTTTGGCATTGAAGTTTTATTTTATGATCTTTTTAGTGTTAAATAGAATTGGAATCATTAAATGTTGCATGTCATGTTTTCGTGAAAGTGCCCGGTTGGATTTTGGGTGCTCAAGTTGATATAAAATGATTGGTTTGGATTATGAAAAATATTGGAAGCATGTGAATCATTTTTTTTGGGTTTTTTATTTAGGTTAAAATCTTTTTTTGGTTTTATAATGAAATGAGTATGGGTTTTTAGAGTGTTTTGGCACATATTCTTGATAAATGGACCATTTGGAATCTCTGTAGAAATGAATGGGTTTTGAATGTGCAACATGAATTTTTAAGGTTTTTATGTAAATTTTTTTTCTTACAATATTGTTTTTAAAACTTTTTATCAATAGTGTAATTGGTTATTTTGATAAGTTTTATTTTTTGTGAAGAATTATTAAAGGCCCCTTTGGCATTTTTCTTGTAAAACTGGTTTTCATGTGTACTCCATGTTGTATCATTTGGGGTCATTTTATGATTCATTAAATTTATTTATTAAATGGTTTTGGTGATGAAAAATATGGTTTGATATGGTATTGGTGGGTGGTTTTCCTTAAAGGATCATTTTAAATGGGTTTTATGTGAAAATCCTCGTTATACTTCTTGAAATTGTTTTATAAAAATTCTAAGTTGTTTATTGATCTATGAAGGATATGTGAAACATGGATGAGTGATTTTTGGTGCATGTATAATTTATAAATTAAATTTTCATGTGCAAAGTATATGCGATAACATGTGGAACTTTATTTATAACAAATAGGGAAACCTGAGTATCTAGGTGGGAAGACGTGTACTAGTATGCTAGTGATCCGGAGTGGTTTTGTCCCTGTTTCACATAGCAAGCATAAAGATGACAACACTAAATAAACTATAATGATGATGTTGGGGACCACTAAGTTATTGGTATTGTTCCCTATTAGTGTATTGTGCATGAGAAAATATATTTTTATGGTTACTTTTCACCAAGATACAAGGTACCTGGGGCCCACAGCTAGCTAGTGCCTAGGGATGTTCCTGTGACTAGTGTTCATTGGTTATACTGTATTCACCATCAATATAAAACTTATTTTTCTGGAAAATTAATTAGCATGTGTTTTTTATTTAAAAGTGTACTTTCTTTAAAGCATCCCTCTTATAAATTGTTTTCATTTTGAAGTTTCATATCTTTGGAAATTGTTCTAGTATTCTTATGTATAAAACTTGCAAGATTTTGTCTGATAACTTCCATATCATGGAACCTTGTTTGGAAAACATACTTTTATATATTTTATTTCAAAAATTAAGTTGATTTTTATTTTATTTTAAGTGGAAGTGCATTGGGAATATAATATCAGGCTAAACTAATGATCTTTAATACTCACACCAATAGTTTTCTTCTGTTTTATTCCTTGTGCAGGTTTCATCTTGAGTTCAATCAACTTGAGAGACATATGATCTTTGTGTTGGAGAGTTACTAGAGATGTCACATGGAGTTAGTTAGTCATCAGTTCTGGTCAGTTTAGTTTTTTCGTTCAGTTTTACTTTCAGTTTTGTTGTATAAATGATGTTGATTTAATTTTTATATAAATGTGTATTAGGTTGTCCATGATTTAAACTATTTTCCTTATTGTTTATATTTGAGAAAAATAATTACCTTGTGTACTATGTTGATTCCCTTGGTGCTTGTATCCATCCCGGAAGTATTGGAAACACCATTCGGGACTTGTGGCGGAGTGGTCTGAGTGACCAGTTCAGGGTTGAATCGAGCTGGTTCATGACATGTGACTTGACTATGAATCATGTTTAATGTAACTTCATATATACTTATATTCACATAGTTTTTTATACTAATTATTGGATCATACCCATTTTATATACATCATGGGAAACCATGAGTAGTTAGTGGAATTTATGAGATCACTGATTTATTGGTTTAGTATCATGCTTTGACCAGTGTCCCTTACTATGGTGTTCAACCTGCTTTGGAAATTTTTCCATTGTTTAAGCCAGGTAGGGAAATTCTAAGATTTAGGGAAATTTAATTATATTAGGTGCACTAATTATGATGGGTATAATTTTTTTATATTCTAGATTTTCTTCTAATATCCTAGTTATTACCATGATCATTGGTTTTATTACTTTATATTAGTTACTTTATTCTTATTATTGTATTATCAAACTGGTTATTTATTTCCCATTCCCATTATCTTGTTGTTACGATCATTATTATTATGGTTGTTTCTTATTACTATCATTCCCCTTTGGATCTAAAAATAGAAAACTATTTATTTTATATCTTATTAAAATGGTTTATAACTCCTTTAATACCTTTTTATATAAGTACATTTCAAAATAAGTTTTCCAAATACCACTTTTAATATTTATGCTTTAAGGACCACTTTCTTTAAAATGAGTGTACCTTGTATTTTAATGGATCTAGTTTCAAAGTAATAAGTGAAAGATACTATTATTGGTTTTGAAATTAAAATTGGAAAACCTATTTGTGTAAACTATATTTCAAACTATAATTAATTAAATCTTTTATTTAAAGTTAATACATGGGGAGTTATTTTATTTCAAAATACATACTGAGATTTGTGCTCATGCCTATCTACATTTCAATTATAGGTTTAAGTCTTGGTTATTCTTCAATCACTATGGAGGGATGGTGGTATTGAGGATGGATAGTGACATCAGGTCACATAGAGATCCTATCAGGTATTTTGGTCACTTGTTTTTGTTTTGTAACTTTCTATTATCAGCCAAGTTGGTTAATCTCACATTTGTTTTATGATTTAGTTATATATTTTATTTTAAGTTGGTTTCATTGTTTATTTATATTTTATTTTTGGATTTTCATGATTAATGGAATTGTATAATTGAATTAGCATGGATTCCTAATGTATGGATGGTTCATGCTAGAATTTTTATAAAATTTTGATACTTTTTAAATATTATTTTTTGAGTGAATTGTTTCCCACCAGTTCTAAGTATAATGCCCTAGAACTAGTTTCTAGCTCAGGGTAATCTTGGATACAACTTGGGTATATCTTAGTCTGGATTAGGTGGCTAGTTTATAGGTTTCTTGAGTTGGTTTGTGACACAACAGTCTATTATAATTATTATTTTGTATATTAGTAAAATTCTTGATAGAGATTTCACTCATTTTTATGTGTTTCTTTAGAGTTCATCATGTGAGGAATCATAAATTATTGTTATACTACATCAATAATACATGTAGTTCTACCAATATATGGAATTAGTAATATAACATATTATTCTTTATTTTCACTCATTAAAGAATTTCCCAAATATCCTACATGAGATTATTTATCTGCATAGATGGATATTCAAATGATTCTTTATTTGATTACTCTTCTAAAAACTAAATTTTTTAGGTGCTTTACTGAAGTACCTTCATCATTTTATAATGAGATCTTTGAATAATCCAAATGATTCTCAAGTATTTATGATTTAATATCCTCTATCATCAAATATGATCTTTCTGATTAAGATTCCTCTAACTTTAGATCATCTTACTCTCTAAACATGGAGATTATAAGTTTATTAATGACTTGTCAAATCACATATAGAATAAGTTTCTTTGTTTTTACCATTTTCATATGATTAATCCCACTCTCCAAGTTATAGTATCCTATTTAGGTTTATCATTTATGGATTCATTTATCTAATTAATGTTCCTTTATCCTAAAAAAGATGTCTAAATATTTATACACTTTTTTAGAGTTAGTTTCCCAATATTATAGAACTTTATATAAGAACAAGTAATTAATCTAATAAATGTTATATTGGGTGGACATCCCAAAATCTTCTTCAAGTTCCTTGTATTGATATTAACTTTTAAATTTATACTAATACTTCTCTCCATAAGCACTACATGCAAATATGGGACCATATTTACCAATTTTATTTTAATTAAAAATTTTCTCATGATCCTCTAACTAATGAACTAGATAAGTTGGATAAACCACCATATACTATTATAATTAGGATGGTTAGATATTTTCCTTTCCTAATAAGGGGATCTAGTTTGATTTGGATTATTAAAAAATTCACATATATGGAATTCCTACGGATAACCTTACTAAAACTTTCTTTTTTTATCAAAGACATTATAAATAATCCTCTATATATTTTATAGATTTCAACTCGTTGTTCATCCTTGAATATTTTAGTCATTTATCAATTTAAATATGATAATATATATATATATATATATATATATATATGTATATATCCTCAGAGATATCCAATATGATATATATATATATATATAAATTATGAATAAACACAAACACACCCACACATTAAGAATTTATATAATTAGATAATCTCCTCATAATGAGTGGCATATATAACACTCCTTAACTAGAGCACCCCATGTTTAATTTCAACTAGTCCTTCAAGGTTGTGTTTTTTTATAAAATAACTAAATGTTAATATAATTAAATAAACATTATTAAGGGGGTTCTTTCTCAATGTTAAAAATTTTGGCACTAAGAAATGAGGTATTTATTTGTGAAAAAATGTTAGTTCTGTGAAAATGTATATTTTTTAGTACCTTTTTATTATAGAACTGAGAAAAACTATCCCACTTATAAAAAACCCAAGTCACTCCTCAATATTTTTATTCTTTAAAAATTCAATCCTAAAACTTACTGTATGTTGATTGAACACCCATTAGTGTATTTATATATCTATAATTTGTGTGTATCAAATTCATTATGTGTGTGTATCTGTCTATATATTCATATATGTGTATATATATGAGTGTGAAATTGTGTGTGTGTGTCATGGTAATATATGTGTATATACATGTATATATATATGTGTGTGTGTGTTTTTGGATATACGTGTATATATAAACATGTGTATATTTTGGGACCAGTTTGACCTAAAACACCCTGATGGGGGGTGGGGTGAATTAGAGTGTAAATCAATTAATTTTTTTCTCCTTCCTAAGTCCCCTAGGATGTTTAGATATTATTCTTGTTTAGAAGGATAACATTAAATCTATATGTATTAATCTCACTGATAACACAAAATGATAATTGCATATGAAAAACTTAAAGCACATAAAACATAAATATTTTACTTGGTTCACCATAAAGATATAATACAAATATCACACACATGATGTTGTGTTGGTGTAATAGAATCTATTATACTCACTTTTAGTGGATGTATATTTTTAGGTTATTGTCACTCAATACAAATATGCATAGCCTTACAATGTTTTGGAAAGTATTACTGAATATCCAAGGGACTTCCATTTTCTCCCCCCATGCACTTATTTAGTGAATGTGATAGTTAATTTATAAATGTGAGGGTTTATTAAATAGTTTATAGATATGATGCACTGTCTCTATTAAGTATGAGATACCATTTACATCATATATTTTAATTTTATTCTTCTTTGAAATCTGCTTCACTATATTATCTTTTATTAAATTTTTTATGATATTGACACCTTAATGTATGGTTCAAGCCTTTTTCTTCCACAATATCACAATAACAATAACCCATTCTTATAGATGACAATACTTCCAAAGTGGAATTATACTTTTTCACTCACTTTCTTCAATAACTACATATAAAAATTATATTTCTTCCCCTTATACCCTTGAGACTTATCTTTCAAAAAACCAGACGTGTCAATGGATTCCTTTGATTGGCTCTCCTTTCCTTCATCTATAAATCTCAGATACTTCAATATTTTTCAACTCCTATCTTCTCTTATTTCTCTATATTAAATATATCAATATCACTCATATTTTTTATAACTGATACAAGTAGTTTTATAATCTTTCTATGCAACCCTTAATTTGAGGGTTGGTATTACTTGTTCTCTATGGGATGATTGCTACATATGATCCTAAATGACTATTACATATAAAAGGTGCGATTCAATATATTGACTAATTTCTCTATTTTATTATGGATAGATATTATGTTTATAAAAGTCCACCTTTATTCATGAAATTACCATGTCAAAATCTACTAATACTTTTATAATTTTTACTTTTCAAATAAAGGAGACTAATATTCCTTTAGTCTTTTTGGTGTACTCCAATTGGATACTTTTATATGCACCTGAAATTTTATATTTCACTAGTATAATCTAAGAAAATTCTAGAGTATATTTTATAAATATTCATCCAAAACATTAGTTTTACTTTAGGAATTTGAACTTCAAGTATTATAACTTTTGGTTATCAAATTAAATATTTTACTTCCACTTATTATTTCAGAATCCCACCATTATCAACTTTTGGAATTCCAAATATCCATATTACCAAACCACTCCACCTCTAATGAAACTTCTGGAATGACTGGACTTCTTGTATAACTTATGGATCTTTAATCACCTCTAACTTCCAGATCTTCAATCATCTCCACTTCAAAAATGACTTAAGAAACATATAAATATCTGAAGAACACTTTACCATATTATAGTGTTTGAAAACAAATAAAACACTGAACAAAAAATTTGGTTCCAACATTCTCCCCCTTTGTATTTTTTTCCAATACTATCAGATATATATCCTCCATAAAATACTTATAAGGACATGAATTTGTGATCCCTGGAGGTCCTCCCTATTTGAAATCAAAATGAAAAGGGTTTTACCTTCCACTATATATTTTAACTCTATAGAGTGTAACCTATGCCCCAATATTCATTTCTTTATATTTTCTTTAGACTCAATAAAGGTTTTTTGGGGGAAATATGAACCTCCTCAACTTAAAATACAAATTAGAGATTATGTTCTCTATTTTTCATTAAATTGTTCAAATCCCACTAGAAATCACTAGTTGATATATACAAATACTTTCTCTATTTACTATTTAAAAATATAACTCCAAAACATTAGTTTTTTTAACAACTTCTAAAACTAGTTATATATTTTCATATTTTAGCTCCATTTAACACCTATAATACCTTCAGGATCAACCATTTGTTGATTGATTATTTGGATCTTTTATCGCATGTTGGTACCACTTGTTAAATAAACACACTTCTTGATTTTCATTTTAGTCTCTGAAACACTTGTTTCAAAAAATGGTTCTATATTTACCACATTCTAGGCTTCAAGCTACTTTCTCATATTTAGTTGAATTTTACTTAATGATTTGTAGTGAGTGAATTTACCACTTGTAATTAAGTTATTAAAAAATAATCTAAGCCTATAGAGTTATAATTCACAGTAAAAAACAAGATTTTTAGTAAACAACATAAAATCTGTCTGTGTCATTCTCTTAATTCAATAAGAAGATGCATATTGATCTCTTAATTTCTTTAATATATCATTTTATAGGAATCAAACTCATAAAAAAAGTCAATATATAAGCAATATAGTACCATGTGTGAGACCCATACTGTGACAACTGGGTCCCAGTGATAGCGCAACCACCCTGCCTTAACATGGACATTGTGTCCTGACCCACCAGGTACCACCAGTTTCCCCGCAGACATGTGGTCCCCTGTCACGACCCGCCCTCGGGGTCCGTGCCGTGACTACCCCAAGCCCGCCTTCCATAGGCCAGGGGCTGGCGACTAGCACCAAGGCGTAAATCCCGGTAAAAAGGGAAGGCATTGCCTTTGAAAAGTAACAAACACCACAGAGTAAGCAAGCGGAAAGTAAACACTAAACAAAGCAGAGTACAACTGAAAGTGCGGAAAAGTAAATGGGCCAGAATACAAACCCAAACTAAAAGTAAAGTACAACTCGAAAGGGAAAACAGCAACTGAAAAGTAAAAGCTGCTACACCGAGCTGTCCACTGGAAATCCCACCTGAAGGGTGGGTACAAATAGCTCCTCTGCTCCACGGGTCCCGCCGTCCGCTCCGTGCACGTCCCGCCTAGTGGTCCACCTCCGGGTACCGTCCCGCTCTGCAAGCCTCAGCTAAGGTCAACGCTGTCCGTCGTCTGCAACCAACACAATGTAGTGCGGGCAAAGCCCGTGCAGGGGTGAGTATAAGCTACTCAGTAGGGACCCCGAGACCCCTGAAGGTCTCTCAAATCCACAAAGGATAAACCACGAAGAAAAGTAACAATCACGAAGTAATAACCGACACTGCTTAGGTATATGCCCATACATATACCTAAGTCATCAATTAAAATACGCTCTAACCTCCGAGCCCAAGTACAACTCAGTCCACACAGGAAAGTAAACGTATTCCACACAGGAAAGCAAAACGTAATCCACACAGGATTTCACAACACAATCCACACAGGAAAGCAATAGGATTCAGCTCACACAGGTATACTTCTTCAGAGGACAAAAAAGATGATCACTGATCCATCTAAGTCGTCGGACCCACGAAGGATCGATAGGTAACTAACCCCTGCAATGACCCACACAGGATCGGGCCCACACAGGACCTATAGGCGCTGGCTCACACAGAACCGCTGAGCGCAAGGACCCACACAGGATCGGGCCCACACAGGACCTGTAGCACTGATCCACGTAGGATCGCTGAGTGCTGAAGTCGTCGTCGTCGAATCCACACAGGATCTCTGTACTGTCGTCGTCGCAATCACAGTAGCAGTAGTAGTCGTAGCAGTAGAACAGTCGCAGCCAGCACTAGGGTTCCCGCACATAGCAAGCTCGTTCGGAGGGTCCGCTCCACGAGCCGAGAGGCTGATACATCAACTGTCACGAAGACCAGAGTTGATGTATCCAAAAGTTCCGTATCGTCAACAGGAACTCAACGCAACAGACGACGCGTCGATCGGACGCCCGGTCTGAGAGTTATTGGCATTTTCGTCTCCGGGGCCCGGTTGGTTTTTAAGGCAAAACCAACCCGACCGTACTCCACCTGCGTCCAAACCTCGGGCGGAGTATGCCAAAAGATTCGCCTCACTAAGAGGGACACAACATAGCTGACGGCACGTCAATCGGACGTCCGTAGCTCAAGATATGAGCGTTTCCGCTCCGAAGGCCCGGTTGGTTTCGTGAACGAACCAACCCGGCCGAACTCAAAGTAAACCGAAACCTTGAGTGCGATATACCGAAACGACCGTCTTGATCCAAGGATCGCGTTGCCGCAGACGGTTCGTCATTCGGAGGTCCGAGGCTCAAGATATAGCCCAAAAACCGATTCTGGTTCGAAACGGGGGGGTCCGGGTCCGGGCCGACCCGGCCCGACCCCCCCCTGGGGCGGCGCGGCGGCGCGGAGGCGCGGGGAGCCGCGGAGGCTGGCGCCGCACATGGTCGGCACGCGGGGGGCAAGCCCCCGCTGATTGGGAAGCGGCGCGGCCTTTGTGCCGCGCCATTTGCAGATAACGGCCCCCGCACGTGGGGGCCGGCTGGAAACAAACCGGGGGGCCGGCTGCCCCCCTCTCTTCAAAGAACCGCCCCCCTCATAAAGAGGGGGGTTTTGTATGATGGCCGGGGGATTAATTCCCCCGGTTTTAATGACATCCGGCCGGCCATCTGGCCGGCCGGTTTTCTCAAACGGGACCGGAAATTCCGGTCCCCCCTTCGGTTTCCGACGCCGGCGGCCCGGCCGCCGGTCTTCTCTTCCGCCGCGGCCCGGAACCGGCCGCGGTCTTCTCGTCCCGCCACGGCCCGGAACCGGCCGCGGTGTTCGTCGTCCGGCGCGGTGCGACGGCACCGCGCCCCTTCGCCGTGCCTTGTAACCTTTCAACGCGGCGCGACGGCGTCGCGTTCTTGAAGATTCTTCCTCAGCGTAGCGCGACGGCGCCGCGTAAAATATTTTCACGATCATCCGCGTGGTGCGACGGCACCACGCCACATGCTTCCACCCGCAAGAATAAACAAGAACGATGGAGGGGGGTTCGGCCGTGTTCGTGCGGTCCGGCCCCTCTCACGTTAAAATAATAACGCAACTTAAATAATTCAAGCCACACGTTAGACTTGATATTCACGATCAAGAATAAAAATAAGGAAACCAAAAATAAATCAACAACCCCTACCTCGGGTATAAGGTTCGAAGATTGTCTACGTTCCACGGAAGACGACGTCGCGGAGGTCGGGCGTCGCGGTCGTCGTTCGTCAAATCCGTTGACGAAGGGATGCGTCCGATGCGATACGTCGTTGGCGAAACTTCTCAAGTCGACGAAGAAAAACCGAGGAGGAAGCGGTGTCTCCCTTTCTTTGACGTGGAGAGAAGATAGAACGGCGAGTTGGTGTTCTTCGCGTTCTTCAAGGAGGAAGATGAAGTTCTTCAAAGTGTAGAACTCTTCCTCTCTCAAATCTCCACACAACACAACAACTTCCCAAAATAAAATAAGCTACACCTTATTTTATTTTCACTTTGCCAACCTTTCAAAATTCAAAAGTTGAATTCATTACATTAATTAAATCTAGAGTTGACAAAAAATTAAATGATGAGATAAGTTGGCAATAATTAATGTAGGGGAGAGTCACATAATTAAGAGGGGGTTTAGAGGGGTTAGGGAATTTGAAAAGGTGGGGGCTCATGTGGGCCCCACCTCCCTCATAACCACACATGGGAAGTTGGGTGGTTGTGGGCCCCACCAACAACTTCCCATGAGAGAGTCTAACCACCACGAATAAAATAAAATTCACACACAATTTTATTTTACTTATCTTTTAATCCCCAAAAAATTAACTTTCAACCCGCAACAAACGCAACTCCCGAAAAGGTCTCTTTAAGCGAATATCGGCGCTGCGAGTTCATCGGTGCCCTCGGATTTCAATTCCGAGCACCGGATCAAAAGTTAGGAATTCCCGCTCGTTCGTTCACTGAACGTACCCGAGCCAAACTTCAGAAATTAATTCCGGGCACTCTGGGCCTCGGAATCAGGTGCCGTCTGAAACCGCGCTCTTGTAAAATTCTAAATAAAATTAAGAAAAAATTTCTCTTGAATTTTACGGGTCTTTACATCCCCACCCTGGGGCCCACCCACGTGCCCGAACAGGTCATATGACTAATGATTGTCCCCACATTCCAACACATTTCCTTTCTAGTATGCTTTGTCCTCACTCACACACACCCTAGGAAACTTCTCAGAAGGTCACTCGTCCTGATCACTACTCCAGACCAAGCACGCTTAACTGTGGAGTTCTAATTAGACAGGCTCCCGAAAAGTAAGGTGCACCTTGTTGACAAGAGTCATATCATTTATTCATTTAACCCTTTACCATTTGGGGATGTTACAATCACCCCCCCTTTATAGAACAACAACCTCATTATAGGACCTATATATCAACTCAAGCAGTGTTCAGTACTTAAGGCTGGGTACCACCTCTGATACCAAATGTGACAAATGGGTCCCGGTGATAGCACAACCACCCCGCCTTAACATGGCCGTTGAGTCCTGACCCACCAGGTACCACCAGTTTCCCCACAGACATGTGGTCCCCACCTTGGGGCCCACCCACGTGCCCAAACGGGTCATATGAATAATGATTATCCCCATAGGCCAACACATATCCTTTTCTGTGTGCTTTTTCCTCACTCACAAACACCCTGGGAAACTTCCTAGAAGGTCACTCGTCCTGATCACTACTCTAGGCCAAGCACACTTAACTGTGGAGTTCTAATCAGACAGGCTCCCAAAAAGGAAGGTGCACCTTGTTGACACGAGTCATATCATTTATTCATTTAACCCTTTACCATTTGGGTATGTTACATATACCACACATTTAACTAACAGATACCATTTATTTATGATAACATTATGATACCACTTTATATTTATGATATTAAATTCTTCACAGGGTTATTAATATCTTCAGTTATGGATAAAAAAAGAAATATTTATGATAACTAACTCCCCTTGATGTCTTCAGTTATTGCATCCAAGTATTGTGATATTATTCAACATGAGGAAATCATTTTCTAGTCAATAAACTTTCCTCTTGATATCTTTTGGCATCCTAAAAGTAGTCAAATGACACTACATTTTTAGTATATAAAAGAATAAACATAAAATCCATGATCATTAATGCTTCTATATCTCTATATTTACAATCCTTATAGTATCCAAATAATAGTTCAAAAATAGATAGATTCCATTTATTGATCTCAATAATGGCTTGATACCACTGGACCTTTCAAATATATCTTTGACACTTCAACTTTAGATTAATGTATTTACCATTTGAACTTATTTATTTCAATATGAAACTCCAAATATTTCTTAAAAACACAAATTGGTTCCTTAAAACTACTTATTGAGTAATTTTATGGTCTTTATACCATTCTTTTTTCAGGCCTGATACTAATGAGGAATTTAAATCATTTTTAATTCTCTTGTTTCATGTATCTTCATTCACCTCAATAAAACTTTATAACTTATATATATCTCTTTTAAACATAATAACTACATATATAATATCTGCCTCTTAATTATATAATAATTAATAAAATAGTTAAAATAATTTAAACATATGGGGAGATGGGTACCATTAGTCATCCTCAAAATTAGGAATATGATTTGGTTATGGTGAAACAACTCTTGGCTTCCCACTTACATATAAGAATTATTAGTGGTTATTCTTAAAATAACACTTATACAAATCTCATTCTAGATACTCTATCTAAGTTTCTTTATCATCCTTGACTTGGGTTCCATATCAATATCTATTTTGATAATAATAACACTAGTAAAAATTTATTCCTTTTATGAAACAAAATGCATCTTTATTCACCAAAGGAGGGTTCTTACACCTACCTTTATCTATTTCTATGTGGTATTATTTGTAAAAAAACTAAGGAATGATTCATTTCTATCTTATTTAGTTTCTATTAGAGTCACTTCAGACTTATTTTTCCTTGGTGATTATTTATTAACATGTTTATCCATCTTACTCACAATTGGAGCAATTTACTTCTTTTTTTTTGAAATTTACTTTCATTCTCTTCACAAGGGATATTATGAGTGTATTATCATTAGTTCTTAGTGAAACGTTAATTGATCTCTATAAATTTCCTCTAAAATAGTAAATTATTTTTTCATTTTAAAAGACTTTATTTTGATGATAACATTCTTTTAGGTTCTCATAGGAACAAAGGAATTTCTTATGGCATCATTAGCAATTTTCCTACAACAATTTCTTTCCATGTTTCCATGATTTGTAGATATAATACATATCCTATTAAAAATATGTCTTGGGTTTTATTAACTTGATTAAGTTATTATTTTAGGTGATTTTATTTATTATTTGAGACATTGGGATTCTAGATACACACTCATGGTGTGTCTAAATCTTTAACAATCATACATTTTATAGATACCTTAATTTAATAACCTTTACTTATAGATTTGGAATTAATCCTCTGTTTACTCCCTTAATCTAGATTTGAACTTACATTTCTTCTAATTATTATTGATACTAATTTTTTATTGAATATTTTATTTATAATAATTCATAAAACTTACCCAAATTGATCTATATTTTATGATTGTATGTGAATTTTTTTGAGATTTAATTCAAAAATTCCATAAAAATCATGCTTTCCCTTTTTAATTTCACTAGATTATTTTTATCATAATTTTTTTGTGGTGATAATTCAGAATTAAAATTTTATATTATATTTATATAATAATTTTCATATGTTTTTTATTTATACCATGAAATATGGATACTAAATTTATAGGACTAAAAGTGTCTATTAATACAGAGCTAGACTGGATTTGATAAATTAGACCTTACCACACTATTTGGGCCAATAATTTTTCATAAACACATGTAATGAGATAAAAATTTTATATATTTTATAGAACTAAATTTTGAGTATTTCAATAAACTTGAGTGACTGCTAGTTTATGTGGTATATTAGTCGAAAATTCATCTTAACATAGAGTAAAATTTAAAATTAAAATTATGCATGTGCCCTTATTAGAATCTCAATCCATATATATACATCACTATATTTAATGAAACTTTTCACACTTTGAGAGGTTTTTTATATAATTTTAAGGGTTTTTATGATTATAGTGGTTCCTTTACACCTCTTTAACCATTTTGAATAAGGATAAATTTTTACAAGTGTCTCTTTCTAGAAGGATCTCCTCCTATTCTTATACTTTTTGTTTCTTCACATTTGTGATTGTAATCTCACTTTTCATTCAATAAAACTTTATTTTTATACTATTTTAATATTTTTATTTTTTTATTCTTGGTTTTGGAATAAAAAAGTTTAGACTTGATTAGGTTATTCCCTTTCAATCCTTTGCTTATATAACTCATCTCTATGATGAAAAATCCACCCATGGGAGTGTAATTATTTTTTTGTGGTTGATATAATTATTACCCATTTAATTTTTTGTCTGAATATATATAATCACTTTAATTAATAAAATTATAGTTATTGAAATGATTTTATAAAGGTTAAATTTCTCAAACAATTCTTACACTATGCCCAAGGATGACCATGTGTGATTTTTGAGAGACACACTTTAATCGTTAAATATAATCAACTTGGGATCAATTTATAGGATTAGATTAAAATCCTCATACTAAATATATTCATGTTTATAGTGTGGTGGTGATTCCCTAATTTTACACTAATAATAAGTTGAATTTGGGACTACAATCAAAACAGGGTGCTTTGATTGGAAATCCCGATGTTAGTTTAGGGTTAATTTATTCTAATATTTGTGGTCACATTTTCTTCCATAATTTTTGGGGGTTAAAAAAATTAGGGAAATATAATTGAATGAGTTTGATCATAAGGGATAATGATTAGTGATTAATTAATGGGTTTATTAAGTAAATCATAATCGTTGATGTTTTTATTTTTAACAAAATCATTTTCTTATTTCTTCTCCTTTATTCTTTTAATTATTCCAAAGTCACTCCCAAAATCCCCCATTTCAATTTTATTTTCATAAAATAAAAAATAAAAAAATATAATAAAGTAAATTTTAATATTGAGTGATCAACCCTAAGAATCCCCAATAGATATTACCTATGTTATCCTCTATGCTTCATATAGAAAAAATCAAAAATACTTCGAGAGAACACATGAAAACCCTTATAAAATTGGTACTATTTATAGGGAGCTAAATCATTCACTAATTATCTTTTTTTAATTTTTAAATAATTTTTTGCATTAAATTTAAAAAAAAATATAAAAAATGAAATAAAAATTTACTTCACCCCCTGTTATTAGTGAAACTACACATCTATTTTAAAGGTAGATTCAAGGGGTGCGAAAATCCAACTATGGAGAGGAGGAATTCCAGGAGATCATTTGAGAACTGAATGAGTACCTTGATAAACCAGTTTTAGAATCCTTTTCAAAAGAGTTTGAATATATTTTTCACCAATTTATAGAGTTCCATCAAGAGGTGGATAATGCACTGAAATATATCACCCCTCTTACTTTTGAAAAAGATTTAATAGAGGTGGAAGCTGAACTACACATACCTTTTCTCATATATAATTATATAATCCTTCTATAGTCCTTATAAGAATAACCAACACTTAAATATGATCTGTTTAAGAGAGTAAAATTAACACTTGATTCACATTTTTTTGATTTTACATTATTATTAACGTCTATTAATTACCTTTTTCATGTTTTAAAGAACTAACACCTTTGATAGACCTATAGAGTGATAATTGTGAGTATGAGGTTACCAACACCTCAGATAATGTGGTTTTGGAACTTGAAGATGAAGAAGTTATAGGGGTTATCTAAGCTGAACTAAAACCCAATTATAATAAGGGGTATCATGTAAATTTTAATTATACATGTTTTAATTACTATCAAATGGAATTTTTAAATGATTTTCCTCTTGATTTTTATAAAAAATATTCCCTTTTAAAACAAGCCCTGGATGTTACCAAAGGAACTATCTAAGAGAGGGTGGTTGAAGAATGAGAATTGCTCAAGGATATTATGGTGATGCGAATATATCCTCTAAAAAATAGTATATCTTTTGAATTAGGAAACCATGAATATTAATAGGGACTACCCCTTCATTATAACCTATCCCCACAATGATTACTTCATTATTTTTCCTATTATAGGGGTGGTATATTTTTTATATTTTCTTGGGGTTCCCACTCTTGGTATCTACTTTTAGATATATTTAGATTTAACATGTGGTGGTTCTTATCAAAGAAACCACACCCACATCATATTAAGGATAAATTTTTGAAACCATCTAGCTGCGAAAAGTATAAAATACAACCCCTACTTAGGGATTAAAAGAAAATTTTATCCCTTTTCTTATTTTACCTTTTATCTTTTTTTTCAATTTTTTTTAATAAATTGATTATGTGTTGTTCATGATTTATTATATATTTTAAGTTGAAATAACTAGGAGATTAACTCAAGGATATCACTACCAAATAAACTCAGTTTGTATCTTTCAATTTAATTGGTTTTAATGCCCTTAACTTTTTTAACCATTGATTTGCAATGAAGGGTTTATAAATTTAATTGTGTGGGGGGGGGGAGTGTTAACTTTCCTCGAAGTTTTTTTAATTTTTTAATAGCATTGATCTTTAAAGAATATTAATTATCATTTTTTACTGTTTTATTGATTTTGAAGAATTTGAATTTATTTTTTATGAAATGTATTTTTAGATGATTATTTAAGTAGAATATTTTTATGATAATTGATTTTCAAACATTTTAATGAGTTTAACCAATTTTTGAAATTGATGACTATGAAACACTGACCTAAATAATTTTTTTATTCCTATTAGGTATTCTAAATATATTTTGAAATAATTTTCCTAATATACTTAATTTATTGAGAGAAACTAATATTTTGTGTGATAACTAGAAATTGTGATTATTTATATTTAAATATTTGGAGTTCATGAAATATTTTTAGTACAATTAATGCACTTCTTTGACTAGATATATTTTTAATTTGAGACCTACCTTTTACATATAATTTTTTTATCCCTTAGAATCCATACATTTTTTTATAATTTTAAGATATATTACAAGATGATTTTTCCTTACCAACCCTCAATCTTAATATTTTTGCATAACTATTTCAAGTTTTAGTATAAGGTAAGGGCCTTTTATGTGTGTATTAAGTTGGAATCATCTCATTATTGGGTGTGTGGGTTGTATTTCACTGTTTTGGGATGTGAAGAGATAGAAATGGGAATGAGTCACATTCACTATAATTCATTCATATCATCCTTATCTCTAAAAAAAGAGGGAAAAAAGTAAAAAATTGGAGATGTGATTGAATTATTTATTATACTTACTTTAATTATCACTCATTCACTAAATTTATTTGTTATATAATTATTTGAACCCAAAACAAGGTAGAAAAAACTTTATTATGAGTTGGTGAGTGTGGATACAAAATATTCATGTTAGGTAACTATTCTCATTTTAGACAGTTCCCAAATGGGTTTATTTATGAAACTGGAAAAACCCAACGGTTCACATATCCATGATAGAGGTGTTTCTATAGACTTATTTTCTAAAGAAATGTGGTCAATGGTGTTTCTTACCAATGATTCTTAGGAGCTCACATTGGATGAGAGTGTGAGTGGTTAGTCTCATCACACTCTATTGTAGGGAATGATTTCCTACTCCATGATCCTATTATAGTTTTATGTCATATTTATAAATCCTTCCCAAATCCTAGTATGATACTTGTTACCCTATTCTAAAAATCAGTTATTATCATGTGATGATGTGAATTTCTATACATATCATAGGTATCCCATCAATGCGAACATTTGTATGTATTATAGGTTCTCGATATATGACACTAAATGTATGTATTATAGGTTCTACATATTGATCTTATTGTTACTCAGTGATGATGGTATATAGATAAATATGTTTAAAAGACACACAATTGGGTGATCTAGAGATTATATTCATTCAATAAGGCTATTGGTGTTTTGTGGAGCAAAGATCGAGATTATAAAAATGAATACCTATAAATCCTTTTGAAAGGAAGTGGAACCCATGTAGTTCAGTGAAAATTAATGGAGGCATGTCATACCTTTTAAGGTCATGTGAAAAAGGACCAATCCATGTAGTTTAACATCATTAAGTAAGGATTAATAGATGAAAGATAACTAAAAATGGTTGGCATGTGACTTATGTATGATAGACACTTTTTCGTTAACCTTAGAGAGAATATGTCTCAATGAGGGATAGTTGGTTTGAAAAGGAATATGGACCTACCAGGATAAGTGTAGTATCATTGGTAATATTGACTAGATAAGGCATATGTGACTATTTTATAGATATAATATGGCCTTATTAGTGGGGTCATGATATTATTTGGAATATATCCTGATGAAAGGATAGTCCACAAGGAATATGGACCTAATGAATGGGACATCTAGACTCATGGGAATATTTTTAGGAGAGGTAATGACATAGGTTATATCATGATGAATATGACCCACTAAGAAAAAATATAAAAGATCAATGATATTTGGTTTGAACCTTAAAGATCCATCCTATGTATCCTATTGAAATAGGTATCAAAGCCTACGTAGTTCGAGATGCATAGTTTAGGGTCAACTAACGGGACTGTACTATACAGTTTTACATCATGCTATAAGGACATTGTTATGTAGTTTAACATCACATGATTAGTAAGTAGTCTGAATGGTTTAACATTATACTGAGGGGATGTCTATGTCACGAGGGATACAAAAATAGAATATCTTGTTGGGATTATTCATGAGTTACCTCATATTTTTTAAAAGTGGGAGAAAAGGTTATATGGAATTTTTCCTTGATAATTCCATTATTAGAGATTATGAATTCTCTATATAGGTGTGATTTAAAAGGAAACAACATAGATGTTTCAAATTTTAGAAAAAATACAGGAGTCTTACTCTCAATTAGGTGTTTGGAAGGTTAGATGTTGGGATTATTCCAACTTTGACTTCCTCATTTCTCAGTGAACTTAGACATCCGCCTGGTTCCCTGAACAATTAGGATTGAACCTGGGTAAATAAGTATTGATTCATACACCACGAGAATTCTCACTGAAGAATTTAAGATTAACACCCCCAATATCAATGGAATATAGGATTTTAAAACCTATGGGGACCCTATCTATCAAGTGAGACACATATGAGACACCATTAATCAAGTCAATGTATGATTGAAAGGGGTTAATGTTGGTGAGGATTCCATTACTATACCCATATGGTGGTTCTAGAAGAGGTTATGGTGATGGAATATCTAAATAAGGGATTTTGGTAAAGAGGAACCATGTTTTATAGAATAGGGAATTCATGGAATCCCAATATAATGATTACAAAATCATCTTTCCCTATTATAGGACCAGGGAGAGACTTCTCATAGTAAGGTCTTAATAAGAGATGATCTCACTAGTACAAGGTCCATGGTGTGTTTCAACCATGTGGATGACCTTGGGTGATGGGTAACCTAAGTGAATGACCTTAGGTGATGGGTTTGCCGAGTGAATGACATTAGAAGATGGGTCACATAGGTGAATCACCTTGGGAGATGGGTCACCCAAGTGAATAATCTTGGATGATGGGTTTACTCAAGCAAGTTACCTTGGGTGATGGTTCACCCAAATGAGTGTGGCGAGATAGGTCCTTCACTCTAGTGTATAGAGATCAAGGAACAAAGTGATATTTTGAAAAGGTTTTACCCATAAAATGAATTTTCTACAAATTAGGTTAAATTACTTAGGTATTATAGTTTTACATGTTAACTAAATGAGGCTATGGTGACATAGGTGAAGAAGATTCAGGAGTCTCGATCTCTCCTCCAAAAGTGGAAAACTTGTTCTCTAGTGAATGGTCAGAGGGTATATTTATTGGAAAATATATAGTCTTGGGAGAAGCTGTCTTGGGAGAGAGAAGTTGTGTTCATAGGTGACATGGGAGAGACAACTTGGTAAACTATAAGGGGACCTAAGTGTGTTTCCTGGGTGACCCAAGGACTCTTGACGAGGCATAGAGGGTGAACAAGGGGGACCCTGGGCAAGGCATCCTGGGAGACTTGAGGAGACCATAGGAAATATAATGGGACTTATCCTAAGGGCCTTTTATCCTTCATCAATCTAGCCCATTATGTTTTAAAATAGAGTGCCAACACTTATCTTCTATTAAAAAAATAAAAAAATATGAAGAAAGAAAAAATATGAAAAATAAAAGGGGATAATTAGGATGAAATATTTCATTTCACTCATTATTTGACTCATGGACCATTCCATTGAAAAAGGTGTGTGGTGTATATCTAGTATGGGGGACTGAGTGAAAAAATTGTTGTATTTCACTTGAAAATTTATACAATTGTATTTAAGAGTTTAACCTTATATTTTCAACATTTAATTTTTAAATGATTTTACTCACCAACCCTTAGCTAGAAAATTCACATTTAAAAATTAATCATTATTAAATTTTTTTTATGTCTCATAGTTTGGATAGATTATAATGTTCTTTTGTCTATGATGATTCATTAATTTTATATATATGAGCACAACTCCTGATTAAATTTATCTTGGGTGCATAGAGAATAGAATATCCATGTGAGGTAAGTTATGACTAGGCGATGAATTGATTTTTTTGGTTGAAAAGATTTAAATATGAGAAATGAAAATGAAACAAAATCTATTTTCATAGAATACACCTGATAAATTCTATTTTGGAAAATATCTTGGAAATTGTCTCATTATTGGTTTTTGTGTGGATTTGATACTGATATTAGATATTTTTTTACCATGGAGCGAAAATGGTAAGTTTGGGAGAGTTGATAAACCATGTTTTTATTGAATATTTTGTTGGTAATAATTGATACAATTTATCCATGTTGATCAATTTTTTATGATTTAATTATAATTTTTATTTTGATCTTGAATTTTAAAACTCCATATAATTTTGTTTTTTCCTTTAAATTTCCCTCGTGTATCTTTATCATGAAATTTAATGTGGTTAGAATTTGGACTTGAAAATTTATGGTTAATTTTTAAATTTTTTTATAAAATTTTTATTTATATTGTACAATATGGATAAAAAATGTTAAGGTGTTAATGTTTCAATTAATGTATAGTTAGACTAGATTCAATATATTGGAACTTACCTTAATATTTGGGCTATAAATTTTCCATAATTTCATGGAATGGAATGAAATTTTTTCAAATTTTAGATAAATTAACTTCTAGTATTTTATTTAAATAGAGTTAAAGAGGGGTTATGTGGGAACATAGTAAAAAATTTGGCTCAATATAAAGTCTATCTTGAAGGTAGAATTTTGCATGTACCCTTATTAGTACTTAAAACCCCAGTTCTCCCTCACTCTATTTAATGGATTCTTTTATACTTGGGTTGGGATGGTCATGTAATTAGTAGGGTGAGGCCAAAGTGAGTAGTTACTTCCCACCCCCAACCATTTGTAAGAAGTATATTTTTCAAGTATCTCTACTAAGAATTCTCTCCTCCTCCTACTCTACTTAATATTTCTTTAATTTTGTACTTGTAATCTCATCTTATCTTTCATAAAGTTTCATTTTTATTATATTTATCATATTAATATTTTTCTTCTTAGTGATAGAATAAAATATTAGATATGATATTGGTTTACTCTATTTCAATAATTTACTTATGAAAATTATTCCTACAATGAAAAAACCACCCATGATTGCATAATTCTTTTTATGGTCAATACCCCCTTAATTAGTTGTTTTAAATCCATGTAATCACTATAATTAATAAAATTATAGTTAAAAAAATATGTTTTTAAAGATTCAATAACTTGAATGAATCACAAATTTTGTATAGGGTAGGTTCTACCCTAATTTTACATTGATCATAAGTTAGAATTGGGACTACGATCAAAGCAGATCGGCACAAATGTAAATCACAAGGCTATCTTATGGTTAATTTGTTCCAATATTTGTGGTCATGTTTTATTTAGTATTATTTGGGGGTTAAAAATTAGGGAACCATAATTTAATGAATTTTATCAAAGGAATAATTCATAATTGTTAATAAAGGGGTAGATTATGTTGATCATAATCATTTACATTATTTTTTTAATGAAATTGTTTTGTTGTTTTTTTATTATCAACTCTTATTTATTAAAAAATCACTCACAAAAACCCCCCATTTACCCTTTTTTATTAAATATAATATAGAAAAAATATAATAAATTAAATTTTAATACCGATCGATCAAAAATAAGTCTCCTCAAGAGAGATGACCAATGTTATCCCTTATGATTCACTTAGAAAAAACTAGAAAATTCTTTGAGTGCATTTTTGACAATGTTCCTCAACTGAAATGAGAGAGATTTTCTTATTTTAATTAGAGGTTTTAAACCTATCCTAGAGATCATTAATATTCTTACCCTTCTCCTTCAAATGGGTAGTAATCTCTTTCAACCTTGAGTCTGCTTCCCATCCATATTTTCTATTCTCTTCAATTTGTGTCTTTATATGGATAATACTTTATTTCAAATCCTTCTCTATGGAATTTTTGTTTTCCTATATCTTATGAAATTTACTCAAGTAAGTCATTATTATCTATTATTTTGTCACAAATCTTCATTATATCCATATTTAAGACAACCTAAAATCTCTTTAATATTTAATTTTTCATGGAAAAATATTCTATGAATTCATAATTGACTCCATTGATGACTCCCCATTGATTGAACTTTTATTGTAAGGATTGGATCGTCTCAAGATTACTGCATGTAAAACCACCATATTGGAAACTTTATGTAGTTTACAGGTAGTTATTAGAATCCAAAATTCTATCAATCACCAATAGTGATTCTAAATTTTTATATTTATAAGTATCTTATACAATTAATTAAAAAAAATTAATAAAATAATCGTAATTTTTTACCTCAATGGAGAGTCTATATTCATGGAATTATTCTTATTGTTTTTATTTTTATCCTTATTTTTTTAACATGAGGAAGTCTTAATAAGGTTTAGAGGTTGATTTATCTATCCCCTTTACTACTTATATCTTCCTATAAATAAAATAAAATCTCCTACATCATGAATGTAATAGAATAATAAGAGGTGTTATTTAGTACTTCACTAGATATATATATTTAATATATTCTCCATCATCACATCACAAAATATTTCATTATTCTTATTCAAATCAGCATCTAAAAAAAATTCTCCATGACCTCCTTACCATAATTTTATGAAAAGACAAGCATATATATTTTTTATAATAATCAAAATTGTTTTCTTCTAAAAATAAAGGATCCACAATTAACTCTATGTGAACAACACATCCAAAACATATTCACTGATTAAATGTCTATGTCAAGAATTTTTTGTTCTCATGATACTTTTTGGGTCTAGGTTGACTTGATACAACTTGGGGGGGGGGAGGGGGGGTGAATAAGGGTGCACATAGATTAAAATATTTTCTCCTTCCTAAGTCCCCTAGGATATTAAGATATTATCACCATGTTAACATGAACACTTTCAATATTTTGTTCTTACTCTCATTGATAAAACTGAATGGAAAATAAAAATTCCAAAATTATAGCACATAGAATACATGGATTTTAGTTGGTTCACCATTAATGTAATGCCCCGAAACTCTAAAGTAATAATGTTGTATTCAATAGCATGTATGAAAAAAACACCAAGAACATAAGGGAATATAATATCCTGAGACATTAAAATATATTAAATAAAATTAGTCTATAATATGTCTTGTAATCCAAATGATATTGAGTTAATATGCATAACATGCAACAATGAGTTTCTTAAATGACTTACATTACACATAAGACTGAGTTTTACCGAAAAATAATATATTATTAAAATATTATTATTTAATATAATAAGACATAACATAACTGTTAAATTAATGTTCATGAATAGTATTAAAAAATTTATGAAAATATATAATTTAATTCATTGGTTAAAAATTAATTATAAAATAATATAAGAACCAATTGAATAGAAATGAATATTTTTTAATTTATTCTCCCAAACATGTTTTATCTTAATAAATTAAATTAATTACAATTAGTGAATGATATTAATGATATATATATATGTATATATTATATTCAAAAAAATATTTTTATATTCATCCAATAGATCTGATAGGTATAATATATGAATAAACCTAACATTACACATAATAATATATATTTTTATAAATATAATTTTACCATATTTTACTAGAGAACCTATTTTAAATACATTTTTTAGAAATTTTATAAATTTAATATGTAAAAATAAAATTTATTTTTTAAGAACATAAAAATTATCTTAGGGTGAATTTTTGGTACATTTCTATGAAGTTACATTTTTTATGAATAATGAAAAATACTAATTTTTAATTCAAAGGTGATTTTTCATCTAATTTATTTATAAGGTTAAATTATATTTAAAATTGATTTTAAAGTAAAATTAAATCAATTATAAATCATTTAATTCAATTAAGGTAATTGGAATCAATTTCACTTTGAAATTTGATATAAACACATCTCAATATTTTGAACATTTTTACTTTAAAAAACCACTTTTTCATCCCATCTGCTGGATTAAATTTAAATTAATTTTTTCTACTTATATAATTTGAGTTTGAAAAAATAGATTCCCTATTTTGAATAATAATAATTTATAATTTATAATAAGTTCATGTTAGTTTTTGAAAAAAAAATATTATTGAAAGTTATTAAAATTAATTACAGTGATTAAGAGAAAAATTATCCTAATAAGGAAAAACACCTTAAAATTAAGGGCCAAAATGACCTAGAAAATCATCCAAAATCCATTAGATCATCATATTTAGAACCAATAATCCATTAGACAGAATTTGGTGAATTATTGGAGCCAATTTTCATAGGAAAAACATGGGTGGAATTACATATTCAAAAATATACAAGAATGCAACTCCTCCTAATGGGTTACAAACTTACCGTTTATTTGTACGATGTACTACCGCCTCACAAAATGATGTTGATTGTTCTTAATTTACAACATATCATAGTTGGGAATCATGATAGAATACATATTTTTATATGATATATATATTATTTATAAATTCTTTATTCATTTTTAATTTTTATATAACTCATACATTTATGCACTCAATTTTATGGGAATACGATAACATCATTTGTGGACGTGTGAACTATCGCCTCCTCAAAGTGATGCAATTCATTCACTCTATACATGGAATATATAAATTATGGTTTTAATAAATATATGTGACATATATGACATAAATATGATAATTTAATTATAATATAAATATATATCATTTAATTTTTATTCTTTTAATACGAAAAAGAAATGGAAGTAGCGTTCATGTATACGTACGGACTTCCGTCTCCATGAATAGTGCATTTAATTTATTATCTCTAAATATTATGGATAACTATAAATACATATATACTAGATATATGTGATAAATAAATCATGGTTTACATTCTAGATACGATGAAACCATTACGTATATAAGAAGAACAACAAGTAACAAGTTAAAACACACTCGAGAAACTAGACAATTAACACCCAAAATAGAGAAAATAATGAAAGATTATTAAAAAAAAGGTAAGAAAGATATTATAATAAGATCATATATGATATCATAAATATTAATATTATTCTATAACAAGTTAGTAACATGTTTAAAACCATTATACAATATGTTAAAGGACATTCAACCGAAAGGGAATGCAAGGTAAGAGATTTTTATCTCACTTTTTACATATGTTGGATAAATGTAATATTCACCACTAAATTATTTTTTGTGGTTTATTTAATTCCCATATTTTTATATATATTATATAATTAATTATTTTATATTAATTTTATTTAGAGTTTGAATTTGAATTATTTCTTTTATGGGGATTCAAATTAAAATCTACCAAATGGTAAAGAATTTCATAACCCGATTCCTTTTCATTGGGTTATATTGATTCTTCATTGTTATTAATATTAAAAGATTATGTTTTTAATCACTTTTTTTACTATATATTGTTTTATTTCCAATTTTTTATGTTGATTTAAATTTTAAACACATAATATATTCATTTATTGATTCTCACATCAACATTATGGTATTTTCAAGGGTTTACTTCACAATATAATTTTGTTTGGGATTGTTTACACTTGTATTTTAATCAGAGGAGATTATTGGATAATTATTTAATAAAATCATTCACTTTATTATCCTCTATTTATTCATGACCTTTTCCAAATAATTGTACCATTTTTTCACTCTTCCATACTCAAAATATTTTACAGAATGTATTTAAGAAAACTCAACTTCATTTCACTCTTTAGTTAGAGAATATGTTTTCTTATAAAAAACATGTTTTATAAAAAGGTTTTCAAATTTTTTTTAACCATTCAAAAATAATTTATTGAAGAATATCGTACCCTTTTTGTCTTTTACAAATTTTTTCAAAGGAATATTCTTGTTGCATTCCGAACAAGGAATTTTTCTAACCTTTTTACCATGAAAAAAGAATGTTCTTTTTACCTTTTAACAACATGTACAAATTTACCTGACATAAATTCATTAAATCTTCCTTTTCTTTTTTTAAAAGGTTTCTCTTTAAATAACTTTTTTTTTCAAAAGTTATTTTTAAAGAAAAGTATTTTCAAAATGTTTTTCAAAATAAAAAGTATATTTTCCTCAATAATGTTTTTAGAAGATATTTTTCTAGTATTTCTATTCATCAATGACAATAAACCTTTATTATTACTCAACTTAGGATATGTTGTATTGATACCATTCTTATTATTCCTTTGGATGGTTTATTATTAACTTGGACAAGTATAGTATTAATATTCACTTAATTGATTTTTTTTGGTCCCCTTGAAATATTTAATTTCCTACGATCATTGAACTTTGAATTCCCCATAATTATCTCTATCATTTATCATGTATATGTTTATTGACTAAACCATTTATAATTTTTACATATGGTTTTTACTTTGATAATTATTTGATTTATTGGGTAAATATTGATAAATCCATACCCTTTACTCAATATGGATATTTGATAAGGCCCTTTATGTACTTGATATATGAGGAATGATTTGGACATAAACTATATGCGTTGGGGACTGGTTAATGCAATAAATATGGGTTAGGAACTAGTTGATGCAATCCCTATGGGTTGGGGACTATTTAAATTAATCCCCTTAAGGCATAGGTAGTCTCATGAGACGAAATTAGTTGGTGAAAAACCTTTATAGTTTTTTTTCAAGTAGAATAGATGGACTTCTACCCATAGATTTCAACTATATTAGGAAATGTCTTGATAGTAAAGGTCTCATGTGACTAGGAAACATAAAGTATGTTAATTATGTATTTTTTCATTAATATTTATTATTAATTATCTATGATATTTTCACTATGAAAGAGTCTATGGATGCATTTCATTCTCATATTTTTGAATAAATAGAAAGCATTTCAGTTTCTTAACACATATTTATTATGCCTTATATAGTTATTTTAAATGGAATATTTTTTCTATTATTTTCCTTAACATATTTTTTACGCACTTCCTTATCATTTTATTGATTACATAAAATGTTTTTTCAGTTATTTACCTTTCCATATGACTATTCTCATTGATTCATTATTTCTCCGTCTATAATTTACCATTACTAAGAATTTAAGCTCACCCTTATTTTATTTAATTTCCATAGGATTCCCTAATGTTTACTAAGAAAGATATGAAAGTATAAAATTTAATTGTATATTATGCCAATGTAATGGTAGAATTACACTGAATCCAGGATTTCTGGGTTTGGGGCGCAATAGTTGGAATTAGAACAAGTTTAGTAGAAACCTTGGGAACTAGATTTAGGAAAACATAGATTAAATAACATAACCCTAAGGTATAATTTGATGATAAGTATAGAATAACATCCTAAAGTTTTGGTTAGATATAAATTATTTAGTTTTCTTAGAAATAAATCCATGTATAGATACTATAAGTGGATGTGATTCTGGAATAGATGTACATATGGGTAATAACTCTAAAAAGGTGCATCAGGCCTAACTCGAGCGTAACCTGGTACATGACAACGGGCCTTACAACACACCTTTTTTTACACTCCCATAGGAAAAACTTAAAATAATTCACATTTTATTTACAAACCATTATGAGAGATTTGAATAGATAATGATAATGAATAGGGTAAACCTTAAGCCAAGTAAGGACCTATGTTGAAATAAACTGGTTGAAGTATTTATGTATTGAGGTTGTATTAAAAACCTTAGTTAGGAGGATATTCAATGATTGAACACATTTCAAAGATTCCCATCATATTTATTTTGAAAATTATATTAATTTGGTTTTAGAAAAGGACAAATTATATGCCAGGTGATGACCTATGAAATCCAGCAAGGCAGTGGGGCTTGAACCCATGTCCAAAGGACGATAAGGGTTTCACGCCTACCACTAGCCTACATTATAGCCTAGTTAATTTTTCATTATTTTAAGTTAAAATTTTTGATGAAGAAATTAAAATGATGAACCAATAGTATAAATTTTTAGGTTTAGAGATTAATGTATTAACCATATTGACTTTAGAGAATAGTTAGAGACAAATAGTTAGACTCGTCACTCTTTTATGGGCCTTAAGATTTGTTAAAAGTGTATTCTAGTGCTTCATGCATCAACATTAATTTTTGGATGAATTGAAAATTGATCAAACCACAACCTAAGGATAAAATTTTATTTATATAAATATAGTATGTAAGTATATTTCATTATATTTATACGAAGTTAAATAATCACTCAACATTAGAAAAATGATAAAAAAATGTTGTCATAATACCTTAATTTTTGTTGAAATGATAGTCTTTAAATAATCACATATTTATGGATTTTATGCCCTCAATATTCCACTGATCATTAACTTGTTTGTGATTGATGACCTCAATCACATCTCTATAAATATTTATGCTTTTCTTCCATGAAATTATCTCCACTTTCCACTAATGTTCTCCTACTTATAGACCTAGTTATATGTTATTCCATGTGACCTTTGTACATCCCATTATATATTCACTAAAATATTCTTTATAAAACTTTATTATGATGTGGGATTTTAACATAGGAAGTATCAAACAATTCATTACCATGATCAAGTTTAAATTGCGAGGATACAATTTATTTAAGGTGGGGAGAATGTAATGCCCCAAAAATATAAAGTAAGAACATTGTATTCGATATAGCGTATAAAATAAAACATCAAGTGTGGATGGGAATATAATATAACAAGACTTTACAATATATTAAATAAAATCAATTTATGATATAGCTTGTAATGCACATGATACCAAGTTAGCGTGCGTTACACGTAAGACCGAGTTGTACCAAACAAAAATATATTATTAAAATATGATTATTTAATATAATAAGATATGACCTAGAAATTAAATTAGAAATCCTTAATATTATTAACCAACTTATGAAAATATATAGTTGAATAAATTGGTTAAAATTAATTATAAATTAATATAAGAACCAATTTAATATAAAGGAAATATTTTCATTTTATGCACCCAAAGGCATTTTGATTTAATAAATTAAATTAATTAAAATTAGTGAATGATATTAATGAAATATATATACACACACACACACACACACACACACACATTATATTCAATAAAATATTTTTATATTCATATAATATGTTTTATAGGTATATTATAAGAATAAATACAATATAACACATAAAGCTATATTTTTATAAAGGCAATTTTACCGTCTTTTAATGGAGAACCTATTTTAAATCTAACTTTGGTCACATTAATATATTTCATATGTAAAATTAAACTTAATTTTTGTAATTTTAATATAAAAATAATCTTAGGATGATTTATTTTTTTATTTTTTTGTGAAGCTTCATTTTTTGATGAATAGTAAAAAATAATGAGTTTTAATTCAAAACTTCTTTTTCGTCTAATTTATTTATAAGGTTAAATTATATTTTAAATTTATTTTAAGGTTAAATTAAATCAATTATACATAATTTAATACAATTAATTTCATTATAATCAATTTTACTTTGAAATTGGAAATAAACACATCTCAAACTTTTGAACATTTTTACTTTAAAAACCCACTTTGTTGTCCCATATGTAGGATTAAATTTAAATTAATTTCTGCCAGTTATGTGATTGGAATTTTAAAAAATTTATTAAATATTTGGAATCATAATAATTTATAATATATAATAAGGTCAACTTATTTTTTTGAAAAAAATATTATTGAATGTGATTAAAATTAATTACAGCGATTAAGAGAAAAAATTGCTTAATAAGGGACTAAACCATAAACTTAAGGGCCAAAATGACTTATAAACATGTCAAAAAGAAATTTTATGTTCATATATATACCATATAATCCCTTTTATTTAATTTTTCCCATTATTGGATCCACTTTTCATAGTAAAAACGTGGGTGGAATTCCCTTTTCAAAAACTTACAAGAATACCACTCCTCCACTATAAAAAGGCACTCACCCCTCCCACTTATTCACACATATCAAGTCATTCAGATCAAAAAAAAATGCTCAAATAAGATTCAAAAATATATAAAATAATCTTATAATCCTCACATTGTGTATAAATCATACCAAATAAGTATTTTGGTATAAACCAAAAGGAGTTACCCAATTAAGAGGTAACATTTTCCAACAATCACTTTATTTTTATTTATTTATAAACTATATAAATTATACTTATTACATGATTAAATAATAACCCAATTATTCTAAACATACTTATATGTTTTTATTATAAGGTTTAAACCCACATTTACACACACTTCCATCTAATGGGTATGAACTTACCGTTTATGTGTACGACGAACTACCACCTCACAGAAAAATGTTGCCCGTTCTTCATTTACCACATATTATGGTTGGTAATCATTATTTACACACTATATATATGTTATTTATAATTTATTTATAATTTTTTAATTTTTATATAACACATACCTTTATGCACTCCATTTTTTGGGAATACGATAACATCGTTTGTGGATGTGTGGACTACCACCTCCTCAAAGTGATGTGATTCATTCACACTATACATGGAATGTATAAAGGATGATTTTAATAAAAATATGTGACATATATGAAATAAATATGACATTAGAATTATAATATATATATATATAATTTACTTATTATTCTTTTTATACAATAAAGAAATGAAAGTAGCGTTAATCCGTACGTACGAACTATCGTTCTCATGAACGATGCATTTCATTTATTATCTAAAAATATTATAGATTATTATAAATACATATATAATAAATATATGTGATAATTAAATCATGGTTTAAATTCTTTATATTATGAAATCATGATCTATGTAAGAATAATAATAAGTAACTAGTTAAAACATGCTTGAGAAACTGGGAATTAACACATGAAATAGTGAAAATAATGAAAGAATATAAACAAATAAGTAATAAGATATCATAATAAGATCATATATGATATAATAAATATTAATAAAATTCTATAACATGTTTAAAACCATTTTAAAAGAGGTTAAAGGATGTTCACCTGAAAGGAAATGCATGGAAAGGGATTTTCATATTACTTTTTAAATTTGTAAGATAAATGTCATATTCACCACTTAATTATTTTTTGTGGTGTATATACTTACTATATTTATATATATTATATCATGAATTATTTTAAATTCATGTTATTTTCATTTTAAATTTGAATTATTTATTCTAATGGGATTTAAATTAAAAGTTACCAAGTGGTAAATAATTTCATAACCCGATTCCTTTTCATTAGGTTATATTACTTCCTTGTTGTCATTAATATTTTAAGATTCTGTGTTTAATAAATTTATATATATATATTGTTTTTTACACTTTTTTATGAAGATTAACATTTTAAAGACATAATATATTAATTTACTGATTTCCACATCAACGTTATGGTATTTTCAAGGGTTTACTTCACAATCTCATTTTTTTCAGGATTGTTTACAATTATATTTACATTAGAGGAAATTATTGGATCATTGTTTAATAAAACATTTCACTTTATTATCCTTTTTTTATTCATGAATTTTTCTAAGTAATAGTTTCATTTTCCTATTCTTCAGCACTCAAAATTTTTAGAAAATATTTTTAAGAAACTCGACTTCATTTCTCTCTTTAGTCAGAGAACCTGTAATAAAATAAAAACTATGTTTTATAAAAATGTTTTAATTTTTTTAACCTTTAAAAAATGATTTATTAAATAAATTTTTACCTTTTTTTATTTTTACAAATGTTTTCAAATGAATATTCTTATCGCTTTCTGAAAAATTATTTTTTATATCCTTTTTACCACGCAAAAGAAATGTTCTTTTTACCTTGCACGACATGTAAAAATTTACATTCTGTTAATTATTTGAAGATTCCTTTTCATGATTAAAAGTTTAGTTTTATAGAAAATATTTTCAAAAGTTATTTTCAAATAAAAGTATTTTCAAAAGGATTTTCAAAATAAAAAGTATTATTTCCTCAAGAATGTTTTTAATAGATCTTTTTTTGTATTTATATTCAAAAATGACAAAAACCCTTTATTATTACTCTAATTGGGATATGTTATATTGATACTATCCTTATTATTAATCTCGTATGGTTTATGATTTATTTGGGAAAGGATAATATTGATATTCAATTCCTTGATTCCCTTTAGTCTCCTTGAAATATTTGATTTCCTATGATCATTAAACATTTGATTTCCCATAATTATAAAATATCATTTATCAGGGGTATGTTTATTGTCTAAACCATATATCATTTCTACATACAATTTTTACTTTGAAATTTATTTTATTTACTGGGTAAATATTGATAAATTTGTATCCTTTACTTAATATGGATATTTTATAAGTCCCTTTCTGTATTTGATATATATGGAATGATTTGGACATGCACTATATGGTTTAGGGGCCAGTTAATTAAATACCTATGGGTTGAGGACCATTAAAATTAATCCCATCAATGCATCATCAGTCTCATAAGAAAAAATTAGTTAGAAAAAACCCTTAGAGTTTGTTTCTAAGTAGAATTGATGGGTTTTTACCCATATATTTAAAATGTATTGTGAAAGGTATCGACATTAAAGGTATCATATGATTGGGAAACATGGCGTATATTAATTAATCATTTCCTTCACTATTATTCAGTATTTATTATACATGATATTTTCACTATGAAAAAGTCTATAGATTCATTTTATACAAATTTTATTGATTAAATGGAGTGTGTTTCTATTTCTTACCTCTCCATATTGATTATGAATTATCCAGTTATTTTAAATGGAAAATGTTTTTAGTTATTTGACTTGCCATATTTTTTATGCACTTCATTCTCAGTTTATTGATAACAAGGTGTGTGTTTTATATTTTTTACCTTGATATATTGACTATTCTCATTGATTCATTATTTATTCAATTGTACTTTACCCTTACTGAGAATTTGAGATCACCCTTATTTTATTTCATTTCCCCAAGATTCCATGAAGTGTGCTAAGAAAGATATGCAAGGATAATATATATGGAATAATGTTATTATCCTTGAAAGAGAAATTTTTTTATTGTAATTAGTGTATTCTTTAATTAATACAAGACTCATTCATGTATCTAGTTTACCAAGACTACTGAACAGTTCGGTCCTTTGGGACATGATTTACTTGTAAATTATGCCAATGTAATGGTATCATGAAACCATTTTCGAGATTTTTGGGGCTGAAGAACTACAATTAAGGGATAATCCAAGGAGCATGGAGTTGAGCTAGTTTTTAGAATCTACTATACTCACTATTAGTGGATGTGTATTTTTAGGTCATGGTCATGCTGTGCGAAGGAACATAACCCATAAAACATTCTAGAAAGGTCTGTTGGTGATCTTAGGTTCACCTTCTCTTCTTCTACTATATGTAATGCTTTGGGGAAGACAAAAATTGGTGTATAGACATGAGGGTCTCTAAAATATTTTATAAACATGATGGTTTATCACTTTTCATAATGAGATACCGTTTTCATCATATCTCTTAATTTTATGCTCCTTTGAACTCTTCTTTACTACACTCTCCTTTCTTCAATGCCTGATGATATAAACACCTTAATGTAAGTGTTGATTCTTTTTATTAAACAATATCAAATCAACAACAACTCTTACTTCTAGTTGAGGATAATTACAAACTAGAATTATCATTTTTCGATCTCCTTCTTCTATAGACAGATATAAAAATTATATTCATTCTCCTTATTCTGTCAATACTTCTCTTGCACCAACCCAGATATGTCAGTGAATTATTATATGTGGACCTCCTATCATTCTTCTATGAATCTCAGATTTTTTCTTACTCCTCTATTCTCTTAATTATTTTCACTAAATATATCAACATCACTCAGTATTTTTAAGAACTATTATATGAAGTTTTATAATATTTCTATCCAAACCTTAATTTGAGAGTTGATTTCACGACCCATCCCCCAGGGCCCATGTTGTGACTACCCCAAGCCCTCCTTCCATAGGCCAGGGGTTGGGGACAAGAACCGAAAGGCGTATTCCCTAAAATGGGAAGTTATTGACTTTATAAACTTAAAACTCACACAAAACAAGAACACATCAAGATACAAGCACACAGTAAACTATATAGTAAAACAGAGTGTGTATAGAAAGTAAAGGGGCCGGAATACAAGCCCAACTGCAAAGTACATGTAAAATTGGAAAGTACAAGTAAAAATGAGAACAACTCTTGTGAACACCCTCCTAGTATCCTACCAGAAGGGTAGGTACAAATCTTGAACAGTCATCTCTGCAAATCGCCTCCTCTAAGGTCCACCTCTGAGCAGTCTCCTATTTAGGTACCCTCGTCCTCAGTCAGCACTGTCTGTCGTCTGCACCTGACACAACAAGGTACCGACATAGCCCATGCAGGGGTGAGTATAAAAATACTCATTAGAGACCCCAAGAACCCCGAAGGTCTCTCAAATCCACAAAGGATAAACCGAAAAACATGGAAACATTAGTCAACCCTACTTAGGTATATGTCCATACATATACCTAAGTTATCAAGATATACTCATCTCACATAGGAGGAAAGAATACCACAAAGGTAACAACATGAATATATAGTACCAAATAGGTACACCATGAAGATTTAAGACTCAGATCACATTGGTATAAGTGAATTATAGAAGTAAAAATGATTATTCGTGAAGCTAGATCATCTTACTCTGTCAAGAGGCACTAATGATGATTATATGGAGTCTGAACCACATAGGATCAATAGGTACTAACCCCCGTAATGAATTACACAGGATCTGACCCACATAGGATCGATATGTGCTAACCCACACAGGATTACTGAGCACTAACCCACATAGGATCTGACCCACACAGGATCGGTATGCGTTGACCCACACATGATCGCTGAGCACTGACCCACACAAGATCTGACCCACACAAGATCAGTATGCGCTGACCCACATAGGATCTCTGAATGCTGAACCACACAGGATAGATAGGTACTAACCCCCACAATGACCTACAAAGGATCCTACCCGCCCAGATTTGATATATAACTAACCTCCGTATTATCCGTCTCCAACCTCCACCTCACTCCCAGCCACCGGATTCCACGCACTCAATGCACTCGAGTTCTATAGAATCTGTCCCTCGAGATATCGGTCATTCTTTGACCACCACGAAATCCCATGGATAAGTATCCCAAAGTTCTGTCATGTCATAAGGGATCCAACACAACAGACGACGCGTTAATCGGACGCCCGGTCTGTAAGTTATTAGCCTTTCCGCTCTGAGGGATCGGTTGGATTCTAGGTTTGATCCAACCCAGTCATACTCCAAATTTATCCAAAACTCAGATGGAGTATACCAAAATGACCGTATCGATCTAAGGAATCTGGTGTCATAGAAAGTTTGTCAAACAGATGCTCAGTTCTCAAGTTGCGGCCAAAAAGGTGAAATTGGGTCCGGATGGGCCCGTGTCTGGTCTGACCCGGTCGGACCGACCCAGCCTGGGACGACCTGAACTAGTTCAGGTTGACCCGACCAGATTCGGGTCTGGCCTGGTTTGACTGGGCCGCAGTGGGCTCGGCTTGCTGGGCCGTGGTCCAGCCCGATCTGCGAAGTGGGTGGCCCGGCCAGGCCCGTTGGTGCGCGGCTCGGTGCCGTAGCCCGTTAGGGAGGCCCATGGTGCAGCCCGTTGTCTGGTAGACTACCGTGGTGGGTTCCCCCCTAGCTGATTCCTAGGATGGAGGCACCTCCCAGGTCACCCGAACAGCCAAAGGGACGTTCGGTTTTTGGAAGCGGGACCCACCAGAGAGGGTCCTACTCAGTGCGCCACGACCAGCTGGTCCTCCTCCTCCCAGTGGTGCGACAATGCTGCTGTCCTCCATGGTTGGCTGGGTGCTTCCCGCCCTTTGGCATCAGCTACGACCAAGCGATCGCAGTCTCCTGCTCCGGCAATGCGGACGCGCATCGTCACTTTGCCACGCGGCCAGCCAGATGCCGGCCGCCACCCTGCTCTACCACGACCAATGGGTTGTGGCCTCCTGCTCAACCGGCGGCGCAGACGTGCGCCGCCCCACCTTCCTTCCGACAGACAGGGTGCTGACTGCCGCCTTCTTCCGAAAACCATCATTGCTTTGTTCCAAGACTAAAAATTACGTCGTTCGCATATTTACGATCCTTGGGTTGAGGGATCCGCGTCCATATGTTGTGCTCTACAAAACTTTTTGTTTCCAACGTCATTAAATATTTGGCTTCAAAGAATGCATGAATAACAAAAGATAAGAGGCAAGGTATATGTGCGGGATGATGGCCATGTTAGTTTGTCCATCATCATTGTGAATCCAGAATATGAATAATTATGAAATAAATTCAATCATAATTTAAAATAAAATCCCCTATCTTGACGTTCTTTAGAGGTGTTGTGAGGAAGGATATGAAGTCGATGAAGGGGCGTAGGCATTTGTCACTCCTAAAACTCACTTCCAAACCACGCTCTAATGTCAACGTTCTTGATTCGAAGAGTTGTTCTTCATTAGAGAATAATTATTTAAAGGTTCTCCCAAGATCTCCTTTGCCAACGGTTCCTAACAAAGAAGTGATGAGCTAACGTTAATTTAGTTAATTCAATTAACGTTGGCACATAAAGTTGGCACAATAAATTGAGAAGATTCCAAAGGTTAACTCACATTAAAGTGGGAGTTCAAGGGTTGGGTGGTCCCCACCACTAAATTCAAATGGGAGGTTTCATGCTCAGGTGGTCCCCACCACTAAATTCAAAAAGGGAGTTTTCAATTCCAAAAATGAAATAAAGAATGTTTAATTTATTTTCTCCCACAAAAAGTCTGAAAAATAATTTTCACCCTCGACATACTATGGTCGAGGTGAAGGTCTCCTTAAGCGAATATTGGCGCTGTGAGTTCAACAGTGTCCTCAGATTTCAATTTCGAGCACTGGTTCAAAAGTTATAAAACACCGCTTGTGCGTTTACTAAACGTACATGAAAAAAAAGTTTAAAAATTAATTCCGGGAACACCGGGCCTCAGAATCATGCGCCATAAATTTTTTCAGACTTGTAATATTTCTATTTAATTAAAAAAAATTACATGGAAAAATATGGGTCTTTACATTATCCCCACCATAGGGACTTGCATCCCCGAAATCCATAACACAAACTAGGGAAAATAGTGGGGGTACTGAGCATGAATATGAGCCTCTTGCTCCCATGTGCTCTCCTAGAAGTTCCCATGCTACCAATGAATGCACACCAGAGTTATCAACCACCCACGAAGGACTCTCTCCTTTCGATCCTCGATCTCTACTAGAACCTTCGAAAAAATCACCCCATCATCGATGTATAGCTTGCCCCAGTCAATGATGTGTGAAGGATCATGTATGTATCTCCTCACTTGGGATATTTGGAAAATTTAATGTCCCTAGTGAAACTGAGGTGGAAGAGCTAAGTGGTAAGACACCTCACCAACTCTGCTGAGGACCTGAAAGAGTCTGATGAACCTCAAAGATAACTTTCCACCTTGGCCAAATCTCCACAAATTTCGTCATGGTGAGACCCATAGAAAGACATGGTTTCCATCCTTGAACTCCAGAGGTCTCCATCTCCTATCATCATAGGATTTCTCCCTGATCTGTGCGGTCTTAATCCGCTCCTGGATAATATGCACTTTCTCTGTAGTATCCCGTACCATCTTTGGTCCCACAAGTGTTGACTCCCCTAGGTCAGTCCAGTATAGAGGTGATCTGCAAGGTCATTCGTACAATGCCTTGAATGGTTCCATACCAATAGTGGAGTGATAACTGTTGTTGTACGTGAACTACACCAAAGGAAAGTGATCCTCCCATCTACGACCAAAATCAAGGACGCAAGCATGTAGTATATCCCCGAGGGTCTGAATAGTCTGCTTTGTCTGACCATCTGTCTGAGGATGGAAGGCGGTGCTCAACCAAAGTTGCATTCCGAATGCCTCCTGCAACCCCTTCCATAGCCGAGAAGTAAAATGTGCATCATGATTAGAGATAATCGTAGATGGAACTCCATGAAGTTGTACAATCTCCTCTACATAGAGGCATCCTAAGCTCTCTACTGATCCCTGCTCTGTGATAGGTAGGAAGTGGGCCGACTTGGTGAGTCGGTCAACGATCACCCAGATAGAATCATGATCCCTGGTCGTGTGTGGAAGTCCTTCCATGAAGTCCATTGAAATTCCATCCCACTTCCAATCTGGCACCTTTAGTGGCTAAACTAATCCTACTGGAACCTGATGCTATGCCTTCACTTGCTGAAAAGTGAGGCACCGAGAGACAAACTCTGCCACCGCTTTCTTCATTCCCGACCACTAGTGCTGATGATGAAGGTCCTGGTACAACCTCACCACTCCTGGATGTACTTTTCACGAACTAGGCTGGGTCGCCATCCGACCTGGCGCTCAACCCGGTCCGTGACAAGACCCGAGGGGCGTTCCGAATCTCCACGGGCTGGCACAAGTGCTTGGGCATCAAAAATAAAACAAGGGAATGATTTACCCAAATTAAACATACTAAAACAACCAACCAAAAACTAAAAATTCAGATATGATAAATTTAGTCAAACATGCCCTTCAAAACTTTCAAATTTAATGATTTACAACGTTATAAAAAACCACAAAGTACTATAATAGAGGAGTAAAAAAACTATATAACAAACCTCCACACAATAAGAGAGGTGCAACTTCCACAAGCTACCAACAAGGACCTACATGATAAGGTCACTAATGACATGAACCACCATCATTGAGCACGATTCCTCAACCTGGGATACACAAGAAATAGAATCTACATACACCCAAAGGTTTATATAGGGGGTAATCCAAGGGCCCAATAAGATACCACCATAAAAAGATATTTCATTCCACAAAATCAAAAAGATAATTTAACATGTTTATTAAAATCCATGCTTTTAAAACACTTAAGGAAAACATTTACCAACTGATATTTAAAAATTAACACTTGAAGAAAAAACCTTTCAAAAATTCTATTTTAAAGCAGAAAAGAAAAGTTATAAAGATCACACACACACCCAAGTGGTCCTATGTATGATAACAAAAGGAACCATGTCATGAATAATAGATCACCATGGGTAAATCCCCTAAGGGTCATCTATCTCGTGTGGGTACCTAGAACCTCATACCTTGGTGAAAAGTAACCATAAAAAATATCTGTTCTCATGCATGAGACACTAGGTTGGAGCATACCCATAACCTAGTCATCTTGTCACGTAAAACTTTCTAAGTGAACCATGTTCAAAACCCCTCCATTCACTAGCATACTAGTTTCGATCCTCCCACCTAGATACCCAGGGTTTCCCTTGTGCTTAAACAAGTTCCATATGTTACAAAGTACCAATTGTACTTAAAAATGTTATTTACACTCATAATTTCCACTTTGAAATAATACACACACCAATTCTTTCTTCAAACACCATTTTCAGCACTTAGAAATTCAATAAACCATTTTAACCATTAAATATGGAACTAAGAAAAATTATAAAATAATTTCAAGAAATCCCACATGGCTTTGTACACACAAAAACTCACCCGAACCCCACACATAAAACATATAACATGACAAACCCTTCAAAAATGTATTTTTCATTACCTAGAAAACTTAATAAACCATATAGACAATTTTTGCAACACTTTCAAGAAGCATAATAGGACTTTACACCAAAAAAACAATCAAAATAACCTCTTTAAGATCAAAATCACATTACAACATCTTTCAAACATGGTTTGCATCGCATTCACAATTCAATAATCCACTTAAAAAATTTTCCAAACAATTTCAATGGTTCACATCAATATCGACACATCAAAACAATCCATTTTACATCTAAAATCTCATTGAAATACACACACACCTAAAGTGACCTGAAAAATAATTTCACACCAAACAAACAAACCCAAAAAAAATTTCCAACCATGTTTTTCATTACACAATGAATTAAAACCCACTTACACAATTTATAAAACACCCAAAAGCCACACCAAGATTTAACACAAGGTCTCACTTAACAATACAACAATTTTTACATGAAAAAACCATTTTAAAATAAAGTGCACATAAAAACATATTTTTCATCTCTCAAACAATTAATTAAACATTTTGAAGCATTTATAAAATAACACACATATACGACAAGACTATATTATTTAGTAAATACAATTTCATCAAACGAGCATGCAAAAAAAATCTAAAACATAGTTAGTAGAATGTAATTAAAGCATAGAACATATTAAAATTACTAAAAAAACATATTAAATTATCTAAAAAATGCAAGGGAATGGAACCACCTACCTCAACGTTAAAAACCCCAAAATTGGTAGGAAAACTTCAATCACACCCTAGTCACACCACGAGGGAAGCAAAGTGAACCCTAAAAACATAATATCGGACCAATAGCTTCAAAAACGATCCAAAACACACAAAACCATAAATAAAAAATTTACCAAAATGAAGGAATAAACTACTGGAGGGAGGCGTGTGCGGCGGTGGAGTCACACGAGGGAGGCAGTGAGCTCGTAGCTGCCGGAGGAGGGAGACATAGCTGGTTCAGTGCACCGCACAAGGAGGTAGTTCTCTGGGGGCTCAACTGAACAGGTCACTCGAGGGGGGTTCATGGGGGCGGCACGAGGTGGTGTAAGGGGAGTCGGGACGTCAGAGCATGGTCACTGGAGGGGTGCGGGGTGCCAGAGGTGAGAAGTGTCGGAGGAGGCGTTGACCATGGAGGGGGCTGGTCCGGTGGACGGCGCACGCGAGGAGGAGGGAAGGGAGGGAGGTGCAGCGCAACCCAGGTGGGGAGAAGGGGTGATTAGTCAATAAAAATACATATTTTAATTACATTTTAATGGTATTAAATGTTCATTTTTTATCTTTTGGTCCTGCGTTAGTGGATTTTAATTTTGAACATCGATTCTTATAATTTGTGAACTTCATGCCTAATGTACACCAATTTAGCCCCACTGATTCATCTGATTTTATGGATTTTAGTCATCCATATTTTAGCTTTATATTTTTTTAACTGTTTCTAAACTTAAATATGAACATTTTTCATTCAGGTATCAATGGAGGATTCATAAAGGATGATGAAGATATTTGGAGATGAATGGAAGAAATTCTAGAGAAGGAAGATTGGACATCATCCCACTGATGAGAATGTGGGACCCATATTACAAACCCAATTAATCCAAAATTTCATGGGATTATATAAGAAATATATAGGAACAAATCCTTCTTTAGGATCCAGTGATAATTCGGCCTCCATTGTGGTTATTTAGGGAGCCCAAGTTGAAGATAAAATTCTGGGCTAGATTCTGCGGCCCAGAAAAATATCCTACCATTGTACACATATCTCGTTAACCATAAACTATTTTGGGCTGACACTATACATAAAGTTAGGGGACATCTAGATAATCATTGTTTTCTTCTATGACCCACTCCAATTCGGCTATATAGAAAGTCTTACAGGCGCATCTGTTCGGTGGAAGTAAGCTGGATGCCACCTAGGGTAAAGGGTGGAAAAGTCTCCTCTCCCTTAGTTTCCACCATCCTAGGCCTACCATACTCAAGTGGGATATTTTGTACTATTGGAGGATCGACCCAAGGCTCATAAAATGCCTATTTATGACATTTTTTGTGGAGAAGTTTATCATCTTTTGTGCTTTGTTCAATTGTAATTTTATGCTGTGATTTTGTTGTCTCAAATTTGTCTTTCACATGTAAGTTGTTCAATTCACTTTAGTTTCTTAATAAAAGTTCTTCTTTTCCTATTATTATGTTGTTCTTCATATCACTTTAATACCGTTGGTTCAAGGTTTGAATTTATTCGCACCAAACCTTGTGAAATTATTCACACAACGGTGGAGTGATCTTTTTCTTTTTATTGTTTTATTTAATTCTTCAATTCCTCCCTCATGAGTCTACTTATCGCTTCCATTGAAACCATAACATCAATGGAGGGATAAAACACTTATGGTTTGATACAAGAGAGAAGAAAGGGGATGTATTAAATGTTATTTATCACCCCATTAATGTCTAATCACTTCTTTAATTGAGATTTTTATTTGATGATTTTTAAACTCCATCGTCCTTGTTGAATTTAAGGCCACACACTTCAAATGCTAATACGAACCTTTACCTTGAAGTGCTCAAAACTTTGATCCTTCAAGTGTATAGGTTATTATTATTAAAGGGTGTAGGTATTAAACTATTAAGTGATGATATTGTTTTATCTTCTTAAATGAACCCATCTCAAATATAATAAATTGAAATCATTGAAAAGGAAATACGTCCAATCCACCCCAAGTGATAACCTAGGATCAACTCACTCTTTTAAATTGAATTCACTTAAGTCTATTAGAGTTAATTTAAAACCATCTTAAATCAACCCAAGTTGGACACTTCATATCCAAAAACAATCCATATAATTTACATGTATATAGGTTACTTCTTAGGTATATGAGGATTTGATAACCCAAGATAAACTACAAGGACCATTCTACCTACATCTCTTGGGTAAATTTGAGTGTGAATTAAATTTTGGTGCCATTTATGGGGACCCAAGTAAGTCATCTAAACACCCATTCTATTCTCACCCATTTCTTATTTTCTCATCCAAATTATCTTATATTGTCCCTTTCTCATTTTTTTCTTCTGGCGCATGTCCGCCTACACCCGTGATCAATCAAACCGTCTAGTTAGGGTGGATAGTCCTGGGGTTGGGGAGTCAAGGACACCAAGGGAACTCTTTACATTATATCCTAATATTCCTAATACCCCAGAGTCCAAAATTGAGCCCATTTAAATGGAAGGTCTTCAAAGAAACCAACTCATAAACCCGGGTGGAAACAAAAATGGAAACCCAAATGAGGCAACCCCAAACTTGGGGAATGCAGTTGATCAAACCATGAATGACTACCTCACACCTTCCTGGACCAATGCCCCCTCATGCATTAGACACAACTCCCTAAGAGATTCCAACTACATATTTAAACCTGATGTCCTAAAAAATCTTCCCACATTCCATGGAATGGAGTCTGAGATGCCCTACCTTCACATTAAGGAGTTCAATGACATTGTAGAAACCATGTGTCCCCCACATCAACTAGAATCAGCTAAGATGAAGATATTTCCTTCTTCATTAAAGAATAGAGCTAAAAATTGACTAAAAAACTTGAGACCATCATCCATCAACTCTTGAGACCAACTACAAAGAGAATTCTACAAAAAATACTTTCCCCACCACAAAACAATTGCACTTAAAAAGAGTATCCAATTTTTTTTTTGAAAAAGAGGGAGAGTAATTCTATGAAACATGGGAGAGGTTTAAAGACACTATAAACATGGTTCCACACCATGGTTTTTCTATTCCTGAACAAGTGATAATTTTCTATGAAGGGTTGGGTCCGGGGAACAAACAATTCATTGACATAATGTGTAATGGAACCTTTAAAAACAAAGCCCCAAATGATGCTTACAAGTATCTAGAAAGCCTTTCTAAACAAAACCAAACATGAAGAGCTTCAACTTATTCTGAAAAGCCACAAAGAACTACTGGAATTCATACACTTAGAGAAGAGGAAATCCTTAGGGCTAAGCTTGCAGCACTCTCTAGGAAGGTTGAAGAGATAGACCATAGGAAAGTCCATGAAATCCAAACTGTTGACCGTGTTTACACAATTTGTGACAAACATGACCATAAGACAGACAACTGCCCAACCATTCCATCCATCAAGGATGTCTTTTTTATGAGGACGCCCAACGTAAGTAAATGATTTGAACTTTCAAAAGACTCAATAGCAAAATAACTTCAACCCAAGGTATAATGACCACCCAGGCTTCTAATGGAAAGATAACAAAAAACCTAGCCAACCACAGGGACAAAATCCTTACCCCCATCAGAACTACCAAACCCATAACCAGTTCCAAACCCAACCTATCCAATACTAACAACCACCAGTCCATTTTCAACAAACCATCCCACATCCAAAATATCCCCCCGAGATAAACCAATCTTCTCAAGCACCAACCCAAACTATTCCACAAAGCCTACTAGAAAAACTGTGAAAACAAATGGAAAGGATGAACTTGGAAGTCTCTTACCTTAAAAAAGAACTTCAAACCATCAAAACTAGAAAGTCACCCATGACTACTTAGGCGGTTACATCCTCAACTTAAAGGGGATAGTCAAGTTTTACTCAAACAACTCACGAACAACTAAAGGCTATCACTGTTTTAATAAGTGGTAAATCAATTGAGAAACCTGAAAAAATAATTTAGAACCCACCTGAAGATTCAAGCTTGGATGAAAATTCAAATGAACCAAATTATCAAACAAAAAAACACGATAACATTGTCAAAGAAACAATTCTTCAACAAAAAACCCCACAACCTGCACCATTTCCTCAATTAATGAGGGGGAAACCAAGCCTGAATTGAGTGAAACATTGAGGGAAGTCTTCTCAAAAGTCAAGTTGAACATTACCCTTCTTGATGCCATCCAAACCATACCTTCCTACTCAAATTACCTTAAGGACTTGTGCACTTTTAAAAGAATTTTTTCACATAAAAACCAAGTCCTTTTAGCTGATAATGTGAGTACCACCATTCAAGGGACCATTCGTCCTAAGTTGAAAGACCTGGGTTTCCCTTACATCAATGTTGAAATAGGAGAGAGAAAATTTGTCAAGTCCTTGTATGACCTAGGTGCTAGTGTCAATATCATCCCCAATGCTATGTACTTCCAGTTAGTCCTAGAAGAAATCCAACCCAAATCTGTCACACTTCAACTTGCTGATAGTAGCATTAGGGTTCCAAAGGGGATTTTAAAGGACATTCTCGTAAAGGTTGAAAACTTCATCTACCCTGCTAACTTCATTTTCCTTGACAACCATCCAAAATTATGAAATAAGGAACAAACCTCAATCATCCTTGGTCATCCTTTCCTTGCAACAATCAACTCTATTATCCGAGTCCGAAATGGGAACATGACCATCACCTTTGGAAACATGAGTCTAGACTTGAACATCTATAATGCAAGCTCACAAATAGGGGATGATGAGGACATTCATGAAGTAAACATGATAGGAAGCATTGATAATGAATCCATAGAACATCAAGGAATATTTGATGGATGTTTAAGTCAGGATGAGATTGATTTCCTTTGTTCATATGAAAGAAGTTTATCTCTTTGGCTTGAATCATTTTCAAATTGCTCTTATGATGAAGTCTTAGGTCCAAAAATCAGTGAAACCTTTCAAGAAACCAATTTCATGGAGACCACTCCAACTTCCTTCCCTAAATCTGATCAATAAAATCTAGTAGATGTAACTTCTACATGTGGGGAATCAATCCTATATAAAACTTTAGGAAATAAAATTGATCTTGATCCAATGTCCCAATCTTATGCTGAAATTCTGAACCAACCTGATCTTGAATTGAAGGAACTTCCTATTTCACTCAATTATGACTTCCTAGGGGACAATCAAACACATCCTGTTGTCATTTCTTCTTCTCTTGAAGCCAATCATGAGAGGATGCTTCTAGATGTCATTATAAAACATAATAAAGCCATTGGTTGGACCATGTCTGATATTCATGGGATTAAACCACTTATTAGGACTCATAGGATTATTCTGGAATCTGATTCAAAGCCATGTTGTCAACCTCAATGACGAATCAATCCTAATCTCATGGAGGTAGAAAAAAATAACTTCTGAAATTGTTAAAAGCTGGTATCATATATCCCATAACTGAGAGTGAATGGGTGAGCCCAATCTAAGTGGTTCCAAAAAAGTATGGAATCACAATGATAACAAATGAGTATGGAGAGATTCTTCCAACTAGGGTGAGTAGTGGCTGGGGAGTCTTCATAGAATATAGGAAGCTAAACTTGTTTACCAAGAAGGACCATTTCCCCTTACCATTTATTAACCAAGTCCTTGAGAGAGTGGCAGGTTATGCATTCTACTATTTCTTAGATGGGTACTCGGGGTATAATCAAATTGAGGACTCCCTAGAGGATCAAGGGAAGACTACATTCACATGAATATTCAGAACCTTTTCTTTCAAACACATGCCTTTTGGGTTATGCAATTCCCCTGGAACCTTCCTGCAGTGCATGATGGGAATATTCTCAGACATGGTAGGGGATTTTCTAGAGGTATTCATGGATGAATTCTCTGTGTTTGGTGATACATTTGTGGGATTTATGCAGAATGTGGAGAGAGTCTTTTCAAGATGTTAAGAAAAGAATCTGGTCCTAAACTGGGAAAAATACCATTTCATGGTTAAATAGGGACTATTTCTAGGCCATATGGTCTCAGGTAGGGAGATTGAAGTTGATAAAGACAAGGTTGAAATCATTTGTCACCTTCCATCACCCAAAACTGTCAAGGAAGTGAGGTATTTCTTTGGACATTCTGGTTTCTATAGAAGATTCATCAAGGACTTTAGTTCAATCTCCCGTCCCCTTTGTACTCTCCTAGTAAAGGATGCTCCATTTGTTTGGACAGAAAGCTATAAAGATTCATTCTAAACCCTGCAATCCTTTCTCACCTCTCCTCCCATTATGAAATCTCCAAATTGGAACCTTCCTTTCAAACTTCTGTGTGATTCTAGTGACTTTGCTGTAGGAGCTGTGTTAGGATAACGTTGTGATAAAACTCCTTATGTCATTGCTTATGCAAGAAAATCCTTAAATTATGCCCAAATCAACTACACCACTATTGAAAAGGAGTTACTTGTTATTGTGTTTTCCTTAGATAAGTTTAGGTCCTACCTCTTAGGATCCCCCATCATTGTGTTCACTGACCATTCTGCACTAAAATATGTCTTCCAAAAACAAGATGCTAAGGCTAAACTGATTATGTGGGTCCTTCTCTTACAAGAATTTGACCTCACAATCAAGGATAAAAAGGGAGTTAAAAATGTTGTAGCTGATCACCTCTCTATGATGGAATTCAAATACAAATAAAATCACATTTCTGTGTCTGATTCATTTCCTGATGAACACCTATACTCTATGAGTGACTGCCCTAGGTATGCTGACATAGACAATTTCTTAGTTATAGGAGTAATTCCAAAATTCTTAGGGTCTCAATCTCAAAGGAAATTCCTTTATGATGTTAGAAACTATGTGTTTGATGATCCATACCTCTATAAGTTCTGCCCTAACCAAGTCATTAGGAGGTGTGTCCCAGAATCTGAACAAGAGTCCATCCTTAAATTCTGTCATAGTGAGGCATGTGGAGGTCACTTTTCCTCTAAGAAAACTTCAGCTAAGATTATTCAGGGTGGTCTCTTTTTTCCCACCCTCTCAAGGGACTCCTACACATTTTGTCAAAGATGTCTTAGATGTCAAAAAGTAGGGTCCATCATAAAAAGGAATCAAATTCCACTCACTCCCATCTTAGTGGTTGAAATCTTTGACTGTTGGGGAATTGATTTCATGGGTCCCTTCCCAAACTCTAGGGGATATCATTACATTCTCTTAGATATTTATTATGTCTAAAAATGGGTTGAGGACATTCCCAAAAAATCCAATGATCATCAAACTATGATTATATTCTTAAAAGAAAACATCTTCTCTAGATTTGGAATTCCTAGGGCTATCATTAGTGATCGTGGAACTCATTTTTACAATCATCCATTCTCATCACTCATGGAAAAGTATAGAATTTCTCACAAAGTGTCTATTGCTTACCACCCACAGACCAATGGTCAAGCTGAGTTAGCCAATCGAGAAATCAATTTTTTTTAGAAAACTGTTAATCCATCTAGGAAAGATTGGTCGATCAAACTCTTAGATTCCCTTTGGGCCTATCGAACCACATATAAAACCATTTTAGGAATGTCCCCATATTGGTTAGTTTATGGTAAAGCATGCCATTTTCCAGTGGAGATTGAACATAAGGCTTTTTGGGCAATTAAGAAAATGAATTATGACCTCTCATTGGATGAAAAAAAGGAAATTAGATCTCAATGAAATTGAGGAACTTAGGATGGAGGCTTATGAAAATTAAAGGATCAATAAAGCTAAAGTACAAGCCTACCAATCTCAAAATCTTAAAACCGAACACATTATACTGGGTAAACCAATTCTTTTGTATAGTTATAAACTTCATTTACACCTGGGAAAGTTGAGGTTTAGATGGTCAGGTCCATACATAGTGCATAAGGTGTACCCCCATGGGGCTGTAGAAATTCAATATCCCACCAATGGTCAAACATTTAAAGTTAATGGTCATAGAGTCAAACCATTCATTCAACCATTCCAAAAAATGAAGTTGATTAAAAATTGAGTGAACCCACCTTATATGTGGAAAATACTTAAATAATTAAAGGTCTAAGTCGAGCTAGCGATATTAAACCAAAGCACTGCATGGGAGGCAACCCGTGATTTTCATCTTTGTGGATCATTTTTTTAAATAAGATTAATGAATCATTTTGATATTTAAAAAAATATACTGTTGACCTGTTCTTCTATTATGAGTATGGATGGGTATGAAAGGGGATCACCATATTCATCCGTGTCACGTGGTGTGATCCTTGAGTAATACCTTACCCAAAAATTTAAAAAGAAGACAATGTATCATCAATTTATTTTATGTGTTTGTAGGTTAAAATAAAAATAAAAAGAAATAAATAAAAATATAATAATAATAATAATAAAAGGCACACATTGTGGGTCATGGGTCAAACCCCATCACAACCGGCGAAGCCATGGGGATTCGAACCTGAGACCAAAGGGAGATAGAGGAACGCGCTTACCACTAACCTACAATTTTTTTGTGCTTTCTTATTCTATAATTTATATATATATAATTAGATTTTACTTTATTTATTATATATATATAGTTTATTTTCTCTTCTCCACCAGGGAATTCTCAGAGTGACATCGAGATCAAGGGACTAAATTGGAGTAGCAAGAACTTCAACTTCAACCACCAGGTGACTTCATTTCATGATCCTCATATATCAATTTCCTTTTTGAACTTCCCTTATCTGCATATACTCTTTCTAAATTTTCATTTCTTCAAACACTGGGTACATTGTTATTTTAAGTTGGGGGGGGGGAGATAAAACAAAAAAATTATTTTGTGTAAAAAAAAAATGAATGATTTGAACAAAAATTTGTGTAAATGGAAGGAAATATTCCATTAACTTTGAACATGGTAATACACATTGCACACTTTGAAACTTAATATCAAATAATTTAGCATGCACCAATTCTGATTTTAATCCTTGTATAATTTCATGAGCATAGATTTTTGAAAGTGTGGTTGTCCAACGTGATATTTCATCATCTATATTTTCATCAAAATAAAAAAAAGGATCACAATGCACGTCCTTTGGATAGTGGGGTATTATTTTGAGTTCATGGGGTCCCCTAAATAAATATCATAGGTTTGGTGATCATTTTAGTTTTAATATGAGTATTCAATAAAAAAAATTAACTAAAAAAAACAATAAATTTGCACGTAGAGCAATGAAATGACCTAATGCGCGGCTTTCGGCACTTGGGGATTGTAACTCCATAGTTTTCTGGCCCAGAGTTAGTAATTTTATCCCTATTTTTGGTAATTTGAATTTGTTTTTGACTGAGTTAACTCTTATTGATGCCCTAGTATATGGGATTCACTTGTTTCCCTAAGGTCTTTAAGCCTAGGAGTCATCAGCAAAGTCTCGCTATAGGGGTTGACTCTTTTGAGTGCAATTTCAATTACCATGGAAAAATTGCAAAATAATAATAATAATAATAATACAATAAGAAAAATAAAATACTCATTTTAATATTGAAATGTGATTCCACTTAGAGCTTCCATCATTTCCCCCTTGAATAAAGATGAACCCCCCATGTCTATTGTGATGCACAACACATCCTCATACTTAATTGATATTGGATGAAATATGACAATGAATTTGAACAAAGGAATGAGATTGGGATTGGGACCTTCTTATGAAACTATATTTTATTAAAATATTTTTATGAGTTTTATGATTGTTTGGTATAAGGGTTTTTGTGATCATTGTGTATTAAAATGTTTTTGGAAAAGGGAATTCAAATTTCTTATTGTTGAGATATATTTTGCTCGGGACTAGAAAATATCAAGTTGGGGGGGGGTGTGATTAGCCAATAAAAATAAATATTTTAATTACATTTTAATGGTATTAAATTTTCATTTTTGATCTTATGGGCCTGATTTAGTGGATTTTAATTTTTAACATCCATTCTTATCATTTTTTCACTTCATGCCAAATGTACACCAATTTAGGCCCAATGATTCATCTGATTTTAAGGATTTTAAATATCCATATTTTAATTTTATATTTTGGGAAATGTATCTACAATTAAATATGAATATTTTTCATTTAGGGATCAATGGAGGATTCATAAAGTATGATGGAGATATTTGGAGATGAATGGAAGCAATTCTAGAGAAGGAAGATTGGACACCATCTCACTGATGAGAATGTGGGACCCACATTACAAACCCAATGAATCCTAAATTTCTTGGGATTCTAGAATACATAACAAATCCTTATTCAGGATCTAGTGCTAATGTGGACTCCATTGTGGGTATTTAGGCGGCCCAATTTAAAGATAACATTCGGGGCCAGATTCTATGGCCCATAAAAATAGCCCACCAGTTTACACATATCTCGTTAACCATAAACTATTTTGGGCTGAAACGTTACATACGATTAGGGTACATCCGGAGATTATTTTTGTCTTATATGGACCACTCCAATTCTGCCATCTAGAAGGTCTTACAGGCACATCTATTCGGTGGAAGCAAGATGACTGCCACCTCAGGTCAAGGGTGGAAAAGTCTCTTCTCCCTTACTTTCCACCACCCTAGGCCTACCATACTCAAGTGGGATATTTTTTCATTTTGGAGGCTTGACCCAAGGCTCCCAAAATTTCTATTTAAGACATTTTTGGTGGAGGATTTTATCATCTTTGGTACTTTTTTCAATTGTAATGTTATGCTGCGATTTTGTTGTCTCAAGTTTGTCTTTCACATGTAAGTTGTTCAATTCACTTTAGTTTCTTAATAAAAGTTATTATTTTCCTCTTATTCTATTTTTATTCATATCACTTTGATACCTTTGGTTCAATTTGTGAATTTATTCACACCAAACCTTGTGAAACAATTCACACAACGGTGGAGTGATCATTTTCTTTTTATTGTTTTCTTTATTTCTTCAATTACTCCCTCATGAGTCTACTTCCCGCTTCCATTGAAACCATAGAATAAATGGAGAACTAACACACTTATGTGTTGATCCAAGGGAGTATAAATAGGATGTATTGGATGTTATTTATCACCCCATTAATGTCTAATCACTTCTTTAATTGAGATTTTTATTTGATGATTTTTAAACTCCATCGTCCTTGTTGAATTTAAGGCCACACACTTCAAATGCTAATACGAACCTTTACCTTGAAGTGATCAAAAGTTTGATCCTTCAAGTGTATAGGTGATGAGTATTAAAATGTGTAGGTATTAAACCCATAAGTGATGATATTGTTTGATCTTCTTAAATGAACCCATCTCAAATATAAGAAATTGAAATCATTGAAAAGGAAATATGTCCAATCCACCCCAAGTGATAACCTAGGATAAACTCACTCTTTTAAATTGAATTCACTTAAGTCTATTAGAGTTAATTTAAAACCATCTTAAATAAACCCAAGTTTGACACTTCATAGCCAAAAACAATCCATAGAATGTACGTGTCTGTAGGTTACTTCTTAGGTCTCTGAGGATTCGATAACCCAAGCTAAACTAAAAGGACCATTCTACCTTCATCTCTTGGGTAAATTTCAGCGTGAATCAAGGGGGCTTCGTGGAAGAGAGGGGAGGGAGAGAGAAATATAGTAAAGGAAACCCTAAAAAAATAAAATAAGAAATAAAATAAGTAATTAAAACTAACTTAAAACAATATTAATATTTATAATCACAATGACAAAAACATTATTAGTTTAATAAAAACTAAATTCCTAACCCTAAAATTATATGATTAATGATATTTATGATAAAATTAATATCTGTAATAATAATAATAATAATATCCCCAAATAGTAATAATAATATTATTATCATTATAAAAAATGTTTATTAATTTATTAACAAATATTTTTCATTTTATTTTTATTCTTATTCTTCCACAGGTTAAATTTTATTTCATAATTGTTAATTCATTTAATTTGGTTAATTTCACGATGGGAGGGTCACACAATGGCATTGGAAAAGTCACATGACTTTGTAATTATGCTTCGCCTGTGCGTCGCATGCTGTCAAGCCCCAAAAAACTCATTTATCGACAAAAACACCAAATCCAATCGGGACTTGGCCCGCACCTCGACGGAACGTTTCGAAGCCAAATAAAATAAAACAAAAAAAATATATTAACTTAATTTAATATTAACAATAATAAAAATTATTACAATATTAATAACAACTTAATTATTTTTTTATATTATTATCTCTATTAATAATAACAACAACAATATACTCAACAATAATATTGTAATTAAAATAGTCCTTTAAATTTTATTACACTTATCATTTTTATTTTATTTTTTATTTTACTATTCATGACATTCTATTTATCATCCTTGAACATCAAGTAGTTCATGTGGTGAGCCGGGAAAGGTCATGCAGTGACTCAGGTGAGGTCCCGCAGCTATGACCACGGTGCGCTGAATGCAGTCAAGGAAAAAACACACATTTTTAAATAACTTAAAAATTTCAAGGCGAGCCTCGACCTGAACTACCTAATTCCCAAAAAATTAATAAAATAAATAATTTAAAGACGATGGTGGGTGTGAAAAATCTCTCCACCATAGCACTTTCCATCCCCAGAAACCACAACTCAGGATGAACCACCAAAGCATAAAGCGAAACCCACTTAAGGTTCGAAAATAATTCCTACAAAAAATGAGTGAAAAGAGGAAAACGCATCGTGCTCAGAGAAAGTGTCTTAAATGAAAACCTCAAGAAACCCATAAAAATACTTTCCTCTATGTGTCACCTGCCTCAAGGGTTACAACACCTCTAGTTGACTGATTAAGGAAAGAAACTCTCACACCCACAGAAACCAACTTCACCAACCAAGACACCCCAAACACCATTAAATGAAAACCACGCCGTTTGTTTGGAAAAAACAAAAAAGATCAAACCACAAACAAAGAACACTCTTATCATCTACCACTGATCCATCTTTAGAAGAATAACCCAAATGAAAACACGGGGAAGACTAAAGTGGCTCCCCACCATTAGAAATAGGCTAGAATTGATTTACACACAGGGAATTTGAATGAGACCCACGGTGGGTCTCCCCACTATTAAGATCAACTAGCTTAAAAAGCTGAAACAACCGACATAGAAGGCCCAACATGAGATTAAATGAGGGATTCCTGCACAACTTAACACCCCACTGTAAGGGCTTGACCGCAAAACTCCAAAACACACAGAAGAAAACACTTAGTTTTTCATAAAGAAGTAGGGTCCTCATGACCCCTTCATCCAATTGGACCTCCTAGAACACAACAGATTCACAGAAAACTCAAACTATATTCATTTACCAAACTAAAAAAGGACACTGTACTGAGGTCCCTCACAACCTTGGTGGTTTCCTGACTACGTGCCAGCTTCACTCCGAGACCTATGGTTAGAGCTATGATGATTGAAGCATCTCCTACCTCGCAGTCAGGCTTCAGAAACCCCTCACACGAAACTTATCCTTAAAATGTCATGAATGACCATACCACGACCCAAACAACACCATCAAACACAGCCTGCTTTGGCATCCATTTTTGTCACAAAGCACTTCACCAAAATAAAGGGCACAGAAAAGGCCCAAATGCCCTTTTTAAAACAGCGACCCACACTGAAAACTCCAGACTGCTTCTGCTTTTCTCTGTAGGAATTTCTTTCACTGCTTCCATACATGACTTACAGACTTAACGATGTCAAACTCCACCATAAAGAACTTAGGCGACCTAAGAAACCAAAGTTTATTCCCACTCCTCTCACATATTCTCTCCCGCTGCAAGAGGATCCACTAGACCTAAAAAATATAGGTGAATTCATATTCTGATGTTAAAGAAGAAAAATTTCTTACACTGATCAACTAGAGGATCCGCCCATGGAGAATTACCCGTGGTTACACTTCAACCATGCAATAACTCTTTATGGGGGCGTACACTAGCTGAAGAGGATACCCAAGAACCCGATCAAACCATTCCTATTTTAAAATTTGATTCTCATAGTTTTCAAATAAGGGTTTTCAAAAAAAAAGTTTTTGGGACCAAAGGAGACACAAGATGATTCAAGTGAAAACTAGTGTCGATGGGAGACTAAGACATATGGTTGGCGGTCATACGTTGATCACAACACCGTCACAAAGAGTATTCTAGGACAATGTCACTGGCTCCACATGGTTTTCCAAGCCCTGCGATCTCGATGAGACCATTGAACTCACTCCCTTTTCATTTCCCCCAAACAAGATTAACTATAAGGACCAAAGACTCAGACAAACCTCAAGTTCCCCTAGTAACTCAGTCTCACCACAAGGTGTACTGGCCAGACACCTTACTCGTAGCCATAAATTTGAGTTTCAACAACCTTAACTCTAGTATACCCTGACTTTTTCTAAAGGGACATGAACCAATAGACTCAACCTCCTCTGATATCATTTTTTCATGAACCAGGCCGGGTCGCAATCCGACCTGGCACCCAACCTGGTCCGCGAAAAGACCCGAGGGGAGTTCCCAATCCCCATGGCCTGACAAAAGTACCTGGGTATCAAAAATAAAACAAGGGAACAATTTACCCAAATTAAACATATTAAAATGACCAACCAAAAACTAAAAATTCAGATATGATAAATTCAGTCAAACATGACCTTAACAACTTTCAAATTTAATGATTTACAACGTTAGAAAAAACCACAAAGGACTACAACAGAAGAGTAACAAAACTCTATAACAAAACTCCATGAAATAAGAGAGGTGCAACTTCCACAATCTACCCACAAGGACCTATATGAGAAGGTCACTAACGAACCGAACCACCATCGTTGAACACAATGCCTCAACCTGTGATACACAAGAAAAAGAATCTACATACACCCAAAGGTGTATGTAGGGTGTGAGACAAGGGCCCAATAGGATACCACTATACAAAGAGATTCTATGCCACAACATCAAAAAGATAATTTAACATGTTTATTAAAATTCATTCTTTTAAAACACTTAAGGAAAACATTTACCAACTGAAATTTAAAAATGAACACTTGAAGAAAAAACATTTCACAAATACTATTTTAAAGCGGAAAAGAAAATTTATAAAGAGCACACACACACCTGAGTGGTCCTCTTTATGCTGACATAAGGAACCATGTCATGAACAGTAGAGAACCATGGGTAAATCCCCTAAGGGTCATCTAGCTCATGTGCGTCCCTAGAACCTCATACCTTGGTGAAAAGTAACCATAACAAATATCTGTTCTCGTGCACGATCCACTAGTAGGGAGCATAACCATAACATAGTGGTCCCCAATCATCTCCAATAGTTTTTTTAGTGTTGTCACGTCAAACTTGGTAAGTGAACCATGGTCAAAACCCCTCCTTTCACTAGCGTACTTGTTCTAATCCTCCCACCTAGATACCCAGGGTCTCCCTTATGCTGAAACAAGTTCCATATGTTACAAATTACCAATTTTACTTAAAAATGTTATTTACACTAATAATTTCCACTTTGAAATAATACTCACACCAATGCTTTCTTCAAACACCATTTACAGCACTTAAAAATTCAATAAACCATTTTCACAATTAAACAACCATTTTCACCATTAAATATGGCACTAAGAAAAATTATAAAATAATTTCAAGAAATACCACATGGCTTTGCACACACAAAAACTCACCCGCACCCCACACATAAAACATATAACATGCCAAACCCTTCAAAAATGTATTTCACATTACTCACGCAACTTAATAAACTATATAGAATTTTTTTGAAACACTAGCAAGAAGCACAACCCGACTTTACACAAAAAGCACACTCAAAATCACCTCTTTAAGATCAAAATAACATTACAACATCTTTCAAATAGGGTTTTCATCACATTCACAATTCAATAAACAACTTAAAAAATTTTACAAACAATTTCAATGGTATAAAACAATCTCAACACATCAAAATAATCCATTTTTCATCAAAAATATCATTTAAATACACACGCACCTAAAGTGACTTTAAAACACATTTTGCGCCAAACAAAAAAACCCAAAATCCTTTACAACCATGTTTTTAATTAGAAAATTAACTAAACAAACCATTTACACAATTTATAAAACACCCAAAATGCACAACAATATTTAACACAAGGTCTCACTGAAAAATACAACAATTTTTACATGCAAAAATCATTTTAAAATAAAGTGCACATGAAAACATATTTTTCATCTCTCAAACAATTCATTAAACATTTCCAAGCATTTATACAATAACACACATATACAACAAGACTATATTATTTAGGAAATTCAATTTCATCAAACGAGTACGCAAAAAAAAAATCTAAAGCATAGTTCGCAGTATGGAATTAAATCATAGAACATGTTAAAATTAACTAAACAAACAAATTAAATTATCTAAAAAATGAAAGGGCATAGAACCACCTACCTCAATGTCAAAAACCCCAAAATTGGTAGGAAAAATTCAATCTCACCCTAGTCGCACTATGAGGTATGCATAGTGAACCCTAAAAACAAGATATCAGACCATTAGCATAAAAAACAAGCCAAAACACACAAAACCCTAAATAAAAAATTTACCAAAACCAAGTAATCAACTACTAGAGGGAGGTGCATGTAGTGGTGGAGTCACACAAGGAAGGAAGTGAGCTCACAGATACTAAAGGAGGGAGGCGCGACTGGTTCGGTGCGCTGTGCAAGGAGAGAGTTCAACAGGGGATCGACCGAATAGGTTGCGTGAGGGGGGTTCGTGGGGGCGGCTTGAGGCGGTGCGAGGGGAGCCGGGATGTCAGAGCATGGTCATTAGAGGGGTATGGGGCGCCGGAGGTGAGAAGTGCTGGAGGAGGCGTCGACCATGGAAGGGGCTAGTCCGGCGGACGGTGCGGGAGAGGAGAAGGACGGGGAGCTGGCTGGTCTGACGGACGATGCAGGCGAGGAGGAGGGCAGGGAGCCGGCTGGTCTGGCAGATGGCGCATGCAAGGAGGAGGGTAGGGAGTGAGGTGTGGTGCGACCCAGGTGGGGAGAATGGGGTTTCATGGAAGAGAGGGGGGGGGGAGATAGAGGGTTAAGGAAAGCCTAAAAAAAAGAAAAAAAACTAACTTAAAACAATATTAATATTTATAATCACAATGACAACAACATTATTAGTTTAATAAAAATTGAATTTTTAACCCTAAAATTATATGATTAATGATATGGATGATAAAATTAATATCATTAATAATAATGATAATAATAATATCCCCAAATAATAATAATAATATTATTATCATTATAAACAAAGTTTATTAATTTATTAACAAATCTTTCTAATTTTATTTTTATTCTTATTCTTATACACCTTAAATTTTATTTCATCATTGTTAATTCATTTTATTTGGTTAATTTTGTGATGGGTGGGTCACACGGCAGTGTTGGCGAAGTCACATGACTTCACAATTATGCTTCGCCAGTGCATCGCATGCTGTCATGCCACAAAAACTCATTTATCAACAAAAACACCAAATCCAACTGGGACTTTACCCACACCTCGACGGAACATTTCGAAGAAAAATAAAAAAAGATATTAACTTAAATTAATATTAACGATAATAATAATTATTACAATATTAATAATAGCTTAATTAATTTTTTTATTCTTAACTCTATTAATAATAACAACAATAATATAATCAATAATATTATTGTAATTAAAATAGTCCTTTAAATTTTATTACACTTCTCATTTTTATTTTATTTTTTTTATTTTACTATTCATCACATTCTATTTATCAGCCTTGAACATCAAGCAGGTCATGTGGTGAGCCGAGTGAGGTTGCGCGGTTACTCGGGCGAGGTCCCGCGGTTGCGACCGCGGTGCGCCGAACACTGTCAAGGAAAAACACATGTTTTTAAATAACTCAAAAATTTAATGCAGGCCTCGACTTGAACTACCCAATGCGCAAAAAATTAATAAAATAAATAATTTAAAGATGATGGTGGGTGTGAAAGTACTGCTAGAGGGGACATATGGAACTCCCTCAACACTTCCTCCCATAGCGTCATCGGTACCATAGTACGCCCTCTGAAGAGGATGTTGTGCTCCCCATCTTCAGAAAATCCATCAGGTGCCTATCATGTGGATATCTGAGCATGTCGAGCCTCACATTAAGTGTCCCCAAGATATGCCTCCCTAATTCGCTGAAGGAGTGGGGGAGTGACTGTCAGAGACTGAAGATAAGATTCTCCATCTTGATCCACATAGGATATCCGCAAAGCGGCTAGCTGCTCCATCGCCTCACTCAACAACTGTATATCAGATCTCTTGATGAGTGCATATGCTACTACATTCCCCTTCCCAAGAGTATATATTATCTCAAATTTATAGTCCTAGAAGAACTAAAGCCAACACCGCTGTCTCAGGTTTAGGTCCTTCTGAGAGTAGATATACCTAAGACTCTTGTGATCAGAGTAGACTGTAAAACGTTCACCCATTAAGTAATGTAGTCACATATTCAAGGAGAATACCGCTGCTGATAACTCCAGATCATGGGTAGTGTTTTTCTGCTCATGCTGTCTCAGCTGTCAAGAACCATACGCGATCAGTGCTTGCTCCTTTATCAGGGCACATTCAAGCCCGGTCCCTGATGCGTCGCAGTAAACTACATACCCAATGCCCTCCTCCAGCAGCCTCAAGATGAGGGAACTCGTCAGTCTCTGCCTCAGCTCCTAGAAACTCTGCTGGCATCTCTCCAACCACATAAAGGGTTGACCCTTCTTTTTCAACACTGATAAGGGTGCTGAAACTCTGGAAAATCCAAGCACAAACATCTGGTAGTAACCAGACAAACCCAGAAAACTCCGCACCTCCGTCATGCTCCTAGGTGGCTCCCAAGCAAGCACAGCCTCAATCTTTACTGGATCCACTGCAAATCTAGCCTCCAAGATGATGTGTCCCAAGAAGTGAACCTCTCGGATATAGAACTGGCACTTCAAGAGTTTACTATAAAGATGGTTCTCTTGGAGTGTGTCCAGAACTATTTGCAGATGATAGGCATGCTCATCCTCTGTCGCTGAGTATATCAAGATGTCATCGATGAAGACTACCACAAAGTGATCAAGGTATGACTGGAAGATCATGTTCATGAGTCCCATGAACATTTCTGGGGCATTGATCACGCCGAATGACATAACCAAGAACTCATAATGGCCATACCGACATCTGAAGGCCATCTTCTGCACATCCTCGTCTCGTACCCTGAGCTGGTGATAGCCTGATCTGAGTTCCATCTTCGAAAACTACCGTGCTCCCTTTAGTTGATCAAAGAGGTAGTCAATCCTTGGGAGTGGGTACTTGTTCTCCACGGTCACCTGTTTCAGGTGCCGATAGTCCACACAGAGTCTTAAAATCCCATCTTCTTTCTTGGTGAACAAAATTGGGGCTTCCCAAGGAGAAAAACTGGGCCTAATGAATTCCTTGCTCTTCAAGTACTCTAGCTACACCTGCAGCTCTCAAAGTTCCATGGAAGCCATCTGATATGATGGTATAGATATCGATGCCATCCTGGGGTACAAGTCGATATAGAAGTCCACCTCTCTGCAAGGAGGTAGACCCTAAACATCATCAGGGAAAATATTAGCATACTGGTCCACCACTAAAGGATAGGTGGACTCTCAACATCAACCACTCTGAGGTTAAGGCTTGCCAACTGATGTCTGATCGGCTTCACCCTCCTCTAGGTGAGTCCATCTTGTGCTGTAAAGGTTCCCTTCTCATTGTTAAAGGAAAACCTGGTCCCATCCAAGTGGACACACCGCACTTTCTGCCTAATATAGTCAATCTGAGCATAGATTGTGGATAACCAGTCCATACCCAAGATGATGTCGTAAGGCCTCTACACCGCTACTAGAAGATCCCAGCCGAAGCTCTCACCTCCTAGAGTAATCTCACACTACCGAAACCATTGTGTAATCATTAAATATTCTCTCGTAGGAGTCTCTAGCCGTAAGGATCGAGCCAACGACTCTACCAGTATCTCCGAGCTCCGAACGAGGGTTGTGGAAATAACATAATGATTGGAAACTGTGACTATAAGTACTACAAATAAGGTGGAGTAGATACAGATCGTACCTCGAAGAACCTCTGGAGCACCATGGTCATAGGACTCAACTGCCTGAAGTTGATCTCGTTCCTTTCCACCTATTCCCTGTGGTTGGGGTGGACCACCTGGTGGTGGTGGTGGTAAAACCTCAAATCTCTGCCCACCGCCTGCTGCACGGCCTTCTCCTCTTCCACGTCTACCTCCTACCTGTGGACCTCCTCGATTGAAGCTTTGCCTCTTCCCAGGAGGTCCTTTGACCATATTCTGGTCGTCTGTATAGTGGGTAGGGAAGTCGGGAGCCATGTGACCCTGCCCGCCACACGAATAACACTGCTTGTTCCTCGCCGGTCCTGCTCTGTCTCAAGATCCCCACACCACCGACCCTGTATCCTACGGTCATCCACCTATAGGTCTGGTCCTCTTGGACCTTTACATCATCTGTATGCTACCAGCTACTGAAGACTCTACTATGTGTCATCTGGTGGTGGGTCTCGCTGCCGGTGACTGCTCAGCAAGGAAGATATCCACTAATAGTGCTCGCTCTAACACCCCCTCCTGCGTCGAGATGTTGAGAGAAACAATAGAAGCTCTAATATCCCGTTTGAGCCCTTGCTCAAAGGTCTGGGCCCTGAAGAAAGGGTCATGCACCATATCCGTGGATTAGCGTGAGAGGTCAGTGAACCTCGCTGAATAATGAGCCACGATCATGATACCCTAGGTGGATGAGCCCGTAAAAGGCATCATGTCGATAGGTTTTCCCCCACGCCGCCTTCCTCTCCACCTTCGTGGATCGGCTTCGAATCTCTCCTTGGAGCTTCAGATCGGCGTGTTCGTGGTGCAATTTACCCTCCAGTGGTGGCGTCATGTGAGATCATCTCTCTCGGTGTTCTCTATCATTTTCTACCCTCTTCTCACCCTATCGTCTATGTTTTTTCATGGCAGCACCGTGTTCTTCCAGATATTGAGCTCCAGATACTACGAACTGAGGTTTCCATCGTGTTTCATGTTGGATTTGGATGTGCTGGGAGGATTTGGTCTTTCTGTGCGGGTTCGAAGGCGGCGTTGGGATATGCAACTCTAGTTTTCCGTGAGGTCTTCTTCCAGAGAAACTTGGGAGGTACCCTTTGCAGTGTTTGGTTTGTTTTTCTTGTTCCCTTTCTACATTTTCTTTTGGTTTTGGTCATGCGATGGGTCGATGTCGCTGAAATTTCTGAGCTGGTTCTGGTTTTGATTTCTGGCCGAGGTCGATGATTGCTTCTGCTGTTGAAATTCGATGTTGAGGTGAGTTGCTGAAGGAATTGGATTAGTATGGACTGGTTTTGTGAAGCGGTGGTGATGTCTCCTTGATTTTCTATCCTATTTTTTGTTTGAGTTTATGCTTTGGGATTTCTGTTTTTTTGGACTTGGGTTCGGTGTCTACGATGGATGTTTAGATGTGAATTCATTGTAAAGTTTTCTGATTTTGGTCGGATGGAGAGCAGTGAAGGTTTTATGAAGGTTTGGTCTCAATGGGCTGTAGCTCCAAGGATTTTGAATTCATTATCTTTCAAGATGATGATCCAAATGAGGTTCAGGGCAAAGAGCTTTCATGGTTTCATGGCTTTTTGGAATCAGATGTTTGAGAGGGTATGGCCTTGTCCATCGGTTCCAAACCCGTGCTCTTTGGCACGAGACAACTTGTCGTGCTGCGATGGAACAATGTAAGCTGGTCTTAATGGTTCTTTTTTCTGGGAGGAGCTTCTATTTTGTAGTGAGTGCTACTTTTGATCTGGATGTTCGGCCAGTTTAAGACTGTTTATTTTGTTTAAGTCTTGATGTCTGGATGTTTTTACCCTAAGCCCTAAAAAGGGGGTTTATTTCAATTAAAAAAATAATTGTCAGCATGCTACACTATTGTAAGTGGAGAATCTCCTATATACGCACTGAGCGTAGGGTCAATAAGAAGAAATCTGCCCTAAAAAGGATCTCTAAGTCCGCCCAAATTAAAGTCACCTCATTGTGAAATTGGAGCATCAAGCTCCACCATCTTCGCGTTGCTTCCTGAAGAAGACTGGAGGTAAGGATCACCATGAGATTAGCTGGTGTCCCTACGAGTAGAAAAACTCTAACCATGACCTCCAACCAGTCCTCAGCTTCCTATGGATCTGTCCCGCCCCAGAACCTTGGTGGCCTCTAGCACTGGAACTCGTGCAACATTCTCAAATGGCATGCACCCTCTGCTGTTGGGGCTTGTGGCATCGACAGCCCAACGGGTAGTGGTGCTGCTGGTACACCACCCGATGGTACAACTGCTGTAAGGGGGCCTTGCACCAAAGCCTCATTACTCAGTGTGATGTCATCACTTACTCTACCTGGAACCCTGCCTAGATGTCTATGTGGAGGCATCTTGAAAAGAAACAGGTGTTCCACGGTCATTAAGTTCATATCTGGTGAGTTAACTCAAAGAGATCATAAAGAAAACTTTTCAAAAACACATACATAATCAGTGTTTTCATGCACTGAGTTGAAAATCAGAAATCATGGTCCTGGTGTATGGATATGTCAGCTGTCGCACCAACACTAGATTCCCTAAACCAATAACCACACTCATAACACTTAACACTATTGTCGATTAAAATATAAGAGTCTAAGTTCTTCGGTAGAAACGAACTCCTTTGATACCAATTTTTCATGACTCGTCCCCTGGGGACCGTGTCGTGACTACCCCAAGCCCACCTTCCATAGGCCAGGGGCTGGTGACAAGCACCGAAAGGCATATTCCCTAAAATGGGAAGGAATTTCCTTTATAAACTGAAAACTCACACAAACCAAGCACACAACAAGATACAAGAACAAAGTAAAATATATAGTAAAATAGGGTGTGTAAAGAAAGTAAAGGGGCCGGAATACAAGACCAAATGGAAAGTACAAGTAAAACTGGAAAGTACAAGAAAAACTGAGAACAAATCCTGTGAACACCTGCCAAGGATCCTACCTAAATGGTAGGTACAACTCTCGAACAGTCATCTCTACAGATTTCCTCATCTAAGGTCCACCTCTGAGTAGTCTCCTTTCCAGGTACCCTCATCCTTAGTTAGCACTATACGTCATCTGCACCAGACACAACAAGGTGCAGGCATAGCCTGTGCAGGGGTGAGTATAATAATACTCAATAGGGACCCTGAGACCCCCAAAGGTCTCTCAAATCCACAAAGGATAAAGAAAAAAACTTGGAAACAACAGTAAAAACTACTTATATATATGACCATACATATACCTATGTTATCAAGATATACTCATCTCATACAAGAGGGAAGAATACCACAAAGGTAATACCACAAAAATATAGTATCACATAGGTACAACATGAAGATATAAGACTCATCTCACACAGGTATAATTAAAGTATAGAAGTACAAATGATTAGTCGTGAAGCTAGATCATCTTACTCTATCAAGAGGCACTGATTCTGATTATATGGAGTCTGACCCACAGATGATCGATAGGTACTAACTCCCACAATGACCAACACAGGATCTGACCCACACAGGATCAGTATGCGATGACCCACATAGGATCGCTGAGCGCCGACCAACACTGGATTTGACCCACACATGATCGTATGCGCTGACCCACACAAGATCGATGAGCACTGACCCACACTAGATCGATAGGTAATAACCCCCGCAATGACCCACACGGGATCTGAACTTCCCAGAGTTGATAGGTAACTAACCTCCGTATTATCCATCTCCAACCTCTGCCTCACTGCCAGCCACTGGATTCCTCGCACCTGGTGTTCTCAAGTTCTGTAGAATCTATCCCTCGAGATATCATTCATACCTATACCACCATGAAATCCCACAGAGAATTATCCCAAAGGTCCTTTATGTCCTAAGGGACCCAACGCAATAGACGACATGCTAATCGGACGCTCAGTCTGTAAGTTATTAGAATTTTTACTCTGGGGGCCCAGTTGGATTCAGGGTTGAATCCAACTTGAACATACTCCAAATTTATCCAAAACACAAGTAGAGTATACTAAAAGGACCTTCTTGATATAAGTATTATGGTGCCATAGACATTTCGTCAAACTGACTCCCAGTTCTCAAGTTACGACAAAAAAGGTTAAACTGGGTCCGGTCCGACCCGGTCGGACCGACCCATCCAAGGCCAACCTAACCTGGTTCAGGTTGACTTGAGTTGATTCGATTCTGTCCGAGCTTGCTGGGTGCAGCCTGGTGGCACGACTCACTGGGGTGGCCCGTGGTGCGTCCCGCAGTCGGGTGGAACGCCGTGGCGGGGTCTGCCCTAGCTGATGCCCGGGAGGGAGGCACCTCCCAGGTCACTTGAATGGCTAAAGGACTATTTGGTTTTTAGAAGTGGGACCCATCGGAGTGGGTCCTGCTCAGTGCACCATGACCGTCCCATTCGCCGGCCGATCCTCCTCCTCCCAGCGGCACGACGGTGCCACTGTCCTCTGCGGCCGGCCGGGTACTGGATGCCCTTCAGCCTCCTACTCTGGCGGCGCAGACGCGCGCCACCACTTTTCCACATTGCCAGATGGATGTCGGCTGCCACCCTGCTCCACCGCGGTTGACAGGTTGTGGCCTCCTAGTCAACCAGTGGTGCGGACGCACTCCGCTGCACCTTCCTTACGGACGGTCGGGTGTCGGCCACCGCCTTCTTCCGCGAGCCATCGCGGCTTTGTTCCAATCCCGAAAATTTTGTCGTTCACATATTCACGATCCTTGGATAGAGGGATCCGCGTCCATATGGGGTGCTCATCAAAACATTTTGTTTCCTACATCATTAAATATTTGGCCTTGAAGAATGCATGAATAAGGCGTGAAAAAAAAATATAAGAGGCAAGGTATATGTGCGAGATGATGGCCATGTTATTTTGGATATCGTCATTGTGAATATAGAATATGAAGAATTATCAAATAAATTCAATCATAATTCAAAATAAAATCCCCCACCATGACGTTCGTTGGAGGTGTCCTGAGGATGGAGATGAATTCAATGAAGGGGCGTCGGTGTTCGTCACTCTCGCAACTTGCTTCCGAACCACGCTCCAACATCAACATTCTAGATCCAAAGAGTTGTTCTTCATTGGAGAATATTTCTCCAAATGTTCTCCCAAGATAACCTTTGACAACTATTCCCAAAAAAGAAGTGATGAGACAAATTTAATTGAGTTAATTCAATTAAGGTTGGCACATTAAAGTTGGCACAATAAATTGGGAGGATTACAAAGGTTAACTCACATTAAAGTGGGAGTTCAAGGGTCAGGTGGTCCCCAGCAATAAATTCAAAATGGGAGGTTTAAATTCCAAAAATAAAATAAAGAATGTTTATTTTATTTTCTCCTACGAAAAGTCCAAAAAATAATTTTCTCCCTAGACCTACTACAGTCGAGGTGAAGGTATCCTTAAGAGAATATCAGCATTGCGAGTTCAACGATGTCCTCAGATTTAAAATTCGAGCACCGGTTCAAAATTTACAAAACGCCGCTCGCACGTTTAATGAAAATACTCAAAAAAAAGTTTAGAAATTAATTTCGGGCACACCGGGCCTCGGAATCACACACCATAAATTTTCGTGGACTCATAATATTTCTATTTAATTAAAAAAATTTACATGAAAAAATTTGGGTCTTTACAATTGATATTACTTCTTCTTCCTTTTCTCTATTAAGATCATTATAGGTGTACCACAAGATTTAACATGGTCATAAATGTGAATTAAAAACTAATCCAACTCCTAAATAATAAACCTGGATACAATCCTTTTAATTTCAAACTAAAACTGCTTAATAATCATAGAATAACTCATTCATGAAATTACATCATTTTTCCCAGCATTTTCTTATCGACTCTAGTCATTTAATGGAATTTACTTCTTTACTGCGACATGTTCTAGGTAAATAATAAAATTCACTAAATCCACCACGCATGTTATTTTTAATTATCCTAAATATCATGAAAATATTATTTATTTTCTATAATATAATTCCCATAGTGTGTTTCTTTAAAGACTGCATAACAACACTTTTTTAGGAAAAATTCCCTTCAAAACTGTTGAATCCTCACTCAGATGACCGTTTCTTCTTTAGATCCAAAAAAACATTACTCAACACACTTTCCTCCATAGAATTGTGATTTTTAGTTTCCTGTTTCGATCACCCTTTTGAGATATTAGTTACCCCCACATGATATTGACTACGACTTCGACAATTCCCATTATGGGACTCCATGTATTTCACATGGATTTTCCAGTGAAAAATACCATATGACATGATATTACCCCAATATACTCCATGTTTCAAATTCATCACAAATTTTATAGTTTCACTAGGTATGAGGCTCCCCATTTTGATTCCCAGAAATATTACTCAACTCCTAAATAGAATATTTCAAATATTTTCTCTTTGATATATTAATTTCACTCATACATACATAGTGATAACACTTGGAATTTTGTCAAATTCCTCCTCTCTACTGGATACTTTTACGCATGAGACTAGATGGATTTTTATGTATAAAATAAATTCTCTCAAACTTTACTACATTTATCCATTTTTTGGATAAATATTACATTTATTAAATGTCACCTTTACATATGTAATTCCTTTTTCAAACACTTCCACTGCTTCCAAATTTTTACTTTTACATAACAAGGAGACTGTTTTCCCTTTGATTATTTTTGATGTAATTAAAATTTCTAATTTTATGTGTAATTTTTTTTCATTTATCTAGTATATTTTATAAAAATTCATATTATCTTCTAGATATATTCATCCATAACATTAGTTTCACTTCTAGACTTCAAACTTCCAATTAAAAAAAATCAATTTCGAAATCCCATTTCCGACTTCTAAAAACTCACCTCTATCAATCTCAAGACATATAAATATCCATATTCTAGAACTAATACGACTCTAGTGAAACATATAAAAAATACACTTCTTGTATAAAATTTGAATCTTTAATTAGTTATAACTTTCATATCTTCAATCAGATCCACTTTCAAAATGAATTTTGGGACATAATAATACCTCAAGTACATTTTTTTATTATTTTAGTAAATGAAAATGAATACAACATGAAACAAAACCTTTGGTTCCAAAATAACCCCTTTATATTTTAATTTCAATACTATCACAAATCCATCCTTTATAAAATAATTAGAAGGTCATGGATTTTTAATCCATTTTGGTCCCCCCACCTTCGACATCAAAATAAAAAGGGTATTATCTCTTCCTACATATTCTAACTCCATTAGATATCTTCCCAGACCAATGAAACCTTTGTCTAGATTTTCTATAATATACAAAATGTTATTATTGTGGAAATAAGGCCCCTATCCACTTAAAAAATAGATTAGAGTGTCTGTTCTCTCCCTTTTTATGAAATTATTCATAGACAACTTAAAACTACTAGTTGACATCCATAACTCTTGGATCTATAAACCATTAAAAAAGTTACTTCTAAACCACATGGATGTTTTAACCACTTATAAAACTATCTCTAGATATTTATATTTTAGATCCATTCACCACCTTTAAAAACTTTGAGATTATCCACTATTTGACCAATCCTTTGGATTTCTTATAACCTATTGGTACCACTAGTTGGAAAGTAACTCTAGATTTAAAATTCTATATCGATTCCACATGATTATATCACTTATTGAATAAGTACAATTTTATATTCTTATTTCATCCTCTAAAAAACTTTTTGAATAGAATAATTCTAGATTTACCACCTTTAAAGCTTCAAACCACTTTTCCCTCTTGACCTACATCTTACTCAATGATTTATATTAAGTGAATTTACCGCTTTGAACTAAGTTATTGAAAAATTATCTAAGAATAATGAGTCATAAATAAAGTGACCCAAGATAATAATAGTTTAAATAATACATTTATTTCATGATTTAAATAATATATCTCGCAAATAATCACACAACCCAAGGACCTAAAGGTTTAGTGTCTTGAATATTAGCGACATAAAAATATTATTTTACAAGACTTGAAATATTTATCTATAATAATGCTCCTCTAGGATATTTTCTAGATATATCATATGATATAATCATATTAGTAACCTAGGGAATGGAATCATAAGAAAGATATGAGTTTAAATTCTCAGTAAGGGGAAAACATATCATAACATGCCAGATCTTAAATATGAAGGAGAACATGAGGAAAAAACTAATATCTTAATAAAATATCATTGAAAAATATATGATATCCATAAAATATTATAGATTAATATAATATCCTAACTAGATCAATAATGATGTGTAAAAATTATTACATGGATAAAAATGAAAATAAATAATCCTAAAACATGTGATCATGATATAAAAGTGTGGAATACTTTAAAAATATGGTGTAATAATGAAAGAATGGATTTTAATTGAAATAAAATGAATATTGAAAATTTGAAATATATTGACAAACAAATTGGAAATGTGGAACAACCATAATAATATGAAAACATTTGTGAGAAAACCCATTATTACCATACTTATGTGAACAAATAATTATCTTCATACATGAAATTGTGAGTAAACCTATCATTCCCATACGTGTTTGAAGAAACTCATTATATCCATGTCTGTCTATCTAATGAGATATAAACTTAAACCAATGAATTATAGGGTGATATAATACCCATAATTTTACATCCATACATATGTGTTCCACTTAAAATCAATCATAAACTGACTAAAAATTCAATATTTTTTATTTTTTGGATAATCATATTTTAACTAGTTTGAGAGGGAACCCTTACACTACTTGAAGGAACATATATTAAATTAAAAAAATGACCAAAACTGTGACCCCACCATAGAAAAACACCTTCCCATCTTTCTAGTTATGTATGATCTATCTTTTTGATGCTCTGATTTTCAAATACGTGGATTGATATCTCTTCCTCCCTAATTAGGGTCTTTAATAGGTGTTTCCTAGATGCTCCATGAATATACCCCCATGTGCAACTAAAAACTAGAGAATATCTTTTCATATTAATTATCTCCACCATTTTAAAACTATATCAATACTAATCTATGAGGCCTACCATTAATTCCCTAAAGGCCCTATATTTAATAGGATTTTCTTTCTTGGCATGGAGGCCCTATGTCCTGCAGGCCTTTGATGGACCAAAGGCCATACAAACCAAAGGCCATACAAACTGAAGGCCCAATTCAGTGGTCTAAAGGCCCAATATGGGTGAATAACATCACTAATAAAGTAACAATATAGTTCCTACTATAATACTTCTATAATACATGAAAATACTCCCCTTCCTAGATTTGACCATGGGCCTTTTGAATGCAGGATCATAGAGGCTACCACTTGGGTCTTAATGAACCGATGAAAAAATTACAGGTTTCTTAAACTATTCAAATAAAAATCACATAACATAAATTCAAGAGATCATAGGATATCAAAATTTATAATTTTTAAAAAGGAATAATGTCACAATATAATATAGAGGATGATAAAGACATCACTTCATGATAGATAACACTTAGGGAAAAAATAAAACTAAAAATAATTTTTTTAACAAAACCTTTTAAGCATTTTAATAAAATATTAAGTGAAAAATAAAATTCAAAAAACTTTTTGATAAGGGAAATAGAATAATTTTTAAAACCTTATTATAAAGTGTTCCAAATAAAATATGATTATTTATGAAATATTTGTGATTATATTATTCATTTAAAAATTTGATGAAAATTATAGTTTTTCTATTCAGAATTTGTAGTAGTATTTCAAACAAAAATATTTTTAATGAATTATTTGAACTTAAAATTTTGTAATATTATTCCTCACTCAATTTGATATAACTTTAATTTAGGAAATCTGATCTAGATCATGAATTTGTTTGGACTAATGGTCCATGAAGTCGAAGATGGGATGTACTCACCAGACTGGGCACCACTTCGGTACTTGGGCCATAAATTCTTCATACATGCTTGGATTGGACCCAAATTTAGGGAGAATAACTAAAAACCAATTTATAATAAGTATAAATTCTTAAATAATAGTTGGTTCATGCTTTTTAGAGGTCAAAAATTCTGTGAAATTGGTCTTAAAATATTTTACAGAATCTCCCCATTCACACTTGAAACCACTTGTAAACCTGGCCTCCCATACACTCTATAAATATGTATTTTTATCGTTTTTATGGGATGTTGATGTGAATTAGGTGATTAAAGAAATAATATAATTGGTTTCAATCCATTTATACATGAATTTAAAGAGGGAGATATCTTGAAGCTAGGATCCCTTCATCTAAGCCTTCATCTTCTTCTTCACTTTATAATGTTTTTGTTCTTGTAGTAAAATTCATAGTTACTATTATATTTATTATATTTTATTATTATATAATCATAATATTTGAGTTGGAAATAAATAGTAAAAACATGATTAGGTTATACCCTTTCCATGAACTTTTCACATGCAAGACATTTCTATGATGACTACACCGCCCATGCAAGAGTAGTTTTTTAGTAATCGATCTACATCATACCTTAATCATACATTTATTTTGAACAAATGAGATACTTTAATTCACTTAATATGATATATGATTTTTTTTATTTAAATTAAACTATGCAATCAATTGAACAATGAACAAAAAACACATGAGGTCGAGAATTGTGTGAATTGTGAGAGTGCGATATTAATCAGTAATACAAAATCACATGGGATCAATTTATTAATTTAAAATAAAATCCCTAAACTCAATTAATCCTAATTTCCATATTGTATATATTCCATAATTTACCTCTGACTATAATCTATCCTTAGAACATCAATCAAAGTAGGGTGCTACGATTTCATATTCCAAAGCTATCGTAGGGTTTGATTAATTTCATCTTGGTGGTTAAATTAATTAGCATAGGGTTCAAGGGTTAAAAAATTAGGGGATAATAATTAAGTGGATATTAATTTAAATGATAAAGATTAATAAGTATGTGAATAAGTATAGTTAGATCAATTATGCCTTCTAAAAATATTTTCTAAAAGAAACATCTTCTCATTGTGTCTTATTAATCAAAAATATTTAAAAAAAAATAAAATCTTCTGATGAAATATTTATTCTTATTTTATAAACATAAATAACCCCCCATCCTTTTAATTTTTACATTTATTTTATCTTAGTTTTCATAATACCTTTACGAAGTTGTTTTAATTACTTCCTCTTTGAGAGATGACCTTTGTCAGCCACTCTGTTACACATAATTACCAAAAAAACCACACATAATTTGAGAGAGACCATTACAGTGACTTCAAAAATATCACTATTGTTGGGGAGGAAATTTTTTTCTTCAACTAATTATAGGTATTTATTTACTTTTATTTTATCCTTTTGTTTTATCTTCTTTTTTTCTTTCTTCTTTCCCCTTTATATTTTTTTTACTCCCTCTTTTATTGTCTGTCAGACCATCAATAAAAAATTATTATCATGATATTATAGTATAATATTCTTAAATTCTAGGATTTATGATATGATCCCATTATGAGGATCTATTTGATCTAGAACCCAAGATTAAATGAAACCTTTGGGCTCGAATCAGATAATCTGAGCATTCTAAGGATAAAGAAAAAAACATGAAAAATATTGACATTGTTCCTCCTAAACCCCATACTTTTCCAAAAAGAGGTATTCAAACCAAGAAGATGGCTGAAGAGGTGATGAAAAAATAGGTTTTGGAAACATTCAAGCATGTTGAGATAAACATCCCCCTTATTCAAGACATTAATAAAATACCATGATATGAAAAATACATAAAATAACTTTGTACTAACCATAGAGGGATAAATGGAAATGATAGGATCAATATTGGAGATAATGTGTTAACACTCATTACAGAAACTCAAGAAATTCCAAAAAAGTGCAAGGATCTGGGGACATTCACCATCCCATGCACTATAGGTTATCTACAATTTTCTAATTCTCTATGTGATTTTGGAGCTTCTATAAATGTTATTCCTCACTCAATATTCTCTTATTTATAGGTTGGAGAGTTGAAGCTGATGAGAGTAGTGGCGCAGTTTGTGAATACAGTTACAACATATCCAACGGGAGTCCTTATGGTCATACTTGTTCAGGTAAGGGACATGATCTTTCCATCATATTTCTACATTCTTAACATTAAGTATGGACATGTAAATTCTCATGATCCCATTATCTTAGGTAGGAACTTCCTAAAAACTAAAAAATTGATCATAAATGTCCATGAGGGTAAACTTTTCATGGAGTTAGGAGATGAAGTTTTTATATTTAATTTTATGGACTCCATGATATACTCCTTAAATAACCATTCTAATTTTTTTATCTCCCATTTTGAACCACTAAGTGAAAACCCCAAGGATTTTTATTTTCCTATTATTATATAGAGTATGAGCATTGGTTCTATTTTGATGTCTAAGAGCACCCCCACACTTATTTCTAATTCAAAATCCTTACTTGGATTTGATTCTTATGTGGATTCATATTTTTTATTTTGATCATGTTCACTCTAATTATGACATGGTTGTTGAGTATGCTGATGGATTTTATGCATTATTATCTAATTTTTATGATCTCTATTTTTATATTGATTTTAATTGTGAAAATATTTTAGCTCCTTTAATGTCTTCATCCATACAAAACCCCATTCATTGGAACTCAATTCATTGACACCAAATCTCAAATACACAAACTTTTTGAGTGGTGAGAGATTACCTCTTATAATTGATAAAAATCTTCATTTTGAATACAAAGAAAAACTTTTTAATATTTTTAGGGAGAACATTAGAGAAATCGGGTGGACCCTAGATTAAATATATGGTATTATCCCTTAGATTTTCATGCATATGATTCTTTTGAAGGATGGGGGATAAAATAATTAGATAGGCAAAAAATATAATTAATACAACTCCTCTGTAAGTAAAAGGAGGTTGAAAAATTTCTTGAGGCAGGTATCGTTTATACCATTTCAAATTCCTAGTGGGTGAGTCCTATTCAAGTTGTACCTAAGAAAATTGAAGCTACTATTATTAGAAATGAGAGAGAGGAGGTAGTTCCAATGAGGGTGAAAAATAGTTGGCATGTGTGAATTGATTATAGGAAACTAAATCAATCCACGCACAAGGACCATTTCACCTCTCATTTATTGATCAAATTCTTGAGAGACTAGCTAGTAAGACACACTATTATTTATTGGATGTATTTTATAGATATTTTCAGGTTCTTATAGCTTTGGAAGACCAGGATAAGACAAAATTCCCTTATCCATTCAGTGCATTTTCTTATCAAAGGATTCCATTTGGACTATGAAATTCCCCAAGTACCTTCTAGAGATGAATGGTGAGTATTTTTTTATTTCCTTGAGACCTAAATGGAGGTATTTATGGATGATTTTATAGTGTTTGGGTACCAATTGGATGAATGTATCTTTAGTTTATGAAAGGTGTTGAATCACTATATTGAGAAAATATGGATTTAAACTTTGAAAAATGTAATTTTATTGTAGTTAATGACATTGTATTAGGGAATGTAGTGTCAAAAAATGGAATATATATTGATAGATCTAATTTAGATATTATTTCATCCTTGCAATATCCTTTATGTGTGCATGATTTTAGATCATTCCTAGGGCCTTAAGGATTTTATCGAAACTTCATCAGAGATTTTAGTAAGATCACTCTAACCTTATCTTGATTGCTTCAAAAATATATTGAATTCATTTTTGATGATTCATGAAGGGTATCATTTGATGAGCTAAAGAAGCATCTGAACACTCCACTGATCATACAACCCCCTTAGCGGGACCTTCCATTTGTGCTTATGTGTGATGATTCAAACTTTTCAGTTTGAGTTGTATTATCATAGACGGTGGATAAATGTTCCCATGTGATTGACTATGATTTAAGGACAATGGATTTAGCCCAATAAAACTACACAACAACATAAAAGAAGTTTCTTTCTATTATATTTACTTCAGATAAATTCTATTTATATTTTTTGGGCTCTAAATTAGTTGTTTTATCTGACCATGTAGCTCCAAGGTACCTATTGAATAAGCTAGATGCAGACTTATCTAATGGATGAACCTTATTAAAGAATTAAATATTGAGATAAAGGATAATAAGGGGCCATAAAACTTGGTGGAAGACCACATGAGTATGATTACTCGCATAATAGAGGCTAAAACCGTGGACTAGGTACCACTTCAAGATTTTTTCCCAATGAGAATCATTACACACTCTTAGGTAAACATCCTTAGTATGATGATTTAGTTAAGTACTGATTCACGCTCAAATTTACCCAAGAGATGAAGGTAGAATGGTCCTTGTAGTTTATCATGGGTTGTCGAATCCTCAGAGACCTAAGAAGTAACCTACAGGTACATACATTATATAGATTGTTTTTGGATATGAAGTGGCCAACATGGGTTGATTTAATATTGTTTTAAATGAACTATAAGAGACTTAAGTGAATTCAATTTAAAAGAGTGAATTAATCCTAGGTTATCACTTGGGGTAGATTGGACATATTTCCTTTTTAATGATTTCAATTTATTATATTTGATATGATTTCATTTAAGAAGATAAAACAACATCATCACTTACTGGTTTAATACCTAAAACCTTTAATACTAATCACCTATACACTTTAAGGATCAAAGTTTTGAGCACTTCAAGGTAAAGGTTTGTATTAGCACTTTAAGTGTGTGGCCTTAAATTCAACAAGGACGATGAAGTTTAAATAAAAATCTCAATTAAAGAAGTGATTAGACATTAATGGGGTGATAAATAACATTAAATCCAGCCCCTTTCTACTCTCTTGGATCAAAAAATAATTGGTTTATCCCTCCATTGATGCTATGGTTTCAATGGAAGCGGGAAGTAGACTCATGAGGGAGGAATTGAAGAAGTAAAGAAAACAATAAAAAGAAAATGATCACTCCAACATTGTGTGAATAATTTCACAAGGTTTGGTGTGAATAAATTCACACCTTGAACCAACAGTATCAAAGTGATATGAAGAACAAAATAATAAGAGGAAAATAAGATATTTTATTAAGAAACTAAAATGAATTGAGCAACTTACATGTGAAAGACAAATTTGAGACAATAAAATCGCAGCATAACATTACAATTGAACAAAGCACCAAATATGAAAAACTCCTCCACCACCACTACCTTAAATAGGAATTTTGGGAGCCTTGGGTCGATCATCCAACAATACAAAGCATCCCACTTGATTATGGTAGGCCTAGGGTGGTGGAAAGCTTGTGGAACTTGGACTTTTCCACACTTGACCTGAGGTGGCAACCAACTTTCTTCCACCAAACAGAGGCTCTTGGAAGACCTTATATATGGATGAATCAGAGTGGTCTATATCAGAAAAAAATGGATCCCCAGATGTCTTATAACCTCATGTAAAATTTGGGCCCATTTGGAGCTGTGTATACCGATATATGATCATATTGTTAGGATTTTTTTGGGATGCAGAATCTGGCCCATAATTTTGTCTCCAAATTGGGCCGCCTTAATGAATACCATGGAGGCTGAATTATCTTTTGTTCCTGAAGAGTGATTTGTTCCTATACATGTATTCTATCATCCCACGAAATTTGGGATTCATTGGGACTGTATGGTGGGTCTCCAATTCTCATCAGTGAGATGGTGTCCAATCCGACTTCTCCAGAATTGTTTCCTTTCATCACAAAATATCCCCATCTTCTTTCATGAATTCTCCATTGATCCTTGAATCAAACATGTTCATATTGAAGTTTAAATAAATTTACAAAAATATCAAATGAAAATATGTATAATTATATTCCTTAAAACAAGATGAATAATTGGGTACTTTAAATGATGTTAAAAAATATACCACATAATAGTGCATTTTAAGAAAGAATTACAATAATAATGTGAAATGAAGTTCAAAGTGTAAAATGAACTAAAATGGTGTTTATTAATAATAAATAACATGAATATTATATATATTAACAATTAATCTTAGCCTCATTTAGTGGCTAATCACACCCACCAACTTGAGTTTTGCTAGTCCCGAGCAAAATATATCTCAACAATATGAAATTCGAATTCCCTTTTCAAAAATTTTTTAATACACAATGATCACCAGTAACCCTTATACCAAAAAATCATGAAACCCATCAAAATATTTTAATACATGATAGTTTCATAAGAATATCCCAATCCCAAGACCAGTCCCTTGTTCAAATTCATTTCCATATTTCATCCAATATCAATTAAGTATGAGGATGTGTTGTGCATCACAATAGACATGGGGGTTAATCTTTATCCAAAAGGGAAATGACAGAAGTTCTAGGTGGAATCACATTTAAATATTAAGATGAGTATTCAAATTTTTTTTATATTGTATTTTTTTTTTGTTTTTTTTTGCAATTTTTCCTTGGTAATTGAAATTACACTCAAAAGAGTCAACCCCTATAGTGAGACTTTGCCGATAACTCCTAGGCTCAAAGACCTTAGGGAACCAAGTGAATCCCACATACTCGGGCATAATCTTGAGTTAACTCAGTCAAAAAAAAAATTAAAATTACCAAAAATAGAGATAAAATTACTAACTCTAGGCCAGACAACTATGGAGTCCTGATCCCCACATGCTGAAAGCCACACATTAGGTCATTTCATTGATCTACATGCAAATTTATTGTTTTTTTAATATTTTAAATTTTTTTGAACACTCATAGTAAAACTAAAATGATCACCAAACCTATGCTATTTATTTGAGGGACCCCATTAATTCAAACTAATACCCCACTACCCAAAGGATGTGTGTTGTGATTTTCTATTATTTAGATGAAAATATAAATAATGAAATATCACATTGGACAACCACACTTTCCAAAATCTATGCTCATGAAATTATACAAGGATTAAAATCAGAATCAGGGTATGATAAATTATTTGATATTCAGTTTCAAAGTGTGTAATGTTTATTACCATGTTCAAAGTTAAAGGAATTTTTCCTTCCTTTTACACACATTTTTTTTTTCAAATCATTTTTTTTTTCACAAAAGCAATTTTTTTTATTTCATCTCCCCTCACCCTCCAACTTAAAACAACACTGTCCCCAGTTTTTCGAGAAATGAAAATTTATAAGGAGTAGAGACAAATAAGGGAAGTTCAAAAAGGAAATTGAAATATGAGGATCATGGAATGAAGTCACCTGGTGGTTGAAGTTGAAATTCTTGCTGCTCCCTTTTAATCCCTTGATCTTGATGTCACTCTAAGAATTCCCTAGTAGAGAAAAAAAAACAAAAAAACAAAAAAACTATATATATATATATAATAAAAAAAGTTAAAATATAAGTATATATATAAAAATTATAGAATAAGGAAGCACAAAAAGTCGTAGGTCAGTGGTAAGCGCGCGCCCCTGTCTCCCTTCGGTCCCGGGTTCGATTCCCCGTGGCTTGGCCGGTTGTGACAGGGTTTTCACCATGACCTACGATGTGGCCTTTTTATTATTATTATATATATATATATATATATATTTTTATTTTAACTTACAAACACATAAAAAAACGAACGGATGATACATTGTCTTCTTTTTAAATTTCTGGGTAAGGTATTACTAGAGGATCACACCACGTGACACAGATGAATATTGTGCTCCACTTTCATACCCATCCATACTCAGAATAGAAGAATAGGTCAACAATATATATATTTTTAAATATCAAAATTAATTAATCCTATTTGAAAAATAAATATGATTCAAAAAAGATTGGAAACATGAAAACCACGGGTTTCCTCCCGTGCAACACTTTGTTTAACGTCGTTAGCCTGACATGGACCCCTAATTGATTAATTATTTTTGTCATCTAAGGCAGATTCACACAATTCTTCATCAACTTCATGTTTTTGGAATGGTTCTATGAATGGTTTGATTCTATGACCATTAACTTTAAATGTTTGACTATTGGTGGGATCTTGAATTTCAACAGCCCCATGGGGGTACACCTTATGCACTATTTATGGACCTGACCATATAGACCTTAACTTTCCTGGGTGTAAATGAAGTTTAGAAATATACAAAAGAATAGGTTTATCCATTTCAATGTGTTTGGTTTTAAGATTTTGAGATTGGTAGGCTTGAACTTTAGCTTTATTGATCCTTGAATTTTCACAAGCCTCCATCCTAAGTTCCTCCAGTTCATTGAGATCTACTTTCCTTTTTTGTTTCGGCCAATGATAGGTCATAATTCATTTTCTTAATTTCCAAAAAAATCCTTATGTTCAATCTCCAATAGAAAATGGCATGATTTACCGTAAACCAATCTATATGGGGACATTCCTAAAATGGTTTTATATGCGGTTTGATAGGCCCAAAGAGCATCTAAGAGTTTATCGAACCAATATTTCCTATAAGGATTGATAGTTTTTAAAGAATATTCTTAATCTCCCTATTTTATAACTTAGATTGACCATTGGTTTGAGGATGGTATGTAGTGGAAACTTTATGAGAAATCTCATACTTAGACATGAGTGAAGAGAATGGAAGGTTGTAGAAATGGGTTCCTCGATAACTGATTATAGCCCTAGGAATTCCAAATCTAGAGAAGATGTTTTATTTTAAGAATCTAATCATAGTTTGATGATCACTGGATTTTTTTGGAATGGCCTCAACCCATTTTGAAACGTAATAAATTTCTAAGAGAATGTAAAGATATCCCCTAGAGTTTGGGAAGGTACCCATGAAATCAATTCCCCAACAGTCAAAGATTTCAACCACTAAGATAGGAGTGAGTGGCATTTGATTCTTTTTTGTGATGGAACCTACTTGTTGACATCCAGGTAAGCTTTGAAAAAATGTGTAGGAGTCCCTTGAGAGGGTGGTCCAGAAAAGACCACATTGAAGAATCTTAGCAGAAGTTTTCTTAGAGGAAAAGTGACCTCCACATGCCACACTATGAAAGAATTTAAGGATGGAATCTTTTTCAGATTTTGGGACACAACTCCTAATGACTTGGTCAAGGTAGAAGTTATAGAGGTATGGATCATCAAACACATAGTGCCTAATATCATAAAGGAATTTAATTCAAGCTTGAGTCCCTAAAATTTTTGGGATGAATCCTGTAACTAAGAAATTGGCTATGTCGGCATACCAAGGGCAGTCACTCACAGAGTATAGGTGTTCATCCGGGAATAAATCAGACATAGAAAGGTGATTTGAGTTTTCTTTAAATTCCATCCTAGAGAGGTGATAAACTACAACATTTGCAACACCCTTTTTATCCTTGATTATGAGGTCAAATTCTTTTAAGAGAAGTACACACCTAATCAGTCTAGCCTTAGCATCTTGTTTTTGGAAGAGGCATTTTAGTGAAGAATGGTCAGTCAATATAGTGATGGGGGATCCTAAGAGGTAGGACCTAAACTTCTCTAAGGAAAACACAATAGCAAGTACCTCTTTTTCAGTGGTGGTGTAGTTGATTTGGGCATCATTTAAGGATTTTCTTGCATAAGCAATGACATAAGGAGTTTTATCACAACATTGTCCTAACACATCTCTAACAACAAAGTCACTAGCATCACACATAAGTTCAAAAGTAAGGTTCCAATTTGGATATTTCATAATGAGAGGAGAGGTGAGAGAGGATTTGAGGGTTGAGAATGAACCCTCACAGCTTTCTATCCAAAAAATGGAGCATCCTTTACTAGCAGAGCATAAAGGGGACGAGAGATTGAACTAAAGTCCTTAATGAATCTTCTATAGAAACCAGTATGTTTTAAGAAATACCTCACTTCCTTGACAGTTTTGGGTGATGGAAGGTGATGAATGATGTCAACCTTGGCTTTATCAACATCAATCCCCCTACCTAAGACCAGATAGCCTAGAACTAGTCCCTATTTAACCATGAAATGACATTTTCCCTAGTTTAGGACCAGATTCTTTTCTTCACATCTTGACAAGACTCTCTCTACATTCCTCAGACATCCCTCAAATGTATCCCCAAACACAGAGAAGTCATCCATGAAGACCTCTAGAAAATATCCTACCATGTCTGAGAATATTCCCATCATGCACCGCTGGAAGGTTCCAGGGGAATTGCATAAACCAAAGGGCATGAATTTGAAGGAAAAGGTGCCAAATGGACAGATTAATGTATTCTTCCCTTGATCCTCTAGGGATACCTCAATCTGATTGTACCCCGAGTACCCATCTAAGAAATAATATAAGGCATGACCTGCCACTCTCTCAAGGAATTGGTCAATGAATGGTAAGGGGAAATGGTCCTTCTTGGTGAATGAGTTTAGCTTCCTATAATCAATGCAGACCCTCTATCCACTACTCACCCTGGTTGGAAGAATCTCTCCATCCTTATTGGTTATCACTGTGATTCCTGCCTTCTTGGGAACCACTTGGATTGGGCTCACCCATTCACTCTCAGCTATGGGATATATGATACTAGCTTTTAAGAATTTTAGAAGTTCTTTTATAACTACCTCCATGAAATTAGGATTGAGTCTCTATTGAGGTTGACGAAATGGCTTTGAATCATATTCCATAACAATCCTATGAGTCCCAATAAGTGGGCTAATCCTAGGAATATCAGATAGGGTCCAACCAATGGCTTTCTTATGTTTCCTAAGGACATCTAGGAGAATCCTATCATGATTGGATTCAAGAGAAGAAGAAATGACAATATGATGTGTTTGATTGTCCCCTAGGAAGGCATACTTGAGTGAATCAGGAAGTTCCTTCAATTCAATATCAGGTTGGTTTAAAATTTTAACAGAAGATTGGGACATTGGATCAAGATCAATTTTATTTCCTAGAGTTTTAGATAGGATTGATTCCCCACAAGTATAAGTTTCAGCTACTAGATTGGCTTGATCAGATTTAGGGAAGGAAGTTAGAGTGGTCTCCATGAAAGTGGTTTCCTGAAAGGTTTCACTGATTGTTGGACCTAAGACTTCATCATAAGAACAATTTGAAAATAATTCAATCCAAGGAGATAAAATTCCTTCACGTGAACAAAGGAAATCAATATCATCCTAACTTAAACATCCATCAAATATTCGTTGATGTTCTATGGATTCATTATCAATTCTTCCTATCATGTTTACTTCATGTATGTCCTTGTCATCCCCAATTTGTGAGCATGCATTATAGATGTTAAAGTCTAGACTCATGTTTCCAAAGGTAATGGTCATGTTCCCATTTCGGACTCATATAAAAGAGTTTATTGTTACAAGGAAAGGATGACCAAGGATGATTGGGGTTTGTTCCTTATTTCCTATGTTTGGATGGTTTTCAAGGACAATGAAGTCAGAAGATTAGATGAGGTTTTCAACCTTTACCAGAACGTCCTTTAAAACCCCCTTAGGAACCCTAATGCTACGATCAGAAAGTTGAAGTGTGACAGATGTGGGTTGGAGTTCCTCTAGGCCTAACTGGAAGTACACAACATAGGGGATGAGACTGACACTAGCACCTAGGTCACACAAGGCCTTGACAACTTTTCTCTCTCCTAGTTCAACATTGATGTAAGGGAAACCCGGGTCTTTTAACTTAGGAGGAATGGTCCCTTGAATGGTGGTACTCACATTAGTAGCCAAAAGGACTTGGTTTTTATGTGAAAATTTTCTTTTAAAAGTGTACAAGTCCTTAAGGTACTTTTAGTAGGAAGGTATAGTTTGTATGGCATCGAGAAGGGGAATGTTCAACTTGACTTGTGAGAATATTTACCTCAATGTTTCACTCAATTTAGGCTTGGTTTTCCCCCTCATGCGTTGAGAAAATGGTGCAGGTTGTGGGGTTGTTTGTTGAAGAGTTGTTTCTTTCACATTGTTATCAGTTTCATCAGTTTGATCTTGTGGTTCATTTTAATTTCATCCAAGTTTGAATCTTCAGATGGGTTCTGAATTAGTTGTTCAGGTTTGTCAATTGATTTCCCACTTCTTAAAACAGTCACAACCTTTAGTTGTTCATGAGTTGTTTGAGTACAACTTGACTCTCCCCTTGAAGTTGAGGATGGAACTACATGAGTAGGCATGGGTGCCTTTACAGTTTTGATGGTTTGATGTTCTTGTTTTAGGGAAGAGACTTCCGGGTTCATCCTCTCCATTTGTTTGCATAGTTGTTCTAGTAGGCTTTGTGGAACAGTTTGGGTTGGTTCTTGAGAAGATTGGTTTATCCCAAGGGGATATTTTGGAGGTGGGATGGTTTGTTGAAAATGGACTGGTGGCTGTTGGTCTTGGATAGGTTGGGTTTGTAACTGGTTATGGGTTTGGTAGTTCTGATGGGGGTAATTATTTTGTCCCTGTGGTTGGCTAGGTTGCTGGTTATCTTTCCAGCGGAAGCCTGGGTGGTCATTATACCTTGGGTTGAAGTTGTTTTGGTATTGAGGCTTTTGAAAGTTCAAGGCATTTACATCTGTTGGGGGTCCTCCTAAAATAACATCCTTTATGGATGTAATGGTTGGGTAGTTTTCTGTCTTATGGTCATGTTTGTCACAAATTGTGAAAACAAGGTCAACAGTTTGGATTTCATGAACTTTCCTAAGGTCTATCTCTTCAACCTTCCAAGAGAGTGCTACCAATTTAGCCCTAAGGCTTTCCTATTCCCTAAGTGTATGAATTACAGTAGTTCTTTGTGGATTTTTAGAATAAGGTGAAGTTCCCCATGTTTCGTTTTGTTCAGAAAGGATTTCTAGATACTCAAAAGCATCATTTGGGGATTTGTTTTTAAAGGTTCCATTACACATCATGTCAATGAATTGTTTGTTCCCAAGACCCAAACCTTCATAGAAAATTATCACTTGTTCAGGAATAGAAAAACCATGGTGTAGAACCATGTTTAGAGTGTCTTTTAACCTCTCCCATGTTTCATATAATTACTCTCACTCTTTTTCAAAAAAGTTTTGGATACTCTTTTTAAGTGCAATTGTTTTATGGTGGGGAAAGTATTTTTTGTAGAATTCTCTTTGTAGTTGGTCCCAAGAGTTGATGGATGATGGTCTCAAATTGTTTAGCCAATTTTTAGCTCAATACTTTAAAGAAAAAGGAAATAGCCTCATCTTAGCTAATTCTAGTTGATGTGAGGGACACATGGTTTCTACAATGTCATTGAACTCCTTAATGTGAAGGTAGGGCATCTCGGACTCCATTCCATGGAATGTGGGAAGGTGGTTTAGGAAATGGGGTTTAAATGTGTAGTTGTCATCTCCTAGGGAATTGTGTCTAATGAAAGAGGGAGAATTGGTCCAGGAAGGTGTGAGGTAGTCTTTCATGGTTTGATCAATTGCATTCCCCAAGTTTGGGGCTGCCTCATTTGGGTTTCCATTTTGGTTTCCACCCGGGTTTATGCGATGGTTTCATTGAAGAAATTCCATTGGAATGGGATCAATTTTTGACTCTAGAGTATTAGGAAGATTAGGATCTAATGGAAAGAGTTCCCTTGGTGTGATTGACTACCCAACCCCAGGACTATCCACCCTAACTAGACGGTTTGATTGATCGTGGGTGTAGGCGGACATGCGCCAAAAGAAAAAAAACAAGAAAGGGACAAGATAAGAGAATTTGGATGAGAAAAGAAGAAATGGGGGGATAATAGAATGGGTGTTTAGATGAATTACTTGGGTCCCTGTAAATGGTGCAAAAATATGATTCATGCTCAAATTTAACAAAGATATGAAGGTAGAACTGTCCTTGTAGTTTAGCTTGGGTTGTCGAATCCTCAGAGACCTAAGAAGTAACCTACAGACACATACATTTTATGGATTGTTTTTGGATATGAAGTGGCCAAAATGGGTTGATTTAAGATGGTTTTAAATGAACTCTAAGAGACTTAAGTGAATTCAATTTAAAAGAGTGAGTTGATCCTAGGTTATCACTTGGGGTGGATTGGACGTATTTCCTTTTTAATGATTTCAATTTATTATATTTGAGATGGGTTAATTTAAGAAGATAAAACAACATCATCACTTACTGGTTTAATAACTACAACCGTTAATAATAATAACCTATACACTTTAAGGATCAAAGTTTTGAGCACTTCAAGGTAAATGTTCGTATTAGCAATTGAAGTGTGTGGCCTTAAATTCAACAAGGACGATTGAGTTTAAAAATCATCAAATAAAAATCTCAATTAAAGAAGTGATTAGACATTAATGGGGTGATAAATAACATTTAATCCAGCCCCTTGCTACTAACTTGGATCAAACCAAAGTGGGTTATCCCTCCATTGATTCTATGGTTTCAATGGAAGTGGGAAGTAGACTCATGAGGGGGAATTGAAGAAGTAAAGAAAACAAGAAAAAGAAAATGATCACTCCACCGTTGTGTGAATAATTTCACAAGTTTTGGTGTGAATAAATTCAAAAATTGAACCAAAATTATCAAAGTGATATTAATAACAATATAATAAGAGGAAAAGAAGAGATTTTATTAAGAAACTAAAGTGAATTGAGTAACTTACATGTGAAAGACAAACTTGAGACAACAAAATCGCAGCATAACATTAGAATTGAACAAAGCATCAAGGATGAACAAATCCTCCACCACCACTAACTTAAATAGGCATTTTGGGAGCCTTGGGTAGATCTTAAAACAGTACAAAGAATACCACTTGATTATGGTAGGCCTAGGGTGGTGGAAAGCTTGTGGAACTTGGACTTTTTCACACTTGACCCAAGGTGGAAGCCAACTTTCATCCACCGAACATACGTGCTTGTAATACCTTATATATGGCTGAATAATAGTGGTACATAGAAGAAGAAAATGGAGAACCGAATGTCTTATAACCTCCTGTAAAATTTGGGCCCATTTAGAGTTGTGGATTCCAATATATGATCATATTGGTAGGATTTTTTCTGGGATGCAGAATCTGGCCTAGAATTTTTTCTCCAAATTGGGCCGTCTTAATGACCACCATGGAGGTCGAATTATCTTTTTATCATGAAGAGTGATTTTTTACTATACATGTATTATAACATACCTATAAATTTGGGATTAATTGGGCCTTTATGTTGGGCCCCACATTCTCATCAGTGGGATGATGTACAATCTTAATTCTCTAGAATTGTTTCCTTTCATCACAAAATATCCCCATCTTCTTCCATGAATTAACCATTGATCCTCAAATAAAACATGTTCATATTGAAGTGTAGATAAATTTACCAAAATATAAAATTAAAATATGTATAATTATATTCCTTAAAATCAGATTAATCATTGGTTACTTTAAATGATGTTAAAAAATGTACCACATAATAGTGCATTTTAAGAAAGAATTACAATCATAATGTGAAATGATGTTCAAAGTGTAAAATGAACTAAAATGGTATTTATGAATAATAAATCACATGAATATTATATATATTAAAAATGAATATTAGCCTCATTTAGTGGATAATAAAGTACCTTGTTTATTATAAGATTCCTGCAAATTTAATGAAACATAAAGTCCAAAAATTAAAGAGTGAGTCAATATTTTATTTTTGGGATGATCCCTACCTCTGGCACAAGTATAGTGATAAAGTTATTATGAGGTGTGTTCCTAATCATGATTTTGAGTTTGTTATACTTTTACACCATACAATTTAATGTGTAGGACACTTTGGACCCCAAAAAATATCTAGGAAAGTCTTAGAATCTGGATTATATTGGCCTAGATTATTCTATGATACTCATGTGTTTTGTAAGTCGTTCTCATGTTTCCAACGCACTGTAAAAATTTCAAGGAGAAATGAAATTCCCCAACAACCCATATTATTCTATGTTATTTTTTATGTATAAGAAATTGATTTTAGAGATTGTTTTCCTAGTTCATTTTGGTTTTTGTATTTTTTGGTTTCCGTTGATTATGTTAGCAAATGGGTAGAGGTTAAGGCCACCAGTTTTGATGAATCTCGTGTTATAGTCAATTTGTCAAGGAATTTTTTTTATAGGCTTGGAGTAGTAAAGGACATCATCAGTGACCTAGGGACACACTTTTTCAATAAAAATTTGGATCCACTGCTTCAGAAGTATGGGGTGACACACAAAACATCAATACTATACCACCCCCAAACACATGGCTAGGCCAAGGTTTCAATCCGGGAGTTCAAATTTTTTTTAGAGAAAACCATGAAGTCAGATAATAAGGATTGGAGAACATTCTTGGATTATGTTCTTTTAGATTATAGTACAACATAAAAAATTCCTATAGATATGTCCCCATTTTAGATTGTTTTTGGGAAATACTGTCATCTCCCTATGGAGGTTGAGCATTTCACATATTGGGCTATAAAAAATGAAACATGGATTTTGAACAAGTTGTAATTAAAAGAAAACTATAAATTTAAGATCTTTAAGAGATTAAATTATCATCATATGAGAAATATAGGCCCTAAAAGGATAGATCTAAAGAGGGTCATGATAGAATGATCCAAGAAATGGGATTTCATGTAGGAGAGAAAGTTCTACTCAACAGTTCACAACTGAAGATGATGTCTGGTAAGTTTCATTCTAGATGGTTAGGTCCTTATGTTGTATCTAACATTTTCCTTATGGTGAAGTAAGGATAACACAAGAGGAAACATGAAGTATCTTTATAGTCAATGGGAAATGTTTGAAGAAATACATTAAGGTACTTTCTACCGATGCTGTTGATTTCATCACACTACATAACCCCATCATCACTTGAGAATATGAGGCTATTCCTAACCCTTTCACTTTTATATTACTTGTCCTATTTAAAATTATTCATTTCATGTGCACATATCATCTCATAGGTTCACATTTAGGAAAATGAATTATTTTAAGTGTGGGGGAGGGGAAAAATTTTGGGGTATCTTCTTTAGGTTTTTCATTTGTGTGTTTTTGTGTGTGTATTTTGTGTTAATTTTCAAAAACAAAAAACAAAAAAAAAGAACAATAAAAAGAAAAAAAACACAATATAACATGATAATTTAGATGTAGAATATATAGAAAATTAATTTGTAAAGTCCTGTGATTTTGAACTCGGTTAAAATATGAAGGTTTTTGATTTTTTTTGGGTTTATCGACAGGTCGGTTTTCAAACCGAGCTTCAGAATTTTATTCTGAATACTGGAACACCCAAAGGTGTCGTTTTTTGACTTGATTAATTTCCCGAAAATTTTTAGCGGGTGTCCCGATGAGTCTCGGGAGCACCAGATCTGAAAAATTCCACTTTAATGGATCTGCATGGGCAACACACAGTTGCAGTCAAATCCATGCAGTTTACCTTGTTTAATAAATTATTTAATTTAATTAAATAAGATTATATGAGAGATTGTGATTAATTAAAAACAAGTTTTAATAATAATAATAATGAAGTTATTATTATTATTATTGTTTTTGTTAAATTAAATGAATGATAAATAATTAATTAAATGACAGTTGAAGAAATTATTGTGTCTTTTGGGTTTATTGAAGAACTGTTTTAATTAAATAAAGAGTTTTAGAATTTCTAAAGGACCATTTATTATTAAATGGAGGAATGTTCAAATAATAATAATGTTATTATTATTATTATTATTATTATTTTGGTGTCATAAATTATTTTTATGCTTTGAGATTTTAATTGCACGTTAAATGAGTGTATCATTTATGAGAATTTAATGTGGATTTTGAGCTTCTCAAAGAAACATTTAATTAAGTGAGGAGTTTCAAATTTAATGAAGTGTTGTAATTACATAGAGGTGTTGGTTTTATCAAAGGTTTCAAAAATAATAATAATGAGATTATTATTATTTTAGTTTTATGAATGTAATATTTATTATTATTATAGAAATTAAATTAGGGGTTATGGGTTAGAGTTTTTATCATATTAATGATGTTGTAATAAATTGGGGGTTCGGGTTTTAAATAAATGAAATTTTGAATAGTAATAATAATAATAATGATGATGTTATTATTATTTTTGTGGTTATTTAGTTAAATAAATGTTGAAATAATTTAATGATCAATGGGGAGTTTCATATTTAATTATGAAACATTTATTAATATAATAATAAATGAAGAAGTATTTTTAATTAAATGGGGAGTTGTTCACTTATTAGATAAGTGTTTAGTGTGTATAATAATAATAATAAAATGAGTATTATTATTTTAATTATTATATTCAATTAAATGTATTAATTTAAAGGGGAAAAAAGAAAATAAAAATTGGAGGCGCGACCTGCAGGTGGCACGACCCCCCATATTTCTCCTCCTCCATACGCGATGTAGAAGCATCTCCGACCTCCTCCTCCACACGACCCTCCTCCTCGGGACCTCTATCAACGTACAACCCCTAGGCTACCCTCCCTGAAGTAGTGTGACACCTGGGTGGAGCTCCAACACCGCGTGGCCCCCATGGCGCGACCCCCCTATGGGAAGTACCTAGAGTTGCACCACCCCCTCTCCCGGACTCCACTTTGCGCATGGAGATTCATCTCAGACTCTTCCCGAATCTTTCCTGCCTCATCAAGTTGAGTATGTCTTCATATAACTCAGGATTCACATTGTCCATTTGACTACTCTCTCTTGCCTTTCTTTTTTGGTCAAAATCCTAAGGTTTGGGTTTAATTCGATCATTGCATTCCTCTATTTTTAGGATATGCGAATGTTGACTTGAGACCCATTGGCCCATAATCCGGCATCCACCACCAAGGGTGAGGTGGATGGTCTAGAATGTTTTTGCTTCTGTTGGTTTGGGTATGTTAATAAACCCACTGTTTGGTTTTTCAATAGCTATATTAAGGCCTGTTAATTTTTTATGAGTTCTTGGTACCAAGTTAGAGGTGCGTTGTTCATTAATACTTTGATTCTGGGTACCCATTTAATATATTGATTTTTTTTAACAATTTAGACAACACGCGCACACACACACACACATATGAAGGTTTGATGCATGCAACTGCGGACCAGTTGTGGACTGGTTGCCGCCAAGTACATTAAATCATTGCGGAATAAGAATGGTTCCACCCCGAGGTAGGGTTCCAAATTATTATCTCTTTATTTAAGAATTCCTATTAGATTATTTAAATAAATTGAGAAAGTGAGTTTCCTTGATTATGGAACTGCTAAGTTTTATTGAAATACCTATTAAAGATAAACTGCTTGTTAGTGGTAATGTCATATAATTATTACCGTGGTTTGGATTTTCATATGTCTTCTTGATGGTACTAATATATGATTTTTCAATTCATTACACTTTTGTTGTTATTAAATGATGTCAACCAAGTGAGATAAATGGGGACTTGATCATGTGTTGGTTTTAGGAATTTATTTCTATTTTGGTTTAAGTAATATGTTTAAATAGATAAATGATTTGAATGGAGATGTTTGAGTAATAGGGTAATTGATCGATGAATTAATTATCAAGACGTGAGTTGGGAAATGGGGGAATTTATTGAATATTGAGAATATTGAATATTTTAACATGTTCAGAATATAAATTGGAATATGGAAATAATTAATGGATGAATTAATTATTACATGATAAATGGTAAATGATTAATTAATTGATGAACTGGTTAAAGAGATATGATTTAATTAATTAATTTGCACACATTAATTTAAGATTGTGAATTAATTTATTATTATGACTGTTGGCCAATAATACATTTGGATGCGTGTTTATTTTCCATACCTTAAGTTGTTTAGGATGAAGTTGTTTAAAAATATGATATGCTATGTGAGATGGTTGCTAAATATGTGGGCCTTGTTCAACAAGTTTGACTTAAGATGTTTATGACGAACATGTAAATTGTTAAAGTCTTGGACGAATCACTACTTGGGTGGATGAGTTTAGACTTGTTAAAGAAATGGGATAATTAGATACTGAGTAAATTATTTAGTTGGCTTGCTAATAATAGTTAATTGTTAATTAATTATTAACTATTGAGATGTTGAATGGTTAATTAATTTTTGACTTATTTGACGGGTGATTTATGTTGTTAATTAGTTGTTGAATTAATTAATAGATTGGATTAATTAATTTATGAATTAATTAATGGATGGTTTTGAGGTGCTATACATGGTGTTCTACACCAATGATAAATATATATGTATAATTTATAAACGGGATGTGAGAGAGGGATTGATGCTCCAAATACTCACAGGGTACTAGACATAACGTTATACACCTAGATTTCATGAAAACATTATTTTATGGGACATGGACCGATGCTCCAAATACCCATGGGTTGTGATACAAGGACTGACACTCCAAATATTGAAGAGGGTTCTAGACATGATGTTCTACACTTATTAATTGACATTGGATTGTGGGTCCAATTGGTCATACATGAAATGAATTAATTGGTTAATGAAAACTATTATGACATTATGATCTGTGAATTGAATATGAGAAAGGATTCAAACTTATCAGTAAATCGGGTGAATCACAGTTAGTGGACGGACACAGGAGTGAATCACTAATTTTAGTGGATGGGATCAGATATATTATTTGAAAGATTAAATTGAATATCTTATGTCATGTTATCCAAGACAAATCACAAGCTTAGATACAATATTTACATTGACTACTTAGATGGTCTTTAGAGACATCTATGGTGAGTGACTTATATGGGGGATATCAATATTATGCCGAATCTTGAGACATTCATATTTTAATGAGGTTTGAATAATTGATAAATGAAAATTATAGTGCAATGATTATTGTGTATGCATGAAAAATGTATAATACAGGTTTAGACACGAGCTGAGGGCTAAAGCAGGTACAATGGTATATATTTACATTGTAATGCTTACTTTATTTATGCATTCTTTCACATGGTTTAAATTATTTATTAAATGTTAGGATTTGAGGTAGACACCGGTGGTCTCGGCCCACTGAGATTTATATCTCACACCCTACTCAGGCCACCATTGCACTGGGGTACCTGGGTATATTCTATTTGGTTGAAGGATTATGCTGTTTCCATTTACTTAGGAGATAATAGAAAAGGACCGAGCGGAAGCTCAGGATGCTCGAGGAGACTTCCCTTAGAGCTTTGAGTCATTGCATATTTATTTTTGTATTGGAATTTAAAGAATTAAGTTTTGTTCAATTTTTTCTATTTTTGTATCATTAGCATGACATGCATGCATCTGCTGTATAATTGGAAATGGCCATTTGTTTTGTATAAGATTTATAAAATCTGACTTCTGCTGCTTTATCATTTATTAGACTACTTCAGTTTTTTTATTTCCATTTTCTATTATTGAGCTCTGATGTGAGGGTATAGTCTCCCCACTAACTATCCATAGACCCTCGCTGCTAGTCAGCTACCTCTAACATATGGGGATACACTCTTGAGGTCATGTAGTGACCGGTCCGGCCACTAGTTTAGTGGTGAGCCGGGCTGGGACATTACAAAGTGGTATCAAAGGATTTATATTTTCATTATTTTCCTTTTTTATTTCTATTTTGGGTTGGTAGATAGGATTCTAATAATGTGTCAGCACTTGGGTTAATAGACGTTCTTGGGACTGATCACCCCATGTATGAGAAATGACCAAGTGGTCTGGGCTGGGAATTGATGTTCATGATTTTTGATAATACAGTTGATATGATTTCACCTTGAGTGACTGGTGTATTTTTTGCTGCTTATTAATTTTGAGAATTTTAAAAAATAATTCTCTTGTACTGATATGACAAGGAAGTTTCATACATGTATCGTCTTAGGAACTTAGAGATACGCATGCCATGTAGTTGCATTAGTAGGATTCCTGGTAATTTGGATTGTGAGCCTTGGGTGCAATGCCATGTTTTGATCTACTTTAGCATGACTCTATAAATAGAATGTTTCGGTGATTGATTTAACATACTTGAGTTATTATATGCCATACTGCCTCAGTTATTATCATATTTGTTTATTGTTCCATGCTTCTGTGTTATAGTATGCTGTTGTGTTACTGCTTATGCTAACATTCTAGAGATGTTTGATATGTGAAAGGGCTGCTAAAGTTAAAATGCTAAATTAATATTGATTGTGATAAATGGGATCCAAATACCAGTAGTAAGGTGTATGGTAACCATATCAATTAGTATATGGCCACCCATGTGTTTGAGCCTTATATAACCATAGTATGTTTGAAAATGGTTATAAGGGTAAAAATACTGAGCTTTGATTGATATGGACTATTGTTGGGTTGATTTTTGAAGAACCCTGATTGAATAAATGAGACCCTCGGAGGGTGACTTTTCGGTAAAAGGAATTTAGATACTAAATTTACTATTTATATTTGGATAACACTATATGTGAAATTTTTAAATAGGATTTTTGTGACAGCATGCCTTTTTTTTCCATAGGGCATTTTTTTGAAAACCAAGAAACTTGTTGTGAAAAATTACTTGGGTGCTTGTGGAAAATTATTCTAATTTTAAAAGGTTGGAATGAATTAATTAAAATGAATAAAAGAAAAAGAGGATTTTTTTATTGGTGATATTAGTTTTGCATGACCAAGAGAGGGGGTCAACATTTATGTTTCGTAAGGGGCTAATCCATGGTAGGTAGTACCCTTGGAATGTTCTAGGCCATTAAAGTAAGTTCTTCCCACTTCCCAGGAGGACTTCTTGGTACTCGGGTGTTATGGAACACCGATAGGTTTATGCTATGAATTTTATGATCAATGTTGGACATGGTGATCTTGGTTTTAGGTACGTCACACGCATGCGTTAAGTGTTCTGAAATAGCGCACCGGTGAGCGAATCATCGTTTATTTCAATGTCATGAAAAATCCTAAGGTGGGAAGTGTCAAATCGTTTTTAGTAAACATGTTGGCAGGAGATGCCGAGATTTTAGAACATAGTTGTTCGGTAGTAGTTCAATTGATCTTCTTAATGACCTTGGTTTTATCTTATTGCACTCTTCTGAATACGATGAGCATGACCCCTATCTTGAACTCATCATGGAGACACTATGATAGCGCTGGTCTTACACCGCGCTACAGTTTAAATGTTGTTGGTCTTGATGAGTGGTTTTTATCTAGGTAGTACGTGAGATGCGTGGTTTATTTGGGCTACTCCTTTATTCGTGTTGAGGCATGATGGTTTTTTTTAAAATAGCCTTGCGATGACTTGAATTTAAAATTTCACCAGAGGTCAGGTAAGGACTTCATTATACATACGGATGGTTTTGGAATAGTTTTAAAGGAACGTCATCAGATAAAGGGAGAATGTGGGTTTTGGGTCTATGACATATTTAGAGGGTATCATGCACAACCAATTCTATTGGTTGATCAAGATTCAACCATTTTTTTTGACAAGGTTCCTGTAATGTCCTTAGATATAAGATCTGGTTCGATGTTTAAGATAAAAATTGAGCTTTAGCTCTAGTTTTAAAGGCTTAGCAGTTATGCTAGTGAAGGGTTAAAGGTGCGTTTGGAGTTGGCAATGAAACACGTCAATTTTAACAAGATTAAATGACCTTGGTAGGTTGGTTATTTTAATAGTAGTTCTTGATGGCTTCACGGGGACAAGATGTTTTTAAGGTGGGTAGATTGTAAAGTCCTGTGATTTTGAACCGCATTAAAATACGAAGGTTTTTGATTTTTTTGGTTTATCGATAGGTTGATTTTTAAACTGAGATTTGGAATTTTATTCCAATTGTTGGAACACCTAAAGGTGTCATTTTTCGACTTGCGTAATTCCCAGATAATTTTTAGCGGGTGTCCTGATGAGTCTTGGGAGCACCAGATCCAAAAATTCCACTTTAATGGATCTACATAGGCAGCACACGGTTGTGGTCCAACCCATACAGTTTACCTTGTTTAATAAATTATTTAATTTAATTAAATAAGATTATATGAGAGATTGTGATTAATTAAAAGAAAGTTTTAATAATAATTATAATGAATTTATAATTATTATTATTGCGGTTGTTAAATTAAATGAATGATAAAGAATTAATTAAATTATGGTTGAAGAAATTAATGTGGCTTTTGGGTTTATCAAAGAATTGATTTAATTAAATAAAGAGTTTCAGAATTATTAAAGGACCATTTATTATTAAATGGAGTAATGTTCTAATAATAATAATGTTATTATTATTACTATGGTGTCATAAATTATTTTGATGATTTGAGATTTTAATTTCACATTAAAGGAGTGTATCATTTATGAGAATTTAATGTGGATTTTGAGCTTCTCAAAGAAACATTTAATTAAATGAGGAGTTTTAGATTTAATGAAGCATTGTAATTAAATTGAGGTGTTGGGTTTATCAAAGGTTTCAAAAATAATAATAATGAGATTATTATTATTTTAGTTTTATGAATTTAATAATATTTATTATTATGGAAATTAAATTTGGGGTTATGGGTTGGAGTTTTTATCATATTAATGATATTGTAATAAATTGGGGGTTTGAGTTTTAAATAAATGAAAATTGGAATAATAATAATAATGATGATGTTATTATTATCTTTATTTTTATTTAGTTAAATAAATGTTAAAATAATTTAATGATCAAAAGGGAGTTTCATATTTAATTACAAAACTTTTATTAAGAGAATAATAAACGAAGAAGTGTTTTTAATTAAATGGGGAGTTTTGTACTTATTAGATAAGTGTTTAGTGTGTATAATAATAATAATAATAAATTGAGTATTATTATTTTAATTATTACATTCAATAAAATGGATTAATTTAATAGGGAAAAATAAAATAAAAAGGGGAGGCACGACCTATAGGTGGAACGACCCCCTATGTTTCTCCTCCTCCATGCGTGACACAGAAGCATCTCTGACATCCTCCTCCACATGAACCTCCTCCTCAGGACCTTCAGTAGTGCATAACCCTTGGGAGACTCTCCTTGTGGTAGCACGACACCCGGACAGAGCTCCTGCAGCGCACGACCCCCATGGCGCAACCCCCTCCGGGCAGTACCTAGAGGTGCACCACCCCCTCTCCCAGACTCCACTTTGCATGCGACGATTCCTCTTGGACTCTACACGAATCTTGTCTGCCTCATCAAGGTGAGTCCGTTTGCATATAACTCATGATTCGCATCAGCCATTTTACTCCTCTCTCTCTCCTTGTTTTCTCGGCCGAAATCCTAAGGTTCGGGTTTAATCCAATCGTTGCATTCCTATATTTTTAGGATATGCGAATGTTGACTCAAGACCCATTGGTCCATAATCCGACATCTTCCACCAAGGGTGAGGCAGATGGTCTCAATTGTTTTTTCCACCGTTGGTTTGGGTAAGTTTCTAAACCCGTTTTTTGTTTTTTCACCAGTTATATTAAGGCCTGTTAATTGTTTTATGAGTTCTTGGTAACAAGTTAGAGGTGTGTTGTTCATTACAACTTTAATTCTGGGTACCAGTTTAATATATTGATTTTTTTGATAAATGTAGACAACATACACATATAAATATAAATAAATAAATAAATAAATAAATAAATAAATAAATAAATAAATAAATAAATAAATAAATAAATAAATAAATAAATAAATATATCTGAAGGTGTGCGCACATGAGACTATGGACCAGTTGTAGACTTGTTGCTGCCAAGTATATTAAAGCACTGCAGAATAAAAATGGTGCCACCCCAAGGTAGGATTCCAAATCTTTATCTCTTTATATAATAATTCCTATTATATTTTTTAAATAAATTAATAAAGTGAGTTAATTGATTATGGAACTGGTAAGTTTTATTGAAATACTGATTAAAGATAAACTGCTTGTTAGTGGTAATGACATATCATGATTTCTGTTGTTTGTATTTTCATATGTCTTCTTACTGGTACTGGTATATGATTTGTCGATGCATTAAACTTTTGTTGTTATTTAATGATGTCACCCATGTGAGATAAATGAGGACTTGATCATGTGTTAGTTTTAAGAATGTATTGTTATTTTGGTTTAAGTAATATGTTTAAAGTGTTAAATGATTTTAATGGAGATGTTTGAGTAATATGGTAATTGATCGATGAATTAATTATCAAGATGCGAGTTGGGAAATAGTGGAATTTACTAAATATTGAGAATATTGAATATTTTTACATGTCCGGAATATAAATTAGAATCTAGTAATAATTAATGGATATATTAATTATTGCATGATAAGTGGTAAATGGTTAATTAATTGATAAACTGGTTAAAGAGATATGATTTAATTAATTAATTGTTGAATTAATTAATTTGCATGCATTAATTTAATATTGTGAATTAATTGATTATTATGATTGTTGGCCAATAATACCTTTGGATGCGTGTTTGTTTTATATGATTTAAGTTGTTTAGGATGGAGTTTTTAAAAAATATGATATGCTATGTGAGATGGTTGCTAAATATGTGGGCCTTGTTCAACATCTTTGACTTGAGATTTTTATGACACACATGTAAATTGTTAAATTCTTGGATGAATCACTTCTTGAGTGGACAAGTTTAGGCTTGTTAAAGAAATGGGATAATTATATGTTGAGTTAATTATTTAGTTGGATTGTAAATAATAATTAATTGTTAATTAATTATTAACTATTGAGATGTTTAATGGTTAATTAATTTTTGACTTATTTGACAGGTGATTTATGTTGTTAATTAGTTATTGAATTAATTAACATATTAGATTAATTAATTTATGAATTAATTAATGGATGGTTTTGGGGTATTATACATGGTATTCTACACCAATGATAAATATATATTTATAATATATAAATGGGTTGTGAGACAGGGAATGATACTCTAAATACTCATGGGGTGCGAGACATGGAGTTCTACAACCAGTTTGCATGTGAACATTATTTTTTGGGATAAGGACTAATTCTCTAAATACCCATGATTTGTGAGACAATGACTAATGCTCCAAATACTCATGAGGGTGCTATACATGATGTTCTACACCTGTTAATTAACATTGGATTGTGGGTCCAATTGGTCGTACATGAAATGAATTAATTGGTTAATGAAAACTATTATGACATTATTATTTGTGAATTGAATATTAGAAAGGGTTCAAACTTTTCAGTAAATTGGGTGAATCACAGTTAGTGGACGGACACAGGAGTGAATCACTAATTTTAGTGGATGGGCTCAGATATAGTATATTAAAGATTAAATTGAATATCTTATGACATGTTATCCTATTCAAAGCACAAGCTTGGATACAATATTTACTTTGATTACTTAGATGGTCTTTAGAGACATCTCTAGTGGGTGACTTATTCGGGGGATGTCAGGCTTAGGCCCAATCTTTAGACTTTCATATTTTAATGAGTTTTTAATAATTGATAAATGATAATTATTGTGCAATGGTTATTGTGTATTCATGAAAAATGTATAATACAGGTTCAGACACCAGTTTGGGCTGAAGCAGGTACTTGGGTATATAGTTACATTGTAATGCTTACTTTATTTATGTATTCTTTCACACGGTTTAAATTATTTATTAAATTTCAGGATTTGGGGTAGACACTGGTGGTCCCGGCCTATTGTGATTTATATCTCACACCCTACTCAGGCCGCCATTGCATTGGGGTACTCGAGTAGATTCTATTTGGTTGCATGATTATGCTATTTCTATTTACTTAGGAGATATGAGCAGAGGACTGAGCGGAAGATCGAGATGCTCGAGGAGACCTACCTTTGAGCTTTGAGTCACTATATATTTATTTTTTTATTGGAATATAAATCATGTTGTTTTGTTCACTGTTTTCCATTTTTGTATCATTATCATGGCATGAATGCATCTTATGTATAATTGGCGTTGGCCATTTGTTTTGTACATGATTTATAAAATCTAACTTCTGTTGCTTTATCATTTATTAGACTGCTTCGGTTTTTTTCCATTTTCTATTATTGAACTCTGATATGAGGGTATAGTATCCCCACTGACTATCCATAGACCATCACTGCTAGTCAGCAGCCTCTGGCATACAGGAAGACGTGCTTGAGGTCATGTGGAGACCAGTCCGGCCACCGGTTTAGTGGCGAGCCAGGTTTGGACGTTACAATATTTTTTCAAAATTCATTGGTGGAATTATAATAACGAGCATGATTTCATTATTAAGCGAATTTTTTTTATAAAAAATGAAGTCATCAATGATATGATTGGTTGCATCATTATAAAGAATTTTAGATTTTGGAAGCATTATTTGTGATATTTTTTGATGGTAAAACACGTCATTGATTTCTCCACATAAATTATCATGCAACTATGACTTTTGAAATTTTCTTAATCAATTGTATGTATAGCCAAGTTAGGTAAAAAATCATCTTATATCAATGGTTGATCCATACACTCGTTTCTATTCTGATTGGTTTTGTTACTATACTGAATTGACCAATGCATGTATAACTGATATTCGACAGTTTTAATCCCTAAAGAAAACTAAAAAAAATCAAACAAATAATAATATGATTTATCATAATAAAGAGGAGAGTGATGAAATGTACAACACATGGGGATATCTATTCCAATATCTTAAGGTTTGACTTTTGAGAAATATCATGTGAGTGGATATTTAAATTTTATTGCAAAGTAATGTAGAATAGGTTCAATGAATTAAGATAGATACGAAAAATTGTTTTACTTAACCTGGATATATTGAATAAAGGGTGGAGATATGATCTTGAAATGGTCAGCACACACACCATTGGGGAATTAATGTCTTGGTTGACCCATAACTTTTTCACTATGATTAGTGTCCTTAATCTCATTGGATTTTATTTTGATACAATTTATGAGACAATAAATTTCTAATTTATTGATATTGATTCTTGATTGGATTATTACTTTTCCTATATTTCCATTGTGGATTGATATATAAGAACATGCGTATCTTGTCATAAGTTTTCGGATTACATGATATGTGGTTTTTCCCCATAGTGAAAAAGGGTAAGTGTGGGGGAGTTGATAAAACAAAATTTTATTGAAAATTTTAATGATAATAAATTAAATAATTTCCTCAAATTGTGTTAAATATGTTTATTTATAAAATATTTTCAATTAGATCATTTGTTTGAAAATTTTATGAAAATTAATGTTTTTCTATTTAAAATTAACTGTAGTATTTCAGACATAAATATTTTTTTTGAATTATTTAAACATATATATTTTTAAAAATATTCCTTACTCAATGTTATACAACTTTCATTTAGGAAATATGAGCTGGATCATGCATTTTGTTGGACTAAATTCTCTATGGAGCCAAAGCTATACTGAACTCTCTATTTTGTAAACCACTTGTATTTAAGAAATAAAATCTTCATATATTCTTGTATTAGGCCCAAATTTGGAGAGAATCTCTATAAAATAATTTCTCACAAATAATAATTCTGAAAGAATAGATGGTTTCTTCATTTTGGACATCAAATAGTGAGTGCAATTGGGCATAAAATATTTAGCCGAATTCCCCCATTCAAAATAGAAGTTTTTGAGACCGAAATCCAACATCACCTCTTATGAAATGTGGTATAAAAAAATATTTATTGAAGTAAGTCAATTTTTTTGAAACTCATTGTTTAATTAAAATAAAAAATCTAGATCTTGGAAAGTTTGATTAGGAATCCGAGGAAGGAACTTTTATGGGTTATTCATGAAATAGAATATGTTATGAATATTGGAAGAATTGTTTGAAAATGTAGTTGGACTCATATGATGTGAAAGTTATTGAGAATAAAAATTCTTTAAAAAAAGTTTTTTTGAATGTTGAGGAAGAAAAACTGAAAGTTTATAATTAAAATGAAAGTGATCAGAGTAATGTGCATGAAGATTTAGATGAATCGTGTGATGAGGAAATTGAAGAAATAAGAGGAACTCTAAAATTTCCTTCTTTACAAAATTATGTTGAGACTAACAATATTATTGGGAATAAGAAGGATCTAATTATGAATAGAAGAAAGATGATATTAGAAAATCAAATTCCACTCATCTCAAAAGTTGAACCAAAATTAGTTTAATAAGCTATTATACACGAATAATGGGTGAATTATATGAATGAAGAGTTGAATAAAATTGAGAAAAATGAAACATAAGAACATGTTCTACGTTTGAAAGGTAAAAATATTATCATAACAAAATGGGTTTATAGAAACAAGCTGATTAAACATGGAGAAGTTTCAATAAACAAAGAATGGATTGTTTTTAAAGGCTATGCATAGGTGCATGGTTTGGATTTTGATGAATCCTTTACCCCCATTTCAAGGTTAGAAACTATTATAATGTTTCTATTAGTGGATTCTCACTGAAATTACAAAGTATATCATATGGATTTAAATTCAGTATTTCTTAATAGAAAAATTGAAGAATAAGTTTACATTAAACAACCTTGTGGGTTTCTATGAGATGAGGATAAAAACAGAATTGTATATTGAAGAAAGATTTTCATAGTCTGAAAAAATATCCATGTGCATGGTATTTTAAGCTTGAAAATTTTATTATAATGTTTAAATTTTATAAAGTAAAAGTTGATAGAAACTTATATATGAAATATGTTGACTTCGAAACACTAATTGAAACTGTTTATGTGGATGATATATTTTTTTATAAGGATAAAGAATATGTTTGTAAAATATTTGTTGAAGAAGTGGAAATTAACTTTGATATGTAAATGTTAGGAGGACTAAAATTCTTCTTATTTTACAAATTCCACTAAAATATAGATACATTTTCCTATCTCAAGAAAATTATACTGGGGAATTGTTAGAAAAGTTTGGCATGAAATAATAAAAAGAAGTTTCTACTCCTATCTTAGTGGGGATGCAGTTGAGTAAAGATGAGTCTATAAAAAGTGTGAATCAAAAAGACTTTATAAAGCTTATAATAAGTCTACTTTACCTTACACCCTCAAGGTTTGATATTGTTTATGATGTGAATTTGTGTTCCAAGCATCAAATTAATCTAAAATAATCACATATGTTGTAATCAAAGATAATTATGAGATATGTTAAAGGAACAACTTCACATGAATTATTATACAAAATAAATTGTGATATGTAGTTTCAAGGTTATACCAATTTCGACTAGGTAAAATATTTTAATGATAGAAAATAAACCTAAGGAGAAAATTTTTTCTCGAGTGAATGTTGTGTAAGTTGGAATAGTAAGAAAAAAAGTTTAGTAACTTTGAGGATAACGAAATTAGAATATGTTGTGGCTACTCAAGATTTTACTCAGATGTTTTGGATGAAAGTACAACTATAATATTTTAAAGTAAAATTTTCAAAACCATTGAAGATACTTTGTGATAATTAGAGTGGAATTGATCTTTATAAAAAACCCATCCAACATTCAAGAACAAAACACATTGATACAAAGTTTCAATTTATAAAAGATAAATTTGTTGCTGGAGAAGTTCTGCTAGAATTTATCTCAATGAAGTATAAAATTCTTGATATCTTCATAAAGGCAAAGAAAAAAGAAAGGTTTGCTGAGTTGAGGCTGAAACTTCATGTTCATATTCATCCAATGACCTCCTAAATATCATAAGGAATCCCCTACCATGATTTGGATTATGTTGGGAAACATGGAGAGAAAGTAACAACTTTATTCTTTTTAATAAGTTTTTACTTATCATATTTAATGAATTTAAAGATGTGAGTATCATAAAATGGGTGAGAGATACAGAAATATGAGAGGAAAAGGTAAAAGTGTGGGGGAGTTTATCTTAACATGGCCAAAAAATTTCTTATCACCAAGGGATGAAATTCCTTTGAAAACATTACTTTATGTAGTAGTATGGTGTTAGAAAACTATCTTTTGAGAAAGGATATGTTTTGATAAAATTCAAAAAACTTGAGTTGTTTACAAAAGTTGAGTTGTGAAATTATTTTGAGAGTTCAGAAAGTTGGTAACAAAAGTTTTCAACAAATCCAAAGGGGGATATTGAATATTATTTATGATGTTTTGTTACAATGTTTTGTATTTGTTTATAAATAATAATTTGTAAAATAATGTTTTTCTAAAATAGGTAAAAGTTGTAGAATGTTTGAACCCAAACACAAAGTGGGAGAAATGTTTTTATCTTTTTTAATGTTTTTTTCGTACATATATTTTTAGACTTATGTTTTTAGGATGAGAAGCACTAGAGATAGAATTAGTCAGAAAGATAAAGTTGTTGATCAGACTCGTCCTCAGTCTTAGATCCATTAACATTAATTTGAAGATTCATTGGACATAATGTTTGTTAGAAAGTCAGAATTTTCTGATTGAGGAAGTCAGAATGATGTTAAAAAGAATGAGGGAAACTAGTGATGTCAGGATTTAGAAAGTTCTTTAATTTATAACCTAAAGTCAGATGATTCTTTTCCAATCATTATGTTCTCATAAATCATGAAAAATCTCATGATAAAAGATTTTGATGAAATGAAATAATCATAAAGATTGTATTATTTCTAGGAATCGAGGAATAGTTTGCATCAGATCTAGAAGTACCGAGAACGGAAATTTTTAGAAGTCTAAATAAGTTATAACTGATGAGATTTGAAGAATTTCAAAGTTGTAGAGTAGAGTTTCCATCAAAATGAGAAATAGATCATAATGAAAATACCATCATAATTAGAATCCCATCATAATGATAATTACATCATAGTGAGAATTTCATCATTAAGAGGATTCCATCAGGTTGAATCTAAGAAGGAAAGATAAATTGACTAAATTTAAGGAGGAAAGTCAATCAGACTAAATCTAATGAAGAAAGTTAGATCATAATGAGTAGAGGAAGATAGTTAGATCTTAATGAGAAGAGGAAGACAATAAGATTTTAATGAACAAATGAGTAAAGTTCGATCATAATGATAAGAGGATGGAAGTCAGATCGTAATGAGGAAATAAAAAAAAGTAAGATCTTAGAGAGTAGAGGAAGAAAGTCAGATCATAATAATAAGGGGAAGAAAGTTAGATCAAAATGATAAGAGGAATAAATTCAGATCGTAATGAGTAAAGGAAGTTTTTCACATCAGACTAAATCTAAGGAAGTTAATCCGAATTAAGATGAGGAAGTTAATAAAACTGAATATGAGGAAGTTAATTTGACTAAAGTTGAGGATGTTAATCAGAATAAAGCTAAGGAAGTTAATTGGACTGAATTTGAGGAAGTTAATTAGACTAAAGCTGAGAAAGTTAGTTCAGACTGAAGAAAAGTTAGTATGTCTGAAAAGAATGATTTTAGAGAAATATTTATAAGGTTTGAAGTAGTAAAAGTTGAAGTTTAAATGTAGATGATTTTTAGATATTTGAAATTTGAGTAAGTGGGAAAAGTTTTTTAGTATCTTACCTTTGATATCATAGGTTTCCTATAAATATAATCACAGTCCATTCATACTTTGAAACTTTTTATGTATATGGAAAATGAGGAGCAATGCATAATTCTTTTCAAGTTTTTCTTTTCGGAATGAGATATCAGAAGAAGGAAGGATACCTGAAAGTTTTGTTTGCTGTACTAAGGAAGACCAAACAGAGTATTTGAGCAGATTTTGAGTAATATAGATTGTGAATGGGTTCATTGTATTGAGTCCAACGAAATGAATTCATCAGAATGAGTCTGTCATACCCAACCTCATCGAACTGAGAGAATCAAATCTAGCCAAATTGGACTAAGAATATGGACTGATCATTTGTGGAGTAGTTTGAACAAAGTCTTTATTCTTTTTTTTGGATCAATTTTTTGTAATAAACAAATTTAAACTGATGTGAGTATATATAATAATTCATATTGGGAGATATAAGGTATCTAACAGGAGTTTTCACAAGTTGTATTCACTTGTTCATATTAGTGAATTTCCATAGACCCATGAGAGTGGATATGGAAAGGATGTAGGTTCTCACAATGAGATTGAACCTTGTAAATATCGTGTGTTTAGTTTTTTTCCTACTCTTTCAAGAATGAGTATTTATTTAAATATGACTATGATATGAAATTTAATATGTTAAATTGGTTAAGTTTTAAAAGTATTGAAACTTATAAAAATCGAACAATTGATTCAAACCCCCCTTCTCAGTTTTTATTCAATCCTTTGAAAATTCAAGGGGAGATTGCTTAAAGTATTGAGAAGGCATCAAACTCTAATTTCATGGACTATATCAAATATTATGGGAATAAGTGAAACAATTTTCATCCACAAATTATAATTTAAAATTAAGATAAATAATATCAAATAAGGCTCAATCCAAACATACAATAAGTATCCAAGTATAAGGTCATCAAATTACATTATGTTGGGATAATTTATCTTATTTTTTATAATGCTTTGGTGAGTTCTATACATGTGGTGAAAATGAAAGGTTAAATCAATGTTATTAATAATGAGAGGGATAAATATATTTCAACAAGAACTATGATTGGTTAGAGAGTTTCTATATACTATGATAAATTGGACAAGTCTATAAATAAAAATCATTTCCCTCTACCGCTCATTAATTGGATATTAGAAAGGGCTATAGAGAACTCTTATTTTCTCTTGCTGGATGGATATTAGAGATATAATAAAGTGTATATTTTCCCTACTAATTAAGATAATACAACATTCAAATGTCCCTATGGCAAATTTTTATATAGAAGAATTAAACTTGGGTTGTTTGGAGCACTTATGATGGAAATTTTCATAGACACGATTGAGAATATCATTTAAATATTTATGAATGAATTTTATATCATTACAATTACATTTGAATATTATTTAGAAAACCTATCAAAAGTGATAGCTAGATGTAAGGAGATAAATTTGGTACTCAATTTTGATAAATTATAATTCATGATGATAGCTGTATAATTTCAAGGGATATAATTAAAGTAGATAAAACCAAAATTGATGTAATATCATCTATGCCTTAACCAACTTAATTTATGGCAGTGAGGAGTTTTCTTGGGCATGAAGGGTTTTATAGAATATTTATCAATGATTAATCAAAGATTTAAGGACCATTATACTCAATTATAGAAAAATAAAACAAGTTAAAGTTTTTTAGAAAATTACTAAATGATTTCAGCAATTTGAATAAAGAGTTAATTTTAGTGCCTATCATCACATCACTTGATTGGATACAACTGTTTTAAATCATGTGTAATACTAGAGAATTTTTTTATGGGAAATATTCTTTTGAAAAATAGAGATAATAAAAAACATATCATTTATTAAAAAATATTTATTTAATGTTGAACAAATAAAATTTTCCACAATAGAGAAATAAATTCTATTATTTATCCATATTTTTTAATATTTCATGTCATATATCATTGGTAGAAATGTAACTATTTTTACAGACCACTCAAATTTTAAGTTTTTTTTATGAAATAAAAAAGCTAATCCAAGATTATTTGATTATCTTAGAATAAATTGATATTGATATTAAGGAAAAAAGGGTGTATATAATTTAGTAACTATTCACCTATCCATGATTGAATAATTAAGGAAATATCCCAACCATCCTATTAATGGCGAATTTCTAGATGAATGATTGTTTTCATAAGAAACCTAGAGACTACTTGGGTATTCATAATTTTAGGACTATATTATTAATAAGAAGAATCAATAGCAGTGGATTAGAATAAAAAGAAGAGGTTTGGGGTTGATGTGATGTTTTACTTGTGAGAAGATCAATTAATTTTAAAAAATGTAACATATGTAATTCTTAGAAGCTGTGTTCTATAAGGTGAGGTTCTATCTATTCTGACTCACTGTTACACTATTATATGTGGTGGAAACTATGGAAATTTGAATAAAATAGATAAGTTTATTTAGTGTGGATTCCAATAGACCAAATTATTCAAATATGGTAGGGAGTTTTTTAAAAAATCTGATACTTTTTAAATGATAGGAATTATTGGGATAAGGTAATATTTTACTTATATAGGCATGCTAGAAGTTTAAATTATAGGTTCTTGAGGTTTTTAATTCCTGGGATAATTCCAAAAACCTCATGGGAATGAATATATTTTGGTATTAGTATATTATTTATAAAAAAATGGGTTAATTACATTACTTTACTAGAAAACCCATGGCCTTCTATGGTTATGTTTCTCATGAAAATTATTTTCTGCATACTTGGAGTTACTAGATCCATACTCAGTGATAACTGGGTGTACCTTCTAGAATTATCAATTAAAAATTATTATATAAAATTATATATTTGTAAAAAAAAACTAGAATTGTGTACCATCCACAAATAAGTGGCTAGACTAAGATAAACACTAAGGATTTATAAATCATTTTGGATATGATAGAGAGTTTCTCTTAGAAGGAAATGAATTACAAGCCAGAGGATTCTATTTGAGAATGAAAAAGAAAACATAAAAACCCATTGGTATGTTTTTATAAAGATTTATTTTTAAAGAAACATGATACCTACCTATATAGATTGAACATAAGACATTTTGGGATGTGAAGGTTGTCAACATGGATTATATGAGTGTTGAAGATAATGGAAAGTTTGATTGAATGAGTTAGAAGAGATAGGAAGATAATACTATGAGAATTAAAATATTGTAAAAGATAATTTTTTTTCATGATATGAAGATTTAAATGAATTACATAAAAGAGGTACAACTTATAGTTATGTTCAATTCAAGAATGAAGCTATCTCTAGGGAATATAATGTCCCGGTGATTTAGACCATTCAATGTTATTAAAGTGAATTCTAATGGATCTATGAATATTATAAGATAATAAGGATATCCATTAAATATAAATTTAAAGAGTTTGAAACTTTAGGTTGAAGATGGAATGCTCGATAAATACTCCACTTTACTTACTACAAATGAGAAGGTAAAGATTTAGGATAATGACTAGAAACCAAGACATTTTTAGAGGTATCATAATTTATATAGTTTATTAGTTTTTGAATAATAAAAATTCAATCCCATAAGTGCATTGATTATATCTTATAATATGGAAAAAATATATATTTAAGATAAATGGAAAGACACAGACCACATAATAAATTATTTCAAGGAATGGGAGTGTTATACTTACCCAATATCTTTTATTCTAGATTACTTCTATATCATAATTGAAATTCCTTAGATATAATCCTTTTTATTTTGGAATTAAAAAAATTGTGGTGTTGTGTGATGTGTGCATTGATATAGAAAAAAACTTGAGAATTCTTTCCATACGTTCACTAGAAGAATTATCACTCTGAAAAACCTTTTTTTTCTATTATGTGAACTTGGATAGTTAATTTTAAAGGAAAGAATCTAAAGTATAAATATATGAGTCAAAAACACTGGAATTTCAGCTGGAATCTAGGTGTATTTTTCATAGTAAGTGAATAACACCTCAGAGTTACAACTTAAAATAGATTTATATAAATCCTTTGAAAGTGGAGTAAAATGGGAAATTTAGATCCCGATTGATTTTTTTGATATTATTTGGAATTGAAAGCATGTGAAAAAATACCATGCCATTAAAAATGGTGAAATAAAATTTTGAGAGCCGATTTTCCCTATCCTACTTCCATGACTTGACTATTTCAATTATCCCTTGGTGATGCCTACTATAGGTTATGATTTAGTTTCATAATTTTCATAGTCAAATAATAAGTGTAAAGTAAATTACATGGCTCAAAAATTTCCAAAACAGTGTGAGTGACTAGTTGTCAAAATACATGTATAGTGAGAGGAATATTGAACCCAAATAATGAAGGAGGAAATTGACTTATAATATTGACATCTAAGTTGTATCAATAAAGTGAGAAACCAAGTAAAGGAAGATAAAATTGAAAGAGAGGGATTTTTTCACATTTTAGAAATGATTTAACTACAATCTCTTCAGTTAATCTTCAATGACATGGGTATTAAGCATGAGATGATTTGGGTTCTTTATGAAACATGTTAAGAGAAAAAAATTGAGGAAAATTTATCACTCAAGTGTGGGTGTATGTGCATAACACTTTTCTATTCTGTATTTTTGTTTTTTTTTCATATTTTTTTTTTACATTTTCCCTTATTTTTTAGATATTAAATTATATTTTGTTGAGTTTTTTTGATTTTGAATATAAGATCTTAAATATGGATATTCATTCAAGGATTTACACTCATTTAATATGAAATTAGGATTTGAATGGTTTTTAGATGAATCACTATTTTTTTGAAGTTTTTTATATAATGGAATGAGTTTTTTTGGAGTAAATGGAAGATTATATGTACTATAGAAGAATGAATAGTAAAATAAGGGAGTTAAATTTGAGTGGAAATGGTTATATAGAAGACTAAATGTAAAGGAAAAAGTGTTATATGGGATTAAATGGGTGATGAAATATTCTATGTAAGAATAAATAAAATCTTGAAATTTTATATGAGAATGAATCAATTAACCAACATTGAATTATAGATAACCATGAGAATATGTTAAATCAAACATAGTCTGACACTAAATCTTGAGTGTATCCTGGCAGTCCAACACAATCCTATATATATCATAATGAGGCTATGATTTCTGATCAATGAACATGGAATGAACTTATCAGGACTACACCATATCTAATGTAGTGTGGGGGAAACACCAGAGGTTATGTTTCCTACAATGTTTTCTTGTGTTATCCAATAGAGAATACATTCAAATTTAAATATATCATAGTGATCCAATATAGGATACAAACTTAAGGCAAAAATCTCCATGTTATGATGCTCTGTTTCTAGGTATTAAAAAAGGTAAGAGGTTGAGATTATGCTAAAACCCCAATCCTATATTTCAATGAAACCCAAGGTTATTATAGTACCAATGTGACCTATGAAAATACATGAGGATACATTATATTCCCAATAAATTATCAAGAATATATCCCAATTCACACCAGCACTATTACATAGCCCCAAACAACCAATGCGATACTACATCATTGATCCAACATAACACTATGATCTAATTCAAGTTACATTAACTCAAATATATTCTTAGGGATATAATTTCATAATTTATATAAGAAAAAACTTTAAGTATCATAAGTACACCAGAAGTGTTCATGAATCCTAAAATCATAGAAAAAATACCCAGAATAATTAATGTGTAAGGAATTAAGGGTAATAAAACATTGATTTACATTGATCAATTAATGATTCCATGTGTAGAAAATGAATATATTGATGCAGGACAATAGATTACCAAAACATTATTGACTATCTAAATTGATAAATACATTAACAAACTATATTCATGGAATCTGGTTCTTAGTAGAGATAAGAAGATTCACATGGGAAAGGTGAGTGGATATTCACCATGGATAATTCATGTAGTTGTCTATATAGAGTGATTTCATAACTCACCATCTATATGGAATGATCAATGTTGATGAGAATAGATACTTTGTTGAGATCCCATGTAAAAAATTGGGATTGATATATCTTTTGGAGTTTTGAAGATGGAATAGAGGAGATAGAGAGCTAGAGTCTTGAAAATTGGAGGAAGATTAACCATTGATCATTAGATAATATTATTCTTCTCTAAATTATTTTGATTATAGTAGTATGATCATGTGTGGATAATCACCTAGTGGGGTGCATGTGAGGTGTAGTTGTAGATTTTTTCTTATGCTTGATTGAATCAAATTCTACCTTACTTATATTTAAACTATTAGTTATTTGATTTCCTATTCAACTTGTAAATGAATTTGGGGGGGGGGGTGAGGGAAAGAGAGTTTAAATCCAATCCCATTCACTTGTAATATGAAATATGATCCTCTAAAGAACTAGAGTCCCTATTAGAAATATAAGCTATACCAACGGTTCCACATCAATGGTTTGAAAAACCATCGGTATAGGCAACCTATACCAATGGTTTGGGAAAACCATTGGTATGGGAATGGAATATAGTACCTATACCAACGTTTTGACCAAAAAATTGATATATTTATTATTTATGGACACCTATACCAATAGTTTGGGAAAACCATTAGTATTATTATAGTATATAGGATATATACCAATGGTATGACCAAAACGTTAGTATATGTATTTTTTCTGGAAGCCTTTACTAATGTTTAGGGTCAAATGATAGTATAGGTGTGGTATATAATACCTGAAAAAATGGTTTGATCAAATTGTTGGTATATGTATTGGTTCAGGGCACCTATATTAATGGTTTGGGAAAACTGTTGATATAGGTGGTGCTATTATTTATGCATAATAATAACAATAAATACTTTAATATAAATAATTTTTATGTGCATATATATATATATATTCATATAAGAACATAAAATATGTTGTCAGATAGTGGTAAAGTCTTTAGAATATAAGAGGGAGGTTGTGAGATCAAAACCTACAGTGATATATTTTTTTCAATAGAAGACATATACCAATGGTTTGACCAGACCATTGGTATTGGCCTTTAAATTTAAATTGACTATAAAAATGGTGTGAGAACCATTTTTATAGTTGTTTTATACCAAAAATTTGGTTAAGAATTTGGTATAGGTCTATACTGACGGAAAACCCAATAGTCACTCAAACCATTGGTATAAGTTATATCAATAGTTTGAGGGGATATACCAATGGTTCCACACCATTGGTATAATATTTTTTTGTATATTAGTGAGTGATTATGGAGTATAACACACAAATTAATCATTGAACATAATAACTTAATACTCTTGGTGTAGTTATCCCAAAAAAACTTATGAAAAAATACTATTTCACCAAGAAGTTGATGAGTGACTTGAGAAATAACTTGGAAAGGAAGTCTGAGTGTTCTAGAGAAGAATATATGAATTCATGAATATGAAACACGAAGTTTTAGGAACCACTACCAATAATACCCCTCCTGGTCTAGCGATGAATTTGAGAGTGATGCATGAATCCCACCTCTAATAGGCCAAAATTTGAAGACTAGAACCAAGGTTATAAAACACACACATATGATGGTAATTACCCTCAAAAGTCACAAGAAATGATAATAAAACCACCAATTAACTCTATAATAATAAATAACCATTCCTAATACAATTAATTTCATATAAACCACACCAAAATGATAAATACCACAATAAAGTCCTATAATAGAAAATATGATCCCTGTAAAGGCCCTCAAACAACCTCAATAATCTTGTAAGGCCTAGATCGATCACCAAATCACACCCATGAACATGAAAAATGACTATATATATAAGGATGAGAATATATTTATGCTTAGTAGGATCCAATTATAAACATCTCATTCCATTGCGGAAGAAAAATTATAAAATACAATGAATAAATAGTGAAATAATCTCATTACCAACATCATTTCAACTATATTACAATCCTCATAAAATATCACTCACCAAGTAACACAAAAATGTAGGTAAAAAATATAAAATTCATATATAAAAGAAAGGTACCCTGCTTCTACTTTCACACTGAACTATTCACCGTAAACCTATATGTCTTATGTCATGGTTCCCCCATCACCTTCATAATTCATACTATATTTCCATGAAGCCACATCTCAATAAAATCCACATTGTAGAATTATATCCATTATAGATTGTGTAAATATAAACTATAAATAAATCCATTACTTCTAATGCATAAGTACACATGCAATAACTTTAATCAACCAACTTATAGATCCAAGTATATTATGAAACCTTAACTCACCATAACTTGCATATACATATATTTTACAACCTCGATTCACTACAACCAATATGAGTACATGTACTATAACCACAATCCACCATATCCTAATATACCTACATACCATACTATGTTTGTAAGAGAGATAGAGGTAGGGGTAAACAACTATCCTTATCCTTGACAACCTAGATATTGGAAGAACATGTGGAACCCAAGGACAGATATGGGAATCAATCATGTTATCTAACTTGAGTGGTGGGGAATAAGAAATATTAGAATATAATGAATAATATAATACACAACCATTCTATGTGAAACTATCCAACTTAATAATATAATGACAAATAATGTCCCTCATGAAAACCCAACCTCCATCACTAAGAACTAGGAAGCTAATACTTCTATATGAACATAAGAATGAAGGTGCAATACTATCTCTAATCATTTATTAACAAGCATATACTATTCATTTATAATATCCCATCATCGTTTCTGGTTTAATATTTATGTTAATCATCCAAATCCAAGGTACTTTTTTTCTATATTATAATTACAGTTTCCATACCCATTATTATTTAATCACTAAGTCTTTAATAAAAATCCTTAATTAATTAATTTATTAGTTAGTTACCGTTATATAATTCTAGGGTACTAAGACACAACTATACCTACTCTAAGGAAAGATATACCTGAATAGAATAATAAAATAATACATAAGAAACAATAAAACAATATCTATATAAAACCGAACTAAAAAGGACTCCCAAATTGATCCAACTATCCCAACTTAATCCCCCAAACCTTTATACACTATTCATTTTATCCAAATCTCATCTGCATCAAGCTGTCACCAATTTTTTTTTAAAAAAACTCAACAATAATATTTCAAATAACCAAAAATTGTTTTATATTAAATACAACAAGGAATTTATATTCTAATATATCTATATGGTATCAAATATTAATTCCCACCATCAATGAATGATAATGAACAATCAATACTACCTCAAAAAATGCATGCAATCTTTGAGAAACTAAGAAACAAACATAGAAAACCTATAATATTAATTTGAGTAATAAAAATAATTCTTTACCATCTTGATTTTATCAATTCATTATGAAACTGTTTTAGAAAATAGTGAAACCAAATATTACATCAACTATATTATTAGTAATCATCCAAAAAATACACCCAAAGAAAAATTTTATCTTATTAATATTTTTTAAAAAACAATGACAACTTCAAGGAATTATTTATTCATTATCCTCCCCACCTTACCATATTTAAGTAGTTTAAACAGTTTTAGTCATGTGAAATATTCAATGACTCACTGATAATCACAACAACATATAATCACACAATCTATAAAATATCATGAGGTAATATCCTGAATAATAACATAATCACATGCAAGCTACACAACCACCCCTTTAAATTATTCAATTTTGGAATATTATATTTTTAGGTCAATATCTTCTATTTACCAATTAGAAACCAAATCATGATTATGCCACATTTACACATAATTAAATATTACAAGTCTTTAATCAACTACCTCGATATAAATTTGAACCTTCACCCGACTAGAATGGAATGATGGACAACGAAGATAAAAATAGGCCTCCTGATGAACTCAGGAATCTTAAATACATCATCCCATCATGAATCTTATATCAATAACTCATAATTAACCCACTAAAATTAGAGTATAGAACTTACATGTATTAGAAATAATAAATGAGATATGATCATACAAAAAAAATCAGTATAGATTGATATCTGGGATCAAGGGTTATTGTTTCATAAGGAAAAGGCCTAAGGATCAATCATAAAGTCCTAAATTCATAAAAAAATGCTCCCAATATTTCATAGAGATTGAGATATGAAGTTTTAGATTCACCTAAAATTTATATAATGTTTTGGGAAAAAATACGTTATGGTGTGATAAGCCTACATTTAAAGATCATAATGAGATCCCCTCACACTACTCCCCCTTTTTCTCATTATGAAACACTATTTCTTCAGTGGAAATAAAGAAGTTTATTGAATGGATAAGGGTGTCATCCTATAATGTTAAAACTCTAGAATTAATGGAATAACTCCCAACCTTATTCCTCATCCCATCTAATCTTAGTCTAAAACCATGATGTGGTCGATGCACTATAGCGCAATGACTCCTAGAAAGATAGTGTCACGAACCAAATCTGGTCACCGCCAAAACCGGCACCAAACCCAGCCTGTGACATGACCCGAGGAGCGTTCCCGATCCCCACGGGCTGGCACAAGTGCCCAGGTATCATATCATGATGATTGGGAACGATTTACCCGATTTTATAAACATTAAACAATAAACAAACTCAATAGAACAAATCTGGATTTTTTTACTAAAACCGTCTTTCACAAAATTTCAGAACTGAAATACATAAGTTAAAACTATGTTTAAAGAACATTACAATGGTACATAACAAACTAAAGACATCCCAAGAACCTCCACAAGGAAAGAGGCACCACCCTCAAGCTATCTCCACGACACTGTATCCCAATGGACAACTAAAAACCTGAATCAATAGCATAAATCCTGTACCCAAACCTGTGACATAAAAGAAGCAAATCTACTTACACCCAAAGGTGTAAGTAGGGTGTGAGCGAAATCCCAGTAGGATACCACCACTAATAGATTCAATGTGATAAACATTTAATGGCGAAAAGCATGCAAGTTTTCAAATACATGAGATGCTAGTTAAAATTTCTAAAAGATGCAACATTAAATAAAAACAGTTTTCAGGTGGGATAATTTAAAGAATAAAAACATTTAAAATAAATACCATAGATACTGAATTTTCCAGCCTCTCATACCGTATACCGACGGTAAGAACAAAGTATCCAGTGAGCACAATCAATGAGAAATAACCCCTAGGCACTAGCTAGCTATGGGTCCCAGGTACCTCATATCTCGGTGAGAGTAACCATCAAAAATATCCATTCTCGTGCACGAGCCACTAATAGGGAACATAACCATAACCTAGTGGTCCCCAATCATCATCATCATAGTTTAGTTAGAGTTGTAAGCTTCAATCTTGCTAAGTGAAATTGAGGCCAAACCCCACGGATTCACTAGCATACTAGTACACGTCCACCCACCTAGATACCCGGGTTTTCCCTTTGTGCTCAAACAAGTTCAGCAATCCAAGAAGTATAGTTTTCACATGAAAATATCACTTCCACATCACAAATTAACCAAACAGCCCCATGTACATCATGCAAGTCAAAAATTCCACTTTTCATTCAAATGCATTTTGAAATCAAACTCACTCCAAATTGCCTACAACACTTTTCAAATTTTTTTAACACTTCCACAAATCCATTAAAAAATTTTATAAAACCATTAAAAGATATTCAACTCACATAACAGCCCACACACATGTCACATAATACCCTTCTCACCTTCACAATTCATTTTATAAATAAACTCACATGAAATATCCCACACCCGTGTTTCGCACACAAAACACAATTTAGTAAAACATTTCGACAATTTATAAAAAAATTATAAAAATGTTTAACATTTCAAATCACAACTTTACCATTCAAAAACCCACATTAGGTGAAAACACTCACCCAAACAGTACATATACACCCTTTCCCAACTTTGTTTAACCAAATAAAACATTGGCAATTTTTATAAAACAAACCCAAGAGGTATAACCATTGTTTGCACACTAAACCCATTTCAAAACCCTCATTTAAAAGCAAAATCATACCAATACCAATCCAAAACAGACTTTTTCAGCCCTAAAACAATTATTAAACCACCACCAAATGTTATAAAAATACATCAAATAATACCACAAAGATACACATGAAAAACACACGTTTTCATAAATCACCTTCAAGAAGTACAACATGTTTTTACTCCTTAAACTCATAAAAAAAAACCTACTTTCAAGGCCAACATGACAATAAGGAATTAACAAACCAGAATTGGCATCCCCTTTCAAGACTAATAAATCACTTTCATATGTTATAAACTAAACCAAAACATTACCCCAAGAGTCACACATGAAAAGTACCCAATTTCAAGCTATAATGCAACTAAAAATTAAATGTTCAACCAAATCCATAAAAACTGTTTTCACAGCACATAAAACAGATTATAAACATGCTAAATTAATAATCCATGCAAGCTAACTCATCATAAAATGGCTACACATGGAATCACCTACCTTTTGAGTCGAAATCCTCAAAACTTGGTGCGAAACCTTAAGCGCACCACCGCCGCACCACAAGGAATATAAATCCATACCTAGACCACCAAAAATTGACCCAAAAGATACCAAATCATACCTTAGGATCGAACCCTAACTTCTGGACATTTTAGAACATAATGAAAGAGGGAGGAAACCCTAAGGAGAATGAAAAATTGAAGAGAGAAACACTTACTCAAAACAATCATGAATAAAACGAACCAAAATACACCAGATTCTGAATCTGAAAACATCCAACCATTCAAGGGATGTTCGAACAAGGATTATGAGACCATGTAGGAATTTTAATGGGAAAAAAAGAGTGAGAATTGAAGGATTTATGAAGGAAACAAATTACCTTTATTAATCTGCCCGAAATGTGAGTGCTTCAGCAGTTTCGACCAAAACCGCGATGAAAATGAGCTGAAAAGAGGGTGGGAGGATATGGGACGCGTGTCTGGGTTCAATGGGAGTGTTTGGGGCTTGGAATCACCGAAAAATCCTTAATATTGGATAAGTTATTAATTAAACAAAATTTATTTTTAAAACTGGAATTGGGCTTTCGGGCAGGCCCAATCCCTTAAATAAAAACCCATATACAACTTGTTTATGGTTTTCTAAAGGCTCCAACCTACAATGGTGGTGTTTCTATATTAGGGTAGACCATTTAGGAACTTTAATGGGTGAAAAATACTAAAAATTGAAAAAGTTATAAAAGAAACAAAATTTATTTTTAAATTTGGAATTGAGCTCACGGTTTGGCCCAATTCATGAAAACTCACCCATTCCACCATAAAAGCTTGACAAACCCCAAAAACAAATCATAAATGAAAATTAAATGAAATTTAACTTTAAAATAAGTCATGTATGTGACAGACAGAACCAAGTAACTCAACCTCCAAAAAGTCACTATGAAATATAAATACTTCACACCATGACCAAAAAAGTTAAAAAATAAATAAAAAAGAGTAATAATCCATACATCAGGTCTCACTAACACATAAAGTTTTTTTCCAAAATAAATTTGAGTATCATTATTCCATGATCAAAACCTGTCATTCCCTAACCAGACGTCTGACCCAAGACAACACGACATCAAACTCTCATGGAATATTCTCCTAATACATGACACATCCTCACACCAAAATACATACCATCATACTATAACATATATCACCATAGTACTATGTACCTATTAAATATAAAATCTCATTTTCATAAATACCCCCTTCCACCAAAATCTAAAACTACCACTGAACATCTACTCACTCCCTCAACACTCTAAAAATAAAAAAGTGTTCAATAAAATATCGAACCTTACATGAATAAAAAAAATCCCAAAACCCCCACTATTTCCTCATTTCATTGTTAAAACCTTTTATTCATTTATATTATGTTCATTCACTCATCAATTTGGACTATTTTTTATAACCTGTATCATGTTAATTGTCTATTGTCTACTTAAAAAAACATCAACACTCATCTTAAAAAGTTTACACCAGTAAAATTAAGTAATTAATTTAAATGGACATCCCTATGGATATGACATGAAGAAACTCCCAGTTAATGTGCTACTTGACCTTGTTCACTTGTAGGGAGGTTGTGTAGCTTCACTACATAGTTTTTATTCAAGTTACGGTCAAAGATTTTTATCATGTTTTAAACCTAACATCTAAAGAACCCTTATAGAATTATGCTTTGTTATTTAAATTACTATTATTCAAATTGAATTTTTCTAACTATGTTAAATTAGTAGTTAATTTATTACCAAATTTATAAATATTATAAAAGTTGAACTAAACATGAAGAATAAGTGAATGCATCTTGTTGATAGAATAACACTATGAGTTATAATTCACCTAATTTAAAAAAAATGTTTACAAGTGTTTAAAATAAAATATATTATATTTGGAATCTAACAATAAAGCATGACAATAAACTTCAAGAAAATACTAAAATATTAAATTTAATAAATAAACATGAAATGATTCAATTATATGATGCTTATAATAAATTTATGATGACATTAATATTATTTAAAAGCTAAAAAATTATAGTGTTCAATAGGTGGAGTGATATTAGTTTTATATAATTACATGATCTTTTGAAGGATATATTTTTTAGAACCTTATTGAATGAAAATTTATTCTAGGAATAAAAATTACAATACTATATCTCGAAGAAAAAAATAAATCCATAAAAAAATCTAGTTGGGACCTAAAAAAGTTCCACAATCCATCCGCATTAGAACCACTCTTGGGATTGAATTGAAGAAAAGTGTGACTCCCCAAAACCCATATCTAATAAGCCATTTGTTGATAACGATCACTAAGGGTATAAATATACAAGATGAGAGATATTTCCCTCTAAAATATCAATAACATTAGATAAAACCATTAATTAATCCAATCATATAAAATAAAACATTCCAATATCCCAATAATTCATGAAATGTCATACAAGTTTCAAAATAAAACATATTTGAAATGAATACCAAAAGGATATGTTTTGATACATGTATTTAATGAATATATTTTAGTGTGTTTTAATATATAATTTTTTGTAATATAATTAATATTCTTTCAAATATTTGGACAATTTAACTTGTTTTGAGATATATGGAAGGATACAACTAATAATCAGGAAAGGAAAAAAGAGAGGAGAATATGAGGATAAAAAAGACACTTCATGTTGAACCAATTCATGGCGCGACGTGACAATAAAAAATGAAATAAATCTTACTATGATATTGAATACATATAGGATTCTCCTAGGGTGTAGAACTAAATAAATAAGAAGGTATAAATATTATGGTGTTGGATACTAGAGAATCACATCATTTAAACATTACAAGATGTGATAAATTTACACAGTTTAAAATAAGTGCATGAAATGAAGAGAGAAAAAATAAATCATTGGATTCCCTGATACTTTCACATCATGTAAAAACATTAGACAACATTGGGATGACCCAAAAATGGCCATATTTAATGTATGAAGTGTAGAAGACCTCTTTTATAGCCCCAAAACCACCCATGACAACTTAAGGATCTGTTTTAAATGCTATTTAATGCAAAAAAATCACCATTTATCTTCTATAAATAGAGTGCCATGCTGCTGCTACCATAGAGACCCCAGAGACCAAAGTTTAGAGTGAGAATCTGTGATGATACAGGTCCTCCAATGGTTTCTCTATGATATTTATTCTTTCCTTATTTTATTTATTTTCTTCCACTTACTCACGCATCATTAGGATTTGGGGTTAAATACCACATTGTAATAGGGTAATGTAGGTAAAGGGGGAAGGTACTATTGTATTTTTTATTCTATTCATGTATTTGGTTTGCTACAATTTTTACCCAATTATAATCCATTTGTTTTTTGTTTAATCATGACAATTGGTTAATTAATTTGGAAGAAATTTTATAATTTTAAAATTGGGTACCCTAAATTGAGGCATGACCATTTTCACATTTAGGAAAACCAGGTTTAAATATGGTATTGAGAAAAAATCTATTCAGGAAAACCCTAAATTATAAGACCAAGGTAAATAAAGGATTTCCATGTTGAGGAGGGGATCTATGACCATTTGATCTACCTTATGTCGAAACCAATGCTAAACATTTACTAATCAATTTATTTTCTTAAATCCAATAACACCCAAACCCTAAAACTATAAAACCTTGGAACAACTTGTTATAATTAATTTGAAAAAAATTTCTCTTTGTTCTCTTTCTCAATTGCAAAATAAATTAATATCCTTTATTTTTTGTATCTAATTCTTCAAACAACATTAAATAACACAATTATTTTAAAAAACTAATAAAAATAATTTCATCATCTATATGGGATTGATATCGACCTAATGCTATATTAATTTTAATTAATTAAGTATCATTGGTCTAAGTGTTATAATTTTTTATTTTTATTAGACTTAGGGAAATAACAACACCCTCTGGGACCATAAAAACTTCAAAATTTGATGTACCCAGAAGGATTAATTGATTCCTATAGGTGTTGATCAGATTATAAATTCATTTTACTAAACTAAAATAATCTACTAAGGAATAATAAGTGGTAGTTCAGTGTCAAACCCATAGAGATAGATTGTTAGACAATCAACCTCGTGTTCATAACCTTTTGGGGGATTTCTCATGTTCACACTCATTGGTTTGGACTAACTAAAACTAAGTAGCTTGGGTCTTAATAAAATTAAAGTAAGGTATTGAGGTCAATATTAGGGTAAATTCAAAGGATAATCCTAGATCTAACTTGGAATAAACCAATGGAATTGGATATAAAGTGGTGAAAAAGACACCAATTCATCTTGGTCCAACCAATTGGATCAACCAAATCTAGAAGACTCTTTGGTCTAAAGTAATTGAAAAACTAAGAATATAAATCTTGGATTATAGGAAGAAATAATTACAAGATATTGGTCCTAGTTTGAACTTTGACAACTAGGTCGTGGTCATTAAATTTTCACCTCTGATAGTCAGTTATAGTTAAAAAGAATGAGGTTGTATTTTTTTAAACCTAGTTACTAGCTAGAGAGTTACCTAGTTTTGATTTTAGAAATTTATTAGGTTCAAACCACCCCTACACTTAACCCCTAACCTTAATAATATTATCCACATATGACAGATATTTAATGAAAATAGAGAAACAGTTTTCACCACTCTTGACATGAAAAATAGATAACTTAAAAAAAATAATCCACAATTTAAATCATGAAAAACTAATTAAATACTAACTTGAATAAAGAATCAATGAAGAACATAGTGGAAATTTAAGTTTCATGGTAAATAGGATTAGAAACTAGATGTCAAAAAAAAATGTTCAACAAATAGATCTTTGAATTGAAAGTGGAAATAATGGAATGTATAGAATAATAAAATAAAGTAGTAGTGATAGATTAAATTTAAGACAAAATAAAAACAAAGAATAATGTAAGAAGGAAATAAAAAATGTTAGAACTATAAGTGATACCTTTGCACATTGGGGTGATGAATATATTTAAATTCTAGAAGTAAATGATATTTAAATGGTTTATGTTTTGTATTTATTTTAGTGAATTATTCTTTGACACTTAAATTGAATGTAATTTCCTTTCACACCATGTACGTAAAATCTTAAAAAGAATATAAATATTTTTGATCTTCATAACCAAATTAGTGCATGTGTTTTCCCTAACTAAATTACTTAATAAATAATTTATTCATTAATAAAGGAATTTTAATTATAAAAGTTATAGTCACTACACAACCAGAGATTGACAAGTTGATGTAGTAGATCATGAAGATGTTAGAGGATATACTGAGATCATGTGTCCTGGATTTCAATATATATTGGGTGAAGCATTTTACTTTAGTGGAGTTAACTTATAATAATGGTTATCACTATTAAATTGATATGAATATATTTTAGTCATTGTATGTAAGGCTTGTAAATATTCATTGCAATAGACCACATTTGGGGAGTTAGTATCCCTTGGTATTTATATGGTGTAGAGCATGACTAATAAGGTTCTAATGATTTATGAGAGGATGAAGGCAATACAAGTTCATCAAAAAGTTTATGATGATTAATGGAGGTGGAACTTGGAATTTGAGGTTAGGGACCATGTATTCTTAATGGTCACCCCTCATCATGGTTAGCGGAGGTTCAGTTAGGGAAGTAAGCTATCACCCTAGTTTTTTGGGCCTTTTGAGGTGCTGAAGTGCATTAGTGAGGTGGAATATTGATTATAACTTCTTACACATATGGAAAAGATCCACGAAATCTTCCATAATTCCTATATTTATTATTATCTTCACGATGACTCAAAAGTTATCGATTAGATAGATTTAGATATTGAGGATGATGTGACCATCATGAAGTGGTTGGTCAAGATCTAGGATCGTTGAAAGAAATTGTTGTATGGATGATCTATCTTGTTAGTTCATATCTTGTGGAGGAATGGTGACCTTAAGGATATCAATTGAGAGTGTGATTTTTATATGCACACTCAATGTACCAATATTTTCATTGGTTGATCATCTTTTTTTAGTTTCTTTATTTGATTCCTTTTTGTTGAGAATATGTGTTTAACCTTATGTTGATTTATGATACTACTTCACTTTTTTAATGTAATTATTATTTAAATAATTTTTCATATTCAAGTGGTTTCTCCCTGAGAGAGTATCTCTAGATTCTAATTTCACATGCTTTATTCTATGATATTGTGAGAGGTGTCTCATAGGTTTATTTTTCATAATGATCTTACTATTTCCTTTAATTTGAGTTTTTATAAGTTTTTATGGATTTAAAATAGTTCTTACAGTATTTTATCTTTTTAATTTATAAGTTTATTCATGTGGTCAATCCTTTTATTCATATTATTGATCCCTTTGTTTGTGTAGTTGATCGTTTTCTTCACATGGTCGATCATTCGCCATGCAGTGGATCATTTGTTCATGTGGTTGATCAGTGTAGTTTCATTTTTTTATGTGTCCAATCCTTCTAATATTCATATGGTCAATCCTTTTACTCATGTATTTGATACTTGTCTATGAATTCAATCCTTTATTCATTATTTTGATCATTATGGTCACTTGGTTGTTTCTATTATTGATCTATAAAGTTGATAGTCTATTTATGCAATAGACCCATATGGTATAATCAATCCATGTGGAAAATCATTTTTTTATGTGCTTGATTGGTTTCTTATGTAGTATATCCAGAGGGTCATTTAACATGGTTTATCCTCATGGTTGATCATCAATTCATATAAAAATTGTTCTTAATGATAAATAAGAAAATAATAAAATGAAATGAGAGACTTGAAACTCGAATTGATTAAGATAATTTATATCTATGAATCCCTTGATATAAAGGGATTTAAATGAGTCTTGTAGATGTAATTTAATATAAATTAAATGAAAATTGAATTAATGATTAATTAAAATGGAATTTAATTGCCTGTTTTTAGAGATATTTAGAGATCCTTATCTTTTATTTTAAAAACAACAGATTTTATCCACTCAAATTTTTATTATTTACTTGAGTCCATAAAATCTATAACCTCTTACTCATGTCTTGGGAGTCATTTTCCATTGACATAGACCCCTAATTCTCATAATTTCCAATTGTTCTTATCCGTATTTTTTCTTTATATTTTTTCTATAGTAGCGTGTAACATTTGGGGTAGGAAATTGTCCCTCTATGATATTGTTTTTCTCCTTTATGTGTCTTGTGATCAATCCAACCCTAATCTTTGTGATTTTCAAACCACGAAATCATCTCTCTCTCCTCTTTTTTTGGTACTGCATAATATACCCCCTTCTAATTATGGGATTTTCATTTTCTACTTATTTTGTGTAATTATAGATTTAACATGATTTTTCTTGTATATGGTATAATGATAAGGATTTATTTTTATAGATAATAAAAAAACTAAACAAATTTATGGGGATAAGGGGGATTCATATATTCCATACGTGGTTACTAGTTCTTATGGTATTTCTATAAATATTTATTTTTAACCTTGATATTTATTTGATTAAAAAGACTAGTTGTTGCGAACTTTTAATTTTTGAAAATTTAAAACACATTGAAAAAAAAAAAGATAATTTTAAAAATATGGTAATATAATAATTTGTGTAAGAAACTACTTATTTGAATTTTCACCCATGATAGAGATGATAAATTTTATGAATTACCTATTTAAATTGAAATGGATGAAGTTCTAAAAGTTGTAACCTAATTCTATGAGTGTGCTTGTGTGTTTTCTATTATCATTTAAGTTTTTAGGATTTTTGATGGTTAAATAATGGTTGATCATGAGTGACAATTGGGACGTGATGGGTATGGTTGGCATGGGATGATGTGGTGGTTGTGTGACTAGTTAATATGGTTACCATGGGACGTGTTTTCCGCTATTTGGGTTTTAGATAGTTATTTTTCATAGGGTATGTTTTTATAGTTATCTAGTAGATATGAGATGATATTTATTATTTAATTGGTGAATAATGTAAGAGACTCGAACCCATAGTCCTAGATTTGGTTCTAAAAAATAATATTTACATTTTTGGATTTGTTACCACTAAACTCGACCAAATTTCTACCACCCCTAATTAAAATATGCATAGATAATATTGATCCAATTATATACCCAATACCTTTTAGGTTTATAGTTTTATATAATTAGTACTAACTGTTACATAACAATACTCATGTATTTAAGTGATTATTTTACTCAAAAAACCTAGATTTTCTTATTCCACACTAAGTATTAATCATAACCCACATGAAATACTTCTAAAAATATCTTACTTATCATATTTCATTATGAACTTGGTAAAATGAAACATTAGATAAGATGATATTATATACTCAGTAGGTGTAAAAAAATAAATTAACAATTAGATGTTATCAGTGAGCATACGGGTATGACGACATAATCAAAGTGAATGATAATAACATAATAGAATTAATAAATATCAAAACACAGATCATTAAACATGTTACGTGATATAAATATTTCAAAAATTCACAATTCATAAGAATCAAGAATCAAGAGTCATGTGATGTCAACCTTGATCAAAGGAACCATTAAAAACTCATAGCAATCATAAAGAAAATGTGTTGGTATCTGACGCACGCCTGTCATAGGGAGTGGAAAAACAATTATTTACTAAGTTAAAATGTAGTAATGTGGTTGACCTAGGATGTTTCTTGAAGAGGAGTGCACACAAAACGGGTTGTCACTTTAAAACGAGAGTAAAAATGTTGTGTTTTTTAAATGAAATTTGAAATTAAAATGATTAAAAAACTATGATATTAAAAAGGGTGATTAGGTCGGGGTCAGTTTACTAATTTTAGTGCTATACTTGTTCAATTTAATTCAAACCTATTCTTCTTTTTTTATTAAAGTGAGTTTCCACAATCGTTTCCTCTCACTTCCTTGGTGAAATTATGATGGTGAGAGAAAACCTTACCAAGATCTCGGTTTGGTCAACTCTCCTTCCATGTGTAAAAGAGTTTTATTGAATATCCTTAATTGAAATGGGAAATACCCAATCAGGTTTTGTTTATCCCAAACAATCAATAACATTCACTACACCTTTTACACGTACTGACGATCGTCGAGTACTTCAGCAATAATTCCCGGTTTATTTCATCATATATAAACTAGAAATTAGTGGAGGAAGAATATTATTATTTTACCAAGGAAAAAATAAATAACGGAATTAATATTCAAGAATTATTTCACTTGATAATAAAATATTCTATAAGAAATTGAAAACAACTTTGAATAAGAAAGAAATTTATTTAATTGCGTCCAAGAACTCAAGCATTACAATGTAGAAAACTAACCCTTCCCCAATCACTCCAAAAGTTTACCCCACCATGGTAAGGGTAGTAGAGATGAATGGTAAAGAAGAAGGAATTATAAAAATATGAAAAAGAAAATAAATAAAAAAGAAAGCTGAAAAGTTCTCCTTCTTGGTGTCCCAAAAGGAATGGGATGGAGAATGAGATGCTTTGAGAGGGTGGTGCTCTCCTCTTTTTATAGCCAGAATTTGTCCCCCGGATGTTGATGCGTTTGAATCCCATTAAATGACATCTTCATGCATTGATACCTTCTTGAATGTTGTTTATAATTCTATTGTACATGTCCCCTAAAAATCTAAGTAGATTTGGACATGTATTCCGAGAGTTATGGCCGTTTTACTTTGAGCATTTATTCTGTCCAGTCAGACTCTCCAAAACGCAATCCTCCAGATTAGGGTGATTTAATGAACCAATAAATGGCAAATTAATGTGGAACTTAATTCATAAAATATACTCCAAGACTCATTGAGCGTCCACCCACTGAATATCACAACATTTGGTCCCACCATAGATGAGTTATGGAGCCCACACCAAAACTAGGAAGAACTATAAACAGTTTTCTTGAGCCAAATTGTGAGATTATTTGGAGCTTCCATATGGCCAATTCCGCTTTTTGTCTAAAAATAGAAAATGAAGCCCTAGATGCGTAGAATCTGTAAAAGAAATAAATTTTCAATTTGGATTAGTGTAGATAATGTTATGGCCAAGCTACAGAAATAATTTAAAACTGTTAAAAATCCAAAATGGCCCATTTTTACTATTCAGCTCAAAATAACACCAATATCATAAAAATGAAACAATTAATTTTAAAGGAACACTTTTGTGGGTTTAAAAAATGATATTCAATATAAATTAATTGAAAATATTTTCTCTATCAATTCCCCCATACTTAGCACTTGGACTCCTGGACAAGTAAAAGTCAAATCAAATCAAATCCAAAACACATATCAATGAGATCTACCAAATCAATTCCAAGAAACAAAAAGATATCATGCCTCATCAAAAAAAATATTTCAAGTTCTCCATTTTAGATTTTAATATATTTCCACTTCATTTCTTATCCCATGCACACAAAACACCTACCTTACATGAATTTTCTCTCATCTCACAAATGTAAAGGATGAACAAGGATTTTCTCATCCAAACTCACACAAGAGTCACCATATGCTTGATAAATTACTACTTCTCCACTCAATGTGAGTCAAGGAATTTTGTTTCTCATGAGGAATTTTCAGGGTTGTTCAGAAGATTCTAGTTGGTAGGATTTAGATGTTAAAAATTATGAGGCCGGAAAAGGAGGGCTTCGCTCTTATTGAAGAAAAATTGCAAGATTCTAATTTTCACTCAAATATGGTCTCCTTATCTTCCCCTTTGTAGAAAATCATCTCCATCATCATTCAATTAGATCAGGATTTCAGCAGCAAAAAATTCAATCTTTTCAAACATGATTTTTCTTCAAAGCTTCAGATAGGTACATCTTTCTTTTTTTACATCGGAAGATCCAGAAAGGTACAACTTCTCTTATCATGAAAGCTCCAGAAAGGCATAACTTTTAACAAAATATTGAGTAGAAACATCCAATCTTCAACATTTTATATTCCACCAAAAGTATCACAAAATGAGGTAGTACACCACAAGAAATATTCCCCCACCCTTAAGTTCAACTAGATCATGCAATTTCACTTCAAGAGCAGGTAGGATAAGGAAATTGGCTTGTAATATGGCTAACCTAACAGGAAATCCATGGCTACTAGGGGATAAAATGAAGGATAAATGTAAAGGTGGGACATAATGAAAATGATTATTTTGAAAATGGGGATTCAAACCAAATAAATGCCTCAATCATTTAAAACACATGTACCCCAAACCCTCAAGTTTTGAAAGAAATAAATCAAATTCTGTTTTAAGCAAGCATGGTCTGGTTCTCTCAAGAAATGAGGAAAATGAAAATAATATGAAAAAATGGTTTAGAAGCCTCATAGGAAAGTGATTTCAATGATATAGACAGTGAAATATGGCATGAGATTAAAAAATTAGTGTACTTTTCATGAAATTTCAAAAGATTTGAACTCAAAACAAAGTCATTTCAGCATTCATTTAAGCTCAGTTTCATGGAATAGATTGGTTTACTCATTTAAATGGGTTTCAAAAATTTAAATGATAATCATTTCAGATAAAAATTTTCAAAAACACAAAAAAAACTAAAAACAATAAACACACAAAAATTTTAAAACACAAAAAAATTAATTTTTTTAGAAAAAAAAACACAAAATGAAAATCCAAAACTACAAAGGTTCCCTTCCCCACACTTAAATGATGTAGTGTCCTAAATGCATTCAAGTTGATTTAACATGTAAGCCAATTTTAAAATGAATCACAACATCAAGAAAGTCTAAAGGAGAGGTACAACCTGATTTATTTGTAGTGCAACATTGAGTTAACAACCTAAGTGTTGCACTCTGAAAACCTAAAAATAAAAGAACAAAATAAAACATAAGGTATTTATTAAAATAAACGAAAATAGAAATAGGATGAGAATAGAAGGATAAAACTTGGTTTAATCCTCCAAGTGGGCCCTGGGTTTTGACTACCTCCAGAGGGGCAGTTCTAATCGTTTATCCCCAATCTGATGGTGGGTGCGGTTTCTTGCTCATGAACCAACAAAAATTCTTCTTTCCGGGATAAACTTCTTCCTTTTTCTTGAGGGCTCCATCAATAAAATGCACCAAGTCCACCCTCATTGTAATGAGATACAACATGCATTGTAGGTTTAGTAAAATGAATGAGTCCTCCTCTTTCTTGGGTTCCACATAAACAACATCTTCTTTATTCTCCAGTGGTTGCTGAAGGTATGATACATCTGTGGAAAAATCAAAGGCAATGTCAGAGTTTAATTAAATTTGAAAAAAATTAAAGCATGAAGAATCAATATCAAATTATTCCCTTTAAAAGTAAGTAACTTGTGTCTCATTTTCCTCAAGAAAAAACACTTTTATCTTCTCATGTACTCCCTCCATTAAATGTTCAACAGGTTTGGGGAGCTCCATATGTTCCTTCATGGATGAATATCCTTTTTCATCATCTTCCTCCAAGGAAATAAATGTGTTGGATGAATCTGAAAAATTAAAAGAATTGGAGGTAATACTCAATTTAGTTTCAACAAAATCAAAAGATAATGAGTTTATGAAAATATTGACTCCCTGATCTTGTTTGGATTCAATTACTTCTTCAATGGGAGGTTCTTATTGGAGTTGAATTTCCCTAGATAGAGGTAGGCAGTCAGACTCCTCTATCTTCTCTTCAAATTCCACTGCTTGGTTGGTTTCTTCCTTCAATTTTGTTGAATCATCTACATTATGAGGAATAGTTGGCTCAAGAAGTTCCTCACACTCATTCCAGAAGTTATCCAGATCTTTTTGATCTCCCATATGTATTTCAATTGCTAAATCTTCTTCATCAATCTCCTCCAACATTGATTGATATGGGATCAATGTATCTTCCTTTAATTTTATCAAGGCCTCCATGGGTTCTTCAACCTGAAGGATTTGTGGGGATACTTTTTCCATCAATTTTTCTGGTTCTGGTTCTTGTTCTGGCTCCAGTTTTTGATCTTGGGATGCATGTACTTCTTCCGCTAACCACTGTATTGAGGTCTATAGGTTTTGAACTTTTTGACCAATTATTTCAAATTGGGCTTCAATATCCTTGTGAAATTATTCTTCTTAGTGTTTCACTTTGATCATTTCTTGATAAAATTATGGAAAATACTCCTGAAGTTCAATTAATTCTCTATCCAATCCCTCTAACACTGGGTATTCGAGTTTCTCTTTAAGGTTATCAATGAGATCCTTGAATTCATCCTCTATGATGATTTGGATTCGAGCTCCCCGAATTTGTTTATCCAAGAAAGAAAATCTATAATCTATAGACCAAGGTGATTCAATAATTGGTTCTCACACTTGTGGGTAATTGTTCCATGAATTAAAGAAATAATCATTTGAAAACAACATGACAAAAGGTTTTTTTTAAATTGAAAAATTCAAATATTTACAATTAGTTTGTGGCACTACCTCCCCGGCAACGATGCCAATTTTGACGCACGCCTATCGTAGGGCATGGGAAAACAATTATTTCCTAAGTTAAAATGTAATAATTTGGTTAACCTAGGATGTCTCTCGAAGAGTAGTGCACACAAAACGGGTTGTAACTTTAAACAAGGGTAAAAATGTTCTGTTTTTTTAAATGAAATTTGAAATTAAAATGATTGGAAAACTATGATATTAAAAAGGGTGATTAGGTCGAGGTCTGTTTCTTAATTTTAACTCTATCCTTGTTCAATTTAATTTAAACCTCTTCTTCTTTGTTGATTAATGTGAGTTTCCACAATCGTTTCCTCTTACTTCCTTGGTGAAATTATGATGGTGAGAGAAAACCTTACTAAGATCTTAGTTTGGTCAACTCTACTTCCATGTGTAAAATATTTGTATTGAATATACTTAATTGAAATGGGAAATACCCAATCAGGTTTTGTTTATCCCAAAAAATCAAGAACATTCACTACACCTTTTACACATACTGACGATCGTCAAGTACTTCACCACTAATGCCTGGTTTATTCCAACATATATAAACCAGAAATTAGTAGAGGGAGATTATGTTTATTTTACCAAGGGAAAAATCAATAAAGGAATTAATATTCAAGAACGATCACACTTGATAATAAAATCCTCTATAAGAAATTGAAAACAACTTTGAAGAAGAAAGAAATTTATTCAATTGCATCCAAGAACTCATGCATTACAATGTAGAAAACCAACCCTTCCCCAATCACTCCAAAATTTTACCCCACCATGGTAAGGGTAATCGAGATGAATAGGGAAGAAGAAGGCATTATAAAACTATGAAAAAGAAAAGAAATAAAAAATAAATCCGAAAAGTTCTCCTTCTTGGTGTCCCGGAAGGAATGAGATGGAGAATGGGATGCTTTGAGAGGGTGGTGCTCTCCTCTTTTTATAGCCAGATTTTTCCCCCAGATGTGGACGCATTTGAGGCCCATTAAATGACATCTTCACGCGTTGAGACCTTATTGAATGTTGTTTATAATTCTCTTGGACGTGTCCCCTCAAAATATCAGCGGATTTGGACATGTATTCCGAGAGTTATGGCCGTTTTACTCTGAGTAATTATTCTATCCAGTCAGACCTTTCAAAACGCAATCCTCCGGATTAAGGTGATTTAATGACCCCATAAAAGGAAAATTCACGTGGCCCTTAATTCATAAAAGATTATGAAAAACTCCGTGTGCATCCACCCACTGAATATCACAACATTTGGGCCCACCATGGATGAGTTATGGAGCGCACACCAAAACTAGGCAGAACTGCAAATAGTTTTCTTGAGCCAAATTGTGTGCTTCTTTGGAGCTTTCATATGGCCGATTCAGCTTTTCTTATAAAAATATAAAATGAATCCCTGGATGTGTAGAATCTGGAAAAGAAATAAATTTTCAATTTCGATTAGTGTAGAAAAGGTTATGGCCAAAATACAGATATAATTTAAAACTGTTAGAAATCCAAAATAGCCCATTTTTACTATTCAGCTCAAAATGACACCAATATCATAAAAATGAAACAATTCATCTTAAAGGAACACTTTTGTGGGTTTAAAACAATCATATTAAATATAAATTAATTGAAAATATTTTCTCTATCAGTATCTTAGAATATTATCTTCATATAAACCTTACAAGAATACTTAATGATGAGATAAAGTTACCTATTTAATACCCATAATATCTCAGGAGTAGTTAAATTTATAATCTTTTAGGATTTAATTATATTCAGTCATCTTCATCATCATTACCCAATGAATTGTAGGGATAAAACAGAGCCAATGGAAACATATCAGAAATATTATATTAAGGATTTGGTTTTAGTCCTAAATACTGATGTTATAAATAATTTATAACTTCCATATCATGAGAAAAAATGAAAATGTTTAACTTTTTGACATATCAATAACCATTATTGTTTCATATCTTAATTTACCCATGGAAAAGAAATGAGTTCCATGAAAATCTATTTGAAAAAATCATGATCCATCCAAATAAATAATTATTATTATATCATTAGAACATATAAATATTGAATCATAAGTAAAATAAAGGGTTTCTTTCATTGATAAATATAAATACCATAAAAATACCATTAAAATAATTCTTGGGGGAAAATACCAATTCCACTTTGAAAATCACTTTTAAAAACTAAAAATTTATTGAATAATCAGAAAAAATATTATTTGAAAAGAACCATGAAAACTTGTAAAGTAATATTTAAATAATTGAGTGGTCATTGTGTTGAAAAATTCTGTTCATGTTGTAAATGTTAAAATAATTATTTTTTTCACACCTTCAGAAGAATTACCTTGTTGAGAAAAAGAAAAGAATATTCTTTTTAAACCTTTTTATAGAACATCAATCATGAGTAAAAATAACTTAAAAAAATATATAATAATAGTGAAAAACATTATTGAAAACATTTTACAAAACATGGATATGGAGTAAAAATGTTTTTTGACCAAAAGAGGAGAAATAAGGCTATATTTTCTTAAAAATATTTTACGAACCATTTTGAGTACTAATGTGTGGAAAATTATTCTTAAACATAAATATTATAGAAATTTATAGAGTATAAGAAAAATGAAATTATTTTATCTAATAAAGATCATATAATTTATCAATGGATATTCAAGAATAAATATTCTTATTTAAAAATGGGACTAAAACATAAACCCATTACCACTTTGGAAACTTTTGAATCATAAACCCCAAGAAATAATAACATCAAATGAATCTTTAAATATCATGAAGATAAGAAGATTCATTATATAACATGTGAAATGGAAACATATACACCCCATAAAAGATGATAGGTGCATAAAATAAAATTTTCCTTAGAGAAGGAAAATTATATATGAATATCCCTTACAAATATTATATAATTTAATTTTAGAATTAATCATGGGAGAGATAATGTGAAAAAACATAAATCTACACAAAAAAGTGTAAATATAACATAAATTAAATAATTTTAATTTCACACATAATATTGGCATAATGTAATCAATGAAGAAGTTATATAACCCAATAAAATAAAAATGAGTTAAGAATCCCCTTACCACTTTGGTAACTTCTGAATCACTGGATGAGTTAACATGAATTGTAACTAAAAACACCGTGAAGTATAAATGATTAATGATATAACATTTAAAAGGGAATTATATACACCAAATAAAATAAATTATATATATAAAATTAAAACATACCTTAATTAAGTGAAATTTGAGATGAAATACCCTACCTAAAGTCTAGACTTCTATGTATGTCCTTTAACTCCTAAAGTCTAGACATTCCACGTATATGATTTAGATCCTCTTATTCAAACAACATCCTTTTATTTATACATAAAATCCCATATGGTTAGTATTATACCTACAATAAGACCCCTAGGATATATAGATGAATTTGAAGAAGCTATTTGGGTAGGGATTGGTTGAACTAGAGTGTTCAAAAGTTGTGAGAATGAGAGAAGAGAATGTGTTCTTTTTTAATTCTTTTTTAAGTGAGGGGAGGGACACTATTCGAATTACTTAAAGTGTTAGATTAATATAAATTAATTTTTATGGAAATGTGGAATAAAATTGATATATTTTGAATATAATATGATTACAAGTTAAAATCATATCATACAATAAAATTAGTACCTTTTTAGGTGATGTTTTCATCCTTATCTCTTTGTTTTAACCCCCCCCCTTTTGAGACTTTTGACTATTACCATGATATCAAAGTTTTTTAGTATTTAAGGTTCAAGAACGTTACTATAAAAGGAAAAGTGACCCATAGATAAACCATGATTGATATTTTTAACCGTATCCCATTCACTTGGATAAATATAAACTTTTCATGAATTTTAAATCATTTAATAAAATATTGTTTATTATAAAGTATCATTAATTTCATTTTTAGAACTATACATTTAATTTGAATATATCATCATAAAGATAATTATGAAATTCAAATATATAATTTTAACACATCCCCAATATTTTACTTCTATCTATAAAATTCATGAATTATTATAAATCACCCAAAAATATTACTTTTAGAGTTAATAATCATTTACTTGATTTTTCTATTGGTTTCACAAATAGTATGTATGTGTTGCTTAAGAATTTAAGGTAAATATTTTATCACTAAAAATTAAAAATAAATTATCATCATAAAAATAATTTAATTTTTCATAATATAACCTTTAATATTCATTTACAACTCATTTTTATCCCTAAGTAAATGTATTAGAGAAATTTAAAAGCAAGAGAGTGATATTTTGTATTTCTCATTATTTAAAATAATAGATAAGTCATTTTCAAAGAAAAAAGACAAAAAAATTCCATAACATAGAATATTTTATGAGTAAGGTCTAAACTCACTCATATAATAGATTAAAATTATGTTTTATGATTTTTAGTCCTTATCATATTATTTTTGACATTAATTTCCCGATTTACCCTTATCAAGGTGATAAATATTTACTACAATTACTATTCATTAGGACAAAAAATAAAAGGGAATAATTTTTTAAATTTAAATATCATGATTAAAAATATTTAATCCACTTTTAAATATTCAATTTATATAATTAGTAAAAATTAATTTAAAATTATACCCCCAAAATGTGATGAACAACAATTTTTAGAAAAATGAAATTTAAAGAAAAAGATGATATTACATTATCATTATGACTAGTAATAATAAATTTATGAATTTAAATTCATATATATAGATATATAATCTATAAATTTCATTTAAATCATTCATCATTATGAATTATTTAAATTAATTTAAATGTAAAAACATTATGCACTTAAAAATAGTTTTTTTGAAAAATGCATTTTTAGGCATAAAAATAAACTTATACCAGAATCAAGTATAATGATAATTAAAATGTATTTAAATATATTATATCTAATTACATCAGTCTTATATTAATTAAATAAAAAATTTAACGAATAATGTGACTTTTCAATGCCAAAAATGATAGTTTTACAAAAATTTGTATTTTTTCACTATTCACTGAAAAATCAATCTTTTTAGAAAATACCAAAATTTCACCCTAAGATAATTTTGATATTATGATTCATAAAATTATATCCTTTTTATCAAATAAATTTTCTGAAATTTATAGAAATTAATTATAATATTCACTCATAAAGAGAAATAAAAACTATTTTGGATTTTTTTTTGAAAAAGAATTTGACTTTACAAAAAATTGAGTGATTATTTATTGATATTTAATAAATAAATTTGAATTGAGTAGTAACATTATATATATATATATATCATAATATGGTTAATCCTATTTATGTCCACCAATTTAATTACTAGGTTATAATAATATTTTTTGAATAATAATATTCTATGGTTCACTTAAGCTCAATGTTGCATGTTGTATACACTATAGAACATAGTTTTCTTTTAAAATATAGAGGTTCTAAATTAAAATACCTTTAATAAATTTAATCCTCTTAATTTTAACTTGATATTGGTAATAAAGGGATTGAAATTTTAAAATACCTTTGTTGAAAACCCACATCATAAAAAGGGTTAATAAAACTTTCTCAAGAAAAGTGGGAAAATGAAATATTAAGGTCATATTGAATAACACATAAATATGTTTCCAAATTGGAGAACGTAAGTGGGAAGTGAAAATATATACATGGAGGAAAAAATTAAAGTCTAAATAATTATGGAGTGTGATAGTGAACATTGATCACAATAAAGTGAATTATCATAATAAAGTAATGTCATTGGGATGTCAAATGAGTGGTACAACTAGTTGGTACCAAATCGCTACCCAAGGGAATTAATGTAGTCTCAAGTCCCACTATAGTTGTAAAATATTTATATTTTGAATAGGGTTATTCAAATCCATTTTCTAGATGGGGAACATGCAGTATGCTCTAGGATTAGTTAGGCCCCCCTTTGGGAGTTTAGCATTACACAACACAAATTTTTAACTCACTACCCTAGTGAACTGGCATAAGCTTGAGTCCCACCAGACTAAGACACTTTTTATAGAATAAACAAGGAAATAAAAATCCATTACCTATCTAGGGAGCATGATACATTCCCTAAGATTGGTTAGGGACCCATGTTGGGATTTGAGCAATACATTACACATGTTTTTCTATTGGGGTGTTTGAACAGTGGTATAATTGGTCAGTACCAAATCACAACCCAGGGTAAATAGTATAGGATCAAGTACCACTAGAATCAGACAATATTTATATTATGAATAAGGTGATTAAAATCCATTTTCGATCTGGTTAATGTTCGATGTGATTTGGGATTAGTTGGGGCCCCCACTGGGAGTTGAACATCACCCTACAAAGTTTTTATACCAATGCACCTATAGATGAGTAGTACATGCTGTTTCTTGGAATAAAAAAGACCTAGGTTCAAAAATACACAGGGGTGTATTTTCATGTTATGGTAGCAAATAAAATAGGGGAAAAAAATTCAACTAAATTGGGACAATGGGCTACAGATTTGGGCCATTGGGCCTCAGGGAAACAATATTCCTTTAGGCCATAGGGTCTTCAGTCCACCACAGAGTAGTCGGTGATATATAATAACCAACCAATTAGCACATATCATAATGTAGGCAGTGTATCTTAGATCTACATATCATTTCCAAGTGGTCATCTCAAAAGAGCAACAAGTGTGTTGGATCCTATCAACCGATCCTCTAACTTCTTGAGAAAAAGGGGTGCTCTACCATGACATTATAAAGGGAAACACTACATGGTGGTTCTTGGTATAAGGGGTTACACATCATATGAATGATGAATATAATATAATAAAAGTGATACCTTGGTAAGAATCATGGAATGAAGAAATGTAAAAATTACTAGGTACATAGATCAAAAGAGTGATGTGTGTGTTGAAAACTATCATTTGTCCCTCGACCCAGATGTGGGCTATAGAGTTATTATCTTCCATGAATTCATGGTGGTATAGTGTAATGTAATTTTTTCTGGTAGGGAGAATCACAAATAGAAGACAAGTATTATGATGTGATGTTTGGCTACTTATCATGGGACTTCAGGACAACTTCTTAAACTTTCAAGCCATAAGACGTTTGGGCTATCAATTTGTAGTAGACTTTGATCCAATAGGCCTTCTGGTCATGTAAGGGTTACCTCTTAACAAAGTTTAAAATATGGATTTCTTTCCTTAATAAAAAGGGTTTGTTGACCCTAACCTCTTAAAGAAAATAAATCAATGACGTGTGTAAAAGACCCTCAGTTCGTTAGAAATAAAGGTAATATGATAAAATTTTTATTTCAAGATCCTTCTCCTAGGGTCTAAGAATTATTTTACTATTTATGATAATAAAATAAGAAAATACACTTAATTTATAAGTAAAATTGTATCCTTTAATTAATATCCACCAATATCTAATTTTTTTCTTTAAATAATGAGTATTCAAGATGAACTTTTCATGCATGATGTACTATAATAAACTTATAATAGATCACATAATCCATAAAATGATGAAAATATATTCCTATTTTCTTTATATATTAACCAAAATAGAAATGGTTAACACAAGTTAAGATAATATCCAAAATGTATAATAATTCATATGAATAAATTATACATTAATCTCTAAAATTAAATAATAACACCTTAGGTTCAACATAGATCATTCCATAAATAAATAACCTTATATCCCAAATAACATCAATAAAATCAACATTAAATAATGTTTTAACATAAAATGTTTTATCATACCTTTTATTATTCATCCCTAAAAATATAAAATCATTCTTCTGAAACAATCCTTCATGTTAAACCTAAGGGTTATATATACCTCAACCCAATAAAACGTATCTTTAAATAACATTAATCACCTTAAAATTCTATCACTTAAAACCTCAAAAGGGGTTTTTATGCCTTTGAAATTATGATTGACCTTAAACTTATAATCCCATGATGGTATACATAACTCTTAAGTTAACCTCACATAAAAATATCATAATCTCCAAAATTATCTATACTATGCTCTGATACTAACTATAAAAACCCTAAACCCGTACTCCTAGATACAATGCTAAAAACATAATCTTTACATTTTGGGATTTGATAGTTTTAAATGTGACCCAATTTTAACCATACCTAATTAAAATATCTATAACTAATATTGAGTCACTTATATACCCAATAAATTTATGTTTTAGAGTTTTATAGAATTAAGATCAACTCCTAGATAACAATACTCTTGTATTTATGTGATTATTTTTATCACTATAACTAACTTTTCTTATTCCATATTATGTTTTCATCCTCACCGACATGAAAATATTCTATACATATCTTACTTATCATATTTCATTGTAACCTAGGGAAAAGGAAACATAAGAAAGGGTGATATCAAATTATTATTAAGGGTAAAAATAGAAATTTACAATTGAATGCCATCAGTGAGCCTAAAGGCATGATTAAATAATAAAAGTTCATGATATTAACATAATAGAATTCATACCCTTAAAAAAATGGATCATTAAACACATGACATGAAATATGTATTTAACAAATTCAAGAGTCATAATAATAAATAATATTGATCCATATGGAATCAATCTTGATTAAAGGAACCATTAAAAACTCATAGCATGAAAAAACAATGAGTTGGGATCATGGAACATTTTCTGTATAGATTCCTTATAGAACCCATACAGATCAGATATCCTTAACTAGTTAATAGACATAATATACTAGGAGTTACTTGTTAATCTATTAACTCTTGTGTCTCTTACGAGTAAATTAAATCTATTCAAATCCATTTTCATTACCCAATACATTTGAGGGATATAATAGAACCACCCATATCATATAAAAAAAATTCCCTTAAGGAATTGGGTTCACTCCCCAATACCAGTTTAATTAATAATGTTCAAGTACCATATCATGATAAAAAATTTAATTATTTCAATTTTAAACATAACAATAACCATTTGACTTTCATATCTTGATATTCCCATGGAAAAGAAACACGTTCTGTGATAATCTATTTGAAACATTCATAATCCATCTAGAGAAAGAATAAGGATAATTTGATTACAAATTATTCCCTAAAATAAAGGGTTTTTTGTAAATTAATATAAATAATATAAAAATATCATTAAAAACACTCTTAAGAAAAATACCCTTTCCACTTTAAAAATCACTATTTAAAAATCAAAATTTCCATAATATTATGAAAAACATATTCTTTGAAAATTACCATGGAAACTTATAAAGTAAGTTTCAAGGAATTGAGTGGTCATGATGGTGGTTATTTTTATCAATGCAATAATTGTTAAAACAATTATTTTGTTCACACATTTAGGAAAAATTACCTTGTTTAGAAAATGATAAGAATATTATTCTTAAACCTTTCTACAAAATTTCAAACATGGGTAAAAATGAATTTACACAATCTTCGAAGAATAGTAAAAAAAAATTCTTGAAAACATTTTAAAAAACATGGATATCGAAGAAAAATTTTCTCTATTTGAAAGTGGATAAATAAAGATGGAATTTCATAAAAATATTATCTGAACCATTTTGAGTACCAAATGGAGGAAAATAGTACATAAAAATAAAAATTCTAGAAATATCAGGAAAAGAATACAAATTAAATGGGTTTATTAGATAAGGATCATATAATTTATCAATGGATATACAATAATAAACAATCCCATTTAAAAATGGGATTGAAACATAGACCCCTTAAAATTTTTCTATCTTTTCAATCATAATCCCCACAAAAGAATAAATTCAAACGAATCTTTAAATATCATAAAAATAAGGATACTCATGATATGACATGTAAATGGGGAACTATATTCACATAATTAAAGAATATATATTCATAACATAAACAAATGTCTCAAATAAGGAATATTTGAGATGAATAACCCTTACAAATATCATATCATTGAATTTGAGAATTAATCATTGGAGTGATTATGTGTGAAAAATATAAATCCATACAAAACAAGTTGATATATAACATAAATCAAAAAGAGGTCATTTGACACATAATCATGGAATAATATAATCAATGAAGAATATATATAACATAATAAGCTAAAATTGAGTTAATAAACCCCTTACCACTTTAGTAACTGCTAAATCAAAACCCATTTGATGAATTAATATGAATTGTAACTTAAAATACCATGAAGTGTTAAGTATTAATGATATTACATGTAAAAGAGAATCATAAACACTATATAAAATAAATTAGGTGTATAAAATTACAACATGAATCAATGAAGAAAAATTGAGCCAAAATCTCTTACATAGAGTCTAGACTTTCCATTTATGTGCTTTCGCTCCCCGAGTCCAGACTTTCCATGTATGTCCTTCAACACCTCTTATTCTAAAAAATTCCTTTTCATTATAACTTTATCACTAAAATCTTGATATTATTCCAAAGTTAAGACCCATATGATGAGGTAAATGATTTTAAGGATGATATTTGGGTAATTATGTGATGAATTAGAGCACTCAAAATGTGCGAGGAAGAGAGGAGAAAAGGTTCCCTTTTAAAAGTGACGGGAGGGGTACTATTGAAATTACTTAAAGTATTTAATTAATATAAATTAATTTACATGAAAAGTGGAAACAAATATATATATTTAGAATATAAGACGAGGATGAGTCGAAATACCATCTTCGAATAAAATTTAAATAAGTTTATGTGATGTTTTCACCCTTATCTCTTTGTCTAAAATCCTGTTAACCCTTTTAAAGATTATGACGATATCAAAGTTTTTTTAATATTTAGGGGTTATGAAATTTTCTATAAAAGGAGAAGTTACCCATAAATTTACCATAGTTTATATTTTTATCCATATCCCATTCCCTTGGATGAATATATTATTTTGATGAATTTTAAAATATTTAATAAAATATTGTTTATTATAAATATCATGAATGTCATTTTTGGAACCAATCATTTAATTTTACTATAAATTAATAAAAATAATAATAAAATTGGAATATATACTTTTAATACAAACTTAATATGTTATATATATTTATCAAATTTATGGGACACTATAAATAACCCCCAAAAAATTACTTTTAGAGTTTTTAGAATCATTTATGTGATTTTCTACTACTTTCACAAGAATTATAAGAATGTTACGTATGAATTTAAGGTAATTATATCATAATTGAAAATTAAAAATTAAGTACCATCATAAAAATATTTCATTACTTTTAAAATAAACTTTAATATTGTCTCACAACTCATTGACATCCCTATGTAAACATATAAAATAAATTTAAAAGCAAGAGAGTTACATTTTATATTTTTATTTACTTAAAATAATATATGTCATTTTTAAAGAAAAATGAAAACAAAGTTCCATAAAATTGAATAATTTATGATTATGGTAAAACCCCAATCATCAATAGATTAAATTCAATTGATAGGTCTATTTTTAGTCCTTATCATATTATTTTTAACCTCAATTATCCGATTTACCCTTATTGAGGTGACATATAGTTACTACGATTATTATTCATAATGAATGAAAATAAATGGAAGTTATTTAATAAATTTTAACCTCATAATTACAAATATGGAATAAAATTTTTAATATTAAATTCATATAAGTGTTGGAAGTTAATTTAAAATTAAACCCACAAAATGTGATGAAAATCAGTTTTTAGAAAAATGCCTTTTCCATCATAAGATGATCTTACATTAACTTTATAACTAGTAGTTATCATTATATGAATTTAAATTAATATGGATAGATATATAATATTTAAATTTAATTTAAATAATTCACCATTATGGAATATTTTAATTAATTAAAATAGAAAAACAATATGCACTTAAAAATAGTTTTTTTTGAAAAATGAAAGCATACAAATAAACTTATAAGAAAATAATATACCATGATGATTCATATGTATTTAATTATATTATATATAATTAAAGGATAATTATTTTAATTTAATATCAAATTCAATTGATAATAGTACTTTTCAATGAAAAGAAATGTTAATTTTATAAAAATCAGTATTTTTCACTATTCATTGAAAAATCAATATTTTTAGAATAATACTAAAATTTCACCCTAATATAGTTTTTATATTATGATTTAAATTAATTTATCCTTTTTATCAAATAAAATTTCTAAAATTTCAATAAATTAGTAAGAATATTCACTTATAAAAATCAATAAAAACCATTTTTGAAGAAAACATATTTTTGAAGAATAAAAGGACTTTTATAAAAATGGAGTGATTCATTCAAAATAAATAATTATTAAATATATACTGATTAGGTCCTTTATATATATTTCATAATTTGGTTAATCCTATTCATAACCTCCGATTTAATGTCTAGTTTATAACAATCATTTTTAAACAATAATATTTTGTGGTTCATTTAAGATAAGTGTTGCATGTTGTATATATTATCAAAAAGCGTGTTATTTTAAAATATTATGGTTTTACCAAAAAATTGGAAAGTTATTGGATATAAATTGATAATTAGGGATTTAACTCACTTGAAATTATTTGGTAACGACTGGTGATGGGTTTCCATTAAATATTGAATTAATGGTTGGACAAATAAAACTTAATGGGTAAATGGTAAATCTAGAAATAGTTTAAAATATGGATACATGAATGTTACTGGTGTTTTTTTGTGACAGGTTTTAGGGAATATGTGGGCTAGATTCAATTTAGTGGTGGAAAGAGGTAGTGATATGTGTTATGGTGTGGTAGTGACATTGTGAGTCAAGATAATAGTGCTTTGTTTGTAAGAACCATTAGGTTAGGTTTTGTGTGTATCTATTAAATAATATATTTTCTTGTGATTTATTTATGAATCCCACTAGATTCAGATAAATTTATCTATATCCAAAGGTTTTGGATTCCAGGCGTTTTCCCCAAATATCTGAGTTGACGAGGGTGGATGGCCGAGTAACCCTTATTCCACGTACTCCCTTTAGAAGTAGAACCCACACTACAATATCGAATATTGGGGATTATTAGTAATGGATATGAGATATGTGGTGGGGGTCATGTATGGAAGTAGGGGGAATGAGGTTAATTTCCTTCATTTTCATGATACCCTATGAGATGACTGTTATGGGGTTGATGATGGGAATGAACATGCTATAAGTAGCTAATTCAATGACAATGGTATATGTATTATGATTTTTCTCTAATTCTAGTGTGAGTCACTAGAACTTGTGAGAGGTTTTAGTAGGTAAGGTTGAGATCATACTCATATTAGGTTGGGAAGTGATTATGCACGGGGTGTTTGATATTGGAGCATGAGAGTCACAAACCAGTGGGGAAGTACTTATAGGGTTCCTTTATTCTATATTATTTTGGATTTTGTTACTATATTATGAGAATGATTTATAAAGTTCAGATAAATGAGGATAATGATTAGTATACTTTCATAGGTTCTCATTTATTCAATTATTTTTTCACTATGGAATTAACATTCTCTTTCCACATTTAAATGAGAGACCTTGGGTATAAGTTTATTGAGTATACATGTTATTCTCAACCCTATATTTATAAATTATTTTTCAGGTTATCAAGAGGGATTTAGAGATTGAGATATACATTGCAAGATTAGATCTTAGAGCTACTATTTCATTACCTAGTTGTTTACTTTGTATTGTTTCCATATGTAGGATTTGTATTTTTTGACTTGACATGAATTGTGGGATTGTTTGGTTTATTTTTATATATTATATAGAGTTTTTTGGTGTTTTTTATATTATCTCTCAATAATTTTCATTATATTAAGGGAAATTCCTCCCATTTAAGTGTTTTATACCCTTAGTGCTAGTCACTAACCTGAGGTCTACTGGAGGTGGAACTTTGGGGTCACACTCATCTTGACTACTGAACAAAAAGGGGTTTCCAATGGGGGTGGGTCTTGAAATATAATAATACCTATGAAAAAAAAACATCTAGTATATATACATCAATCCTAAACTCCCATGACATAGATTAAAATATTATATTAGTACCCATCTCACAAGGATCATGCCATAACAACACTCATCAGGCCAAAGTCTCATCCTAAAGGCTTTATTACCACTTATCCTAATTTTATTAAGAATAATTGATGAAAAATTCACCATACGACCATAAATAGATTAAACCTCACACAATAGGGTGTAGTCAACCCTGAGAACATCTATAATCCTAGAAATAATAAAAATTTTAACACTCAATAATAATTTTCTTTCAATTCATATCTGATTTGATGAAAAACCCAAAATGAATTAGGGTAGAGTATTAAATTAAGAAAAATAAAAAAACCATGAGTATTCATCTTCCATAGACCTCCTATGTCCAATATACACTGAAGAAACACAATTCAAACATGATTCATGTCACACCCGGACATCGCACCGAGGTATGTCTATTTATTATCATTATTATTTTTATTATTTTCTTTATGTGAGTTTAGTTGCCTTTTTATAATTTTCTTTTCGTTGGAAAGCGGGGTGAGCACGAAACTGGTGGTGCGCACTTGCGCTGATAAATGGATGCGGGCTTGACGTTGCCCAACGCATAGGCATGGCACGGGTGAAGCCTTGTGTCCTGCCCGGTACGCGGGTGGTCTCACTTGGTATTATTAATATTAACGTCTTCAGCGGGTATTTCTTTTATACTTATTTCCTTATGATTATAAATATTATTAGTATTTTTATCACTTTTCAATTTTTAACTTATATTATTAAATCCTTTAATCATTTTCTATTTTAGAAAATTTTAATTACTATTATTGTGTATATACATATACATTTATATATATATACATATGTGTATATATATATATATATACATGTATTTATATCCCTCCTTTTTTTTATCTTTATTATTTCTTTTCCTTATTATTATTATTATTATTTTATTTAATTTTTTTTACCCACCTAATCCTACCCTAGCCGCCACCCCCCCTCCCTTCTCCTTTTTTTCCTTTATTTTTATTTTTCTTCTTCCTTTCCTTCTTCCCCACGTCTTTCTTCTCTCCCTCTTTTCTCTCCTTCCGCCGCACCCTCTCCCCGGTTCACCCTCCCTCACCCGCCGCGCCTCCCTACCTCTCCCTTCTTTCCCTTCTTCTCTTCTTCTCCTTCCATTTTTTTTCTTTTCCTTTCCTACTCCTCTGTTTTGCTGGACTACGCTGCTGCGCCCCCCTCCCTGTTCGCCACGCCTTCCCTTCGCAGTGCCTCCCCGCTCGGCCACCCTCCTCTCGCCAGAGATCGCACCAGATCCGCCCTACGCCCAGCCGGCGCCCCCTGCCACACTCCTTCTTCCTCCTCCGACCTCGCCGCTCCCCTGCTGCACCCACGCCGGAACCGCATCGGCCACGCCATCTTCCTCCTTCGACCCCGCCGCTCCCCTTCTGCACCCACGCCGGACCCGCGTCGGACCAACCACCCCTCTCCGCCTCTGCTGCGCCCTGCTGCAACCACGCCAGACCCGCGCCCCCCCTTCTTCTTCTTCTCTTTTTCTTCTTCTCTTCTTCTTCTTCTCTCCTTCTTCTTCTCCTTCTCTTCTTCTTCTTCTCTTCTTCTTCTTCTCTCCTTCTTCTTCTTCTTCTCTTCTTCTTCTTCTTTTTATTTCTCCTTCCTCTGCTCCGCCACGTAGGTTAGTTTTCTTTTTATTTATTTTAATTCATTCTGTTATTCTATTATATTTAATATGTTATTAACATTTTATTATAAAATTATAATTATGTGATTATTATTATTATTATAGCCTTGTTATTATTAATATGTTAATATTATTAATATATCATTAATATAATTATTATTATGTTATTATTATTATTATGTCAATAACAATATTATTATTATTATATTATTATTGTTACGATTATTACATTATTATTATGTTATTTTTATTACTATACTAATGTTATTATTATTATTATTACCATGATAATATTATTATTATGATTATGTTAGTATTATTATTATTATATCATTATATTGTTATTATTATTATTAAAATATTATTATTAAGATTGCTATGATTATTATAATGTTATTATTATGTTATTGATATTACTATTATCATTTTCAAGTTATTATTATTGTTGTTATTATTATTATTATTATGTTAACATCATTATTGAGCCTGTATATCGATCTTCTGTTTTAGGACCTGTTTGACGGTGTAGTGTGGTGCGACCATTACGCAATGGGAGTTTTTGCGCCATGTCGTTTTCCCATTCCTATTTGAGGTAGGTGGTTCCATGCCTTTGCATCATTTAGATAATTTAATTTGTTTATTTAGTTTAATTTAATTTGTTCTATGAATTAGTTGCATGGGTGATCTATGTTTATAATGTGTTGGCGTGTTTGTTTGATGAAAATTGGGTTTCCGAAATAGTATGCATTTGATGACTACATGCGTGTTGTTGTATAAATGATTTGTTGGGTTTAATAGGTTGTGCGAAAGGCGTTTTTAAAATTTGTTTGACATGTGTGCGTAATCTCACTTTCTTTATAAATGATCATGTTTTTTTTATTGGGGTAAGTCCAACATTGTTTAATCAATTGTCTATATGGTGCAAATGTGGTTTTAGAATAATTGTGTGCGAAATTTATTTTAAAGTGGTCTTTGAACCTAAAAATATGTGTTGTTTTGGTGCAATGTTTTCAATTTGGGTTCTAGGTGATGTTTAGTTGGTGTGAAACTAGTTTTAAGGACAAATTATTAAGTAGGTGTTTTGAACGACCCCCTTGTTGTAATTGGATGTGTCTATTTGTGTCAGCCCTTGTTGTGTTATTAAAAATAATGCTTTCTAAGTTGTGTGAAATTGTTTATGTTCTTGTTTGAGTGTTTCCAAATGGGGTTTTTGCGAAATGATTAGGTAACGACAAATATATTTTTAGAAAGGTATTTTTGGTGTGTGTGAGTTTTCGAAATGTTGTTTGGTGACTTTTGTGTGAAATATCTTGTTTGGCCTGCAACATGAGGAAGAAATATACTATGTGAATGTGAGACTTGTTTGAGCACATGGGAAAAACCCTGGGTATCTAGGTGGGCAGACTAGAACTAGTGCGCTAGTGAACCGGATGGGTGTCGTCCCTGTTTCACTTAGCTGGATTGACGATTGCAACACTAACTAAACATGATATCTGAGGGTCGTGGCCTTCTAAGCCACGTGTTCTAAGGGTCGTGGCCTTCTAAGCCACGTTTTCTGAGGGTCGTGGCCTTCTAAGCCACGTTTCACCGAGACACGAGGTTCTAGGGTCCCACTTGAGCTAGATGAACCTTAGGGGATTTACCCGTAGTGCTCTACCATCTTTGGCGTGATGCCTTCCGTCGGCATATGGAAGACCACTTGAGTATGTGTGTGTGTGTGTGTGTGAGTGTGTGTGTGTGCGTGTGAGAGTTTGTGTGTGTGTGTGAGAGTATGTGTGTGTGTGTGTGTGTGTGAGTAATGGGGGTGTGTGTGTGTGAGAGAGTATGTGTGTGTGTTCCCATATTGAACATTTCTCTTCCCCTTTACAAATCGTGTTTGTTAAATGAGTTCTTTTAATGTTTTTCTTTTAGCATTTAGTTTGTAAATGTTTTCTTTAAAAGTTTTTTTTAAATTAAAATTTTGAATAAACACATTAAATTGCCTTTTTGATGTTGTGGCATGGAACTTATTCTCGGTGGCATCCTGCTGGGCTTTTATCTCACACCCTACATACACCCTTGGGTGTATATAGATTCTTGTTTCTTGTGTATTCCAGGTTGTGCGTCGTGCTCAGTGATGGTGGTTGGTCGTTGGCGGCCTTCTCGTGCAGGTTAACGTTTGTAACGTGTGGATGACACACTTCTCCTGTTGCTTGGAGGTTTGAGTTTGGGTTGAATTTCTTTGTTGTTGTTTTCTTTTGGATGTTGGCTCATGTTGTAATCCTTTAAAGTTGGTTTTAGTTAATGTTATGTTTGGTGGTCAGTTCATGGTCTTATTTTCTTCAACTTATCAGGGGTTTTCTGTTTGTTATTTCGGGTAAATCGTTCCCACGTGCTAGTTTTGATACCCGGGCACTTGTGCCAGCCCGTGGGGATCGGGAACGCCCTTCGGGCCTTGCCGCGGACCGGGTCGGGCGCCGGGTCGGATAGCGACCCGGCCGGGTTCGTGACAAAATGGTATCAGAGGGAGGTTTGCTCTCTTGGGTCGTTTTCTTTTGGGATAGAGTCACGGTAGACTTGAGTTAAATTTGTCGAGACTCGACGTTCTGGCTATGAGTAAGGTGCCTGGCCAGCACACCTCGTGGTGGGACTCGAGTTACCAAAGTATGTTGAGGTTTGTCTGAGTTTTTAGTTCTTGCGGATGATCATGTCTAAGGGGAAATGAAAAGGGAGTAAGGTCAGTGGTCTTAGTGAGCCCGCAGGGTCTGGAAAGCCTTGTAGAGCCTGGGACACTGTACTAAAATACTCTCTGTGGCCAGTGGCATGATTGGCGTATGGCCGCCAACCATACTTTCCAATCAACCACTGTACCTAGTTTCTTCCTGCTTTGGTTATTGTCCTTTTGTTCTGGATTTGTGGAAATTTGGTTTTTAAGTAAAAATGTTTTGGTCTTGGAAAATGTTTTCAAATGAAGCGCTTTGAAAATGAAATGATGTGCGAGGTTTTAAAAGTGTGGGTTGGATGTTTTGGTTTTGAAAAAAAAAATGGAAAGGTTTGGTTTTGATCCTTGGTGCTCTCATGGGCAACCACATGCATGGGTGTATGCGAAAAGGGAAATGGTTAATGGCACGAGCGGATGAGTGCCTGGATGGACATAAGGTGCATGCCAGTGCGACATGAGAACATGCATGTGCGAGGCTCATGGGACGCCATTGGTGTTTGTGCAACCCGCTGGGTTTTCTTATTTTCAAAATGTTTTGTTAAAGGAAAAAAAATGGTGTTTTAGTAAATGGTGGTTGCGTGGCACGTCCTTGTGTTTTTGAGATGTTGTATGTGTGGCGTTTTGAGCAGGGTATTCTTTCTAAATGGTTTGTGTCCCGAGTTTGAGATATTATTTGTAAGCTGGTATGCAAGCGGGTAGCTAGTTTTTATTCCTTTGAAAAGTACACTGGGGAGCCCTTGCAGTGGTTTCCCTTGTACGTTTGGTGTTTTCCTGCAGTATGTGTTGATCATTGGACATGTTTGATTTGGGTCCATGTTTTTCTTTCTTGACTAGTGTACGCCCCCCATAAAGTGTTGACATGTGATTAAAGTGTGGCCACGGGCAGTTTGTCATTGGCCGGCACTCCAGTTGATTGAAGGACTCTCTTTTTAAATTCTAGAATTGAACCCACCCCTCCTTTTTACAACTAAGTGGATCCTGCCGCAGCGGGATGACATATGTGAGGGGAGTTGAATAGAGTTTTGGTTTCCTTATGTTGTCTGAGTCGTCGGGTATGAAATTTGACATCGTTGCGCTTGAAGGTTTCCCCTGGAAATGGCGAAAGGAAATCCAGTGGGGAGGGTGAAGGCGGTTCGAAATTTTCAATGTTGACCAGTGTCTTGGAGGGCTTTGTAGTATCTACATCGGCTACAAGGGTCATGTTCGGTGACGTCTTGCAGCGGAAGGTGCCTTTGGTAGTCAACGGTGGTTTGGAAGTGGTAGAGGAGACTCCAGTGGGAAAAAGGTGGAAGCGACCCTAAGTCATTGGCGCGGTCTATCATTCTGAATAACCTCCAGTCTTTGTTTGTTTCGTTTAAGAAAAAGTTTGTGTTAGGCTACTAGTTGGAATACCCAGTCGTATGAGGCTGCTATGGTTGTCTGCAGGAATCACGTGTTGTTTAAGACTCAGTTTGAAGTCCCTCTCCATATAGTGTTCTTCTCAACAGAAATGATCATGTTCAGGTGACGATTCTTGGTGTCGTGTTCTCATCCAGTGTGACAAAGAGTGATGCACAAGCACCATTAAAGCTCTTGTGTTGGTAAATGTTCAGTGTGCGATCAGTTGGATGTCGTAATGTGTTGTGGTTACTGGTGTTTCCTTGGTTGTAGTGTGATTGCGTGTGACACCAAAAGGAGAAGCTCTGTTCGATAGTCTTCCATGCCTGACTACGAGGCAGAAGATGCTTCAAACATCAGGGCTCCAGCCATAGGCCTCGGAGTGAAGCTGGCGCGTGGTCAGGAACCCCGAGAGTGTATGAGACCCCGAAATTATTTCTGTTATTGGTGTTGAAAGTGAAAGCAGCTTAAATGGTCTTCTATGGTTGTTCTTCTCCAAACGAACTGTCTGGTTGCATAAGGTTTTCGTGACCATGTAGAGGCGTGTTCGTCTCGTTGCCTTAAAGTTTTGGGGGTTGCATCCCACTGGATGCAATCACTTTTAGTGGTCCTTGAGAGTCTGTTGGGGAAAAATCGGTCCCAATGTTTTATAATGCTCATCCTGGGATGTGGATGTGTTGGTCAGGTCTTAGGTCATGATTTTGACGCCCGGGTGGTTAGGACCCTCCCTCCCCGCCCCTTGTGGTGGGGTGTTTGGTTACCATCGAGAATTTCCCAAAGTTCTGCATCCTCTGTTCGTTCTGATGGCGGCAAGACCCAGGATGTGTCTCACACAAAGGTCTCTGGAATAAATCGGTGTTGGCCTTTCCTTAATGGTGGGGAGTCTGCCCGGACCTCCCCATGTTGGTTTTCTATTCTCACCTTGGGTGTTGGTAGGTTCTTAATGGTGGGGAGACCCACATTGGGTCTCACACAGATGTTTCTAGAATGAATCAGTGCTGGAATTTTCATTAATGGTGGGGATTCCACTCGAACTTTTCTATGCCAGTTTTCCAGTCTCGTTTCGAGCATCAGTGAGTTCTTAATGGTTGGGAGCCCCTCGGGCCTCCCCGTGTTGATCTTTTTCTTCTGTTTTCAAATATGGTTTGGTGATAAGTGGTAAGAACGTTCCGTGGACGTGGGTTGACCTTATTTTTTCTTTCTAGCCAGATGGTGTGGTTTCGATCTAATAGTGTTTGAGTTGTTTCATGTTGTGAAGTTGGTTCTCGTGAGTGCGAGAGTTCCTTTCCTTGATTAATCAACTCGAGTTGTTTCACCTCTTTGGGGCAGTCGATGCATATGAGAAGGTCTTTTACAATTTTCTTGAGGCGGTCTTTTTAGTCACCTCCTCTAAGCACAATGTGTTTTCCTCATTTCTCTCGTTCTCATAGAGATCTTATTTAAACCTTAAGGGGATGTCGTTTCTTACTTTTTGTCTCAGCCTTAGTTGTGGCTTTCCGGGGACGAAAAGCTTTATGGTGGGGAGAATTGTCACACCCGGACATCGCACCGAGGTATGTCTATTTATTATCATTATTATTTTTATTATTTTCTTTACGTGAGTTTAGTTGCCTTTTTATAATTTTCTTTTCGTTGGAAAGTGGGGTGAGCACGAAACTGGTGGTGCGCACTTGCGCTGATAAATGGACGCGGGCTTGACGTTGCCCAACACATAGGCATGGCACGGGTGAAGCCTTGTGTCCTGCCCGGTACGCGGGTGGTCTCACTTGGTATTATTAATATTAACGTCTTCAGCGGGTATTTCTTTTATACTTATTTCCTTATGATTATAAATATTATTAGTATTTTTATCACTTTTCAATTTTTAACTTATATTATTAAATCTTTTAATCATTTTATATTTTAGAAAATTTTAATTACTATTATTGTGTATATACATATACATTTATATATATATATATATGTGTATATATATATACACATGTATTTATATCCCTCCTTTTTTTATCTTTATTATTTCTTTTCCTTTTTATTATTATTATTATTTTATTTAATTTTTTTTACCCACCTAATCCTACCCTAGCCGCCACCCCCCCTCTCTTCTCCTTTTTTTCCTTTCTTTTTATTTTTCTTCTTCCTTTCCTTCTTCCCCACGTCTTTCTTCTCTCCCTATTTTCTCTCCTTCCGCCGCACCCTCTCCCCGGTTCACCCTCCCTCACCCGCCGCGCCTCCCCCCCTCTCCCTTCTTTCCCTTCTTCTCTTCTTCTCCTTCCTTTTTTTCTTCTTTTCCTTTCCTCCTCCTCTGTTTTTCTGGACTACGCTGCTGCGCCCCCCTCCCTGTTCGCCATGCCTTCCCTTCGCAGTGCCTCCCCGCTCGGCCACCCTCCTCTCGCCAGAGATCGCACCGGATCCGCCCTACGCCCAGCCGGCGCCCCCTGCCGCACTCCTTCTTCCTCCTCCGACCTCACCGCTCCCCTGCTGCACCCACGCCGGAACCGCATCGGCCACACCATTTTCCTCCTCCGACCTCGCCGCTCCCCTGCTGCACCCACGCCGGAACCGCATCGGCCACGCCATCTTCCTCCTTCGACCCTGCCGCTCCCCTGCTGCACCCACGCCGGACCCGCGTCGGACCAGCCACCCCTCTCCGCCCCTGCTGCGCCCTGCTGCAACCATGCCAGACCCGCGCCCCCCCTTTTTCTTCTTCTCTTTTTCTTCTTCTCTTATTCTTCTTCTCTCCTTCTTCTTCTCCTTCTCTTCTTCTTCTTCTCTTCTTCTTCTTCTCTCCTTCTTCTTCTTCTTCTCTTCTTCTTCTTCTTTTTATTTCTCCTTCCTCTGCTCCGCCACGCAGGTTAGTTTTCTTTTTATTTATTTTAATTTATTCTGTTATTCTATTATATTTAATATGTTATTAACATTTTATTATAAAATTTTAATTATGTGATTATTATTATTATTATAGCCTTGTTATTATTAATATGTTAATATTATTAATATATCATTAATATAATTATTATTATGTTATTATTATTATTATGTCAATAACAATATTATTATTATTATATTATTATTGTTACGATTATTACATTATTATTATGTTATTTTTATTACTATACTAATGTTATTATTATTATTATTACCATGATAATATTATTATTATGATTATGTTAGTATTATTATTATTATATCATTGTATTGTTATTATTATTATTAAAATATTATTATTAAGATTGCTATGATTATTATTATGTTATTATTATGTTATTGATATTACTATTATCATTTTCAAGTTATTATTATTGTTGTTATTATTATTATTATTATGTTAACATCATTATTGAGCCTGTATATCGATCTTCTGTTTTAGGACCTGTTTGACGGTGCAGTGTGGTGCGACCATTACGCAATGGGAGTTTTTGCGCCATGTCGTTTTCCCATTCCTATTTGAGGTAGGTGGTTCCATGCCTTTGCATCATTTAGATAATTTAATTTGTTTATTTAGTTTAATTTAATTTTTTCTATGAATTAGTTGCATGGGTGATCTATGTTTATAATGTGTTGGCGTGTTTGTTTGATGAAAATTGGGTTTCCGAAATAGTATGCATTTGATGACTACATGCGTGTTGTTGTATAAATGATTTGTTGGGTTTAATAGGTTTTGCGAAAGGCTTTTTTAAAATTTGTTTGACATGTGTGCATAATCTCACTTTCTTTATAAATGATCATGTTTTTTTTATTGGGGTAAGTCCAACATTGTTTAATCAATTGTCTATATGGTGAAAATGTGGTTTTAGAATAATTGTGTGCGAAATTGATTTTAAAGTGGTCTTTGAACCTAAAAATATGTGTTGTTTTGGTGCAATGTTTTCAATTTGGGTTCTAGGTGATGTTTATTTGGTGTGAAACTAGTTTTAAGGACAAATTATTAATTAGGTGTTTTGAACGACCCCCTTGTTGTAATTGGATGTGTCTATTTGTGTCAGCCCTTGTTGTGTTATTAAAAATAATGCTTTCTAAGTTGTGTGAAATTGTTTATGTTCTTGTTTGAGTGTTTCCAAATGGGGTTTTTGCGAAATGATTAGGTAACGACAAATATATTTTTAGAAAGGTATTTTTGGTGTGTGTGAGTTTTCGAAATGTTGTTTGGTGAATTTTGTGTGCAATATCTTGTTTGGCCTGCAACATGAGGAAGAAATATACTATGTGAATGTGAGACTTGTTTGAGCACATGGGAAAAACCCTGGGTATCTAGGTGGGCAGACTAGAACTAGTGCGCTAGTGAACCGGATGAGTGTCGTCCCTGTTTCACTTAGCTGGATTGACGATTGCAACACAAACTAAACATGATACTTGAGGGTCGTGGCCTTCTAAGCCACATGTTCTGAGGGTCGTGGCCTTCTATGCCACGTTTTCTGAGGGTCGTGGCCTTCTAAGCCACGTTTCACCGAGACACGAGGTTCTAGGGTCCCACTTGAGCTAGATGAACCTTAGGGGATTTACCCGTAGTGCTCTACCATCTTTGGCGTGGTGCCTTCCATCGGCATATGGAAGACCACTTGAGTATGTGTGTGTGTGTGTGAGTGTGTGTGTGCGTGTGAGAGTATGTGTGTGTGTGTGAGAGTATGTGTGTGTGTGTGTGTGTGAGTATGGTGGTGTGTGTGTGTGTGTGAGTATGTGTGTGTGTTTCCATATTGAACATTTCTCTTCCCCTTTACAAATCGTGTTTGTTAAATGAGTTCTTTTAATGTTTTTCTTTTAGAATTTAGTTTGTAAATGTTTTCTTTAAAAGTTTTTTTTTAAATTAAAATTTTGAATAAACACATTAAATTGTCTTTTTGATGTTGTGGCATGGAACTTATTCTCGGTGGCATCCTGCTGGGCTTTTAGCTCACACCCTACATACACCCTTGGGTGTATGTAGATTCTTGTTTCTTGTGTATTCCAGGTTGTGCGTCGTGCTCAGTGATGGTGGTTGGTCGTTGGCGGCCTTCTCGTGCAGGTTAACGTTTGTAACGTGTGGATGATGCACTTCTCCTGTTGCTTGGAGGTTTGAGTTTGGGTTGAATTTCTTTGTTGTTGTTTTCTTTTGGATGTTGGCTCATGTTGTAATCCTTTAAAGTTGTATTTAGTTAATGTTATGTTTGGTGGTCAGTTCATGGTCTTATTTTCTTCAACTTATCAGGGGTTTTCTGTTTGTTATTTCGGGTAAATCGTTCCCACGTGCTAGTTTTGATACCCGGGCACTTGTGCCAGCCCGTGGGGATCGGGAACGCCCTTCGGGCCTTGCCGCGGACCGGGTCGGGTGCCGGGTCGGATAGCGACCCGGCCTGGTTCGTGACAAAATGGTATCAGATGGAGGTTTGCTCTCTTGGGTCATTTTCTTTTGGGATAGAGTCACGGTAGACTTGAGTTAAATTTGTCGGGAATCGACGTTCTGGCTATGAGTAAGGTGCCTGGCCAGCACACCTCGTGGCGGGACTCGAGTTACCAAAGTATGTTGAGGTTTGTCTGAGTTTTTAGTTCTTGCGGATGATCGTGTCTAAGGGGAAATGAAAAGGGAGTAAGGTCAGTGGTCTTAGTGAGCCCGCAGGGTCTGGAAAGCCTTGTAGAGCCTGGGACACTGTCCTAAAATACTCTCTGTGGCCAGTGGCATGATTGGCGTATGGCCGCCAACCATACTTTCCAATCAACCACTGTACCTAGTTTCTTCTTGCTTTGGTTATCGTCCTTTTGTTCTGGATTCGTGGAAATTTGGTTTTTAAGTAAAAATGTTTTGGTCTTGGAAAATGTTTTCAAATGAAGCGCTTTGAAAATGAAATGATGTGCGAGGTTTGAAAAGTGTGGGTTGGATGTTTTGGTTTTGAAAAAAAAAATGGAAAGGTTTGGTTTTGATCCTTGGCGCTCTCATGGGCAACCACATGCATGGGTGTATGCGAAAAGGGAAATGGTTAATGGCACGAGCGGATGAGTGTCTGGATGGAAATAAGGTGCATGCTAGTGCGGCATGAGAACATGCTTGTGCGAGGCTCATGGGACGCCATTGGTGTTTGTGCAACCCGCTGGGTTTTCTTATTTTCAAAATGTTTTGTTAAAGGAAAAAAAATGGTGTTTTAGTAAATGGTGGTTGCGTGGCACGTCCTTGTGTTTTTGAGATGTTGTATGTGTGGCGTTTTGAGCTGGGTATTCTTTCTAAATGGTTTGTGTCCCGAGTTTGAGATCTTATTTGTAAGTTGGTATGCAAGCGGGTAGCTAGTTTTTATTCCTTTGAAAAGTACATTGGGGAGCCCTTGCAGTGGTTTCCCTTGTACGTTTGGTGTTCGCCTGTAGTATGTGTTGATCATTGGACATGTTTGATTTGGGTCCATGTTTTTCTTTCTTGACTAGTGTACGCCCCCCATAAAGTGTTGACATGTGATTAAAGTGTGGCCACATGCAATTCGTCATTGGCCGGCACTCCAGTTGATTGAAGGACTCTCTTTTTAAATTCTAGAATTGAACCCACCCCTCCTTTTTACAACTAAGTGGATCCTACCGCAGCGGGATGACATATGTGAGGGGAGTTGAATAGAGTTTTGGTTTCCTTATGTTGTCTGAGTCGTCGGGTATGAAATTTGACATCGTTGCGCTTGAAGGTTTCCCCCTGGAAATGGCGAAAGGAAATCCAGTGGGGAGGGTGAAGGCGGTTCGAAATTTTCAATGTTGACCAGTGTCTTGGAGGGCTTTGTAGTATCTACATCGGCTACAAGGGTCATGTTCGGTGACGTCTTGCAGCAGAAGGTGCCTTTGGTAGTCAACGGTGGTTTGGAAGTGGTAGAGGAGACTCCAGTGGGAAAAAGGTGGAAGCGACCCTAAGTTGTTGGTGCGGTCTATCATTCTGAATAACCTCCAGTCTTGGTTTGTTTCGTTTAAGAAAAAGTTTGTGTTAGGATACTAGTTGGCATACCCAGTCGTATGAGGCTGCTATGGTTGTCTGCAGGAATCACGTGTTGTTTAAGACTCAGTTTGAAGTCCCTCTCCATATAGTGTTCTTCTCAACAGAAATGATCATGTTCAGGTGACGATTCGTGGTGTCGTGTTCTCATACAGTGTGACAAAGAGTGATGCGCATGCACCATTAAAGATCTTGTGTTGGTAAATGTTCAATGTGCGATCAGTTGGATGTCGTAATGTGTTGTGGTTACTGGTGTTTCCTTGGTTGTAGTGTGATTGCGTGTGACACCAAAAGGAGAAGCTCTGTTCGAGAGTCTTCCATTCCTGACTACGAGGCAGAAGATGCTTCAAACATCAGGTCTCCAGCCATAGGCCTCGGAGTGAAGCTGGCGCGTGGTCAGGAACCCCGAGAGTGTATGAGACCCCGAAATTATTTCTGTTATCGGTGTTGAAAGTGAAAGCAGCTTAAATGGTCTTCTATGGTTGTTCATCTCCAAACGAACTGTCTGGTTGCATAAGGTTTTCGTGACCATGTAGAGGCGTGTTCGTCTCGTTGCCTTAAAGTTTTGGGGGTTGCATCCCACTGGATGCAATCACTTTTAGTGGTCCTTGAGAGTCTGTTGGGGAAAAATCGGTCCCAATGTTTTATAATGCTCATCCTGGGATGTGGATGTGTTGGTCAGGTCTTAGGTCATGATTTTGACGCCCGGGTGGTTAGGCCCCTCCCTCCCCGCCCCTTGTGGTGGGGTGTTTGGTTACCATCGAGAATTTCCCAAAGTTCTGCATCCTCTGTTCGTTCTGATGGCAGCAAGACCCACGATGTGTCTCACACAAAGGTCTCTGGAATAAATCGGTGTTGGCCTTTCCTTAATGGTGGAGAGTCTGCCCGGACCTCCCCATGTTGGTTTTCTATTCTCACCTTGGGCGTTGGTAGGTTCTTAATGGTGGGGAGACCCACATTGTGTCTCACACAGATGTCTCTAGAATGAATCAGTTCTGGAATTTTCATTAATGGTGGGGAGTCCGCTCGAACTTTTCTATGCCAGTTTTCCAGTCTCGTTTCGAGCATCAGTGAGTTCTTAATGGTTGGGAGCCCCTCGGGCCTCCCCATGTTGATCTTTTTCTTCTGTTTTCAAATATGGTTTGGTGATAAGTGGTAAGAACGTTCCGTGGACGTGGGTTGACCTTATTTGTTCTTTTTAGCCAGATGGTGTGGTTTCGATCTAATAGTGTTTGAGTTGTTTCATGTTGTGAAGTTGGTTATCGTGAGTGCGAGAGTTCCTTTCCTTGATTAATCAACTCTAGTTGTTTCACCTCTTTGGGGCGGTCGATGCATATGAGAAGGTCTTTTACGATTTTCTTGAGGCTGTCTTTTTAGTCACCTCCTCTGAGCACGATGTGTTTTCCTCCTTTCTCTCATTCTCATAGAGATCTTATTTAAACCTTAAGGGGATGTAATTTCTTACTTTTGGTCTCAGCCTTAGTTGTGGCTTTCCGGGGACGAAAAGCTTTATGGTGGGGAGAATTGTCACACCCGGACATCACACCGAGGTATGTCTATTTATTATCATTATTATTTTTATTATTTTCTTTACGTGAGTTTAGTTTCCTTTTTATAATTTTATTTTCGTTGGAAAGCGGGGTGATCACGAAACTGGTGGTGCGCACTTGCGCTGATAAATGGACGCGGGCTTGACGTTGCCCAAAGCATAGGCATGGCACGGGTGAAGCCTTATGTCCTGCCCGGTACGCGGGTGGTCTCACTTGGTATTATTAATATTAACGTCTTCAGCGGGTATTTCTTTTATACTTATTTCCTTATGATTATAAATATTATTAGTATTTTTATCACTTTTCAATTTTTAACTTATATTATTAAATCCTTTAATCATTTTCTATTTTAGAAAATTTTAATTACTATTATTGTGTATATAAATATACATTTATATATATATACATATGTGTATATATATATATATACATGTATTTATATCCCTCATTTTTTTATCTTTATTATTTCTTTTCCTTTTTATTATTATTATTATTTTATTTAATTTTTTTTACCCACCTAATCCTACCCTAGCCGCCACCCCCCTCCCTTCTCCTTTTTTTCCCTTTCTTTTTATTTTTCTTCTTCCTTTCCTTCTTCCCCACGTCTTTCTTCTCTCCCTCTTTTCTCTCCTTCCGCCGCACCCTCTCCCCAGTTCACCCTCCCTCACCCGCCGCGCCTCCCTCCCTCTCCCTTCTTTCCCTTCTTCTCTTCTTCTCCTTCCTTTTTTTTCTTTTCCTTTCCTCCTCCTCTATTTTGCTGGACTACGCTGCTGTGCCCCCCTCCCTGTTCGCCATGCCTTCCCTTCGCAGTGCCTCCCCGCTCGGCCACCCTCCTCTCGCCAGAGATCGCACCGGATCCGCCCTACGCCCAGACGGCGCCCCCTGCCGCACTCCTTCTTCCTCCTCCGACCTCGCCGCTCCCCTGCTGCACCCACGCCGGAACCGCATCGGCCACACCATTTTCCTCCTCCGACCTCGCCGCTCCCCTGCTGCACCCACGCCGGAACCGCATCGGCCACGCCATCTTCCTCCTTCGACCCCGCCGCTCCCCTTCTGCACCCACGCCGGACCCGCGTCGGACCAGCCACCCCTCTCCGCCCCTGCTACGCCCTGCTGCAACCACGCCAGACCCACGCCCCCCCTTCTTCTTCTTCTCTTTTTCTTCTTCTCTTCTTCTTCTTCTCTCCTTCTTCTTCTCTTTCTCTTCTTCTTCTTCTCTCCTTCTTCTTCTCTCCTTCTTCTTCTTCTTCTCTTCTTCTTCTTCTTTTTTATTTCTCCTTCCTCTGCTCCGCCACGCAGGTTAGTTTTCTTTTTATTTATTTTAATTTATTCTGTTATTCTATTATATTTAATATGTTATTAAAATTTTATTATAAAATTATAATTATGTGATTATTATTATTATTATAGCATTGTTATTATTAATATGTTAATATTATTAATATATCATTAATATAATTATTATTATGTTATTATTATTATTATGTCAATAACAATATTATTATTATTCTATTATTATTGTTACGATTATTACATTATTATTATGTTATTTTTATTACTATACTAATGTTATTATTATTATTATTACCATGATAATATTATTATTATGATTATGTTAGTATTATTATTATTATATCATTGTATTGTTATTATTATTATTATTAAAATATTATTATTAAGATTGCTATGATTATTATTTTGTTATTATTATGTTATTGATATTACTATTATCATTTTCAAGTTATTATTATTGTTGTTATTATTATTATTATTATGTTAACATCATTATTGAGCCTGTATATCGATCTTCTGTTTTAGGACCTATTTGACGATGCAGTGTGGTGCGACCATTACGCAATGGGAGTTTTTGCGCCATGTCGTTTTCCCATTCCTATTTGAGGTAGGTGGTTCCATGCCTTTGCATCATTTAGATAATTTAATTTGTTTATTTAGTTTAATTTAATTTGTTCTATGAATTAGTTCCATGGGTGATCTATGTTTATAATGTGTTGGCATGTTTGTTTGATGAAAATTGGGTTTCCGAAATAGTATGCATTTGATGACTACATGCGTGTTGTTGTATAAATGATTTGTTGGGTTTAATAGGTTGTGCGAAAGGCATTTTTAAAATTTGTTTGACATGTGTGCGTAATCTCACTTTCTTTATAAATGATCATGTTTTTTTTATTGGGGTAAGTCCAACATTGTTTAATCAATTGTCTATATGGTGCAAATGTGGTTTTAGAATAATTGTGTGCGAAATTGATTTTAAAGTGGTCTTTGAACCTAAAAATATGTGTTGTTTTGGTGCAATGTTTTCAATTTGGGTTCTAGGTGATGTTTAGTTGGTGTGAAACTAGTTTTAAGGACAAATTATTAAGTAGGTGTTTTGAACGACCCCCTTGTTGTAATTGGATGTGTCTATTTGTGTCAGCCCTTGTTGTGTTATTAAAAATAATGCTTTCTAAGTTGTGTGAAATTGTTTATGTTCTTGTTTGAGTGTTTCCAAATGGGGTTTTTGCGAAATGATTAGGTAACGACAAATATATTTTTAGAAAGGTATTTTTGGTGTGTGTGAGTTTTCGAAATGTTGTTTGGTGACTTTTGTGTGCAATATCTTGTTTGGCCTGCAACATGAGGAAGAAATATACTATGTGAATGTGAGACTTGTTTGAGCACATGGGAAAAACCCTGGGTATCTAGGTGGGCAGACTAGAACTAGTGCGCTAGTGAACCGGATGGGTGTCGTCCCTGTTTCACTTAGCTGGATTGACGATTTCAACACTAACTAAACATGATATCTGAGGGTCGTGGCCTTCTAATCCACGTGTTCTGAGGGTCATGGCCTTCTAAGCCACGTTTTATGAGGGTCGTGGCCTTCTAAGCCACGTTTCATCGAGACACGAGGTTCTAGGGTCCCACTTGAGCTAAATGAACCTTAGGGGATTTACCCGTAGTGCTCTACCATCTTTGGCGTGGTGCCTTCCGTCGGCATATGGAAGACCACTTGAGTATGTGTGTGTGTGTGTGTGAGTGTGTGTGTGTGCGTGTGAGAGTATGTGTGTGTGTGTGAGAGTATGTGTGTGTGTGTGTGTGTGAGTATGGGTGTGTGTGTGTGTGTGAGTATGTGTGTGTGTTCCCATATTGAACATTTCTCTTCCCCTTTACAAATCGTGTTTGCTAAATGAGTTCTTTTAATGTTTTTCTTTTAGCATTTAGTTTGTAAATGTTTTCTTTAAAAGTTTTTTTTAAATTAAAATTTTGAATAAACACATTAAATTGTCTTTTTGATGTTGTGGCATGGAACTTATTCTCGGTGGCATCCTGCTGGGCTTTTAGCTCACACCCTACATACACCCTTGGGTGTATGTAGATTCTTGTTTCTTGTGTATTCCAGGTTGTGTGTCGTGCTCAGTGATGGTGGTTGGTCGTTGGCGGCCTTCTCGTGCAGGTTAACGTTTGTAACGTGTGGATGACGCACTTCTCCTGTTGCTTGGAGGTTTGAGTTTGGGTTGAATTTATTTGTTGTTGTTTTCTTTTGGATGTTGGATCATGTTGTAATCCTTTAAAGTTGGTTTTAGTTAATGTTATGTTTGGTGGTCAGTTCATGGTCTTATTTTCTTCAACTTATCAGGGGTTTTCTGTTTGTTATTTCGGGTAAATCGTTCCCACGTGCTAGTTTTGATACCCGGGCACTTGTGCCAGCCCGTGGGGATCGGGAACGCCCTTCGGGCCTTGCCGCGGACCGGGTCGGGCGCCGGGTCGGATAGCGACCCGGCCTGGTTCGTGACAATTCAACTAAACTTTGATGAAATCAACATCAAATCCCTAATACTCGTCCACTGAAATTAGAAGAAACAGAAAGAGAAGGACTAAAGGAGAAGGAGGAAGAAACCAACTCATACAATGAGAAAACCATATCCAATCACTGAGGATAAAGGAAGAAGTTGGAGAAGTGAAGGTATATGAATAGGGGTGGCTCCCCTACATCTTAGATAACCAAAATGAAGACAATTAGATGGTGTAACACACAAAAATTTTAGTATTAATTACCCATTAAATAAATACTATATTGATTAACTTGTTTCACACAAAACACCAAACTAAAATGAAAATTTGTAACTTCATTAAATTTAAATTCTATAACATAATCATTAAATTAACAGGTATAAATGAAAGTAACCACTCTATTAAAACTATGTAAAAAAGGTAAGTGATGACATTGATTAGTGTGATACTTTAATATAAGGCCCACCTATCCAAGCTTGGACAATAGGCATAGTGACTAGGTTTTTCTCTAGACCAGGCCTAAAATAAAATCTAACAATTATGGTATGATATAAATCATATGTGATAGAAGTTTAATCTCGTAGAAATTAAAAGATCCATGTTAGCTAAACTTCCACCCACAATGACTACTAGAATATATCTCATCCTTAATAATTATGTATAGATGTTAAGGTGTTATGTAAGTAGAAATTAAGATGATATAATAATGGAATTGCTAAAGTAACAAATTATTCTTATATCACATGTATTTTATACATTTCACATTTTGACTTTTGAAGAAAAAGAAATATTACTTTCAATATTAAGGCATTTATAAAACTCAATTAATGTAGGTAAATAACAAATAAGATAATTTTATGATTAAAAATGTATTTTCTTAAAACTTTTCTTTTAGGCACTATATATTTATAATTTATGAAACTAAATATATTTTGTTTTAATTATGTTAAAATATATTGCTTATATTAATAATATATTAAAACTAATTTTTTTATTAATAGATAGAAAATAAAAATAAGAAGTGTTAAGATCTAAAAATTTATTTTCCTATTAAAAAGAAATTTTATTTATATTTTTTATTTTCATTTAAAAAATAAATTTATAAAATTTTCTATTTAAATTTTATAAAATAAAATTATGTTTTCAATTCATAATTCCATTATTATATTAGTTTCATTTTTTGATATTTTTCTGAAAAGGTTGAATTTTGAGGTGGATAATGAAAAATAAAAATTTTTAAAATACTATAACTTTTTTGAAATTGTCAAATAAAAATAAGGATTTGAATGTTTACATTTTTTTTTGATAAAAATATAATATATCTACTAATTAGGATAAAGTATTTAAAAATATAATGTTGAATTTATAAAACTCATGTTTAACATTTGGGACACTTAAGTAACATTTTACTCTAATAAAGCCTATTTTTGGTATGTTTCTTTTAATTAAGTATGCATAAGGTTGAATTCAGTTTTGTATTGTTTTAAAATCCACATAAATATTATTTGGTTAATTATAAACCAATTAATATAATAAAAATAAAAAATGTGATAATTTTATTTTAATTATAATTTTAAGAAAAAAAGTACACGTCTTCTAAAAATGGATTTACATCTTATATGCCCTAATATTAAAATTAAATTCTATCACTCATTGAAATTTTATTTGAAAATTGGATCTCATATTTTAATCATTAGGTATAGATTATTTAGTAAGGATCATTTTATTTTTATCTACTAAATGTAAATTATTTAGGTAAAAATTAGTTACCATGATAAAAATAAAAATGGTAAAATTGAAATATCTAAAATTAAAAGACTTAAAAATATGTTAAAAAAGGTGTGGAAATATGATTCTAAGGATTTTTAGACGTTAAAACTTACTAATATAATTTTTTTATTGAATCTATTGTTTGAATATTTTCTTTATCTTTAATATTATAAAAAATGCCACTCCACTCCCTTATAAAAGGATCCACCACCACCCCACTTTTCTTCACACCAAAGGACTCTTTTATTTTGACCAAAATCTACCCAAATAACTCCAAAAAACTCATATACACTTTATATAGTATTTTTTATTCTCCAAAGACCACCTGTCAAATCCTTAATCCAAATCGCAAAAGAGTTTTTCCAAGGAGTAAGGTAAAATTTTAAATTACTCATTTTTTCATTTTATTTCCTTTATTTATTCTTATAAATCCTCCTAATATAACATAAAAATGTTGAAATAATTAAATAAGTATCATAATTATACTAAAATTTTATTATGATTATGGGATAACCATTTTTTTCTTTCTCCCAAACATTCAAAAAATAAAAATGTTGCTTGTGTTACTTACAAACTACCTTCTCCATATGCGACATGATATATTTTTCATAAAAAACAAAAATGGATAGTTAAAATGAGGTATTTAATGAATAAATATTATTTTTTAAAAATTGTTAATATTATAAAAACACATTCTTAATCCTAACTTCTTTAGGTTCTATGGAAGATGAGAACAACGCCCGTGTGTACATGCGAACTACCACCTCCATGAATAAACATATTTCATTTTTTATATGAACCTTTATTTCAATAATAATCTCTTAAAATATGATTATTAAGATTAAAAATATCTAAATAGTATCATCACAATTATTTTCTAATGATATTATTCTAAAAGGAACCACTTTTTTAACCTGACCCACCCAGTGATTATAACTTGTTCTTGTTTGGGTCGCTATAACCACATAATTGAACAATGATTTAAATTTCAATCATGGATGAATATAAAAAATTAAATAATGGTTTTATTATAAATTAATTAAAACAAATTCTTTTTATATTTTTTAATGGTTATATTAATATTTATCTTATTATTATTATACTACCCTTTTTGTTCATTAAGAATTACCAAAACAAGATCGACACCAACACCGTTGTCTATAATCATAACTAAATTAATAATGAAATGAATATATAATATTATAAATCATTATAAAACATGTATTCATTACTTAAAATTATACTTGAATGATTAACATTGAACCTATAAACAATAATCACCACCACCATTATGAAAATAGTACTAAACAAATAATCAAAGCTAATAATATCTGATGATAAAAAATAAATATAACTAACAATATATTTTTAATAAGTTATTATAAATGATTTTTATAAATAGTTATATGTATGAAAAGGTTTCTTAAATATATGATTAAGTTATTTATTTTATTTATACTGAAGGTTAGATAATTTTTAGCTAAGTAGAATTAAAGATAAGGGGTTTCCCGAGCTCAACATCTTTTCTCGAGTCAAAATTATACAATTCTTTGACCATGGTTTTACAACTTGATTTTTTTTTCTATTCTATGATGATACTATAACACTTTCTATTTATGGGTAAGGTGAAATTTGTAATTAAAATATTTTGTCAAGATGCATTTGATTCTTAAAAAGTATATCTTTATTAAGAATAATCCCCATCCACTTTAATGATTGTTTCTCTTCCATGTCATTATTTTCTCTTCCAGCCAATGTTATAATTTATATTTGTACTCATAATTATGTGTTACGTAATCTGAATTTCATATTTTATATTCTATTATTTTAAAAATTATGTTTTATTAACCCCTTTTATGGTGTGGGTCTTTAACAAACGTATTTTAAAATATTCAAAATGTTTTCCTTTCATGATGATTTGTTTTATCTTCCACTCCACATTTCTTATAAAAAACTTTATATAATTATCAAGGATCCACTATTAAATATCATTTTTAAAAGTAAAATATTCAAAAGTTTTCACTTTAACCTTTTTAAATTTATATTTTAATGTTACCTGTAACTTAATATTTTATGAGTATGGTAATTGTTTTAAAAAAAAACTCTTTTATGGTTTATATCATCATATGGTAATTATTTTATCTGCAGATTTATTTTCATATTTTAAAATGGATTTCCAAATTTTTTTAAATATAGATGACTATTAAAATAAAATGAAATATTCTTATATTTTCAAAAAGTAAAAGTTTGATTAAAAATAGGAATTGTTAATTTTAAAAGGGATTTTAAAGGTATGTGTTTTTAATAAATAACTTTTTATGTTTCTATGTATTCTTAAATAATATTTTTGAAATCATAAAACTCTTATTTTTTTTTTCTGAATTCCTTATTTTTGAATTTTACAGATAATTCTTGTTAACACCAAAGAATTTCAATTTAAAGAACACATTTTAAAAGAGTTTTTAAGCCTTATAAAAGGGCTATTTCCTCTCATTTTTCAGGTGATTTAACCAATGATCAAAAAACATTATTTTTAAACTATGTTAAAATCCTTAATTATTCTTATATTTCACTTGTTATATTTTATATCCACCATGTAAATTCTTTCTCAAGATGACTTATGGGATGTTCTATGAATGCTTTTCAATATAATATTTCCTTTTATATGGGTTAATAAGGTGATGTTTTAAAGTATGAATTATTTAATGTTCTAATGGGAAAATAATATATAGATGATTATTATTATGAAGTATTTGGTCCTATATCATCCTCTAATGTATTGGTTAATGATTTATATCTTATGATATAATTACGTGAAATTATTTATGGCACTTTATTAACTATGGGTAACATAGAGTAATGCATGATCTATTATGGGAAATAAGGAGTAACTACCAATACATTATTGGAAACAAGAAGTTATGTCTAATAAAATTTGGGAAAAAAGAACTAATTCATAGTCAACTAAGTTAAATAAGAAGTATTTCTTGATTTACTATGGGAAACAATTTTTTATTCTTGATTAACTAAAGAGAAAATAAAGTGATTCTTGATTCACTATGTTATGATTCTTATAATTATTATTATGCACAATTTATATGTTATGTGACTATGATTATGATCAATTTATCATGATTATTATCTCACTCCCATTTTTCCATGGTATATGTTTTTTCATTTGAGAATACTTGTCCTTCTATCTTGACTTATTGGGAACTCTTATTGTTAAATGATATTTTTAATAAAATGTTTCTCCCATGCTCATGTTTTCTCATATGATTATGATCTAACCCTTGATGGAATATTAACGACTTTCCCTTACTAAGAATTTGATATCATCTTTATCTTATGTTTCCATTACTCATGATATGAAGATGAGTATAAATTATGATAAGTCTAAAAGGGAGTCTAGAGTAGTTTGATTATAGAGAAATTTTGATAAGTATTGCACTATAATTTTTTAATATATCTAATCGAGAAAGATAGTAAACATTATATTATTGATACTGTGTGGTTATTTTTAAGATTTAATGCATAAATTATAGAAAAATATGTATGTTTATATTGGTACATATAACCATGTACCAAATCCAATGCTTAAATAAAGTTTTTTAGCACCAAAATTGATATTTTTGGTTTGGTTCACCTTAGTATGTATTTGATTAGAGTTTAGTTATTTTTTAGTACTAGATTAGTAATTTTTAGGTTTGATATGATAGAATTTTGGTGAAAACCCTAGGGATATGTCTATATATTGTATAACATAAATAAACTGATAAAGTTTTGAGTCTGTGATTTTCCTAGTTATTATACCCCTGTATGGATACTGGAAAGTGGATGACATTATGGTATAGGTTCAACTTTGGGAAATCACCATGATAAAGGCTAGTTGAGTATCAAATCAATATTTATATTATGCATGATGAGTGGTCCTAATGATTAACACCCAACTAAACACTCTTTGTGGATATTATTTAGTGAATCACATACACTTTACGAACCATTATAATGGTTTTAAATAAAATTAATGGATTTAAACTACAACATGTAAGGTTAGGTGACCTAATATGAAAATGACCATGGAAAAATTTAGTTAAAATGATGGAGTTATAGGCTGATCTAATTATATCATACTTAAACCAAAATTATTATAGGTTGAAATGGAGGTGTCATTGGAGAATACATATTATGATTGATTTTTCATATTCATATGATAATATTGGATGTTGGTATCAATATTTAGTTATAAATAGGATCATGATAATGAATTTGTGGAAGGTATTTCTCTAAAAACACCTATAACCTACTAAGGAATCATATTTGGTATATATTGATGAGATAACGGAAAAATATCAATACATTTCTATCATGTGGGAAACAATAAGTCTCTTTGTATCTAAGATTGTGAGGTTGATATCTTAGTTGAAAATATATCTTGAGTTTCTTATAGATCTCTAAACTTATTTCTTTAGTGAGTAGTAATTAAAAATATGAGGATAAAATTCATTTAAGGGTGGTAGAATGTAATGCCTCAAAATTTTAGCATGAATTTCCTGTTAAATAAACACTATTTCAAATAGATTGTTTCACATGCAACACCAAAATAATACAAAACATAATACTTTAATATAAAATTATGAAATAATATATCTATTATTTAATGGTTATAAATAATAGTAATCACTTTATTAAAACTACTTATAAATAAGAAGTGATGAGATTGAGTAGTACGAGTCTTCTATAAGAGGCTCACTAGTCCGAGCTTGGAAAAGAGGTGACATCACTAGGGTTTTCTCTAGATCAATCCCAACATAAATAGTCGTAATTATGTTATAATAAAAATCATACATGGGTAATTTAAATCCTGTTGAAATTACCATGAGATCCATGTTAACTAAACCTCCACAAAAAACTTCAATTAGAGCATATCTTATGCTTAGATCTCGCACAAAGATCTTGAGGGGCTGTGTAAGTAGAAATTAAGATGATATAAACATGTAATTATTAATGTAATAAAATATTTTTATATCACATATATTTAATACATTTGATTATTTTTATTTTAAATAAAAATAAATTTCATTTTCAATACAAAATCATTTATAAAACTCAATATAACTAAATAACTAATTATATCATTTTATGACTAAAAAATGCATTTTTTTGAAATTTTTTTAATCAATCTATATTTTTATTTTAAGAAACTAAATATATTAAGTTTTAATTATGATAAAATATATTTTTGATATTAATAATAGATTAATACTAATTTAATTATTAATTAAGATTAAATAAGAATAATAACAGTTAATACTGAAAAAACTATTTTCTTATTGAAACAATTTTTATTTATATTTTAAAATTTCATTTTAAAAAATAAATTTATAAATTTTATAATTAAAATATTATAAATTGAACATAATTTTTTAATTCGTTATCTCAAAATTATCTTAGGATGAATTTTTTAATTTTTATGAAAAGGTTTAATTTTGGGGTGAATAGTGAAACAAACCAATTTTGAGAATAATATTTCTTTTATGACATAGTAAAAATAAAACAATGATTTTAAATCTTATAAAACATTTTTTCTATAAAAAATGTTCATAAATTAAAATAAATCATTTATTAATATAATTTAGAATTTATAAAAACCATGTTCAACATTTTGGTTACTTACGTAATATTTTACTCTAATAAAACTTATTTTTGTTCTATTTATTTTAAATAAGTTTCCAAAAGTTGAAATTAATTTTTAGATTTTTTAGAATCAAAATGATTTTTTGTTAATAATAAATAAATAAATTTCATATAAATCAACAACAATTATAATTTTATCTTAATCATAAATTTTAAGCATAAAAATACATTTTTTCTAAAAATGTTTTTTGTGTGTTATGTTCACTAATAATAGAAATAAATTTTTATCACCATTATAAACTTTAATTTAAAATATTGATTTCATATTTTTAATCATTAGTTCTAAATTATGTAATAATTCCAATTTAATTTTTGTTCATTAAAAGTAAATTACTTTAGTAAAAATTAGTGACCATGGTAAAAATAAAAAATGGTAAAAGTAAAACATATAATACTGAAAGACTTAAAAAAAATATGAAAATCTTATGTGAAATTTTTTCTTGAGGGGTTTTAGAGATTACCCCTTAAAACCCTAAATTTTTATCCTTTATTGGATCCATTTTACCTTTGAATATGGACTTTACCTTTTATATTATTACAAGAATGACACTCCTCTCCCTCATAAAAGAAGCTATCACTATCCCACTTATCTTCACACAAAGATCCTGTTGTATTGAACTAGAGTCTTACCAAATTATTCCCCAAAATTAATATAAACTTCATAGGGTTTCGGTACTTCGATAAATACTACCTCTAAAATATTTAATACAAATTTAAAAGGAGATCTTACAGGGAGTATGATAAAATTCTTAATTACTCATTTTCATCACTTCCTTTCCTTTATTTATTCTTCAATGCCCTTTGAATATAATCTAATTTTTTTTAAATAATTAAATCAGTATCATAATAATACAGAAATGTTATTATCTTTATAGGATAAACACTTTCTACCATCCTTATAATGATTGGAAAAATGAAAATGTCACTTGTGTTACATAAAAAATACTGCCTTCATAAGCGACATGATTAATTTTTCATAACCTCCATACCTGGGTAGTTGAAATGGTGTATTTAATGAATAAATATTATATTTAAATAATTATTAATATCATAAAAATATAATCCAAATTCTATATTCTCTACATTTTATGGAAAATTAGAATAATGACAGTGTGTATGTGTGGACTATCGCTTCAACAAAGTAACATATTTCATTATTCATCTTATCCTTTATTATTTATAAAAGTTTATTAAAATTTAATTATACACCTATAAAATATAAATAATATCATAATTACTATTTGATAATGATATTATTCCTAAAAACCACTTTCTTAATCATACTCACCCATAGATTATAGCCTGTTCTTGTTTGGATCGATTTAACCACCTATTAGAATAATGCAATAAATTTATATCATGGATGACTAAGGAAACTTAAAGATTGGAATTATTATAAATTAATGATAAAATATCTTTTGATATTTTTTTTATGTTTATAATAATATTTATCTTATTATTATTGTAACACCCTTTTTTCTGATTAAAAATTTCCAAAATAAGCTTGACACCAACTCTGTAATCATGAATCATAACTAAGATACTAAATAAATGAAATTAAAACATTATAAAAAATTATGAAAAATATTTTATAGTATCTATAATGATATAAAAATGATTAAATTTGAATCTTTAAATAATAATAAAAACCTCCATAATAAAACTAATACTAAACAAATAATCAAAGCTAATTACATATGATGATGAAAATAGAGAATAATTAACTAATATATTTGTAATATAGGATTATAAATAAATATTATAAAAGGTTATATGTATGAATAAGGTTATGAAATATGTAATTTAGATGTTTATTTTTTTATATAGAGGTTTAGAGAACTTTAAACTAAGTGAGATTAAAGGAAATGGGTTTTCTTAACTCAACATATTTTCTTAAGATATAATTATTATTTTTTGACCATGATTTTAAAAAATAGTTTTATTTTATTCTATGATGATACTATAATTAATAGTCTATATAGGTGAAGTTATATTTTTAATTCAATTTTTTTACCTTGACGAATTACTTTCTCAAAATTATATCATTATTAAGAATGATCACTATCCTCTTTAAGGATGGTTTCTCTTCCATATCCATATTTTACATTCATGATAATGTACTTATTTATATTATCAACCTAATTATGAGTTGTCTCATGTTATCATCATGTTTACCTTATCCAATTTTCAAAAGTAAATTTTATTAATCCTTTATACAATGTCAGTTTTAAACAAAGGTAATTTAAAATATTCTAAAGGTTTTCCTTTTATGATTGTATCTTCATTTCCTATAAAAATCGTTACACACTTTTATAGTATAGATTATTAAATAAACTTTAAAAATTAAATTTTTTCAAAATAATTCACTTATACTTTTTGAAAATTACTTTTTAATGAGACACCTAACTTCAGATTTTTTGAGTATGGTAATTCTTTCTTCTAAAAACTCTTTTACAGTCTCTATCACCGTATGTGTATTATTTTTATGAACCTACATTTAAGTATTTTAAAATGGTTTTATAAATGATTTTAAATATATAAAATTTTGAAAATAAAATAAAATATTCTTTTATTTTCCAAAATTAATAGTGTGATTAAAAAAAGTATTCTTGATTTTAAAAGATATTTTAAAGGATTATGTTTTTTAAATAGAATTATTCTATGTTTACATGTCTTCATAAAGAATGTTTTTGAAATAAACTTTCTCTTATAATTTTTTTCCTGATATTTGTTTATTGGTTTTAAAGGATAATTTTTATGAAGCTTAGTGTATTTAATTTTAAGGAAAACATTTTAAAGTATTTTTCAACTTTTTAAAAAGGTTTATTTTCTCTAATTTTTAGGTTAATTATCTAATGATCATAAAAAGTTATTTTTCATCTATGTCAACATCATTAATTCTACTTATGTTAATCTATATATATTTGAAGCCACTATCCAACTTATTTTTTTAGACAGTTTATAAAATATTCTATAAATGTTTTTCATGAAACTCATCACTTTTCCATCAGTTAATCAAGTGATGTATGAAGTATGAATCTTTTCATAATATAATGGGAATTTTTTTTATGGATGATTATTATTATGATATTTTGGGTCTTATATATCCCTTAAAGTCTTTGTTTGAGGATTTATATATCATGAGATAACGATGGGAGATGAGTAATGATGCTTGAACCACTATGGGAAATAGGAAGTAATGCTTTATCACCTATGGTAAATAAGGGAAAACTCTTGATCCACCATGGGAAAGATGAAGTAATGATCGATCCACTATGAGAAATAAGAAGTAATTCCTAATCCAATAAAAAACATGAAGTAATTCTTGATCCATAGTGGGAAAAAAGTTTTTAAGATTGATCTACTAATGGAAACATGAAGTAATGCCTCATCCAATATGTTACAATTACCATGATTATTATTTTCACACACTTATATGTTACATGTCTATGATTATGCTCCATAAATATGATTTACTATCTCACACTCTTTATCTATAATATATGTTTTTTCATTTTATATTTCATTCCATTATATCATGACTTATGGAGAAATATTATTGTTTTATGATCTTTTTCATAAGATATTTATCCCGTAATCATGTTTTCTCTTATGATTATGATATAAACCTTGATGAAATATTGATGAGTTTTCCCTTACCGAGTGTTTGATCACATCCCTTTATTATGTTTCTATTCCCCAAGATACGAAGTTGAGTATATCTAATGAGAAGTATATAAGGAAGTATAGTGTGGTTTGATTATAGAAAAATATAGACAAGTATTATTAAATAAGTTACTTATATAGATGATACTCAAAGACAATAAAAATTCCATTATTAGTTTTTCCATTATTTGTGAGATAAAATGTTTAAATTATTGAAAAATATGTATGTTTATCTTAGGACTTCTCATATTGTACCAAATATAGTGTTTAGATAGTGTGTTTTAGAACTAAACCCAAGAGTGTTCATTTGGGTTGCATCATAATGAGTTTTAAGATAAAAAAACCATAAAAAACCATAAAAACCTTAAAAATAAATTTAAAGTTCCATAGGTTACCTGATTCACTTGAACTAACCACCCAATGCATCCGAGTGGTGGACCTTCTCCCTAGGAATCCCACTAGGTACCTTGTGCCACCCAACTAGGTAACCATTGGCCCTATGAATCCACTAGTCGATACAATATAGCCTCCAAAATCTTAGAAGTATTCTTTTGATCCTAAACAAAAACTGACACCTCATAAACATACACCTTGTTATTTAAAATAGGTTTACAAATGCTTATTATCAATATGATTCTGAAATTTCAAATCAGTGCCTTGGTTATACCCTCTATAAAACATGGTTTTCTCCAATCTATCAGCATGAACTAGTGTAATTCATTAGAACCTATCCACCATAAAACTTATCATCATTAAGAAGTATCCATGTTTATCTCAAATTAATTTCATTGGTTTTTGAGCCTTGATGCTTGGATTGGATTCATATCCCCCAACGGATATGATTGTGGTGATACCACACCTGAACCAATTGAACAAACCAATGTTGAAGTTTTTCCTTATCACTATATTTTTTTGATAATTAATAAATCTACATTTTATTCTATCTAACATGAGTAGATAAATTTTTTTAAGGTTTAATTTCATGTAAAAGAAAAGAATTTTTGAAGGTTTCACTGCTTTTACTTAATAAAGATTAGAGTGTTCACCATACAGAGTGAAAATTTTATTAAAGTATCATACCTTACAAATATTAGGATGTACCATAAAAAGAATATTCTTGGAAAGGTGTTTTTCCTTATGAAAATTAGTTTCCCCCCTATAAAGGCAATTTTTGGATAAGTGATATTCCCCTGAAAGATTATTATACACTAAAAAGATTATTGTACCCTACAGACTTGTACATTATGACGTTTCTAACCCTAAAAAATAGAATTTTTACCAAGTATTATACCTTATTAAAGAACATTTATCCTATAAAAATGATACTTAAGAAGAGTATTCCCAACATTGAGGATGTACCATATGATGATAATTAACCCTATCCAAATCTTGAACCTTATAAAAAACCTATGACTTATGTGAATTTCATATCTTATCATATATTATTATCATAGTCAATTATATATCTTTTGATAATTCATATTATATGAAATTTATTTCATCACATTAACTTTATCTTATGAAATTCCTATCATAAAAAATATTATCTTATAAAAAACATTATCATACATAATTTCTATATCATATAATATTTAGAGTCTTACACACATCATATGAAATGGCAGTTTGTTTTTTTAAAAATCTCAAAATATGGTATGTTTTTATTATGTTTTTTTTTATTTTGACCTACTACATGTTCATGTTGCTTATTTTACATAATTAATTTATTCCATAATAACTTATTAATTATTAAAATTCTATAAAAATTATTTTAGTAGTTTTTTATATAGAGTTAAATTACAAACATTAGGGACGAAACATGTTTAATATTTAGGTTGTATATTTACTACTATAAATTGAAAATTAAAATTTTCTTGGTATTTTCTGTAAGTTGATAATTGTGAAAGTCTTGGAACTATAAAATGTATTTCAATATGATTAAATTTTTTAATGAATATTTAAAGGGAATATAAATTTTTTATTTTTATTTATATATTTATTTAAGTTTTTCATATAATCAAAGTTTCTCCATATTCTGAATTATTTTTTTATCATATATATAGAGAGAGAGATGATTTTGGATGATGCTTCAGAAAATAGTAACTACAATATCTTGAATATTTTAAGTTGTTGTGTATGTAGAAAATAATTTAAAGTTGTTGTGTATAAATAAAATTTACAAATAGAGTTGGAAATAAACAATTAAATATATAGATATATAAAAAATACTTATCTAGATGAAAATTGAGCGATATAGACATGAACTTGTTAATCATACATCTAAACATATCGTAATTCCATTTTTTTTCCATCCTCATACCATGAAATTGATTTTGTAATATAGATTAAATTTTTTAATAATCAATTGAACATCCCATTTGATTAAATTAATTAATTTTAAATAACATTAAAATGGGAAATTTCACTTGTTTCTATATTTCCATTGTTGGTAAAGGTGATTTGGAGGGCCTAAGATAAATCCAGAGAAAATAGGAAACACTATATGGAATCCCAATTACACATGTCTAGTGATTATCAAATTCGAACAAATTCTTCTATTCAATAAGGGTGATATTTTTTGGGATAATCCTTAATTACGCGAGATAGAATTTTCTAGAAGTCCATCAATCCTAATTCATCTATCTGTTCGATAGAAATGTTCAATATTTGGAGAAAATATTTACTTTTAAGTATCATTATTTCACTCATATAATTTCACCATATCTCATTTTTAAACCTATAATTACTATAATTTTTTCTATGGTAAAAGTCAATAAGCGGGGAAAAATCTTTTTAACTTTTTTAAAAGTAAGATAAAAATGTTTGGTTTCCCAAATCATTAATCCATGTGGTTTTAAAATTCTATGTTTCCAAAACAACCTTACACTTTTCCTATAAATTGGAACCACGAGAACCTCATTTGTAATGTAAAACAAGGGGCACTGTTATTTTATTTTTGAGATCCAAAGGTTTCCTATCATGATTCTAGAAGTTATACATCTAACAGTCTTAATAGGGAGATCAAATATGAAGGTATAGTTTCTTAAAATCCTTATCATCTTCTATATGACATGTTAAATGGTGAGAAATATTTATGACGGAGCTATAGACATGAAGAGGGTGTTTAGAAAATTGTCTTGCTAATATTTTAGTGTAATTTTTGTCTGATAACATTTAATTTAGTTATATCTTTACGTTATTTTTCATTTAATGCATTATTTTTGTATAATTGGACAAATAACTTTTTAATATACAACCGACTTGTTTGATATTTTAAGTGATATTTTGTGTTTTTCCATTTGTTCAACATAAGGTCCTTTTATTATCTCACACATAGGTAGTAGTTTAGTGTGATTTATAATCCCTTATTCAATTCATTAGATCCAAACCATGAAAAATATATTGTTGCATCAAGGGTTGGTCTTAATCCACCATTCTTTAGGTCAAAGAGGGGGATCATGATCTTTGTTACCTTCAAAAAAATAATTTCACTAAACCACATGTATTTTTCAAAACAATAAACTTGAAACTATTTTTAGTAAACTAGAAATTAAACTTAAAATGATCAATTTCTCCTAAACCTTTTAAAACCCAACTCATTTCCTAAAATCATTACTCAACTCAACTTTTTTTGTTTTGTTTTCCTATTTTCAAACTATTTTTACCCCCACACTTTTAGTTATTGGGTAAATATTATCTAACATTAACATTTTAAACCTCTATCTCTCCATGAGATATGACCTTGGGTCTACCCTGGAATAATTTTAATCTTTTATAACCTAATGAATTTGAAATTTCATGACAGTGCATTCAAATATTGATTCCATTTTTGAGGATCACTTCAGATTTTATAATTTTTTTGGTAAGTAATTTTTGGTATTTTGTAAATATTTGTTTATTTCTTTTACTATATTTAATTTTTTTATATAAATATATGTTCTAACAGTATTTTTTCTATAGGTTTTTTTCATGATTAAATCTTCTTTAGGTAAACTTCCAACTTTTGAACCCAAATTGGAGAGGATCTTACATCATCAAAATCAAGACACACCAAACGATCCATTGAAGGATAACACAAAACCTGTAAAAAAATCTTCTAAACAATTATATTTCTAAATATAAAGTCAAAAATTAAATAAACATGAATAAATTGTATAAAAATAACCACACATTAAAAGAAATAACTTCTCTTAATGTTGATATTTGACCTTTATATATTCAAATACTAGGCAAATCACTAAACTTCGATATAAAATCTTGTGTAATTAACTTATTACAAAAATTTCATAGAATTTTTGGAAAATACTATCATTAACATTTTAAATAATTCCATAATGTGTGTTAAACATTAAAAATAACAAATTTAGATGAATAACTTGTAAAATAAAGGGATGTTATATTCTATTTAGAAGACACTACAAAAGATTGTATGTACTAAGTTAACTCTGTAATTAGAGGTTGGGTAAAAATAAATACCTTATTCTTAAAAAAATTCCCATCCGATCAAACTACATTAGTAAGAAAATAAATTTATTAAATAATTCAATCACATGTGGAAGTATTATCAGAATACTAGGAATTCTATAAAAATTCTTATGAAAGATTTAATCAACATCAAATAAGTGATTAATTACTAATCTAATATTTCTATGAAGGTTTAATTCCTATTTATTGTAATATAATTAATGATACTTCACAAGGTTCCCCAGTGTATAAGACTCTAATCACTGCAAGTATCCTTATAAAAATAACGTTGTAAAATAAAAAATAGTTTTTTTCAAGGTCCAATGTACTCATTAGATGTATCCATGAGGTGAAAAGTTTTGATTTTGAGAAGAAGTTGGATATAAAGTATGAATAGGTAACACCATAATCCAAAAAGTTTATCATTCTCAAGGAAAATACTAATATCCTCCTCCATTTTATTATGGTATATGTGTCAAGTATACCCATTATTTCATCCAATGTTCTCAATTAATAGATCCATCTAAGAGTTGAGATGAAATCTTTTAAGGACACCCATATAACCATTCCACAAGGTAATAAACATAATATCCATAAAAAATTTGATGGAAATATGTCATATCTTATTGGAAATGGGGAGGGGGGGTATTACAACCAAAATAAATAGACATGGAACCACCTAAGATAGGGTAGACATACTACACCACCACTAAAAAATCCTCAACCACTGTAAAATAATTTCCAAAAACCCCTTACTAAACCCAATACTATCCTTGAATATCTAATGAAACAATAGCCACAAATAACCATTAATTACTAAAAATAACCTAGGATACTAAATAAGACCTAAAAACTAAATTAGTATAACTCACAAACTAATTGAGGGAAATCCAAAGTTAATGGTTAGGTAAAATACCTTCTCAACCTCTAGTAAACCCAAGGGAAAAAGGGAAATGTTAGTTCCATCACCCTTTGGTTTGGTAACCATCTTAAAATACAAATTAACCTTCTATTAGAGTCATCCCCACCTAAGAAAACCATCATTCTAACCATCCAAATAATTTCAAATATGGAAAATCATTATCCTAAGAAAAATTTTAAAAAAGAAAAGAGAGTGTCTTTTAAGAATGAAATTATCCCAAATATTTATCTTCAATTTTAAGAAATTGATACCCAACCAATGAAACAAAAATAAAATGAACTTTATAAGAAAATACTAGAAACTTTCTAAAATATACGGGTTAACATTCCCATGATTGATATAAAAAGAAAATTCAACGATATTATAAGTTCTTAAAGGATCTGTGTAAACACCAAAAGGTAATTTAAGGTGATTAAATGATGATCTTGGATAAGAAAATATTAGTATTGAGCAAACCATCACTTCTAACCAAATGCAAGGATCCTATAAGATTCTCAATTCCATGCACCATAGGAGAGTATTTCTTTTCCGAGGCTATTATTGATTTAGGTGACTATATTAAATTGATTACTTACTTTATATTATATTTATTTTAGTTTGGAGAGATGATCCATATAATAATAATCATTAAAATGGAAAACCATAGTATACCACACCCATAGGGTTATTAGAGATTGTTCTTGTGAGGGTTAACAACTTAATATTTCCTACTTATTTTATGTGATTAAAATAGAAGATGATATGTTGAATGTATATGCACAAATTATTATGGGGATAAATTTCTTGAAAACATCCAAAAACATAATTAATTTAAATAATGTTACATTATCAATGGAGTTTTGTGGTGACATTTTCCACTTTAACATCTTATTTTCCATGAAGTACCCCTTAGGAGAGCATTCATCTCCTTCAATTAATTTCCGTGATATAATACCATTACCTAATGAAAAATACCTTATATATTATAAAATATTTTAAAGTTTTCACCATTTATAGAAATGATAAGAAACTATTACATGTTTGATATCTATAATGGTATATACAAATTCACACATCTTCATTAATTGATGATTTTTTTTTCACTGAGGAAACAATGGAAATCAATGACTCTACTTAGCTTATAAAATAATAATCCACAACTTATGATATTAACATTGATCAATTCAATGAAATAATATACCTCTTTCATTATAATTCCTTTACATTAAAAAAACCCTTATAATTGGATCTTCAATCATTAGCAAAAAATTTAAAATATTCATATCATGAGAATAGAAACATGCTGCCTGTCATCATTGATAGCTCACACCCTTGAGAGAATTAGTTTGAATTTCTTGACCATTTTAGGGATTATATAGGATAATTAATATGTAAAATTTCTTAAATTACCATTATTAGCCCATAAATTTTTGTAATACCCAAAAAATTTAAAATAAGAATATTGTATTTGATAGTGTGTATGACACACAACACCAATATTAGAAGAAAATATAACACTCTGAGACTTTATGATATATTTATTTTTTAATAAATAAAATCTATTAAAAATATTTAATCACACAAAACACTTATCTTTTAATAAAATTAAAAAATATTTTTTTCAATAGCTTGCGTTATATGTAAGACTGAGTTTTACCAAACAACAATATTCTATTAATATTATTTTTCATATGAAAGTTATCACCCAGACATTGGAATTGAGGGTATAAATATGGTCAAATAACTTATTAAAATATATAGTTTACATATACTTATTATTTATATATTGATTAAAAATAAAATAATAATATTTTTTTAAAAAAATAAATGTTTTCTGAAAAACCATATTTTTTTTCTAAATGACGGATTAGTCACGATTTGATCACATAATATAAAATAAACTTTTAAAAATTTTATAAAATTTATTTTTAAAAAAATAATTTATTTTTTAAGATATTATATCAAAATTATAGTACAGTAAAATTTTGGGATTTTTCTAAGAAGTTATATTTTTTTATGAATAGTGAAAAATACTGAATTTTAATTGAAAACTATATTTTTGTCTAAACTATTTTTAAAGTTAATATATATTATAAATTGAGTTTAAAGTCAAATTATTTCAATTATATATCTATTAATTCAATTTTTTTTTTCATATTAATGATTTTTAAATTGAATTTTTTTAAAAAAAAATTCTAAAATTCTAAAATTTTGAACATTTTCCTTTTAAGAACCCTCTTTCTGGTCATGCCCATGGGCTTAATTTTAAATTAATTTTTGAAACTTATGTGAATTGAATTTTTGAAAATGTATTCCATATTTTGATTTATAATAATTTATAATGTATAATATGGTCAAATTAATCTTTAACCTAAATGAATATTGAAAACATTAAAAATTAATTACCACTGTTAAGGTAAAAATGGGTTTATGAGGGGGGTAAACTAAAAGGATAAGGGTTAAAATGACCAAAAAACTTGTATAAAATATATTTTATAGCATTATTTCTACATTAGTACTTATATTATCAATAATGGTTCCTTATTGGAGATTTTTTACAAGAAAATACATGGGTGAAATTCATTCTTTTCAAATATTACGAGTGTGCTACTCATATCACTTATAAAAGGCCACCCCTATCATCTCTTATTAACACTTTATAAAATAATTGGTTTGGAAAATAAATACACAAATAACTTCCCAAATTCAATACTATAATTCTATAAGGCTTATTATAGGTAGAAACCAACCTAGGAAGGCTTTGGTGCAAACCTAATAAGGACATCCGAAGAAGAGGCAACGTTCTTCAACAAGCGTTTTTATTTTATCAATTCCTCCACCTCCTTAAATTATTATTACACCATGATGATATAATAAAATCAGTATATTAAATATACTAATATGTTTCTATTTTAATATAATTACCTACAACTATTTCCACTTCCATCAAATGGGTTATGAAATTATCATTCATATGTACGGTGGACTACCGCTTTGTGAGCTGATGTCATTCATTCTTTCATTACCACCTCTCATGGTTGGGTATGATGATGGATATAATGTATATATATATATATTATATTTATAACATAATTATACCTATTGAGTCATTAGATTATATATAATCTTTTACTTTCCATTCCATAGTGGATACGATAGCTTCACTCGTGTGTACGACAGACTACCACCTCACGAAGCGAAGTGATTCGTATTTCACTAGGTCTAAACAAGAAAGGTGATATTGAACAAGTTAATAAATATATGTGATATAAACGAAATAATTATGATATTTATAACATATTTTTTATTTTTATAAGATAATAAATCATTTTATTTCTTACCTTTTTACTACATAAAGATGACAACATCATTCATGTATGTGTGGACAACTGCCTTCATGAAGTGATGTGGCTGTATTTTCATCACCACTCCACGTGAATAATATATATAATCATATTAATAAAAAATATTATAATTATTATATTATTATTATTTTAGAAAGATAAAACATTATTTACTACCTTTTTATAATGATCGTTGGAAAATGGAAATGTCACTCATGCATACATATGACCTACCTTCTCCATGATTGTAACATAATTTATTATTCATAACCATGTTTCATGATTGGTATTAAAATTATAATTAATGTGTAAATATTATATTTATTTCATGATTATTATTCTAGTTATAATTTAACTATATAATATTCCCAAGAATCAGATCTTTCATGACAAAACACACATGAGAAAATAAGACAATTAACACTTGAAACTATAAAAATAATGAATGATTATTTACGAATGGGTGCAAATATATTTTAAAAGGATGAAATATTATATTATAAATATTTATATGTCTTCTGAATAATTTAATAGCATGTTTAAAACCACTATTAATGAGTTTAAATCACATTCAACCAAAAGGAAGTGTAGGTAAGGTATTTCATCTCAATTTCATTTCATTAAAGAATATTGTAATATTATGCCCCTAGTTTCTTTTATATGGGGTATATACTTCCCCTTTATCATTTCATATCAGGAATAATTAATTATTCATATCCAATTAAGTATAAATTTTAATTATTTCATATATGGGGTTTCAACTTCAATGTTACTGAGTGGTAAATAATTTAATAACTCAATTTCTTTTCATTAGGTTATATTACTTCCTTTTTTTTGTCTTTGATATTATAAAATTATATGTGTAATGAATTTTTATAATCATATGTTTTATTTTTAATTTTTTATTTGGATTTATAGTTTATACACATAATAGTTTCATTGATTAATTCTCACTTACATGTTATGATCTTTGTGTTTATTTCACAATATCATTCTAATTAAGATTATTTATACTTGTATTTACATTGAAGGATATTTTTTGATCATTGTCTAACAAAACAATTTTATTTTATCATCATATAGTTATTAATTATATTTTCATGTAATAATAATATATTCTGACTCTTTGGTTGTTATAATTTTTGAGAATTTTCTTAATAAAATCCGAATTCATTTATCTATTCAACCGAAAATACATTTTCTTCTGATACCATGTTTTCTATTTTTTTAAATTTTTTAAACCTCCTCCAAATTATTTATTAATATCATTTTTACCAATTTTTACTTTTTAAAATTTTTTTGAAAGGAATATTCTTTTGGTTTTATAAACAATGGACTTTTCTAACTTTTTTACAATGAAAAAGGAATATTCCTAATAACTTTTATGACATGTTTTAAATTATCCACCATCATGATTGTCATTTCATTTAGGATTAATTTTAAATTTTAAATTTTTATTTTTAAAGAAAATGTTTTTTTCTAATATTCTGGAAATTCTTATTTTTTAAAAGTAATTTTAAAATAAAATTAATTTAAAAATGTTGTATATTTTAACAAGTGTTTTTAAAAACAAAAATTATATTTTAATCAAGAATATTAATAAATATATTTTAATTTTATTTATATTCATCAATAAAAAGAACCAGTTATTCTAACTCTAATGGGTATATTTTGATACTATCCTTATTCTTCCTCTGAATGATTTATGATTATTTTGACCATGGATAATACTGATATTAACTTCCTTATTTATTTTTTTTGTAGTCATTAATTTTCCTTGAAATATAAAATTTTCTATAATCACTAGTCATTAAATTTCCCCTAAATATCCATATTATATATATGGAATTTATTATTTATTAAACTATATATCATTTCTAAATATGGTGTTTTACATTAAAAGTTATTAGATTGACTGTAAATTTATTGATAAACCTTCATCCTTTAATCAATATAGATATTTGATGTTACGATATATTAATTATTGAATTAAATAAATTATTCAATATCTGAGGAATGATTTGGACCTATAGTGAATTGTGGGACCCAATATTATATATAATTCTGATGCATTCGTAGGTATCATGATACAAATCAGTAATATACAATTAAATGAGATATTAATTGTAGTTTAAACTATCTTGTGAAAGGTCTTGATGGTAGAGGTATCATGATGCCTGAGATCATAGAATCTAATAATTAAGCATTTAGTTCATTGAGAATTCAGTTCATATTGTCCATGATATTTTCACAATGATATTATATATGTATGCATTTCATTCCCTATTATTGATTAAATGGAATGTGTTTTCAGTTATTTTCCTTTCCATATTTATTATTCCTTATCCATTTATAATAGATATATTATTAATTAAATGGAATGTGTTTTAAATTATTTACCTTTTCATATTGATTATTATACATGGTATTCTCACATTGATATTATATATAGGTGAAATTACTTCATAGTTTATAGATTTCATGGAATGTGTTTTCAGTTATTTGCCTTTCCATATTGATTATGCTTATTGATTCATGATTACTTCCACCATACGTAACCCTTACTAAACATTTAATCACACCCTTATTTTGTATCCTTTCCTTAGAACTCCATGAAGTGTACTATAATTTATATTCAAGGATATTCTAGAGTGAATAATTATATTCTTGAAAAAAATGTTATAATTTTTGAATAAAATTGTAATGTAATAATAAAGTAGGTATCTAGTTTACCATGATTTCTAAACTATTCAGTCCTTTAGGATGCAATTCCTTATATATTATGATAATGTAATAAAGTAGACACCAGCTCTAGGATATAGAGGTCATGGTTAATATAGTTGGTATTAGAGGATGTTTAGTAGAAACCTTAGGAACTATATTTAGTAAAACATAGATGGGAACATAAAAATATGATGGAAATTTATTATAAGTATAGTAGAATATCCTAAAGTTTTGGTAAGGTAAATATTATGTGTGTTTTCTTGGTAATAAACCCTTTTATGGATAATAAAAGTGCACTTGATTTTGGGATAAATGTACCTAGGGGTAATAAATCTTAAAAGGGAGTATTGGGATTGACCACAATATTACCTGGTTTACAAAAATGGGCCTTAATTCGCTCCTAGTTTGACACTCATTGGGAATATTCTTAAGATAATTATCATTTTATTTACAAAACATTATGAATTATTTGAATATGTAATGATAATGAGTGACCTAGGTTAAACATAAGCTATCTTAGATTGGAAAAAAGGCCTATCAATGGAATGAGAATTTTTTTTGTCTAGAAAATGATGGAATAAAGAAATGAAATGCTGATTAAATATGATGAGTATCATGGAAGGGAATAAAATTTATTCTAAGGATCCATTTATGGTTAGTTGTCTTAAATGTTGAGAACCATGGCATTAATCAAGTCAATGTAATATTCTAAAGGCTAAACCCTAGATGAAGGAGGGTATTATTTTTAAATAAAATGGATGAATTATTTATATATTGGGATTTAATAATTAAATTGTAGAAGTATTTTACCAATGGTATTTTTAGTTATAAGAGTAATGAAGAAAATAATGATTGTGTAAAATTTTAGAAGCATTTATGTCTTCATTAACTTAAGAGTTATGGATACCATCATGGGCTTATGAATTTAAGATTAATCAAAAGTTCAAAGTCATAAACACCCCTTCCTATCTTTTATGTGATGGTATTATACCAATAATATGGATATTTTGGGAAATATTAATGGCCCACATATTTTCTAGTAGAAAATTTAATTTAGGAATAATACCTTTACATTTAATAAACATAATTTTAATGGTATTAATAACCTTTAGGGTTAATGTGATCATTAATGAAATTGTAATAATATTAAAATAATATTATTGTAATCTGTAAAAAAGGGATGTATTGAAAATATTAATGAACAATTTAGTTAATGATTAATTTTATTTCAATGTTTTCCATCATATTTTTTGGGGAAAATTATAGTAATTTTATTAATATAGTTTAGAAAAATTAAAACCCTTATGTTGGGTGACAACCTGCCACATTCAAAAAGGTTGTGGGGCTTGAACCCATGACCAAAGGATGATAATGGTTTAATGCTTACCACTAGCCTACAATATTTACAAGTTAATATGCCATTATTTTTATTTAAATGAATTGAAAAATAAATATTAATAATGAACTAGTGATATTACTCATGGGGTTTAGTGATTAATATATTATACTGGATAACTTGTACTAACCATATTGGTTTTTAAAAATATTTTGAGAGATATGGAAAGACTTTTTACCCTTTATGGATCTTAAAATCTACTAAAAGATAATTTTAGTGCTTTAGGCACAAAAATTTCATTTTGGATATTCATTTCCTTGAGTAAGGGATTAATTATAAATTTATTGAAGTATAACCAAAGGAAAAAATTTTGTTTATGAAATAAAACCTTATCATGTATGTATATTTCCGAATATTCTTATATAGTAAAACATTTCATCAACTTTAGGAAAATGATTATGAATAAAAAATGTTATCCTATTACATTCATATCTAATTAATTATATCATCTTTTAAATCATCACACATTTATGGTTTTTTGGTCCTTAACATTCCACTGATCATTCAGTTACTTATCATCAATTACCTCAATCACTATATATAATTATTTATTCTTTTCTTAAATTTCAATATTTTCAGTTTCGACCCATTTTCTCCTATGTAAAAAACTAGTTATATTTTATTAAATATGACCTTTATACATCCATTTCTATCTTATTAAGCGGATATTTTATTAAACCTTTCTACGATATGTTTTTTTTTCAATAAAAGAATTTACAAATGTAAACCCCCTGATTTTCAAGATCAAGTTTACATTTTGAGAACATAATTTATTTAATATGGGGAGGACATAACACCTTAGAATTATAAAATAATAATATTGTATTTAATAGTGTATGTGACCAGAAATATCATGATTAGAAGAAAATATAATACCCCAAGACTTTATGATATATTTATTTTTAAATAAATTCAATCTCTTCAAAATATTTCATTACACACAACACTGATATTTTCTTATATTACACATAAAAATGATTTTCTTTGATATCTTGAAATACCCCAAGATTTCATAGTACGTTATCTCATTAAAGTAATTCAATAGCTTGCGCTACATGAAAAACCGAGTTCGAGTGCACCATAACATACCAAACTAGCCATTCAAAAAGTGGTTATGAAAAATATTAAATGAATTTTTAATCTTATATAATCTATATAATTTTAACATCCATATTATTTATTTCTTAGACATAATATTAGAACAAATTCTGTTTTTTAGATAAAAGAAGTATTTTTCAAAAAATGAAATTTTACCACCTTTTAATAGAGAACCCTTTTTAAAACCAATATTTGACACTTTTATATATTAAATTTAATGAAATTAACTTCTTATTTAGAAGAGGCACAGAAAAATTTAGTTTGGATAAATTTTTGGTATTTTTCTAATAACTTTCATATCTTGACAAATAGTTAAAAATACTATGTTTTAATTGAAAATGACTTTTTTAATCGAAATTATTTATAGTGTTAAATTATGCATTTGAATGGTTTTGAAGTATAATTAGATTAAATTTTTATCATTTAATATAATTTAGGTCATTATAAGTAATTTAACCTTTAAATTTGACATAAACACATGCCAATCTTTTGATAGTTTTTACTTTTTTAAAACCCATTTTTTGGTTTTGACAACAGAAATTAATTTTAAATTAATAACTGAAACTTACATGTTTTTAATTTGGTAAAATAAAATTCATTTTTGAATTTATAATATCAGAATTATCTTAGGGTGAATTTTTGGTATTTTTCTGAAAACTTTCAATTTTTGATAAATAGTGAAAAACACTACATTATTATTTAAAATGGACTTTTTTTTAAATAATTATTTATTTTATTTAAATTTATTTTAAGTAAAAATAGATATATAATACTGATATATGTTCAATTTAATTCATTGGAGCCATTTTATAATAAAATTACCTGTATAAAATTTTATTAAACTTTTAAACCTCTTTTACCCACCTTCTAGGCACGTTAGCAAATTTTCATAAAACTTAATTTTACCACTTATGTGAGTTGACTTTCAAAAATTCGAGAGACATAGTTGACATCAGTAAAATTTTATTCAATAAGATGAAAATACTTTTTTGTGAATTGTATCTTTTGACTTTTATTTACCACATTTAAAAGTAAATAGGGTAATTAAAGGTTAAAATGATATTATAATTACCCTAAAACATGTACTAATTCTATTGGATAAGTTTAATTCGACCAAAAAAACCTTAGGAATAAAATATGATCCTTTAAGTCAACTTGGATTTGATTAGGACATTTATTATTATTTTATTTAAAGAAGAGTTAAAAGTATTAAATTCAAGTTTTATTAAATAAACCATTTTTAATATGGGGTTATACATAGGATAAATTAGACTATAAATATTAATTATAAAGATAAAAATATTACCTACATAACAGATTTTTTTTATAATTTATAATGATTAAATAATTAAATTTATTTATTACACAATGATGTTGTGGTAATTACCTTCTTAATGAAATATTAAAAGAGTTTATATTATAAATATTAAAATAAATATAATTTAAAAGTTTTTATGCCATAAAATAATTTTCTAGGTTAATATGACATTTTATGGTTGATTAAATATTTTTTTCGAAGTGATAAGGTGTTTATGACTATCACAAAAACAAAATACCAAATAGGGTCAATTTTGACATAAATTAATTTTTAAAACAAATACTATATTATTGGTTGATATAATATTCCAAAAAATGTAAGGATTGGACAAAGAGATTGAATAATATTATATATGTCATTAATGAACCAATTTGAGTTCTCTTGGATGTTTTGAGTAATTTTATTAACTATATAGTGTAAGAATACAAGAAGACACAGTAAAAGGTAAACTATTTAACTAAGAGTTAAATAAAAAATATAAGGTTAAAAAGGTATCTTAAACTTGTCTAAAACCCATTGGTTGAGAGTATTTTGACCCATAACCATTTTAGTATCTAAATAAATTCATTTGGAGCCATTATATACCGAATAGGATTATATAATAAATAAATATTTTAATCTTTTCCTAAAGTGACCCTCACCCCTCTTATAAAAGGGCACTTACCCTTCTCTCAAAATCACACCTCCAAAGCCATTTGACTCGGTAAAAACCTACCCAAATAACCTCCAAAATTCCCTCACATGAACCTAGAGTAATTAATTTGACCAGAAATCCAAACTAAAGAGCCCTTTTGATCAACTCTAATGGAAACACCCGAAGAAGAGTTAATAATTTCACCACCCTCTTTCAAGTTCTATTCTTCTTGCATATCCTCTTTCCTTGTTGTTTCCATACCAAAATAATAACTCTAGTACCTACTATATACTGTGATGTTATTATAAATATGTTACAACCATATTTGTTATTCTATCCATTCTATAAATTACAAAGTCACCATATATGCATATGTACGACTTACCGTCTCCATGTCGTGGTGTAGTTTGTTATTCAAACACTTAATTATTTTTATGGGTATAATAATGAGTATAATTGATGTAAATAATAAATATAACATGTTAATTATTCTTTATATATTATATAACATCCAATTACATACGATTTAACCATCAATATAATGATATTTTCGCTCGTGCATACGTACGGATTACCATCTCCACGACATGATGCGATTCATTCCCACGTTCACCATTCAACACTGATTATAAAAATATAAATTATTAATAAGTATGTAATATGTGAAATAATAATTCTAATGTATATATATATGTATGTATGTACTTACATATATCTTATTCACTTACTTCCATTTAATACTATATGAAAACGAAAATAGCATTTATGCGTAAGTACGACCTACCGTCTCCATAAACAGTGCCTTCCATTTCATATATATATCTATTATAAATATTTATATTATAAATATATATGATATATAAATCAAGGTTTATATTCTGTAAGTATTTAAATCATTATCTAAATGATACGATCAAGCATAACATGTTCAAACACGTATGATAAAGAAAGCGATTATTACCCAAAATGTTATTTTAACATGGAAATCAATATTAAATGGGTAGTATAAAGTCATAAATGAATCATTTATGATATAATAAATATGAATATGGTTCTAGTATAATTTAATAACATACTATTGTCATTATACATGAGGTTAAATGTACCCTCGGCCAAAGGAAAGTGCAAGGTAAGGGTCAATTTCACAATTTCTTTATTATCTGAGGTTGTTTTTATGTAAGTATCTACTGGGGTATATTTATTATCCATGTCCATGTTACATAAAAGAGATTTAAAAGGTATTATTTTTAAGGTACTTTTTACTAAAACATCATTTTAAATGTTTTAAAGATGTATTGTTATAAACTTTTCTCATTAATGTCCATGTTTTCAAAATGGTTTTAAGGATTTATTTATATGGACATGAATGTTTTAAAATGTTAATTCCTTTAAAAAGATTCAAAGTGGTATGGGAAAAGTTATTCAAAACTATATTTTAAATGAATTCCTTTATATGACTTCTAAATGATTTAATGAAAAAATGATATTTCTCTCAAAGTTTTTTACTGATTATTTTCAACTATGGAAACATTCTTTACAGGGTATTATTCTTGATCGAGGTTGATTTATTATGATAAAAATATTCTATATTTTATTTAAGGTTTTGTGATATGTTTGACTGTGGATGTGTTATCTTTATACCATTTATGTTTTATGGATAAATTATTGACATTTCATATGCTAGTTTTAATATGAATGTTTATGATATGTTTAAACCTTTTCATATGAGGAATGTATTGGAATTAGTAAGTGATGGGTGGAGCCCACTATAGCTACTCGATGCATCAGTAGGTCTCATGAAACAAACTTGTGTCTTGCCACAAGTCCTTTACAAAAACTTATTTTTAGTCTTCGTATAAATCCTTGACTATGTGGTTATGTAGTCTGGAATTGTGCATTCCATCATTATGAAATTATCTATTGATATTACATGTGATTATTCAACTAGTAGAATATCCATGTGAATAAGTAAATGACATTATTTGATTTATCTTTTCTATATTATGCTGAATTTTAAGTTTAAAAGGATTTTGTTTTAGTTTTATACATTTCGTTAAATGTTTATGCTTATTTATTAAAGTTTCTGCTATATTGTTATCCTTAATGAGTATTTGAGCTCACCCCTTTCTATGTTTTATTTTTCCTAGGATGAGAAGAAGTATATTATTACTGACCTATAGGGATAGACTAAGGGATATGAATGTGGTCAATGGAGACAATTTTGTGGTTTTTTTTCATTTTATAATGTAATGTAACGTTCATGTATGTAATATATTTTCCAAGACCACTAAACTGATCTGTTTTTTGGTACTTGATTCATTGTAATCATTCCAATTTATTAAAATAATGCATTGAATCTAGGTAATTGGAGTCATGGTGTAACATATCTCACGTTATATATATGATCGAGTTTAACCGAACAATAATGAACTATTAATATTATTATTTAATATGATAGTTATCAACTAGATTTAAGAGTGTAAGGTATTAATAATATTAAATAGATTATAAAAATATATAGTTTAAACACATTTATTATTTATATTTTTATTACAAATTAAATAAGAATCATTTAAAATAAAATGAAACATTTTCTAAGAAAATGTATTTTTCTTAAAAAACGGATTAGTCGTGCTTTGAACACACAATTTAAAATTAAATTTTACCACTTTTAAAAAATATATTAAAAAAAAAACTTATTTTTTAAATTAATCATATCAAAATTATCTTACATTTAATTTTTGGTATTTTTTGTGAGAAGTTTCATTTTTTGATGAATAATGAAAAATACTGAATTTTAATTGAAAGATAGTTTTTATTATAAATTATTTATAATGTTAAAATATATTTTAAATTAGTTTTAATGTCAAATAAGTTTAATTATATATGTATTAATCTAATTTATGTCATTTTAGTCTTTTTTATATTGTTTTTTATATAATAAATTTCTGAAATTTTGAATATTTTCTCTTTGAAAACCCGCTTTCTAATCACGTTTGAGGGATTCATTTTTAATTAAAAGTATCCTATTATGTGAATTGAATTTTGAAAAATGGATTAAATATTATTAATAATAATTTATAATTCCTAATGTATTAAACATAAATTTTTAACAAAATGAATAGTGAAAATAGTATAAAATAATTACTGTTTTTACGGTAAAAATTGGTTTACCAAGATTAAACTAAAAAGTTAAGGATTCAAATGGCCTAAAAACTTTTCTAAAAACTATTTTATGGACATATTTAGGAAATATAAATCATATTATAAATAATGGTTCATTATTGAATCATTGAGGCATGAAAAAATGTGGTTTGAATTCATTATTCTAAAAAATTACAAGTGTTCCACTCATCTCACTTATAAAATGTCTCCCCTCCCATTTCTTATTCACACATTAAAAAATCAGTGGTTTGGAAAATAACTTACAAAAATTACTTCCCTCCTTGACTCCTATAATAATTGAAGACTTTTTTTGTGAATAAATATATCCTAGGAAGGCTTTGATGAAAACCTAAGGAGGACACCTGAATTAGATGCAACGTTCTTCAATAAGAATTTTTTTAAATTATTCCTACCCCTCATTAAATTATTATTACACCATAATAATATAATAATATCAATATATTTCATATAATGAAATGTTTTTATGTTATGGTAATTAACTACAACTATCTACCCTTCCATAAAATGGGTTACAAAATTATCATTCATGTGTATGACGTACTACTACCACATGAACCGATGTTATTCATTTTTCCATTACCACCTATCAAATTTGTGTATAATGATGGATATAAAGTATATATATGATATTTATAAGATAATTATTCCTATTTATTAATTATATCTTATATTTTTTTTTAATTTACATTCTGTAGGGTACACGATAATGTCGTTCATTTGTACAATGAACTACAATCTCACGAAGAGGCATGATTCATCTTTCACTAACGCTTAACATAGAAGATGATATAAACAATTTAAATAAATATATGCGATATAAATTATATAATTATGATATTAATAACATATTTATCATTATGAAAATATAATAAATCATTTTTTCTTACCTTTTCACTTACTTAAAGAAGATAACATCATTCGTGTACATGTGGACTACCGCCTTCATGAAGCGATGAAACTCTATTTTCATAAAAACACCACATGGATGATATATATTGATATATTTAAATAAATAATATGGTAATTATGATATTATTATAATTTTTTGAAGATAAAACATTACTTACCACCTTTCCATAATGATCGTTGAAAAGTGCAAACATTATTCATGTGTACGTACGATTTATAGTCTCCATGATTGTAGTGTACTTCATTTTTCAAAAAAATATTTTATGATTGGTATTAAAAGTATAATATATAAATAAATTTGATAATTATTTCATTATTATTATTATTATTGATATAATTAAACTATATAATATGTGCAATAACAATAACTTTCATGATAAAACAGGCATGAGAAAATAAGACAATTAACACCAGAAATAATAAAAATAATGAACAATTATTAACGAATGGGTGATAATATGTTATAAAAAGATAATATATAACATTATAAATATTATTATGGTTATATAATAAGTTAATAACAAGTTTATAACCACTATACATGATGTTAAATCACATTCATCCAAATGGAAGCTCAATGTAAGATATTTCATCTCAATTTCATTTTATTGATGCATATTATAGTATTATGTTTTCAGTCTATTTTATATGGTGTATATACTATACCTTTGACATGTAATGTCATGAATAATTTATTCATTATGGAAATTTAAGTTTAAATTTTAAATATTTAATCTAATTGGGTTTGAATTAAAAGTCACCAAGCGATAGAGAATTTCTTAACTCAATTTGTTTTAATTAGGTTATATTACTTCTTTGTTGCCATTGATATTCTAAGATTATTTATGTAATGAATTTTAATCATCTTGTGTTTTATTTAAACTTGTTTTTTGTTTATTTAGAGTTGATACACATAATAGTTTCATTGATACCATAATTATTTTTCATATGAATCGTTTATGTTTATTTTGACCAAGGATAATGTAGAAATTAACATCATTTTTTTTATTTTTTGAGTCATTATATTCCCATTGAAATATTTTATTTCCTATGATCATTATACATCAAATTTAATCTAAATATGTATATTATTTATGATTCATATTCATATTTCTTAAACCATATCACATTTATACATATGGTGTTTTACTTTGAATGTTATTTTATTGATTTGGGAAATTTTGATAAACCCGTATCCTTTACTCAATACAGATATTTGATTTTAAGGTATATTAATTCATTAATTAAATTGAATATTCATTATATAAAGAATTATTTGGACCTAGAGTGATGGGTGGGCCCCAATATTATATAGCTTCTCAAGGCATTGTTTAGTTTCATGAGAAAAATAAGTAAGTTATCATTAAAAGGGTTTTCCCTATCACTACTGGAAAATGGACCTATCCCCATGGTTTTCCCCAAAACCATGGGGATGGGTACCCCTATACCCACAGTTTTTTAAACCGTGGGAATATGTTAATTTTCATGACCTATACCCACATTTTTCCAAAACCGTGGGTATAGGGGGGTCTATCCCCACGGTTTTCCAAAACCGTGGGGATAGGTCCTGAAAAGTCACCTATATGCACGGTTTTACAAAATCGTGGGTATAGGGGTACCTATCCCCATGGTTTTCCCCAAAACCATGGGGATAGGTCTGGGCTAAAATACATATACCCACGGTTAGGAAAAACTGTGGGTATAGGTTTCCCGTGTGTGCGTGATATTTTTTTTCCACGGGAAGGAATTTTTTTGGTGGGAGTCCTATACCCATGGTTCTTCCCTCTATACCCACGATTTATATAACTATATTTAACTAAATATAAATATATATACACATAGGTGATGTTATGGTAGTGGTTAGACGTGGTGTTTGTAGCGAAGAGGTTACGGGATCGAAACCTGCCGCCTGCATTATTTTAGGATCTATACCCACGGTTTTGAAACCGTGGGTAAAAGCCTTTGACATCGTGGCAATTGGGTATGTTTCATTGACATGGTTGCAGAACACCTATACCCACAGTTTTGGAAAACTATGGGTATAGTTTGGGGACCTATACCAATTCTTTTCCAGCCCATGGTTCCCAAAACCGTGGGTATAGCCTATACCCACAGTTTTGGGGGCGATACCCGTGATTTTGAACCATGGGTATATGCCATTTTTCCAGTAGTGTATATTTTATTTCATCTTGTGAAATTTATTCATGGTAGAGGTATCATGATACCTTAGTTCACAGCCTCCAATAAATAAGAATTTACTTCATTAATAATTTAGTTAATATTATCCAAGAGATTCTTGAAAATATATTATCTCTTGATGAATTTAATTCTCAATTATTAATTAAATGGAATGTATTTTTAGTTATTTACCTTTACAAAATGATTTTGCATTATCTAGTTATGATAATCCTATTATTGATTAAATGAAATATATTTAAATTTATTTACATTTCCATATTGATTATTATCTATGATATTATCACATTAAAATTATCTATAGATTCACTTCCTTCTTAGTTTATCGATTACATGGAATATGTGTTCTTTTATTGACTTTGTTATGTTATATACCTTTATATATAGATTATTTTTATTGATTCATGATTTATTCCACTATACTTAACCCTTAATAAGAATTTGATCTCACCATAATTTTATTTCCTTTCTCAAGGATTCTATGAAGTGTACTATGATTGATAAGAAATGATATTCTAGAGGAAAAAATGAAATTCATGAAAAAAATGTTGTAATTTCTATATTAAAATTTAATTTAAGACTCAATTATGTATATAGTTTACAAATACTACTAACCTATTCGGTCCTTTAGTATATGATTCCTTATATCATATTCCAATATAATAAAGTGGACACCAGCTCTGGGATACTAGGGCCAAGGTCACTTCAAAATTCATAAATCATATATTACTAAACGATGAGGCCAAAATGTTGGGGAAAATACACTATGGAATAAACCCAAAACCCCTTGATTTACTTAAAAAATATGTAGAAAAATTACTGGCTATTGGAATAATTTACCCTATCTATGACAGTCAATGGGTTATTCTAGTGAAAATATTTTCTTAAAAAAACTATTCTACTGGTAATAAAAAAAATAAAAATAATGAATTGATACCAACCTACGTGTAGAATAGTTGGAACATATCTATAGACTATTGCTGACTAAATTAGATCAATAGAAGGAATAATTACCATTATTTTTATTGAGTATATTCTAGAGTGGTTAGAAGGTGAAGTGCCATTATTGTTTCATAGATTGACATTCTGGATATTTTGTATCCATATCCCCCCAAGGATCATGAAATTAAAACCCAAACTTTACCCTTTGTCATAATTAAATATAAGATGATTCCATTGGGTTTGTGAAATGCTACTGATACTTTCGAACAATGCATGGTTAATATATTTTTGAATTATCTGGACAACTTCATTATAGTATCCATGTATGATTTCACTATCCATGGTTTCCCTTTTGATGAGTGTTTTAGTAGTCTAGGTGATGTCCTTCACTATTTTATTGAAAATAATATTGTATTAAATTATGATAAATCCCATTTCATAGTGAAGTAAAGGATAACAATTAGAAATATCATTTATTGGGATGGTTCCCAAGTTGATAAATGAAAATTTTATGAAATTTATTCCCCACTATTCTCAGATAATGTGAAGGAAATGAATAATTTCTTAGTCCATGTAGGATTTAATGTAACATACCAAGTAAGTAATGAATTATAGATATTTTTATCTATGTCCATTAATGAATTATATAGTGTTTTAGAGGCTTAAAATGAAAATAAATACAATCTTAAGCATGGAATACACTAATATTCTTAAAAGATTGTTTTACTGCCTTTTGATGGAAAACCCTTTTTAAATCAATATTTTGACAATTTTATAATCTATATTTGTCAAAATAAACATATTCATTATGATTGGGACATTGAATTTTACATTGGATAAATTTTTGGTATTTTTCTGACAATGTTCATTTTTTAATGAATAGTGAAAAATACTGCATTTTACATCAAAACTACTTTTTCATTTAATTTAATTATATGGTTAGATTATATTTTTAATTGGTCTTAAAGTTTAATCTGAATATAATTTTACCATTTAATCCAATAGTGGTCATTAGTATTAATTTCACTTTGGAATTGGTCATAAACTAATGCCAAACTTTTCATAGATATTGTTTCAAAAAAACCCGCTATTTGTCATGACAACAGGAATTAATTATTAAATTAATTAATGTAACTTATATGATTTGAATTTTGTAAAATAGACATAATTTTTGAATTCGGAATATCAAATATTTCTTAGGGTGTTTTTTTGGTAATTTTCTGAAAAACTTCAATTTTTGATGAATAGTGAAACCACTAAGTGGTACTTATAAAAACTGATTTTTCCGTTTAAATGAAATTTTTCCATCATTGTGTTTTGAATTTAAAAAATCCGACATACATGGTTGTCATTAAGTAGTAAAATGTGGTTCAATGGAATTAAAATAATTTTTTGGTGAATAGTAACTTATTAAGTTCTTAATCGCGATTAGTGGTAATTAGTGTAGTTTAAGGTAAAAATAATGTTTTAATAGTATGAGATGAGCTTGAAACATGTCCTAACCTCATTGGATGTGTCATGGCCGACCAAGACAAGCCATGGGTCAACTTGGGGACCCCATGGAGCCACTTTGGTTGGGAAATGACATAAATAACTTTTTATTTAATGTTAAAGTAAAAATGACACAAACATGAGTTATGTTACCAAAACAATGTTTATATGGGGTTATAAAAGTCAGATTTTTGACTATAAATATTCATTAGAAATCTAAAAAGATTTCCTACATCATAGTATTTTTTTTATAATTTTTAGACATTAAATAAATTAAATTATTTATGACATCATGATGATGCAGCGATGACCTCATTATTTAACGATTTAAATAAAATGGAAAGATAATGTAAACTCTAAGACCTAAACATGGAAAAAACCAATTGGATGAGTGGATTTATAACCCTTATCACCTTATCCTAGAATTATATCAACGTGGGACCTTTTGAATCCGAAACTCATTTTAAAATTAAGTAACTTATCTTTACTTTCCAAGAGTGCCCCTCCTCTCCTCTTATAAAAGGCCCCCACCTCTACCTCCTTACCCACACTCCCAAAGCCTTTGGATCGGCCAAACCCTGCCCATGTTGCCTCTACACTTCCCTCTCTTAATTATTGAAGCCTCACTTTGGGCATAAGTCTTCCCAAGAAAGCGTTTGAGCTCAAAACAAAGGGAGTTACCCGATTTTAAGGTAATGTCTTCTTTTGAGTCCTTTTGTTTTATTTTGCTTCTCCAACCCCCTAAACTCTTTTTATTCTTTTCTTTTATAACAACTACAGTATCCTCAATATACTAGGATGTTTTTATAATAAGGATTATAGCTACACTTACACACACCTACATCTAATGGTTAACGAACATACTGTTTCCGTGGATGGTGAATTTATGCCTCCCGAAACAATGATTGTTCAACATTCTTTTAACACCTTCAAAGGTGGAATTTAAGATGTCAATATATTTATATATGATATATAATATGTTTATGTTTTCCTTAAGATTCTGTATTTTCCTTTTTGGTCATACCTTTATGGTTTCCATTATGGGTAAACGCGATATCTTCATTTAAGGAAGTGTGGACTACCGCCCCCTCAAAGTGATTTGATTCATTAAATACCATATGTGGGACGTATAAAGGATGGAACTATGATATTATATATGATATTATACTGGAATTATAATATACCTTTATATCATTATGATTCCATTCTATAAAATACGAAATAGAAATGAAAGTAGCGTTCATGCGTACGTACGGCTTACCGTCTCCATGAACGGTGCATTTCATTTCTTACCTCTAAATGATTATGTAATATTATAAATGCATGCATGTACTGGATATATATGACATATATGATATCTATATCATGAATACCATTCTGGATATAATGGATACATGAACAACTTGTAATTATAAAGGGTTTATTTTTGACTCAAGTACCAATGATCGTTAAAATGACTGTTATTAACTTAAATAATTACATAGTGTTAATGACATGGTAATAAGTGATATAAAAGGAATAATTAACTTGAAAAAGGTTCTTAAGAAAGTAGAAACTAACTAAAGTTTATTATTCAGGACATTAAAGAACGATCGAGTCAAGTCGGACCCGAGGTATGGGACTTCGTCTCAATCTCCTTTAATTGCGGCATATTTTGTTTTATACACAACCTTCTTTTATACGGTGTATAAACCCCTTTGACTTTTACATTTATTCAAAAGGAATATTTTTTATATGAAGTGTTTACTAAACGATAAAAGGGAATTTTTTTTCGTACGTATGCGGCGACAACGACTTCTCCGCCGCCGTGACCATTATTTGAGTTTCGGCTTCCTCTACAAGCCATACTTTTTTTAAAAGAAAAATAAATACCAGGTTTTAATTTTCGTTTATTTTGGTATTGAAAATGGTTTTTATAATGTTTTTATATCATTGTGTTGTATTGATATCTTGTGATTGAAAGGTGGAAATGTTATGTTTCCTTTATGCATGTTTTATGTGATACAATTATGTTGAGGTTCTTGGGAATTATTATGAAGACGGGTGGTTCCGTGATAGACTAAGGGCGGGTGAGCCTGATATAGCTCTCCAATGCATTGGGTAACGCGAAGGAGTGAAACGTTAAGGTTTCTCCGAAGAGATTTAGGGAATATACTGTGATGGGTATTCCAAACGTAACCAAGAGGGTTACTCCCTACGTAAGGATGTTATGAATGCATCAAGTTACCTTTATGTCTTATGATTTCTATGATTTATTCATGATTTGATGAGGTATGTTAAAGTGCATATGTTTTATGGTTAAAGTATGATTTCATTCTTATGTATATATGTACCCATGTTTCCTTTCCATATTTTTATATCCCTTACTGAGCTTTTTATGCCCATCCCAAGTTTTTTTGAAATGTTTTTCACAGGTCAAGGGAAAGGTACATGATATGATGATAGTGTCAAGGAAGTGTCAAGAAATAATCCATGTTTTATTTTAAATGTGTTTCCATTGATGGGAATGAAGAATACTATCTTTATTTAACCACTTTGTTTATATGTGGAATGTAATGCATGTTTTATGATCTAATTCTCTAAAACTCTAAACCCGAAAAGAACCTCAATGTGTAATCTTGTAATAACTCAAGATTAAGTAAGGTTTAAGGCTGGGGCCTTATAGTTGGTATCAGAGGTCAGTTTAGATAACTTTAGGAGTTATAATTCTATTAAATGATTATCCAAAAATATTTTTTTGAAATGATATAGCATTTTAAGATTACCATGTTGCTTCATCTAAGAAATGTTTGTTCAGAATGGTTTTCCGTAGAGGAAACAGGGAAGTAGTGCTTGGAAGGCATACAGAAGGAAATAACCTTCCGAATCAGCATCCTGAGATGGTCGGAATTGGAACTGAATAGTTTGTTGCAGTAATGGCGCAGTTGACTCAAGCGATAAATGGCGGTGGTATCCATACACGAGATCAGTCAGATCAACCACAGAGGAACATGTCAGTGGTGGAACATTTCATAAGGCAACATCCCCCATCATTCAGAGGATCATCTGACCCTGTGCTAGCTGAAGGGTGGATTAAAGCACTGGAGAATATTTTTGATGTCATGGGGTGTTCAGACAATCAAAAGGTTAGTCTTTCTATTTACCGTTTGGAGGGTGAGGCAGATCAGTGGTGGACTATGGTCAAAAATATTAGGGACGCCGATGAGATTGATGCTCTTGATTGGGATGAATTCAAAGGTATGTTTCTTGAGAAGTATTTTCCTAAGGCTGTTTGACTTAGGATAGAAAAGCAATTCTTGGAATTGAGGCAAGAGGAAGACTCAGTGGCTACCTATGAAGGAAGGTTCACTCGATTGGAAAGGTATGCTCCAAATTTTATTCGAGACCTTGATAGTAAAATCAATCATTTTTACTCAGGATTAAAGACAAAATATCAAAGGGCATTAGCTTCTCGTGAGTTTAAAAGTTATGAAAAGCTTGTTCGATGTGCTGAGAAGGTGGAAATGGAGTTTGCCGATGATCAAGTGTTCTATAGCAACCAACAGAAGAAGAGACCGAGGTAGCAGGAGAAAGGTAAGAATTCTTCAAAAAAGTCTGATGGTAAGAAAACTAAGTTTCTAGTTTGTGATAAATGTGGCAAAAGGCATGCTGGGAAATGTCTTCTGAATTTTGGAAAGTGCTACCGATGTGGTAAGATGGGACATAAGGCTCGTGATTGCACTGAAAAGGATCAAGGTGAAGGTAAGACCAAATTTGATTTACAGTTAGTGAAATGTTTTAAGTGCAATGAGATGGGTCACTATGCAAATGAGTGTCCGACAAAGAGCTTGAGTGATGGGAAGCAGTTAGACTACAAGCAGAAAGGGGTGGTGAAATCCTTTGCAACTACTTCAGCAGATGTCGGGCCATCAAATGAAGTTGTATTAGGTACTTTGTTTGTTTTTTCAGATTATGCCAGTGTGTTGTTTGATTCGGGGTCTACACATTCTTTCATCTCTGAAACCTTTTCAAGTAAAATGGGAATACCATCTCAAGAAATGACTCCTGAACTTTTGGGAAAAACACCTAGGGGGAATGTTGAGGCAAAAAGAATTTATAAGAATCTTCCTATCCTTATCTGTGGAAAGAACCTACTTGGAAACCTTATTGTTCTACCTCTAGTAGAGTTTGATGTTATCCTGGGTATGTATTGGATCTCTATTTACCATGCTAAGATTGAATATAGAGCTAAAGAAGTTTCTTTTCAAAAAGACTTTCAGTTTGTGTACAAGAATGAATCCTTACTGTTGATAACTTATCAAGAGGCCGAGAAACTTGTAAAAGATGGAAATGAATGTTACCTTGCACACATCATTGAAAATAAAGGAACTGTTCAGATTAATTATGTGCCAATGGTAAATGAGTATCCTGATGTTTTCCTGATGATTTTCCTGGAATAATACCAGATCGGGAAGTTGAATTTACTGTTGACTTAGTTCCTGATGCTAATCCAATTTCAAAACCCCCTTATCGAATGGCTCAAATTGAACTTTTAGAGTTGAAGGAGCAATTGCAAGATTTATTAGAGAAAGGTTTCATTCGACCTAGAACATCACCATGGGGTGCTCCTATCTTGTTTGTTAAAAATAAAGACGGTTCAATGAGACTTTGCATTGATTATAGAGCCTTGAATAGTATCACTGTTAAGAACAAATATCCTTTGCCTCATATCGATGATTTGTTTGATCAGCTCCAGGGAGCTCAGTATTTTTCAAAGATTGACTTGAGATCGGGGTACCATCAGCTGAAGGTAAAGGAAGAAGATGTTCCGAAGACCGCGTTACGTACAAGATATAGCCATTATGAATTTGTAGTAATGCCTTTTGGGCTAACCGATGCACCTACTGTATTCATGGACTTAATGAATATAATTTTCCATGAGTTCTTGGATAAGTTTGTGGTGGTTTTTATTGATGATATTTTGGTGTTTTCTAAAAGTAAAGAAGAGCATGAAATACATTTAAGGGTTATCTTGCAAACCTTAAAAGAAAAGAAATTGTATGGGAAATTCAGAAAGTGTGAGGTTTGGTTGAAACAAATTTCTTTCCTTGGTCACATTGTTTCTAAAGATGGGATAACTGTTGATCCTGCAAAAACAAAAGTTGTGGAAGACTGGTCAAGACCCACAAATGTAACTGAGATTCATATCTTCCTTGGTTTGGCAGGCTATTACCAAAGGTTTGTTAGAATTTTTTCACGGTTATCTAGTCCAATGACTAAGCTAACTCGGAAGGGTGTTAAGTTTATCTGGACAAAAGAATGTGATGATTATTTTCAGGAATTGAAAAGAATATTGGTGAATGCTCCAGTTTTGGCACTACCTTCCAGGAATGGTGAGTTTGTTATATAAAGTGATGCTTAGTTGAAAGGACTTGGTTCCTTCCTAATGCAGAATGATCAGGTAATTGCTTATGCTTCACGACAGTTGAAAACTCATGAGGTAAATTACCCTACACATGATTTGGAATTAGCTGCTGTTGTTTTTGCTTTAAAAATTTGGAGGCATCATTTGTATGGAGTAAAGTGTGAAATATATACCGATCACAAAAGTTTAAAGTATATATTCAATCAGAAAGAATTGAACATGAGACAAAGGAGATGGCTAGAATTAATCAATGATTATGATTGTACAATTCATTACCATCCGGGAAAAGCAAATAAAGTGGCTGATGCTTTGAGTCGAAAAAGTAATGCTTCATTAACAATGTTGCGTTTGGAACGTGATCCTTTGGTTAAGGATTTAATGAACATTGGAATAGAAGTTGTTGGTGCATGAAGTTCTTCTATTTTGTTTCAGGTATCAGTGAGATCATCTCTATCAGATATAATCAAGCAAGCACAGAAGCAAGACAGTGAGTTGCAGAAAAAGGTAGAGCTGGTTCAGAAAGGTAAGTTGCCTGAATTCAACATTGATAATGATTGTGTTTTGAGATTTGGTAAGAGATTGTGTTTGCCTTGTGATTCATAGTTGAAGAGAGAGTTGTTATGTGAAGCTCATATTTCTCCATTTTCAGTTCATCCTGGCAGTACTAAGATGTATAGAGATCTGCGGGAGTATTACTGGTGGGATGGAATGAAAAGAGATATTGCTGATTTTACTGTGAAGTGTTTGACTTGTCAGCAGGTTAAAGTAGAGTGGTAGTTATCGAAAGGGATGCTTCAGCCTTTACCAGTGCCAGAGTGGAAATGGGAGAATATATCCATGGACTTTGTTGTGGGATTACCGAAGAAATCTCGAGGTAATAATGCAATCTGGGTTATTGTTGATCGCTTGACTAAATCTGATCATTTCCTTGCTATACGAGATACTTTTTCCCAAGATCAACTTTCCCGTTTGTATCTTAAAGAGATAGTCAGGTTACATGGAGTTCCTCTCTCCATTTTATCTGATCGTGATCCCAGGTTCACTTCTAACTTTTGGAAAGGCCTTCAGAAGTCGTTGGGTACTGAATTAAATTTTAGTACATCTTTTCATCCTCAATCAGATGGGCAGTCAGAACGAAAAATTCAGACATTGGAGGATATGCTACGTTCTTGCTCTATGGATTATCAGGGAAGTTGGGACCAACATCTTTCTTTGGTTTAATTTTCATATAATAACAGTTTTCATTCCAGTATACAGATGGCACCATTTCAGGAATTATATGGGAAGCGGTGTCGAACTCCAGCTTTTTGGGATGAAGTGGGTGAAAGGAAGTTGATGGGACCAGAATTGGTAGAAGAGATGGCATAAAAAGTTCAGCTGATTTAGAAACACATGAGAACAGCTCAGAGCAGGCAGAAGAGTTATGCGGACAACAGGAGGAAGGATCTCTCTTTTGAGGTAGGTGATCATGTTTTTCTCAAGGTTTCTCCTTGGAAAAGTGTGATGAGATTTGGTAAGAAAGGAAAGCTGAGTCCAAGGTTCATTGGACCATATGAAATTCTGGAGAGATTTGGATCAGTTGCATACCGAGTGGCTTTACCTCCGAGTTTATCTCAGGTACACAATGTTTTTCACGTTTCGATGTTGAGAAAGTATATGCCAGATCCATCTCATGTTTTGAGTCCAGAGGTAGTTCAGCTGGAAGAGAACCTATCTTATGAGGAACAACCGGTCCAGATTCTTGACCACAGGGAGCAAGTATTACGGAATAAGGTGATTAAGCAGGTAAAGGTTTTGTGGAAAAACCACATGATGGAAGAGGCAACATGGGAATCTGAAAATGCAATGAAGGATAAGTACCCCCATTTATTTGATAAGTAAATAAATTGCGGGGACGCAATTTTCTAAAGGGGGGAAGGATGTAACATCCCAAGTAAGTAATGAATAATTGATATTTTTATCTATGTCTATTAATGAATTATATAGTGTTTTATAGGCTTAAAATGAAAATAAATCCAATCTTAAGCATGGAATACACTAATATTCTTAAAAGATTGTTTTACTGCCTTTTGATGGAAAACCCTTTTTAAATCAATATTTTGACAATTTTATAATCTATATTTGTCAAAATAAACATATTCATTATGATTGGGACATTGAATTTTATATTGGATAAATTTTTGGTATTTTTTTGACAATGTTCATTTTTAATGAATAGTGAAAAATACTACATTTTACATCAAAATTACTTTTTCATTTAATTTAATTATATGGTTAGATTATATTTTTAATTGGTCTTAAAGTGTAATCTGAATATAATTTTACCATTTAATCTAATGGTGGCCATTAGGATTAATTTCACTTTGGAATTGGTCATAAACTAATGCCAAACTTTTCATAGATATTGTTTCAAAAAAACCCGCTATTTGTCATGATAGCAGGAATTAATTATTAAATTAATTAATTTAAATTATCTTATTTGAATTTTTTAAAATAGATATTATTTTTGAATTCAGAATATCAAATATAGCTTAGGGTTAATTTTTGGTAATTTTCTGAAAAACTTCAATTTTTGATGAATAGTGAAACCACTAAGTGGTACTTATAAAAACTTATTTTTCCTTTTAAATGAAATTTTGCCATCATTGTGTTTTGAATTTCAAAAATCTGACATACATGGTTGTCATTATGAAGTAAAATGTGCTTCAATTGGATTAAAATAATTTTTTGGTGAATAGTAACTTATTAAGTTCTTAATCGCGATTAGTGGTAATTAGTGTAGTTTAGGGTAAAAATAATGTTTTAATAGTATGAGATGAGCTTAAAACATGTTCTACCCTCATTGGATGTGTCATGGACGACCAAGACAAGCCATGGGTCAACTTGGGGACCCCATAGAGCCACTTTGGTTGGGAAATGACATAAATAACTTTTTATTTAATGTTAAAGTAAAAATGACACAAACATGAGTTATGTTACTAAAACAATGTTTATATGGGGTTATACAAGTCAGATTTCTGACTATAAATATTAATTATAAATCTAAAAAGATTTCCTACATCATAGTAGTTTTTTTATAATTTTTAGAAATTAAATAAATTAAATTATTTATGACATCATGATGATGCAGCGATGACCTCGTTATTTAACGATTTAAATAAAATGGAAGGATAATGTAAAATCTAAGAACTACACATGTCCAAAACCAATTGGATGAGTGGATTTCGAACCCTTATCACCTTATACATTAATTATATCAATGTGGGACCTTTTTAATCCGAAATTCATTTTAAAATAAAGTAACTTATCTTTACTTTCCAAGAGTGCCCCTCCTCTCCTCTTATAAAAGGCACCCACCTCTACCTCCTTACCCACACTCCCAAAGCCTTTGGCTCGGCCAACCCCTGCCCATTTTGTCTCTCCACTTCCCTCTCTTACTCCTTGAATCCTCACTTTGGGCAGAAGTCTTCCCAAGGAAGCCTTTGAGCTCAAACCAAAGGGAGTTACCCGATTTTAAGGTAATGTCTTCTTTTGAGTCCTTTTGTTTTATTTTGCTTCTCCAACCCCCTAAATTATTTTTATTATTTTCTTTTGTAACAAATAAAGTATCCTCAATATACTAGGATGTTGTTATAATAATGATTCGAGCTAAACTTACACACACCTACATCTAATGGTTAACGAATATATTGTTTCTGTGGATGGTGAATTTATGCCTCCCGAAACGATGATTGTTCAACATTATTTTAACACATTAAAAGGTGGCCATTAAGATGTCACTATATTTATATATGATATATAATATGTTTATGTTTTCCTTAAGCTTCTGTATTTTCCTTTTTGGTCATACCTTTATGGTTTCCATTATGGGTAAATGCGATATCTTCATTTAAGGAAGTGCGGACTACCGCCCCCTCATAGTGATTTGATTCGTTAAATACCATATGTGGGACGTATAAAGGATGGAACTATGATATTATATATGATATTATACTGGAATTATAATATACCTTTATATCATTATGATTCCATTCTATAAAATACGAAATAGAAATGAAAGTAGCGTTCATGCGTACGTACGGCTTACCGTCTCCATGAACGGTGCATTTCATTTCTTACCTCTAAATGATTATGTAATATTATAAATTCATGCATGTAATGGATATATATGACATATATGATATCTATATCATGAATACCATTCTGGATATAATGGATACATGAACAACTTGTAATTATAAAGGGTTTATTTTTGACTCAAGTACCAATGATCGTTAAAATGACCGTTATTAACTTAAATAATTACATAGTGTTCATGAAATGGTAATAAGTGATATAAAAGGAATAATGAACCTAAAAAAGGTTCTTAATCAAGTAGAAATTAACTCAAGTTTATTATTCAGGACATTAAAGAACGATCGAGTCAATTTGGACCCGAGGTATGGGACTTCGTCTCAATCTCCTTTCATTGAGGCATATTTTGTTTTATACACAACCTTCTTTTATAAGGTGTATAAACCCCTTTGACTTTTCTGTTTACTCAAAAAGAATATTTTTTATACGAATTGTTTACTAAATGACAAAAGGGAATGTTTTTTTCGTACGTATGCGGCGACAATGACTTCTCCGCCACCGTGACTATTATTTGAGTTTCGGCTTCCTCTACAAGCCATACTTTTTTTTAAAAGAAAAATAAATACCATGTTTTACTTTTATTTTATTTTGGTATTGAAAATGGTTTTGATAATGTTTTTATATCAATGTGTTGTATTGATATCTTGTGATTGAAAGGTGGAAATGTTATGTTTCCTTTATGCATGTTTTATGTGATACGATTATGTTGAGGTTCTTGGGCATTATTATGAAGACGGGTGGTTCCGTGATAGACTAAGGGTGGGTGAGCCCGATATAGCTCTCCAATGCATTGGGTAACGCGAAGGAGTGCAACATTAAGGTTTCTCTGAAGAGATTTAGGGAATATACTGTGATGGGTATTCCAAACGTAACCAAGAGGGTTACTCCCTACGTAAGGATGTTACGAATGCCTCAAGTTACCTTTATGTCTTATGATTTCTATGATTTATTCATGATTTGATGAGGTATGTTAAAGTGCATATGTTTTATGGTTAAAGTATGATTTCATTCTTATGTATATATGTACCCATGTTTCCTTTCCATATTTTTATATCCCTTACTGAGCTTTTTATGCTCATCCCAATTTTTTTTGAAATTTTTTTCACAGGTCAAGGGAAAAGTACATGATATGATGATAGTGTCAAGGAAGTGTCAAGAAATAATCCATGTTTTATTTTAAATGTGTTTCCATTGATGGGAATGAAGAATACTATCTTTATGTAACCACTTTGTTTATATGTGGAATGTAATGCAAGTTTTATGATCTAATTATCTTAAACTCTAAACCCGAAAAGATCCTCAATGTGTAATCTTGTAATAACTCAAGGTTAAGTAAGGTTTAAGGCTGGGGCCTTATATTTAATCACTATTTTATTTGTGACTTTAGAAAGATTTCTTACCATCTCTCCCTATTACTCTAAAAAATAATAATTTTTGTTCAATAAATACCGAGAGTGTTATTTTAAAAAATTTAAATGGAGTTCCACATAATTCCTAATAATCCAATCACCTCAATGGGATTTAACATTTGAGCTCATGTGTGACGATTCCAACTATATAGTGGAATAAGTCTTATTATAATGTGTCAATAGAGATCCATATTTCATTTCATATGCCTAAAAAAATGTAATTTTCTAAAGAAAACTACACCATAACTAAAAAAGATATTATCTATACTCTTTTTCCTTGGATAAATCTATGAAATATCTTTTAGGGTCTAAATTGATTTTGTGTTTTTACTATGTATACCTATAGTATCTCCTTAATAAAATATAATAAAAAATATATCTCATTCATTAGATGCTTCTCCTATAATAATTTAAATTAGAAACTAGACAATAAAAAAGATCAGAATATGTGGTGGCTAACCATATTAATATGATCCTTCCATTCTCAAACATTAACTCATCCCCTTTTATTCCCATAAATGAAATATTTCTGGATCAGTAGTTGTATCAAGTGTAAGATTTTATTGATTGGTATATTTATGTTATAAATTATTTTAATGCATATTTCATTCTTATTAATCTCAATAAAACCCAAGATGTGTGTCTAAAATATGCAACCAATTGGTATATTTGGGGTGATACCTACCTTTGGCATAAATTTAGTGATCAATTCCTAAAGTTATATGTTACCAATTATGAGTTTCTATCCATCTTCAAGTTTTTTCACACTCTTTTATATGGGGGTCACTTTGGTCCCCAACAAATTTTTAACAGCCTGGATTTCATGTTTGAACCCTTTGAAAACGTCTATAAATTATCAAAGAACTTATTTCAGAGTTAGTAAAAAGTTTTGCATGTTATAAGACCTTGATATCAATATAATAAAAATATAAAATATTTTTATATCATTAGTTTATGAAACATCATAATAAATGGAATTTTAATTCATTATAACCTTGGATGGAAAATCCAAGACCGTTGTTGAATCCAAAATATAGGGTTTACCCTAGGCGAGAAATGAGTTTTTTCAGCATTGAATATTCCATTAAAGTGTAGGTATTTTCAATTTCATTAGATAAATTATATTTTAAATTTATTTAATTTATTAAATTCCTAAACCTATCATATCATCTATAAGTATGATATAATGGAAAATCCCCATGGTTAGTTGAATAACCCTAGAAGATTAAGGAGTAAGAGTAGAGGGACTTTGTTGGCAATTGATGGATGATCTTGGGATTATGTATCAATATAAAAAAATTAAGGTGATCCATGTGATGAATTACTAACACATTAGAAACTTAAATTACATCACTAAATAATGTGTTATTCACGAACAATTTATCCATTCTTGAGGAAGGTATTATTATTTTATGGATTTCCCTGTTATTTTATTTATAGAATGGATTCAATTTATCTTATATGGATTCCTATTTTCATTCCCAAACCATAAATCCATGATAATTTCTTCATTGCACTAGTTTTATTTCACTTCTTATTATTTATATGAGTGTGGTCATTGGATGGGTTCACAATATAAAACTATAATCTCACTTTGTTATTGTGGCTATTACACCCATTTTCTTCACATTATTCATCATTAGTCCATGGCGAAAATTATTTTACATTTCAAGAATAGTTTGAGCTTGATTTAACCTTTGGATTCATGATGTATATGAGAATGATAACGGGATTTCAAACATATGGATGGATCAAGTCATAACACGGATCTCAATTGATGGTTCTAGGGATCCGGACCCCGTTTGGTGATGAGAAGCACAAGAAAACTATAATGGGTGATGAAAATACTGATTTATAGAAACCAGAGGCTGGGAATCAATGAAAAGAGTTGTTTTCCTTTGATTTTGGATTCCTATACAATAGTAATGGTGGAATTTACATTGGAATCCATCGACGTGACTTGATTTGGGGAGAATATTCATGTTTCTATGTAAAAACCAACTAAAAACCATTTATTCTTGTAGATCACATACTATGTAATCTTTTATGTATGTCAACTAGGGTTTTAGCCTATATTAAATATCACAATCCATGTGGTGGAACCAAATTACTTGTGACTTTGGCTATGTATCCAATACTTATACCAGTAGTACATGCACAAGAATTCCATGTATCATATAAATTGTTTATATTGGAAACACCCTAGGTAAGCTACTCAGGTAGTGGAACCATTTATAATGAGGAATACGCCTTGGACCCTGGGTGATCCCACATGTCGTGTCACCATTGTGACACACTGTGTACTTCTAATTTTAAACTACAAGTGTATAATCCGGACACAACCAAGCTTATATTTTATAGTAAACCCCATGTACATCCTTAGGACACACCATGTGATTATTACATGGTATTCTATCTCCCATATATCCTTATTTGGGACTCAGTTTTTGGACCCATTAGAAGTCTATTTTGATCATAATTACACATACAATGCGATGGTGGCCTTTATTTTGATATCAGAGATATGCGACATAGTAGAACAAGAGATTCAATTATTCCATCTTAGAAAGATAATAATGATAATTGAGTGTGATATCTAAAGTTACATTGAGGTTATTGAACCCCTGAAGACACAAAGGGGTTAGTTTATGGTCCCTCATTTCCTGGTACAAGTTGTTTGAAACCCTTTCACATTTATCTTAGATAATGGTAAACCTATCTACAGAGTGGTACCCTATAATCATTGAGCGCTAGAAAAGGTGTGGGTCTTTTACACTTATGGGGTTAGTACCCACAAGTCGTGATGTTCCATTCACATGGTGTGGGTCCCCTATGGAATTAGTGAGATTTTCATTGGGTTACTTGTATAAGGGAAGCAGAGATGCATAGAGTAGTGAGTAAACTTGGATTTGACACTAGCTATGAAGATGGGGATCCCAATAGCTCTTTTTGATTGGGTTTCTTTAATCATATCTACCTATTGAGTTATATTCTCCCATTGTATCAGGTATTGAGATGAAAATTGATTTTACTATTTCATTATGTGGTTCAGGTATCCCTACTGAGTAGGTATATAATCACCCTTTTAATAAATTTAGACACATGTTTCATGTCTTATGAAAATGAAAGGCTTATAGATAGTGGCTTTGGTGGACTCGGTGTTGATGGAGCATTGCAATACCTAGTGGTAGTGATTGTGTTTGGGGGTTAGTTGTATAATATCATGAGAGGTGATCTCTCATACCTTAACTTTTTATAAGTTTATAGGTAGAGATCCTTTTTATGGATAAGAGTGCATTTTCCCCTTTTATTATATTGGTCTTGATTATTGAACTCTAATGTATTCCTAGAGGCCATTTCATGAATTTATATACTCCATTTTATTTATGTTAATATTACTCTACTTATTTTCATGATGTTTTGTTGTGTGTGTGTATAGTTACCTTAGGTCGAGGCCTCACATATGTGTGATTTGCCTAATTAGTGCTAGAATCCACCACTAGCCTAGTAGAGGAGGGATTATGGTGTCAATCTCAACATACCATTAGTCTAGTTGGGGCCATGGTTGGTTGGGTCATGAAAGAGAGTTATTATATTATTATTTCCTAGGGATGGTGTTTGAAGTTAGATGTGTCATGAGGTTTGATTTGGGAGCTTTTGGAAACAATGTTAAAGCATCTTGAGATCCTCCCTTAGGCCTGGGAACCCAGTTATTGTGAAGTATATATACAATATTACACTGACCAGTCACTTGGTAACATAACATGCTATGGCATCAAATATAGGGAATTAATGGTACATGCATCATATAAGAATGTTTTCTTGAATTCCATGTCTTTATTTAGTGTTATCCTCAAATATGTTCATATAATAGTTGGTTATCTTGTAAAAAATTCAGGATACCGATAAAAAGATAGACAGAATGAGTTCCATAAAATATTCATGGGGAATACTAGCTTAGTAACAAGGATTTTATTTAGGGTAAATACATTGAGGCACACCCTCTGGGTGGGCTTAAATTAGTTTCCCCATCCATTGAGTAGTGATTAAACCCAGATTCCGTAGCCCATGCTAGTGACTCTATTCATATTGAGTGGAAGAAAATTATGATAGGCCATGATGAAAATACACATAGACTAGATACACTACAATAATTTTATTGTCAGAGGCCACTTCATTTTTATAATGAGATGGATCCTCATCAATAGAGGATTGGATGGAGTCTGTTTTTCACATCTTCTAATTAGTAAAAACACAATCCAATAAAATGGTAATAGTTACAACCATTATTCTTCATGGATTGATTTGATGTTGGAGGATTCAGGTTACCTAGACCCATGGAAATACGATTATCACATATAAAGTGTTATATAATTTGTTTGGAAAGGGGTATTACCCTTTAACCATAAACTCAATTAAGATCAAAGATATTTTGGAGTATAAATCATGTGATATAACTATTTCTTATTACACTTCTAGAATTACTGACCTCACATAATAATCCATTGATATGGTGCAATATAAATACTTTTGAGTGGAAAATTTTGAAGAGGGTCTCCAAAAATACATCTAAGATAAATTCGTTCCTCTAAGACTTCCCACTTATGATGAAGTTATAGAGTACTCCCTAGTGAAATCGAACTTCTTGGAAGAGGGATTTCAGTTAACTTGAGTAGATAGTGGGAACTATGGATCAATGTCTTCAAATTAAACCATTATATTACATAGACTAGTTAACTAGAACTAAAGATATTCTCAAAAAGAAATGTGCTCAGTCTTAGGGATAAACACTACATGGATCCCATTGGGGATCTAGTTATCCAATAGATGATTGATCTTGTGCTTACAAAAAGCATGATCCCATGGTGCATGAATATTTGACCAAATGTTCATTTGAGGGAAGGCTACTGGTGGATGGACTATCATGGTATAGGCAACACAATGATCAAGGAATTCCGAAGGGTGATTAGGGAAGACCCCTAAGAGGAAGAGTTGGTAATGGTGTTCGAGGTATAGAGACCTAAGCTTTTAATACATAAATATTACATATTTTTAGATGAATATTTAGAACATTCCACAAACACATACCAATGTACCATGAAGTTTTAACAACTTTAGAGACTAGATACACAATCATATTATGTCAATAAATATCTTCAACATCTCACACAATGATCTTCCCATTTAGTACTCTTTATAGACAAACCCTACTTAAAGCCATTATTCATAATATGGGGAGTAGAAACATAAGAAAGGGTGATCTCAGATGTTCAATAAAGATAAACATGGGATAAATAAATCAGTGATTATATGAAAACATAATAAAATCATAAGGGAATGAGGTCATAACCATCATTTAAAAGTTCATGCACAATATTTAAAATATCACAAACATGTTTCATGTAATAAATCATTATAATTTCAAAATACATGAATCATAAGAGTGAGAAAACATCATAAATCAAACATGAAACATAATTTCATTTCTTAAATGTGTTTTAAAATTATATGTATAGAAACCATTTCATATTTCTAGGTTAAAAATTGAGACTATCAGATCATAATAGAATAGGAATCAATGCCTATTTCCCATAGCACATTAAGCACATCATCTTATTTCCCATAACATATCAAGCACATTAAGTTGTTTCCCATAGAATATCAAGTACATCAACTTTTCCCCCATAATTATCTAATGAAATATAATAATTTACCCAATGAATTGAAGGGATATAAAATTTTAGGCTAACCCATCACATATCGGAAACTATACATATATATTCTACTAGATCATAAAACATTTATCATATCATTATATCATAACCCGTGTAACGAAAATTAGTTTCACAAACATTTCATCAATCTATAATAGCATAAACCATGAAAAATAAATGGGTTTCATAAACATCTCCTCATCATAACAAAAAAAATCTAGATAAATATTAAGGATATAAAATTTTGATCACATCCCTTGTGAGATATAAGAAACACCAAATGTTGTTGTCATTTATGAATAAAAATATCATTAAAAAACTTTTTTGAGGAAAATAACCTTTCTATTTTGAAATAAATTCTTCAAAATATAAAAATATTAAATGATTATAAAACCATTTTCTTTTAAAAAAACCATTTAAACTTGTAAATGAAGTTTTAAATCATTAAACATTCATAATTGTAGGAAATTCTATTCATTTCATATAAGTTAAAAGAAACGATTTCCTTTCACATTTTTGGTAAAAAGGTCAAAAAGTACATTATTCTAAAAATGACAAGAAGATTCATTTTAAACAATTTTTTAAAAATTAAAACAATACTAAAAAATTATTTTAAATAATAATTGGATAATAGTAAAAATTTTCATGAAATTATTTTTAGAAAACATGGGTATGGAATATAAATACTTTCAATCAAATAGTAAAATATGACCGATTTTCTCTAAAAACATTATTTTATCCTCTTATGTATTTAAATTGAGTGAAATGAAAAGAAAAAATTTATTATCAATAAATAAAAAAAGGATAATAAAAATTAAAAGGATTTTATCATTTAAGGATTATATAATTTCCTTAATAGAAATTCAAGAATCAGATATCCCGATTAAAATAGGATTAAAACATAAATCACTTTCCTCAAGTCTCGCATTTACTCATTCACATTAAAACAACCTATATAATAAATATAGATTTATTATACATTTATTATATAAAAAATATCATATCTAATATTCATTTAGGATTTAATTACGAAATATTATCATCTTTTTATTAACAATTTGTTATTTAAATCACTTTTATGGGTGAAAACTACTTCAATTTTCATGCATGTTTTTTCTTGAAAGTCTTGGTATTTGTAATTTGATCATGGTTCCATAATTTATATAATATTAATAATTATATTAATATAATTTATATTTTTATTATATATATATACATATATATATATTCATCTATAATAGTTATATTTAAAAAAATTAATTACACCGTTGATGGAGATGTTAGACCGTATATATGCATGAACGCTATTTCCACATTTCTAGGAATGGAATAAAAGAAATTTAAATAATAATTCTTCATTATAGAATAATTATTATATCATATAAATCACATATATTCATAAAATCCATCCTTATTACCATCCAAGTAAAGAAGAGATGAAAAATGAATCACATCAGTTTGTACAAATGGTAGTCCTCATATATGCTCGAGCGACATTATTGTTTTCCAACAATTTTAATGGTATGAATTTAGATATGATATTATAATTAAATAAGAATAATTATGTCCTAAATATAATATATAAACTTTATAACCATTATAATACTCATCCATAAATGATGGTTATGAAAAATGAATTGTATCTCTACATGGAGATACTAATTCGTACGTACACATGAGTGATACATTCACTTACCATTTGATGAGAAAGAGGTTTGATAATGGTAGTTTCATAATCAAAATAATATTTAGGAATATTTAAGATAATTAATGTATTATTTAATTAATAACATAATAGATTCAGTGTATGTTAGAGAATAATTAAATGAAATTGGTCGGTTAAGGTGATTAGCAATTCTTTGAAATAACTCATTTATATCACCTCTTAAGGACCCAATGGTTGGTTTTTAGGAAGAAAATAACATATATATTGTGAATAAGGAATTTTAGAATGAATTTTATATGGGATAGTTTATATATAATGCTTAAGGTGGTGTGAAGAAGATAAATGAGAGGCGTCCTTTTACAATTAAGGGGAGGGGCACTCTGGGAATTTCTTAAAAGAGTAAAATATAATAAAGAAATTATCTAGAAAAAATGAATCAAAATATATAGGGATTCAAATATAAGACAATATAGAGTTTAAATTATAGCAAACAATAAAATTTGGTCTGTTTTAAGTGGTGTTTAAAACCTTGTGTTTTGGTTTAACCTTTTATTTATCCAATTTTAACATTAACTGTGGTAACATATTTTTCAATATTAAAGTGTAATAATATTTAATATAAGGTGAAAATTGGCTCATAAATGGTAAATTAGTGAAATTTTAAACCACATATTATCCACCTTATCCTATTTTAATTTATTATGTTTTTTAAATAATTTAATATATTGTTATTTTGACAAAATATCATTAATTTCAATTATTACACTGTTAATTTAATTTGACTTAAAAGTCATAAAGAAATAATTTTAATTTATATATAATACTTTTAAAAAACACTAATATTTTATATTCATCTATGGAATACTTGTAATTCCAAAAATAATTAAAATTATATTACTTTTAATATTTTTTTAAAATCTTTTATTATATTTCTCTATTAATTGAAGAATTACTGTATTGGAATTTCAAAAGAATTTTAGGTAATTATATAATTAATAAAAATTATAAATAAATTTACATCATTCAAATAACTTTATTATTCTCAAAATAGACATTTAAATTCGTTCAATATTTTATTTTTTCCCTACGTGGACACATAATATATATTTAAAACTAAGAGAGTGACATTTTATAACTTTTTTTTGATTTAAATATTATATATGTCAATTTCATGGGAAAGTGTCTCTTAAAAAATTAAATATTGAGCCCAAGGTGATAAGTGTCTAATTTAATTCACTCAATAAAAATTTAGATGAAAAATGATGGCCTTATCACTTAGTTTTAACATAGATTAACATAATTTACCCTTTACCAAGGTGATCAATTTTAATATGGTTACTATTCATAATGCCTAAAAATAAAAGAGACCTATTTACCAAATTTGAACCTCAAGAATCAAAATATGGAACCCATTTTATCAAATAAATTTTTTATAAGGGTCATAAATTAACTTTAAAATAAGCATTTAAAACATCATGAAAAGTGGTTTTTTAGAAAAACACATGTTAAGCATAAAATTTGATTTATTCTTATCCCATGTCTAAAATAATATTAGATAAATAATAGAAAATTTAATTGAATAGATAAAATTTAAATTTCATTAAAATAATTCACCAAAAGTAACTAATATATTTTATTAATTGATAACAATTAAATTAATTATATATATATATATATATAACAAAATGTTTTTAATAATTTAGTCAGTAGTATTCATACCTACCAATCCAATTTCTAAGTGATAACTGTAACCTAATAATATTTTAATAGTGTATTGTGATTCGTTTACACTTTATGTTGTGTGTAATGCTGACTATCAAAGAAATCAAATTTATTTATCATGTACTAATTCATAAAATCTATGGATGATACATTATAACCAAATTTAAATGAATTATTACCTCAAAATTAATCACTATGATTTAAATAGATGAAGATAATTCAGCCTCATAATATCCTATGATTCCCGCATAACTTCCTCAAATTTGTTATTGCATCAAAAAACATTAACCAGGAGAGTGGTCATGTTTCATAGCACATTATCTCTATGATGAAAAATCTCCATCAGTTGTTCTTTATAAGAGAGATTTTGTTCCAGTGGTTTGACGAATGAGTTATGTATATGTGAAGGTTCAGGTATGTACTTCCTCAGGAGAGATACATGGAACATATCATGAAATTGAGAAGGATTTTTTAGAAGTTCCAAAAGATTATCTATCATTATGAAATGATAAATAATTTCATAGGGTCTAACATATATAGGGCTCAACTTTACCTTATTTCCAAACTTAATAATCCTTTTCTAGGGAGATATTCTTAGTAATAACTTATCACCAACTTTCAACTCCATCTCTCACTATTTATTGTCAGCATAATTTTTTTTCCGACTTCTTGTTTCTATTATGTGTTACCAAATAACTCTAATATTTTATACCATTTATTTATTTATCACATATTCCAACATATTTGTTTCTCCAACTTCTTCCAAAAAATTTGGAGTTATTCAGTTATTTACATATAGGTATTCCAATGGATCCGACATAATTCTCAAGTGAAAGCTATTATTTTAAGAAAATTACACCAAAAGAAGGTATTGATACCAACAACCTTTGAATCACATAGAGAAAGATCTAAAAATTTATTATAGCATTTGAATGTTTCTCTCAAAATAAATACATACGTAAGGATGATAAGTAGTGAAAAAACTAACTCTGTATCCAGATCCTTCTGAAGACTTTGATAAAACATTGAGGTAAACCTCATATCCTGATCAGATGCAATATATTGTAACACTCCTTACAATATTACCACTTCCTCAATGTATAAACAAGTAATATGATCAAGAGATAAAATTTATCTAATGTTAATAAAGTGGGATTACATTATAAGGTGATCGATTACAACCCATATACATTGTTCCCTTTATATGTATTGGGATTGAAATGATAAAGTCTATGGTGATGTTTTCCTATTTCTATTATGGTATAGGTAATGATTGTAATATCCCATTATACTTCAGTATCTTAGACTTAACTTGTGGAAAAACCAACCATTGAGATACAAACTCTATAATATATCTCTTTATAATATCCTACTAGAAATATTCTCTTATATATTTATACATATTCGAAATTTTCGGATGAATAGATAATGAATAACTATGAGCCTCATTCAACCTCTCCCTTTTAAAATATAGTATATAAGGGAAACATACTTGATTCATAAATAATATCATTCCATCAATATCAAGATATAATCTTAGAATATTTCTCATTTTTTTCTATATCTCCACATCCCCCTTATGGGCCTCTTTAACCCTAACATGGATAGATGGATTTAAATTCATTTAAGAAAGTTAATATTTCTCCCCTTAATTCAAGATCTCTATATCCATCCTTTGAAAATATAGAAACATTGTATATTTTTATATCCTCATCATAGATAATCTAGCACAATCATTTCAACTTAGATTATAAACCACATTATTCTCTTACTTAGGGTGGTAATGGGTTGGTAGTCATAATCTTTAATCAACTCCAACTGTATTATCTTTCTAATATTCAAATATTTCTAAGTGAATATATATTTTAATCTTTTATTATCAATATATATATATATATAACCTTTCATTGTAAGGATAATTCCTTTATAAATGTATTGAAAAATTTACCATAACTAACTCCAAATGATGAGTTGGGTAATTTTTATCATGAACCTTTAATTGGAATGATACATAAGCTACAACCATATCATTCTACACGAGGATACATCCTAGTATCTTCTTAGATGCATCACTATATATTACAAACCCTTATCCCTTTTAAGGTAAAGTTAGCCTAGTTTTAATGAATAAACATCTCTTTATTTCAATGAAATTTTCTTCACATTAATCAATATAAAGTAAATTATTTTCCTTTCGAGTTAACTTTATGTGTGGATTTTATATTCATAAGAAATTCTCCAAAAAGAGATGATAATATATATCCAAACCAAGAAAAATAGGATCTTAGTCACAATAGATTATCTGGGCCAATGTTCAATAACTTCATTATTAAAAGGATATACTGATATACGCTCACTTGAGATTATATGAACTAAGAATGAAACATTTTGATTCCAAAATTTAAAATTGTTATTTTTTTTCAAAAATATTATCCTTCATCTAGGTCTCTAGAATAATCCTCAGGTGATATTCATTCTCTTCCTCTCTCTTTGAATATATAAGATCATCATCTATAAGGATTACCAAAAACTGATCAAGGAAATATCTAATGACTCTATTCATTAAACCCATGAATATAGCAGTGACATTACTAAGAAAAAGTGGAATCACTATAAATTATTAGTTTATATACCATGTATGGAATTCCATCTATGATATATCCTCCTTCTTAACCCTCAATTGATGATATCTAAAAGGCCAATTTTATAAAAACATTGTGCTCCATAAGTTTTTTAAACAAGTCATTAATATGGGGAATAGGATAATGGTTATTGATTGTGATCTTGTTAAGTTCTCAATAATCAATGAAAATTTGCATTGATCTATATTTATTCTTAATGAGAAGAACTATTTCACCCCATGGTGATGTACATGGTTAAATGAATCACTTATAAATATTATCTTGGATTTACTTATTCAATTCTTACAACTCAATCTGGGCCATTCTATATGGAGTCTTTTAAATTAGTGTGGCACTATGTATGAGCTTTATTAAAAACTCAACTTCACTATTTAGTGTAATATCAGGAAATTATTACAAAAATTCATCAATATATATTCCTAAAAAAGGATATATCTTTGATGTTGATTTTATACCCAACCTTCTGAGATAAATAGCCCTTATGCATAAGAATCATGACCCATATAATGGATGAAATTTCTATTGGAAGTTCATATTTATCATCGCAATCTTAGATAATCACGGGTTGTATTGGAATATAAAACATAAATTCCATTCTACAATAATTAATATGGGAATTATATCGAGAAATCCAATCCATTACCAAAATAATATCGAATTTAACCAGAGGAAGAATAACGAGATTTATAGGAAGCACATCCCAATAAACTTTAATTGGAGAAAAATCATAGACTTTTGATGAGACCATCGTACCATTAGTAGTTTTTAATACTAAATACAAATATAATATTTTAGGATAATAATTAACATTTCTAGAGACTTTTCATGATATAAAGGAATTAATATAACTAAACTTAAATAGGGTACTTCAATTTTGAGCATACCTATTACAATGTCGACTTCATAAATATATATTTAATTCAATATTTTAACCAAAATGGTTTGTATTAACATAAATAATCATAAATTAGTGTGATTAATCATGAAAAATTGATAGGATTTCTAAATCAAGGACCTTATTTTAAATCTATGGAACCTTTGATTTAACCTAGGCCATCCATGATCATTAACAAAACTTTAGAAAGTTATCCTATACTTATATTTATTCCAAGGGTTATCACTAAAGTTTTCACATTATATTTTTCAAAGGTTAAGTAAACCTTACTCTAATAACAACTATAAAGGTAAAATATTTTAATACATAAATATTACATCTTTTGAGATGAATATTCAATACATTATACAAAAACCCACCCAAGGACCATGAAATTTTAGCATCTTTAGAGACTATATACACAATATTCTTAACTCCTGAAATATATTCAACATCTAAGATAATGATCATACAATTTAGTACTATTCATATAAAAACCCTACTTAAAACCATTATTCATAACCCTGGGAAAGGAAATATAAGAAAGGGTGAGCTTAGATGCCCAGTAAGGATAAACAGGGTAGCAATAAATCGATGATCATATGAAATCATAAGATAATAATAGGGGTATGATATCATCACCATCACTTACAAAGTTTATACCCAATATTTCAAAGATCATAAACATGTGTCATGACATAAAGATTTAACATTTCAAAATACATGAATCATAAGAGTGAGAGAAAATAATAAATCAATCACGAACCATAAGTTCATGTCAAAATATTGTGGCTCCAACATAAGTATAGAAATAATTTCATTTTTCAAGATTAACTAATGAGACTATCACATCATAATGAATCATTCATCGACACCCAATTCCCATAGTAGATCAAACACATAATCTTGTTTCTAATAACAAATTAATAACAACTACTTGTTTCCCATAATAGATAAATCACATTGACTTGTTTACCATAACTATTTAATGAGGTATAATACTTTACTAATTTAATTGGAGGGTTATATAATTCTAGGAACTTCTGTTACATTGTGAAAAACATATGTAAGTGTGGATCGAGATAAAAAAAAATTCATCACATCATCATATCATAACTTGTGTAAAGAAAATGATTTTCATAAACATTTCATTAATACATCATAGCATAAACCATAGGAAATAAATGGGTTTCATAAAAACATCATCATCATAATAATAAACCATATAGATAATAAATAAGGATGGACACATTAGATCTTATCCCCAATAAAACAAAGTAACACCAAAGGTTGTTGTCACTAATGAATAAAAAGATCATTAAAAAAAATTCTTGAGGAAAATACACATTCCATCTTAAAATAAATTATTTAAAATATAAAAATATTAAAAATATTTGGGAAACCATTTTATTTGAAAAGAACTATATAAAATTTCAAATGAAGATTCAAATAATTGAGCAGTCATGATGAACATAAATTTTATTCATTTCTTTTAAGTTAAAATAAAACACTCCTTTCTAATTTTTGGTAAAAAGGTCAAAAATTAACTAATTTGGAAAATTAAAAGAATATTAACATTAAACTATTTTTTTTAAAATTCAATAGGGGTTAAAAATTAATTTAAAAATTAATTTTATAATATCAAAAACATTCTTGAATTTTTTTTAGAAAAAATGGGCTTGAAAGATAAAGATTCCCAATTGAATATTAAAACATGGCCAGTTTTACTTAAATACATTATTTCAGTCTCTGATGTAATTAAATAGAGAAAAATGATAATAAAACCAATATTATGAAGAAATAAATATAGTATTAGAAAAATTAAATGGATTCTATTAGGTAAATATCTTATAATTTCTTCAATGTAAATTCAAGCATAATCAATCCCGATTGAAATAAGATTGAAACATAAATCCCGTATCTCAAGTATCACATTTCCTTGTTCACATTAAAAACTTATATATAATAAATATATTTATTGTAGAATAATAATAATATCTATAATAAGATTTATGTTTTAATTATGACATCTTAGCACCTATTTATTAACAATTTGTTATTAAAATCATTGTTCTGGGTGATAACTACTTCATTTGTCATGTATGTTTTGGTTAAGAAGTCACAGTATTTTTAATTTGATAATGATTACATAATTTTCAGAATTTTATTAGTAATATTAATATCATATATATTTATATATATATATATATTTATATTTATCCATAAAAATTATATATATATTAATAATAATTACATTGTTTATAGAGATGGTAGACCATACAAATGCATGGACAATATTTTCACTTTTCAATGGATGAAATGAAAGAAAGGTAAATAATAATCAACCTTTATAGAATAATTATTATATAATATAAATAATATATATTCATTAAATCTATCCTTATTACAATCCATGTAAATAAGATATGAAAAATGAATTACATCACTTCGTAGAGGTGATAGTCCACACTTGCACACAAGCGACATTATCATTTTACAAAGGTTTGGTAGGAAATAATTTAGACATGATATTATAATTAAATAAAAATATTTATTTCAGAAATATAATATATAAACATTAAAACCAACATAATAATCATCTATAAAATATAGTGATTAAAAATAAATTATATCGCTATATGGAGATAATAAGCTGTACGTACGCACGATCGATACTTTCACTCCCATTTTATGGAAAAGAGGATATATAATGGTGTTTTAAAAATAATAATAAAATTTAAGTATATTTATGATACTTAACTAATTATTTAATTAATATCATAATATATTTACAGGATTTTAAAGAATAATTAAAAAGAAAGTGACCAGTTAAGGCAATTACCTCTTCTTTAAAAAAAATCATTTAGATATCCTATTAATAACACTAGGATTGGCATTTTGGAAGAAAATAACCTCTATAACATGTATAAGGAATATTAGAATTGAGTTTTTCTGTTTATTTTTGAGATATAAGGCTCAAAGGGGTGTGGAGAATATAAAGAAGATGTTCCCTTTTATAAGTGACAGGTGGGGTAGTCTTGGAATTTATTAAAATATTAAGATATAATAAAGTCATTATCAATACCAAATTCTTAAAAAATAACATAAATTAAAATATAATATAATATAGAGTTATATCCCATCAACCAATAAAATTTTCACAAGTTCATTTGGTGTTTTAAACCTTATCTTTCAGTTTAAAAATTTAGTTAACCTATTTTAACCTTAAACGTATTAACATATTTTTCACTCTTAAAGGCTTATTATTTTACCTATAATGTGAAAATTGGATCATAAATGGAAAATTTATAAAATTTTAGACAATATATTGTCTAAATTTTCATATTTTCCTATTTCTATTTTTTATATAACTTAATAAAATATTATTTTGATAAAATATCATTAATATCAATTTTGACACTATTCATTAAATTTAACTTAAGAGACATAAAAAAAGTTGTAATTAGAATATAATCCTTCTAAAAAAATTTAAATATCATATTAATCTATAAAATTTATGTAATATCATAAATAATTCATGTTATATTACTTTTAATATTTTGAAAATCAATTATTTAATTTTTCAATTAATTGAAGAGTTACTTCATCAGCATTGCATAAACATTTAATGTAATTATATAATTACTAAAAATTATTAATAAGTTTTCATAATTAAATTAATTTAATTATTCTCAAAATATATATTTATATTCATTCATAATTTTTTTTACCTTATATGTACACATAATACATATTTAAAACTAAGAGCGTGAATTTTTTTATAATTATTTGATTTAAAAAATATATAGGTCATTTTCAAGGAAAAATGTCCATTAAACAATTAAATTAAAGGAATAATGTTATAAGGGTTTTATTAAGTTCATAAAATAATAATTTTCATGAAAAATAATTGTCTTATCACTTAGTTTTAGCCTAGATTAACCCGATTCACCCTTTATTGAGGTGATAAATTTTACCATGGTTACTATGTCTAATTCCTAAGAAGAAAAATGTCTTCTTTACAAAATTTGAAACACTTGATTAAAAATATAGAATCTATATTATCAAATAAAATTTCTATAATTTTCAAAAATTAATTTTAAAATAAGACTGAAAAACATGACGAAACAACCTTTTTATAAAAATACAGTTTTAATCATACAACCATATTTATTCTTATCCTATGTCAATTTTTTTATATAAATTATAAGATTTTTTTTGAATTTATAATATTAAATTTTAATTAAAATAATTCATCAAAATTGAATAATTCAATTTTTTATGATTACATCACATTGCGTGCATAAAAATATTTTTTTTTCAGAAAAAATATCTTTTTTTATTTATAAAACGAATCTTGTTTTCATTTCTAATTAACGGATAACCAATAAATTTATTATACTAATAGGAAAAAATATATTTTTCATAATATATTTACTTATTTTCATAGAGATAAATACAATGACTAAGATATAACTATCAGATAATAATATTTTAATAGTATATCATGGTTTGTTTAAACTTAGTGTTGCATAAAACACAAACTATCAAAGAAATACAATTTATTTATAAAGAACAATTTCATAAAATCTTTGGGTGATATAGGAGGATCCCTATGAAGAGAATATACTAGTGTAGGAATAATTTATGAGTTACTTCCACCACCACCATGACTAAGAGGAAAATTCTAGGTATCAAGAGCTGGAATATAGGGGTGCATCTTGTTTTAGGCTATGAGGAATATGAATGAGAGGTGCCAAAGGTTAGTCGAGGTGTGATTTTTGTCTTCATTACATTAACTCCAGTACTAATAAAAATATTAATGAGTAATTTATACATTTATTTATCTATAGTGTGTGAGATTGAGATTGTATTTGTGATCTTAGCCCAACCTATGTTGCTGGAGACTCTTACTAGTGGAGGTCCACCATCTCACACATCCACTGATAGTGAGAGTTTTCACATAGTAAAGAAATATTCCCTAAGGATATCTTTAAGGATTTAATTTATCCTTATTTTTAATCCTTGGTATGGATTGGTTACCCACATTTCATGCCTATATAGATAGTCACTATAGGAAAGTTATGGGATTATAGATGAATGGGATGAGATTATACTTCACAGTCAAGGAGGATTTTTTGGTTGAGAAAGTAGGGATATTGTATAGGAAACTAAATCCCATATCTCAAAACTTTCAAGGCTTGGACCTTGATTTAAAAAACTCTTTGGTTACAAGGTTTCTAGAGTCAGTGGAAGTATACATGGATGTATTTCCAAAAGATGTTCTGGGACTACCTACATAGTGGGGTATCAAATTTTATGTCAACATTCACCCAAGAACTATACAGATATCCTATACAGCATATAGGATAGCCCCTGATGAGATCCTAGAACTAAGGGTGCAGTTGGATGGATTTCTAGACAACACTCTCATTAGACTTGATATATCCCCCAGGGTGGTTTGGTATTGTTTTCCAAGAAGGATAATGTGAAATTGATTCCATGTATTGAATAATGTCACTTGAATGTGGTGATTATAAAAAATTTATACCCCTGTTTTGAGGATTGATTATCTCTTTGACTAGCAAAAAACGTGAAGGTTAGTTCTCAAAGTTTGACCTTTGGTCTAACTGTCACAAGTTGTTAGTTTACAATTAGGATATCATGAAGATTAAATTCTAGTTCCATTATAGAAATTCTGAGTTCATGATTATTCCCTTCAGTGTGAATAATGCCATCATGTTCTTAGGACTCATGAACTGAATGGTTCATTTCATGCGAGGTGTCCCTATTATAAGACTTCTAGAGGAGGGTATCGAGTTCATGGTATTCTGAGATGCCTCTAGAGTTAGACTTGAGTTTATGTTGATATATAGGATAGAAGTGATTAATTATGGGTTGTGATAGTTTATATCCCATAATAATAACTAAGATACTCTTGTATTGGAGCCGACAACAATGGAATTCACCCTGAAAATTTATAGACTTTATATTCTTGGTGAGTAGTTTGTAGTCTACTCAGAAAATTATAGTGTTGGGTATATGTTATCTTATGATAAATTTTTACCTAATATATAGGATTTTTTATAATTCCTATAGTAATATGTTTTCAAAATAATATCTACCCATGTGAATGGAACATAGTAAAAAATTCCCTTAGTAGAAAATTGCAGTCCAATTTGGTGGAGGATGCGATGGAGCAGATGGCCTCTTTACATATGATCTTGATGGAGGAGAGAGTATAAACTTACATTTAGTTGATAGCGTTGAATCTACTTTATCTATAGTTTATTGGGGACACTCTGTTAGGATATGTCAACTTTATAGTCCAATGAAGCCATATCTCCTCAGGAGATAAACCAGAAGATTTCTCTAAAGGTTGGGAGCAAGACAAAAACTTTTGAGTATGGATAAAAATCCTAGTTTCAATGTGTGAGGATATGATGGATAAGTTTCATACCTCCCTTCCCATGGTTTATTTGGGAGTAGAAAATATGTATCAATATCTTCAATAATAATTTTGGTTTCCATTCATAAAATAAAATGACTTCGAGTTAATTTCTAAATAACTAACCTATCAATAGGTGAAGAAAAAGTAGCAGGTTCCCTTAGAATCAACTCAAACTTTTGAAGTCAGAGAATGGAAGTGAAATAGCTTATCGTTAAACTTCAATAATAGTTTTTAGGGTTAAATTTCCTTGGTGTAGTTCACTTATAAGAATAGTTATCACCCCACTATTGGCATTGATCTTTTCAAGGCCCTATATGAGAGAATTTGTTTGTTACCTTTATGTTTTTTAGTGATAGGTAATCCAAAACTCATGGGGCTAAATCTAGGGTAGTTAAATATTGAAAATATTTAGGTGATTTAGTGTTAGATAAAGACTACTCAGATTCCAAAAAAATCCAATATCTATTGAAGGCGTATTCCCTTTAGTTTTGTAAGGAGACAATGTGTTCTTAAAATTTTCTTCATGATGATTTTTTTAAAGGGCCGGTCAGGGTAGAAATCTGACCACAAGATTCATTGGGCCATTACAGATTTTAAATAGGGTGTTTCATCCCACTATTATGAGTTCTTTAGTGGCACAAGAACATCTAGGAGAGATTATTGTAGCATTGGGGTTAGATGTGGGGACAATACCCTCACCTTTTTTAGTAGGTCTTTTTTCTTTTTGGTTGAAAAGTCTTAAAGGTGGGGAGAGTGTAAAAGAACTATTTTCATGTGACAACCCTTTGAAAATTTCTATGAATTATCTTGGAAATTATTTTAGAGTTGATTTAAAGTTTTGGGTGTCATAAGACCCCAATATCAATGTAATAAAATCATTAATTACTTTTATAAGGTGTACACATGGAACTTTATAAAAAAATTGAAGTCTTATGGATTAGAACCTTAGATATAAAATCCAAGACCACTGTTGAATGTGGAATGTGAGGCTTACCCTAGGCATGAAATGAATTTTTTTTCAATAATACGTTCTGTTGAAGTGAATTTGTCAGTGGGTGCACCAAGTAAATTAAATTATTAAATTATATAATTTATTAAGTGCCTAAACCTAGTCTTTACTCTATAAGTACACTGTCATGGAAAATATATAGGTTTAGTCACATAAACCTATAATATTATAGAGTAGGAGTAGAGATCCTTCCTTTTTGATTGACAGATGAGCTTGGGACCATGGATTGACATCAAAAAATAAAAGTGATTTATGGGACAAATAACAAACACAACAAAAACTTCAAGGACATCACTATCGAACATGTTCGTAACTAAATATTGACTTCATTTAAATGTATGACTCGACATTTTATGGATTCTATATCTATTATTCAATTTATTCCCTAGATTCAAATTATAGTCTATGAATTTATAATTTCCTTCCCAGAACTATAAATCCCTAAGAATGTTTTATGCTAGTTTTCTTTCACCACTATTGGTTTTATGATTATGATCATTGGATGGGTTAAAAATGTCCAATGATAATATTAATTTTTTATTATGTGTAATCCCCTTCCATTCTTTACATTATTCATCATCATCCCATGGGTCAACAATTCAAAATTACTAGACTGATTCAAGCATGACTGAACATCAGATTCATGATGGATATGAGAATAAAATTGGGATCAATTAATTACAGATGGATCGAGGTATAATGATAGATCATATATAATGGTTTCAAGTATCAAGACCTTTTTTTAGTGATATAAGACATAAAATATCTTTCATAAGCAACAAAAATATTGATTTTCAGCCATTAGAGGCTTAAAATTGATTTTTGCATATATTTTGTTATATTTTTAGTTTCGTGGAAGAGGATAATGATGAGATTTGTAGTATAATTGATGTAAACAAATTTCTTTTGGGCTAAGAATCAAGTTTTTTGTGAAAACCCCCAACTATCCACCATGTATTCTAGAAGAACAAACATCATGTAGTCCATTTTTGTAGTGGCTATGGATTCAACTCATCACAAATATCACACATCATGTAGAAGACCTGTGTTTCTTGTTTCCTTGGTGAAGTATCCAATCCATCTACTATATGTATATTCCTAGGTAGTCCATGTGGCATACATAACATGTATCTTGACTGCACCCCATGCACCCTACACTGGTAGTGAAATAGTGTATATCAAAGTACATGCCTTGGACCTTGGGTGGTTCCACATGTTGTGTCACCATTACAACACACTAAATACTTATCCTTTTACACTATAAGTGTATTATTTGGACACAACCATTCTAAAAATTCATATTAAACCTCATTTACTTCATTAGGACACATCATTTACTTATTCCAAGGTATTTTAACTTCTATATCCCCTTCTCTAGGACTTAGTTTTGGACATATGATTAGTTCATTCTAATAATAATTCCACATATAATGTGATGTTGGAATATGTTTCAACATCAGATATTTTACATAAGGTGGATAGAGAAGTTATATTATTCATTATCACAAAACTATAGAGGATACTCTATTGTGATCTCTAGAGTGACATTAGTGTTTTCGAAATCCTAAAGGCACAAAGGGGTCAGGGCGTGGGTCCCCTATTTCCTGGTATAGGTAGGATGTAACCCATCCATACTCATCATGGATCATGGGTCTCCTATCTATGATGTGGTACCCCCTCATCATCAAGTACAAGAAAAGGTATGGGTGTTCCTCCCTTATGGGGTCATCATACCGATTCCTTGATGTTCCATTGGTGTGGTGTGGGATCCTCATGGATATAGTGAGGTTTTCACTATTATACTATAATTAAGGAATAAAAAATTCATGAAGATGTAGGAATACTTAGATTTAATACTAGATATGAAGGTGAATATCCCCTATCCCTCTTCGATAGAGATTATTTGAGAATATCTACCTCTAGATTTATATTCTTCTCTTGTATCATGGGTTAAGTTGACCATTTATTTTACTATTTCCTTATTTTAATCATGGTTTTCTAATGGGTATGTTTATACTCAACCCTATATGGTATTTTTCCTCAAGTGTATTGTATTATAAAGAATACATGTTGATATATGGTGGATTTGGTAGTCCCAATGTCGATGGAGCATAACAATACCTAGTGGATATGACTGATTTTGGTGGTCAGTTGCTATATATTTTTGTCATAGATGTCTTCTGTATTACCTTTTTAACAATTTATAGGTTGGTATCCTTTTATGTATGGACATGTTTTTTCCCTTTTATTATACTGATCTTGATTATTGTACTCTGATGTATTCCTAGATGTTCTTCATTTATTTACATACTATATTTTATTTCAGTTATTATTAATTTACTTATTTTTATGGAGCTTAGTGGTGTGTGTGTAAAGGTAACTTAGTCTAAAGCCTCTCACATGTGTGATATTCCTACTTAGAACTAGTTTCCATACCCTATAGTATTGGAGGTGTGATTGGGGTGTCACTCTCGGCTTACATCCGGTCCAAGTTGGGCCTTAGTGGGTTGGTTCATGAAAGAAATCGAAAACTATTTTAGGATGACCCTTATTTTTATAGATCTTATCTTCAATGTAAAAGGACATGGAATGTAACCAAAAGAAGTTAAATTACAAAAAAACCCTTTATTTTTCATGAAAGTTTTAACGTATATAGAATTTAATTTATGGGGACCTTTCCTCATTTATTTGGTAACTTGTACATTCTTTTTATACTAGATTACGTCTCTAAATAGGTAGAATCATAAGAAACAAGAAATTATGGCATAAAGGTTGTTTTAGAAATTTTGAGATTCCAAATATTTTATAGGTTTGGATTAACTCAGTTCATTATTAGGGACTATGGTTCTCATTTCTACAACAACACAATACAAGAACTCTTATATTAGTATGGATTTGGGTACTGAGTTTCAATAAATTATCACCCCAAACCAATGGACATGGTGAGGTGTCAAATATAAGGGTAAAGTAAATTATTTAAAAAAATTTCTAACCCAATGTAAAGGAATAAAGTCTTAGAATCTACGATTCATTGTGGGATTACCATATTGATTTCAAAACTCCCATTCATATGTAATAATATTGGCCTGTTTTTGGGAAGAGTTATCACCTCCCTATTGAGATAGACCATTAAGCCTATTAGGCCATTAAATAATGTAATTATAAAATTTTTAGTGTATATTATCAAGGAATATTGGATTTAGAAACAATGTTAAATGAGAATAGATTCATATGAGAACTCCTGAATCTATAAGGAATGAACCAAGGATTCCCAAGACCACCTCATCCTTGATCATTAGTTTTGAACATGGTTGATGATACTTATTTATAATTCAAGGATGATGATGAACCCATGAAATATTTTTTCCCATTGGTTTGGACCATAAACTATCACTAATGAATTTATTTTTGGGTTTTTTGGTAAAAAATGAATAAATACAACAAACATTCACCGTCAAAGGGCATAGATTAAAGTACTTCCATGAAACCCTTCAAAAGTCCCTAGTAGAGGAACTCCACCTTCAAGAAGAGATATATTAGTGAAACACACTAGGTTTTATCCTTTCTCAATACCTTCTATTTAATTATAGTAAGGACATGAAAAATTATAGGTGTTAGTGTGTGGGTGGGGGGAGAGGTAGTTATTTTCATGAGTTCATTAGGAATTTTTTTCTTTATATTTTCATCTTTTTCTAATTTTATAATTCTATATATTATTTTTAAATTCCCCATAAATTCTTTATTTTTATTACTTATCCACTTGAATACTCATATTAAATTCCCATCCAATGATAGACGTTATTGAAAATGAATGCTAATTATCCCTATTTTAGGTGGTTTTAACATTTAAATAAAATTTATTTTACTAATAGAATGTGAGTTTGAACATGAATTTAACATTAATTATTATTTTTAGTATAATTGGTTATTTATCAAAGATATGATTGATTAGATCTCTATATAACCATTTATATGTTTATGCCTCTTTTGTGAGTTTTTATGGGTTATTTATGTTATTTAATATCTCAACACATAACCACACTCAACCATGATATGTGAATATTTGTTCTTAATTGAAGGTATATATATATAAGTTGGAATTATTGTTAAGAAATTTTGGAAAATGATTTTTCTATATGTTTGTTTCTTATCTAATCAGAGTCATTACATTTCTAGATTTGCCAATGGTTGATTCCTAATGTTGCTAAAATAATTAAAAAATTTATATAAAATCAAAAAAAGTAAAATAATAATAATAACAATAAAACATGATATATAGGATAGAACACAAATTTTCTAACTTCAGATAATTATTAAGTGAGTGGGTTTCAAAAATTTGGTTGCAAAGGGAATAAATAATTTTATTTAGAAACAATTAGGTAAACTGATTATTTTATAAAAATGGAATATATTTACTAGATAGAAAGTGGAAAAAATAGAATGAAATGGTTTTCACACTCACACATGGGGATTTAGTTGTAAGGTAAACTTTTTAATTCCTTTGTAAGACTTTTATAATTTCTATCATTAAATTTTTTATACAATTTATGAGACAAAAATTTCTATGAATACTAATATTGACTCTTTATTATCATTATTTATGAGCTCACATTGTTTTCATGAATTAAATTAAATACGAATTTTAAATATTTATGAACTATGGAATATAAGTTTACATAATTTTATGAAATTTTACTTTTTCCAAGAGTAAAAATGTATAGGTATGGAGGTGTGATTGCATAGTGATTCACTACTATTTTCCCACCCTTATACCATTGTTTTAAACCGATTTTATATAAAAAAATTATAAATTTAATAATCAGTTGAACCACCAATTTGATTCAATTAGTTAATCTAAAATACATTTTAAAAGTGTAAAATTAGTTTTCTTTATATTTTCATTGTAGGTAGAGTTTATTTGGATGGACCAAGATGAAGTGAGAGAAAATGGGTCAAATGGCATGGATTCTCATAAACACATGTCCACTAATATTCACATTTTGAAAAATCATTATATTAAATTAGGATGCAATTTTGGTGTATAATCCTTAATCATGTGGGATATAATTATATAGAAGATCATGAATCCAAATTTCTCCATATTCTTTCCTAAAACATCAAATAATCTGATTGAATCTTGATTATTCATAGTTATGGGGTCACTTTTGTAATTAAGTCATATATCGAGTTATATACCTATAATTACTACAAAAGTTTTAGTGGAGATATTAAATCGGTAGGGAAATAAATTTTTAGTTTTTAAAAAACCATTATTAGAGTATCTTTTTGTAAAAATCTCTGAGAAAAGTGGCTTTATAAATTATGTGTTCCCAGAACAACGTTTCACTTTTTCTATAAATTAGACCCATGGGAACCTCATTTGTAAGCTCAACCAGGGGGTAATGTTTTATCATTTTAGAGATCCAAAGGAATAATATCATAATCCTATAAGTTTTGGATCCCCAAATATTTATAGTGAGATCAAGGATGATGGTGGAGTTCCATATGAGCCTTCTCCTCCTCCCGATGGAAAGCTAAACTGTGGGAAATCATTGCAAGGGAGTTATACACTTGGTGAGGTAGTTATAAAAATTGTATTTCTACTATTTTTTATGAAATATATGACAAAAAAATTATTATTTTTATATTAATTTTATTCTACAACTGATTGGTTTCAAATTTTGTGGGATAATTTTGTGTTATTCTGATTGGTCAACACATGGGAAATCTTTCTCTCACACAACATGATATTTATTTTTTTAATTTCCATAAAAAAATTCCATAAATAATTTCAAAACTTTTACAAGGTGATTATTGTGTCAAGGGTTGGTTTTAAATCACCATTTTAAAGGTCTAAGAGGGGGACCAAGATCTTATTTACCCTCATCTAAAGAATTTCATTAAACCAAATGTAATTTTTAGAACTATATATTATCCATTATGTGTAGTAAAATTTTAATTATAACCATCTACTACTACTTTATAAAACCATCTTATATCATAAAAATATTTACTCATATTAACTTTGTTTATTTTTTTCCTACATTAAAACTATTTTCAAACTCCTATATTTTAGTTTTTCATTATAAAAATTATCTAAAATTTATATTTTAAACCTTTATAACTCCTTGATAAATGACCTAGGATATTCCATATAATAAATTTAATCTTTTAAAACTTAATTAATTTTACATTTCATGATATCATGTTTAACTGCATGATCCATTTTGGTTAAACTCAATCATTAACGTCTTATTTTTCATGGTGAACAAAAATATTTCTTCCTTAACATCTAGAGATTTATTTTTTAACTATTTTATGTAGTTATATATATTTATACCTATTTTATCTACAAATTCAAAATTTTTATGCCATTTAATTTTAAAATAATATAGTTTAGTTATACTACCCCTTATAAAAGGAATGTCAGGTTATGCCTCTAAATAAAAAAGGAAGGTTTTGGGTCATGCCTTGGTCTGGTAAAACCCCAGGGTTTTAGTTGTTATATGTTCTAAAGAAATAAATATTGGTTTTTTCCTCTACTTAAAAAATAAGGTTATTGGTTGTGCCTCTAGGTGGGAAAATTATAGGATAGGGTTTATGCCTCTAGGTGTGAAAAAGGAAGTTGGAAAGGATTTTGAATCCCATTTAAAACCCATGTTACATTGTAGTGTGTGACATAATCTTGCATTGAGATTGTGAAGAGTAGAAATATGATAAATTTGATCTGAAATTATATAAAAATACTAGTATTTATATTTTATTTTCTACAACATAATTATTTTGACTTTTTAAATTTCTTAAAATCTAATAAAATGGTAATTCTACCCCCTCTTGACTATTCGACCATCTTACTAGCTGGGAAAACAGTTGGTCTTAGAGGCGGTCCATTAAAGGATGGTTTGTTCTTATATCTATATATATTATAAAAATATACTATACTTAAGAATCTAATAAAAATATATTTTTTGAAATGGAAGGCCTGAGTGTACATGATGGTTAGTATCTACAAATACTTCCACTCTTTGATGGTGAATATTATGGATATTGGAAATATCAAGTGGAAAATTATCTTTAATAGATAAATATTGGTCATTAGAAAAAAATGGTAAAACCCTAAAATTTTTCTTAGTATAATATTGGTTCCCTTAATAGTGTTGATTATATAAAATATATAGCACCCCAACCTATATTTCTACCAGAACAGTGCTCAAGTTTGATGTTCCACCTGGCCTTAAATGTGAATCCTTATGTGCAAAAGGCTTCTAACTAGAAGTGAGAGTGTAAATAGGTAATAATTGGGAGAATATACCATATGGAGGTGGTTATAATATTGGTCTATGTATATATAGAGTAGCAGAAATAAATACCATAAGACTCTGGACCAGTAACCCGACCATAGAGGAAGCACAATAATAGTTTCAGAAGAAACAATAATAAAAAATTAAAAATATTCCATCTTCTGAATGAAACTTCATAACATACCATTTGTAGGAACATAAATCCAAGATAGTTCATACAAGATAATAATAAAAGGAGGGTCTCTCACAACTAACCTCAGTATGTACATATAATAGCATGAAAATACAGAAATAAAAAAAGGAAACTCAGGATGAGGTAAGACCACATGGTCCTTTGCCTTTAATCCTATGATAATTAAATCACTAATATACAGTTCCTGAGCTCAAATATTTACCTTAACGCAATGACCTAAAGCCTACATGCATCCCGAAGGGCCTTTTTATGGAGTGAGAAAGAATCCCAACAGGTCACCACCAACACGTGTCTATCTTACATATGTGAAACATAGGTGTTCTAAAAGAAAATAATAAACAAAAAACACTTTCATAATACACAAATAAAACCACCTCCCCTTATGATCAATGAATACAGGAAGCTATAACCTTATTAGGCCATCACTGATATATAAATAGTGAAAGGATCCTTAGCATATAGCCCAAGGAATCCTCTGTTATAAATCATTCTAGGTGAACCATCAGGTTCCACATTCAAAACATCACTCAACACCTCATTCAAATCAACACCTCATTTAATATTCAAGTAATTGAAATCCTAAAGGTATGGTAAGATAGTAATATCCTAGTCCCTCAAACCCTTGCTTGAAATCTCCCATCAACTCCAAGCTTGCCTTCCCAAGGCACAATGATGTCTGTCCTCAAAAATAATCCGGGCTCAAAAGCCTCAATATATGATGAGCATAATATCCCAACTGATGGTCTAAAAAATTTAATTTATATCACCTCACCATCCATGTGGATTTATATTGAAAACACCTCCAAACATAATAATGGTCAACAATGTCCAAAGGCGCATCTAACTTAGGCCTCTACCCTCATGAGAGTTTAACACCACCACATTATCTGAGTCATTTCCGTGGGTACACCACTCCAAATGGTGAATTGACTGAAAAAGGTGAGTGGAAATCACCAATTAAATCCCTAATATAAATCATCCAACACATCATGCCACTGTGAATGTGTCACTAAATATGTTGGGAAACACCATCCAACATCACATAGGCCTTGACCATATCCAGATGAAATCATTACAACATCCATAAAACCATGTTTCCCAACCTGTGATCATCATCACTCATAGAATCCATGACTCTTCCAACCCAATGATTAAAACACCACATACCAGATAGAAAACTCCATCTCAATCCTTGTTCTGATCCCATCACATTCCCATGAAACCTAGTAATGCATAGTAGTGAACGAATACCATAGAATTTAACAAAACTAAATTGTCGAGACTAACATTACCAAGTGCTCTATGAACTCTGACCAGACCTCACATGAATAAATGTGGTTAGGATATTCCCAAAGACATTCCATGATATCATACAATTCATTTATCAATAAGAATAAAATTTATTAGGGTCTCACTCAGTCAACCCACATGGTACCTATAGATCATACCCACAAAAGAACTTCAAAATCATAGAGAAAGATAAGCACCAACTATCTCATGTTTGTAGACATACGCTCATCCAATATTAGCCTCTAACTCTAGTTGATTGGGAATCAATTATTATTTTAGATGAATTCAATGGAAATAGGGTAAAATGTCTTGCATGAATTTAGATCTCCATATAGAGAGACCAAAGGAAAAGAGAAGTGAGAGGATTTAAGGTCTTAAAGATTCTATTCCAATGAACCTAAGCACTTGACGAATGGAGTCCTAATGAAGGATCTGGCTCAAAACCTAGGAGATGAGGAGAAGGATAATTATCCTCTTGTACATACAAGTGAAGGAGGATAAAGGAGGAGAATAATAGATAAAGGAGAATAAGGAAAAAATGGAAAATTAAACTATTTAATGATGCACACGGTTGTCTCACATGGTTTAAATAATCGCGTACCAACAATATGAAACCTACTATCGAAAGGGAGATCTCTCCCAATTTTCCCACACAGTTTACCAAACCATGTGGAAAGTGTGCAAGTAAACTCTACTAAAACCTACAGAGGTGTTTATCGACCATGCTCCCCCTCCAGCATGGATTGAATAATTGTTTCTAGTAGACCTATAGGGCTACACAGTTTCACTTGGGATACTGAACCATTTGTCCAAACAGTGTTCCCCAGTCTATACATATTGAAAACATGGGTTTTCAGCCTCTTACACACCTGAGGCCCAACCAAAACCCTGAGATTCTTGATAATAATTAAGACTCATCTAAAATTAATGACTTTGATGAAAGAAACTCTCCAAATTAAGTTCCAAAGATCATGAATGAATTTTTCCCATTTACCAAACTCCAAATATTCAAAACGGGTGAGGAATTTGACGGAATCCTAAATTCCAAGACATTATAATCTCCCACCTTGGTATATCTCTTCCCTAATCTATCAAGACTTATCCAGAGAAGGTACCAAACATACCCATCTCTTTAAGAGCACCCTGATCATCAAGTCAAATGTAAACTCTCTCAAGGAACTCCCCACCTTAGGATCCACCAACACCAGTTGCTTCCAGACCCAAAACTCAAATAAAACTGATGTTCTATCGACCAACCTTGGACACAAAATTCTTCCAATGATGCATAATTACTTTTGATCCTCATAAAGTGCTCAAGTAGTGCCAATGTCATATTAGACACCCATCAAAATCCTACACCACATAGATGAACGCCTCATGCCAATGCCACACATCACACACATGAGGTCCCACATCTCAAAATATTCTCAAAAAGTACATGTGATATGAACATCAAGTAACACACATCGCATCGATTACCAGATGAAAATGAACCTCATATAAACCATGAATCCATTGATTCACACATATAAATCCCAGTTCCACACACCTCATATATGTATATATATAATGCATCTGAACCAATCCCAACATATTAACTAGCATATGGTTAGTCTGTAGATACATCCAGTGAACCTGATGCACCCAAAAATGCATTACTATAGAAATTAAATGCTAAAATAAAACAAAAAGAACCACAATTATGCCCATGGAGTACCTATAACCATAACCGGCTCCCCAGCCTTCTCTGCACATGGTAGCTCTACTAGTGCACCTGACCTGAATATTGAATTCCTCAGGCTTGGCCTCCCAATGGAGATGCACGAGTTTCTAGAAACTAACCCCACTACTGGGTCCTACTGTCACTTTCATGACCTCCACGTGCAGCTGAATCTCAGCTATTATCTCTTGGAACCTCTCTTATTCTGATCTTAGAACCCTGAGTCTACATCGATCCTTGACTATTGACATTTAAAGAAGGATTATTACAGAACATCATGAGATGATATACCATACCACAATCTTGGAACTCCTTCAGTGCCTAATCACACTATGTCCACACATGTCTTGGCTATCTGCACTGGAAGCACACCATTGATGACCCAGTTTGAGGTGGTCTACCTAAGTCCTTAGCCTATCTGCCCTACTGAAAATACTCTCAGAATTGATTTCTATGGTTAGAAGCATTGCTGATACCATCACCTGAAGCTATTAACTGTCTCAAATTATAAAAATCCATCAAATTTCCCTCGGATATGAGAACCTGATTCACCACATCTAAGAATGATACCAACTTGAAGGCATTTACCTTCACCCAAATGGCGTGTCATAAACCATCCTCAAAATAACTCACCTTAGAGGTTTTTTTCATCCACTAAAACTAGTGAGAAACAAGATAAATCAATGAATATAGTTACATAGTTTGTTACATACATGTATCCCAGCTAAAGACTCAAGAACTCCTAAGATCTTTCTTTCCTCAGCATCTTTGAGAAGAAGTGATCGAAGAACTTGTCCTCAAAGTACTTTCATGTCGGAAGCTAATGTCTGTCCGCCTAAACCTAAACATCCCACCAGTGCTTATCTAGTCCATAGATCATATACATATCTAGATTCCCACTCTATCTTGGGGGTGTATCAAGTAGTTTTTAGATCATCTTCATCGACTCTATCTAGTTCTTAGCCACCTGTAGACCACCCTCACCATGAAATGGAAGTGTGTGTTGTGACTAGAACTCATGGGTCATGTATTCCATGGAAGGATACACTCCATTATCACCCCTATAGATCCACTAGATGACACATATCAAGATCCCCCTGAGTTACTTGTCAATATATGACTCTAAGGCTATCAAATCTGGTGGCTACCACATCTACACTAAATCCTATAACTGATCATATACCTATAGCTCGTGATCTACATGACCCTTAGGGGTATCAACCTATGCATGATCCTGTGGAACCTCATCACCACCCACATGAAAATCCATTGGATTCCATATAGGTTGAATCCCACTAAATAAAAATATAATGGTAAAAAATCCATAATAACACACACACACACATATATATAATGAAGATAGGTAAATCAATAATAGGTAGTGCAATCTCACTACCCATACTTCCCCCCATCACAACCATGTCACAGAACATCCTGGCCTCATGGCCCCTTAACTACCCATATCAGAGCCAAGAATCACATCTTAATCCAAGGTAGTTGAGTAAGATTACACCAAATAGAGGATAGAAAGGAAAACACTTCTTATCTTCCTTTATTGACATTTTAAATAGATCACCCCATATGACTCAATCCATGCCTATCCGGATGAACCATTTCACCTCAATCTGATGTCCATGTCACCCAACCTAGTGATCAACATCACCCCATACCATCATCCCAAACATATCCTATAATAGTAAGACCCATATATATATATATATATATTACACGTCATGAAAATATTCCATTGGGTCCACTTGCATGGGTTGGTTATGTAATATGCCACCAAAGGGAGGCTATGTAGGAAAACACTACTCAGATTCCTTTGTTGAAACATTAAACAACACAACCCCTCTTAGAATAACCCAGGCCCCTATTGATAATAAAAATCACTTAATCATGTAACATGAATATATATATATATATATATATATATATATATATATATATATATTTAAAACATCCTATGTGCCTAATCAGCATGCATAACAAAACCTCCCTTGACATAACAGGCCAAGGGTCTCAAAATCCTCCCTTACCATACCAGGACAAGGGTTACATGTAATAATAGTTAATTATCACATCAAAGTGAAACAATCAACATGGAAATAATATCAACTATAAAATGAGCTAGACAGAATTGAAATTCCCACCCCTAGAAACTTGTTATGTCCCCCGTTCATGGGGATGCAGGTACCCAAATACAAGATCTATACCCGGTTATGACAAAATTATAATCTTAATTATACCTTAACAAAAATATTTATACCAGAAATAGGTAAACAAAACCCCTATGATACCATTTGTAGCACCCCAACCCATCTTTTCACTAGAACAATGCTCATGTTGGTGTGCCATTGGGCCTTAGGTGTGCCTCCCCATACAACAGAGGCTACCGACTAGCACTGAGGGTGTAAAGAGTTGATAGTGGGGAGACTATAACCTATAGAGGTGGATATAATAATGGTCTAATTATATATATAGTAGGGAAAGGAATGACCATAATACTCTGGACCAACAACCTGCCCATGGAGGAATCACACTAATAGTAGAAAGAAAAACAATAATAAACAATTCAAAATATACCATTTTCAAAATAAAATGTCACAAAAAACCATTTTTAGAAACATGAAACCATGAAATGTCATATAGGACAATAAAAATGGATGGTTACTCATGGACAACCTTAGTACATACATATAATAGTATGCTGATATGGAAAGAAAACAAAAGTAAACTTCATCTGAGGTAAGAACCCATAGTCCCTTGCCTTCTATACCATTGTATTAAATCACTAAGATCTAGATCCTAAGCCCAAACCTTTACCTAAACATGAATCCAAAAAGTCTACATACATCCCGAAGGGCCTATGTAGGGTTTGAGAAAGAATCTTAGCAGGCCACCACCAACGTGTTCCCATCGTACATTTTTAAATTACAGGTGTTATAAAAGAAAATAATAAACAAATAAAATATGAGCACCACATAAATATAACCAGATACCCTTTTTATCAATGTATACATGGTATATATCACCTAATTTATCTATCATTGGTATATAATTAGTGGAAGGATCCTTAGCATATAGCCCAAATAATCCTCTATTATAAATCATTAAAAGTGAACCCTCAGGTTCCACCTTCAAAAAATCACTTGGAACCTTGTTCCAAACAAAACTTCATGTCATATTTATGTAACTAATGCCTCGAAGGCATGATAATATAGTTATAACTTGGTCCCTCCAACCTCTTCTCGAAAGATCTTGTCATCTTGAAGCCTTTTTTCTTGATTCATAGAGATGTTTGTCCTTTTAAAAAATCATTTCTCAATGAACTCAATATACGATGAGCCTCAACTCCCAAATTATGGTCTCAACCCCATTAACCCATTGCTCCTCATCATTCACTTGGATTTTTATGACAAGAACCTCCAAGAATAATGATGGTCAACACCATACTAATCCAAATCTAACAGATCCATCTACCCACATGATTGGTCAATACCACCTCATCATCTGAGTCCTTTGTATGCATACACGAATCCAAATGGCATATTGGCCAACATGGGTGAGCGGGAATTACCAATTAAACCTCTAATCCACATCATATGGAACCTCATTCCCTTGAAACTATGTTGCTCAATCCTATGGTCCTCACCGTCCAACATCACATCGGCCGTGATCATAGCCTGAACACATAGTCTTCTCATCCCAATAACCAAGTCACCAAACCTGTGATCATCATTACTCATAGAATATAGGCCTCACCCAAATAAAATCATACCATATGGGCAAGAAAATCTCAATCCTTGGGATGACCCTGTCATGTTGCCATGGAATTTAGTAATGCATTGAAGCAGCATAATATAATTCAATTTAATAAAATTAAAACACCCAACCTAACCTACCCAGGTGGTATACAACCTATCACCTAGACTCACATGAATAAAAATGGTCAGGGAATGCCAAAAAACATCCCAAAATATCATAAAATTAATTTAACATCCAGAATCCAATTTATTAGGGCCTCAACTAGTCAACCCACATGACACTTATAGGGAAAACCCCTGAAACAACAAAAAAATCATGGATAAAGATAAGAACCACCTACATCATGTTGGTAGATGTACATTCATCTGATATTAGCCTCTAACTTGAGACAATTTGAAATAAATTTTTATTTTAGATAAATAGATGGAAAATAGGTTAAAAATGATTTCACATATTTAGTGCCCCATATAGTGAGATAAAGGGAAAGTGAAGCAATTGGATTCAATGTCTTACTAAAATGGTTCCAATTCCCCTAATGACTTAAAGAATGGAGTCTGGATGAAGGATATATCTTAACACCTAGTAGATGAGGAGAATAATAACTATCCTTTGATCTAAATGGGTGACAGATGAGAAAAGAGGTGGTGGATAAATAAAAGGGAAAGAGGGTGAAATTGTAATTTACCACTTTAATGAGGCACATGGTTGAATCGTATGGTTTGTCTAATTGTGTACTAACTATGTGACACCTACTATCCAAAGAGACACCTCACATGATTGTCCTGCATGGTTTTTCAATCCATGATACAACCATGCGAATCACCTCTGATAAAAACCACATAGGTGACCCATGGTTGTGTTCACCGTCCATCATGGTTTTACAAACCTTTTCTACTAGACCTAGAGGAAAATATGGTTACACATGGGAGCCTACAAAATCTTTCCAAACAGTGTGCCCCCATATGCGAACCTTGAAAACATTTGGCTTTAGCCTCAAATTCACCTAAAAAACAACCAAAACCATGATACACTTGTGGATAATTAAAATTAATCTAAAATAAATTACTTAGGTCAAAGAAAATCTCAGAATTAATTTTTAAATATCAGGAAAGAAGTTGGATGACCCACTAAACTCCTAAAATTCAAAACGGGCGAGAAATTCAACCTGATCCAAAAACCTGGGATGTTATAAAATACATGCTTAACTATAAAATCATGAATATACTTTACTGTTCTATAAAAAAAATCTGTTCAGTAATATTTGAGCTTTTAAAACTTCTACTGATATGTGAATAATTTTACAAATTACTTATTATGGTTCTGATAAATTAATTAGAACAATGCTTGGAATGTTTAGGGTAGAATATCAATATTTTAGGATGGGATAAAATGAAACTGTAAATGAAATGTTTCATCAATTTACTAGTATTGTAAATGGTATGAATGATTTATGAGAATATTTAGATAATAAATTTTTTTGGATATATTATTTAGATATTTAAAAAATAAATGGCATGCTAAAAATTATACTATTTATGGAAGAAAAAACAATATATAATATACAATTATTAAATTTATTGGTTCATTATAGAAATATGAATTAGAATCGACGAATATTGATAAATAAGAATATATAAAAATTAAAGGATTTTATTTTAAATAAATAATTAATTGTATTACTTACTCCATTGATTATGAGTTATAGTAAAGTGGAAAAGATGAGGTTTCTCAAGTTTCTAAAGTAATTTACAAATGAAATAGAGTCCACTCAAGAAGGAATAAAAGAGATTTTCATAATGGTGATCATAATAGAAGAAGTAAATGTAAAATAATTTCTAATTATGCTCTTAAAATAATATATTTTGAGTATAAAATAGAATTATATATCGAACATGAAAGTTAGAAGATAAAACAAAATAATAAGAGGATAAAATAAATAAGATACCTATTGTATCTAGTTGGAGCTGTACCAAGGAATCAAATTCTATCAATGAATCTGGAATTGAAAAATATTTCACTCTCATGGATTATATAAATCAATTAAGTGATTCTAATTTATATTCTAGTGATAATAATTATTATATTCCCTATATTAATGACTTATATAATGAAATTGAAATATTATAGAGTGATATTACTAAAATTTTAGAACCGAACAAATAACTTAAAGGAAATAATAAAAAGAGTGTTAAATAAAATAAAACCCTTTCACAATAAATTAAGAAACATGAAGTATAAAATGAAAAATATAAAGAATTTTTCTCTAAGGAAAATGAATTTGAATAAGGAAAAATCAAATGTTGTTTTAGAATAAAATAAAATACTTAAAAATGATGTTGAAATATTAAAGAATAATCTTACCACTTATATTAAAGGTGAAAAAATATATGATAAAATGATTTCCATTTATAAATGAATAAAAATAAGTTTGGTCTTGGATTTGAAAATAATTCACAAAAGTATATTTAATATTTTATTTATAAAAATTTCTAAAGTGTTTCAACTATCATATGTTTTAGATGTGCAATGAAATAAAACTATTCATATGAGTGTTCATTAGTGTTTCCAAAATCTATTTGTCATATTAAAGATTCATTTCCGAATCGTTAACTTAAATAAAACTAAGAAATACACCTTTGATGGAAGGCCTTTTAATTTTTATTTATTATATAATCCACTTTCAATTGGGATAAGAGGGAATCCTTACATGTACTAGAGGCCTGTATTTCATGACCCTAAGGACCAAATAAACATAACCCTATTTAAACATTTCATTCACCTATCTACACTGAAACAACTACTACCGAAAACCTCTTTAATATCTATGACTAGATCAACACCTAATGATATAGTCATATTTTCCTTATACCACCCAAAGAAATTATAGGCCTAAAACAAATTATGTGCCCACCTTGACCCTTACTGTCTATATATAATACCTCTACCTAGTGACTAATACCAATTTGATCTATCATATTTGGGTTACTTCGGTATAATCAAACCACAAAAATTTTATTTCTTGGAGACCTATAGGTAGATAGGCCAAATACATGCCCCTAAATCCTATTTCAGGTGAACAATATTACTACAATAGTACCCTGATAATACCTACACTCCTATAGTGTACATTCCATTATGAAATCCACATCCCTCAGTTTTGAAGATGGGTCTCATTTAGGATTATTGGGAGTATTTAACACTTTTGTAAACCTCCAACTAAAAAATATCAAGTACATGTTTTAAATTTATTTGGGTTCCTATGAAATATTTTTCTAATCCAGTTGGATCCAAATTTGTATAGGTTACAAAACCATCTTAAAATAGAATTTATAAGAATAATTTTTGTAAAGTCTCAACAATGATACTTGGTACATTAATAGTGAATGATTCAGACATATAAAAAAATATATTTATTATATTTTTTATCATTTAATAGATGTGAAATAGGTAATGTAACTTTTGTTGATAACTCAAAAGTAAAGGTAAAAGGATTTGGAAAAGTAGGCATCTGTAAACCTTTAATTATTTAAAAATTATAATATTTTAAATGTTTTAAACAAAATATTATTAGTATTTCATATAAATATTATTATGGAATGTTTATTATGCTTCAAAATGATAAATGGAACATTTTTAAAGATGAATATAAATTTTTTATATGAACTAAAAGGATATCATTTATTCAATCACTTTATTTGAAATAATAGATTAAAATGTTATATTTTTAAATGTTGTATAACTAGATAATATTCTATGGAACAGGAGGCTCATGTATGAAAATTTCAAGCTTATATACAAGTTTTCAAGGAACCAATAAATTTTATATATTTCTATGCTAAAACTATACATCAACTATTTTTTTTGATTTCTGTATGAGAGGTAAGAGACATATAAGGATTTTTATATCCATAAAGGAAGTTTAAATCATAATACCTTTAAAATAGTTCGTCTTGACTTATTTATAATTTTATGAATACAAATTATTGTTGGTAAGAAATATATTTCTATTATTACATATGACTTTAGTACATTTACATAGGTTTATTTACTTGATAAAAAATATAGAACCTTATATAAGTTAATTTCTTATTATAAATTAATTAAAAATGAAAATGAAAATTTTATTTTATTTATTATAATTGGTAGATGTGGAGTGTTTCTAAATCTACAATTTGAATTTTTTTGGAGGAAAATTGATATTTTCTAAAATTTTCAGCTCCTATATCACCACAACCAAATGGTGTAGTTTAAAGGACAAATAAGAATTTATAAGAAATTTATAGATTCATGTTAATTGAATTTAAAGAACCTAATTTTATTTGGGAAGAAGTAGTGAATTCATATTTTGATATTTAAAACAAAATTATTTTAATATCTATCTAAATAAATCATATTATGAACTTTGGAAAGGAAAAAAGCCTAAAACAGATTATAGTATTTAAATGAAAAGTGTTTATCCTTAATAATAAATATTTATTAGATAAATTAATTGTTAAATATTATGAAGGAAAATTTTTAGGATATTCAAATGTTACTAAAACCTAAATTTTTAATTATAAAATACCAATTGTTTTGAAGTGTTTATTCTTGTTAAATTTAATGATAATATCTCACCTAATAAGAATGATTATTTATAATAGATTATAAAATATTTTATATATTTTAAATTATTAGAAGTTCGGACTCAAAATGAAAATACACATGTTTATTGGGAGATTTAACATCATCAAAAATCATTAAAATCATACCGATCTCGTTATATGTGTAAAATATTTGGATATATTGATGCTAGAGTGAAAACTAGTTTTTCATTGAGATATTTTTGTGCTTATATATCTTTTATTTTTGATTTCATTAAAAAATATAATTCTAGATCATTAAAATATTCTAATTATATTATAGATATTAAAGAAGAGTTAATTTTTTTCTCTATAAATATTTTTTGAAAATATTAGAACAACCAAAATATTTACCAATTTTTGGAACTAAATGTATTTTTTTAAAAAAATTAATGAATATCAACAAATTATAATAAATATGGTTGGATTGGTTTCTCAGGGTTATTTATAAGATGAATAAATAAACTATTATTATATTTTTTATGGGTTTAAAGATTATAATCTTATAGAAATATGTTAAGATATCAAATGTTATCTAAATATATTTTTGAAAAATGATTTTTTGAAAGGTTTTTTAAAGTTAATGCCAAAGCCTCTTTTTTATTATGAAAGAAAATTAATATTTATATATTGATTATATTATTTTTCTTTATTGATATAAAATAATTTTTAAATAATTTTTAGATTTTATGACCTCTAAATTTGATATGAGTCTTATGGAAGAATTTAAATTCTTTCTTGGACCTCAAATATTATAATCAAATGATGGATTTTTTTAATCAATCTAAGTATGATAAAATATTATTCAAAATATTTGGACTTGATTCAAGTAAAAGGTTAAATATACCTATGAGTACTTTATGTTAACTAGAGTATGATGATACCAGAGATAAGTAGATAATAAATTGTTTATAGGAATGATTAATAGTTTATTGTATTTACCTGCTTGTAGACCATATTTTTTGTTTAGTGTATACTTATATTATATATTTAAATCTAACACTATAGGAAGTTATTTTTAAATTTTCACAAGGTTCATTAAATATTTTAAATTTTATTTAAAATTTAGAGTGTTTTTATTATGTAATCATTTATTTTTGATTCACAAAACTATTCAGATTCTGATTTTTAGAGGTTAAAAAATTGATAGAAAAAGTATTAGAGGAATTTTTCAATTTGTGGGAAAAAATTTGGAGACTTATATTTTAAATAAAATAAATTCCCTTTCTCTTTATAAAACTAAATAAAAATATATAGCTACTATAAGTATTTGTGCAAACTATTTATGGATTAATTTTTTAAACAAATTTAATGTCTTTTTGATAATTTCCCGATTCTAGGTGATAAATAATCAGATACCTAAATTTATTAGAACCCCTTGTAACATTATAAAATTAATAATATATAAGTGAAAAATCATTTTTTTTGTGATCATGCTCAAAAGGGTGATTTTTTTTGGATTATCTTTCAATTGATGATCATCTAGGAAATATCGTTAGTAAAACATTATATTTATCTATGTTGGATAAATTAAATTTGAACTTATTATAACAGACATATGATTTTATTATAGTATAGTCACGGTAATATAATTTATTATTAGTTTATGGATAACATGATTTTAAATAATGTTTAGGGTTCTTCTTGAAAGTTAATATAATTTTACCTTTAGAGTCCCACTTCATGTAAACTATATTAGTTTGGGATTAATTATTATTATGACATGATGATATAATTTATCATTAAGTATGATTAATAATCTAGTATTTTATGGTTTAAAAACATGAACTTAATTCTATTTCTGATTATGGACAGTAAACATAAAAAATCTATTTTTATCATTTGGATTATTGGAATATACTTTAATAGTTGGTAACTATTTAATTAATTTCATATCATTATATTATTCTTCTAATATCTTACATTTTTTAAGGATCCTTAAATCTTTTAAAATATTAAGAAAGTTGGATGTTTTGAAGTTTAACTTCAAAATATGATTGTACAGTTATATTTATTCAAGTGGAAGTAGCTAAAATTAAAATAGAGATTTCATATTTTCTTGTTACTATAATTTCAATTGGAATTTAACTTTATTATACATGTATTTAGGGATATTTATCCTTTTTAAGACTAATTCTAACAAGATTAATTATCCTAAAAATTTTAAGTTATTCTTAAGCATGCTACAACTGAAATATTTTTAAATAGGTTTCTAGATTTGTTGAGTAAGAGAGGGAAATTTAACATAGTTTTTAATATATTTGATTAATTAAACAAGGGGGAACTTTTTTTATAATTATATTTGTTTTTTTAATTAAAAAGGGGTATTTTTGAAAAATATCCTTTAACCATTATTTTCTATTGTTTATATAATTACAAAATCCTAATTTTATTCGCTCTAACACGAGTATCGGAAAATATTTTATGCTTGCACTGCCTATAGAAGGAAAGAATGCTGATTAATTTTTATTTGTTACTAATAATTATTTTTTATTATATTTTTTAAATTAGTGTTTATTACTCTAATTTATTTGATAAATTTTTTGAAACTCTATACTCTATGATTTTTATCCTTTATTCCTCATAAATTCATAATATTTATAAAGTATTATACACTATAGAGATTAGGTTGTTCCATATAATGGTGAATTTCTATTAAGTATCACATATTAAAAATAATAGTTTATAACCAGAAAAGATGATTTTTAGGTAAATTTTTTTCCCGAAGATGATTATTATACCCTTTAAATATTATTGTACCCTATAAACTTGTACATTATGATGTTTCTAACCCTATAAAGTTAGAATTTTTTCTAAGTATTGAACCACATGAAAATACCTATACCATATGGAAATAAAACTTGTGAAGAATGTATCCAACATTTATTATTCACCCAATAATGATAATAAACCCAAAGAGAATTTTATACATTATAAAAATTCTATATCTTATGATATTTTCATTTCTTATAAGATATTGATATCTTATGGGATTATGTATTTAGGATAATTCCTATCAAATGAAATCTATTTCTTCATGTTAAATATATCTTATGAAATTCCTATCCTATGAAAATCCCATCTTAAGAAAAACTATATCATATGTGATTTTTGTAACATATGATTGTTATAGTGTTACATGCATCATATGTCTCAATAGTTTGTTTTAAAAAAACCAAAATATGTTATTTTTTTCTTATCTATTATTGTTGTATATAGTACATATTAATGTTGATTATTTTACATGATTTATTTATTCCATAAATAGTTATTAATTATTTTGATTATATGATAAGTATTTTGGGTGTTTTTATGAATTACTAAATTATAAACACATGGTATGAAGAATATTTAATATTTATGTAGTATATTTTAACAAAAAATTCAAAATTTTAATTTTATTAGAATTATTATAAGTTTTAAAGTGTGACCATCTGGTAACTATAAAATTTATTAAAAGATGATTAAAATTGTTTACTCCATACCTAAAGGTAATTTTAATTATTCATTCAATTTTTTTTGTGAAACTATTGTAGTTTTATATATTTTCAAATTTTCTCCCAACTCTAAAGTAATTTTTTATCACAAAGAGAAATATATAGAGAGATAGAATTAAAATTAATGATTTAGAAAATAGGAATTTCAATTACTTAAATATTTTATGTTTCTGCTCATACAAAAAATATTTTAAAGAGGATATGCTTGAAGAAACTCTATAAATATAGTTCAATATAAGAAATGAAAAATATAGAAACATAATAGATACATATATGGATGAAAATCGATTGCTATAAATATGAACTTCTTGATCATATTGTAAAATCCCTTTGGGATGAATTAAATATTCGAATTCCTCTTTACAAAAGTGATTAAAGCTGTTTATTCATTAACATTCAGAGCTTCACGATTTTATTTTGTCTCGTTAGTTATATATATCTCTATCTATATTCTCTAAATGTTAGTTTAATTTTTGATTTTTAATTAAAATAAGGATATATGGGTTATAATAACCCTTAAAAATGTATGTTAAGTTGTGACTTTGGGTAGAAAAAAGAAGGTATTGGGTTATTCCCTACTCCAGCAAAAGGAAGGTGTTTTGGTCTATCTTGGTTTGAAAAAGTAAAGGTTGGTTATTAATCCACTTCAAATGTAGTGTTATAGTTTGTGCCACCATGTGTGATATATATAGAAAGTGGTTGTTCTTATAGGTGTGGAAAGGTATTTGTAAGGAACTATGACTCCAATTTAATAGCCAGGTCAATTTATCATGCCTTCCATACTCTCAGGTTGAGATTGTGAAGAGTAGGCATAAGATCACTTGAATTTGAAATAATATTAAAATAATTGTTTTTAAATTTTTTTCACTATATAATTATATTAACTCTGATTATTTCCTAAATTTTAATATAATAGTAAATTTACCCCACTCTTTATCATTAAACCATCTCACATTCTGGGTAAATAATTGGTATCATAGTGGATCCTTGAAAGGATTGTTAGTTAAATTATGTATATATATTTTTATAACCATATTATAGGCCTAAAAATTTAAGGAAAATATCTATTTGACCTAGAAGGATATATTTCACATATAAGATCCCTTTATCTTCCCAGGTACGTCACTTTTGAGTGTCATCCTTTGTTCTAGGTTTGGAAAGTGTTTGATTTTGGTTTGGAAGGCTTTAGAGGTTGATGTATCTTTTATGAAAAACATTTTTTGGATGAAAAACTATTTTTAGAAAATTTACACATCATGTAATGATACTACACATCATGTAATAGATTTATCAGGATAAAATCACCCAAGGTGGCATGTTTTTCTTTGTAAACCATTAAAAATAACTACACGGTGTGTAATGGAATTACACACCGTTTAATTCACTGGGAAGCGGAACAAAAATTGATGTGTGGTTCATTTTGTTTTATTTTTCTTCACACATCCTTCCTCCTCTAACCCTAAGTCCACTCTTAGAAAATTATGAGCAATTTCTTCATCTCTGATCATTTCAGATTGGTGTTATATTTCTGGTAATCACTTTTTTCTCTGGTTCCCTCCCATTCTTCCATATTTTAACAAAGCGGTGGAACATTTGATAGTTGAGGGTTTTGGGATTGATATTGACCCAAGTTTTTGGTCTATATCTCTTCTATGTCTATTGATTCAATCATCTTACATCAATTAGGGGTTTTCAATTTGCAAGCATTCTTCATAAATTTTGAAGTATGTGGTATATTATTCGAATACCAAAGTCTTGATTTTGATTACATACATGTGATTGTAAAATTGATTTTGGTTCAACAGAAATTGAGTTGATAAATTTGAAGTAATTAATTTGGTAGATAAATTAAATAAAAAATGGTGAAATTGGAGATACTAGGATTGGGGGTATTGATTAATTAATTTTTAAATTAATTAAGGGATATTATCAGGATTGGGAAATGAATTAGGTGATTAATTAATTGTTAAATTAATTAATGGAATGGATGTAATCAATTAATTTTTTAATTAATTGAAAGGATTGGCGTGATCAATTAATTTTAGAATTAATTAATTTAATTGATATAATAAATTAATGGTTGAATTAATTTAAGGGATTTTTGTGATTAATTAATTGTTGAATTAATTAATGGAGTTGATGTGATTAATTAATTATTGAATTTATTAATTTATTGATTTGATTATGCAATTTTTAAATTTTAATAATTAATTGATAAATTAATTAATGTGATATTGCGACACATGTTAAATTTTTATATTGTGATATATGTGTGAAATGTGTACTAGATAGGGACTAAGGCTCTAAATACCCATATATGATAAATGTGTGCGAGACAGGGATTGGGGCTATAAATATCCATATGTGTTAAATGTATATGGGATACGGACTGAGGCTCCAAATACCTATATGAGATAGTGATAATGGTACATGGACTGAGGCTACCAATACCCATATGTCATTGAGGTGTGGGATAAGGATTGAGGCTCTAAATACCCACGAGGTGTTAGACACATCATTCTTCACCCATGAGTTGTCATTGGACTACGGTTCTAATTAGCCATTATGTGAATTGAGATGATGACTTGAAATAATTACATTTATATATATGATATTCCTTGGGGATAGTTTAGACTTTGAAATGGGCTGAATGAGGAATTGAGGTTCATGTGTCCTAGGGAACCTGGGAATTTATGAGGTTAAATAATGAGTAATTTAATAAATGTAAACTGTTTACTTTATTTCACATATTTTATTGCTTATAAAACTACATAAACTACTATATACTAGATGTTGTTTTAAGTACCATTGTAGGTGGACTACTGAGTTGGACTCATACCCTACTCGGGCTGCCTAATCGGTACCCAAATATACTTCATATTTCCATGATAGGATAAGGTAAAAGGACTTGTGTTAGATGAATGATTTGGGATGGAGCATGGATGAGGAAACCAGATGTGGTTCGGGACCCTCTTGTGAGTTGATAGTGTCCTTACTTTTTGGGTTTAATTTTGACACTTGGAACATACTTTATCATGGAATGCCTATTTTTTGAGTTTTGATATTGTATTTCCAATTTTGATCATATTGTGATATTAGTATTTTAATGGTTATGTTATATCTATTGGCAATTATTATTTATTTTTTCTATTGAGATAGTTTAATAAATAAAGAATAGTATCCCCACTATCGACATTAGACCCTCACTACTAGTTGGCAGCTTCTGGCATATGGGGAGGCATGCTTACGGTCATATGACTGACTGTCTTAGGGAATAGGTGTGTGGTACTTGGGTTAAGACATTACAAAGTAGTATCAAAGAAGTTTTATTTTATTTTTCCTTTATCTTAATATTTTGTAAATGTAGATAGAAGAATTAAAAAAGTAGGATCTTGGTTTAGAGCTTGTTCATGGGAGTAATAACCCCATGTATGATGGTAAAAGAAAAGAACCCATTGTGGGATATATATTATTGATATTTTTTGTCACCGTTTATTCTATCTCACCTTGGGTGATGCACTTGTTTTATGATGTAATTATTGTTTCTATAATTTTATAGGATTTTACTAGTGTCCCTGTATGGAATGAGAGTTGAGTTTACATTCATCATTCTAGGAACTTAGGATTATTTTGTGACTTTCATCATCATAATAACATATGGAAAATGAGTATTGGATTAGTTTTTAAACATAAACTATTTTTCCTTCCTTGTGAAATTGAACTGAAAATGGTCCCTAATATGAAATTGAAAATTGTGAAATGATTAAAAAAGATAAATAAATGGGTGTATAATTTGAAACTTGAATAATTATAACGAGTTTACCCTTTTTTAACCATGACCTAGATTTAGGATGGTTAAGGTTTGTAATAACACCTCGGTTCTGACTGTGTGGAGGGGAAAGGGGGAAATGAATTTTTATGACTTATTTTAATTTCCCATAAATGGGTTACTGTTGTATTATGTGTACTAAGGTGAATGTTTGTAATTTTATAGATATTCCTCTACAATGGAACTAGTTGAGAGGATGATGAGGGGATATGGGTGGAGATGATCTACCAATAGTGGAACCTGAGGCACTGATAATGTCAAGTGAGGAAATTAGAGAGTAGTTTTTGTTGAAATTTACCCAGTTCATGTAATTTATAGAAAGATACCCAGGTAAGGTTTTGAAAAGCATGTATAACCTGATTAGGGTGTTTCATTTATAAAACCCTATGAATTTTACTGGTGATGGTGGACCTGAGGGGGACGAGTTCTAGATTGTTTCCATCGAGACTATACAAGACCATTTAGAGACTCATGTTGAGAAGAGGGCCAAGTTGGATTCTTATATGTTGTGAGGATCATTGATGTGCTGGTGGGATGTTCAAACCTAGATAGAGCATTCATATGAGATAGTTTGGAAGGAATTTTTGGAGAATTTATTGGTACACATTTATCTAGAGATGCTAACATAGGAGAGAGAATCCAAGTTCATGTGGTTGACTCAGGGGATCATGTTCATGATGGACTACATTGGTTGCTTTACAGAATTGTAACTCTTTACTACAGTGCTGGAGGGGATGATACAAGCATGAAAAGTTGTTTTCAAGATGGTATTAAATATGACATTAGGTACCATGATATCCTATTTCAGTAAAAGATGTTTTTTGAGGTAATGGATCATTTTCTTAGAGCTGAGGGGAACCAGAATGAGGCTTCTAGATAAAGGTAGATGGTTACTACCGGATGATCATGAGGTATGTCTACCAAGGATTGTAAGTGCCTCTATGAGAATGTTAGCCAAGGGATAACAGGAAGAGTGGATATGGGGAAGGATCAGTTAGTCATAATCTTACCCAAGTTATTCTCTACCAATGAGATAGGTCGGGAACACATTCGTAAAAATTTTCCCCGACCATCGATTGAGTGCCGAGATTACGATGGGATGGTAAATCTACAGTGGTTCTGTAGGAAATCATGACATATGATTAGTGATGGAGGAGATAGACAAAACTAAAGTGTGATAAGGGTATATTTTTTATCATATCAGTATGGAAGGTGTAGTTATACTGGCCGTGGTGGTATAGGCAGTGGGCATAGAGATTCTTGGAAAGAGTGCCCATATAAGAAGAGTGGTGTATATTAGGGGACTAAAATTGTATCAAAAGGAAGACGATCTAGATAGTTACATGAAATTTATCAAACACTTTTGAATAAAAATACTAGACCATAATAAATGAGAGGTACTATTCTTGTAGATTCTACATTATCTAGTGTCTTATTTGATATTGGTGCCTCTTATTCCTTTATATCCACACCACTTATGAATGGTTTGACCCTGGCAATGAAGTATAATTTTCTGTGGGATCTTTATATTCTTAATATGTTAGGATTTGACCTAATTTTGGGAATGGATTGGTTAGTATCATACCAATACCAATTTATTTTTAACGCAGTAGAGTTACTTTTAACATCTCTTAAGGTTTACAAAGACATTCATTGTGGAGAGTGGGACATCAAGGAGGGATATGTAGGGCCAGTTCATCAGCAACTGGGGGTTATCTCCACCCATGATTCTAGTCTATTGTTGGATGAAATAGGTGTGATGCATGATGTATTTACACCCATAGTGGGAAGGTTTCAATATGTGTTTCTTGAACAATTATCAGGGCTACCACAAGAGAGATATGTGGAATTAATAATTTAACTAATGTTAGGGGATGAACCAATTTCTATTCCACCCTACAAAATGGAACCAATAGAGCTTTAGGAGCTTAAGACTCAACTAGAAGAGTTAGAAGATAAAGGTTTTATCTATCAGAGTAGGTCTCCTTGGGGTTCTCTAGTTTTGTTTGATAATAAGGATAATGAGAATCTATTCTTATGTGTTGATTATCAGATGTTTAATGATATGACTATAAATAAACAATACCCTCTTCCACATATTGATGATCTTTTTGACCAGTTGAGGGGAGATTCTGTATTCTCGAATATTGACTTTAGATTGGGGTATCATTAGTTGAGAGTTTGACCTTATGATATAATGAGGAATAGATTCAGAAAAAGATATAGCGTTTTTGAGTTCTTAGTAATGTCATTTGGGTTCTCGAATGCACCATCAGTGTTTATGGCCTTGATAAACATAATATTCCATCTTTACTTGGACCATTTTGTGGTTATTTTCATGTATTGAATCTTGGTGTACTACAAGACTCATGATGATTATTCCCAACATCTTGACATCATCATAAGTTCTCTAAGAAAACATTAGCTATATGCCAATATATCTAAGTGTTAGTTTTGGATCACACTTTCTGGGGCACATCATCTTAGATAAAGGTGTGTCATTGGTCCCAAATAAGGTTAAGGAGGTTGTATCTTGGGAGCAGACTAAGAATATTTTTGATATCCTTATATTTTTAGGGTTAATAGGATATTATAAGAGGTGTATACAGGTCTTTTCACAATTGATAGCACCACTATTGATCTTGATCAAGAGGAATATAAAGTTTTAATAGAAGAAATAATATAATAATACCTTCCAGAAGATGAAGAATCATTTTACATCAGCACCAATCTTGATCCTACCTAAGTCAGGTGAGGAGTATATAATGCTTTTTTGACACTTCTATGGTCATAATTGGATAAGTGTTGATTTATGGAGATCAAGTTTTTTCATATGGGTCTCTATAGTTGAGGCCACATGAGTGGAACTACCCTACTAATGACCTTGAGTTAGCTGTAGTGGTCTATTATTTGAAGTGCTTGTGGAAATATTTGTTGGGAAAAAGTTTATTGTGTATATGGATCATAAGAGTTTTAGGTATATCTTTTCTCAATGAGATATGAATCTTTGAAAAAGGACATGGGTTGATTATAATCATTCATTTGATTTTGAGATAGCCTATACACACAAAAAGGGAAATAATGTTTCTAACACTCTAAGTAGGAAAAATCAGACTCATGAAGTTTAGGAGTCTAGTACAAAGTGAAAGATTATGACCATGATTTATGAGATGCAAGTTCTGGTTTAAGAGAGTCAAGACAAGATGACTCTCATATGAATTTTAGTGGAGTCTACACTCTCGAGGTGGATTAGAGATAGGAAGTATGAGGATATAGAATTTTTATCATTGAGGAAAAGCATTGAAGGTGGAGGGTCACCTTAATATTGGACCATAGATTAGGATGAGATCATATTTTTTAGGTATGGGGTTGGTGTACCTTTGAGTATGTGGGAGGATTTGATGTGATAATTTAATACCTCAAAGTGGGCAGTGCCTCTAGGTGTGACCAAAATTTACTGTGACCTATGATGATAGTTTTGGTGGTCGGGTATGAAAAAGGAGATAATAGGGTTTATGGAATGATGGTAGACTTTTTAGTAGGTTAAGGATAAGCATAAATGACCTGGTGGTTTTCTATAGCCATTCCCCATTTTGGAATGGAAGTGGTAATATGTTATTATGGATTATTTAGAAGGTCTCCTAAGGATTCCTTGAATGAATGAATCTATTTGGGTGATTTTGGAATGTTTAAAAAAGACACTTCATTTTTTTCCTATATGGGAGACTTTCTTGGTAGAGCAGCTATGATATTTGTATGTTTAGGAAATATCTCATCTGCACAGGGTGCCCAAAATATTATTTCAGACCATGACTCATGTTTTACTTTATGCTTCTAGTAGGTCTTACAAAAACACTTGGTACACAGGTTTTATTAAGTATGAAATTCAACCCATATAAATATGGGAAGTTAGAGCATACTATACAGGTGTTTGAGGATATTCTATGAGTGTGTGTTATTGACTTTGGTGGGTATTGAGAGAAGCACCTATATTTAGAGGAACTCTTCTATAATAATAGTTATCAGAAAATGATACATGTGGAACCACATGAGGAACTTTATGATAGGACATGCATATCACCTCTATGATAGATGGAGATAGGTGAGTCAGAGCTATTATGACTGAGTCTCATGCAAGAGATGTTAGAGCAAGGTAAGATTACTCAGAAGTGTATAGATAAGGCTCAGAGTAGAAAAAAGTCATATGTACATAGACATCGATGACCCCAAGAGTTTATAAAGGGTTATCGTGTACTCTTATAGGATTAATCTAGATTGGTTCACTATAGGATATAGAGGCCAGGAAAGCAGGAACCAAGGTTTGTTATATTATTTGAGATTGTAGACAGAACTAGGTAGGTGGCATACTGATTGGATCTTCAACAGAGCTATAGTTTTATTCATTATGTTTTCCATGTATCACAAATTTAGCGGTATCTCCTGACCCTTCTCATGTGATTGATGTAGATGATGTTTAGCTTGATACTGATGTATCCTTTGATGATAATCATACATGTGTGTTGGATCATAGTGATAAAGTGTTGTAGGGAAAGTCCATGATGATATTTTGAGTATTATGGCAACATAGGCGTGTTTAAGAGGAAACATGTGAGAGAGAAGAGGATATATGGGCTTAAGTGGCACAATATTTTTACATCAAAGTCATACATATTTTTGGGAGTACATCTCAAAGCTGAGCTATTATAAGGTGTGGAGATTATAAGATCCTGTTATCTTACCAGGTACACCCCTTTTGAGTTTCCTTCATTATAGGTTTGGAAATTGTTTGATTTTGGTTTGGAAGGAATTAGAGGTGGGTAGATCTTTTATGCAAAATATTTTTGTGCTAAAACATTGTATATAAAGAATTTAGACACTTTTTAATGACATTACCCATCATGTAATAGTTTAATTAGTATAAAATCACCCTAGGAATCAATTTTTTTGGAGCAAACCATTAAAAAAAATTACACGACATGTAATGGAATTACATGCTATGTAATTATCTTAGAAAAAAATTAAAAAGTTCACTACGGTTCATTTTGGTTTATTTTCCTTTTTGTAACCTTCCTCTTCCAACCCTAGGGTGACTCTTAGCAGATTTGAAGTTATTTCTTCATCTATAATCATTACGTATCGGTAGTTGATAACTGGTAAGTAATTTTTTCTTTCATTCCCTTCTATTCCACCTTCTTCCAATGAAGTGGTGGAACCTTTGATAGTTGTGGGTTTGGGGGTTGATCTTGATCCTAGGTTTTGGTCTAGATCACTTCTTCCATTGTTGATTCGACCATCCCACATAAATTAGGGTTTTCTATTGGTGGGCGTTTTTTTAAATTTTTTTGTAGGTGGAATATTATTCACATTTTGATGTCTTGATTTTAATTGCATGTATTTAATTGTATAATTTCATTTGGATGATTAATAAATGAGTTTCCAAATTAGAATTAATTAATTTGATAGATTAATTAATTAATGAATTGTGAAATCAAGTATAATGGTATTGGGTGTATTGATTAATGAATTGTGGAATTAATTAAGTGATATTTTTGTGATGACAAAATTGATTAAATCAATTAATTAGTTGTTCAATTAATTAATGGAATGGAAAAAATCAATTAATTATTGAATTTATTGAAGTGATTTACATGATTAATTAATTTTTGAATTAATTAAATGAATTGATGTAATCAATGAATAGATAAATTAATTTATAGGATTGTCCTGATTAATTAAATATTGAATTTATTAGTGGAATTGATGTAATTAATTAATTTATGAATTAATTAATTTACTGATGTAATTATGAAATTTTTTTATTTGATTAATTAATTTATGAATTAATTAATGTGATATTTTTACACATGTGAAATTTTGATATTGTGATATACATGTTAAATGTGTGTGGGATAGGGACTGAGGCACCAAATACCCATATGTGTTAAATATGTGTAGGATAGGGATTGAGGATCCAAATACCCATATGTGCTAATTTTTTGTGGGATAGGGTTTGAGGATCCAAATTCCCATATGAGATTGTGAGTTTGGGATAGGAAACAAGTCTCCAAATACCCATCTAACATTGAGGTGTAGGACAAGGACTAAGGCTCCAAATACCCATGGGTTGTTAGACATGACATTCTTCTCCCACGAGTTGGCATTGGAATATGGTTTCAATTGGTTGTGATGTGAAATGATATGATGAATAGTAACATGCAATTCAAATATAAGATATTCCTTGGGGATAGTTCAGACTCTACCATGGGCCGAAACAAGTATTGAGGTTCAGGTGTCTTAGGGAGCCAGTGGTTTTTGTGGTAAAAAACAACAGTAATTGAATAAATGTAACCTGTTTAATTTATTTATTTTATTTTTTTAATACAAATGCATATTATTTTATAGAATAGATATATTTTTAGAAGTCGTTGGTGGTGGATTATTGAGTTTTACTGACACCATATTTGGGCTACCTAATTGGTACCTAAATAGAATTCATGTTTTCAGAACTGGATAAGGGAAAAGGCCCTAGGTTAGATCACAGATTTGGGATCAATCATAGATTATAGAACCATACATGGTTTATGATTCACATGGGAGTTGAAAGTGTCTTTAATTTTGGGGTTTCATTGGGACACTTGGCATGTAATTTAGCATGGAAAGTCTACTTTTTATTTTTGATATTCTATTTCCAGTTTTGGTCATCTTGTGATACTAGTATTCTCCTTGTTATATTAAACATATTGGTTATTTTTATTTATTTATTATTTTGAGATACATTGATAAGAGGGTATAGTCTCCACACTGTTGACATTAGAACCTCGATACTAGTTAGCAACCTGTGCAATATAGGGAGGTGGGATTTAGGTTATGAGAATGACCAACTCGGGGAACCAATGTGTGGATCCCTGGTCTAGATATTACATCACATGATGGTTGGGTTCTAAAAAGACCATCATTATATGAGGGTATTGATTATTGATAATAGAAAACCCAGATGTAATATTATCTAAAACAACTAAGTATTGATCATTATAGAACAATGGAAAGACCCTACAAACTTCTTAAGGATGATCCTAGTTTTCTTAATAGCGATGCTTCTCTAAAATATATGCTTAAGTATAAAATCCTGAATATACTTTATTGTTCCATAAAACAAAATGTGTATAGTCTAATTTTATCCTATAAAAAATCTCATGATATATAGATAATTTGAAAAATGATTCATTATGGTTATGAAAAATTGATTAGAAATACATTATGTATATTAAGGGTTGAATATCAAGATTTTAATATGGTATAAAATGAAACTATAAACCAAATACATCAATGATTTACAAGTAGTAAATGGTATTGATTATTTAGGATAAGCTTTAGATAATACCATTTTTTTTAAAAGAGTGTTGAGATATTTAACAAATAAATGGAATGATATAAATGTTGTTATTGATGAATGTAAAAATTTCAAAGAATGTACTCCTGATGAATTTATTGAATAATATTAATGAATGAGAATGTCTAAAAATAAAAGGAGGTTATTTCAAGTAAAAAATTAATGTTAATACTCACTCCTATGATTCATAACTAAATTTAAGTGAAAGATAATAAGTTTATTAAGCATCCAAATGAATATATAGATGAAATTTAGGATACATGAGAAGGCATAAAATATGTTATTCTTGAGATGATCAAAATGGAAGAAAGAAATGAAAAAATTATTTATAATAAAACTATATAAATAATATATTTTGAATTAATAATAAAATATTATATAAAAATTTAATTTTCAAATATAAAAGGAAACAACAAGAAGACAAATAAAAGGGAGAAGAGAGATCTTGCAGCTAGTTGAAGCTGTATCAAGGACTCAGATTCCAGCAACTAATCTAAAACTGAAATGGAGTTGGAATATTTGTGTCTCATGACTTATATAAATTAATTAAATTATTATAATTCATATTATATTGATTTTGATTCTAATTATCCTACTTTCAACGACTTATAAATGTAATTTAATAATCAAATAGGGATGTTATTAAATTTAAAGAATTGTAAAAATAAAATAATAAAAATAATAAAAAAATGCTGAAGAGAAAAAGTCCCTTTATCAAAAAATCAAGAAACAAAATGAAGAAAATAAAAAATAGAATGATTTTTTTCTATGAAAAATGATTTCAAAAGATGATAATTGAACATTGATTTAGAAGAAAAAGATAAACTTAAAAATAAAGTGGAAAGATAAAAGAAGAATATGTCTACTTTTTTTCAATATAGAGAAATCTATGATAAAAATATGTATATGAAAAAATTAATAAAAAATAGGTATTAGATATTATAATTAGTTACAAAATATGTATAAGAGTTTATATTTATAACTTTATCAAGGAATTTATTAAACTATCACATATTTTATATGTAAAGTGAAAGTACACTGTACATGTGAATGTATATGTAAATATCTAAAATATCTTGTTCATCCTAAAAAATTCATTTCAAAATTAACATCTTCAATATTACCAAGAAATACATGTTTGAAATCAATTTTGTTTCTTTAAAAATGTTTTTTCTAATTTGATTGGACCAAACTTTACATGGGCACCAAAAATCACATAAACCCAACTTTTTAGGAAATACGTTTTGAAATTTTCAAGAATGAGACATTGTACATGGATAGTGTATTTAAAAAATATATAGGAGACACATAAAACTTTTTATTATTCAATATATGTTAAGGAGGTAATACATCTTTTGGTAAAAACTCAAAAGTAAAGGTAAATGGATTTGGAGAAGCATGTATCTTTAAATCTACAATTATCTTTAAGTATTATATATTGATATTTTAGAACAAAATTTTATTATTATTTCATAGTTATTTTATTATTGAATGATTTTTAAGTAACAAAATGAAACAAAATTATTTTTAAAGATGAATCTGTTTTGTTTTATGAAAAAAATAAAGATACCCTTTATTAAATCATCTTTTCTAAACTAATAGATAAAAATGTTAAGTGTTTAAATTATTTAAAATTAAACAACATTACATGTAATATAAGGCTCATACATAAAATTTTATCATTTCTATACAATTTTTTATAGAATTGAAATTTTTTATAGATTTATAAGATAAAACATTATAAAAACTATGTTTTTGATTCATTCATGAGAGATGAAAAACATTGAGAGACCTTCATATTCGTAAATGAAGTTAAAACAAAAAATCCTTTACAAATTATTCATTTTAAAATATTTGGTCTTGTAAAAAATTATATATGGTAGGAAATATGTTTTTGTTATTATATACATCATTAGTATGTTTACATTGGTTTATTTCATTGATCATAAATCAAAAACCAAATATAATTTTATTACTTATTGTAAATTTGTTGAAAATCAAAAATATATATTTAATTTTATCTATTATAGGTGATTGAGATGAAGATTTTTTAAATCTATAATTGGTGAAGTTTAATGACGAAAATAATTATTTTCATAAATTTTCATCTCCTAGATCACCATAAGAAAATGGTGTTATTGAAATAAGAAATATTTATTTATAAGAAATTTATAAAACCATGTTAAATGAATATGAAAAACCTAAACTATTTAGGAATAATATATAAATCCATATTTTTTCATTTAAAATTTAAGATCTATTCAAAAATTACCTTATGAACATTGGAAAGGTTGAAAACCTAAAGTAGATTATGAAAAGAATTTATCCTTAATAACAAATATTCATTAGAAAAATTCAATGCTATATTTGATGAAGAATACATGAAGGGTATTCAATTGTTATTAAATAATATAGATATTATAATGAAATATATTTTGTTTTTAATAATATATTCTTTTTAAATTTAATGATAATGAATTAACTAATAAGGATAATGATTTAGATCATATGGTAGAATATTTTATAGATTTTTACTCTAGTGAAGATACAACTCACAATGAAAATACACATTTTGAGGGGTACCTTAAGCCTCGTGAAATGTTTTGAAAGTCACATAAAGATTATTCTATAGATAGAATAATTGGATCTTTTGATTCTATAGTAAAAACCAGAAATTAAATGATATTTTTTTTGTGCTTATAAAGCTTCAATTTTTGATTTTTTTTCTAAAATAATTTTCTAAAGATTTAATTAAGTCTAATTGGATTATATATATGGAATAAGGTTTTAATTGTTTTTCTATATTTTTTTGAAATTTAGTTAAACAACTAAAATATGTACAAGTTATTAGTACTAATTGGATTTATAAAAACCAATTTGATAAATCTGAAAAACATTATAAGAAATAAGCCTAGATTGGTTACTCAGGGTTATTTATAATAAGAATGTATAGACTGTGATAGTAATGATACATTATAATCATGATTAGAATCTATTAGTTTTTTATATGAAAGTCTATCTTAGTTTTTTTGGAAGGAAGTGATTTTTAAAATGTAAGGGTGATCCCACTTTATTTATTAAGAATAAATCAAAATAATTTTTTTTCACATATATTTTGATTATATTATTTTTTTATTCTTAAATAAAAAGTACTTGTAAAGTATTTTCAAATTTTATGACTTATGAATTTGATAAGAGACTTATAGGATAATTGAAATTATTTCCTGTACTTCAAATATTTGAAATAAATGATATAATTGTTCTTAATAAATTCATGTATTATAATTAATGGATCAAATGATTTGTACAAGATTCAAGTAAAAGTTTAAATACAAATTTTTATTATTCATGTAAACAATATTTTTATGTTTCTAGAAAATCAGTATATAATGAAATTTTTAAATGAATGATTTATATTTTAATGTATTTAATTTCTTCTAGAAGATATTTTATGTTTATTGTATTCTTATATGTTAAAATTTAAATCTAACCCTAGGTAAATACATTTTAATGCTTCTAAAATGATTATTAAATTTGATAAAGTTTCTTTAAAACTTGGATTATTTAATCTGGTAGGACTACTTTTGATTTAAAAATCTATTTTAATTAAGATTTTGGAGGATTTAAAATTGACATAAAAAGTATAAATGGATTATTTAATTTTCATAGAAAAAATTTAGTGTCTTTGAGTTTAAGAAAACCAATTTTTATTGATCATTACAAAACTAAAAAAATATATGTCTACAATAAGTTGTTGCTTACAATCCTTATTCATTTAACAAAAATTAATTTATTTTAATTTCTAATTTAATAGGTTTCCTATTTTTTGTGTGATCTCATTAGATATTGATATTTCTAAGAATCCCATGCAACATTTCAAAATTAAGAATATTGAAGTTTTATGTAATTTAATTTTTGATCTTGTTTGAAAGGTTAAAATAAACTTGTAACATGTTCTAACTAATTATACACAAGAAAATACCATTACTAAACATTTGGTTTTATCTAATTTTGAGAAAATTGTACCTGAACTTGGTATGATGGAAATTTAATTTAATTTATTTATATTTAGGACGAGTATAAAGTTTTTTCCTATTTATGGATCACATGATTTTACATTGATTTCAAGGTCCTTCTTGAAGGTTAAAATTACCTAACCATTAGAATACCACTTCACGTCTACTCTATTAGTTTAGAATTTATCATTATTGTGATCTGATGTTAGCTTTGGTTAGTGTAAATTCTTAATATCCTTTTATTTTATGGTTTATTAACATGAAAATAAATCTATTTTTAATTACTTACAACAAGAATTGAAAATTTATTTTTTATCATTTGGATTAATAGAATATACATTAATAGTAGGTCACTAAATATTGCATTTCATATTATTATATGGTTTCACGAATATCTTATTTGTTTTCATGGTTCTTTGAATATTTTAAAGTCTTACACAAGAATTATTTCTAAATATGGAATCCAAAATATTCTCACAAAATTATATTTATTCAAGTGGAAGTAGAAAAAATTAAAATATAGATTTCTTATTTTGTTGTGACATTCATTTTAGTTGGTATTTATCTTTTTTATGCATGGAATTAAGGGGATCTATCATATTTTAAATCTTCTTACACCATTATGAATTATCCTGAACATTTAATTTTTTCTTAAGTATACTACAACTAAAATGATTTTAATTATGTTTTTATATTTGATTAAAAAAAGTAGAAAATTTAAAATGATTTTTAATATTTTTTTATTAATTATAAATGGGTAGAACTTATTTGTACTTATTTTCAGTTTTGTAATTATTAAAAAGAGAATGATAGTTGTAGTGGATCCTATCCACTTAATTTATTTTTTTTATAATTAAAAAATCCTCATTTTATTCCTTCAAACATGAGTAAAGGAAAATATTTTAGGTTTGTACTAATTATAGAATAAATTAATGATGATTAATCTTCATTTATTATTAATCATTATTTTTTTTATTATATTTGGTTAATTTTTTGTTTTTTCTTATTATTTATTTTTGAATTTTTTCTAAGACCTATACTCTATGATGTTCAATCTATATACCATACAAGATAGAATTTTGGTAATGTATTATACATTATGACAACTAGGTTTTACCCTTAAAGGGTGATTTTTGGCTGAGTATTTTACCTTATGAAAATTTTGTTTTACTAAAAGAAGGCGATTTTGGGATTAGTATTCTAACAGCCAAAAAATTCTAAAAGAGTAACTTTTATTCCATAGTGTGTATGAAACGAAAAACCAAACATTGAAATTAATATAACCTCTCAAGAATTTATGGAATATTTAATATCTTAAATAAATTTTATATATTATCTAGCTTACGATGCATGCAATACGAAGTTTTCTTACATCGCACGCAACAAAGACTTTCTTCGATAGCTTTTATTTCATGTAAGATTGAGTTTTACCGAACAAAAATATATTATTAAAATATTATTATTCAATATAATAAGATATAACCATGAAGTTAAATTAAAAGTTATCAAAAAGAATAAATAAAATTTTAATATATATGATTGAATTAATTTTTTACTAATTGATGAGAAATTGATAAAAGAACCAATTGAATATAATGGGACATTTTTATAAAAAATATTATTATGTGCTAAAGGTATTTTATCATAATATATTCAATTAATTACTATTATTGAATGACATTAATGATATATATATATATATATTATTAAATCAAATATTTTTGACATTCATCCAACTGATTTGATATGCATGAGATAAGAATAAATCCAGTATTTTTCTTAAATATAGTATTTTTATATAAATGAAATTTTTTCACCTTTTATTACAAACCCTATTTTAAAACTAAATTTAGAAAATTTTATAAATTTTATATGTCAAAATAAAATTAATTTTTGAAATAGGAACATAAAAATTATCTTAGGGTTAATTTTTGGTATTTTTCTTTGAAATTTCATTTTTTGATGAATAATGAAAAATAATGAATTTTAATTGAAAATTACTTATTCATATAATTAATTTAAAAGGATAAATTATATTTTAAATTGGTTTTAAAATCAAACTAAATAAATAAAAAATCAATTAATTTTATTTGGGTAATTGGAATCAATTTCAATTTGAAATTGGATAAAAAATTTAGCAAACATTTGAGCATTTTTTACTTTAAAAACCGGTATTATCGTTCCATATATGGGGTTAATTTTAAATTAAATTATTCCAATTATAAGATTGGAATTTTGGAAATAAATTTAGTATTTGGAATTAAAAAAAATTATAATTTATAATATGGTCAACTTTGTTATTGACCAAAAACAATAGTGAAAGTAATTAAAATTAATTACTACAATGGAAAGAACAATTAGCTTAACAAGGGACTAAACCTTAAACATAAGGGTCGGCATGACCAATTTTTTTTCCAAAATCCATTTTATGGAAATGTTTATACCATATACTACCTTTTCTATTTTTTTCATTATTGGAGGCACATGATGTAAGGGAGACCTCTCAATAGTGTTTACCATTTTATATTTATAGGAATGTAAATCCTCCTCCACTATAAGAAGACAGTCACCCCTATCATTTATTCACAAATAGCAATCCCTTAAGCTCATAAAATTACTACCCAAATAATATCCAAACTTACCTACCCTCACCCTAGATCCTAACTTTGGTCATAAATAAAACTAAGCAGGTTATTTGGTATAAACCAAAAAAAGTTACCTGAATAAGAGGTAACTCTCTTCAATAATAATTTTTGTTTCATTTACTTGTCCACCCCATAAATTATTTTTATATAATGCTTATATAAGAAGATCATTATCTTTAATACACATATATTTTCTTATGCTAATATTTATACCTACACTTTCAGACACATCCATCATATGTGATGTGCAATCATCATTCGTGTGTACAATGAACTACCACCTCACAAACCAACATCATTTGTTCTTCTATTTACCACCTTTAATGGTTGTAAATAATGATGTATTTATAGTTTATATATGAAATATATGATATTTATAATTTATTTATGCTTATTTAATTTTTATATATACATACCATTATGATTTCCATTTTGCAATATCACTATCTTTTTTAATTGTTAACTTTCTCTTGAAACAATCACTTCCTTATGATTATTTTTATTGTGAATTAAATTTATCTTAAATAAAAATATTATCATGCAATAGATATTATTATTTATTAAACCATATAAAATTTCTATATGTAGTTTCCACTTTTATAGTTATTTGATTAACTGGGGAATTATTAATAAATCTATATATTTCATTCAACAAAAATATTTGATAAGGCACATTGTTCATGAATTTTATAGATTAATAGATATATGAGTAATGATTTATATAGATATTACATGGGTGGGTCCTGGTTATAGATAGACTCTTTATGCATTAGTAGTCTCATGGAACAATTCAGTTGGCTAGAATTTGTGGGGTTTTCACCAAGTATGTTATAAATCATCCTGTAAAAGGTCTTGACGGTAATGGTACCATGTACATAATAAAAAAGACATTTAATAATTAAGAATATCCTTCATTTAGATTCAGTTATTTTTATCCATAATATTTTCACTATGAAAAAAATATGGATGTATTTTACTCTTAGTTTATTAATTAAATTGCATGGTTTTCAATTATTTACCTTTCCATATTGATTATGCATTATCCAGTTATTTTAAATGGAATATGTATTCAGTTATTCACCTTTCCATATTGTTTATTCACTCCCTCTAATTTTATTAATTACATGGTATGTTTGTTCATTTATTTACCCAACAACATTGACTATTCTCATTGATTCATTATTGTTTCCATTATACTGAACCCTTACTGAGCATTTTATCTCACCCTTATTTTTTATGCTCCCCATGAATCCAAGAAGTGTACTAAGAAAGATATAAAAGATATTCTAGATTGAATAATGTTATTATATAATTTTTTTGTTGTTGTAATTAGTGTATTCATCTGTAATACAAGAATCATGTATGTATCTTATTTACTAATAATACTAAACTATTCCATCATTCGGAATCTGATTCTTTATAATCGTGAAAATTTCATAGTAGTAGACACTGGCTTTGGGATTTTTGGGGTTAGGGCACTATATTTGATATCAGAGGAAGTTTAGTAGAAACCTTAGAAAATAGATTTAGGAAAACATAGATTAGGGAACATAACCCTAAGATAAACTTTAAGCATAAGTATAGAATAACATCATAATGTTTGAGTTAGATAAATAATAGGTGTTTTTCCTAGAAATACATCCTTGTAGGGACTCTACAAGTGGATGTGGTTCTAGAACATATGTAGCTAGTGGAAAATTCTCTAAAAAGGCACATCAGGACTAACTTGAGTGTAACCTGGTACATGACAATAGGCTTTACTGTGCACCTAGTTTGACACTCCCAGGGGATATGCTTAAGATAATTCAATTTTTATTTACAAATTATTATAAAGGATTTTAATAGATAATGAAAATGAATGGGTGAGGTTAAAACGTAGACCAAGGAAGGACCAATGTTGAAATAAAATAGAGGAATTATTTATATATTCACGTTGTATTGAAATATTTATTTAAAAGGCTACTTAGTGATTAACATTATTTCAAGGATTTCCATCACATTTTTTGGGAACGACATAGGAATTATATTAATGTAGTCTAGAAAAAAACAATAGGCATGTAGGGTGATAACCCATTGAAACTGGTGAAGTAGTGGGGCTTGAACCCATGACCAAAGGATGACAAGTGTTTTGTGCCTACCACTAGCTTACGTGATGTCCTGGTATATGTGTCATTATTTTTAGTTAAACAATTTGACGAATAAATATTAATGATGAACCAAAATTATTAGTTTTTAGGTTTAGATATATTTGTATTAAACATATTAGTTCTGGAAAATAGTTATAAATAAATATAAAGACCTGTTTTATAGATATTATGATCTTTTAAAAGAAAAATTTGTTGCTTCAAGTATATAAATTCTTTTTTGGATATTAATTTCTTAGAGTAAAGGGATGAATTTGAAATTTCTATAAGCAAAACCAAAATTTATAATTTTGTTTATATAAATATACTAATTAAATATATTTTCATATATTTTAGGAAGTAAAATAATTATTCAACATTAAGAAAATGATCTTAAATTAAAATTTTATCTTAATACCATGATTATTTTTGAATCGATGGCCTTTTAAATAATCATAAATTTATGATTTTGTGGCCCTTAAATTCCCGTTGATCATTCAATTGTTTTTTTATTAATGACCTAAATCATGCCGATAAATGTTTACTCTTCTCTTCTATGCATATATCTCCACTTTCCACTAATGTTCTCTTATATAGAGACCCAGTCATATGTTATTCCATTTGGCCTTTGTAATTCTGATTTTCTCTTATAAATATGATATTTTATTAAAACTTCTCATGATGTGGGATTTAAACAAAATAATTTTCAAGTATCAAAACCTATGTTTTTTATATCGCGTTTAAATTATGAGGATTCAATTTATTTAAGGTGGGGGAGAATGTAACACTCTAATAATTTTAAAAGTGTAACTTTTATTTGATATCATGTATGACATGAAACACCAAATATAGAAATGAATATAACCTTTAGATACTTTATGGAATAATTAATATTTTAATGAAATATAATAAATTCTATAGCTTTCAATGAACACAACACTGATTTTTATTACATCGCACGTAACATAGAATCTCTTTGATTGCTTGTGTTGCACGTAAAATTGAGTTTTACCGAAAAAAATATATTATTAAAATATTATTATTTAATATCATAAGATATAACACAGTTGTTAAATTAGCAGTTATGAAAAGGATTAACTAACATATGAATATATATTATTGAATTCATTTGTTACCAATTAATTATAAATTAATATAAGAACCAATTGAATATAAAGTGTATGTTTTTATAAAAATTATTATTATGCGCCAAAGGTGTTTTATCATATTAAATTAAATTAAATTAATTATAATTATTGAATGATATAAATGAAATATATATATATATATTATTAAATAAAATATTTTTTATATTCATCCAATAAATTTTATAGGTATAAGATAATAATAAATCCAATTTTACACTTCAAAATTGTATTTTTCTAGAAAGGAAATTATTTCATCTTTTAAGGGCGTACATATTTTAAAACTAAATTCTGAAAACATTATATGTAAAAAGAAAATTAATTTGTTAAATAAGAACATAAAAATTATCTTGGGGTTCATTTTTGGTATTTTTCTTTGAAGTTTCATTTATTGATGAATAGTGAAAAATACAGAATTTTAATTGAAAAATGCTTCTTCGTCTAATTTATTTTTAAAGATAAATTATATTTTAAAATGGATTTAAAGTAAAATTATATCTATTATTAATCAATTAACGTATTTTAGGTCATTTTAATCAATATCTCTTTGAAATTGGACAGAAAAAAAATGAAAACTTTTGAACATTTTTATTTAAAAAACCCACATTGTCATCCCATCTGTAGGATTAATTTTAAAATAATTTTTTCCACTTCTATTATTGGAATTTGGAAATATAGATTTTATATTTTGAATTAGAATAATTTCTAATTTATAAAAATGGAAAATTAGTTTTTTTATAAAAAATATCTGTGAAAGTAATTTAAAGTAATTACAACAATTAAAAGAAGAATTAACTCAACCAGGGATTAAACCATAAACTTAAGGTCCAAAATGACCAATACACTTGTACAAAATCCATTGGATGGAAATATTTTTCCCATATCCTCTATCTTGTTGAATTTGGATCATTATTTTTGGAACATTATGTAAATGATACCTCTCAATAGTGTTTACCTTTTTATGTTTACAATAATGCCATTCATCCTCCACAATAAAAAGGAAATTATCCTGCCATTTATTCTCAACTCTCAATACCTTTTTCTCGTCCAAAAACATCAAAAATAAGTTCAAAAAATCCCTAAAATCACCATATAATTCTCACTTTAGTCAGAAATCAAACTACAAAAGTGTTTTGTTATAAACCAAAAGGAGTTACCTGAATAAGAGGTAAATCTCTTCAATAATCACTTTTATTTCACACCCATTAAATTATTTTTAAATCATTATTATATAATAACATTAGTATCTTAAATATACTAAGATGTTTTTTTCTAATATTTTGTCCTGAAAATTTCACACACATCCATCAAATGGGATACACAATCATTGTTCATGTGTACAATGAACTACCACCTCACGAACTGAGGTCGTTCGTTCTCCCATTTGCCACCTTTCAAGGTTTGAAATAATGATGAATTTATAGTATATATATGATATATATAATATTTATAATTTATTTATTTTTATTTAATTTTTATATATCACATAACAATATGATTTCCATTTTTTTGGAATATGATAATTTTATTTGTGGACGTGTGGACTACCGCCTCCTCAAAGCGATGTGATTTGTTTACACTATATATGAAATATATTAAGGGATATTTTGATGAACCTATATTAAATATATGAAATAAATATGGTACATTAATAATAATTTTAAATATACCTAAATATCATTTACTTTTCATTCTTTTAAATATGACAATGAAATGGAAGTAGTGTTCATGCTTATGTATGACCTACCATCTCCATAAACAATGTATTTCATTTCCTATCTCCAAATATTATGGATTATTATAAATACATATATAATGAATATATATGATAATTAAATCATAGTTTAAATTCTTGAGATGATGAAATCAGGATTGATGTAAGAAAATTAAAATAATAAGTCAAAACATACTCGAAAAACTAGAAAATTAGTACCTAAAATAGTAAAGATAATGAAGGATTATTAAAAAATAGGTAATAATATATTATAAGAAGATATTATATTATATTATGAACATGAATATGGCTATTTTATAAGTTATTTACATTGTTAAAATCATTATACCAGAGGTTAAAGGATGTTCACCCTAAATTAAACCTAACGTAAGGGATTTCATCTCAATTTACATTCAGTTGACACTTTTTTGTTATTATATACCAATTAACTTTAATGTGTTGTATATATTTCCATGGTGTCATTTAATATCATTATTCACTCATAATTCATTGTATTTTAAGTTTCACTTTGATCTATATCATCCAAGGAGTTTTAATTGAAAATTACCATGTTGTAAAAGTTATCTTTGCAATTTCACTTTTTTTTATTTTTAAATTTATTTTGAAACAATCACTTACTTATGATAATTTTTATATTGAATTTCATTTATCTTAAATATAAATATTCTCATAAAATGTATATTAATATTTCTTAAACTATATACCATTTTTACATACGATGTTCACTTTGATAGTTATTTGATTAATTGGGGATTTATTTGTCACACCCTAACCTTGGAATTGAAATTATTTTAACTAATTATTTATTTTTCAGCCTCAGTTATGATTTTAGGTAGTTGGAGAGACAAATTTTAAATTTTTGTAATATTTTTAACTATTGTGCGATTAGTCTGCACAGTTAATAGTAACGGTTCGGTGCCCATGTGGGTGCCCATGTGGGGTAGTGGTGTGGAACACGTCTTACACATGGTCTATCAAACTGTATGAAAAGCATGAGAAATTGACCTATAAAATGAAAAATATGAATTGCATGGTCAACATACAGTTTTTTAAACCGTGCGGCCACACCATGCATGTGCCACTCTTTTCCAATAGGGTGTGCACTGTTGGCGCAAGGTCTGGTAGACCATGAGGCCAAACTGTTCGGCCTGACTTGTGTTAAAAAATATAATAAAAAAATAAAAATTAAATGAAAATAAATTGTATATAAATGAAAAATAAAAATAAATTAATGTTTTGATAATAATAATAATAATAATATATTTATTATGATGATGATTATTAGTATTATTATTTATTTCCTTATTTCTTTTATTACACTTTTTTATTTATCTTACCTCTTATTCCCCTTATGTGTCACACGAGGTGAACCTCCCCCTCCCATGTCTGCACAACTACCTCCCGCTCAGCCTCCTCTCCATTCGATGACCTCCTTCAGTTTCTTCCGGAATATCACTCGGTCCTTCGAGGTAAGACCATCTTCCCTCATCTCTTCCAGCAATTTTGGTGTTTTCCCTCCCCTGTAACCCTATTCCACTCGGAAAAACCCTAGGTCATGTGTTAATTTGATTTTTTTGTTTTTTCCTTAAATGTTAGGTTATGCGATGGGTCTCTCAGGTTGACCTTTTTTGTGTTCGGACCTCCTCTGCCGATGGAGAAGACGATTGGTTTATTCCATCTTTCAATAACTACCTAGGGTAAAGGTTTTCTTACATTGTATTGTTAATCACCTTTCTTTTGTCCCTTTGGTGATTTAGGCATCATAATTTTTTTATACTGTTTAGTGGAACCTTTAAGGGTTTCACTCACATACATAGGTACATGTATATATATATATCCATTATACACATGCCCTCATAGAGAGGGGAAAATGTACATTGGGTTAAGGGATATATATATATATATATATATATATATATATATTTATGTGCATGATAGTGTGGGTAGATCTTTGTAAAATGATTTAAGAGACAAAGTATTTTGGCTTGGTCCGTTCCTTTTTGTGGTAGGTTCCATATACCCGCACATTTAATTTGAATTCCCTAATTGCTTAAAATTTTAAAAGTGTGTTTATATAGTAAAGTGATATACATATATATATATATATATATAAATATCCATGTGTTTGGTAAAATTTATTTCTCCTCTTGGAATTGGTTTCTAATTTATTTACATAAATTTTCTAAGCCTGTTTACAAGTTTCTTTTAAATGTGATGTATCCAAAGTGTTTTAGAAATGTTTTCTAAAATATTCCTATATTTGGAAGTGTATTTCTTGTAATTTAAAGTCTTTGGTTAAATTTTTTATATAAAACATGGATTGTTTGACACATTTAAGTGTATTTTGGAAATTAAACGATATAGAGTCTCATTTGACACCTTTTTCATGTGTTGTGTGTTTGAACCTAGATTTGGGAATGGATTTGAAAAGTTAACTTGTTTTGAAAAATGTAATAGCTTGGTTGGTACCATGAGTTGTTTTGGAAAATGGTTTGAAACTCTTGTAATGTGAGGCCTGGTTGGTATTTAATAATGATTCTGAAAGAAATGACTTTTTATGTGACTTGTGATTCTTTTATTATATCTTGAGACCAATGGAACTTTGATTGATATCCTCTTTAGTGTATTATGCATGAGAACACTATTGGTTGTGGTTATTATACCACGTTCCACCAAGTGTTGTTATCATCATCATCATCATCATCATCATCATCATCATCATAATCATCATCATCATCATCATCATCATCATCATCATCATTATTATTATTATTATTGTTACCATGGGATTCATCAGCATCAACTTGAGGGTTGAGTGATGGTTACTTATCAACCCCGATTAGATGGGTTCGTACTCCATAGATTAGTTGAGAGTCCAGGTGGGTTGTGCCAATGGATTGTCTTGTTTAGAGTGGATTTTTGGTTATAGACAATGGAACATCACCATACACTAAAAGGTGAGTCTAAATTGATAACATCCAGGGATTTCTTCTAGAGATGTTTAGTAAATCCCTATGATTACATATTTTTATATTCCCATTCCTTATTGTGGTATTTTTGATCAATCAATCCTATAAAAACCCATAATTTCTCATATTAAAACACTTGTTTCAGCACTAGTTGTATTTTAAAGAAATTTTCTATATTGACTTGCATGATTTGGAAATTATTTTGGAAAATGTAATGAATAGTGATTTTTCTTAAAAATTGAAGTCTGTTACTTGTTTTTGTAAAAGAATGGAAAATCTTATTTTCATATATATATATATATATATATATATAAATATCCTATTTTCATACTATCATGGATGTGTTCCACTTAAAGGAGGGACATAAGAATTGTTTATCTTTGACATCCCTACTGAGCATTTTGGTGCTCACACCTACTTTATCTTTTAAAATTTAGGTTCTTCTAGTTTTGGATCGCTCCTAGAGTGAGTGTGGTCCTATAGTTAGTGGTGACCCATGAGTTCACTTGGAAGTACGTTTGGTCATTTATTTTTGTTCTTTTTCTACTATTCATTTTCTCTATTTTATTCTTTTTTCTTTATTTGTAATTTTTTTGATGGTCCAAATCATTCCCAATTGTTTTACTTTGATGTCTGACACTAGTTTCCAGCCTAGGGGGATCAAAAACTCCTCTTGGTCCATGTTTCAGGCAGACTCGGGTGACCAGTTAGGGGTTAACCCAGGTTGTTTCATGAAAAAATGGCATCAGAGCAGACCCTTTGTTATTCGGGATGACAAGTAGACTGAAGATAGAATTTTGAAGGCTCATGAGGTAGGTCATGGGTTGGGGATTGATCACCACCACTCATGATCAGACCTCAGTCACTAGGGGTAGTTGGGTTTCAAGTCTTTATTATTGGTTTTGATATATACTATTGGAATTTTTTTAGTTTGAGTAGATTGTGTATGTTGGTAAATGGAAGTGGAAGTGATCTGGTGTTATACGATGAGCTTACATGGTGTAGAGAACCTTGTGAAGATCATGTGCATAGTTTAATATACATCTAGTGGTTGGTTCATTCTCTGTACATAGTCTGCTAATCCATGATCCCGAGTTATGCATGACCACTAGTTTCCTATTTTAGTTATTTTTCCATGGATGATGCTTTGGTCTAATTTTGGAAGGTGTGAACTTAAATTGGTTTTGGGGTGCTTCCTCAAGTTATAAAATGAGGCTTTATTTTCAAAAGTTAGATTTATAAATTGAATAGTATTACGTTTTTTAAAATGGAAGGTAAATTTATTTTAATTTTAAAAGGTTTCATAAAATTTTAATTAAGAATTAAGTTGGAAATGTTTGGTTTTTGATGGAATAATGTTAAGTATATCCATTAGTATTCCTTATGGAAGTTAACATGTGTGTGTGTGTGTGTTTCTGAAAATTGCACATTGGCATGTATGTGTGGATGATATAAGTGACTGTGGGGATGAACACATATGAGAAAATTCATAGGATACCATGTGTGATTATTTAAAATTCAAAGTGACTTGGTTTTCCAATGTTTCTTTTGAAGAGGAAAATGTTTTATAATAAAAAAGAGAGGCTTATTTTCTAATGATATTTTTTGTTTTAAAGGGAAAATTGAGTTGGTGTTTTGAATTTTAAAGTGGATGTGCCGAAATGATTTTGGTAATGGAAGATGATTTTGATTTTAAAAGGGAGAAATTAAAATTGAAAATGGGTGAATTTAGAAATGGTGGTTTCTAAAAATGGTTTCAGCTTCTTTGAGATATTGTAGTTTTGTTTTGATTGATATTTGATTTAGTTTTGTGTTTTTTTTGGTTTATGAGCATGTAATTTGGTATAAAATGTTAATTGGTTTAGTTATGGTTTGATTTAGATCTAGTTTTGTGCCTTATGTTGTTGAGAGAATGCCACCCCAAAATACACAAATGTTTTTTTTAGGATTCTCATATAGTCATCGGCCACTCCCAGACTCTTAGTAGAGTGGTGGAGTTGAGATCTTATCGACTAGTTCTTTTTGTTTTCATCCATAGAGGTCCGTTATGGGTTGTGGAGTGTCTTAGAAAAGTTGAGTGTCTTTAGTTTTTTGGGAACTACTGTCTCGATGAGAGTGTGAGTTATCTTGGGTATGTTTGAAGGACTGGGACTGTAGAATTAGGAGGTGATCATACCATCCTCATTGAATGTTGGGATTACTTGGGTGATCTTGAAGAACACTTTTTTCTAGTTTTTGTTACTGAGGATATTATGGATAAGAAAATTCTAGAGCTCATTTATGCTCTACAAGGTCAACTAATGATGAAAGAGTATGTTGACCATTCTAATGAAATGGTTTTCTTTTCTCTTGATATGGTTTCAATCGATCAGTTGGAAGCTCCTCCTTCCATGTGGGATCTTTGTCCAAGGATCAAGGACCAGATATTCTTAGTGCTATTGGAGGTTCCCCATCCGGTGAGGAGAGTGTACCAAAGGAACCTATTCTAGGAAAGTCTCCTTGTTAGTTTCTGTCTTTCATTTATCCAAAAGTTCGCATGTTAGTTTCCAGTATGGATGATTGGGAATTCTAAACCATCATGAAGTAATTACTCGAGGTCTTGTTGACTCTGTGTATAACGACCCATACTTTACATACATTGTTAATACTTCAAAATTGAAGCATACTTATTACAACATATAACAAAACCACGAAAGGACCGTATAGGTATAGTGTCTTTAGAAACTGGGAAACATAAACAACTGGTTCATAAAGCATCTACACTATCTCCCATTCATTTCATCATATCTATAGTCCCTTTTGACATATCTTACTTAATAACCTTCTTCTTGACATGGGGAAAGAAAACATACAAAAGGGTGAGCTCAAATGCTCAGTAAGGGTAAACAAAAGAAATATCAATCACATTGTATACATAAGCACATAACTTTTGGAAATCTTAACCTGGAAAAGGGATCATAATTTCATAACATGGTATAAATCATGGTAGTGAAATGTAATCACAATAATCATAACTTAAAACATGAAACTTTGTGGCATACACACATAATCATAGAGAATCATTTCTTGTTAGTAAAGACTCATTTCCATGACTATCTTAGTGGATAAAGTCCGTTTCTGAACCGAGTCACCCTCATTTCAGTCCTGTTTCACTGAACCGGTATAACCTACCGTTCCAGCCATGTCTATCTCATGAGATATAAAATCATTACCCAATGCATTGTAGGGAGATATAGGTCCCCCCCATCTCATAATGATACTATTCTTATGTGTGCCACAAAATCATAAATCATACATCATTACATAACCCATGTAATAAAAAATGGGAATCTTAAACATCATGACATAATAGAAAAATTCATATAAGATAAAGGAATTCATAAAAATATTTCCATCACAACATAATCAAATCCATGTAATAATAGGGATAGAAACAGAACCCTATATTGTCTTAGATGGAAAATAATTTTGATAAAACTCTTGAACTCCATTCTTGAGGAAAATATCCTTTCTACTTCAAAAAGATTTATCCTTTCATAACATGTCATAAAATTTTAAACAAAAAGAATTTGATTAAAAATAAACTTGAAAACTTTTAAAGGAAGCTTCTTGGAAATAATGTTGTAAAAATCCATTCATGCCGTATAAGTTAAAAAAAACATTCTTCTCATACTTTTGTCAGAAAAGTCAAAAAGTACCTCGTACGAAAAACGACAAAAGATTCCTTTCATATCATTTACTAAAAACTCACCGAAGGGTAAAATAGGTTTTAAACAATTTTAGGTGGATGGAAATAATATTACATATTGAGGGAACATGGATGTGGATGATAAAATACACCCCAGTAAATACCAAAGTATAAGCAATCTCAGATAAGAATGAGATTGTGATATTTCCCTTACCTTCGGTCCGTTTTGCTTTGTAAGTGTCCGAAACTCCTGTATAATAATTTAAATAATGTTATTGACTTATTCCATAATAATACTTATTTTTATGATATCATATATGGTCATTTTCTTAGCTTCTTAGTAGTAATATTTCATTGCTACTTGTTATTCGGGTGTTTATAACTTTTTGTTCTTATGCGTGTTTTGTCAAATAAATTATTATTCTTATATTTAGGTTATAGATACCTCATTTCCAGAATGGTATTAGTGTAATATATATCATATTCATTCATTCAATTCATTTATATAATCATTATGAAATGGAGATCATGTAGAACGAGTCGCATCACATCGTGGAGACGGTATTCTGTACGTACGCACGAGTGATGATATCGTTCCTATGATCGTGTAATTGTATTGGAGTGTATGTATACTATTTCATAATCAGTATCAATTTATAATAGTCATATATAGTAATTATTTACACCATTATACATATCCAAGTAAGATGGTGGTGGAAACTAGATTACACCACGGCATGGAGACGGTATTCCGTACGTACGCACGCGCGGTGAATTCTTTTTCCGTAGGATGGATAGATGGTGAAATAGGGATTTTTTCATACTTATAATAACATATCAGTATATGAGTGATACTGATGTTATTACTTCATAATTAAACAACTAAAGAAGAAGAAGTGGAAGAAGAAATAAAGATGAAAGAATCGGTAACAGACATTACCTCTTCTTTGAAGTGCTTCTTTGAGACCTCCTTTTAGGGCACTAAAATGGGTCTATGAATAAGACCATAACCTATAGGATGTTTCTAGGGAAGTGGAGAGTAGGAATTGGCAGGGGTTGGCTGAGCTAGAAGGCTCAAAGTGGTGTGAGGAAAAGGGGGAGGAGGTGCCCTTTTATAAGGGAGGAGAGGGGCACCTTTGGGAAAACTAAAAATATTATTTTATTATAAAGTCAAGTTCGGTTTTAAATAGCTACAAATTGATATCATTCGAAGCTAAGGTGGGGATGGGTCTAAATCCTCTCATACAATAGAATTTAGACAAGTTTAGGTTCCTATTTTAACCTTATCATTTAGATTTAACATTAAGTTAAATAAGTTTACTTTTACCGTGTCTTCTTGTGTTCTTATACTATAAGGTTAATAAACTTACTATAAGAAGCCAAAAGAAACCCAAGTTATTTATTATTATTATATATAACCGTATCTAAGTCATTTGGCCGAACCTTAGATTTTTAAGAATAAAATAACAATTAATAATATAATATTTGTTTTAATAACTATTTTATGTCAATTTTGACACTATTTAGTAATTGATTTTTGTGAAAATCATAACAGAATGATTAGTTCGAACCAAGTTACTCAAATCAATACTAACATGTCATATTAACCTAGAAAATTAGTGTAATTCATAAAAAGTCTCAAATTATATTTATTTGGGTATTTATAATATCAATTATGTCAATATTTCATTAATAAGATAATTACTCCATCATAGTTGTGTCATAAATAAATTAAATTATGTAATGTCTAAAAATTACAAATAAAATACGATTATGTAGGAAATCCTTTTATCTTTCTAATAAATATTTATAGTCGAATTTATCTTATGTATAACCTCATATTAAAAATGATTTACTTATTAAACTTTGATTTTAACTATTATAACCCTTCTTTAAATAAATTAATAATAAATGTCCTAATCTAATCCAAGTGGGTCTAAATGGTCATATTTTATTCCTAAGTTTATTTTTGGTCGAATTACACTTGTACAATAGAATTAGGACATGTGTTAGGGTAATAATAATATCATCTTTACCCTTAATTACCCTATTTACTTTTAACCGTGGTAAAAAAAAGTAAAAAGTTACTATTCACCAAAAAATAATTTTCATCTTATTGAACAACATTTTACTTACTGAAATCAACCGTGTCTCTCGGATTTTTGAAATTCCACTCACAGAAGTGGTAAAATTAAGTTTTATGAAAAATTCAGTTTTTTAACTACCACTTAGTGGTTTCACTATTCATCAAAAATTGAAAGTTTTCAGAAAAATACCAAAATTACACCCTAGGATAATTTCGATATTCCGAATCCAAAAATGAAGTCCATTTTGAAAAATAAAATTTATAAAATTTCAAAAATTGGTTATTACTATTCATAATGGCTAGTTTTAATAATATTTTAATAGCATATCGTTGTGTAGTGAAACTCGGTATTGCGTACGACGCAAGCTATCGAGGAAGGTCGCGATTTCGTGTAAAGAAAGCCAAGAAAGTGTTGTGTAGAAAAAGATTCCTTTGATGATTTATATAACATAAAAGTCTCGGGTGTTACATTCTACCCCCCTTAAAATGAATTTCGCCCTCGAAATTCGTCACTTTGTAACAAACAGATGAGGATAACTCTCCCTCATCATATCCTCAAGCTCCCATGTAGCTTCTTCTAATTGGTGGTTCCTCCATAAAACTTTCACCAATCGAGTGGTCTTGTTTCGTAGGACTTTTTCGCTACGATCCAGAATCTCTATCGGTTGTTCTTCATAAGAAAGATCTTGCTCCAGCTGTACAACTTCTGAGCTGAGTACATGTGAAGGATCAGGTATGTACTTTCTCAGGAGAGATACATGGAACACATCGTGAACTTGAGAGAGATTCGGTGGAAGCGCCAATCGATAAGCTACCTTCCCAACACGATCCATTATTTCGAAAGGACCGATATATGTAGGGCTCAACTTCCCCTTCTTTCCAAATCTCATGACTCTCCTCCAGGGAGATATCCGTAAGAATACTTTATCACCCACTTTAAACTCTAGGTCTTTTCTTCGGTTGTCGGCATAACTTTTCTGTCAACTCTGAGTATCTCTTATGTGTTGTTGAATAGATCTGACCTTTTCTGCCATTTCATCAACGAGATCAGGTCCTAATAGATTTCTTTCCCCAACTTCATCCCAGCAAGATGGAGTCCTGCATTTCTTTCCATAGAGAGCTTCATAAGGAGCCATCTGAATACTGGAGTGAAAGCTATTATTATAAGAAAATTCCACCAAAGGTTGGTGTTGATCCCAACCACCTTTGAAATCCATAGAGCAAGCTCTCAACATATCTTCTAGGGTTTGAATTGTTCTCTCAAACTGACCGTCTGTCTGAGGATGATAAGCAGTGCTGAAACTCAACTCTGTATCCAGAGTATGCTGAAGACTTTTCCAGAACTTCGAGGTAAATCTCGGATCCCGATCAGATATAATAGAAAGTGGTACTCCATGAAATCTTACCACTTCCTTTACATATATCCTGGCAAGCTGATCCAGAGAGAAATCCTCTCTAATAGCAATGAAGTGTGCAGACTTTGTAAGACGATCAACTATGACCTAGATAGCATTATTGCCTTTGGATGTTTTAGGAAGTCCTGTGACAAAGTCCATAGTGATGTTTTCCCATTTCCATTCGGGTATGGGTAATGGTTGTAACATCCCCTTAGACTTCTGTCTCTCAGCTTTAACTTGTTGACAAACCATGCATCAAGAGACATATTCAGCAACATCTCTTTTCATTCCATCCCACCAGAAGTACTCTTTCAGGTCTCTATACATCTTCGTGCTTCCCGGATGAATAGAGAATGAAGAACTATGAGCCTCTTCTAGTAGCTCCTTCTTTAATTCCAGGATGGGAGGAACACAAACCCGATTCCTGAACTTTATTATCCCATCACAATCAAGGTTGAATTCAGGAACATTTCTCACCTTCTTTTGTAACTCGACATCTTATTTCTGTGCCTCTTTAATCTTCACATGTATAGATGGTTGAACACTCATTTGAGAAAGATAAGATTTTCCCCTTCCATTATAATTCCAAGATCCATCATTTGTAAATCCATAAATATTGGATCTTTTGTGATCCTCATCATGGATAAACTGGCATGGTCTTGTCGACTTAATGCCTCTGCCACCTTGTTTGATTTCCTAGGGTGGTAATGGATTGAGCAGTCGTAATCCTTAATGAGCTCCAACCATCTTCTTTGACGCATATTCTGCTCCTTTTGGGTGAAAATTTACTTTAAAATTTTATGATCAGTATAAATATCACACCTTTCACCATAAAGATAATGCCTCCAGATCTTTAAGGCAAAGATTACCGTAGCTAACTCCAAATCATGTGTTGGGTAATTTTTCTCATGGATTTTCAACTGTCGTGAGGCATAAGCTATCACCATATCATTTTTCATAAGAACACACCCCAATCCCTTCTTGGATGCATCACTATAGATCACAAACCTTTCTCCACTACAAGGCAGTGTGAGCACAGGTGCACTGGATAACTTTCTTTTCAACTCCTTGAAATTCTCTTCACATTCCTTCGTCCAGACAAACTTAACTCTTTTCCGAGTCAACTTGGTGAGTGGATTAGATAATCGTGAAAAATCTTTCACAAAACGTCGATAACATCCAGCCAAACCAAGAAAACTTCGGATCTCAGTTACTGTTGTTGGTCTAGACCATCTTTTGATAACCTCTGTTTTTGCTGGATCCACAGATATCCCCTCTTTTGAGATTATGTGACCCAAAAATGCAACTTTTTGAAGCCAAAATTCACACTTGGTAAATTTGGCATAAAGCTTCTCCTTTCTCAGGGTCTTCAATATAATTCTCAAGTGATCTTCATGTTCTTCCTTTCTCTTTGAATAGACAAGAATATCATCTATAAAGACTACTACAAATTGATCAAGATAGTCTCTAAAGACTCTATTCATCAGATCCATGAAGATAGCAGGGGCATTAGTAAGACCAAATGGCATCACTATAAATTCATAGTGTTCATACCATGTACGGAAAGCCGTCTTTGGTATATCATCCCTTTTGTCCCTTAATTGATGATACCCTGAACAAAGATCAATCTTGGAAAAGTATTGAGCTCCTCGTAGTTGGTCAAATAAGTAATCAATGCGTGGGAGAGGATATTTGTTCTTGATAGTGATCTTGTTAAGTTCTCGATAATCAATGTAGAGTCTCATTGATCCATCTTTCTTCTTAACAAATAGAATAGGTGCTCCCCAAGGTGACGCACTAGGGCGTATGAATCCCTTATCAAGATTCTCTTGGAGTTTCTTCTTCAATTCCTTTAACTCAATTGGGTCCATTCTATAAGGTGTCTTTGAAATAGGCAAAGCACCCGATACGAGTTCTATTGAAAACTCAACTTCACGATTCAGTGGAATACCCGGTAATTCCTCCAGAAAGACATCATCAAACTCCCATACAATGGGCATATTCTTAATCGTGAGTTTCTCACCAACCATTTGAGATAAATAACCTTCATTAAGTGGAATCAAGACCCATAAGATGGAAGAAATTTCCACTGGAAGGTTATGTTCATCCTTGCATCGATAGACGATCATAGATTGATCTGGAATAAGAAATGTGACTTCCCTTCTTTGTAAATTGATATGAGCTCCATATAAAGAAAGCCAATCCATGCCAAGAATCACATCAAATTCCACTATAGGAAGAATCACAAGATTTACAGGAAGCACTTTCCCACAAAATTCGATTGGAGAATAATTATAAACTTTTGATGTGACTGTTGTGCCATTAGGTGTTGTCACAGCTAACTCAACATCTAATTGTTGAGGTAATACGGTGATACCCTTAGAAAATTCTTCAAAAATTAAAGAGTGGGTGGATCTAGAATCAAATAAAACATTTTCTACTTTAGAGTGGATGGTAAGTGTACCTTTCACCACATCGTTATCGTACTCCACATCGCTGATAAAAATTGCATGTGACTTTCCTTTGTCTTTAGACTTAAGAGTTTGTTGATGTCAACCATCATCATCAACCCTTGGATTAGGGCATTTATTGGCATAATGCCCTATCTCCTTGCACTTGAAACATTGAAGTGTAGTAGGTTCATTCTGTGTATCCCTTCCTTTGTTTGCATCGTTAGACATCTTCTTCCCATCATCGCGGCATTCAAATGCCCGATGAACTTCCTTTCCACATTTGAAACATTTACTTGTCCCTTTAAGACAACTCCCTCCATGTTTCTTTCCACACTTTGAGCATAAGGGAAATCTCATCTTCTTTTCAGTGTGCTCTTTAGATTTTCCTTTGAATTCCATTTTCCTCTTCTTATCAAACCCATATGACTGATGGGTTACTCCAATCTCCATCTCAACTTTGAGAGCACATCGAATGATTTCCTCATAGCTATTGAAGTCCCTTATGGATAACTCCCTTCGAAGACTTGGTTTTAACCCACTAAAGAATCAATCGATCTTACTCTCAGGTTGGATAATAATACCAGAAGCGTACCTTGCAAGTCTTGTAAAATTTGCTTCATAGGTACCAACAGATTCATCATCCTTTTACTTCAGTTCAAGAAACTCTTTCTCCATCTTTGTTCGGAGAATATGAGGGAAGTACTTATTGAAAAATAAGTTCTTGAACTCGTCCCATTCCATGGACTCAATTTCATCCCTTTTCCTCATATTCTTAATAAGATTCCACCATTGATCAACATCTCCTTCCAAATGATACACTGAAAGGATGACTTTATCATGTTCAGAACATTGAAGAACTGAAAATATCTTTTCAGTAGTACTAATCTATTGTTCAACAACTAATGGATCAGTAGACCCGCTGAAAGAAGGTGGACGCTGCCTCATGAAGGATTCAACAGAATGTTGCTCCTTCCTTTGCTCGTTTGGAAGTCCTGCATGATTCATAGCTTGAGAAAGTTGTGTGAGCATGGCTACAAGATTTTGAATTCCAGCTCCCATAACATTTGGTTGTTCAGGGGGACAATCATTGCATTGACCGTCACATTCCGCATTAACACGATTCCTTCGGGTTCCAACCATTGACTAAAACCAAGAAGAATAGTGTGAGCAACAATAATTATAATAGGAAAACCACATAATCAAGAATAAAATTTCACACTTAAGGTCTTATCCTAGGTTATTCATGGCCATTTCTAAAACACTAATATTGTGTTCTATGCTTAGACTTATCCTTAGGGTTCTTACTAAGGCTTTCACATCCTAGTTTCCAAAGGTTGACTATACCTTTCCTCTAATACCAACTATAATGACCCATACTTTACATACATTGTTAATACTTCAAAATTGAAGCATAATTATTACAACATATAACAAAACCACGAAAGGACCGTATAGGTATAGTGTCTTTAGAAACTGGGAAACATAAACAACTGGTTCATAAAGAGTCTACACTGTCTCCCATTTATTTCATCATATCTATAGTCCCTTTTGGCATATCTTACTTAATAACCTTCTTCCTGACCTAGGGAAAGAAAACATACAAAAGGGTGAGCTCAAATGCTCAGTAAGGGTAAACAAAAGAAATATCAATCACATCGTATACATAAGCACATAACTTTTGGAAATCTTAACCTGCAAAAGAGATCATAATTTCATAACATGGGATAAATCATGGCAGTGAAATGTAATCACAATAATCATAACTTAAAACATGAAACTTTGTGGCATACACACATAATCATAGAGAATCATTTCTTGTTAGTCAAGACTCATTTCCATGACTATCTTAGTGGACAAAGTCCGTTTCTGAACCGAGTCACCCTCGTTTCAGTCCTGTTTCACTGAACCGGTATAACCTACCGTTCCATCCATGTCTATCTCATGAGATATAAAATCATTACCCAATGCATTGGAGGGAGATATAGGTCCCACCCATCTCATAATGATACCATTCTTATGTGTGCCACAAAATCATAAATCATACATCATTACATAACCCATGTAATAAAAAATGGGAATCTTAAACATCGTGACATCATAAAACAATTCATATAAGATAAAGGAATTCATAAAAATATTTCCATTACAACATAATCAAATCCATGTAATAATAGGGATAGAAACAGAACCCTATATTGTCTTAGATGGAAAATAATTTTGATAAAACTCTTGAACTCCATTCTTAAGGAAAATATCCTTTCTACTTCAAAAACATTTATCCTTTCATAACATGTCATACAATTTTTAAAAAAAATAAGTTGATTAAAAATAAACTTGAAAACTTGTAAAGGAAGTTTCTTGGAAATAATGTTTTAAAAATCCATTCATTCCATATAAGTTAAAAAAACATTCTTCTCATACTTTTGTCAGAAAAGTCAAAAAGTACCTCGTACGAAAAACGACAAAAGATTCCTTTCATATCTTTTACTAAAAACTCACCGAAGGGTAAAATAAGTTTTAATCAATTGTAGGTGGATATAAATTATATTACATACTGAGGGAACATGGATGTGGATGATAAAATACAGCCCAGTAAATACCAAATTATAAGCAATCTCGAATAAGAATGAGATTGTGATATTTCCCTTACCTTAGGTCCGTTTTGCTTCATAAGTGTCCGAACCTCCTGTATAATGATTTAAATAATGTTATTGACTTATTCCAGAATCATTCTTATTTTTATGATATCATATATGGTCATTTTCTAAGCTTCTTAGTAGTAATATTTCATTGCTACTTGTTATTCGGGTGTTTATAACTTTCTGTTCTTATGCGTGTTTTGTCGAATAAATTCTTATTCTTATATTTAGGTTATAGATACCTCATTTCCAGAATGGTATTAGTGTAATATATATCATATTCATTCATTCAATTCATTTATATAATCATTATGAAATGAAGATCATGTAGAACGAGTCGCATCACATCGTGGAGACGGTATTCCGTACGTAGGCACGAGTGATGATATCGTTCCTATGATCGTGTAATTGTATTGGAGTGTATGTATACTATTTCAGAATCAGTATCACTTTATAATAGTCATATATAGTCATTATTTACACCATTATACCCATCCAAGTAAGGTGGTGGTGGAAACTAGATTACACCACGGCGTGGAGATGATATTCCGTACGTACGCACGCGCGGCGATTTCTTTTTCCGTAGGATGGATAGATGGTGAAATAGGGTTGTTTCATACTTATAATAACATATCAGTATATGAGTTATACTGATGTTATTACTTCATAATGAAACAACTAATGAAGAAGAAGTGGAAGAAGAAATAAAGATGAAAGAATCGGTAACAGACATTACCTCTTCATTGAAGTGCTTCTTTGAGACCTCCTTTTAGGGCACTAAAATGGGTCTTTGAAGAAGACCATAACCTCTAGGATGTTTCTAGGGAAGTGGAGGGGGGGAATTGGCAGGGTTTGGCCGAGATAGAAGGCTCAATGTGGTGTGAGGAAAAGGGGGAGGAGGTGCCCTTTTATAAGGGAGGAGAGGGGCACCTTTGGGAAAACTAAAAATATTATTTTATTATAAAGTCAAGTTCGGTTTTAAATAGCTCCAAATTGATATATTTCGAAGCTAATGTGGGGATGGGTCGAAAGCCTCTAATAAAATAGAATTTAGACAAGTTTAGGTTCCTATTTTAACCTTATCATTTAGATTTAACATTAAGTTAAATAAGTTTACTTTTACCGTGTCTTCTTGTGTTCTTATACTATAAGGTTAATAAAATTACTATAATAAGACAAAAGAACACCAAGTTGTTTATTATTATTATATATAACCTTATATAAGTCATTTGGCCGAACCTTAGATTTTTAGGAATAAAATAACAATTAATAATATAATATTTGTTTTAATAACTATTTTATGTCAATTTTGACACTATTTAGTAATTGATTTTTGTGAAAATCATTCAGAATGATTAGTTCGAACCAAGTTACTTAAATCAATACTAACATGTCATATTAACCTAGAAAATTAGTGTAATTCATAAAAAGTCTCAAATTATATTTATTTGGGTATTTATAATATCAATTATGTCAATATTTCATTAATAAGATAATTACTGCATCATCGTTGTGTCATAAATAAATTAAATTATTTAATGTCTAAAAATTACAAATAAAATACCATTATGTAGGAAATATTTTTATCTTTCTAATTAATATTTATAGTCGAATTTATCTTTTGTATAACCCCATATTAAAAATTATTTACTTATTAAAATTTGATTTTAACTATTTTAACCCTTCTTTAAATAAATTAATAATAAATGTCCTAATCTAATCCAAGTGGGCCTAAATGGTCATATTTTATTCCTAAGTTTGTTTTTTGTCGAATTACACTTGTCCAATAGAATTAGGACACGTTTTAGGGTAATAATAATATCATCTTTACCCTTAATTACCCTATTTACTTTTAACCGTGGTAAAAAAAAGTAAAAAGTTACTATTCACCAAAAAATTATTTTCTTCTCATTGAACCACATTTTACTTACTTAAATCAACCGTGTCTCTCGGATTTTTGAAATTTCACTCACAGAAGCGGTAAAATTAAGTTTTATGAAAAAATCAGTTTTTTAACTACCACTTAATGGTTTCACTATTCATCAAAAATTGAATGTTTTGAGAAAAATACCAAAATTTCACCCTAGGCTAATTTCGATATTCCGAATCCAAAAATGAAGTCCATTTTGAAAAATAAAATTTATAAAATTTCAAAAAGTGGTTATTACTATTCATAATGGCTAGTTTTAATAATATTTTAAAAGCATATCGTTGTTTAGTGAAACTCGGTATTGCGTACGACACAAGCTATCGAGGAAGGTCACGATTTTGTGTAAAGAAAGCCAAGAAAGTGTTGTGTAGAAAAAGATTCTTTTGATGATTTATATAACATAAAAGTCTCGTGTGTTACACTATGGCCACTCATAACACTATAAGGAGTTATGATTAGGGATTATTATCTCATTACTATGGCGAAACAAATGATTCAAGACATCATGGATCCAACCATATGTACCATAGTGAAGCTCTTCATGTAGTCATCAATCATAGGGGTATGGAGGACCTTGGTCTGAATTTTTTCTATGGTTCTAGAATATGTATAGTTTAAGTTTATATGTTGTAGTTTATTCATCTATAAAGGCTTAGTTTTTTTAAAATTCATAGAGGCCTCATTTGTTCATGGCGTTCTTTGTTTTTGAATGTTCCCCTTTGGTTATATGAATGATTGGAGGTATCATTTTCCTATAATTCTAGTGGTTGTGCCTTATAGAAGTAAACAATTTAAAGGGTTTCTATCTTGGGTGGTTAGCCTTTGTGGAATAGTTTTGATTTTAGTTTTGGGATGTTTTCATTTTTGAGATGCATGGTCATGTCGAAATGATGAATCATGGTTTAGTTTTCTGCATGGTTTAGAGTTTCTTTTTTTGGGACTCCTTGTGGTGGGGGATGGTCTTTGAGGGAGTACTTGGTCTATGTTATGAGTTTCCACATTGGGTTTTCTTTGTAGTTTTAGAGTTATCCAATATTAATAGTCTCACTGTTTTTCATTCCAGTTGGATTCTTAAGGTGGGGAGAACCCCCCTCTTTTCCTAGTGGTTCTTCTCATTGTAGTTTTCATTAGAGTTGATTGGGTGTGACTGGAAGAGTGAAATTTTATACTTTGTTTGTCATTTTGTTGGACTTGTTTAATTTCAAGTTTGAGTTTGATTTCTTGTTTGTCTGGGTGAATTTGTGGGGGAGAAGATATTTCTGATGGAGAGAATTGTCACACCCTGCCCTTGGAATTTAAATTATTTTAACTAATTTTTTTTTCAGCATTAATTTTGAGTTATGGTAGTTGGAGGGTTGAATTTTAATTTTTTGGAAGATTTTTGACTGTTTCACAGTTAGTTCACATGTTTAGTAGTAATCGTATGATTCCCATGCAGGTGACTAGGTGGGGCAGTGGTGTGGCGCATGGATTACGCACAGTCTATTAAACTGGGAGACAAGTGTGTGAAATGGATCTGTCAAATGACAGAGCTAAATTGCATGATAGGTGAATGGTTTCTCAAACCATGCGTCCAACCCATGTGTGTACCTCTCCTTTCTAGTACGATGTGCACAATTGGAACATAGTCTGGCAGACCGTGCGACCAAACCATACAACCTGCCCTATGTTATAAAAATATAATAAAAAAATTAAAATTAAATGAAAATAAATTGGAAATAAATGAAAAATAAAAATAATCATTTGTTTTGATAATAATAATATTATTATTATTATTATGATTATTATTATCTCTATTATTAATTTTTTTATTATTATATAGGATTTTATTTTATTTTTTCTTTTTTTCCTTATTTATTTTTTCCTCTTTTTTTATTTCTCTTCCATATTCCTTCCCCCATACATCATGCTAGGTGAACCTCCCCCCTCCCATGTCTGCACACCTCCCTCCCTCTCATTCTCCCTTTGTTCGATGATCTCCTCCGATTTATTCATGAATGTCTCTTGGTCCTTTGAGGTAAGACTGTCTGCCCTCACCCACCTCTATTTGGGCATTTTCCTCTCTTGACACCCAGTTCCACTCATCCAAACCCCAAGTCATGTGTTATCTATTTTTTGGATTTTTCCATCGATGTTAGGTTATATGAGGGGTCTCTTGGGTCGACCTTGTTCGTGTTCCAACATCCAACTCTAAAGGAGAAGAAGATTGGTTCATTCCAGCTTGTCATCACTAGTCAAGGTAAGTGTTTTATTCTGATATTTTGTTTAGAACATTTATTTAGGGTCCCTCTGGTGATTTAGGGTTCATAGAAATTGTCTGAAGATAATTTTGTGGCTCCTTTGAGGGTTGAACTCACATACATGGGTACATGTGTATATATATATATATATATATCTTGTACATATTCCCCCATGGCAAGGGGAATATGTAAATTGTGTTAAATGGTATATATATGTATAAGAATGTTTGTGCATAAAATTTTGGGGGGATCTTCGTCAAAATATTCAAGAGTAGATGTCTTTCGGCTTGGTCCGCTCCCTTTTTGAGGTATGTTCTGTATGCCAACGCCTTTAATTTGAATTCCCAAATTTATTAGAATTTTAAAATGTGTTTTTATATTTATGTGATATATATATACATATCCATATGTTTGGTAAAATTTATTGTACACATAGGAAATGGTTTCTCATTTATTTACATAACTTTTCTAAGCCTGTTTACAAGTTTCCTTTAAATGTGAAGTATCCTAAGTGTTTTATAATTGTTTTCTAAAATATTCCTAGCTCGTGAAGTGTGTTTCTTGGAACTTAAAGGATTTAGTTAAATGTGTTACCTAAAACATGGTTTTTGAAACCTCAAAGTGTAGTTTTGAAATTAAATAACATGAAGGCCCATTTGACACTTTTTTAGTGTGTTATGTGTTTTTACCATGGATTTGGAAATGGATTTAAAAAGTGAATTTGGTTTGGAAAATGTAATGTATAGGTTGGTACCTTGCGATGTTTTGGAAAATTGTTTGAAACTCAAGTGATGTGAGATCTATTTGGTATTTAATAATGATTGTGAATGAAATAGATTTTCATGTGAGTTGTGATGCTTGGATTATATCTTGATACCACTAGAATGTTGGATGAGATCTTATTTAGTGGCCCATGAAAAGTGGTTCGTGCACGAGAGTGTTGTTTGTTGTGGTTGTTATACAACATTTCTCTAAGTGTTACCACCACCACCACCACCATCATCATAATCATCATCACCATCACCATCATCATCATTATTATTATCATAGGATTCCTGAGCATCATCTAGTGGGTTGAGTGGCAATTACATATCAAAACTAATTATATGGGATGATACCCCATGGATTATCTTTGAGGTCAGGTGGTACATGCCACTAGATTTACTTTTTTAGAGTGGCCAGTTAGTTATAGACTATGGAGATTCACCATACAACGATAGGTTTTTCCAAACTGATTACATCGAGATATTTCTTATAAATATGTTGAGGAAACTCCCATGATTACATATTTGTATATTCATTTTCCTTGTTGTGGAATTTTTGATTACTTGATCCTTTTACAACCCCTCCTTTCTCATATTAAAACACTGCTTTTTAGATCTAGTTTTCTTATAAAGGAATTAACTATAATGACTTTCATGATTTGGAAATTATTTTGGAAAATGTAATGAAAATGGATTTTTCTAGAAATAGAAGCATGTTACTTGTTTTGGTAAAAGAATGGAAAACCTTATTTTCATATAAATATATATACATCCTATTTTCAAACACAGAAGGATGGATTCCACTTAAATGTAGGGAATGGGGAATTGTTTATCTTTGGAATAACTAATAATAATTTTGGTGATCATGCCTACTTTATATTTTTAGTCTCAAGTTCTTACAGTTTTGGATCTATCTCCGAGTCATTAGGGTCCTATGGTTGGTGGTGACCCATGAGGTGAAATAGTGGTATGTTTAGTCATTTATTTTTGTTTCTTTTTCTACTTCTCATTTTCTCTAATTTATTATTATTTATTTAATTGTCATTTTATGGGACAAATCATCATGAATTGTTTTACTTTGATGCACATCACTATTTTCCAACCCTGGGGATCGGGAATGCCTCTCAGGCCTTGTTGCGGGCTGACTCAAGTGACTAATTAGGGATTGACCTAGGTCGGTTCATGAAATTATTGATAAATTGGTATCTTTTATTCAATATGGATATTTGATAAGGCACATTATCCATGAATTTAATTGATTATTTTATATATGAGTAATGATTTTGACAGGTAAAACATGTGTGGGGCCCAATTATAGATAGCCCCTCAATGAATCAGTAGTCTCATGGGATGAGTCAGTTGGCTAGCATTAGTTGGTCTTTCACCTTGTGTGTTATGAAACATCTCGCGAAAGATATTAAAGGTAAAATTACCATGTACCTATGAAACATGGTTTCCAATAATTAATCATTACCCTTAGTTTTATTTTGTTATTATTATCCATGATATTCTCACTATGAAAAAATATATGGATGATTTTTTTTAAAGGATGAAGACACAATTTCTTAAAAAGAAAGTAGGAACTACATGAGTCTAAAGTAAGGAATCATATTACAATCCCTTTCATAATAAGGAATAAGATCAACCAGAAAATCATCCATCCAAGTGATGCTCTGGTTGATTCCCATATTGGCAAGACCATCAGCCACCCTGTTCACTTCATGAAAGGCATGTATAGCTATGTAGTTGATCTCAAGGAACGAAGAGAGGAATCTCATCCAAAGAGTTGTGAGCGGCCAAGAAATATTCACAACACCGTTCCAAATAGCTTGAACAATTTTAGTTGAGTCACTTTCTATCTAGATGTTGTTCCACCCTTTTTGTTTGATGTAGTCCACAACAAAAATCACAGCCTTCATTTCTGCTTCCAAAGTTGTGGTCATGCCACAATTACTGAAGAAACATCCTTGAAGCTTCCCAAGGGAGTTCCTGAAGATAGATCATTAACCAATAGGTCTAGGGTTTCCCTTTGAGGCTTCATAAATGTTAAATTTAATCCATACTGGAAGAGGAGGTTTCCAAAAAACCGCAACGGTGCGTCTCGGTTGTCTATATAGCTCATCAACTTGAGTTTCCGAAGGATCTCAAAATCTCCAACAGAATTATCACAGAAAGATTTTTGTATTGAGGCATAATCCGATATAGCAATTCAAATTCTCATGAAACCTGCATGAAGACTGTATGAGTAATTTCTATGAATAATGGCGTTTCGAGCATACCAGATAACGTGAAGTATCTCCATAACTACTGCTATAAAATATTCTTGATTTTTTGTGAAGATTCAAGCTCCACACAACAAATTAATTGGGTACAAATAGAGCTAGAATTTAACCATATATAGTCAAATAGGTCAGTAATGAAATTCTAGAGAGCATAGGCTATAGAACATGATAAAAATAAGTGATTAGAATATTCCATGTGCTGAAAACAAAAATGACACTGAGAAGAAAGTTGAATTTCAAAAGATTTCAGACAAATTTCAGTGGGAACCCAGCTATGAGCAATACACCAAATAATATTGAGCTTTGAAGGTTTAATCTAGGGATTTGGAATATGTTTTAACCAAGCAAAGTTAATATCAGGATCATAGAAATTATGATTGTAATAACTTTTTGAATCAAAGACCCCATTGTGAGCTAGTTCCCAAGTCAGAAAATCATCATCATTGGTGAAAGAGTAATTATCAATAATACTCATGATTTTTTTAAGAAATTTTGTATGTCAAGAATTGATGACATCCCTTATAGTACAGTTGGTGTTGATCAAATATGAGTTAGGGGGTACCATCTATATAAGCAGCATGCTATTCCAATTGTCCAGCCAAAAGTTTAAAGATGAATTATCACTAACTGTCCATATAACATTAATCATAATATTTGTTAAGGACTGATTAATGGAGGGAAAAATGAAAGACTGTATATAATTCCAATTACCTTTTTTGAGCTTCTGAAGGAATATTTCTCTAATAAAGGCAATGGAGTCAGAAATATTATTGACCAGTCTCCAAGAGAGCTTGGATTGTAGAGAATTATTAAAAAATCGAAGGTTTTTTATACCAATACCACCTTTTTATAAGGGTTTGCATCATTTAGACCTGGGAATGGTAACAATTCTTCTTTCAAGGATGCTTCCGGTCCATACAAAATTCCTAATGAGAACATTAATTTTCTTTATGAGACTAGAAGGCCATTTATAGATCATTAGCGAGTAAACCAATCTGGACACAATGGTGGATTTAACTAAACAAATCCTGCCAGCCATGGAGAGAGATTTACCCTTCCAGACAGATAACTGACTAACCACCTTCTCAACAATTGGAGAGAAGTAAGTGGATTTAGGCTGAAACCAAAAGATAGGCACCCCAGATAAGTGAAGGGTATGGTCCCTTTCTTAATGTCAATACTATTGACAATGTCATTTTTTCTTCTAGGATAGAAATTTTTACTGAAGAAAATAAATGATTTATTCAAGCGAATAGATTACCCCAAGAGATCTTCATAGTGATCTATTTTTTTTAAGGCTTAGGATATTTCTTTTATCTCCATGAAGAAATAAAATGATGTCATAGGCATAGAAAAGGTGAGTAGGAACATTAAGATTTTGAGACACACGAATGGGATGGAGTTTATTTTGAGAATAAAGTTTCTTCATAAGTCTAACAAGATAGTCTTCGGCTATGGAAAAAATAATGGCGGATAAGGGGACACCTTGTCTAACCCCTTTTGAGCATTTAAAATATCGCTTAGGTGATCCATTCACAAGGATGGAGATATAAGCCAAGTAAAAAAAAGTGTGAATCCTATTGATAAACACATCATTAAAGCCAAAATCATAGAAAACTTTGAAAATAATGTTCCAGTTAATGGTATCAAAGGCCTTATGAGTGTCTAGCTTAATGACAACATTACTTCCTCTGTTTATTTTATTCAGGGTGTTCGTGCATTCAGAGGCAGGGAAAATTAAATCTTGAATATATCTACCATTGATAAATCCAAATTGGTTCCAGGAAATAATTTTATGACAACAATAATAAGTTCTATTAGCAAGATGTTTTAAGATAATTTTATAAAGGGTGTTTATTAGAGAAATGGACCAGAAAATATGATTTTTAGAAGCATTAGACACTTTAATAATTAAGTAAATAAATTGAGAGTTGATACCATGTGGTAGAACTCCATTAGTGAAAAATGATTTGACCATTTTACAAACATCCACATGATTGGTCTCCTAGTGAATTTGAAAAAAACCATTATTAAAACCATCAGGGCCTGGGGCACTATCAAGGTTCAGACTAAAGACAGTGTCTTTGATTTCATGATCAAGAGGAATGCTAAATCGATAGAGGTTTTCCTCCTCAGTCACCAAGTTTGGGATAACCTCAGGAAAAAGGTTCATATTGATGGGAGAGCCATTAATTTTTTTTCAAAATAAGAAACCACATGATTAGAAATATCCTCCTCATAGTTCAAGAGGGTGTCATTATCCATTATAAGGGAAAGCGGTTGATAGGATTTTCTTATCCGTTGAAGAGAATTATAAAACTTTGTATTATAATCACCATCTAAAATCCATTTAGCCTTAAATAATTGCTTACATATGTTATCCTTAAGAACAAGTAGTTTATTCAATTTAAAAGAGATATTTATTTCATCCATAGGATCCAATGTGAAATCATAGAAAGTGTTATTGTTTTAAATGTGGGTGAGCTTATTTTCAAGATCAATTATCTCTTTGACCATCTGTTTAGATTTAGAACTACACCAAGCCTTAAGAAAAATTTTAAGATGTAGGAAAATTCATCCTTGTGAGGATTCATAGACTCCCAACAAGATTTGATAGAAAGAGATCATTCCAAGTCAGAAGACCAAGCATTGTTGAATATGAAGGGAGGGCTTTCTTTCGGTTTTAAAGAGGTGAGACTGACTAAAATGGTATGATGATCTGAATTGAGTTTGGGTAAGGTAATACTGGATATGCTTTCCCAGGAATCAAGGGCCTTACCATTGGGAAGCGCTCTTTCCAAGTTACTAGAAACTACCCTATTATAGTGCCGATGATACCAAGTATACTTGGAACCAGTGAGATTAATCTCTAAAAGGTTGTAGTCCTCAATAGCTGCTCTAAATTCCCTCAAGGAGATGGAAGAGAAAGAAGGTCCAATATTTTCACTTGGATAGAGAATAACATTGAAATCTCTTAGCACAATCCAAGAATCATGAATGATGATAGATATATCCAAGATATCTTTACAGAGGGTCCTACGATCCTGATATCTATTCCTAGCATAATCCATAGAACAGAAATTATGATTTTCATTATAATAAAAATCACAAGTGATAATTTGGTCCGAAGAGTGGAAAATGTTTACATTCTGCAAAGAGTCATGATAGAAAAACCAGAGAGATTCAACAACTAAACCAGTTTTACAAGAACCTAAAAATTTATAACCAAAAGAGTAGAGGTGTCTAAGACTCATAGAATAATTAATTTTGGGTTCAGCTAAGGCAAAAAGTTTAGGTTTATAAGTTAAAATAAAACATTTAAGGACAAAAAAAGTGTCAGGGCCAACAATTCCATCACAGTTCCAAAAAAGATAATCCATTAACACCTGTTGTTGGGGAAATAGCCCCCATTTTCCTTCTTAGGTCCCCCGAGCCCTTCTTCTTCCTTCTTGAACTTCTAGGATTTCTAGAAGAATGTTGTTTGGACATCATATCTTTCATTCTCATAGAAGAATCAGAAGTTTTTTTAGCAACAAAAGATATAGGATTGGTGGTCTGTTTCTAATCCAATGAGGCTACAACATTCTGAGTAGCTATGTCCACAGGTTGTGAAATAGGGACATGAACTTTAAGAACTTCTTCTGGATCCCTATTTGGGGACTTTCCTCTATTAGCGGGCTATTTAGATTAGTTCGATGAGGTGATATTTTCCTCTGATTTTTATCAGGAGGTTGATCCATAATTTGAGCATCACATTAAGTTTCCTTCAGGCTATCTAATCCAGATTTAGAGCATTTACCAGATAAAGAAGGTGAATACATGACATGTGAGTTGTCCAGTTCTGGAATTAACAGAGGGCAAGAATTAGTACCTGGGATCTCCATTGAAGATTTTTCAGAAGCCTATGCTATATAAAGTGGACCAACATCACTGTTGTGGTTGTCATCTATATCCTTAGGGGAGCCTCGCTCCGTAGATGGTTCCAAAACAACACAAATCTAGCAAACTCTAGTGGGCTCAACCACCAGGTCTTTATTCAATGTATGCTCATGGTTTGCAACCTCAACTAAATCCATCATATTTTTCTTGCAAGAATCCATCACAAGATGTTCAAGTTCCATAGAAATTCCATTATCTGCATCCAAGTTTTCCTCCTCCTCCACTACATCTTCCCCTATATTTTTTGATCTTTCACCCAGCAAATCATTTTTTTAACTCACACCTCAGGCTTTTTCTTCAGGATCTCTGTGGGTTCAGTAGAAGAAAACTTGTCTTTTCAGCTTCTATTCACCTCTATCCATCCATCTTGAGCCTGGGGGGGGGCACTTGACTCTTAACTATTCGACATTGAAGCAGCGAGTGTCCCACAATGTTTCAATACTCATAGTAAGGAGGCATGCGCTCAAAATCTGTACGTATCTCAATCCTATATTCATTCACAGTGAAGTGGATGACATCCAGAATCTTTGCTATAATATCGACCTCCACCATTACCCTTGCGTATAATCCAATATCAGCATTCAAGGTTCTCTGATCTATCTTAAGCGGGGTCCCAATAGACGTTGCTATATCATTCATAATTTTTGGGTGCCATAAATACCAACTTAAACCATGTAACTTAACCCATATTTGAACCAGAGTATTCTTTGAGTTGTGTGGGTTGAACATATAGTCCCATTCCAAGATGCAAAGAACTCTAGGTTTGAGCTACAGGTTTCCGGTCTTCCAAACCTAATCAAATTCATCATGCTATTTGAGTAACAAGTGGAAGTATCCTTTGATGATTGGAATAAGTTTCTAGTCAGAAAAACCACAAACATGCGCAATTTGATTCTTGAGATCTGAATTAGACCACGGATTATTACCATTAATATAAGAAATGCGACCCATGAGAGAATACTTACAAAGTTGCGATCACTGAAGAAGCGCATCTGGGTCAACGTCCATAGAAAATCACCCATCCTCAAGCTTTTTACATAAAGGCACCTTAGACGCGGCTTTTGTGCAAGAGTCTGATCCCTTCAGAGCATCCAGGAACGAAATCACCCTGGTCTTCTTGATCAAAGGAACTTCTTATGAACGATACTTGATAGTCGGGCCATTGAAGGAGTTTTCCCAGTCAGGATCAAAGCCCTCCATGGTGAGGAAAGAATGAAAAATCAGAGAAAACCTGAAACTTTTAGAGTCAAAACCCTAGAAGTCGCCACCAGGACGAGAGCTCCCGAGTTTTCCATCCAAAATTACCCTCATATGGATGATTTTTATTGATTAAAAGGAAGGGTTTGCAGTTATATACCTTCCCATATTGATTATTACATATAAATTTATTTTAAAAGGAATGTGTATTAACTTATTTACCTTTACATATTTGTTACCCACTCCCTCTCAGTTTATTGATTACATGGTATGTGCGTTTAATTAGTTAGCTTTCTATATTGACTATTCTCACTGATTCATTATTTTTTCTGTCATGACCCGTCCCTTGGGTCTTGTGTCGTGAATACCCCAAGATCAACTTCTATAGGCCAAGGGCTGGGGAATGGCATCGAAAAGGCCTACCCCTAAAATGGGAAGGAATTGCCTTTAATCCTATAGAAACACAAAATCTAAGAACCCCAAAAGAAGAAACCATGAAGTAAAATGATGTACTAAAAAGTGTACTGAAAGTAAAGGGGTTGGAATACAAGCCCAGTTGGAAAGTAAAAGTACAATTGAAAAGGAAAAAAACTCCAGGATCATCCACTGAGGATCCTACTTGAAGGTTAGGTATAACAAATGATTAGTAGTCCAACGTTATATCATGTCAAATGGTCCACCTTTGAGCACCGTCTAGTCTTGGCTCCCTCAGCCTCGATCAATGATGTCTGTCATCTGTATAAGACTCAACAAGGTGTGGGTGAAGCCTATGCTGGGGTGAGTATAATAATACTTAGTAGGGATTCTGAGACCCCCAATGGTCTCCCAGAGTTCCAAAAAGGAAGAACCACAAATCAAGACCTCAACCACAAAGCACGAATCAGTCAACAAATCTACTTAGGTACATGCCCATAAATATACCTAAGTGATCAAGATATACTCTTATCATACAAGAAGAAGCATAAGGATCCAACTTCTAAGCCATTTTTCAAAACTAATCCACGAGGTAATAATACCACAAAGGTAACACCACATAGGCAAAATTACCGCAATGGTAACACCACGAAGGTAACACCATGAAGGTAAAAGTACCACATAGGTAACACCACGAAGGTAACATCACGAAGGTAAAAGTACCACAAAGGTAAAACCATGAAGGTAAAAGACTTATGTTACACCATGTATAACTTAAGTATAGAATTACAGATGATTAGACGTATCACTGAATAAACTTATTTTGTCGAGAGCCTCTGCTACTGACCCACACATGATCGGTATACTCTGACCCACACAGGATTGCTGAGCACTAACCCACACAGGATCTGACCCACACAGGAAAGGTATGCACAGACCCACATAGGATCACTGAGCGATGACCCACACAGGATCGATAGATGCTGACCCACATCCACACAGGATCTGACCCCCATAGGATTGCTGAGAACTAACCCACACAGAATCACTGAGCGATGACCCACATAGGATCAATAGATGCTGACCCACATAGGATCATTGTTCATTCTTCACATTATAACCAATCTCCTCTACCTCACTGCCAGCCACTAGATTCTTCTTATAGTACACTTGATTTTGTGATAATCTCTCCTCAGGCCATCGGTCATATTTACACTGGAAAAAAGTTCCACAAATAAATATCCCAAAGGAATTCCATGTCATAAGGGTTCCAATGCGACAGACATAACATCAATTAGATGCACAATTTGTGACTTATAAGAATTTTTGTATCAAGGTCCTGTTGGGATTTAGGATTGATACAACCCGAACAAACTAAAACATTCCCCAAAACTCATGTGGAATATACCAAAAGGACTGTCTCAGTCAAAGGGTTCCTACTCCATAGATGGTTCGTCAAACAGATGCCCGAGTTTCACGATATGACTCTATTAGCGAAACAAGGCCTGGAAGGGTCCGAGTCCAGTCTGACCTGGTCAGACCAACCCGACCCACCCCAACTCGGTTCGGGTCGACCCAAACTGGTCTGGGTCTAACCGGCTGGGCGGGGTCGTGGTGGGCACTGCTCGCTAGGCCGCAGACTGGCACGACCCACCCAATTGATGCAACCCACTAGGCTGGCATGGCCCGACCCACAGAGGGGTGCGGCCTGTAGGGCTCACGTGGTCTGGCCCACAGAGGGGCATGACCTACTGGAGGCATGGCCTGCTGGAGGCGCGGCTTGCTGGGATTCATGTGACCCGACCCTCAGAGGGGTATGGCCTACTGGAGGCATGACCCATTGGGGCCCATGCTAGCTGGCATGAGGGGGTGACATCGCTCCCCCCTTTACTCCTGAATAACTAAGCTGTTCGAGTAATAGAGCGGAAACGCCACATGACGCCGCCCAATTGTCACAAGACCCTAAGGGGTGGGTCCCTCTTCCTCCTCCATGGATTCGATCCATAGCCATCTCTAGCGACGTGTGATGGCGTGCTGCTCTGCCTCCATCTGCGGCTGGCCGGTTCCAGCCAACACTGTCCGCCGTGACATTGTCATGGCCCCCTTCTCCGGTGGTTCGTGACAACCTACCGCCACTTCCCTCACAGCCGTTCGTTGCTGGAAATCACGGTCACCCACCACATCCTTCTTCGTCAGCAGCACATGATGGAGTGCCACCATCTCTTCCATGGCCGGCCATTTCCGGCCGCCACCATCACCCAACATTCCAGGTTTCGTCCAACCTAAATTAAATGCTCACGAAGAACGCACCAAATTCCAACAAAAAGGCAGAGGGTCTGGGCCTTATTGATTTGAACCCCATCCTACACGTTAGATTGATAGGAAGAGGGTAGTATAATAAACAATTATTTTAAGGCTAAACCAAATAAAAACCCTTCCTTAAGATCATTGGAGAATGTCTGCATTTGAGGAAGATTCAACACTCATCGTTCTCGCAACAATCCTACAAAAATTCCACTCAATTGTCGTTCTTTATTTCGTGATTAGATGGCACTCGTCACCAGTCGCAGAAACTGGACCCATCTTCCAAGTGGTTGGAGTTACAAAACTTTATCAGAACTTCATCTCTTGGTAAAGCCATGCCAATACTCCTTCCCATGCTCCATATAAATAAGAGAGGGGTAGGGTGAGTAACACACGTGTAATTAATGGGGGTTCATTTAATAGAAACCTTCCTAATTTCAATGGCATTGTAACAAAATAATTTATGAGTTATGAAATTTAATGTCTTGACACGTCTTTGGTCCCGCCACTACCGCTTGTCCATTGGAGGAAAAGAAAATAGCGAAATAAAATAACAATGTTATTTTATTATTCTTTTAAAAGTACAAAATCTAACTTTTTCTCTAGACCTACTATGGTTTTAATGAAGCCTCCCTTAAGATAATCCCAGTGATTTAGATTCAACGGTGCCCTCATATTTTTAATATGATAACCAGTTCAAAAGATAGAAAATGTCACTCGTGCATTTTCTAAATGTACATTAAAAAAAGTTAAAAAATTAATTCCATGACCACCAGGACTCGAAATCACATGTCGTCAATTTTTCGAGACTCTTAAAATTCCATATAATTAAAAAAAGAAAAAAAGAAAAAAATTGACATGGAAAATCTGGGTCTTTACATTCTCCCCACATTAGGGTTTTTCGTCCTCGAAAGCCACAACATAGACTAAGGAATCAAATGGGGGGTAATGCGCACAAATCTGAGCCTTCCACTCCCATATTCTCTCCTGGAGGTTCCCATGCTACCATCAAACGTGCACTAGAGGTATCAATCATTCATGAAGGACCTGATCCTATTGATTCTCAATCTCCACTAGAACCTCTATAAATGTCTCCCCATCATCAAAGTCCTTCTCATCAAGATCGATGATGTGAGATGATTCATGAAGGTATCACCTCAATTGGGATACATGGAAGACTTCATGCACCCTCTCCAACTATGGTGGAAGTTCCAAGTGGTATGCTACCTCGCCAATCCTCTGATGTATCATAAAGGGTCCGATAAACCTTGGTGATAGTTTTCCGCCTCGTCCAAATCTTCGCAAACCTCGTCAAGGTGAGACCCGTAGAAAGATGTGGTCTCCCTATTTGAACTTGAAGGGCCTTCGTCTCCTATAAGCATAAGACTCATGTATACTATTTGAAGTCTTCATCCACTCCAGGATGATCTGCACCTTCTTAGTGGTAGCCCGTACCAACTATGGACCCATATGTGCTGACTCCCCTGGGTATGTCCAGCATAAATGTGATCTACAAGGTCAACCGTATAAGTCCTCGAATGGTGCCATGCCGATGGTGGAGTGACAACTATTATTGTATGAGAACTCCACCAAGGGAAAGTGATCCTCCAAATTGTGTCCAAATTCTTGGATTCAAGCACGTAGCATGTCCTCTATTGTATGTATGGTTCGGTCCGTTTGACCATCCATATGAATATGAAAGGTGGTGCTCAAACGTAAATGGGTCCTGAATGCTTCCTATAATCCCTTCCACAAATAGAATGTAAAACATGTGTCATAGTAAGATGCGATAGTCGATGGAACCCCATAAATTCATACAATCTCTTGTACGTAGAGGCATCCCAATCCCTCTACTGACCCCTTCTCTTAGATGGGTAGGAAATGGTCCAACTTGGTGAGTCGGTCAAAAATCACCTAGATGGAATCATGTCCCCTAGAAGTACGTGGAAACCCTATCACAAAGTCCATGGAGATACCATCCCACTTCCACTCTAGCACCTCTAGTGGATGCGCTAAGCCTACTGGAACCTGATGCTCAGCCTTCACTTACAGACAAGTGAGGCATCGTGAAATAAACTCTATAATTACCTTCTTCATCCCTGGCCACCAGTGCTGACATCGGAGGTCCTGGTACATCTTCTCCACACCAAGATGTACCACCAGAGAGGATGTATGGAACTCCCTCAACACCACCTCCTGTAGTGCCACCGACACCATGGTGCATCCTCTAAAGAGGATGACATGCTCCCCACCTTCATAAAATCCATCAAGTGTCTGTCTTGAGGATATCTGGGCATGTCGAGCCTCGCAATCAATATCCCCAAGCTGTGCCTTCTGAACTCATTGAAGAAGTGGGGGAGTGATAGTCATAGACTCGAGGTAAGCTTCTCCATCCCTATCCACAAAGGATATCTGCAACACTATTAGCTTCTATGTTGCCTCACTCAGCAACTATAGACCAGACCTTCTATTAAGTGCATCATTTATTATGTTCCCTTTCCCAAGAGTGTAAACCATCTCAAATTCATTGTCTTGAAGGAACTCTAGACAACTTCACTATCTCAGGTTCAGGTCCTTCTGAGAGATTATATACCTGAGACTCTTGTGATCAGAGTAGACTCTAAAACGTTCTCCCAACAAGTAGTGTCACAAAATCTTAAAGGAAAAGACCACTACTGCAAACTTCAGGTCATGGGTAGCATAGTTCTTCTCATGACATCTCAGATATCGTGAACCATAAGTGATCACTGATCGCTCCTAAATCAGGACACACCCAAGTATGGACACTAATGTGTCATAGTAGACTACATACCCAATAAACTCTTCTAGTAGCCTCAATATTAGGGTAATCATCAGTATCTACCTAAAATATTGAAAACTCTACTGGAATCTCTCCGTCCACACGAAGGGTTGTACCTTCTTCATCAACACTAAAAAGGGTGCCGCAACTTTGGAAAAGTCAGGTACGAATCTATAGTAGTACCCAGCTAATCCCAGGAAACTCCAAACCTCAGTCACACTTCTGGGTGGATCCCAAGAAAGTACTGCCTCTATCTTCGCTAGTTCTACCGCAACTCCAGCCTCTGAGATAACATGTCCTAGAGTGTTGATCTCTCTTTTATAGAACTTTCACTTCTAGAGCTTACCATAATGCTGGTGCTCTCAGAGTTTATCCAGAACTATCTACAGATGATAGGCATGCTCCTCCTCCGATGCCGATTATATCAAGATGCTATCAATGAAGACGACAACAAAGTGATCAAGGTATAGCTGGAAGATCCCGTTCATGAGTCCCATGAACAATGCATGGGAGTTGGTCACACCTAATTGCATAACCAATAAATCATAGTGTCCATACTGAAATCTTAAGGTCATATTCTACACATCCTCATCTCATAACCAAAGCTGATGATAGCCTGATCTATGGTCTAACTTTGAAAACCATCGAGATCCCTTCAACTGATCAAAGAGATCATCAATACTCAGAAGTGGATACTTGTTCTTCACGGTCACCTGGTTCAGGTTCCGATAGTCCACACAGAGTCTCAAACTCCCATCTCCCTTCTTGGAAAAAAAAATAAGAGATAACCATGGAGAAAAACTGGGCATTATGGACACCTTCCTCAATAACTCTTTCAGCTGTACCCATAACTCACAAAGCTCTGCAGGAGCCATCCGATATACTGGTGTAGATATTGGTGTTGTCCTGGGGGTATAGGTCGATGTAAAATTATACCCCTCTATGAGGAGGTATTACCAGAACTTCATCAGGGAAGACATCAACATACTGGTCCACCACTACAGGATAGCTCTGACTCTCAACGTCAACTGCTCTGAGGGTGAGGTTAGCCAACCGATGCGTGATCGACGTCACCCTTCTTTGGGAAAGTCCATCTTGTGCTGCAAAGGTTCCTTTCTAACCAGTGAAGGAATCCTTGGTTCCATACACATGGACACACTAAAATTTGTGCCTAATACAGTCAATATGATCTTTAAATGTGGTTAACCAATCCATACCCAAGATGACGTCGTATGTCCTCGACGCTGCTACTAGAAGATCCCAGCTGAATCTCTCACCTCATAAAGTAAGATCACACTGCCAACACCAATGTGTAATCATCTAATTTTCTACAGTATGAGTCTCTAGCTGTAAGGATTGAGCCAACAACTCCATCATAATCTACGAGCTCTGAATAAGGGCTATGGAAATAAAAGAGTGACTAGAACCTATGTTTATAAGTTCTGCAGCTAGGGTGGAGTAGACACAGATCATACCTCTAATCATATCTGGATTGTCATGGTTGTAGGCCTCAGCTTCCTGGAGCTAATATCGTTCCTATACACCTGCTCCCTATGGTCATTGTGGACCACCTGGAGGTTTTGGTGGTAGAACCTCGAATCAAAACCCACCGCCTGCTGTATGGACAGCTCCTCTGCCATGTTTTCCGCCCTGCGAACCTCCTCGCTCAAACTTCTTCCTCTACCTCGGTGGTCCCTCAACTATCATCTGGTCATCCATATGGAGTGTCAGGTAGTAGTGATCCATGTGACCCTACCCACCACCCGAGTACCTCTACATGCTCTTCAACTTCCCTCCCATGTCTCGTGATCCCCTAACCACGACCCTATATCATGAGGTCATCCACCAGAAGGTCTGTCCCACTTGGGCCCCTATATCATCCGTCTACTGCCTTCTATAGATGACTCTCCTAACTAACATACAGTGGTGGCTATCATTTTTAGTTCTTCCTCAGCTATGAAGATCTCCACCAAAAGTTCTCACTCCAACAACCCAGCCTACATCGAAAAGCTGAGCGATATCATTGATGCTCTAATCTCCCATTGGAGACCCTGATCAAAGGTCCGGGCCATGAAGAAAGGGTTCTATACCATGTCGGTGGACTAGTGGGAGAGATCAGTGAACCTCCCTGAGTACTGGGCCATGGTCATTCTTCCCTACTATAAGTGCAGCAGCTCCTGTATACGCACTGAGCGTAGAGTCACTAGGATGAATTCTTCCCTGAAAAGGCCCTTGATGTCTGCCCAGGTGAGGTTCACCTCATCATGTAATTGGATTGTCAGACTCTAGAATCTCCCATATTCTCCCTGGAAGTGACTGGAATCTAGGATCACCATCAGATCAGCTGGTGTCCCAACTAAGCAAAAAACACTAGCTACAGCCTCCAGCCAGTCCTCAGCCACCTGCAGATCCATCTCGCCTTGGAACCTTAGAGGCCTCTGCTGCTGAAACTCATGCAACGTGCTCAGTCGGCATGCACCCTCAGCTGGTGGGGCCGATGGAAATAGATGCCCAATGGGTATTGGTACTGTGGGTACACCACCCAAAGGTGCTAACACCATAAGAGGGCCCTGAACCGAGGCCTCATCGCTCGGTGGGCCATCATCGTGTACTCTCTTAGGAATCCTGGCTGGTTGTCTTCGTGGAAGAATCCTGAAAGAAAATAGGTGTTCCATGGTCAATAAGTCTAACCTAGTGAGCTGACTCAAATAAATCATAAGAAATACTTTTCAAAACACACAAAATTATAGTTTTTGTGCACTGAGTCAGAATTCAGAATTCAGAGTCCTGATGTATGGATATGTTGACCGCTGCACTAACACTGGATTCCCCAAACTGAAAACCACAATCATAATACTTAAAAATATTTCCACATAGAAAAGAACATAATTTTAGTTCTTCAATAGAACTAACTCCTCTGATACCAATTTTTCCTAATCTGTACCCTGGGGCCCATGCCGTGACTACCCCTAGCCCGCCTTTAATAGGCCAGGGGATGGTAACTAGCACTGAAATGGCGTATTCCTAAAATGGGAAGCCATTGCCTTTACACTTGTATAAACACACAATCCAAGAACACAAAAAGAAGCAACCATTAAGTAAAATTATGTAGTAAAAAGTTTACTGAAAGTAAAGGGGCCGGAATACAAGCCCAACTAGAAAGTACAAGTACAACTGAAAAGGGAAAAAACTCTTAGATCATCCGCTAGGGATCCTACCTGAAGCGTAGGTACATCTCACGATCAGAATTATTGCATCACGTCATGTCAAATGGTCCACCTCTGAGCACCATCCAGTCCTGGATCCCTCTGCCCCGATCAACACTGTCCGTCATCTGCACAAGATACAACAAGGTGTGGGAAATCCTATACAGGGGTGAGTTTAACAATACTTAGTGGGGACCCCAAGACCCCGATGGTCTCCTAGAGTTTCACAAAGAAAAAACCACAAAGCAAGACCTAAACCACAAAGCACAAAGCTGTAAAGAACTCTACTTAGGTATATTACCATACATATAACTAAGTTAACAAGATATACTTGTCTCATACATGAGAAAAAATATGGCTCCGACTTCTATTCCATTTGCAGAACTGATCTATGAGGGAAGAATACCACAAAGGTAACACCATAGAGGAAAAAGTACCACAAAGGTAACACTAAGAAAGTAAAAGTACCACATAGGTAACACAAAAAAGGCAAAAACATGAAGGTAAAATTACCACAAAGGTAACACCATGAAGGTAAAAGACTCATCTCACACCAGATATAACTTATGTATAGAAGTACATATGATTAGACATATCGCTGAATCATCTTATTCTGTCGAGGGCCTCTACTGAAGACCCACACATGATCGGTATACACTAACCCACACAGGATCACTGAGTGCTAACACACACGATCTGACCCACATTGGATCAGTATGTGCAGACCCACACAGGATTGCTGAGCGCTGACCCTCATAGAATCAATAGATGCAGACCCACACATGATCATTATTCTTTCTTCATGTTACAACCAATATCCTCCACCTCACTGCCAGCCACTAGATTCCTGCTCATAGTACAATTTATTCTAGGAGAACCTCTCCTCAAGATGTAATTCATATTTTAACTGGAACAATGTTCCATGAAGAAGTATCCCATAGGACCACCAAGTCGTAAGGGTTCCAACGCGAGAGACGACACGTCAATCGAACGCCCGTTCTGTGACTTATAAGTGTTTTAGTACCGAGGCCTCAGTTGGATTCAGTTTCGATCCAACCCGAACATAATCCAATATTCTAAAAAAATCAAGTGGAGTATAAAAAAGTATATTCTTGATCAAAGGGTTCTAGCACCATAGACGGTTTATCAAATTGACACCTGAATTTCAAGATATGGCTCCATTAACGAAACTGGACCTAGAAGGGTCTGCGTCCAGTCTGACCCAGCCCGACCTAGTTTGGGCCGATGTGACCCGGTCTCGGTCTAACCCGGATGGGCTGGGTTATGGTGGGATCATCCTGTCTGGGAGGTGTGGCCTTCTGTGCTTGCGTGGCCCGACCCGTAGAGGGGCGTGACCTACTAGAGGCGCGACCCACTGGGGTTTGTGTAGCACAACCCTCGAAGGGGCGTGACCTGTGGGAGGTGCGCCCCACTGGGGTTCATGCTAGCTAGAATTGGGGGAGGGGGTAGTTTTCCCCCATTTACTCTTGAATGTCTAAGCCATTCGGGTAATGGAACAACGACACCACCCGATCACCGCGGGACCCGCAGGGGCGGGTCCCTCCTCCTTCACGTGGCAGCGCGCTGCCAATTCCCTGGTAGCCGGCCATTTTCAGCCACCACCATCACCCACCGCGGCTATGAATGTAGCCTTCTTTGTTGGTGGTTCATGGCGGCGGGCTTCCATCTCTTCTGCAGTCGGCTGTTGGTGGCCGCCGCCGTCACCGGTGTTCCGGGTTTCATGCAACCCGAATTAAATGCTCACAAATAATGCACCAAATTCCAACAAAAATGTGGAGGGTCTGGGTCTTATTCATTTGACCCACACACTTCGTGTTATATTTTTATAAAGAGGGTAGTATAATAAACAATTATTTTAAGGTTAAACCAAATAAAAATCCCACCTCAAGATCATTGGAGAATGTCCGCGTTTGAGGAAGAGTCATTGCTTGTTGTTCCCGCAACATGCCTCCAACGACGCTTCTCAATCATCATTCTTCGGTTCGTGATTCAGTGGTGCTCATCACCACTCGCTAGAACCAGTCCCATCCTCCAAGTGGTTGGCATCACGAAACCTTATCAGAACTTCGTTTCTTGGTGATGTTGTGCCAATACTCCTACCAAAGCTCCATATAAATATGATAGAGGGAGGGTGAGTAACACACGTGTAATTAATGGTGTTTAATTTAATAGGAACCTTCCTAATTTCAATGGTGCGGTTACAAAGGATTTGAGTATTCAATCCATTTAATGGCTTGGAACATCGTTGGTCCCGCAACTGTTGCCTATCCGTTGGAGGAAAATAAAAGAGAGAAATAAAATTAAAAAGTTATTTTATTATTCTTTTAATAGTCCAAAATCTAACTTTTTGTCTAGACCTACTATGGTTGAATTGAAGCCTCCCTTATGCGATACCTGACACTACAGATTCAACAGTGCCCTCAGATTTTTAATCCAAGAAACAGTTCAATAGATAGAAAACTCAACCTGTGTGTTTACTGAACATACGTTAAAAAATGTTTATAAATCCATTTCAGGAACACCAGGCCTTGGAATCACACACCGTAAATTTTCATAGACTCGTAATAATTCCATATAATTAAAAAAATTACATGGAAAATCTGGGTCTTTACATTTTCCGCTTTACTTAACCCTTACTAAGCATTTTAGCTCAACCTTATTTCTTTCCTTTCCCCAAGAATCCAAGAATTTTACTAAGAATGATATGCAAGGATATGCTAGATGAAATAAAGTTATACTTGAAAAAAAATTATGTTTTAATTAGTTTAATCATTTTTAATACAAGGCACATTTATGTATCTGGTTTACTAATATTACTAAACTATTCAGTCCTTTCGTATTTTATTCCTTGTAATCATACCAATGTAATTGTAGTAGACATCGTCTTCGAGATTAATGGGGTCAAGGTACTACAATTATTTCCCCGTATAAATATTTTATTACCCTATAAAGATTATTGTTCCCTAACAACTAATACCCTGTGATTTTTGTAAAACTATGTAATTAGATTCTTTTCTAGTTATTAGACTATACAAAAGAATCTATAGAATTTTGAATTTAACCTTACAGAAAATTACCCTACATTGAGGATGTACCATATGAGGATAATGAACCCTATGAAAGTATTGAACCTTAAAAAATCTTATATCTTACAATATTTTCATATCTTGGGGGATATTGATATCTTAGAGGATTCATTATCTTATGATAATTCCTATCATATAAAATATGTTTAATCACATTCACTTTATCTTATGAAAATACTATTATATAAAAATATTACCTTATTAAAAACCACAACATTTGATTTTTTTATATCATATAAGTTTTAAAGACTTATGTGCATCTTAATACATAATAGTTTTTTTTTCGATAACTCAAAATATGCCATGTTTATATTTTATTTTGTTCTCCAATCCACCACATGTTAATGCTTCTGGTTTCCACAATTTATTTTTTCCATAATTACATATTAATTAATTCAAATATAAAAAAAGTTGTTTAGAAGTGTTTTATGCATAATTAAACTAAAAACACAAGGGATGATGAATGATTAATATTTAGGATGTATATTTAAATTATTGAATTTAAAATTTAACTTTTCTTAGAATTTTTTTCATATTGTAAAGAAAGATTTTCTTGGAACTATACATTGTATTTAAGGATGATTAAAATTGATTAATACATATTTTAAGTGAATATTAATTGTCTATTTATTTTCTTTGTAAAACTATTTTAGTGTTAATGATTTTCAAAGTAATGCCCAAATCGGAATTAGCTCGTCATCATCTAGAGAGAGAGAGAATTATAACTGATGATTCAGAAAAGAGGTACTATAATGACTCGAATATTTGAAGTTTTTGTGCATGAATAAAATATTTTAATGTTGTTGAGAATGAAGAATCTATATGAATAAAGATAGATAGATCAAATTTAATATATAGATACATAAAACATACACATCTAGATAAACATAGGGTATTTTACACTTAAAATTTTTAATCCTATTGAGCGATCCCTTTTAGATGAACTCAGTTGTTAATATCCTATCTTTTGGAGATATTAATGCTTATTCTTCTTTAATATTTAGAGAATTATTATTTTAATAGGTATATTTAGTGTTATTTTTTCCTATCTATATTCTCTATATGTTATTGTTTTTTATACTTTTGAATTGAAAAGAAGGATAGTTAGGTTATATTATCCCTTAAAAAATTAATTTTTGGTTATTTATCAAGGTTGAATAATGTAGGTTTGAACTTTTCATTTTTTGGTAAAAAATTAAGTGTTTCAATTATGCCTCCATTGAAAAAAAATAAAACCTGGTTCTTCCTCCCCTTCAGAAGAGATGTTCTGCATTATAAATCTATGTGTGAAAATGGGAAGATTAGGGTTGTTCCCCCATGTGTGAAAAGTAAGTTGTAAAGGGAAGTGAACCATATTCAAAATTTAGGTCACCTTAGAGTGTGTTCTATACTCTTACATTAAGAGTGTGAAAAGTAGGTATAAGATCACTTGGGATCAAACTACTATAAAAATACTCATGTTCATGTTTTATTTTCTACTTTATAACTATATTAACCCAAATAATTTCTTAAAATTATATAAAAAGGTTAATTTATCCCACTCTTCACCATTCAACCATTTTACCTACTTGCCAAAAAATTATCATTAGAGAAGGACCTTGAAAGGATTGTTAGTTATGTTTTATATATTTATTTTTTTAACTGTATCATGGTATTTACTATCTAAGGAAAATATCTATTTGATATGGTAGGCACAAGTTCAAATGATTTTTGGGTTCCATAAAGTCCACTATTCATTGATGCTAATGATAATAGCTATTGGAAATCCCAAATGGAAGCTTATCTTAAAAATATAAGTATTAATAATTTAAAACAATGGTAAAACCGTTTAATATTCCCAAGGATGGTTCTAATTCTCTTACTAGTTCTGATGCTATAAAATAAATTATTAACTATAAAATCAAGAATATAATTTATAGTGTTATAAAAAAATGTGTTTATTCATATTTTATGTTGTATAACTACTCACAATAAATGTATAATTTTACAAACAACTCATTATGGTTCTAATAAATTTATAACAACATAGAATGATATGTTAAGGTAAAAAAGTCAAGATATTAATATGGGAGAAAATGAGACTACGAACCAAATGTTTCATTGATTTACTAGTTTTTCATATGATATTAGTGCTTCTCAAGAATATTTGATAATACCATTATTATTGAAAGAGTATTGATATATTTACTAAATAAATGACATTATAAACAAGTTGTTATTGGTGAATGTAAAAAATTTAAAATAATATACTCTTGATTAACTTATTGGTTCTCTATTTCAATATCAATTAGAATCAAAGGATATTTATATAGAATATTCTAGAAAAATAAATTGTGTAATTTCAAATAAAAAATCAATATTAATAATTACTCATTTTTCTTTGACATATTAGGATGTTAAAAAGATAATATTGGTCATCTTTCTAAAAGAATTTATAAAAGAAAAAAAGGATACTTGAGAAGGAATAAAATAGATTATCCTATAGATGATCAACATGATAAAATTAAAGGTGATATCATTTCTGATAATGCTCATAAAATAATCTATTTTGAATAAAAAAGAAAATTAAATTTCATAAATAAATGTATGATGCAAAAAGGAAAGACCAAGTGGATGAACAAGAAATATAAGAGAGCTCTTATGGATAGTTGAATATGTACTCAGGGCTCATATTCCAATGATGAATCAAGAACATAAAAGGAGTTGATAAATTTGTGTCTCATGGATTCTATAAATCAAGTAACTAATCTAGATTCAAATTAAATTGATTCTCATTCTAGTATTTCAATTTTTTATGAATTATATAATGTAATTTAAATATTACAGGATGATATTATAAAAAAATCAGAATAGAAAAAAAATAAAGAAATAAATAAAAATAATTTCAAAGAAAAAAAAAACCATTATCAATAAATTAGGAAACATAAATAAGAAAAGTAAAAATATAAATATTTTTCCTCTATGAACATCAAAGATGAAGAAATAAAATTCAAAGTGGTTTTAGAAGAAAAGGAAAAGCATAAAAATTATTTTGAAATATTAATGTAGAATTTATTCAATTTTGTTCAAGGAAAATAAAATTATGATAAAATTATATCCTTGAAAAAAAGAACAAAAATAAGACTGGTCATGGATATAAAAATTAGTTACCTAATATCTACAATAATTTCTTTGTAAAAAGTTCTAATAGAATTTCTTCAACCATCCATTGTATTAGATGTGGAGTGAAAGGGAACTATACTGGTGAATGATCATTTGGTTTGGAACAATCTAATATTTATACTAATATATTCATTTTAAATCATTATCTTCAATATTAATAGTAAATACATGTTTGGAATTTTTTTTCATGTTTTTGAGAAATGTTTTTCTAATTTGATTAGACCCAAATTTTACTATTTACCAAATTTTTCTTAAAATAGAATTTATAAAAAATATATTATAAAAGAATAAATAATCAGGCATGGAACAAGGATATTAGATATTATAGAAACATTATAGGAGATATAACAAACTTTTTAGCATTCATTAGATGTGAATGAGGTAAGGTGAAATTTAGTGATAACCCAAAAGGTAAAAATACTTGAAGAAATAGGTATCACTAAATGCATAATTATTTATAAAGTATTATATGTTGAATATTTGAAATGTATTCTGATTATTATTTCATAGATATGTGATTATGGAATGTCTTTATATTTAAAACAAATTGATTCCTTATTTTTAAAGATGGTTTTATCTTATTTTATAAAAATTAGAAAGGATAAATTTATTCAATAAAATTTCATGAACAAATAGATTATAATGTTAAGAGTCTAAATTATATATACATAAATAATATTCTATGTCAAAGGATTATTGTATATGAAAATTTCTAGATTTTATAAAAGTTATCAAAGAATCAATAAATTTTATTTCTTTCTGATCTTAAATTGGATAAAAAATATGGTTGTGATTCATATGTAAGAGGTAAACAACATAGAGAGACTTTTAGATCCAGAAAAGAAGTTCTAATAGTAATACCTTTATTTTTTTTTATCTTGAGTTATTTATAATTTTATAAATCGAATTTATGGGTGGTAAGAAATATATTTTTTATTGAATATGACTTTAGTTGATTAACATGGGTTTATTTCTTCACTCATAAATCTATAAAATTATCTAAGTTTATTTCATGTTGTAAATTAGTTCAAAATGAAAAAATATATTTTATTTTACCTATTAGTTGTGACAGAGGTGGATATTTTTTAAATCTACAAATTCATAATTTTGGTTAATAAAATCCATATTTTCCTAAGTTTTCATCTCTAAGATCACCATAACAAAATTATGTAGCTGAAAGGATAGATAGGTCTTTATGAGAAAGGTCTAGAACCATGTTAATGGATTTTTAAACACCTAAATTATTTTGGCCAAAAGCTGTGAATAAAACTTATTACATTTCGAAGAGATTTATTTAAAATTATTTCTAAAGAAGAAAAATTTTTTACTTTGGAAAGGATGAAAAACTAAAGTATGTTACATTATAATATTTTGAAGACAAGTGTTTATCCTTGATAAAAAATATTTATTAGATAAATTCAATGATAAATATGATAAAGGAATTTTTATGGATATTTAAATTTTAGTAAATCCCATAAAGTTTATAATAAAATATTTATGGTTTTTGAATAGGATACTCATGTTAAATTTTGTAATAATACCTTAACTAATATGAATAATCATTTCAGACAGATTATATAAGATTTTATAGATTTAATATTTAGAAAATTTCAAACTCAATATAAAAGTGAACATGTTTTGGGGGAGGGTAACCCTCATGAAAAAATCATGTATATCACAATGATATAATCCTATAGATAAAATAATTTGAGATTTCAATGCTTGATTTCAAACTAGAAATTCATTGAGGAATTTATATCCTTGTAAAGCTATTATTTATGATTTTTTTCCAATATATTTATTTTATTCTTTAACTTTTATAAATTAGATTATATATATATAAAAAGTGTTAAATAAATTTTATAGAAACAATATTTTGACATTATTTGAAAAAAAATCATTAGTTATTTTTTTCTTAATTTATTTTTAGGAAAAAAGTTGATGAATTTGGAAAAATAATAAAAAATAAAGCCAGATTGGTTTCTCAAAGTTATTTCAACGAAGTAGGTATATAATATGATGAGACTTTTTTTTATCAATTTCTATATTATAATAAATTATAATTTATTAGTTTATGAAATATTATCTCAGTTTTTTTGAAAATTAATTTTGTAAAAGCTAAAGTATATCATAATTTGTTTATTAATAAGAACACAAAAGATATTTATATTATTCAAATATATGTTGATGATAATATTTTTTCCTCTTCAAGTAAATTCTGTAAATAATTTTCATATTTTATTACTTATGAATTCAATATGAGTGTTATTAGAGAATTGAAATTATTTCCCAGATTTAAAAAAATAAAAAAATTATGGATTTTTCAATATCAATTTAATTATGGTGAGGAATTGATCAAAATATTTGGATTTGATTCAATTTAAAGTTTAAATATAACTATGATTATTTCAAGTAAATTGTGTTATGATGTTTCTATAAAATCAATAAATAGTAAACTTTTTAGTGGAATGAAGCATCATCACTCAATGACATGGTGAACATTACATCATTGGTTAACTAGGCATCACCACTCAAATAAAAAGTGAACGAAGTTAGTATGCGTTTTGTTTTTCATAAGGTGTAAATAACTCAATTTTGAGTGTTGAAGTCATAAGACATTACCATAGGTAAAATGGTAATTTTAAACTAGTAAAAGACATAATTTTTTTTGTTATGGTTCCGTTGATCGTGGTATGTAGTGTTTACACATGGTTAGATTTTTGGCATTTTTCTAATCATTTTGAATTGTTTTGGGATTTTTTTTATATTATATGAATAAATAAATATATAGGAAGATCAATAATGGTGTGATGAACTTGGTTCTAGATATTTTAACCATGTAGATTTTTCAATGTTTTATTTCATTATTAATCAATCAGACATTATAGAATTTCAAGTTTTTTGGATCCTCATAAATAATATAATAAAATATTATATTAAATTTTGTCAAGTTAGCAGTGTTTTTCCTATTTCTTATATATTTTAATGGGACCCTAGTTGTTAAATATGAATTTATGTATCTGTATACAACATGGTTTTTTTCCTAGAAATGATGTTTGTTTTATTTGAATCAATACTTGAGGGAGTTTCCTACTAAAGGTAGATGAAATAAATAATATAATTATTTAATTAATTGGTTATAAAATTGTAAAACCTTATAATACCTATATCTAAGACTTGTTATATCATCTTCCTAGGGTAGGTTGTCATGAAATAATGAGAATCGTTTAATGGAGTAATATGGGTAGATGATTCATGGTGATGAAGACATATTTGTAGATTAATATTGAATATGTTGCAACATCAATAGATAAATCATGATTATATGAAAATGGAATCTAAGTTATGATAATTCTTCATCGAGGCATGGCTTATTTCCATTGAATTTATTATATCATTCTTCTTGTGTCATAAATACTAAAATTTCACTTTCAAATATTTCACTACCCCATGATTAATTTTTGAAATTCATCTAACATTTTTTGATGTTGTGATTGATATCTATGAATATTATCTTCCCAAGGGATTCATTATGAATATTATCTATGATATAATTTGACATGATTCTACCTTATTGGATATATATATATATATATATATATATATATTTGTGTTATTTTCTATGATTCAGGTGTTTGATTAAGTGGATGATAACATTTTTGGTCATTGTTCTTAACTCTACATTCATTTTGAAATAAATAATCATTTTTTTCTAACTCTATATAGAAATAGTTTGACCTTGGAATAACTATAACAATGTGATGTTGCAGTATAATATCAACTTTAGTAATCCTAGAATCTTTGATGTTTAGATAACCCCTAGTTTCTTGTACAAAATGTCTTTTAAGGATAGGATTTTATGTGACCATGAATCCTCTATATCCTTGAAATTTCTAATTATTGAGAATATATAGAATATTATATTTTCTCCTAGACACTCTATAGTTTTAGGATCTATGAGCTAACTTGGTTATCTATTTTTAATCTTTAAGTTCTTCCTAGAAACCTCTCATTAAAGGAGACTAGTTGACTTATTTTTTTATTTTTCATTTTGGTTTATAGGAATACTATCATGTATGTTTATACTCACCCCTATGTGAGCGTTATTCCCACATGGGTCATGATTATACAGATGATGCATAGGTCCAGATATGCTATGGGTAATTATAGAGTTGGTTGTCTTGTTTAGAGTTAATGCACAGTGATTCTTAGAGATTGATTATGGATCATGGGGATTTATGATAGTGGGGTGAACATTGGGGTTATATTGTGGTCTTAGAGTACATGGTTCATAGAGTATTATCTTAGTGATCCATGTTTAAGAGACTTTTTAAATTGTTTTAATTCCCTTATACTAACCTTGTGGGTGGTATTTTTATTTGTTGTATCCTTAAATAATTATATAAATTTTATTTGAATATGTATATATATTATGCTTGTATTTTATGTTATCTTATGCATTATAGATATGACTATTACTAGTTATTATAGGATAAGGCCTTCTATATTGTTAGATATTTATACTCATTGCAAGGTACCAGACCATGACCTATTTAAGGTGGGCTTAGGGTGACTCTCTTAGTTTACTATTATATTAGGAGAGGCCCTAATGGGTTGGTTCATATCAGAGTGGTATCAGAGTGGGTCATTCATATGGATGTTATTAGGAGTTAGTAGTCCAAAAATTACAAGTACAGGAACATAGATAATGATATTGAGGGGTTTTGGAGTTTGATATTCAAACGAAGAAGACCAGTGTAGCTGTAGTGGACATCATTTATTTTCTCTAGGACTCTGATAACCTATTTTTCGACCTATACCTTTAATAAATCCTTGTAAGGCTTAACTAATATTGGAACAAGCATTATATAGTGGCCAGTTATAATCATTCATGTCCTTATCATGTCATCTAATCTAGATATGATTTATACCTTATGGGTTCACCCTATCAAATGAAGTTTGATAACCACTGATAAAGAGATTTGGTATGGAGGTAGGGTCATGAAAATATATATCTAATAGTTGGACCAATTTCCACCAGTTATTGAGTGTTGAGGTGATATTTTCTAAGATGTGGTTGGGAGGTGTTCTAACCCCATGATCTGAGGTATTTTCCCCCTCTTACACTTATTATATATTTTTATCATAAGCCTTGATAGTAGTCCACTTTGGTTTTGATAATACTACTTATAGATTGGTTATGATGTGTGTGCTTAAGGATATGCCTTAGGGGTTTGTGAGGTGAACCTAATACCTGGGTGATAGGTTGATCAACTAGAGTTTGGCACTAGAGTTTTTAATCTGGTTTAGATTTTATTTGGAAAGATATAAGATAATGTATTGATCTTCCTAAATGGAACCAAATTCCTTCAGTGTATATTTCGTATTTTTAACTCACGACGATACTAATCTACTATGGTTAACGTTTTAGTCCTTCTGAGGGATAAAATTCTTAATGGATGATGTTGAACATTTTGTTGGGAAATGAGACCATGTTTAAGTGCACATCAATGCATGGGAAAATTATGATTTGTTTTATGGGAATGTATTTCGATGTAGTTATTTGATATCATTGGTTCAGGTGAATAATTTAGGAGAATAGGTTATGAGTTGTGGTTGTAGCTTCGTGAAACACCACCTATTCTAGAATCATGAGAAAGTGTTAGAAAATATTTCTATCAAAGCTTCACCTTATTTGTGAGATTAGTTTAGTTTTTTTACTTGAATATAACTAACATAGTGATGTGGATGTTTCTTAGTATTGTAGATAGTTTTGAGATCATAAACCTTAATTATTATAGATTATATTTATTACTTTGTGGTTTCTTGGGTGTGGAACTAGGTAGTGAGAGAGTAGTTAGAAAAGGATGAATGTTTTATCCTCTTTTATAAACACCATCCTAGGCCAGACCTAGTTAAACATAAAATGATTACGGTCAGTGTTGGAGAAATGAATTCACAAAGTATATTAGTGGTTAGGAAGTAACTAGTGTAAATTAGTGAATAAATCATGTTCATTGTTTTCAAATCAAAATAATATTTTTTTGTGGCTAAGGGATGTTATCTTGCACCAAATTTTTAGGATTTGTATATTACAGTGGAAAATTAAACTAGGCTATGGTCAGATAGAGGAATTACAATAACGAATTATATGTTTCACTCACCCCTCTTGGTGATGTGGGTTTATTTTAGATCGAGAGAGTGGTCTATTGAGACATTGCTTCTTAGAATAGAAGAGGTTTTAATGTTCCCACCTCAGTATGAGTTGGTTTCACCCTAAAGATATCTTGATATTTTGGATATTGTGTTAATGAGGTGGATTCTTGGTGAAATAGTGAGAAAGACCCCTCAGGTGTGGTAAGAAAAACTAATCCTCTGGATGTTAAGTTAGTTTCTCTTTGTATGATGATCATGTAAACTCACTCTACATGCATATAGAAGACATTATATTCATGATAATATTGATTAATGTGTGGATTCTTCAGATGGGAAGGTCATTAAATAACCTTGATAGGAATCCAAACTCTTAATCAACCCATATACTAGGAATTATGGGATCCTTTTAAGAGTTATGATGTATTAAACCAAATCTCTATTTAACACAGTTCATGTAAAAACCTCACCAACATCCATATTATCTTGATATGATACCCAAATTCAGGTAAAAATGATTTGTCTTTTTGAAAATGAGGTTATATAGGATGAGGATAAAAATATATCACATCAATTACATGTTGGTTAGTGCTTTTAATTAATGGAATATGTGTCTGGGTGATGGTGAAAGTATGTAAGTATTTTTATTTTAGAGGTTGATTATATTTACAAAGGGTGATGTTTCTAGCCTTTATTTTATGTTGGTGGCCTCACACTTTTCCCTCACGTGAAGGATTTTATGGTGGTAAAGTTAACTTAGTGATCCAGTGTGTTTGAATATTCTCAGGACGTAGGTTGTAAGGTTTTTTCTTGAAGGTGGGGTGCACATAAGCCACTTATTTAGGTAGGTAGTGGTTCATCCTTGGTTTTGGTGATGAGTATCATGTTGGGAATATTGAATGGAGACAAATCTAGTACAATTGGGTCCTTGAAGTGTAAAAAATAGTGTTTTTGTTTTCGTGTACACGTATCAAGGTGGACCTTGTTATGCATTTGAGGAAGAGGTTTCTTAGGAAGTTGTAGATATTGGTCACTTGGTTGGGTTATTTCTTGGGGTCTGGAGCTGATAGAGTAGTGTTATTATAATGGTCCACTTAATATTGTGGTGGATTGGTCCATCCAATGGGCTATGGTGTGATTTTGAGTAGTTTTTTTGACATTGGTGGTGAGTATAATGTTCTCATTGACAATTGTTTTTCCAAATGAATGATGATAACTCAACTAGGTTTTCATCGATAGTGGGTGAGAATCCGTTGGTAATCATGAGGTGTGTGAGAATTTCTCAGGGATGTCTATGATGAAGTTTGAGAAGACGGATCATGTTTCCTTTATTCTATAATTTGGCTATAATATAGATATATCCCTATAATTGGTGGTTAAAGAATGTATGAGGTAGGTTCTAGATGGCGTGGAAACATTGGAACATCTACAATGTTAGTGTCGAGATCTAGTAAAGTTACATATGTGGTAGTATGATGTACATGGATTTTCTTTCATGTGATTACTATCTAGAACACTCTTTAAGTAGGGGATAAGGTTTATCTAATTAGATTCGTCCTTTTAAATAAACCCTTTTAGGTGGGTGTCATAGAATTTATCACATACCATGGTGTGGGTTTCCATTTAGTTGAAAAGTGGTTTGGGGTCTTCAGTCATGAAAAGAATTTCTTAGACAATATACATGTCTCCACATTGTTCTTTATTCATTATGGTATGGATCCGATACTATCGTATATAATGGTGTATCTATTTAACTTAGATATCATATCTCTGATAATGGAGGAAGTTCATGGAGGGGTATGTTGTTTTCTACATCGAATCATTCATATACTAAACTTTTGTGTTGTTATAGATGACTTTTTTTTCAAAGAGGAAATGTTTTATGTTGGGTAGGAAGTAGCGACCTTGGGTTTTTTTTGAGTGGGGCATATCTCAATATTGAGTTTTGATGTCTTAGGACCTTGTCAAGGGTAAAATGATAAATTCACTAAGGAATATGAACCTAGAAAATTTTTATAACTATTATATCGATCTCGATTGGTGGTGTTTACCCTTAGGTGAATATTTAGTGAATTTATGAGAATTTTTAGTTTTATGGGATATTTTATATTTATTACCTGAATAAATAAATATCCTACAAAATTGATTGTGTTGAAACAAACTTGGTTCTAAATGTTTGAACAATAGGTATATTTAAAAGTTTCATTTCCTGATGAATATTTAAGTCAGCGTGGAATTGAGAACACTGTGGAGCCTTAGAAATAATATAATAAAAATATTTTATTATTCTTAGTCAATTAATTAGTATTTTTGGAGATATTATTGTGTCTCTTAAAAATCACCTCATCTGGGAAATATGAATCCACAGAAGATTCCATATTGGGGTGTTTACCTTATGAATTATGTTAATTGTATTTTTTTAGGAATCTAGAGAATTTGCTGTTGCAGATAGATTAATTAAATAATTTAATTAAATAATTTATTGTATATTAAATAAACAATGACTAGAATATCTATATTTAATCACTTTTATAACATCTCACTAGGTTATTTAATTGTGTACCAAAAAGAATTATAGAAAGGAGGAGGATAGATAAATGATTCATGGAATAAACTATGGATTGGTTGATCAAGATCAAATATGAAACAGTGTCAATATATGAATCATGAGACTTTAATAAAGGAATAGAAGTGATAAAGATTATATATTGAGGAACGACTTCTTTCCCTTGAATTTCATAACACATTTTTCATGAGGCATAAATTGTAAAAAAAATTCTTGTGAATCTATCATCATTCCTTGATTACTTTGTGTAATTTATCTAATGTTTATAGATGTTGTGATTGATTTATTTTGATATTACTTGTGTAATATATTCATCATAATTATTATCTATCAAAAATATTGGTGGCAAGCCCCTTTATTATAAAAAATAAAAAAGGAACCATTTTTCACTGGGTGAGGGAAAACCCATGACACACCTGAACTGTAGCCCTATATGCATATATCCTTAGGAAACAGTGACCTGAAAGCCCAGTGGGACAAAGTTCATTACCAAACCAAAGCCTAAAATAAGAAAACAAACAAGCTCAAAGACCCAAGGGAATGCCACCAAATGATTAATGACCCAACAATCCATTGTCCATTACATACCCAAAATGAACCCAATGCCCAATTTACATCTACAACCACAATGCACGTTGCCCGCCTACACACGCCATCCTCCACCACTATCTGTAGCTGCAACCAACACCAATTTTCCCCCACCCATTTACATCATTGAGTCATATACCAACACCATCGTGCCCGCTGTACCACACCGCCCTGGACTGCCCAACCCCCTATTGAACGAAGACCCATGTCATATCATAGTAGACTGCACTGCCTTGACTCCCAAAGAGCCACCGTAAGTGCCAAAACCTTCCACCACTGAGACCGACATAGGCCACCTTTATTTTCCACAATTACCACCACCTTTCTCCATCACGATGCTAGAAACCCCCACTACACAAATGACCATCGGAGTCGATTCACATCGCCACCATTGTATACAAATTCAACCACTCTCCCCATGCTCCAACGCAACACCAGAACTCTTGATGACCATAAAAGATAGCAAAATCCGACTGGATCTAGTTTGAGAAATAGATATAGACCAGATCAAATAGTTGGAGTCACAGTCAGAATTGGTGACTGAAAATAACGCACTAGATCTGCACAATGAACACCTCTTGGGGTCGACTGGCTGGGAAGTCAACTGGGGACCCAACATTTTGGAAGCCACCATGCCAAGGGAAGGAGAAGTCACTGGAGAAGCTTCCAGGGGGATTTTCTGAATAATTCATCATGGATGAAACATTAGTTATCAATCAAATATGAGAGCCTCCCATAATTATTCTTTATGATCTCTTGTTAAATGATTCTTTATAACTCTATGAAAATATAAATTTGGAACATTATATTCAATAGAGTGTATGACACACAACACCAAGAGCTTAAGGGAATATAATATCATGATTATTTATAAAAAATTTACTATTTGGAATATTTTCAATATATATTTTATAGCTTAAAATGCACACAAAATCTAGATAAATTGCATTACAAACAACAATGAGTTTCTTCGATGGCTTGTGTTACACGTAAAACTGAGTTTTACTAAACAATAATATATTATTATTAAATATAAAAAGATATAAAAAAACCTATATGAATAATATTAACTAAATTATTAAAATAAATTGTTTAAAAAATATGAAATTAATTCATTAGTTATAAATTAATTAGAAACAAATATAATAACCAATTAAATATAAAAAGAATATTTATATAGAAAACTATGTTTATTCTCACAAATATATTTTATCCTAATAAATTAAATTAATCAAAATTATTTAGCGATATTAATTTAATATACATATATATATATATATTAAATATTCAATATAATATTTTTTATATTCATTCAACAGATTTGATATGCATAAGATAAGAAAAAACCCAATTTTAGATATAAAAAACCTATATTTTTATTAAGGAATTTTACCACCTTTCAATAGAGATCATATTTTGAATTCAATTTTTGGAACTTTTATAGATTATATATGTAAAAATATTCTTCATATTTGAGTTAGAAACATGAAAATTATGTTAGTGTTAATTTTTGGTTTTTTCTGTGAAGTTCATTTTTAACAAATAGTGAGAAATACTGATTTTTTTTTCAAAACTTCTTTTTAATATGATTTATTTATAAGGTAAAATTATATTTTAAATTGTTTTTAAAGTTTAATTAGATCATATTTTTATCATTTAATCCAATTTAGGTCATTGTAATTGATTTCACTAGGAAATTTACTATAACAACATAGAAAAATTTCAAACTTTTTTAGTTTAAAAACCTGCATTGTCGTCCCGTGTACAGGATTAAATTAAAATTAATTTCTGTCACTTATGTGATTGAAATTGAGAAAATGTATTCCATATTTTGAATCATCCTAATTTATAATTTATAATAAGTTAAAATTAGTTTTTTACCAATAAATATTAGTGAATTTAATTAAAATTAATTACAATGATTAAGGTAAAATTTAGTTTATTAAGGGACTAAACATTAATCATAAGGGAAAAAATCACATAGAAACTTGTCAAAAATCCATTTTATAGACATATTTATACCCTATAACCACTTTTATATAAATTGGAACATTATTGGAGCCACTTTCAATGTGAAAATCGTGTATGTAATTCCTTTTTCAAAATATTACAAGAGTCTGAGTCCACCTCCACTATAAAAAGGCCACCACACCTCCCACTTCCTCACACCTATCAAGACACTTTTTCATGACCAATATCTTAAAACATTTCTTATAAAAACCATTACAATCATCTTATAATCCTCCCCTAGTTAAGAAATAAATCCAAGAAATCCCATTAGTTCAAACGAAAATAAGTTACCCTCTTAAGAGGTAATATCTTTCTTTACCCTATTTAGTTTTATTTCCATTCTCCACCCCGTAAAATATTTTTATTTTATTATTATAAAAAAAATTATCATAAATATACTATGATGTTTTTATGATAAATTTTTGACCTACACTCACACACAATTCCATCTAATGGGTAACGAACATACTGTTTATGTGTACGACGAACTACCGCCTCATGAAATGAAGATTATTCATTTTTTCCTTTACCACATATCATGGTGGAAATTATGATAGAAACTATATTAATATATGTTTTATAAGATATTTATTATTTATTTAATATTATCAAATTCTTTTACAACACATATCTTTATACTTTCCATTTTTTTGTAACAACGATAAAATCATTTGTGGAAGTGTGGACTACCGCCCCATCAAAGCGATGTGATTTGTTCATATGATAAATGGAATGTATAAAGGTTGATTTTAATTAGAAATAGGTGACATAAAAAGTATCTTATTTATATTAATGAAATAATTAACCTTTTGAAATAAAATATATATCAATTTTTTTGTTACCCTTTCACACACTTAAAGAGTTATAATGCCGTTCGTGGATGTGTGGACTACCGCCTCCTCAACACGATGTGATTCTTTTACATCCGAAGAATTATATACATAAATATATATGATTAGATAACATGGTATTTATGATATAATTACCATTCTCTAAATATATTGTGTTACGTACCTTCTTTCCATAATGATTATTGAAAAATGGGAATGTTATTCATGCGTATATATAGCCTACCATCTGCATGATTGTAATGTTTATTCATTTTTCAAAACCATATTTAATGATTGATTTCAAAAGTATAATTTTTCAGAACCCGACCTAATGAGGCTTGAGCAACAACTTCCCAAGCCTGCCTCCAATAGGCCAAGGGATGGTGACTAACACTGAGTAGGTTATCACACTCATGGGAGTCCTTAGCCTAAGGTACATGTACGCAAAGACTCACATACACCTCCAAGAAACAGTGTTGAGATGCATAAAAATTTAAAAGAAATGAATTCATACCTCTATCCCATACAGATTAAAATAAAAGTAAAAAATGGGAAAACAAGGTCGACCAAAAGAAAACTGCAAAAGAGTTAGACCTGCTCAGATGGAGGGGATCACTTTCAAATGCACCCACCAAAAAATTCATTAACCCAACTCCAATAAACACCCCTATCAGTCTAGATCACTAAGATCTAAATTCTCTAGGTCCTTTTGGGACTCTGTTGAAACTAATTTGGTCTGCACAAGACACAAGACATGTGCGGGCGAAGCCCATGCATGGGTGAGTATAAAAATAGTCAGTAAGTGCCCCAAAACCATAAAAGAAAAAGGTGAAATTGAATGAAAATAGCCCACTCAACCCAGCCAAAGGGCACCTAAATGAGAGTGAAACTCCATCTCAAGATCATCCTTAGCGAAAAACATCATGTCAGTTCATACCACCAGGTGTGCCAATGAAGAAGTGAAATCAGTACAAGGGAAACCCATACATCACCAACAAAACACCCAGATATCACTCATCCCGGGAACCAAAACTCATGATGTTCCGACATCATTACCAGTGATAGGTTCTTACTTGAGTATCTAAATAAAACCACCAAAATCACAATACAAGATTTGAGTCATCCTAGATGACAATAGACCGAGATATACCACTCTATCGGTAACAAAAACTAAGGAAATAACCCGACCAAACCTTGTGGTGTATGTCCACGAGGATATGCTCGACAGAAAATTCTATGGAAGATGTCACCTAGTGACTAAACCAAATCGAACTCCTTAGGTAGGGGATCACAACCAGGGTTTGCTGGGGAACACTAAACCCTAGATGAATACACTGAACATAGAAAGGGGTATTACACAACAACCTGAATCTGGAACAAATTACTTTAAAGAGGATCAATTCCTGTATATTTTTGGTCTGGATACTTCCAAGAACTCCACCAAGGAAAACATCATGATAACTCATAGAAGAAATACATCTTGATAAAAGGATAGAGAGTCTATGCCCATGGCTCATTGGGGGATCCGTACCCTACTAGAACATCTTGGGTAAAGGATCACTGCCCACGTAAATATTAGTCACGCTAATCCCAGAAACCTTACTAGCGAAACATGAAGGGACATGAGGATCACATCGAGCCTCTCAAGGTGATACATGATCCAAATATGCTGAGCCTTCTATCAAAGTGAATTTAGAAAACTCACTCCAGAAAGTGGGAAACCCACGCCACACGTATGCAAAGAAGCTGAAGAGGGGTCACAGTTCATTGAAAAGGAATTGATTCCTAAAAAAATCATAGTAGACGAAGAGGGGTCATAGTTCGACAAAGGGTATGTGATACTGAAAACTATCATAGCTAAAGGAAAAGGGAGACCCACTCAACCTAACTGCTTGAAACGTCACAAACAGGGACCAGTGGGACCCACTCAACCCTACTAGTAAAGGCACTACTAAAACAAGTGAGCCATGAAAAATATCAGACATACTATATCTAAAAGTCCAAAACTATGTCCACAATCACGTTTAACATGAAAAAACATATAGGATAGGCTATTTACTTGCCTAAAACGGATAACCGCCGAAAAATTCACAGTTCACCACAAATGCCCAAACAGGGCCTCATGGGGCCCGCACCTATATTTTGGTTTAAGCACTCAGAATTGGTATTAAAACATCCTCATTAAATTCATGGTTGGAACACCGATGATGGCATGTCAATCGGGCATTAGATGCATGATATACATCTGATATAAGAAACTCTGAATAATAATAATTATGTTATTATTATTATAATTGGATGTTTCATGACACATAGCCTCATGCCCAAAACATAATGTCATCAAACAGACCTTAAAAGGTCCTCCTTTAAGTAAGAGTGACATTTACATATAAGACACGTAAATCAGACATTCGATTTAGAAGTTACGAGGGTTAAAGCTATCCCAACCTATTTTGGCCGGTCCAACCTTCTCCACCTAGCCCAGCCACCTTGGCCTGACATAGCTTCATTGGCCTACAGGAATGCCACACCGGCCTACCACACCACAGACCACAGACCACACACCCCACACCCTTTCGAGATCCACCCACTAGCAGTTAGCACCACCATACCACACCGTCGTGCCACACCATCGTGCCGCACTGCCGCGCCGAATCTTCGTACCGCACTGCCGCGCCACCCAGAGGCATCCGCCACAACGCCCAGTGGCCTCTGCTGCCCCCACCTATGGCTCCAACGTCTCCTCATAGCCACCTCAGCCTTCTCACATTCGACACCACCTTCCGTGGTCAGGCCACCGCTAGACCGCCGCACACTGGTGGTCTTTTCACGGACCACCGAGAACACCCCATTGCTCGAATTTTTTTCCGAGACCAGATCTGGAAACTTCAGGACAATATCTACACTGACTCAGGATCTTCTTGATGGTTTGTTGAAAATTCTAACAAAAAAATCATAAATAATGGGATCAGGATTACAATTCAAATCCACCTACCTCTGGGTGAAACACCGATGCTTTGGGGTCATATCTGTGCTCTGAAGCAGCTGCTGCATTATTCAGGAGTGATTGCCATCAAGATCTGAGTTCGTAAGCACCTAATTTCATGAAATTGGACTTTAAGTTGTCAGTTGGTGAAGAGGAAGAGGGGAGGGATCCTACTATGTGTACACCAAGGGGATAATAGGGGAGGAACTTTTTTTAATTTTTATTAAAACAAATATCTAGTTAACACCCTAGTCCCGACTCGCCTCTGACTCGTTACCCAGAGCCGACAAAGTTTATGATGTTCTTAAAGTACACATAGTATTATGAAATCAATCAATGTCTTAGATATTTGATTTGAGACACCATTAAAGAGTTATTTTATCCGATGTCAAAATAAAATAATTTTATTTAATAATTTTATTTACTGTTACGTCCATAATAACTTTTTCCATAGAAGGCCCACACCGAAAAAAGCTATACCCTGCCTAAGGTAAACGGATCACTCCAGACTCAACTGTGGCCTTTTTTTTTCTGATCCGAGCTACTATTTAGGAGAAAAAACATTTCCTCTATGTGGATAGTATAAACATACTTAATTTTTTTAAAAAATTTATTATGGGAACCCCGAGGCACTGAATTTCATGTCGTTCCGACACCTAACTTAGGAAATATATGAAAAATTATTCCAAAGTCTTACAAGGCAAATAAAAAGTTGGTACAACATCCCCACCATAAAGATTTTCATCCCTGGAAAGAAAATGGATAGGCACGAGTGTAAGAAACTCGACTCTCAATTAGGTCTCCCTCGCCAACGAGTTCTCCAAGAACAGCCACAAATAAACAAAGGGTTATGATGCTGCCGATAAGCAAACGCTCAGGGGAACCAAAAGGGATAACACCCAAGTATAGCTCATCCCAGGATGACTACATGAAACTAGTAACATGTCTCCTCAGTTGATATAGGTGGGAAACACCAAGCGCCTAGTCTCATGCATCCCTAGGGTCTAGCGGTACACCACCTCGCAAACCTGACACAGAGACCAACAAACCTACTCCAAACACACAATCCAAAGTAAATCATCCACAAAACCTCGATATTATCCTCTTTGGGAAACACTGACTCACCCGCATGGTTTTGTATCACATCTCAAGAATGCATCAAAATGGGGAAAGAATCCCTCATTCTTGTGAGTTTGAATCCATGTCGAACCGCACCGCGACCTCCTATAGAGACTCACGTGCCAAGATGAAGTTGGACATATAAGGGTATAAATGAACAATATAGGGCTACCAAAAACACACTGGGTCTTACCAATTCCTTCACACAAATCTCCCAACACACAAACCCTCCCCTAAATCACAAGTTATAGGGAATCATCCACCACACCTCAACACTATCCTCTTTGGGTGGCACTGACTCTCCCACATGGTTTTAGTCACATTAAAAAAATTCATCTCAGTGGGGGAATGACCCCTCTTCATCGAGCATTTGAATATACATAAAAAAACCAACACGGGGTCTTATCGACACCTTGAACAAAACTTAAGAATGAAATGGAATGAAAATCATACCTCCAAACTACTGAAGAAACTAGAAAGAAAATAGAGCATACCTCTATCCATCCACAGAGCCTCAGGTTCAATGACCTATATGACCTAAAGTTGTCCCCACCGACTTTATATAGCTCTCTAAGATTAGAATAGACCACCTGGGGGTTGTTGTGGAAACTCGTACCGTCTGCCACCTCCTGCTGCTACTCCCACTCCTCTACCACGCCTGCGACCATGAATACCTCCATGATTCAAATGCTACCTCTAGAAAGGCGGTCCTTATAACATCTCCCTCTTAGTATCAAGGTGGGTCAAAAAATATCTAGGAATCTATCCCTGATTGGAACAAGTATAACACCACCTTTCCTATGGATGAACAAACACAACCTGAGATTCCTTATCCTTTGATCCTCCATTCTTGGGTCGTCTCTTGAAACGTCATGCATGCCCAGACCCTTGAGCATGTCGCCAGCTACTAGCTACTAAACCAGCTTTCGAGGTCCTAGCTCCAACTTTCCCAACACATACCGTTAAAATTTTCTCAGAAAAAAATATCTCCTCCACCAAGTCCTGCTCTAACACTCCAGCATGGGTGGTAATGAACAATATAAACACTGATTCCCTAATCTTCTGGTGGAAGCCCTGCTCGAAGGTCTATGCTAGGAAGAAAGGATCCAGAACCATAGACAGAGAATAATGCGAAATGTCTGTAAACCATGCTGCGTACTCCGCCACAGTCCCGATCTCCTGCTGAAGATGTAGAAGCTCATTGATAAACACCAAAATCAGTGTGTATCAATGAAACTCCTCCCTGAATAGCTTCTCAAACTCTTCCCAAGAGAGAATCTCCTCGTCATGGGTCTACATCATAAGACTCTAGCAGAACTCAGCCGAATCCTGAAAAAGGCTCACTACTAGGACCACCATCTGATTTGGAGGTGACCTTACAAGATAAAAAAACAAGTGTGACTACCGAAATCTAGTCATCGTCTTCCTAAGGGCTTTGGTTACCCCAGAACCTCAGAGGTCACTACCTATGGATATTGTGAAATGCACTTAGCCTACACACATCCTCATCCTACACTACCAGCACAACCTGCTGTGTGACAGGTGGTATATTAACTGGAGGACCAGCTAGAGGTCATGCCTCATAACCAGTGCCCTGATCTAAAGCCTCTAATCAGGGTAGATCATCACCATAATCCCACCGTTGAATCGTGGATGGATTTCGTTATTGAGGAAACCTAAAATTAAATCAAGACACACCAAAAATCAAAGAGTATATCAAGGAATTTTACTCAAGAAGGACAAGAAAAACCTATAACCCAATATTATATGATGAATGTGCCAATGATTTCCCCTACGAATAGAGTCCTAATTTACCAAGTCGAAAGGAAGGTTATCATAGTCTTCGTGAATGGGTATGTTGACCACCCATAAAAAAAATAGAGTCCCTAGCCTAAAATACGAACTCCAAACATCCTAACACTTTCTCTATGAAACCCAAACCCAGATAACAGCTAGACAAAATACACTCTAGGGTCCGAAAGGTGGAACCTCATTTGATACCACTATGTCACGACCTGAACCAATGAGGCTCAAGATGCGACCCCCAAGCCTACCTCTAATTGGACAGGGGCTGGAAACTAGCACTGAGTAGGCTATCACACACATGGGAAGCCTTAGCCTAAGATACTTGTACACATGCACCCACATACACCTCCAAGAAATATTATAGAGATATGTAAAAACTGAAGAGAAATTAATGCATACATCTATCCCAAACAAAGTAAAAAAAAGTAAAAAAAGGGAAAAAATAGGTCCCACCAAAAGAAAACTACAAAAGAATATGATCTACTCAGATGGAGGGGATTGTTGTCAAATTCACCCTCCATAAAACTCCTTGTCCCAGCTTCGGTAAACACCCCAGTCGGTCTAGAACACTAATATCCACCTACTCCGAGTCCTCCTAGGACTCTATCAAAAGGACTATGGTCTTCACAAGACATAATACATGTGTGGGTGAAGCTCATGTAATGGTGAGTATAAAAAAAAATCAATAGGCACCCCAAAAACCCCAAAAGAAAAGGAGAAAATGGAAGGAAATAGCCACTCAACCTAGCCAAAGGGAAACCAAATGAGATAAAACCTCCGTCTCAAGACCATACTCAGCTCAACAAGACTAGTCAGCTCATACCACCAAGTCTGTCAATGAATAATTGAAATCATAGTAAGGAAAAAACTTAAATCACTCAAATATCACTCGTCTCTGGCACCAAGCCTCACGAGGTTCTGACATCATTACTAGTGATAGGTTCCTACTCAAGGATCTAAAGTAAACCATCAAAATTCCAATATAAGATCCAAGTCATCCCAAATAAAACTCAACCGAGATATGCCACTCTATTGGTAAAATGAACAAACAACACAACTCGACTAACCCTTATGGTGTTTGTCTGCAAAGACACACTCGACAAACATCTCCACCGAAGAAGTAACCCAATGACTAAACCAAATCCAACTCCTCAGGTAGGGGATCACACTGAGGTTCTGCAGGGGGACATTAAACCATATCCAGAAACACCATACATAGAAAGGGGTATCATGAAACAACCCAAATATAGAAAAAATTACTTAGCATAGGATCAATGCCTTTTTAGTGTTGGTCAAACCGATTCTAAGAACTCCACCAAGGAAAATGTCACGATAGATCACATAAGAAATGCATCTTGATACATAGATAGGGAGTCTTCTCCCAAGGCTCATTTGGTCTCCTTACCCTACTGTAGCATCATGGGTATAGGATTAGCACCCACACAAATATTGGTCATGCTGACACCAGAAACCCTACCAAGGAAACACGAAGGGACGTGAGGATCGTGATGGGACTCTTAGGGTGATACATCCTCGAAATCTACAGAGTTTCCTATTAATGTGGATTAAGAAAAATCGCTTTGGAAAGTGGAAAAACCACATTGCACGTACAAAAAGTAGCTGAAGAGGGGTCACCGTCTAGTGAAAAGGACATGATTTCAAAAACCCTCATAGTATTAGAAGAGGGGTCATAGTCCGACGAATGAGACATGATAATGAAACCATCATAGAGAAACAACTTGGGGTATCCACTCAACCTAACTAATCGAAACATAAAAAACAGTGACTAGGGGACCCACTCAACCCTTCCAGTAAAGGCATAACTGACTCAAGATAACACACAAAATCACCTACACACCACATATCCTAGTACCAAACCTTGGACACCTTCACATTCTATGTGAAAAAATCAAGAAGGATAGGCTATTTACTTTCATAAAATATATAATGGGTGAAAAATTCACATTTCACCACAAAACGCACAGATCATGACTTATTGATCCTTCCAATATATTTTATTTTAAGAACTAGGAATTTTTCTTGACATGTAGACATTAAATTTAGAGTCTCAACACCACTAATAGTGTGCCAATCGGACATCAGACGCACGAGATAAGTCTAATACAAGAAACTTCGAATAACAATAATTATATTATTATTATTATTATTATTATTATTATAATTAGACGTTTCATGCCACTGATCCTTGAACCAGAAACATAATGTTCTCAAACTGACCTCAAAAGGTCCTCCTCAAATTAAGGTTCACATTAACGCACACAACACATAAATAAAATGTCAGATTTAGAAGTTACAAGGGTTAAATCTATCCCGCACCCTTCTAGCCAGTCTTGCCCAATTCGTCTGGCCCTGATGACCTTACCCATGGCCCAACCACCTCTTCCTAGACCAAAATAAATATCCCACATCCCGGTCACCTGGGCTCGCTACTCAGTGACATGTGTACCCCACACGCCTGCCGACTCCACCCTACGACGCTCTGCGATGCCGCACCTCCCAGCAACCTCCACCAAACTGCCCAGAGGCCTCCACTGCCGCACCTGCGGTGTCTCCACCTTATCACAGCCACCACCAACTTCCATTTCCACACTATCTATAGAACACCACCGGACATCCTCATGTTGGTGGTCCTTTCACAGATCACCAGGAACACCCCGATGCTCAGAAAATTATTCCGAGACCATATCTGAAAACCTTAGAACAAGATCTACACTAACTCAGGCTCTGATCAAAGGTTCATCAAATATTCAAACAAAAAACAAAGCATAAAAATGGGGATCATGATTAAAACTAAATTATTCCTACCACATGGAAAAACACTAACTCTTTGAGGTTAGATCTATGCTTCAAATATATTTCTACATGATCTGGGAGCGATCTCTATCAAGATCCAAGTGTGAAGGAACCTTGTTTCGTCAATTCTTCCTTCGAGTTGTTTTTCAGAGACGAGGAGGAGGGGAGGGATACTATTTCTTGTGCACCAAGGAGAGAATATGAGATGAGATTATTTGTTTTAATTAATATTAAAACTAATATCCACTTAACACCCCATCCGCAACTTTACTCTGAATAGATACCCAATTCCAACAAAGTTAATGTTGCGCATAAGGTAAACACGACATTATGAACTCAACTAAGGTCTCAAAATTTTAATCCGAGACTCTGTTGTATATTTATTCAATCTGACATCAAAATATATTAATTTTATTTAGTAATATTATTTATGGTTAGGTATTCGATAATTTTTTCCACATAAGTCCTGCACCCACAAAAGTTATACCCTGCCTAGTGTAAACGTCACACTCCGGACTCAACCATGGCCTCTGCTTTCTGATCTAAGCTAATTTTAAGATATTACTTATTTCCTCTAGAAAGAAAAAGGATAACCCTGAGGGGAAGCAACTAGACTCTCAACTGGGTCTTCCTCGCCAAAGATTTCTCCAAGAACTAGGAGAAATCCACCAAGGGTTCCTATGATTTTGACAAGAACACACTTAGGGGAACCAAAAGAGCAACAAAAACCAAGTCCAGATCATCCCAGGTTGACATCGTGCAACTAAGAACATGTATCCTCAGCTAGTCTAGGTGGAAAAAACTAAGCGCCTGGTCTCCTCTAGTCCCAGGGTCTAGTAGTATGCCACCTCAATAATCTGATGTAGAGACCAACAAACCAACTCCGAACACACAATCCAAAGGGATTCATCCACCGCACCTCAATATTATCCTATTTGGGTGGAACTGAATTACTTGCATGGTTTTTCATCATGTCTCAAGAACATGTCTTAGTGGGGAAAGTGTTCCTTATTATTGTGATTCCAAAAACTCTTTAAACCGCACCATGAACTCCTCTAGAAACTCATGTACCAAGATTACGTCGAATAGGAGAGAGTATAAAAAACAAAATAGGGATTCTTAACACACACTGGGTATTACCAAGCCGTTCGCACAAACTTCCCAACACACAACTCCATCCTCAACACACAAGTCAGAGGTACTCATCCACCACACCTCAACACTGTTCACTTTGGGTGACACTGACGCACCAATAAGGTTTTAGTCATGTCAAAAACCATGTCTCAATGGGGGAAGGATCCCTATTCCTTGTGCATTCATAGCTACCTAAAAAACATTAATATAGGGTCTAACCGATGCCCTGAAAAAAACCTTGAGCTAGAAATGAAAAGGAAAGCATACCTCTAAAATACTGCATAAATTAGAAAGAAAATAGAGCGTACCTCTATCCATCCATGGAGCCTCAATGTCAAATACTTCTATGGCCTGCAATTTTTCCCACCCCACCCTCTAGCTCTATAAGACAAGAATTTACCACCTAGGGGTGGCGGTGGCAACTCATACCATCTTCCACCTCCCTTTACTACACCCACTCCTCCGCCATGCAACCACACTACAAAACTTCATGCTTGAAATTATTCCTTTGCCATGGTGGTACATTGACCATCTCCCACTCAGTATCACAATGGGTCATACATCTATAGAAATATGTCCCTGACCATCCTAATTATGACATCACCTCTCCTGCAGCTGACCAAACTTGGCCTGAAAGTCATGAGCCTCCCATCCTCCGTACTAGGGTCACATCCTAAAACGTCGCATATTCCCAAACACCTAATCCTACCATCGACTACTAGATACCAAACCATCTTCCATGGTATCAGCTCATACATGCCTAATACTGATGGTCAGAATGTACTTAGCTAGAAATCTCTCCACCACCAAGGCCTTCTCTAGCACTCCAGTATAGGTGGGAATGCACAACTGCACCACAGATGCCCTAATATCTTGAAAAAATCCCTACTCAAAGGTTAGTTCTTAGAATAACGGATCCCAAACCATATATAGGGAGTAACATGATAGATTTGTTAACTGTGCTGAGTACTCCTCCATGGTCCTGATCCCTTGCCGAATCTGTAGAAACTCCTGGATATGCAATGACCTCAGCGTGGCTAGAAACAACTCCTCCTTGAAGATCTTCTCAAACTCTTCCCAATAGAGTATCTCCTTGTCGTGGTTCTGCATCACAAGACTCCACCAATTCCTTGAAAAACCCTAAAAAAGGATCTCCACTAGGACCACCATCTGATTGGTAGGTGTCCTCAAATGGTATAAAACACGTGTGCCTGCCGAAAGCTAGTCATCAGCTACCTGGGGGTATGGGTAAGCTCAGAACCTCATAGGTCTCATCCACTAGAACTCATGCAACACACTCAGCCTACACACATCCTCATTCTACACTACCATCAAATCCTACTACGCGATATGTGGTGGTTCAACTTGTAGACCACATGGAGGTCCCACCTCAAAACTAGTGCCCCACTCAGAAGCCTCTACTTGGGGAGGATTGTCACCACAATCCCGCAGCGAACCCCTGGATGGTTGTCTTCCAGGAGGAATCCTAAAACAAAATCAAGATGCACCATGATCAAAGAGTATATCTTGGGGGATGACTCAAGAAAGACAAGAAAAACCTAAAACCTAGTTCTATATGATGCATATACCATTGATTTAAACTGCGAAAAAAGACCTAATGTACCGAGTCGAAAGGAAAGTTATCAGAGTCTTGGTGAATACATAGGCCAACCACCCTCACCAACACTAGAGTCCCTGGCCTGAAATCCGAACTCGAAACATCCTAACACTTTATCTATGCAACCCAAAACAAGCTCAAAGATAGACCAAATAAACTCTAGGTTCCCAAAGGTGGAACCTCCTCTAATATCACTCTTTCATGACCCGACCCATTGGGGATTCAGATGTGACTCCCCAAGCCTTCCTCCAATAGGCCAAGGGCTAAATACAAGCACTGAGTAGGTTATCACACACATGGGAGGCCTTAGCCTAAGGTAACTATATGTGCAGGCACACATACATCTCGTTGAAATAGTGAAGAGATATATAAAAAATGAAAATAAATGAATGAATACATCTATCACAACCAGAGTAAAACAAAAGTAAAAATAGGGAAAAATAGGGCCCACCAAAAAAAGCTGAAAAAGCATCTGACCTGCTCAGATAGAGGGGATCACTGTCAAATGCACCCACTAGTAAACTCTTCATCCCAACTCCGGTAAACACACCGATTGGAATAGATCACTAAGATCTTCCTACTATGGTTCCTCTTGGGACTCCATTAAAATGCCTTTGGTCATCCGAAGACACAAGACATGTGTGGTCAAATCCCGTATAGGGGTGAGTATAAAAGTACTCAGTAGGCACCCCCAAAAACACCAAAATAAAAGGAGAAATTGAAAGGAAATAATCTACTAAACCCAAATAGTAGGAACCCAAATGAGAGAGAAACTCCATATCGAGACCATACTCAGCTAAACATGACTAGTCAGCTCATACCACTGGGTGTGTCAATGAAGAAGTGACAACACCACAAGGGAAACTCAGAAATCACCCAGATATCCCTCGTCTTGGGAACCAAGCATCATGACATTTCGACCTCATTACCAGATACATGTTCCTAATCAAGGCTCTAAAGAAAACATGGAAATTCCAATACAAGAGTTGAGCCATCCTAGATGACACTCAACTGAGAGATTCCACTCTATCTGTAAAAAAACTAATGGAACAACTTGACTAACCCCCATGGTGTGTGTCCATGAGGACATGCTCGGAAAATAACTCCACGAAAGAAGTCACCTAGTGACTAAAAAACTCTAACACCTCAGGTAGGGGATCACACCTACGGTCCACTGGGGGATACTAAAACCTTTTTGGAAACACCGAACACAAAAGGGGTATCATGGAACAACTTGAATCTAGAACAACTCACTTAGCAGAGGATAAAGGCCTGTGTAGTGTTGGTCAATCCAATTCTGAGAACTCCACTAAGGAAAATGTCATGAAATATCAGAGAAGAATACATAGACATGGAGTCTACACCAAGGGCTCACTAGGGATTTCATACCCTACATGAACATCTTGGATAGAGGATCAGCGCCAGCGTAAATATTGGTCACGCCAACACAAAAAAACCCTAACAAGGAAACATGAATGGATATGAGGATAAATACCGGCCTCTTGGGGTGATACATGATCCAAATCCATTGAGTCAACTATCGAAGGGGATTGAGACAAATCACTCGAGAAAGTGGGAAACCCATGCTGCCTGTACGCAAAGCAACCAAAGAGGGGTTATAGTCCAATGAAAAGAATGTGATTTTGAAAACCCTCATAGTAGAAAAAGAGGGGTTATAATCGAGAAAAGGGTAAATGATATCGAAAACCCTCATATATAAAGGATGAGGGGGACACACTCAACCCAGAAGATCAAAACATCACAAACAATGACTAGGGGGACCCACTCAACCCTGCTAGTAAAGGCGTCGCTAACCCAAGTGACCCAAAAAACATCACCTATACACTATATATTATAATCCAAAACCATGGAAACCATTTCATTCAATGTGAAAAAACATATTTTATAGGCTATTTACTTTTCTAAAATGGATAACCGATGAAAAAGTCACATTTCACTACAAACGCCCAGACCGAGCCTCATGGGGCCCACACCTTGATTTCAGTTTAAGCATCCAAGAATCAATCTTGTCATATGAAAATTAAATTTAGGGTCACAATGCCACTGAAGGCGTGCCAATCGGACATCAGATGCAGGAGATACACCCAATACCAGAAATAATGAATAATAATAATTATATTATTATTATTATAATTGGAAGTTTATTGCCACCGATGCTAAATACTGAAACATAATGTTCTCAAAATGACCTCAAAAGTTCCTCCTTGAAGAAAGGGTCATGTTTCCTTAGACATCACATAAATTAGATGTCTCGTTTAGATGTTACGAGGGTTAAAGATGCCCTGACCCATTCTGGCCTGCTCTGGCTGGTCCAGTAGCACCCGCCAGTGGCCCAACCGCCTCATCTTGGACCAGCTATCTAGACCCCACCCCATTGTGACAACCCATGGTTCATTAACCCTACATGTTCATGGGATCTACCATCCAGTGCTTCACACTTCCCAACAACCTTTTCCGAACCGCCCAACATCCTTCTCTGTGCCACTCAACGGCCTTCGTTGCCCCCACCTACGGCGCCGCCTCCTCCTCGCAACCACCACCTTCCAAGGACAGATCCCCGCCGGACCCCCACTAAACCTCCTATAGACCACTGTGTGATAGTTTTACTTCCACAGACCATCAGAAACACCCCGGTGTTTGAAAAATTATTCTGAGACCAGATCTGAAAACCTCAAGATGATATCTACATTGAATCAGGATACACTCGAAGGTTTCTCAATGATTCAAACAAAAATGAAGCATAAAAAATGGAATTAGGATTAAAAATGAAATCCACCTAACTTAAGGTGAAACAAAAAAGATTCAGGGTCAGATCTATGCTATGAAGCTGCTTCTACATGATCCGAGAGTGATCACCATCAATATCTGAGTCTGACAAGACCTCATTTTATAGAGTCGGCCTTCAGGATGTTTTTTGGTGAAGAGAAAGAGGGGATGGATCCTCCTATGAGTGAACCAAGGGGATAATGGAGGATGGTATTATTTGTTTTAAATTTTATTACAATAAAATTTCCACTTAACACCCCAGCCCTAACTTGCCTCCGACCTGATACCCGGTGCCAACAAAGTTTATGTCGCACCTAGGGTAAACACGACATTATAAAATCAAATGCAGTCTCAGAAATTTGATTTGATACTCTGTTAAGGATTTATTCCATATGACATCAATATAAAATAATTTTATTTAATTATTTTATTCACAGTTACGTCCTCAATAAGTTTTTCCATAGAAGGTCTGCGCCCACAAAAGTTTTACCCCGACTAGGGTAAACGATTCGTTCTGAACTCAACCGTGGCCTATGTTTTCTGATAAAATATTCCATTTAAGAGATAAACTATTTCCCCCATCTGAATAGTATAAAAATACTTAATATTTTTATTAAATTTATTCCTGCCACACATGGCCATTGATTCACACACCGTCTCAACACCTAGATCTGGAAATATATGCAGAAGTATTCCAAAGAATTACAAGGAAAAGATTGATTCGCTAATATATATATATATATATATATTATATTTATGTCATTATTATTATTATTCTATATGTGTTATATAATCACCCCTTTTACCATAGTTGATATAAAAATGTTTTCTTGACACATAAACCGAATTTGTTCAAAATCACCGACCTAAACATAATTATTTAAATAGTTGTATGAGATATGAAAATGATTGAAATAAAGGTTGTGATAAACATTAAAAAGGTTCTCAATAAAGTAAATAATTAATATAAATTTGTTATTTAGAAATATAAATACACACGAGACAATTTAGACACAGGTTAATAGATTTTCATCTCACTTTTTACAACCATGAGATAAATGTCATGTTCACCATTTACTTCTTTTTTAGTGTATCTACTTCACATTTTGATATATTATATCATGAATTATTTTATATTCATTTCATTTCATACTTTTATTTAATATTTTCCCTTCATGAGGCTTATGATTTAAAATTTTTCAAAGCGGTTTGGGACAATTTGTGATATTTAAAGATTATTTTCCTCAAGAGTAATACTAATGATATTTCAATGGTATTTACCTTCAAGTAAATTATATGATAACTGTTCAATAAACCCTTTAATTTTATTCTTATATGGTTATTAATGAACTTTTTTATGTTTTTGTACCACTTTACAACTCTTTGGTAATCAAAATGTTTTATAAAATGTTTTTAAGAAGACCTGACATCATGTCTCTCTTTAGTTGGAGAACCCATTTTCATCAAAAAACAATATTTTATTAAAATGTTTTTCAAAAATGGTTTTAATATTTTCCAAATTAGTTAGTAAATTAATTTTTGCACATTTTTATCTTTTACCAATGTTTTCATGGTAACCTTCTTGTCACTTTATAGACAAGGAATTTTTATAACTTTTTACTATGAAAATGGAATATTCTTTTACCTCATATGACATGTACAGATTTACCCACAATCACTCCATTTAAGATTCCTTTTCTTGTTTCAAAGGTTAATTTATAATTTTTTTCCAAAATCTGATTTTCAACGAAAACGTTTTTCAAAAGGCTAAAAAAAGGACATTTATTCAAGAATGTTTTAAAATATCACTTAATTAATCAATGAAAACAACCCTTTATTTTACTCTACCTGGGGTATGTTGTATTGATAAAATCCTTAATATTAATCTAGAGAGTTTTTGATTGGTTTTCCCAAGGTTTGTATCCAAATTAACTTCCTTAATTCCTTTGGTAGTTCCCTTGAAATATTCAATATCCTATGATCATTGATCATTAAATTTTCCCTCACTATCCATATCATTTATCATGGATATGTTAATTGCTTAAAAAGTATACCATTTTTCTTATGGTGTTCACTTTTAATGTTATTTGATTATTTGGGGGAAAATATAGATAAATCTATATCCTTTATTCAATATGGATATTTGATAAGGCATTTTATTTATTCGATATAAGGAATACTTTGGAAAGGTAAGAAACGGGTTAGAGACCATTTAAGGTAAGCCCTATAGTTGGGGGCCTATTAATAAAAGCTAATCGATGCATAGATTATCTCATGAGATGAAATTAGTTGGTGGAAAACCATTCATGTTTTTCCTAGTTTAATATATGGGTTTCAAATCGATATCCTATTCTTGTGAAATTTATTGACGGTACTGCTTCCATGTACCTACAAAATATGGCATCTAATAAATAAGAATTTCCCATATTTAGTTTTAGTTATTATTCATCCATGATATCCTGCATCGACATATCTATGGATATATTTCAATTTTAGTTCATTGATTAAACAATATGTGTTTCAGTTTCTTACCTTGTAATATTTATTTTTCCTTATCTAGTTATTTGGATGGCATGCGTTTCCATTTACTATCTTTCCATATTGTTTATGAACTTCCTTCTCAGTTTATTAATTAAATGGAATGTGTTTTCATTTATTTACCATTCCATATTTATTATTCTCATTGATAATTTATAGATTCCACAATATATTTCCCTTACTGAGCATTTTAGCTCCCCATTATTATGTTTCCTTTTCCTAGGAATCCAAGAAGTAAGAAAGATAGGGAAGGATATTCTAGATGGAATAAAGTTATTATATTTAAAGTTATTTATTTAGAAAAAAATTATATTTTAATTAGTGTATTAATTTGTAACACAAGAATCATGTATGTATCTGCTTTACTAAGAATACTAAACTCTCAGTCCTTCAGAATTTGACTCCTTGTAATCATGAAAATGTAATTGAAAGCCAACATCGGTTCCAGGCTCACTAGGATCGGTTCACTACAGTTGGTATCAGAGGAAAATTAGCAACGACATTGGGAACTCGATTTAGGAAAACGTATATTAGAGAGTGTAACCCTAAGGTATAATTTGAGGATAAGTATACAATAAAACCTATGAATTTTGATGAAGTATAGATTATGTGGTTAATCCTAGAAATGCATCTATGTTTTGACACTAAAAGTGGATGTGGTTCTGGAATAGATATACATATGGTTTTTGTTTTTAGGAAATACCCTCATCTATAGGATAAAATCCAAACAAAGGACTATCCTATATGAAAATAAATGGGTAAAAAATTTATGTATTGGGATTATATTGAAAACCATGTTAAAATGAAATTTAGTGATTAACCTTATTTGAAGGATGTCTATCATATTTATTTTTAGAAATTATATTAACATGGCTCTAGAAAATAAAAACCTATATGTCGGGTGACAACCCATCGAATCTAGTAAGTCCACAGTACTTGGACCCATGACCGAAGGACAATAAGGGTTTTACACCAACCACTAAACTATGAAATGTCTTGGTTAACATGTCATTTTTTAGTAGAAAAATTTGATGAATATATGATAATGATAAGAAATTAGTGTTAAATTTTAGGTTCAGAGATAAATAACCTTACCATATTAGTTTTGTAGAATAGTTAGAGACAAATAGTGGGACTTTTCCACTCTTTTATGGGCCTTACGATCTGTTAAATGTTTATTTTAGTGCTCCAGACATCAAAATTAATTTTTGAATGAACTGAAGAATTGATTGAAGAACAACCAAATGTTGAAATTAAATTTATAGAAATATATCAAGTAAGTATACATAGGAAGTAAAATAGTCCCTCAACTATAGTAAAAGTATCTTCAAACAAAAATATTGTCATAATAACTTAATTTTTTATGAACCTTTATCCTTCTAAATCATCATATCTATATAAATTTGAGTCCCTAAATTTTAAAGTGACCATTAAATTTCCTATGATTGATGAAATCAATCACTCCCTATAAATAGTTATGATTTTCCTCTAATTATTTATCTCTACATGCCACTAATGTTCTCTTACTTAGAGACCTAGTTACATGTTAGTCCATATGAACTTTGTAATTCCCATTCTATCTTTTATAGAGGATATTTTACAAACCCTTCTAATTATGTGGGATTTTAAACATAGGAAATATCAAACAATTTATCATAAAGATTTAGTTTAAATTGTGAGGATGCAATTTAATTAAGGTGGGGAGAATGTAACGCCCCAAAAATTTAAAGTAGAAGCATTATATTCAATACCACATTTGGCAAAAAACACCAATCAAATAAAGAAATATAATATCCCATGTTTTTATAATAAATGTAATGTTTCAATTAAATTAAATATAAATATTATATCTAACAATGCACATAATATCGATTTAGCCTTTGTTACATGCAAGAGAATGTTTCTTCGATGGCATGCGTCACACATATGACCAAGTTTTTTTGAAAAATAATATATTATTATTATATTATTATTTAATATAATAATATCATTAACCAACCTAGGTCGAACCTGAACCGGTCACCCGAGTAGATCTGCGGCAAGGCTTAAGAGGAGTTTTCAATCATCCCGTGCTAGCGACAAGTGCCATGGCATCAATAGAGACAATGGGAATGATTTAACCCAAGAAAAATAAATACATCAACATAAATAATAAAGAGTAGAACTAAATAAATAAACCAAACACCCAAATAAACAAGAAGCGAATAAGATAACACTAATCGAACTCGACGACCGAACTATCTCCGGGTGACCCCACATGTCACTCTGTGACTCAACGAGAAAATTTCGCCCAAGGAGAATGCCCCCAATCTGAAACCTACACAAGAACTAAAAATAGAAAAAAATATAGGCGTGAGTATTAAAACATATTAGGCTAGCCCAATATCTATTCCCAATGAAATACCTTTGAAAATAAGAAACATGAATTCTAAGTTTGAACTACAATATATTAAAGAATGCATTTATAAATTTTTTACTTAAAAACAATGTACAAACCATTTCATTTAATCATTTGAAAACCTATATTCTAACCTTAGGTGTAACCATGATAAATTAAGGGGGAAGATATGATTTAATTTGAAACCCACACTAAAGAGTTTAAAACATATCTGCTTTTTAAGAAAAACATTTTTCAAATGAGTTAGAAAACTAAAACATTACTTTCCCGGAAAAACACCACTCAAGAGTACCAAACAAATCATATAGCAAGGGAAATGCAAATAGGTAAGAAATTATCTCAATAATATTTTAAACATCTAAAATACAATAGACATAGGTGAACCCGAGAGATCGAGAATAATCCAGACGACACTACTACCTACTACCCCATCTATAGTAGCATGCCACATAAATGAAATCTAACGCTTCAAAATGATCAGCCATCCTTTATCAGGCAGGCTGAGGGAAAATCCCATAGCAATAAACCCAAACATATCTACCTACTATATTCCACTAGTCATTACCATAACCTACCGAGGCAACACTCACTCAGACAACTCTCTCAATATGCCAGGTTAGTATGTCACAAGTATAAATGGAGGTGAGCAAACAAATGTCATTGAACATCGAATCAAAAACTATATTCATAATAATATTTCACATCAGGGCTCACACCGAGTCTCCCCAAGGATGAATCTCATGAATTTAAGTAAATAGATTATAATGGTTCCCAACTGAGGAACATACATAATGAAACCTGAGGATCCCATACCAAGGAAATCCCTTCCATTACATGTGGGCAAGGCATGAGGATCAACCAATGGAGGTTTTCAAAATAATAACTTCCTCTTATTTTCAAAGAGTGTCCAAATGGGCCCTTAATAATTCTTTAAATTTTTTTTTACCAAATATGCAATCCAATTTCTAAATAGGTGCGAGACACACCATTTACCAGGAAAACAAATTTGTATAACCCCCTTTAAAACATTTCCGACACACTTCCCAAGAAAAAAACTTTTATGAAATTCCAAATGGGCTCCAATTCCTTGTCACAAAACAAACCAAAACATTTTATATCACTCTTGACATATAAAATCCAACTGGTCACCATTCCAAAGACTAGGCATGCAATGCTTAGTAAACGATTTCAGTTGACATTCACAAAGTTAGAAAACAAAAATATTACATGATAGAATCTTATAAAAAATGCTAAACCATGTTCTAAAATGAAAAAATCAGGTGTGGGCCAAATGAAACATTTAATTAAAGAAAAAAACATGTACAACTATAATTGGACGACACCATTTTCATAAAACAAGAATGGAACTACCCATTTTTCTAACTAAGTGAATTAACCAAATTTTTCACAATGAAAACTAACACCTAGAAAAAGGGAGAACAAGAATAAATAGATAAAACTAAAACTATAAGTTCAAGGGAAATAAGACCCTATGTTCAGTTTGCGATATTTCACAAAATAGAGTTAAAAATCATCAAGTAATCTTAAAACAGCACTTGCGTACAAAATAAATTTTAACCAGAGATTGACATTATAACCTAATAATCATATAAGGTATGAAAAACATAAAATTAATGATTATTAAATTAAAAATGATAGGTGAATGGTAATCCTACCTCAGATCCGCAATGCGATGAAAACACAAACTCGGAAACACCTCGCACAGGTTCTAAAACATCGATTTTAACAAGAAAAACTATCAATCGACTAAAAACCCTAGAAAAAAAATATAAAAACAAGAATAAAGTAGGAGGTATAATGTTATACCTAAGGGGATAAAACACATTAGTGGAGGGTGATGTCGGGGAAGCGCATGTTGATCGGGAAGTGGTCAGGTAGGAGTGGGGGAGAGCATACCAAGGGGAGGTGTCTCGACAGGGAGGTTGGCCAAGAGTCCCATGGCTGGAAACATGGTAGGTGGAGGTCAAGCGGTTGGCCAAGAGCTCCATCGGCGGTGGTTCATTTGAGCATTTCAAAAGAAAAGGTGAGGGTCCTAGGTCTGTCGCACATAGAGAAGGAAGGGGACGGGTGCTTCAAGAGAGAGCCAACTGGGTCATGTTGCAAGGGGCTAGGAAACTGAACTGTTGAGCAGGATAGGGCATTCCGAAGGTCGATCCAGAAATTAGGAGGGGGAAGATGCTGGGATAGTAGAAGGTCGTGGCAGTGAGGTGCTGCATGGGGGGATCAGGAGTCCATGACGTCTGGGAAGCTAAAGGAAGGCTAGGCTGAGGCGGGGCTATTGAAAATGGAAGGGGGTGCTACAACAAAGGATGTTGAGTCCAGGGGAGGCCGCTGGGTGCACCGCACCCAAAGAGAGGAAGCACCGATTGGAGAGAGGGGATGCGCAAAAACCCTAAAAAATTTCACCTAATCAAATATTAATAATAATAATAATAACTAAAATTATAATAACATAACAATAATAATAAAAGTAATAATAATAATAATAATAATAAGGATGATAATAATGATAATAATAATAATAATAAGATGAATAATAATAATAATAATAATAATAATAATAATAAAAATAATAAAAATAATCATAATCATAATGAAAAAATAAAATAATCATGGAATTCATAACATTTTATTAATAATAAAATGATGATAAAAATAAGAAAAATAAAAATATTCATTTACTTCAATGATAATAAAATTATTAACACAATAAAAAATTTAAAAGAAAAAACAAATGATGTGCATTTTAAATATAAAAAATTTTTAATTAAATTTTCTGAAGATGAACGGGATACGCAGTTACCCAGATGGAGTTGGATGGGATTTCTAAAATGCACACCACTCATGCGCCCAACGACGTCACATCAAAAAGCGAAAATTTTAACAAAAATCACAAATTTCGTCCGGGACTCACCCCAGACCCCAACAGAAATATTTAAGGGAAAAAATAATTAAAATAAAATAATCTCATTGGTCGGGGTGTGAAACTTCTCTCTACCATAACACTTTTCATCCCTGTAAAGCCACAACATCATCTAGCCGATCGATCAACACATAAGGATTCCACATAAACACAATCCGACCTCTTATCTCCTAGAAATTCCATCAACCACCAATGGGACTCAACCCTATTTCCCAACATAAATCACCAGCAGAGGGGAGGCCTGAATGGACTGTCCACCATAAGAATTCAACTATCATATGATAACGACTTATGAGAAAACCCAAATAGACTATCGGTGGGTCTCCTCACCATAAATAACAAACCCATACACAACCGAATAGAAAAAACAGACTTAGGCCTCAAATAGGCCTTACTCAAGATAGAAATAACACAACAAGGTGATTTAAACCATTCACTCTCATCTGAAAGGGATAAGAGCTGAGCCGGAAACTTCGTACAAACCAAAATCCCTCACCCCATGGGCAGGGAGGGAGGGAACAAAGATTAGATCAATGAAACTATGATGTAAAACTCTTCATGAGTCACTACTTTGGGGTGGACACCAACTAAAGATGCAACTTATTCACATGGGTGGTCCACACAAGGAAAGTGATCGATTACTCGAATCTAAAAGGTGAAATTACTGACATTGTGCGAGGGATAAATACATCGTTCTCTTTGCGACAACAAGAAATATACGATGATAGGGAAACCACCAAATAAACACTAAAACTATCTCACCACAATGATGGAGTAACAACCTTAACCAAACTCCTTAAAATTTCTCAGGGTTCCTGGCTATGCGTCGGCTTCACTCTGAGGCATTTTCGCTATAAATCTGATGGATGAAGCATCTCCTACTTTTCAGTAAGGTTCTGATAATCCTAATAAAAAAAATACATATTTTTATTTGAAAAAATAAGAGACAAGATTTCAAAAATAAATACACAGTGGAATTGAAAACCAGAGTTCATCAAAAGACCCACAACATTCCCATACATTTCAAAACCCAAAACATAATAAGTAAACTGCAACGCAAAGAGATCCCTTAAACTGGAATGAAACATAAAAATTAAAATTTAAACAAAACCCCAACAACACATCACTTATGAGAACTTCCTTTGCAATTTTTTATAGCAATTCCCCGAAAGAATCATTGTAAGTGACCCAAACGTCCACAAGAATGACATGGATTAGGAGTACTTGGGCATGATGGCTTCTTGTGACCCAACTTTCCACACTGATAACACATAAGGATCTCTCACTCGGAAGAGGTTGATGAAATATACAGAGTCCTTTTGATTCAATGACTTGATCCATCCACTTTCAATCGCTTCCTTATCTCCTTTCTAGAATCTTCACCACTGCTTATAGGGATCGAAGGAGGGAGGACTATTCGAGCACTCCTGCCATCGCGGCTTTGACATGAAAAGCCTGTCCAACCACATTAGTAAATAAAGTTAAGTTGGACTCTGACTCCTTTGACTATTGATTAGGGTGAAGGTCCGCCTCAAAGTGTAGAGCCTTCATGGAGTCATCTGGAACATACCCTGAATCATAAGGGAATAACTCCACAAATCCCTGGAAATATACCATCACGGATTTTTCACTCTACTGAAGACAACACATCTCCATTCCCTTTCTCACCCTTTATTCCTTAGAGAAATACAGTTGAATGAACAAAGACTTGAAGTACTCCCATGTAAGATCTTGATGAGGCTTGTTCCGAGACACTAACTTCCACCACATCCATGGTAAACCCTCAAGTATGAAGGTTAAAAACTTGACCTTCAAAGACTTGGACAAATCAACATGATTAAAGTCTCTTTCAATCCCCTGCATCCACTCCTCTTCCATATAAGGGTCTTATTGACCATATAAGAGAGGTGGATCTAGCTTCTAAAACTCAAGAATAAAATCCTTAGGTTGATCAACCATACTACAACCATCCATTGAAGCTTCAAGGGGATAACCATTGGACAATAAAAGTCAAGAACCCAATCAGGGCCAAATCAATAAATAAAATTCTAAAAATAAAACACTGTATATATGAAAATATCTAAACACAATAAAACAAGCTATCATAACATCAAAACTCTTCTTTTGAAAACATATTTAATTTGAAACAACCTTGGTGTGTTAAACCCTCCCCATTGGTATTATTTTGAGTATCACTCACATGCATGTTTCCGTACCACCCCAGTTATCCACCTATCATACCAGGCATCAATTCATATGCTGACATACCATTATCCATGTAAGCACCCATAGGTAGACCAAGTCTAAAACAAAACAACTTCATTTTTTTCAAAAACAAATCATTCATTCAATTTTCATTAAAACATTCCTCAAATGAAATATGTCAATTCAAAAAACCATTTTTCAAAACAAATATTTCTGAAACAAACAACTTCCAGAAGTAAAAAGAGACCCAAAATAACTCAAAATGGTATCTAGTTTCAATGGGTGACTTGACCATATGGTTGGCGACCATATTCAAATCCCGTCACTGACACAAAGATACTTTTTGGACCATTCCCCTAGCTCCACATGGATTTCCAGGCTATGCGGCATAAGAGGAATATTATCCCAGCTCCCTTTGTTGTATCCCAATCATAAAAAATTTCATAAAAACCCAAAGAAACTAATTAAACTAATATTCTCATAGACACCCGATGATCAGAGCAAGCAAGAGTTTGCGACGTTCTTCCAGTACCGATGCCCTAAGTCCCGAAAATCCTACTCCATCTACCTTCACATCCCAAATAACAAGGGGCGCTCTGAAAATAAAGGTCCTCTAAGACCCGAACACCTCTGATACCATTTTGTCACAAACCAACCCAGGTCAAACCTAAACCGGTCACCCGATCCGATCTGCGGCAAGGCTCGAGAGGCGTTCCCGATCCTCCCAGGCTGGTGACAAGCACCCGGGCAATAACAGAGACTGTGGAAATGATTTCTCTTAAGGTAAATAAATAAATTAGAATAAATAATAAGGACCATATAAGAATAAATAAACCAAACACACAACTAAACAAGAATCGAATAATATAACACTAACCGAACTCGATGACCAAACTATCTTCGTGTGACCCTGTGAGTCACTCTCCAACTCAATGGGCAAACATTTCCCAAGGCGAACACACCCATGCTGAAACCTATATAAGAACTAAAAAGAGAAAATAACTATAGGAATGAGTATTAAAAATTAGTAGTCTAGCTCGATATCTAGTGCCAAAGCACTACCTTTAAAAATAAGAAACATCAATTCTATGTTTGAACTAAAATATATTAAAGTATGAATTTATACAATTTTTACTTAAAAAAAGTACAAACAATTTACCTTAATCTTTTGAAATCAAAAATTCTAACCTTTGGTGCTACCATGATACTTTAAGGGGGAAGAGATGATTTAATTTGAAACCCACACTAAAGAGTTGAAAACACATCTGCATTTTAAGAAAAACATTTTTCATAGGAGTTAGAAAACCAAAACATCACTTTCCATGAAAAAAACCAGTCAAGAGTACCAAACCAATCATATAGAAATGAAAATGTAAATAGGTAAGCAAGTATCTCAAAAACAGTTTAAACAGCTAAAAGCCACTAGACATAGGTGAAACCGAGAGATCAAGAATAATCCATATGAAACTAATACCTACAACCCCATCTATAGTATCATGCCACATATGATGAAATATAATGCTTCAAAATGATCGACCATCCTTTCTCAGGAAGGCCGAGGTAAAATACCATAACAATAAACCCAAACATATCCACCTACTATGGGCCACTGGTAAGTACCATAACCTACCAGTGTAGCACTCGTCTCAGACATCAATATCAATATTCCATGTTTGTATGTCATAATTATAAATGGAGCTGAGCCAATAGATGCCACCGTGCATCAAATCACAACCTATATTTTTAATAATATTTCACAGTAGGGCTCACCCCGAGTCTCCCCAAGGACAACTCTCATGCCTTTAAGTAAATAGTTTACAATGGTTTCCAACCAAGGAACCTACATAATGGAACCCGAAGATCCCATACTAAGGACATCCCTACCATTCCATGTTGGAAAGGCATGAGGAGAAACCAATGGAGGTTTTCATAATAAGCATTTCATCTTATTTTCCAAAAGTGTCCAATCGGGCCATTAAACATTTTGTAAAAACATTTTTTTACCAAAGATGCAAACCAATTTTAAAAGAGGTGAAAGAAACACCATTTACCATACCAAAAAATTTGTAAAACCCCCTTCAAAACATTTCCAACACACTTCCCAACAAAAAAAAAATTTATGAAATGCTAACCGGGCTACAATTCCTTGTCACGAAACAAACCAAAACATCTTATATCACTTTTGACATGTAAAATCCAACCAGGAACCATTTTGAAGACCGGGAATGCAATGCTTAGTAAACGATTTCAGTTAACACTCACAAAGTTAGAAAACACCAATATCACTTGATAGGATCTTATCGAAAATGCTAAACCATATTCTAAAACATTAAAATCAGGTGTGAGGAAAATGAAACATTTAATTAAAGAAAACAATGTGTAAAACTATTACTAGACAATACCATTATCACAAAATAAGGTCGGAACTACCCATTTTTCAAACAATGTGAATTAAATAAATATTGCACAATGAAAACTAACACCTAGAAAAAGTGAGAATAAGAATAAATAGATGAAACTCAAATTATAAGTTCAAGAGAAATAGGACCCCATGTTCAGTGTGTGCTAATTCACAAAATGGAGTAAAAAATCATCAAGTAAGCTTAAAACGACGCTTGTGTACAAAATAAATTTGAACCAGAGCTTGAATTTAGAAAATAATAACCATATAAGGTATGGAAAGAATAAAATTAAAAATTAATAAATTAAAAAGGAAAGGTGCAAGGGAATCCTACCTCAGAGCCATGGCACGACGATAATAAAAACTCAGAAACACCTTGTGTAGGTTCTAAAACATCGATTCTATCAAGAACAAATATCAATCGACACAAACCCATAACAAAAAAAAAATAAAAAAAGAATAAAGTAGGATGTATGATGTTATAACGATAGGGATAAAACACATCAATAGAGGGTGATGTCAGGGAAGAACGTGCTGATCGGGTGGAGGTCGGGCATAAGCAGGGGAGAGCGTACCAAGGAGAGGGGTCTTGATGGGGAGGCTGGGAAAGAGTCCCATGGATGGAAACAAGGTAAGAGGAGGTCAAGCAGTCAGTCATGCGATCCTTTGGTGCTGGTTTGTTTGAGCGCAACAAAGGGGAATGTGAGGGTACTGGGTTCGCTACACACAGAGAAGGAAGGGGACAGGTGCTGCAAGGGAGGGATGACTAGGTCACACTGTAAGGGGCAAGTCAGCTATTCCATTGACTAGGATGGGGTACGCTAGAGGTCGTGATAAGAAGTAGGAGGGGGAAGACACCGAGATGGTCGGAGGTCGGGGTGGTGAGGTGATGTAGGGGGGATCCTGATACCACGACGTCCAGGAAGCTGGAGGATGGCTGGGATGCAGCGGGGCTGATGCAAATGGAAGGGGGCACTACAAGAATAGAGAATGAGTCCAATGGATGTTGATGGGTGCACCACACACAAAGGGAGGAAGCCCTGATTAAAGAGAGGGGATGCACAACAACCCTTAAAAAAGTTAACCTTATAAATAATAATAATAATAATAACTAAAATTATAATAACAAAACAATAATAATAAAAGAAATAATAATAATTGTAAGGATGATAATAATGATAATAATAACAATAAAAATAATAATAAAATGAATAATAATAATAATATAAATAATCCTAATAATAATGAAAAAATAAAATAATTAAGGGATTCATATCATTTTAATAATAATAAAATGATGATAAAAATTTAAAAAATAAAAGTATTCATTTATTTCAATTATAATAAAATTATTAACACCATAAATATTTTAAATGCCAAAACAAATGATGTGCGTTTTAAATATAAACACTTTTTATTTCAATTATCTAAATATGAACGGGATGCACAGTTACCCAGGCGGGAGTTGCATGGGGTTCGCAAAACGAGCTCCACTCACATGCCCAACGTCATCACGTTAAAAAGCGCACTTTTTTACAAAACTAAAAAATTTCGTCTAGGACTCACCCTGGACCCCAAAAAAAATATTTAAGGGAAGAAGAATAATTAAAATAAAATAATCTCATAGGTCGAGGTGTGAAAAATAAGATAGAAACCTTACATTATGAATAATTTTAACTAACTTATGAAAATAAATGGTTAAAAATACTAAATATATTTATTAGTGACATAATAATTATGAATTAATTAGATAACAAATTGAATAAAAAAAGAATATGTATATAGAAAAATATTTTTATGCTTACAAAGATATTTTATCATAATAAATTAAATTAATTAAAATTAGTGAGTGATATAAATGTAATATATAAATTATATATTCAATATAATATTTTTTATATTCAACCATATGATTTGATAAGAATAAGATAAGAACAAACCTAATTATACACATAAAAAACCTATATTTTTATTAAGGAATTTTACCACCTTTTAAAGAAGAACCTATTTTAAATTATTTTCTTTAACTTTTATAGATTATATATTTCCAAATAAACTTCATATTTTTCATTAAAACATAAAAATTATGACATAATTATTTTTTGGTATATTTTTGTTAAGTTTAATTTTTAATGAATAGTGAAAATAATGAATTTTATGTCAAAACTGTTTTTTCATCATATTTATTTATAAATATAAATTATATTTTAAATCAGGTTTAAAATTTTAATTTGATCAATTTTTTATAAATTAATCAATTTTTTTTCATTGGAATCAATTTCTATTTTAAATTGACTATAAAAATATAGAAACATTTCTGACATTTTTACTTTAAAAACCTACATTATCGTCCCATTTACAAGATTAAATTTAAATTAATTTCTATCAATTATGTAATTAGAATTTATAAAAATAGATTACATATTTTGAATCAAAATAATTTATAATTTATAATATGGTCAAATTAGTTTTTTACCAAAAAGAATAGTGAATGTAATTAAAATAAATTACAAAGATTGAAGTAAAATTAAACTTATTAAGGGACTAAACATTAATCTTAAGGGAAATAATAACCTAGAAACTTGACCAAAATCCATTTTATGGCCATATTTATAACCTATCCAAAACATTATCGAAATATTTCTATTATGGGAGCCACTTTCAATGTGAAAAATGTTTATGGAATTCCGTTGTCAAAATATTACAAGAGTGCCACTACTCCTCCACTATTAATAGTCCACCACCCCTCACACTTCCTCACACATGTCAAGACACATTGGATCGACCATTCTATGAAAATATATATTCTGAAAATACCTCCCCTAATCTTTTAATCATTTACTTTGGAATAATGTAATCTATGGAAGTCCATTTCTTCAAACCAAAAAGAGTTACCCGATTAAGAGGTAACATCTTTCCTTAAGATCTTCTATTTTATTTCCATTATCTACCCCTAAAATATACTTATTCCATGATTATATAACAATAAAATTCTCCCAAATATATTATGATGTTTTTATTATATTATTTCATCCTACACTCTCACACACTTCCATCAAATGGGTAACGAAAATACTGTTTATTGTACAGTGAGCGACCACCTCACAAAATGATGATTGCTCATTTTTTGTCTAACACCAATCATGGTGGTAATTATGATGAAACATATATTTATATATGTTATAAATTATATTTATTATGTCTTTAATCTTGTTTAATTATTTTACAACACATATCTTTATACTTTCCATTTTGTGTAAAAACGATAACATCGTCCGTAGATGTCTGGAGTACCTTCCCCTCAAATCGATGTGATTCGTTCACACGATATGTGGAATGTATAAAGGAATATTTTAATTAAAAATATATGACATATAAAACATATATATTATATTAATTAAATTATTAAATTTCTATAAATACAATATATATCAATTTCTTTGTTACCCTTTCACACACTTAAAAAGTGATAAAGTTGTTCATAGACATGTGGACTACCACCTACTCAACATAATGTGATTCCTTTTACATCACAATAATACTATATTTAAATATATATATGAGTAAATAACATGTTTTTTTGTGATATAATTATCATTTTGGAAAGATATGGGGTTACCTACCTTCTCTCCATAATGATCATTGAAAAATGGGAATGTTACTCATGCGTACGTACGACCTACCGTCTACATGATTTTAGCGTTGTTTAATTTTTCATAAAAATATTTAATGGTTTGTTTTAAAATTATAATTTATGTATATATATGATATTTATTTCATTTTTATTATTATATATATGTTATATAATGACCCCTTGGACCAAAGTTTACCTATAAAAGTTGTTTTTGACACATAAACCGAATTTGGTAAAAACACCCGACATAAACTTAATTGTTCAACTAGTTTTATAATTCATGGAAAAAATTGAAATAAAATATATTACAAAAAAAAATTCTCAATAAATTAAATAATTAATTTTTTTTTATTTTTAAACATAAAGACACACAAGACAAGTCAGGCAGGGGCTTAGATATTTTCATCTCACCTTTTACATCCATGAGATAAATGTCATGTTATCCATTTACTTATATTGTGAGGTGTATATAATGAAAGTTTTGATATATTATATCATCAATTACTTTATATTCATAGTATTTAAAACTTTCATTTAATATTATTCGTTTAGGAGGCTTATGATTTAAAATGTTTCAAAGAGGTATGGGACACTTTGGGATGTTTATAGATTATTTTACTCTACAATAATACCAGTTATATTTAAATTGTATTTATTTTAATGAAAATTATATGACCAATTTTCAATAAAACAATCATTTTATTCTATTCTATTTATTCAGAAACTATTTCAAGTATTAGTACCATTTCCACACTCTTTGTTACTCAAATTTTTTTAGAAAATGTTTTGAGGAAAATCTGACTTTATTTCTCTCTTTGGTAAGAGAACTTGTTTTCTTATAAAAACCATGTTTTATTACCATGTTTTTAGAAAATGTTTTTATGATTTTCAAAATGATTTATTAAATAAAGTTGTACCCATTTTGTCTTATACCAATGTTTTCAAAGGAATCTTCTTATCGCTTTCTAAATAAGGACTTTTTCAAACCGTTTACCATGGAAAATGGATGTTCTTTTACCTTATACAATATGTACAGATTTACCCCTCGTAATTTCACTGAATATTCTTTTTCATTTTTGAAAGGTTAATTTTTTAAATAATATTTTTCTAAATTAATTTAAAAAAATGGTTTTTCAAAAGGTTTAAAAAAGGATATTATCCTCAAGAATGTTTTAAAATACCTCTTAATTCATCAACGACAACAAAAAATTATTTTAATTCAAAAGGGGTATGATTTATTAATACCATACTTAACCTCACTCTATATAGTTTTTGATTTATTTGGATAAGGATATTATAAACATTCACTTATTTGATTAATTTGTCAGTCCCCTTGAAATATTCAATTTCCTATGATCATTGAACATTGAATTTCCCCTAGCTATCTATATCATTTATGTTGGATATGTTCATTGCCTAAACCATATACCATTTTTTCATATGATATTTACTTTGAATGTTATTTGATTATTTATGGAAATATTGATAAATCCTTATCATTTATTCATTACAGATATTTGATAAGGCATATTATTTTTTGGATTTGAGGAATGCTCTAGACAGGTAAGACATGGGTTGTGGACCATATATGGTAAGCCGTATGGGTTGGGGATAGGATAAGGAAATCCCCTCAATGTATGGGTAGTCTGATGAGAAGAAATTAGTTGGTGAAAACCATTCACGTTTTTTACTGGTAGAATAAATGGGGTTTTACCCGAATTCTAAACTATCTTTTTAAAGGTATTTACAGTATTGGTTCCATGTACATAGGAAGAATGACATAAAATAATTAAGCATTTCCCTCATTTAGATTCAATTATTAATCATCCATGAGATATTATGTCGACATATCTATGGATACATTTCATTTTTAGTTCATTTATTAAATTTAACGTGTTTCAGTTTCTTACCTTCCATATTTATTTTTCCTTATCTAGTTATTGTAATCTGATGTGTTTCCATTTATTACCTTTACATATTGTTTATAAACTTCCTCCTTAATTTTTTTATTATATGGTATTTTTTCTCATTTATTTACCTTTCCATAATTATTATTCTCATTGATTAGTTATTTTTTCTACTGTATTTTTTCGTTACTGAGAATTTGATCTCACACTTATTATGTTTTCTTTCTCTAGAAATCCAATAAGTATGAATTATATGAAAGGATATGCTAGATAAAATAAAGTTATTATCATCAATGTAATTTATTTAGAAAAACATTATGTTGTAATTCGTGTATTAATTTGTAATACAAGACTCATTTTTTATCTTGTTTACCAGGAACACAAAACTATCGATCCTTCAAGATTTGATTCCTTATATTCATGCCTATGTAATTATAACAGACACCGACTCTGAGATATTTTGGGTTCGGTCACTACAATCTCCCTTCCTCACTCTTTATTTATACTTGTGAATCATGTTTTATGATTTTAGTGTTTTATTGGGGGGATGATAATAACCCAATTCACTAGTCTATGTTCTACCTTCATTGTGTGATGAATGATAATTGTCAGATAATTCTTTAGGATGATGGTTTGAACTTGGAATAACCATATAAATTCAATGTTGTGGGTAACTATCATATTCATTTTTCATGGATAATTTTATGTTTTGAGCACCCTTACTTTCCTGTGTGATGTGTATTTTTAGGAATAGATCAAAAATTAATTGAACTAATCTATGTACCTAAGGAATTTAATGAATGAAAATATATATATTATTCTTCTTATTTTCTATTAGAAACTATTAAGAACCAAGATCTATGAGCTAAATTGATGTTCTGGTTTTTCACTTTGTGTTTCTCCAAGAAACCACTAATGCTAGGAGTTGAGTTGAATAATTTTTTGTATTTTTATTTATGGTTTAATGGTATCCTACTAGGTATGTTTATATTCACCCAGCCATTGTCCTCGTGCTCACACATGTTTTGTGTATAAAAGAAAATGCATAGGTCTAGAGATGTCATAGTTATATATGGATTTGGTGTGGATTGTTTAGTGATGACACATGATGATGCTTGGTGATATCTTCTAGAGCATGGGGATTTATAATGGAAGAGGTGAACACTATAGATAGGGTGTGTAAAAGAGTACATACAATGTATAGGAGATTATCATTTATTCATGTTTTGGAGACCTACTTAATGTCTTATTTTCCTTGTACTTACCTTATAGGTTTTATTTGTATTCTTTGAATACTGTATTCATTATATACACTTTAGTTTATTTGGTATATATATTCCTCTAGTATTTTTGGATATCTTGTGCATTAGAGATTTGTTTTTTTGAAGGTTATTATAGGATAAGGTCTCCCATATGTTGATATATACCTACTTAGTGCTAGTCACCAGTTCATGGCCTATTAAATATGGTATTGGGCAGAATTATCAACTTACTACTAACCTAGGTGGGGTTCTGATTGTTTGGGTCACCTCATAGGTATCATTGGATTAACAGATCATTTCATATCAATAATGATGGTGAATGGGGATTCACCGAGTGAATGAATCACCACCCATCCAAAATCCCCAAGGTGATTTATATATCATAAATAATATATAAGATGAATTATCTATTTTGAATGTTCAGGTATTGAGGTGAACAATCTACCACAATTACCACATTTTTTTGAAAAATACATCACCGTAAGAACACAAGTTTATTGAGTGGATAATAATTATAACAAGGTATTACATCATCAATCATAACCATTATAAATGAGTTATCACCCTTAGTATCACTCCAACGCACCCAAAATATATCCATACTTTTCATGTATACGATTTATCACATATATAAACTTACATAAAATTTTACCTCACATGACAGGGATTAAGATCTCTTAGAATTACCCTTTTCACAAGGGTCATTCCATAACAATTCTTGTTAGACAAAAATCTTATCTCAAAAGATAGATCACCACTTATCATAACAAGAATGTGAGTTTTTGTTATAAAATAACACTCGGGTATGTCATACAAGGATCAAAATAGAATCTAGGGACTCTTAAACCTCTCAATATTCCATTCCCTAAGTATCCTACACTTCCCAAGGCATCATGGTCGTTGATGGACACATAGTCAATGCACAAGGCTTAGGGAACCTAGCCTGATCTAGGTAGACCAAATCACCTCTAAAGAGATAAGTAAACCCTTAAGAGTTACATATCTATCCATATTATGTACTAAATCAATATAATATCTAATTCAACCAATTCTATAATAATAATAAAAAACACTATCTTCCTCTCTAGGTGTGAACAATATACTATGAAATGACCCACATCGGTAGTGAGATCCATAGCTTATGAATGGACACCTATCATAGTATTCTACGTTTTTAACAAATACTCACACATTTTCTAAGTATCCATTAATGGATAAATCATATATTAATAATCTCCAAGGATTTATAAGAGTCTAACCAAACTCCCTATACTCTCCTCACAGAAGGCGAGTCCACTCATGGCTTCCACTCTGGCCATTCACACCTATTTACCCATACTCACCTCTTACAAAACATATTCAAAACCATATACAATTTAATATGAGGCACAAAATACCTCAACCATGGATCTACCCTTTCACAAAGACCTTACCTCTATTTTTTAAGACCGTCCAAGCCCATACTAACTGTTAATCACATCCATGAGTCCTTATATCCTTTAATTCTCACAATAATTAATCATAAATCATTTATAACTAATTATTAAAATTAATCAATATAAATTTTATTAGGAATAATCAAATAAAAATTCACAAGGGTTCCCTATATATCCTAAACCTCAAGTAACAGGGTGAAATATACCCACATATCACCCCTGACCCCATAGATAAGAATATCCCTATCATCCTACATCAATTTATCAATAAATTAATATATATTTTTTTAAAAAAAATCAACAGAAATTAGGGTAGTGAATTAACTCAAGTGGAACCAAATGAGATCTCAAGTATTCATCCTCCACAGTTCTCATCTAGGCAAGACACACTAAAATCCCATCACCGGAATCCAATTCCACTATAATCTGGTGAATTAATTATCCAATAACTAATCCCAATCCACTAAAATTTTATGAAATTAGAAGTGTAGGACTTGATGAAGGGGAAATAACACTTCATATGATAAGGAAAAAATCTATGATAATTAAGGATCGAGGAAGAATAAGGAAAACATGAGGAAGAACAGGGGTGGATACCCTATGTCTAATTCAACCAAAATGAAGAAAACATGAAAGATTTTTAAAATAAGTAAACATAGAAGTCCATTTTCCACTATTAAGAAAAAATTGATAGATTCCACTAGGTTCCTAATGAACCTGAAATGAGAACTCGATGGCCCCAAGAAGAGATATTTCTCCCCAAGAACCCCACTGGTTTCCCAGTTCCACACAATAAAGTACCTAGTGTAACTTAATCGGGTACCTAGTGCCCCTATGTAGACACTAAACATCACCATTAGACCTATAGAAACCTACAAACATGACCGAATCCTCCTCTACCAAAGATACCATCTATAAAGAATACTCTCAGTCATTTCAAACACATTTATAAATTCTAATTCTTAGTCTAAATATAAAAATTCAAATAATCATTGAGAATTCTCCTCATGAATCTCTTGTGACCCATATTAATCTCTGAAACTCAATGCCCAGACTAGACCCATATTACTTTATGTCTATGATAATTCAAATACAGCACCTAAACTAGTGGAACATCCCAACACACTAGATTCCTCATGCCCTATTTCACTATGGGAACTATTCAACTCCCAAATAATGAAAATAGGTCTATATCTATGTAATATCACTCAATCATGCACAAAAAGTGATAGCTGATGCATTACTACATAGATATCACCAATTTATTCAATGACCAGAGCATTAGTTTTCCACCTAATCCAAAAACTCTATAATGATACCCCACCTTCAATGGAATTCATGAATTCCCAATTTACCAATGTTGTAAATTCAAGGTTAATATCACCAATCTAAACCATACCACCACATGATTGGAACTACACATGAGAACCTATAAAAAATCTAAGCCTACATACCATAGCCTCACACTCAATAATCAACCAAAACATAAAGCATCACCCCATGACACTAGGTTTCATACTCTTAACAAGTGCTAAAATCTATAGATTTTATCCTTCAACCAGTCATATTTGAAAACATACATTTATCAATAACCAAACTCACTAGCATGATCAATCTATGGGATCTGATTCCAGAATCTTGTTCTCTCCCACTGACCAAAGACATATATATAGGCATCTTGTATCCAATCTATAATGTATAACCCTTATTATTATTGGTATAGGTCCACCATACACATCACAATCGATACTCGCTATACACTACCAAAAAAGGTTAGATTGGAAGGAATATCAAAGGAATCTCGTAACCATTTAAATTTTCACCCAGTTAGTTTGATCTACCAACATCCTCATATCAAATAATAATCCAAAAAATAGTATGAACAAGTACCAAATCACCACACCTAGACAAACCCACCTCGTGATCCTTTCTCAAGGGTCTATGATATCATGGTGATACACCCAACTGATATCCAAAATCACAAAAAATACACTATCATATACTCTTCTTCAATATAAATAACCTCAAAACATGTAGATGCACTCATCTCCACATAATTCATGCATTATAGATAGATACAAACTCCATCCAAATCGATTAATAGTTTCACAAATTTATGGATGGCCAAATTCTATAGAGAGGTGAAGCACCACCCAATGAATCACTAACCATGCCAAGATGCAATTGAAATAAGAGTCATCCATGTTCATTTCTCACCTAACTAGTTCCCACATCATGCAAGAGGGTATATAAAATTCCCTCACATTGTACAAATAACAATATAAATTTAAGTGTCAACACCCCTAGGAAAGAAAAGGTGTCTTCCAACTTTCAATATTCCTCTTATATATGATAACATGTCAATATCGGTCATCCATAATTTTCATGTGAATCCCATGACTGGGCTCCAATATATTGAGATTTCTAAGGAGTCCTAGTCCCCATCACTAAGTACATACACCTTGAAAGGTCATATATCCCATATAGGTCTTACAGAACTAAACATGCATCCCTTTTGGTCCAAAAAACATATTAGGAAGGCACCAAAAGAAATAATTATTTGTAAATAAGGTTTTAATGACATAAAAATAGGTTTCATGATACCTATATAAACATTATCTGTAATCAATTAAGTTTCCAAAATATATCCATTGACTTATCAGACATTCCCTATGAGTCTGATTGTGCCTATCCAAAAACTAATCTCAATACTGAAAATTTTATCATGAACCATATCCATCAAAATGTATTTTCACATAACATAGAAGACCATACTTCTATCTAGAATTAAGGGATGAGTCATAAATCCAACTTGCAAAACTTCTATGGGCTACCGTGGAAAATCAAAACATAATACCTGAAGGCTTAAACTATAGTACTATCCTCTAAATAATCCAAATCACATCATCAAGAGTTACATCCCAACAATACTAGGCTCATAATCCAAATACTATTTTAACCGTTCATCACATAAATGTTGTTCATGTCACCACACAAATCACCATTCATGGTTCATATCAATATACAACAATGAATTCATCATTAAGAGAAAACAGTTGATACCATGTTTCTATTATACCATACATAACATATATATCATAAAAATAATCTTTCCATGCTCATTATCTAAAATCAATCCACATTCCTAAGTCTCACAACTATCTCGGGATACCCTCACATCATCACAACCCACCCTGGTTATAAGGAATAAATGAAACATGTAGAAATGCTAAAACTCAAATCACTGTGATCCTATGATGAAAAAATCATATATAGTCTCTCTAAATTAGTCTATAGACCATATTAAAAGAGGGTAAAAATGTATGAAGTTTTACTCATTCTTTTATTTCAATCATTTAAGGAAACTTGAATGCCACCAACCCATACTGGGCCTCTATAAATAACATTATCTCTATGCCATTACCAAGCCACCCACTCTAGGGTTTAAATCATAATTGGGTACCCACATAACATATTAACCCTTGAGGATATCTTCCATATATAAAAACAAATTGAAAATGATATTCCTAGGAAACTTGTCCCATCATACCTTCATTGAATGAAAAAAATTAAGTATATTAAAATAAATTTTACCACTACATGCTCATCCTACTATAGTTAGATCTCACATTAATATGGAATAACTCTATCACAAAATTCATTCTCTTAACCATGTACTAGGTATAGATAGCACACTCCTCCTCAATTAGCCAAGGGTAATAAAATAATCAAAGGAAAATACTGGTTATTTAGAATACTATTATCATGATATACAAAAAAAAATAATTTTTTTTGAAACTTTAAATAAGAAGACTGTGACACCCTTAAAATTTATGAAATATTTTTTTAATAAACTTAATTTCTTTGATGTCTTGGATTACAAACAACAATAATTTTTAGCGAACCATGATATAATATTAATATTATTATTTAAACAAGACCATTATAACATTGCTATTTAAATTAGTTATATGAATAAAAATATCCAATTTTAAAATATTATGTATAAATTTTTTATATAAATAAGACATTTTGATGAAAAATTACATAAACTAATGGAAATTTTATCTTTACCAATGGTTTAAAACAATTGGTAAAGGCTGGAAAACCATTGGTATAAACTACACCAACGGTTGTCCAAACCATTGGGTCTTGAGCTGTAGGGATAGACATATCCCAATGGTTCTCATAGAACCATTAGGATATGTCTAAAAAATATAGTATATACCAACAGTTTTGGTAAACCATTGGTATAGATGTTTCACAATGGTTTAAAACCATAGATAATATGAAAAGTTCTCTCTATACCAACGGTTTAGAAGACCATTGGTATAGACTTTTACCAATGGTTTCACAAAAATCGATGGAAAATATAAAGTAAAATTATCTATTCCAACGGTTTACAAACCGTTGGAATATACTTATACCAATGGTTTACATAAAACCATTGGTATAAGCTCTGATTTTACACATATTCCAACTGTTGTAAACTGTTGGCATATCCTTTGTACCTACAGCAAGCCAAATTGCTGGCCTCCCCCTGTGCAGGTGCAACAACCCCTGTCCAGCTGCAACAATTCCCCCTGTGCAGCTTCATCAATTCCTAAAAAATTATTACACAACAGACAAGAATAATACACACACACACAACAAGTAACAAAAAATACACCATTTAAAAGTTTTCCTCCATAATGCATATAGAATTCTGTATGAATTCATACATAATTCATCCAACACATAATTCATACATAAATCTGAATACCTCCAATTCTGTATTTAATTACCCTCCACACACATACTGAATTAACACATAATTCATAAGGTAATTATTATAAGTATACACATAAAACAAGTATACCCATACACTATTAACACATAATTCATAAGTTAATTAAATACATAAAGAATTCAATTCAAAATTTATGGGGTTGGGTGGGTGTTTAGGGGTGTTGGGTGGCTGTCCAAGTGGGGTAGGGGGTGCCCAGGGGGGTGGGGGTGTTCGGGGGGATGGGGTGTATAGGAGGGGTGGGGGGGGGGGGGGGGGGGGGTGTCCAACGTTGTGGTGGTGGTGGGGGGGGGGGGGCTGTCCAGGGGGTGGGGTGGTGTCCAGGGGGTGGAGTCCAGGGTGGGTGGGGTGGTGTCCAAGGGGTGGGGGGATTTCTAGAGGCGAGGGGTGTCCAGGGGGTGGGGTGGTGTCCAAGGGGTGGGGTGGTGTCAAGGGGGGGTGGGGGGTACTGGGGGGTAGGGGGTTGTCCAAGGGTGATGGGATGGTGTCCAGGGGGGTGGGTGTGGCTGTCCATGGGGGTGGGGGTGTCCAGGGGGTGGGTGTGGCTGTCCATGGGGGTGAACGTGTCCATGGGGTGGGGGTGTCCAGGGTGTGGGGGTGGGGTTTCCAGGTGGTGAGTTGGTGTCCTGGGGGGTGGGGTGGTGTCCAAGGGGTGGGGGATTCGTCCAGGGTGTTGGGGGGTGTCCACGAGGGGGTGGGGGGCTGTCCAGGGTGGTGGGGGTGGGGTGGGGGGGGGGGGGCTGTCCAGGAGGTGGGGTGGTGTCCAGGGGGTTGGGGGGGGGGGGACTTTCCAGGTAGTGGGGGTGTCCAGGGGGTGACGGGTGTCTAGGGGGTCGGGTGGTGTCCAGGGGGTGGGGCGGTGTCCAGCGGTGGGGGTAGTCCAGGGGGTTGGAGGCTATCCAAGGGGGTGAGGTGATGTCCAGGGGGTGGGGTGGCTCTCCATGGGGGTGGGAGTGTCTAAGGGGTGGGGGTGTCTAGGTGGTGGGGTGGTGTCTAGAAGGGGTGGGGGGGGGGTCGTCCAGGGGGTTGTGGGGTGTCCAGGGGGGTGTTTATGTGGGTGTCCAGGGGGGGTGGTGTGGGGTCCAGGGGGTGGGGGTGTCCAGGGGGTGGGGTGGTGTCTAGGGGGTGGGGGTAGTCCAGGGGGTGGGGGTGGGGGGGGGGGCTGTCCAAAGGTGGTGGGGTGATGTTCAGGGGGTTGGGGTGGCTGTCCATGGGGGTGGGGGTGTCTAGGGGGTGGGGGGTGTCCATGGGGTGGGGTGGTGTCCAGGGGGTGGGGGGAAGTCCAGGGAGTTTGGGGGGGGGGGGTGTCCAAGGGGGTGGGGTGATGTTCAGGGGGTTGGGGTGGGGGTGTTTAGGTGGTGGGGTGGTATCCTTGGGGTGGGGTCGTGTCCAGGGGGTGGAGGGGTGGGGGCGTCTAGGGGGTTGGTGGTGTGCAGGGGGGGGGGGGGCTATCCATGGGGGTTTTTATGGGGTGGGGTGGTGTCCAGGGGGTTGGGGGGGCTTTTAAGGGGGTGGCAGTGTCTAGGGGGTCTAGAGGGTGGGGTGGTATCTAGGGGGTGGGGGATGGTCCAGTTGGTTGGGGGGCTATCCAAGGGGGTGGGGTGATGTCCAGGGGGTGGGGGTGGCAGTCCATGTGAGTGGGGGTGTCCAGGGGGTGGGGGTTTCCTTTTGGTGGGGTGGTGTCTAAGAGGGGTGGGGGCCGTCCAGGGGGTTGGGGGGTTTCCAGGGAGGTGGGGGGCTATCCACGGTTGGGGGGGATATCCATATGGTTTTCCAGGGGGTGGGGGGATTTAATGGTTTTAATGTAATGAATTTCATAAATTTCAAGATCATTGGTATTTTTAAAATGGTTTTGGAAAAGTGTTTATTTCAATAATATGCGTTTATTTAGGAAAAAATGAATGCTTTTGGTGTGTATGGTAGGAAGGGAGATTTGGTTTTTAGGAAATTGATGAAATTTTTATTGGGGGACAAAAATACTACATGATTTTTGAAATGTAACCTTAAAAGATATTTTTATAAACCATTAAAGAGTTTTAAAAATAAATAAGTCGCTATTATGTGATTTTGAAATGGTTTTATGAGTAATTATTTATGATGTATCATTATGGGATTTGTGATTCTATGTCCTTGGTTTTAGAACATATGATTATTGTACTAATGATTTTTTTTTTTGATAATTCTATAGAATTTTACCACTATAAATGAATCCAAAAGTCTATAAGGGGATATCTTAGGTAGTCATTCTTATGATCCAACTATTTTCTTCTTAGTATTGGTCTCCACTAAAACTATTGTGGAAGTGGAATAACCATGTTCTCTTGGGATCATTTATTATGCATGGGAGTTTCTAAAATACCATCCACTATTTTTTATTTCTGATCAAGGATCCTAGGAGGCAATGAAGTGGGTATCTATGATTAATGGGATCTTCGAGTTGTTAGAAACCCTATAACCCATAGGGGTGGGGGCTGTCCATGGGGTGGGGGGCTGTCCATGGGGGTAGAAGGGCTGTCTAGGGGGATGTGAATGGCTATCCACAGGGGTGGGTGGCTATCCAGGGGGAAAGTAGTGTTCATGGGGGTTGGCGGTGCTGTACAGGGGGGTATGGGGTGTCCAGGGGGTGGGCGGGTTGGCCACGGGGGTGGCAGGGCTGTCCAAGGGGTAGGGGGTGTCCAAGAGGGTGGGAGGGCTGTCCATGGTGGTGGGCGGGTTGTCCAAAGGGGTGGAAGAGATATCCACAGGGATGGGAGGGCTATCCACAGAGGTGGGGGGCTGTTCAAGGGGGTGGGCGGGGCTATCTAGGGGGTACAAGGTGTCCACCGGGGGAGGGGATGTCCAGGGGGTGGGAGGGTTGTTCAGGGGGGTGGATAGGGCTCTCTAGAGGGTGGGTGGGGATGTCTAGGGTGTGGGCGGGGTTGTCCACGGGGTACGGCATGTCCAGGGGGTGGGAGTGGCTATACAGGGGTACATGGTGTCAAGGGGGGGTGGGCGGGCTATCCACGGGGGTGGAGGGGCTGTCCAGGGGTATGAGGTGTCCAGGGGGGTGGGCAGGCTGACCATGGGGGTTCGGGGGGACTGTATAGGGGTGTGGGGGAATTAGTCACAAAAAAACATCATGTAAAGTTTTATTATTTATAGATAAAATAATAAAGATAATGTGACCTACCTAATCACACATATATTCAGGCACAACAAATCAATAAGCATCATAGGTAAGTAAAATCTATCAAAAATGTAATGGATCAATCTGTCCCTCTTCACCATCACTATCATCACAACCATAATCAGCTTCACCCTCATCCTCATCGTTGTCCTCATCATTATCCCTACCCTCCTCAATGCCATCTTCATTTCCCTCATACTCAGACTCGACCTCCTCATCTCCCTCCTCCTCCACCCCGCCCTCCTCCTCACCCTCCTCCTCGACCTCGGTCTCCTCCTCTCCCTCCTCCTCCTCTGCCTCGGCCTCATCCTCGCTATTGTCTCAACCTCCACAAGAACTTCCACCTGGTGCACCATATATAGAACACATCGATGAAATATATTCATCACAAGATGTACTGGCCTCTGGTGGAAGTGTTGGACGTAAAAATTCCATCAGTTTCATAAATGCAGTGTTTTCCCTAGAAGATGGTCCCACCATCTCTGTGGCCCTTTTTTCAGCATGTTCTAACTCTGTCTTAACTTGCTGGAACTCAGTGGCACTAATACTTGTACCTGAGTAGGGCTAATACCTCGTCAGAACTATACTCTTCCCAGGACGACAGTGTACTCTACCAGGGTGCTTATCTCCCAACACCTGATGTAAGTGATCATTTGGCCCAAAATTATCAGGTTCTTGGGAATCAAGGGCCTCTGAAGCATTGTGAAATGAAAAATATAAAAATCTCTCCAAATTGTTTTGAAAATCGCTTGAGATCCGATCAGTTTTTTACATCCAACTTCTATCCATTATATAAATTTTTTTCTTATAAGTCATTTCGTCAAAAGAAATTCAATAATATTTATGTTTCATCGAAAATACATTTAAGTAAATGAGAATTGTTCACTTTATATGAAACCATAAATGTCACCCTACTCTATATGAGAATAATAATATAAATGAAAACAAAATAATATATTCATAACAAAATATATTTGAATAACTATACATGAGTGTACAAGATCATGAACACTTGTGGAGAAGAAATATCCAGGGGGTATGAGTATCCAGGGTGTGGGAAGGCTGCCCACGGGGGATGTTTTGGGGGATGGGGGTTGTCCGGGGGGTGGTGGGCGGGTGTCTAGGGGGGTGGGAAGGATGTCCATGGAGGTGGGGGGGGGGGGTTCTAGGGGGTACAGGGTGTCTAGGGGGGTGGGTGGGCTGTCCACGGGGGTGGTGGGGATGTTCAGGGGGTTGGGGGTGTTTGGGGGGGGGGAGGGGGGCTTTCTAGGGGTACCATGTAACACCCTGATAATTTATGAGAAATATTATTTTTAATTTATTTGATGTCTTGTGTTGTACGCTACACCAAGATTAGCTTGTTCTATATGCAACACTGTATTATCTTGTAGTATAGACAAACACTATTCTTGGCTTGTTTTGCAAGAAAGAGCGACCTTCTTCAATAGTATGTGTTGTACGCAATACTGAGTTTCACTAAAAAACGACATATTTTTCTACTATTATTATGAAATAGACATTATGAATAGTATTGTTAGGACCAATAGGGGCCTATATACCCTGAGAGGGGGGGGGGGGTGAATCAGGGTATGAATATTCTTTTTCAAATTTCTTCCTACCCCACTGGATCTTGACCTCTTTATTACAAGGGTCACTTTGTTTTCTCTTGTGTGTAAACTATGATAAATTATTTACTTTTTTATCTAATGATGATTCTTTGAATGCAATGCAGAGAAGCAAACAGGTAGACACAGAGATTTTTACTTGGTTCACCCTCACTAGGCTACGTCCAAGGAGCATATGCTGACAAGTTGTCGGTCGTACCAAATTCCACTAAAATTCACTAGATGTGGATACAAAGTTCAAGCTAGATCAATTCTATGCCCAAAATCACTGCCTTTACAAAGTTTAGGGTCAGCTCACTTCTTTCCCAAGGGTCACTCCCCATTTCTCTCTCTCTGGCTCACTACCAGTGGAGAGGATCACCTTCTTCCTCTTCCTTTGCTCACTGCTCTGGAAGGAATCCACTCACAGTTTATAGACCTGTAGGTCTCTTCATTTTCATGAAAGAATGCATCTTCCTCTGTATGTAGATGCTCTGTTGAAGTCCAACTTTCACCCATAGATGTATATCTCTTTGCACCAAAGGTATCAGGCAAACTTCCAGCTTCCACACAACCCGAAAATCACTGCCGGAAATAAACCTTTACTTAGCGCGAAAGTCTATCTCGGCGCGCAAGTATCGGCACGCAAGTCACAACTGGCGCACAATTCCACCTCAAACACTTGGTCTACACAAGCTTCTTTAACTCCAAACTTGCGCGACTCACTTCCTTTTACGCCCAATCCAATATTGGTTCGCAACTGCCAACAATCGCCGTTCTCCAAATCTGGCTCGCAGGTCCCACTTGTACGACACACCACCACTTGCGCAACCACCACACCTGCATGATGGGAGCTCTGATTTCTCAAAGTGTTGAAATCTGATGAAGAATGAGGAGGGGTGGTCCAGTATTTATAGGAAAATTGACTACCCTGCGCGATGACGCGCAAGTCAACCCTCGACGCGAAAGTCTCGGCGCACAGGTCTCTTCCCCTACAAGTCACTTGCACGAACCACTTCCAAACTTGTGCGAACCTATTTACTTTTCCATATTTTGATCTTTAGATATTGGAAAACCATAGGCGTGCAAGTTCCAAAGCTTCCAAGGCATCGGCGCGCAAGTATCTTTCACGGTGCGCAAGTCACCTGCGCGACCTCACCAAAACTTGCACGACCCTTATCTCTTTGACATATTTTGATGATCTGATCTTGAAAAAAATATGGCGCACAATTTTCCAAGCCTTCAAGTACATGGCGCACAATTCCCTTTTCCAAAAATCACTTTTCTTCATTTGTTGATTTTCAGGCCCAAAAATTTAGTAAACACTGGAAAACGACACCACCTTGTATCTGTTCTTTTTATGCCGCCTCCAGATCATGCATTCATTTGTCTAAGTTCTTGAATCAAACATTGATCATTAACCACAAATCTTGAACTTGACAAGCCACCAATAAATACCCTTTTTCAACAAATTTGTATGTCATGGTTTTCATTGTCAACAATCACAACACAGTTGTCCACTTTGTCAACAAACACAATCACCTAAAAAATTATTCAATGATGCCTTGAGGGATTTTTTCCCAACAAGTATTAACTAAAATTTTAATTTTATAACATTATAATTAATCTTAATCATTTTTAGAACAATTTATGAGAACAAAATCAATTTTTCGTATAAAAGAAATATTTTTCAAAAAATACAGTTTTGCCGCCTTTTGATGGAGCACCCACTTTAAATATAAATTTTGACACATTTATGAGTTAAATTTGACAAAATAAAGTTATTCATTTCAATAAGTATATAAAAAATTACTTTGTATTGTTTTTAAATATTTTTATGTTAAATCTCATATTTTGATGAATAGTAAAAACACGCTAAATTTTAATTAAAAATAACTTTTTTCATCAAGCTAATTTATATGGTTAGATTATAATATTGAATGGTTTTAAAGTATAAGTAGAATATATTTTTACCATTTAATATAATTTAATCCATTATCATTAATTTTACATTGAATTCATAGGTAAAAACATTTCAATCTTTTACAATGTTTTAACGTTTAAACCCCATTTTCTCAACAATGGGATTAATTTTAAATTAAATACTGAAGCTTCTGTGTTATGAATTTGAAAAAATGGATTTCATATTTGGAATCTTTAGGTCCAAATTATGTTAATCGTCTACTTTTTATTTTTAGGCATTGTGAATAGTAACTACGGTAAATTTGATTTACCATGGTTAAAGGTAAATCATGTAATTAAGGGTAAAATTAATATTATAAAATTATCCTAACCCTTGTTTTAATATAATTGAATGATTATATTTACCCTTAAAACATAGTTGGGTAGAAATGGAATCTATTGGAACCCACTTCAATGTGATTAAGACCTTTATATTATTTTATTTAAAAGAAAGTGAAATATGTCTCACTCAAACTTTAATAATTAAAGTATTTTTAATATAAGGTTATATAGAATATAAATGCGATTATAAATACTAATTTTAAATCTAAAATGTTTTTATTTATTATAGTAATTTATTTTTAATTTTTATGAAATATTTAATTACCTAAATAGCTTATACATTAATGATGCAGAAATTCTTTATTTTGTAAAAAATCAATAATATAGTTTTTATTCAAAATATAATATTCAAAAAAAGACTAAAAACCCCAAAAAAACTTATTGTTAGTGTATATATAAACCATAATCATCCAATCATCGAATTGTGGACCATTTGGAGCCTTATAAAAGCGATTATGACACTTATATTATATTATTTTAAGAGATGTCAAAGTTGTCACCTTCATAATTTAATAAATATAACAATTTAAATGTTGTTATTTTAAGATGATAAATTCGAGTAAAATTATTCTTATGAAATATATTAGATTTATATTTATCATAGTATTTTATTTTTTATTTTAATGCAACAAATAATTATATTAAATAATTATACATAAATGTTGTAATAATTATTTAATTAAGAGAAATATCAAATAAATGGTTTTAAAAAATTTAAAATAAATATTATATGAAACAATTAATGTGCTAATTTAATTTTTTATATGAATATGACATTTTAGGAATATATTAAATCTTTTTTTTCGAATATATATTCTGTGTTTATTTTATTTAAATTTAAATAATTGAATAGTGTCAAAATTGACACTATTAATATTTTTTAAAAATAACATATTATTAAATTGTTTGAAAATCACAAAATTTTTTAAAAATTACAAATTGAAAATTATATGGTCTAAAATTTAACAATTTATCTAATAACGGAAAATTTACAACACATAAGTAAGTATTTATAATAATTTAAAAATTAGAATATTATTACCACAAATAAAATAATATAGATTAAATAAGGATAAATCAAAATGATAAGGTTTAAAATAAATATAAAACATGTTTAAATTTTATTGGTTGATGATATTACAACCCTATATTATATCATATTCTAATGGAGTCATTTTTGGTTATTTTTAAGTGGGGTTTGATTTTATTATTAACTAATATTTTTGAGGTTTCAAAAAGTGCCCCTCTCTTCTTTTATAAAAGGGAACCTCATCCCTCTCCTCATCATAGAATTTTGAGCCTTCAATCTTGGACAAAACCTTCCCATTAATATTATCAACTTCCCTAGTAACATTTTGGAGAATCTGGTCTTCTCAAAAGACCAAATCTAGTCCCTTAAGAGGAATTTCAAATGAGGTGTGTCGAAGAAGAGGTAATATCTTCTACCGATTCTTTCAAGTTTCTTTATTCTTATAGATCTTCTTATTTAGTTGTTTCATTTTAAAGTAATAAAATAAGTATAACTAATATATTTATATGTTATTATAAATATTAAACAACTCTATTTCATATTCTATCCATCCAACGAAAAACGAAATCACCGCGTGTGCGTACGTACGGCTTACCGTCTCCACGCCGTGGTGTAATCTGTTTTTCCACCAACACCTTACTTGGATGGGTATAACGGTGGAAATAATAACTATATATGATTATTATAACATAATAATAATTCTGATATATTATATCATCCACTCCAATTCCATTCAATAATTATGGGAAAGATATCATCGCTCGTGCGTACATACAGATTACCTTCTCCACGATGTGATGAGATTGATTCTCCATGTTAAACATTAAAGAATGATTATAAAGTATATATAATAAGTAATTATTAAATATATGACATAATAATGCTACTGGATTTATCTATATATATATATTTCATTTAATTCTATTCAATTTAATATGGAAACGAAAACAACTTTCATGCATACATACGACCCACCGTCTCTATGAAAGTTGTATATAATTCCATTTATGAATCTATTATATATATATATATATAATGAATATATATTATATACAAATCATGTTTTACATTATTAAAGTAATTAATCATGATCTATGTAATCATATGAATAACTATAAGTCAAAACACGTATGATAAATGAAACGATTTTACCTAAAACGCTACTTTAACATGTAATTGACAAATGAAAGGGTAATATAAAGTTGTAAGTGAATAATATATGATATCATAAATATTATTATGGTTCTATTATAATTTAATAATATGTTTAAACCCACTATATAGGATTCTCGGACACATACGGGAAAAAATTGTACATAAAGTAAGGGATAATTCTTCCAATCTCGTTCTTATCCGTGATTGTTTATTCGTAAGTATTTACTAGGGTTATGTTTATCATCCATATCCATGTTTTCTCAAAATGTTTTCATAAAATGTTTAATATTATTCTATGTATGTTTAAATTAATTTTTACCATTTTATAAATTTTACCACAATGTATGGAAGGAATCTTTCTTTTGTTTACCATACGAGGTACTTTTTGTCTTTTCCGGAAAAAAATGAGGAGAATTTTTTTTAAGTTATACGGCATGGAAAGATTATTATAATTTCATAACGCCTTATTTTAATGAATATTACTCTATATTATTTCATTATTATTTTCAACAAAATCATTTTCTTTTAAAATTACATGGAATTTTGTGAAAAGAAAATGATTTTGAAAAAGAAAAGATATTTTCCTCAAGAATTCATTTCAAGTGTTTTATCAAAACTATTTCCCATCTAAGATGACATTATTTAGTATGATTATGTTTCAAGTATAATGTCCATATTATTTATGTGTTTTAATTTTTCTTATGATGAAATGATATCCATTTGTTTTATATGGATTATGTTATGACGAGATGATGTTTATGAAACCCATTTTATTCTTTGGGTTATGATGAATGATTTATGTTTATTTTGTGGAACACGTAAGAATGATTTCATTATGAGATGGGTGGGACATATATCTCCCTCCAATTCATTGGGTAATGATTTTTATCTCATGAGATAGACATGACTGGAATGGTAAGTAATATACGGTTTAGTAATACAGGGATGGAACGACTGGTAGTCCCAGTTCAGTAATGGACTTTGTCCACTATGATGGTCTTGAAAACAATTCCTTGGCTAATATGGAAATAATATCATGTGCTTAATGTTTTTACACAATTACACGTTTTATTCCCATGATATTTTATCATGATTAATGTTTCTTTCTGATCTATGCCTTACGTACCGCCAAGATTTATGTCATTACTCACGTTTTATGTTCATGTTTTTACGTTCAAATGTTTATGGATTGTTTGATGTTCTTCATGTTTACCCTTAATGAGAATTTGAGCTCACCCTTTTTATGTTTTCTTTTCCCCAAGATATAAATAAATGTTTTAGGATAGAAAAAAAGGGGAATAACCTTGTGGGAGTTGTTTAAGATCTTCCACCCAGATTATAAGATTTTGTTCCGAGTTTCCAAAGACACTAAACTATTATGGTCCTTGGGTACCTGTTTTTGTTATGTATTATGTATTCTGTAAAAGTAATGTAACATCCATGTATGTCAATCGGTGGGTCTCTATAGTTGGTATCAAAGGAAATGTTTATTTAACTGTTGGATACTATGATGCAAAATATTTAGTGAGATCTCTAGAGATATTTCTAAGGTATGTCTAGGGATGTACCTAAGGTTAAGTATAAGTATAGGTTATAGTCCTATAATTATGATAACTATCATGAATAACCTAGGATTAAACCTAATATTTTAGAGATTGAAATAACTCCCCTTTATTATGTTGTTTTCCTAGTATTATTTTTTCCTCTCACACTATTATTTTTGGGTTTTAGATAATGGCTGGAACCTGAAGGAACCGTGTTAATGATCAAGGCACTGGGAAATGCATTGATTTTCCATCTGAACAATGAAATGATATGAGAAATGGAGTGTAAAATCTTATTACTATACTTACACAAGCTATTAATCATTCTGGACTTCCAAATGACTAGAGAAAGGAACAATATTCTATTGAGTCCTTCATGAGGCAACGCCCACCTTCTTTCAGTGGGTCTTCTGATCCACTTGTTGTTGAACAATGTATCGGTACCATTGAAAATATATTTTCCATACTTCGCTGTTCAGAACATGAAAGATTTATTTTGGGTGTTTACCGTTTTGAAGGTGAAGTAGGCCAGTGGTGGACTCTAATTAAGAATATAAGGCCCCAAGATGAAACTAAATCCATGGAATGGGACGAGTTCAAGAACTTTTTTTTCAATAAGTACTTCCCTCATATTCTTTGAAAAATGATGGAAAATGAGTTCCTTGAGCTTAAGAAAAATGATTATGAATCTGTTGGTATATACGAGGAAAATTTTACATGGCTTTCAAGGTATGCATCTAGCTTTATCATCCAAACTGATAGCAAAGTTGATCGATTCTTCAGTGGATAAAAACCAAGTCTTCGAAGGGAATTAGCTATAAGAGTCTTCAGTAGCTATGATGAAATTGTGTGTTGTGCTATCCATATAGAACTGGAATTTGGTGTTATATATCCATCTCAGGGTTTTAACAAGAAACTAAAGATGGAGTTCAAGGAACAATCTCAAAACAACGGTGAAAAGAAGATGAATGTTTCATTATGCTCAAAGTATGGAAAGAAGCATGGTGGAGATTCTCTTAAAGGGACTAGAAAATGTTTTAAGTGTGTAAAATAAGGTTATTTAGTAGATGAGTATCAAAGTAATGGGAAAAAGGTATATAATGATGTGAATAGAGAAAAGACTACAGAGAATGTACCACCAACATTTCAATGCTACAAGTGCAAGGAAATGGGTAATTATGCTAACCAGTTCCCTAATCCAATGACTAATGATGCTCGACATCAAAAAATTCTTAAAGAAAAGGACAAAGGGAAGTCACATGCAATCACTATTGGTGATTTTGAATATGTAAACGAAGTGGTGGAATTATTAAGTTTATATGTAATGGGATTCCAAAATAGTGTTGTGGAATCTCATTTATAGTATTATGGAATATTGGAATATCTATGTATTGGTTTTCAATAATTGTATGGTACCAGTAACCATTAAAAGTGATTGAAATATTTTTCGAAAGAAGATGATATGCGCATAATGAAGGGATACAGAGAAAATAATATGTTTGATAGTATTAATGATCTCATGACTGATATAAGGACAAACTGACATCATGGTTTGAGTATATTGAAATTTTGGGATTTTGGTATGTGGAAATAATTAACTTTTGGCATCATTCATGTTTTCAGTAAGATTCTATGGTAATTCATGTTTCAAGAGAATACATTATTAAGGTATTCACATATTTTTAATATGACCAACAAGATATATCTTATGATATATGGGGGATAAATGATGGTAATCACATGATTTGTATATGACATCTCTAGTAATATTTTTCTTTTTTACTATGAGATTAGACAGAAGTATTTTGGATAATCCTAATGATTGGAATGGATTAAGTTAGACATTAAATGGTATTGTTTAAGGCTTGAACATTTTTATATTATTTATGAAATGTTATAATAGTATGGTTTTATAAAAAGGAAAACCCATAGGACGAGCAACAACCCATCGCGTCAGACAAGGATGCGGGAATCGAACCCACAACTAAAGTGAGACAGACCTTTATCACCTACCACTAGCCTAAAAGAAGTCCATAGAGAGTAGAAATTAGGTTTATTTTATTAAGCGGTGTGATAGTTGAAGTATAAGTCCATTTTTGGAATCAAATATGGTTAATATCACCATAGATGGACTTATGTATATTTAATAACTTTTGATAACTTTTTTTGAGACAGATGGAATAACCTATCATTCTATCACATGATCTACAAACATTTAAAGAATTAAAAATTCAAATTCATTTATTTAAATAAGATATTAAGTTGAAATTGTTCATGGAATGACCAATTATGATATTACACTGAAATCAAGTAAGTATTTATCCTTATGAAAAAATTCATCAACTTTAGGGAAATGATCATGAAAACCAAAAACGATGTCCTAGTACCCTCATATATAATGAATAAGATGGTACCTTAGATCATCAAAAATTTACGGCTTCGTGATACATAGATTTTTCATAGCCATGTTCTAAACCACTCTCCATCAGAACACGATGGTTAGATTTCTCTTCAATATCCATGTTTTCACCTATGTTCTCCAATGTGTAAACCCAGTGATGAGTTAATTTGGGTTACTATTACATTTCATACATTTGTTTTTAAAATAATGTTTTAGTATTCCTTTTTACAATGTGGGTTCCCATGAATGAAACTTTCAAGTAGTGAACCATTTATAACCCCGACGAATTTCGAGGGATAAATTAATCTTAAGGGGGGTAGAATGTAACACCCTGAGATTTTATGAGAAATATTATTTTTAATTTCATTGATGTATTGTGTTGTACGCTTCAGTAAGATTAGCTTGCGCTATACGCAACACTGTATTATCTTGTAGTATACACAAACACTATTCTTGGCTTGTGTTGCATGTAAGAGCAACCTTCCTCAATAGCATGTGTTGTACGCAATACCGAGTTTCACTAAACAAAGATATATTGTTCTAATATTATTATTAACTATCCTTTATGAATATTACTAACTGAATTTTTAATTTTAAAACATCATAATTCATCTTAATCATTTTATAGAACAAGTTATGAGAACAAAATCAATTTTTTGTATAAAGAAATTGTTTTTCCAAAAATATAGTTTTCCTACCTTTTGATGGTGCACTCACTTTTAATCTACAATTTGACACGTTTATGAGTTCAATTTGACAATATAAAGTTATTAATTGCAATAATTATATAAATATTTACTTTGGATAATTTTTTTAATATTTTTTTGTTAACTTTCATATATTGATGAAAAGTAAAAATACTCTAAATTTTAATTAAAAACTTTTTTTATCCAGATAATTTATATGGTTAAATTATAATATTGAATGGTTTTAAAGTATAAATATAATATATTTTTACCATTTAATAAAATTTAAGTCATTATCATTAATTTTACATTGAATTCATAGGTAAAAACATTTCAATCTTTTGCAATGTTTTAACTTTTAAACCCCGTTTTCTCAAAAGTGGGATTAATGTTAAATTAAATACTGAAAGTTTTGTGTTTTAAATTTTAAAAAATGGATTCCATATTTGGAATCATTAGGGTCAAATTATGTTAATAGTATACTTCTTATTTTTATGCATTATGAATATTAACTACGTTAAATTTTATTTACCACTGTTAAAGGTAAATCAGGTAATTAAGGGTAAAAATAATATTATAAAATTACCCTAAAACTTGTTTCAATATAATTGGATGATTATATTTATCCTTAAAACATATTTGGGTCTAAATATAATCTATTGTATCCCACTTGGATGTGATTAATACCTTTATTTTATTTTATTTAAAGGAAAGTGAAATATGTCTCACTCAAACTTTAATAATTAAAGTATTTTTAATATAAGGTTATATAGAATATAAATTTTATTATAAATACTTATTTGAAAGATAAAATTTTTTTATTTATTATGGTAATTTATTTTTAATTTTTATGACATATCTAATTACCTAAATATCCTATACATTAATGATGCAGAAATTAATTATTTAGTGAAAAATCAATAATATAGTTTTTATTCAAATAATAATTCTCATAAAATGCCTAAAAACCTAACAAAACCTTATTGGTCGTGTATATATATACCATAATAATCCAATGGTATAATGTTGGACCATTTGGAGCCTTATAAAAGCTATTATGACACTTATATTATTTTATATTAAAAGATGGAAAAGTTATCACCTTCATAATTTAATAAATATAACAATTTAAATGTTGTGATTTTAAGATGATAAATTCGAGTAAAAGTATTATTATGAAATATATTATATTTATATTTATCATAGTATTTTATTTTTTTATTTTTATTCAACAGATAAGTATATTAAATAATTATACATAAATGTTGTAATAATTATTTTATTAAGAGAAATATCAAATAAATGGTTTAAAAAAAATTAAAATAAATATTATATGAACAAATTAATGTGATACCTTAATTTTTAGATGAATATGACATGTTAGGAATCTATTAAATGTTTTTTTCTAATATATCTTCTGTTTTTATTTTATTTAAATTCAAATAATTGAATAGTGTCAAAATTGATACTATTGATATTTTATAAAAATAAAATATTATTAAATTTTTTGAAAATCACAAAACTATTTAAAAATTTAAAATTTAAAATTATATGGTCTAAAATGTAATTATTTATCTAATTATGGAAAATTCATAACACATAAGTAAGTATTTATAACAATTTAAAAATTAGAATATTATTACCACAAATAAAATTAAATAGATTAAATAATGATAAATTTAAATTATAAGGTTTAAAATAAACTTAAAACATGTATAAATTTTTTTGGTTGATGATATTACAACCCTATATTATCTCATATTCGAAATGAGTCATTTTTGGAGATTTCTAAGTGGGGTTGATTTTATTATTAACTAATATTTTGAGGTTTCCAAAAGTGCCCCTATCTTCTCTTATAAAAGGGAACCTCATCCCTCTCCTCCTCACACCATTTTGACCCTTCAAGCTAAGACAAAACCTTACCATTACAATTCTAAACTTCCCTAGTAACGTTTTGGAGATTTTGGTCTTCTCAAAAGACAAAATCTAGTCCCTTAAGAGGAAGTTCAAAGGAGGTGCGTCGAAGAAGAGGTAATCTCTTCTACCGATTCTTTCAAGTTTCTTTATTCTTATAATTCCTCTTATTTAGTTGTTTCATTATAAAGTAATAACATAAGTATAAATAATATACTGATATGTTATTATAAATATGAAACAACCCCATTTCACCTTATATCCATCCTATGAAAAACGAAATCACCGCACGTGCGTACGTACGGCTTACCGTCTCCATGCTGTGGTGTAATCGGTTTTTTCCACCACCACCTTATGTGGATGGGTATAATGGTGGAAATAATAACTATAAATGATTATTATAACATAATACTAATTATGAGATATTATATCAACCACTCCAATTCCATTCAATAATTATGGAAACGATATCATCGCTCATGCGTATGTACGGATTACCGTCTCCACGATGCGATGAGATTCATTCACCATGTTAACCATTCAAGAATGATTATAAAGTATTTATAATAAGTAATCCTGAAATATATTACATAATAATGCTACTATATTTATGTGTATATATATATATGTCATTTACTTCCATTCAATTTAATAAGGAAATGAAAATAATGTTCATGCATACGTACAACCTACTGTCTCCAGGAACGACGTATTTCATTCCATTTATCAATCTATTATATATATATATATTCTGAATATATATTATATATAAATCATGTTTCAAATTCTGGAAGTAAGTAATCATGATCTAATTAATCATATGAATAATTACAAGTCAAAACACGTATGATAAATGAAACGATTTTACCCAAAACGCTACATTAACATGGAATTGACAAATGAAAAGGTAATATAAAGTCGTAAGTGAATCATATATGATAAAATAAATATTATTAAGGTTATTTTATAAGTTAATAATATGTTTAAACCCATTATATAGGATTCTCGTACACATACAGAAGAAATTGGACATAAGGTAAGGGATAATTATTCCAATCTCATTCTTATCCGAGATTGGTTAATCGTAAGTATTTACTAGGGTTATTATTATCATCCATGTCCTTGTTTTCTCAAAAATTTTTCATAAAATTTTCACTATTCTCCCATTTGTGTTTAAAGTCATTTTTACCCTTTTATGACTTTTACCACAAGGTATGTAAGGAATCATTCTTTTGTTTACCATACATTGTACTTTTTGACTTTTCCATCAAAATTATGAGCATAATGTTTTTTAACTTATACGGCATGAACAGATTTTTACTGTTTCATAACACCTTATTTTCATGAATATTATTCTACATGATTTCATTATTATTTTCAACAAAATAATTTTCTTTTAAAATTATATGGAATTTTGTGAAAATAAAATGAGTTTGAAGAAGAAAAGATATTTTCCTCAAGAATTCATTTAAAGTGTTTTATCAAAACTATTTCCCATCTAAGATGACATTATTTAGTATGATTATGTTTCAAGTATAATTACACTATTATTTACATGGTTTTATTTTTATTATGATGAAATTATATCCATTTGTTTTATATGGATTATGTTATGATGGGATGATGTTATGAAACCCATTTTATTCTTTGGGTTATAATGAATGATTTATGATTATTTTGTGGCACACGTAAGAATGATTTAATTATGAGATGGGTGGGACATAAATCTCCCTATAATGCATTGGGTAATGATTTATATCTCATTAGATTTACATGGCTAGAATGGTAAGTAAAATCTTGTTCAGTAATACAGGGATGGAACGAATGGTAAACCCAGTTCAGTAATGGAATTTGTATACTATGATGGTCTTGGTAGCAATGCCTTGGATACTATGGAAATAATATCATGTGATTAATGGTTTTCCATAATTTCATGTTTTATTCCCATGATGTTTTATCATGATCAATGTTCCTTTCTGATCTATGCCGTATGTACTGCCAAGATTTATGTCATTACTCATGTTTTATGTTCATGTTTTTATGTTCAAATGTTTATGGATTGTTTGATGTTCTCCATGTTTACCATTACTCAGCATTTGAGCTCACCATTTTTATGTTTTATTTTCCCCATGATATAAATAAAGGTTTTAGGTAAGAAAAAAGGGGAAGAACTTTACATGAGATGTTGAAGATCTTTCACCAATATTATAAGATTTTGATATGAGTTTCCAAAGACACTAAACTATTATGGTCCTTAGGTGCTTGTTTTTGTTATGTATTAAGCGTTTCAAAAAAGTAATTTAATTTCCATGTATTTCAAGCTTTGGGTATCTACATAGCAGGTGTTCAAGGGGGTGGGCTGGAATTCCAGAGGGTGGCGGGGTTGTCTAGTGGGTTACGGGTTGTCTAGGGAGGGTGGGTGGGCTATCCATGAGGGTGGGTGGGGGGGGTATCCAGGGGGTATGGGGTGTCTAGGGGGGTGGGTGGGCTGTCCGTGAGGGTGGAGGGGCTTTCCAGGGGGTCGGTGAGTCCGGGGGATGGGAGGGCTGTCCACGGGGGTACGGGGTGTCCAGGGGTGGGCGGGCTGTCCATGGGGGTGGCGGGGCTGTCCAGGGGGGTTGGGGGTCCAGGGGGTGGGCGAGATGTCCACGGGGGTGGGAGGGCTGTCCAAGGGGGTGGGTGGGCTGTCCAAGGGGTACGGGGTGTTTAGGGGGTGGGTGGGCTGTCCACGGGGGTGGGATGGCTATCCACGGGTGTGGAAGGGCTGTCCATGGGGGTGGGAGGGTGTCGTGGGGGGTGGGGGTGTCCTGGGGGGTGGGGGGGGGGGGTTCCAATGGGGTGGGGTGGGGGGTGTCCAAGGGGGTGGGGGTGTCCACCCCAAAACTAGGGTCGGAAAATCCAATCTTTATCAAATTGTAGCATGATTTTAAGCCTATTATAGATGACCAATAAGAATATTTGGGTAAACCATGAATATCATACATATAAATCACCACACACCCTATTGTAAACACACCACCAAACATCATACATGGATCAGATTTTATAATCCATGTTTTTATGGGACACTACTCAGAGGAGTATGAGCCTTGTTATATAATTAGGTGATATAGAGTTGTACGAAAGTTAAATTTGAATGAGATCAATATGGATAGTGGATAACAACCCAATTGAGATTTATTTGCAGAGATCACTCCTTCTGGGAAGGGTAAGAGTGAGTGTTGGTATAGAACTTCAAGAAAAGTCTTAACGTGTGAAAGAAAATATACATTGGTTATATTTTATTTCTATTTTTTTGTAGAGTATCAGAGTGTACATCCCACCCCCTCCTTGGACAGACCACACACCCACACCCCTACAGCCCCTACCCCCTGCACCCCCACCCGGAGAGCCCCACCCCACCTAGACACCCCCTCACACCACACCTGGATAGCCCACTCCCTCCTCCCTGGAAAACCAACACCCCCTCCCGGACCTGGACAATCCACCCCACCCCCATTGGACAGTGCGCCCCCTTGAGAGCCCACACCCCTCCCCCACTTAGATATCCCACCACCACCCCTGGACAGACCACCCCTCCCCGAACAGTCCACACCCCTCCCTTGAAGCCCCTACCCCCACCCTGACAAACCCCCACCCCCACCTGGACAGACCACGCCCCACCCCTACTGGACAGCCCCACGGACAGCCCACCCCCTCCCTGGACAGCCCAACCCCTCCCCCACCTAGATACCCCACTTTGACCCCTTGGACAGCCCACACCCCTCTTTGGGAAGCCCATACCCCCCTCCCCCGCACCCTTATAGCCCCCTACCCCCTACATCCCCCTACCCCTTGGACAACCCACCCCCACCTAGAAAGCCCCCACACCTGGTCAACCCACCTACCCCTCCGGAAGCCCCCCATAGGGTAATTTTATTTAAAATAATTTTATTCATTAATAATGGTAAACCATCATGCATTATACATTTCATTCCAAAAACCAATTCAATTTATCAAAACATGACAAATTAAATTTATCAAAACATGATAAATTCAATTTTTAAGGCATGAAAAATTCAATTTATCAAAACATGAAAAATTCAATTTATCAAAACATGAAAAATTCAATTTATAAGGCTCTACGGGTCACTCAAAAAATGTAATTGGGGAAAGGGGAAATCAACTATATTGTTAATTTAAATTTAAAAAATTGGGCCAAGCACTTAGGAGGTGCGGTGGTGTCTCGGAGGTGTGGTGGTGTCCAAGGGGGGATGTCTAGGGGGGTGTCAAGGGGATGGAGGGTGTGCAGGGGGGGTGGGGGGTGGGGGCTTCCCATTTGGGGTGAGGGGTGTCTAGGGAGGGTGGGGGTGGGGGTGTCCAGGGGGGGGGGGCTGTCCAAAGGGTGGGTCGGTGTCCGAGGGGGGGGGAGGGGTTGTCCAATGGGTGGGGGGTGCCCAAGGGGGTGGGGGTGTCCAGGGGGTGGGCTGTCCATGGGAGGTGAGGGGTGTCCAAGGAGGGTGGGGGTTGGGGGAGGGAGTTGTTCAAGGGGTGCAAGTGTCCATGGGGGGGTGGCGGTACAGGGGGTGGGGGCCTGTCCAATGGGGGGTGTCCAGGGGGGCTGTCCAGGTGGGTGAGAGGTGTCCAGGGGGTGGGAGGGCTATCCACAAGGGGGGGTGTCCAGGGGTGGGAACATTGTTCACGGGAGTGGGGGATGTCCAAGGGGGGGGGGAGGGGATGTCCAAGGGGTGGGCGGGATATCCACGGGGGTAATGGGGTGTCCAGAGGGTACGGGGTGTCCAGGGGGGTGGGTAGGCTATCTATGGGGGTGGGAGGGGGGTGCTGTCTAGGGGGTGGGGGAATCAGTCACAGAAAATAATCATGTCAAGTTTTATTATTTAAAGATAAAATAATAAAGATAATGTGACCTACCTAATCAGAAATATATTCAGGCTCAAAAAACCAATAAGCATGAAAGGTCAGTAATATCTATCAAAAATATAACAGATCAATCTGTCCCTCATCACCATCAGGATCGTCACCGTCATCATCATTCTCAACCTCACCCTCATCCTCATCATCATCCCCACACTCCTCAAGGCCATTGTCCTTGCCCTCGTATAAAACTTCGACCTCGTCATCGCCCTCCTCCTTCGCCTCGCCCTCCTCTTCCACCTCGGTCTCCTCCTCTCCCTCCTCCTCCTCTGCCTCGACCTCCTCCTCACCATCATATCGCCCTCTACTAGAACTACCACATGATGCATCATATATAGAACGCATCGATGACATATATTCATCAAAATGTTTGTTGTCCTCTAGTGGAAGTGTTGGATGTAAAACTTCCATTAGTTTCATAAATGAAATGTTTTTCTCTAGTAGACTATTAAACTGTCTCTGTGGCCCTTTTTTCACCCTGTTCTGCCTATGCCTTAACCTACTGAAACTCAGTGGCACTACAAATCGTACTTGAGGAGGGATAATACCTCGTCGGAACTATACTCTTCTCATGTCGGCAGCGCACTCTACCAGGGTGCTCATCTCCCAACAGCTGATGTAAGTTATCATTTGGCCCAAAATTGTCAGGTTCATGAGAATCAAGGGCCTCTGAAGCATTGTGAAATATAAAATATAATAATCTCTCCAAATTTTTTTTAAAATCTCTTGATATCCGATCGATTTCATACATCCAACCTCTATCCATTATATAATTTTTTTTGTTATAAGTCATTTCGTCAAAATTAATTCATTAAGATTGACGTTTCATCGAAAATATATTCAAGTAAATGAGAATTTTTCAATTTATATGAATACATAACTGACACACTACTCTATATGAGAATCATAATATAGAAGACAAAAAAATACATTATTTATAACAAAATATATTTGATGAAGTATACATAGGTGTACAAGATCATGAAAACTTGTGGAGGAGAATTATACAGGGGTAAAAGTGTCCAGGGGGTGGGAAGGCTATCCATGTGGGGTTTCTAGGGGGATGGGGGTTGTCCAGGGGTGGTGGGCGGGTGTCCAGGGGGGTGGCCGGGCTATTCACAGGGGGGGGGGGGGCAGTCCAAGGTGTACGGGGTGTCCAGGGGGGTGGGTGGGCTGTCCACGAGGGTGGTGGGACTGTTCAGGGGGGTCAGGGGTGTCTAGGGGGGCTTTACAGGGGGTATGAGGTGTTCAGGGGGTGGGCGGGCTGTTTAGGGGGTATAGGGTGTCCATGGGGTGGGCGGGCTGTCCATGGGGGTGGCAGGGCTATCCAGGTGGTTGGGGGGTCGAGGGGGGTGGGTGGTCTGTCCACGGGGGTACGGGGTGTCTAGGGCTGGGCAGGCTGTTCATGGGGGTGGCGAGGCTATCCAGGGGGGTTGGGGGGTCCAGGGGGTGAGAGAGCTGTCCACGGGGGTGGCGGGGCTATCCAGGGGGGTCATGGTGTCCAAGGGGTGGGAGAGTTGTCCGTGGGGTGGTGGGGCTGTCCAGGGGGGGGTATGAGGTGGGTGGGAGGGCTATCCACGAGGGTGGTGGGGCTATCCAGTGGGTGCGGGGTGTTTAGGGGGTGGGCGGGGCTATCCACGGGGGGGGTGGGCGAACTGTCCACGGTGGTGGAAGGGCTGTCCATGGGGGTGGAAGCGCTGTCTAGGGGGGTGGGGGTGTCCAAGGGGTGGCAGGGGGGGTGTCCAAGGGGGTGGGGGTATCCACCCCCAAACTAGGGTCGTAAAATATAATCTTTATCCAATTGTAGAATGATTTCAAGCCTATTATAGATGACTTAGAAGACTGTTTTTGTAAACCATGAATATCATACATCTAAATCACAAAACACCCTATTGTAAACACACCACCAAATATCATACGTGGATCAGATTTTATGAGCCATGTTTTTATGGGACACTACTCAAAGGATTATGAGTTTTGTTATATCATTAAGTGATATGGATTTGTATGAATGTTAAATTTGTATGAGATCAATATGGATAGTGGATAAGAACCTGAGTGAGATTTCTTTGCAGAGATCACTTATTCTTGGAAGGGTAAGAGTGATTGTTGGTATGTAACTTTAAGAAAAGTCTTAACGTGTGAAAGAAATTATACATTGGTTATATTTTATTAAAATTTTTTTTGTAGTGTATCAGAGTGGACAACCCACCCCCCCACACCCCTGCAACCCCTCTACCCCTTGCATCCCCACCCCACCTGGACACCCCCACCACATCTGGACAACCCACCCCCTCCTCCATGGAGAACCAACACACCTCCCCCACCTGGATAGCTCACCACCACCACCCTTGGACATGCCACCCCTCCCTGGACAGCCCACACCCCCTACCCTATATCACCTCCCCCTCCCCGCCCCCCGACAACCCCCCTGGAGAGCCACCCCACCCCCACCTGAATAGCCCATGCCCCCACCCCCCACTAGACAACCCCCCTTGGACATTCCACCCCCTATATGGACAGTCCACACCCCCTCCCCTACCTAGATACCCCACCCTGACCCCATGGAAAACACACACGCCTCCTTGGGCAGCCCATACCCCCATCTCCCACACCCCTATATCCCCTACCCCCTACATCCCCTTACCCCTGGGACAACCCACCCCCACCTAGACATCCCCCATACCTGGAAAACCCCCTACCCCTCCTACAGCCCCACTTAGGGTAATTTTATTTAAAATCATTTTATTCATTAAGAAAAGAAAACCATCATACATTATCCATTCCATTCCAAACAACCCATTAAATTTATCATAACATGAAAAATTCAATTCATCAAAACATGAAAAATTCAATTTATCAAAACATGACAAATTCAATTTATCAAAAAATGAAAAATTAAATTTATAAGTCTCTATGGGTCACTCATAAAATGTCATTGGGGAAAAGGAAAATCAACTACATTGTTAATTACAATTTAAAAAATTGGGCCAAGCACTTAGGAGGTGCGGTGGTGGCTCAGAGGTGTGGTGGTGTCTAGGGGGCTATCTATGGGGTTGGGGGGGGGGGGGAGTTCAAGGGGTGGAGGGTGTGAAGGGGGGTGGAGTGTCTAGGGGTTATGGGGTGGGGGGGGGGGGGGCGATCCAAGGGGTGGGGGGAGGTATCAATCGGGGGTGAGGGGTGTCCAGGCCGGGTGGGGGTGTCCAGGGGAGTGGGGGGGGGGGGGTTGTCCAAACGGTGGGGGGTATCTGAGGGGGGTGTGGGGGGGATGGGGCTATCTAAAGGGTGGGGGGGGGGGTATCTAAGGGGGTGGGGGTGTCCAGGGGTGTGGGCTGTCCAGGGGAGGTGATGGGGTGTCCAAGGAAGGTGGGGGTGGGGGTGTCCAAGGGGGTGGGGGGAGGGGGTTGTCCAAGGGGTGGGGGTGTCAATGGGAGGTGGGGGGTGCAGGGGGGTGGGGGCTGTCCAATGGGGGGGTGTCCAGGGGGGTTATACAGGTGGGTGGGAGGTGTCCAGGGGATGGGGTGGGGGGGGTGGTCACAATTCCAATCCATCACCCAACCAACGCCAATTCATGCTCAATATCAATACCTAAATATTCAAAATCCAAATCCAATTTTAAACTAAACTAAAGTCCACATAAACTAACATATCACCCCACTAAACAAACCATTTACCATGTTTGATGTGTAGAATAAAAAATAGAAAATAAATCAAAGGGTTCTTAAAAATAGAAAAGAAATGAAAGGGTTTTGTACTTCACAGAAAACACAGACTCTAATTTAGCCGAAATCAAAACACCAAACAGAAGAAAATAGAGGTATAACAATTAATCCAACGTAATGTTACTAATTTGAAGTTTAAAAAAAATTGTTTGATTGAAGATGGGTCCGCAACTGATAAAAATTCCAGAGGAGCTATCGATTAGGTCCTGCAATCGGGCGAGTGGGAGCTGGGGTTCTAGGTATTTGGGGGAAAACATTCCCAATGGTTTTAAAAACCATTGGGGAATCCTCTATTTACCAACGGTTTATTAAAATCGTTTGTATATGTTAGATAAATTAAACATTTCCCAATGGTTTTGTCAAACCATTGGGAAATATTAAGTATATTTACACATTACCAACGGTTTGAACAAACCGTTGGAAAATGTGGACTTTTTTACAGTATAGAAATGGTTTCTTCAAGCCGTTTCTATACATCAATTGGGAAAACTCTATATTCTAGCAGTGATATTTTTTAGTAAATCCTTAACATATTTCACAAATACTATTTTATCAAAAAATGCTTTCATTTCATTTTGTGATAAAATAATAAATATAATTTTTTCACACTTTCATAAAACTTATTTTGAAAAATAAAATTCATTTTTTAAATCTACATGTCAAAATTATCATTGATTTATTTTTTGAGAATTTTATGAAAATGTTAGTTTTTTATGAATATTAAAAAATACCAACTTTTAATTAAGATTGACCTTTTGTTTAATAATTTAACAAAGTTACATAATATTTAAAGAAAAGTAAATTTAAAAATAGTCCTATAATATATTTATTAATCCAATTTAGGTCATATTAATAAATATCATTTTTAATTTTTATATTAAAACTTTACATTCTTTTGAAAATTATTTCATTGGAAAACAACTTTTTCATCAAGTCTGCGGGCTTAATTTTAAATTAAAATTTTCAACTTATGTTTATGGAATTTGGAAAAATGGTTTAAAGATTTTAAATAATACTAATTAATATTATATAATAATTTCAACTTATTTTTTTCGTTATAAATACAAAAAATATTAAAAAATAATTACAATTGTTAAGGTTAAAATAGGTTTACCAGGGGTTAAACTAAACAGATAAGGGGTAAATTAAATATAAACTTTTATAAATACCATTTTTGGTAGATTTTTGACCTTATATAATATAATTTTATGATAATGATATATTTTAGAGCCTTTTGGAATGTGAAAAAAGTTGTTACAGTTTATTATTTTTAAAACTTCTATATGTGTCCTCTCCCCCACTTATAAAAGGCCACCCGCTTCCCACCCATATTCACACATTCAAAATCCTTTTTTCTAGAGAATAACTTCCAAAATATCTTCATTAATATCTAACCACTTCCTATAGGACTTAGTTTTATTATAAAACCCTTCTAATAATGCTTTAGGTATGAACCTAAAGGGGTTCTCCAAAAAAGAGGGAAAATTCTAAAACTTGTGTTTTTTCTTTATTTCTTCTTATAAATCCTTAAAATATTCTGAAAAAATGATGATATATTAAAAAAATTATATAAAATATTATAATATGTTATTATGCTAATGTAATAACCTATTCCCATATCCTCTTCTATCAAATGGGAAACAAAACTATCAATTGAGGGTACGACAGGTTGCCACATCGTGAACCGATGTAATTTGTTTTACATCACCACCTATCACAGATGGATATAATGATGAATATAAAATATTTATAAGATAATTATGAAATTATTATACTTATTTAATTATAATACTACATATACCTTATTAATTTCTATTCCATGGGAATACGATATTGTCACTCGTGTGTACGACGGGCTACCTCCTCGTGAAGTTATGCGATTCATTCTTCACATACGCTTTACATGTAAAGTAATAAGGATATGTTTGATAAAAATATTTGGTATATATTACATAAAAATTATTATATAATTTTAATAAATTATTTAACTTTATTTCATTCCATCCATTTATAAAATGGAAATAGCATTCATGCGTATGTACGACCTACCATATCCACGAATAATGTAATTCATTTTCTACCTCTAACGTTAATGGATTGAACTAAATATATATAATGAATATATAAGTTATTTATATCATTTTTAACATTTTTTATATTATGTAACCATTATCAATGAAAAATAATTAGAATATTAAACCAAAACAAACATGAAAAATGAAACAATTACTACCTGAAACATGATTTTAACAAAAAAATGTTAATAAAATGGTAATAAATTATCCTAAGTAAATAATATATAGTATTATATTTATAATTATTGTTAATTAATATATTTATAATAAAATAATATTTATTTTATAGTATTTTATAACATGTATGATGGAAGTTTATACTTTAGATAAGGGTTTTTTGTCTCAATTTGTCTTACTTGGGACATACATGAAGTTGTGAACACATAATCTTTTATGAGGTGTATATACATACCATTAAACATGTAATATCATTATTTTATTTATTCTTATAATATTTTAAGTTCATTTAATGTTATTATTTAATGGGGATTCTATTAAAAAAGTTACTAAAGTGTTAAGGGTTTTATGATACAACAAGATCTTTTATCAAGACTGTTTATGTTTATGCTTCAGATGATGAAACATTATGAACTATCTCTCAATAAACTCATGAATTATCTTATCCTATGGTTACTTTGAGGGAACACATGATTCCTTTTCATTTTACTCTCTTTATACTTAATAAGCCAAAATAATGTTTTTTAAAAAGGTGCTTTATTTATATATTTGGTTGAAAAAAAATTTCTTTTGTATCCATGACTTTTAAAAATATTTTAAAGAAGGTATTTTAATTTTCTACAATTCTTGTTTAAAGAAATTTCTACCCATATTTTACCTTATATAAAATGGTTTAAATGAAATCTTTTTTTTCCAAAAAACAACATTTTGTCTTATATTGATAATGTTAAAGGGATATTTGTTTTAACATGTATGGAATGATAAAAATTTCCTATTTCTATGAATACTCATTGATTTAGAGATTAATTTTCATGTTTTAAAAGTTATTTTAAAAGAAAATGTTTTCTTTATTATTATGTAAATTCATAGGTTTTAAAGATATGTTTTCAAAATTTAAAGGATATTTTTTTCATGAATGTTTTAATAATTTTTATGGAATATTTATTCATTAATGAAAAAACCTAGAGAGTATCTTATATTTTGTTGGGGATTTGATCCAATTTTATCACCCAAATTCTTTATATAGACGGTTTATTATTATGACGCATATATGCTTATGATACCCATTTTTTCTATGAGTTATTAGATGATGAAATGTTTATGAAACCTATTTATTATATATGGGTTATTATATGATGAAATGTTTATGAAAACTATTTCCTTTATATAGATTATTCCATGGGGAATGTTTTATAATTTTCTAGCACACAAATGGATGAATTATGTGACAGGTGAGACCTATATCTAAAATCATTATATCTGGTAAAGATTCATATCTCATGAGATAAACAAGACTGGAATGAAGTGTGAACCCATTTTTGTAAGGGAATTTTTCAACTATGATAGTTCTGGGAGTGAACCATGACTACTACGACGATTTATGGAGTTAACCCATTCCACAATGATAGTTTAAAAAATTATAATTGACTACTAAATTAATGATTTTCAATTCTTATGTGTATGAAAAAAATTTATGTCTTATGCCGATGTATTTTTCTCATGGATCATGTTCTTTAATTCCATTATGATTCATGTCTCATAAAGTACTATGATTTTTTCAAAATTCAATTTTAAGACCTATGATATGTAGGGTATGGTTTTAAAATTTTATTATCATGTTATTATACCCTTATGCTTATGATATGTTTATATCTCTCATGTTTACCCTTCTTGAGCATCTGATATTATCATTTTTATGTTTCCTTTACCTATTAATTAAGAAAGGTATTATTTATGATATGTCTAAGAAGGGTTACAGTCGTGAATAACTTTTTGGGAGATGGTATATCTAACTTTGAACAAATTATTTATGTATATAAGTTTCCAAAGGCAGTAGACCTAAATGATACTATAATGGATTCTTATATTATGTAATGAATATTCATATATTAAGATGTATTATTTAATTATGAGAACATTTGTTTATATAGTTATTTTCAGAGTAGGGTTTAGTTAAAAATTAGAAACTGGGATGAGAAAGAATTTCGAGAAATGTAGGGATATGTATAAAGATAATTCTAATTATAGGAAAATATCTTGTAATAATGGTTAAGGATAGAGCGAGTGTTCTAAAAAAGTAGTCCTTTTTTGATATTTTATAAAAAACCACTTTAATTGGTTAACTAGCAACCAATAAAAAATATCATGAAAACCCTAAATTTAAATTCAAACATAGAAAATTTAAAATTTAAAATTTTAAATCTAGATGAATAAAAAAAATACCCTAAAACATTCAGGACCTCGTCTCGACCTACACATCAATCATGAAAATCATTACCACTAACAAGAACACCTAATCTCTAGAACTTATGTTCCTTCGACATTGAAAACAAACAGATCATCAAAAAACCGAATTCCTGGAACCAAATAGATCTTTTCCACCTTAAACACCATCATTTAGATTTTAGAAAATAAATAAATATCCACTAAAACATAAATCTACCAAAACAGGATACTATAAATGGATGTGGATATAGAACATATATACATACGGGTAATAAATCTTAAAAAGTTTCATTAGGATCGGCTCAAGAATTACCTGGTACATAATATGAGGCCTTACTACACACCTATTTTGACACTCCTGGGGGATATTATTTAGAAATTCACAAAATCTTTATGAACTATCACAAAGGATTTAAATAATGTCCATGAATGAACTAGGTTAATCATAAGGTGTTACTGATTAAAAATAATGTGTCCTTATTTAAAAATAATATAAGTGATTTTTATGATTTTGTGGTTTTCCACTATGGTTAGGGTTGATAAATCTATGTTTTTTGGTTTTAGTAAATGGATAAAACCTCATGGAATGATGGTAATATTGAATTTCATGGATAATTCAATGATTCTATTCCAGGGAAACCAAATTTTATTGCACTAGGAATAAAAAATATTATTTCTATGGTCACAAAAAAAATCTCAAGATATAAATTATGCTGAGATTCAAACTGAGAAAAAGATAAAAAATGTTTGGTTTAGTTCTTTATGAGGAAACAACCACCTGTTTTTGTTTTTCTGATGATATGATAGTTATTGATAAAGGGATCAATACCACTGAAAAGGTATTTTCCATTCTCCATTATTAATAATAAGAGAAATTCATTTTATCTATCTATCATTTGGAAGGTGAATCAAATAAATGGTGGAATATTATCATTAATATGAGGAAACATGATAAAAATGACTTCATAGAGTTGGATGAGTTTAAGAAATTAATTTTCAAAGAGTTGTTCCCTCATATTCTTTATAGGAAAATATAAAAGGAATTACTTGAGCCAAATAAAAACGATGATGAATCCATTATAACTTATGAGGAAAATTTTACAAGACTGGTGAGGTACACTTGTAACATTATCATAGAACCTAAAATTAAGGCTGATCAATTCTTCAATGGCTTAAAACCAAATCTTTAAAGGGTGATATCCATAAGGGACTTTAGTATCTATGAAGAAATAATTTTTTTGTTCTATCAAGGTGGAAATGGAGGGTAGATACCCATCAATCACATGGAATTAATAAGAAAATAAGGATATAAGTCAATAGAAACCCTAAAAACCATATAGAGAAGAAGTATTTATTTTTTTAATGCTTGAAGTGTGGAAGGAAACATAGATGAAACTAACTTAATGGGTATGATAAATGTTTTATGTGTGTAATAAAAGTTAGTCAAGTGGATGAATGCTTAAGTGATAGGAATAGGTTATCAAATGAATAAAATAGAGAGGAATATCCATTAGATGCACCACCAATACTTCGATGCTATAACTGCAAGAAGATTGAGAATTATGAAAAAAAATTCCTTAATCCATGGGTTAATGATTATGATAATCCAAAAAAACCGCTAAATAAAAAGGAAAAATGGAAAGATTATGCAGTCGTAAATCATGATAATTGGGTCACACATATCCTAAATTCCTCAGTTTGGAATTTCATGTTTGGTTTTTTGTGATTGAGCCCTATAGAAATATTATTATTTACCACTTAGTGATATTTAATGTGGTTCTGAGCATTGATTATCTCATTCGACATGGATTTTGGAATAATGAAATCAAATTTGATATTTATTAGTGAAAGGATGAACCCAAGATTCTAATGGAAATGTTTTTGTCTAAGATATTATATTATTTATGTAATAAATGGTGAATTATCTTTTGGAAGTTTATATTTCTCCTTACACTATTAACATAAGATTTATCGATATCATAATTAGATTACGAGTCTAAGGTTGATCATATGTTAAATGTATTAGAAACCCCTATTTTGGTATTATGTGATGGGATTTTGTGAAGGTTAATGATATTTTAGGATATATTTATGGAAATAAAACCCTTAGGTTTTGTATGTGTGTTTATAGGAAAAGTTATTTTAGGAGGAATGACTTTATATTTTATGAACATAAGATTAAATATATTTGAAACCATTAGGGTTTATCATATCTTATATGTTGAGGTAATTATGGGTTATTAGTATTTGTGAATGCTATAAGAATTATATTAACACTATTTTGGAAAAATGATATTCTGTATGTCAGTGACAGCCTACCACATATGGAATGGTCGTGGGGCTTGAACCAACAACTTAATAGGAACAATAGTATATCACTTAACACATGCATGTGTGAATGAGTATTTCAAGTGGAACAACATGAAGAGAGATAATACAGATTATATATCATGGTTATTGGTGTGTTATAAAGTTAAGGAAGATATATATATGTTTAAGGGATGATACGACCATTATCCATATCGGAATGGAAATTAGAAAACATCACTATGGATTTTGTTATCAGAATCCATAAAAATTATAAAGGATAGAAGTTTATATGGGCTATAGTCGATCACCTTAGGAAAATATAACACCTCATTATTATCATAGAATATTTATCTTTGGATAAACATGATGAGATATATATATTAAAGAAGTTGTAAGGTTGTATAGAGTACCACATTCTGTAGTATCTGATTGGGACACGAGGTTTACCTTAATGTTATAGTGAAGCCTTTAGTAATCCCTTTATATAGAATTGTGTTTTATCACTACGTATCATCCTCAGACAGATGATCAGTCTAAGATAACAATTCAAACCCTAAATGATATTATGAGATCTTATTCTACAGATTTCAAAGGTGGTTGGAACCAACAACATCCTATAGTTAAATTTTCATGCATCAATAGATTTCACTTGAGCATTCAGATGGATCCTTATAAATCCCTATATAAGAAGAACTGAAGAACTACAATCTACTGGTATGAAGTTGGAGAAATAAATATATTAGCACTTGATCTAATAGAATAAATTTTAGAGATGTCTGGAGCCATTAAAAAAAGAGAGGAACAATGTTGATAGAAAATTTATGTTGATAATCATGGACGCAATCTGGATTTGAATTTAGTGAGAAGGTGTATCTATTAATTTCTCCATGGAAGGATGTAGGTAAAGTATGACCTATGTATATCCACCCCTTTGAAATTTTTTGATCATTTAGGGAACATAACTTATTTTTTGGATCTTTCACCAAACCTGTTTTAGTTTCATGATGCATTCCTTGTATTTATCTTAAGGAAGAGAATACCAGATCCATCACATGTACTAAAATCAGAATACTAGAGAATGATCTTTCTTATAAGGAATAACAAGGCAAAGATTCTGGATTATACAAATAAAGTTCTATGAAACAAAACCACTCACCTGGTAAAAGTTGTGTGGTGAAACCACCAGCTTAAGGAAACTATGTGGGAACTTGAAGATGTAAAGAGGTATAAGTATCCTCATTTTTTTGTACCAATGTGATGTAATTTCAAGGGATAAATTAATTTAGATGTGGTAGAATATAACACACTAATATTTTATTAAATATTATTTTAATAAATTTAATTTTTTTGATAGCTTGTGTTACACACAGTAATGAGTTTTAACTAACCATGATATAATATTATTATTATTATTTAAAAAAATACCATTATAACCTAGACATTAAACTTGTTCATATGAATATGAATAACCACTTATAAAAAATTAATTATAAAGGTTTTATATAAATAAAAAAATTGACAAAAAGGTATTTAGTTTTCAGAAATGTCTTTATATGTTTTGGAAATACTATTTTCTCAAAATAATTCTTTTCGTTTTGTGATAAAATAATAAAATAATTTTTTTAAAATTTTAGAAAATTTATTTTAAAAAATAATATTCATTTTAATATACATTCAATTAATATAATTTTTTTAAATTAATTATTACATATATAATATTATATTATATATATTCATATAATATAATATAATATTTCTATATAGATAAAATTCTAGGTATATTTATATATAAATATATTTTTTATATTAAGTATATTTATAATTTTATTTATAACTATATATATAGTTATATTTTGAATAGAAATATATATTTAATATATTAATTTAGATACTTATATATATAAAAATTAATTTATTAATTTTTTAATATTTATTTATATATTTATTTTTATATATATATAATTTAATTATATATTTATTTTTATGTATATGTATATATGAAATATATTACACATTTATGTATATAATTAAATGAATTTATATTATATATTATGCATAATATATATATAATATAAATCCAATCAAATAAATTATTTATATAATACATACATGTTTATTTGTATTCACATCTATGTAATTATCTTCATAATAAACTATTATTATTATATAAATTATAAAAATTGCAAGTTTATATATGATACATTTTCTTAATTAAATAATTTTATGTATATATTTAAATAATATATTTTTATTTTATAATATAATTAAAATTATATGATATATCATTTTATAGAAATAAATATATATTAATGTACACATTATACAATTATATTTAAATATAAATATAAATATAATTAAAAAAAATTATATAATTTTTTTATATAAATATATTTATATAATATGATTATATAGTGTATTTAAACACATTTATATGTTGTGTATCTATTATATATATAAATTTTAATGATTTTTTTTTAAGAAAATAGTTCGTGTTCACAAAACCCTCTAATGTCATAAATTAGGATGGGTTCAAACCCCCCTCTAATCAAAGGGATTAACGGAAGTTTATGAACCCTCTCTAATATTTTGGAATTGGTGGGGGATGACAACCCACTCTAATATCATAAATTGGAGGTGGTTAAACCCCCCCCCCCTCAAATTTCATATATTAGAGGGGGTTCACAACCCCCTTTAATTTATTAAATTAGATAGGATTCAAAACCCCATCTCATTTAAGGGATAACAGTAGTTAATGGACCTCCTATAAAATTTTAAATTAGACAGGGTTCTAAAACCCCTCTAATTTAAGATATTAGCATCGGTTGTAAACCCACACTGTTTCTAAAAAACAAAATCAATTATATATATATATCCTCTAAAATAAAAATAGCTAATATATATAGCCTCTAAAATAAAAATAAATATTATATATATAGCACCTCTAAAATCATATAGAACATATAGAAAAACTAATTATTAAATTAGTGGTGGGTTTGACATAATTGTAAATAAAATCCAACCAAATATTAAAAATATAATGCCAAAAGTTTTAGTGGGGGTTGTGGAATGCCTCTAAATTTTAGTATTATATGATTTTGTTCATAACCCACTCTAATTTATAAAAAAATTAATTTATGGTGGGTTTTGTATAAACCCCTCTAAAATAACCCCTTTATTAACCATGCTTTTTTGTATTGTGTGTGTATGACATATTACTGCCTTGTGAAACAATGTAATTCATTTTTCCTCACCAAATATCACGGTTATATACAATGATGTATTTAACATATTTATATGATATTTATGACATTACTATACATAGATAACTATAATACCACATACAACTTCTTAACTACTAATTTGTTAGAAAACAATAACGTAACTCATGCATACATGTGGACCGTTTCCTCCACATTATGATGTGTAATGTTTTTCATTTTATATTGACATAGATGGTAATAATGATATATTTAATGAATATAAAATAAATATTTTATATAATAATAGTTTTTTATGGTGAAAAATTATTAAACATTCTAACATTCAATCACTTGGAAGATTAGAAATTTTGTTCAAATGTATGTAAGACCTACAGTCTCAATAAAGGGCATAACTTGTTTTCCCATGTCTAATATTTATGGACTATGATAAATACATATATAATGATTATATATAATATTAATATCATGGGTAAAATTATTGATATTAGGGAACCATGATAAAAAAAAGACTGAAATTACCAAACCAAAATATTCATTAAAAATGAAGCAATTATCACTTGAAACTTTTAATTTAATAAAAATTGTTAATAAATGGGTGATAAAATACTATTCGTAAATAATATAGGATTTGAAATTTAATATTATGGTTCCGAAATATATTTATAATAAATATGTATATATTATAAAGAAGGTATAGACATGTATGAAGGAAATTAGACCTGAGGTCTGGGTTTCTCATCTCACTTTTACTTCCATGAGATATATTCCATATTAACACTTAGTTAAAACAAATATTCCCTTCACATTTTATGTTTAAGTCTAAATTCAGAGAAATATTTTATCCCTTAATCTTAATGCGAATAGATTTTCTTCTCAACAGGTTTTTCATGGAATTCTTATGCGATGAAACCATTTTTACCACTTTGGTACATAAAATTATTTATAATTATTTATAGGAAAAGCTGACATTATTTCTTTCTTCGGTTGAAAATGACTTTTCATCGAAATCTGTCTTTTCTAAAAATAATTTAATTTTTAAAAAAAAAAATCTAAAAAACTCTTATTAAGAACCTTTTTACTAATTATTTAATTTTAAAAAAGTTGGATGAAAGAAATCTTCTTGTCCTTTTTCAAATGAGGTACTTTTTGAATTTTATCAGATTTGTGAAAGGAATAATTGTTTCAACATACAAAACATATAAATAATTTCCTACCATCACGATCACTCAATTTTTGATACTCTCATTACATGTTTACAAGTATATTTTCGAAGGAATTTTTTTCTTGATATTATATAAATTTTTATTTTATAAATTTAATTTTCAAACTGAAAAGTATATTTTTCTCAAGAATTTGTTAAGGAACATTTTATGGTATTTTTACTTATCAATGATATAAATCCTCATTTTACTTATTATACATTGTTAATATGTTGTAATGATACTATCCTTATTATTTTATCATATTTTATATGACTGGTTTGAATGGAGATGTACTATTTTAATACCATTTTTTATATTACTCTAGATGGTTTATGATTATGTTTATTGGTTGGAGAAATTACTAACATGTCTTATGATTGTTTTCAAATATAAATTTTTACATGATTTTGTTTTCCCCCTTTAAAATATGTAATTCATTGGACTTATTATGGGATTGGTGGGGCCTCTTATAGTCCCTTGATGCACCAGTAGGTATCATGAGATAACCCAGATTGGGTATTTGGCTGAGGTATAACACACTTTTATAAGATGTATTGGAATGAGTCTTTGCTGGTATGGTTATGATGCATGAAAATATGTATTCCCTTATTTTGAGAATTTTTATTTATGTCCCATGTGATTATTATATTTGTTTTAATATCCATTATTAAGTTTCAATATCATGTGATTATTTATATGGAATTATTTGATTATAATTTATTTTTCCATATTATTCTCAGGTAATTCATTTAATTTCATGGATTTTAGTTATTTACCTTTCCATATTTATTATGACTTATTTAATCATGATAGATTCTACTTTACGCATATCCTTACAATTCATTAGATCTCACCCATTCTTATTTTTACCTTTCCCTAAATTGATAGGAATTGTTTTATTATTGATATGTAGGGATATGCTAAAGGAAACTATGGTTTAAAAAAAAGGAAATTATATGTTTTATTTTATGTTTTAAATTAAAACGTGAGATTCAAGTATGTATCTAGACTAAGATGACTATTGAACTATTTAGTCCTTCGGGATGTGATTCCTTGTATATTTTGCAATTGTAATAAAGTAACCAATGAATATGGTCTACTAAGGTTGAGGTATTTATTTTGATATTATTATAAGACAGAGATAATTGGACAAGGAAGTATAAAGACTTACTTGTATCCATATTATTATCACTTTTTTATAGTTTTATTCTATATATTAGTAAGTCAATTAGTATTATCCACATAAACTCAATGATAAAAAACAATAAGTGTCATTAATGAAATCTCATCGAATAGAAATTGAAAATAGTCCAAGGATCATAATATAGTCCACATAGATTAAGATAATTAGATATATGAATATTCACATGTGAAGCCATATTGGATACTATGGTTAAATGATTAATGACTAGAGGAGAGGTCATATAAGGTCCAATGACTTTGTTTTTTATTAGTCGAAATAAAATATATAGATATTGTCTCAAGGAGAGATCATTTAAAGTAATAGAATAAATAGATTAAAATAAAAATCAATAAATATGTTAAGAGATAATCTGATGAGTGATTATGGAAAAAATTATTTCATTTTATTTTTCATCTTCTTCATAATCTCTCTAAAAGAGAAATCGTTTTCTTCTAGGATTTATTGTCTTTCTCCTCAATAACCTATGACTTATATATTTGACACATTTTTTCCCAAAACATAGCTAAATGATTTAACTCTTACTTATTTATTTATGAATAAATTTTAATTCAAGGGTTTTTATTATAGTTTTTAAATTCAAACCATCTTGATGTTTTATAAGGGAGTTAATCTCCATCCATTCCATTGATAAATAATTTCTATCAGATCCAACTACTATAAAATTATATAATTTTTGTAGTGACCCTGACCCCAGTATCCTAGATTCAATGTCCAATTTATTACATTGACATAAGATAAAAGGAATAACATCCCTAAGGAACAAATAGTTTAGGTCTTGGTAAACTAGTTACATAATTGATTCTTACATTACATTTGAATACACAAATTAAAGTATATATTTTCCTATAATATTATTATTCCCTCAAGAAAATCCTTTCATATCAAGCATAGTGCACTTAATGGAATCTTGGGGAAAGGAAAAAAATTAAGTGTGAAATAAAATTCTTAGTAATGGTTAATTATAGTGGAATCAATCACGAATCAATAAGAGTAATCAATATAGAAAAATAAACAACTAAAAAACATGTCATGTAATCAATAAAGTGATAAAGAAGTGCATCTAGATATAATATCAATTAGAGAATATATTGGATAATAATAAATTTGACAAGGTGAATAAATAAAAACATAGTCCATTTTATCAATAAAATGACCATAAAAACTAGATAAGGCATAATGAATATTTCAAGCTCAATAAATAAACACACATTTCATTTAATAAATAACTTGGAATGAAATCAATCCATAGATAATATCATTGAGAAAATATCATTGATAATATAAACTAAATTATTTATAAAATAATTTATTAATTATTTAATTCCATGACCTCAGGCATCATGATATGTATATCTTCAAGGAAATTCAAAATATAATTTAAACTACAAGGAAAAACTTATTTAATTTTATCTTACTGATTTATCTCATGAGTCCTACTGATGAATCGATGGGTTATACAATACTGAGACCCACATATTAATATAGGTCTAAATAATTCCTCATATATTGAATAATAAATATAATTCATGAATCAATGTTCCTTAACAATAAATATTCTAATTGTGTAAAGGATTCCCATTTATCAATATTTTCCGACTCAATCAAATGACATTCTAATTAAAATACTGTATATAAAAATGAGACATGGTTTAAGAAATAATTATATCCATGAAATATAATACATATAATTATGATAAATTAAAAGTATAATGATAAAAAATTATTGAATATTTCAATGCTAAGTTAATGACTACAAAATATGAAATAAAGAAGAGAATGAAAATATTACCCTTGTTCAAAATTACAATAATCCATCTTGATGAAGAATAGGGATGGTATCAACATATAACCATTGGATTAATAATAAATGGGTTTTTTCGTCAATTAATTAAAATACCATAAATTTATATTTAAAAACATTCTTCAGAAAACTCTTCTTTTAATTTTTGAAAATATTTTTTAAAAACATAAACCATTTTTAAAATCAATTTCTTTTAAAATAGCTTTTAAAAACTAATAATTTCTAGGATGGTAGGAAAAAAATTTCATAAAAAATAAAAAATTATACTTTTAATGTAACATTCAATGAAATGGTTGTTATGGAGGTGAGAAATTTCATACATGACATACGAGTTAAAAAAATCATTCCTTTTTCATTGTAAAAAGATTTGAAAAGACCCTTGTTTGGGAAACGAAAAGTATATTCCTTTCTTTTTTTTTGAAAAATGTCAAAATGGTTAAATATTTCATTAATAAAACCTTTGTAAGAGGTTAAAAAAATTTAATACATTTTTATAGAGCATGGTTGGTGGAAGAAAATGGATTTTTAGCCGAAGAGATAAATGAAGTTGGATTTTATTGAAAACATTTTCTTAGCAATTTAATGTTATAAAGAGTGAAAAAATTGCACTATTACTTGAAATTATAATTAATTAATAGATTAGTATAAAGTTTAAATGGTTTGTTACACAATGATAATATAATTTACATCAATTAAAATAAAAGAATAAACAATATCACTTATAATGAGATTGTTAAATAAACCATCAAAAAGATCATAATATTGAAGTGAGAATTATTAAATGAAATTATTATCTGTATTAATTATAAATCCCCATAAAAATATTTAAATACAAAATAATATGATAAAAATTCAATACACACAAAATATTAGAATATAAATGAAAACAAATAAGAAATATAACCCAATGAAAAGACCTTAAGTCATGTAATTCTTTACTACTTGGTAACTTTTAAGTCAAATCCCCTTTGATGAAATATTTCAAATTGAAACTTAAAATACTATGAATAATTAATTATTCAGGATATTATATATAATATATATCATAACAACCTCCACACAAAGTGTACATATCCTGGTATGGAAATGAGGGATGATAGATAATGACCATTGAGTCCTGTCTCCAGTAGGCCCTGGGTTGGCGACTAGCACCAAGGGTATAATAAAAACACAAATGGGAGGTATTAACCTGTAAGAGAACACATGTGAAAGAGAGAGAAAATATAGAAACCAACCAAATCCTACTCATACTACAATATAAAATAATCCCCAAGTACACATATATATTATCGTGTAAGATCTACTACTAAAGGGGAAACTGAATATACCAAATAAAGTAAAACAAAAGCAACCACAAATCCCAAACAACTCCTAGAAAACTAAAAGATAGTAATAACTAGAATAATATTTATCCTTATCCAAGTGACCTGAAAAAACATTTATACAATGTAGGGTGGGTATAACAGTATACTCAGTAGGATCATCCCCAGATCCACTCGTGAAAATGTAAGGAAATAATACTAAAGCATAGTGAACAACAAGTGAAACTAACTCATCAACTAAATAGGTATACTATGTCCCCAACCTCACCATGTATAATATCACAAAGTATTACATACAATAGTATATAATATAATAAATAATATAAAGGCTACCCCACTACCACTTCCCCACTATTTTTTCACTTTTCCACAATGTCGCACGTCCTGAGCATCTCTGTCTAAAAAGGCTAGCCCAGAGACACCTTGAAATATCACCACAACATACACCTTGTACAAATCACCACCATAACCACAAAAACAAAAGTAACTAGGTAGTTTTCGGGAGACACCAAAACTCACATAACATGTATCATACATCAAGTATTATACTTTAAGCCATTACAACCCATACACCGAGTAAGGATCCTTAATCCATCATAGCCTATACACGTTACGCTAATTGTAGTCTATATGAAAATATATCCAGAATATATGTTTGTGAAATAACCACAATCCATTACAGAACTCTACAAACATATATGGGCAAAACTAATCGTCTTGCATAACAACACAAGTAAATACCAATAGAAGAGAGTGGGGATAAAGGGGGTAGTCAACTATCCATCCTCCCACCAGGATGTTGGGTAAAATACCCCCCAAGTCTTATAATACCTAGGGTTTTAGTTTCCCTAACCTACATGTTGGAGTATCAAATAGAAATACGAAAATTACATGGTATAATATATCTCAAAACCACACTGTGGAAAAAACCCAGTCTTAGACCCAAATGTAGTTAATGTTTCTCAGACTCTCAACTTCTACGACTAAGACCAGATATCTTATAAGCACAGAACCATTTAAAGAGATACATTAAACTAATTTATCTATTTTTATTATTCTCACTTTACGTTAATTAATTATTTATAAATTAATTAAATGTTATGATTTTCCGCATTTCGTTACATTAGAATAATAAAAACTTCCATGCCCTCAAGGCATAACCCAACTAAGTCTATGGCTCCTCAGAAACAATATAATTAGCACTAAATCCTAGAAAGCTCTAATCCCATGCGTTAAAGATAATTTATTCATTTATTTAACAACATTACCATTTTCTATATTCCCATATATTATAGAAAATCATTCTATGCTACCAAACACATGAAAATCAACATGATGACTAGATGAGCTACTCGTCGAGTCTTTTCCACCCATAACAGGAGCGTAGACCCATCCATCCTTGAGAAGATGAAAACAAAAATCATGTGGAATACCCCATTAATTTTTCAATATTTTTGAATGAGGGTATGTAAGACCATCTACATCAAGTAGTGGGGAAATTAAATAATATAAAAAACAACATACATAATAGTAACCACTTTCACATCAACAGGTAATCCCAGCTTCAACCTGTTCCTTAATCCCCTGTGTCCTCCTCGACACCCACATTCATAAACCAATGCATCTCACCACTCTAGGAATCAAATGACACCCAAAAAATGGACATACCTACTCCCACACACCACAACAACCCTATAGGATCATCCATACCAGGATCATGTCACATCCGAGCCTCCCTCCCCCCACAACCACAAGTCTCTTATCCAAAGAACATCACAAGCAGTAGGAACAAGCATAGAAATGAGCTACCTTTCCCAAAGCAAGGAATTAAGCCTTCCCATAATAGGATCTATCATGAATCCAAAGTTCATGAACTCAAAACTTTCAAGAAAGTGGGAAACTGAAGCCCTACATGGCATTAGATTTATCACACAACTGGTTCTTATTCCATCTTGAATTAACCGATTCATTATTCATAGGTTCCAACTATGAGAAACCTAAGAAACAAGCTATCAAAAAATTAATTAAAAAATCAATATATAATGCCTTTAAATATTTTATCAACAATAATCAACAAGATTCAGGTTCATTAACCAATTCCATTATACATATATATCGGTATCATTTTGTTTATCATCAAATTACAACAACAAAAATCGAATTCATTAAACATGCATATTTAACTATTAGAAAATTTATTATCAATTAATTTAGACTTTATGTTCTTTACCAATTTACATCAAGAACAATATGCTAAAAAATAAAGGCATATATATCAGAATCTACAAAATCAAGAGGCAAATTATTATCATGGTATGAAACAACAACATCGCTACATGATCAATAGAAATTTATTTAATCCGATTCATATAATTATTACATCAATTTCACTATGATCCAAAGGGATAAATCATGCTATCTATAATATTTCATATATGTAAATATAGAATCATAGAATCCCCTAACTCAAAAGGTCATATATTTTCTTCATACGAGAATGGATCAAAGAAACACATCACAATCACCTCTCCCACAATAACTATATCCACCCGAGGACACTACGATATAACCATACTAACAAAACACCAAGATGACTCTATTAGAAGCATGGAGATCATGATCCATCACATGGAAATTAAAAATTTAAGGAAAAAAATCAAAGAAACCTCATGAATATAGGTAGATCATACCTTATATTGAAGATAGATCGCTATGGATTGAATAAGGGAGATTGGTATTTCTCATTGATCAAGGAATCCCAAAAAGATTTAAGAGAGGGTCGTTGGGTCAACTAGGGTTGAAACAGAGCCACTATAGATATAGGTTTTGAAAAAACAAAGCAGTTGGAAGAAAAATAAATTAGACAGTGTTTTGGCATTATATGACGTGTAATACCCTTTCCCATTGTGTAATTTCTTGAGGTCAAGTTTCATCGAAAAATGCCTCACCTCTCGATTTTATTTTATTTTTTCAAACCTTGAAGTATTTCACGCCACGAATTGCTCTTTGATGCCATTCAAAAGTCTGCACGTCATTCAAATTTCTAGAAAAACATGTGAAATAGTACTTCAGGTCGTGTAATGATGTTACACAACACGTAATCCCCTCCTTACAACTTTTACTTAAATAAACTCCTCCAAACTTCTTCTCAGCCACCTCTAAACACTTTGATCATCAAAAAAAAACAAAGGGTAGATCCATCCAGATCTGGTCCATTAAAATAGGGGTAGTATACACACCATATAAATGAAACTAGGTTTAAAACATTACAATATGCCTTAAAGGAATGAAATTGAGATGAAATACCTTACCTTACGCTTTATTTTTATTGGTGTTTATTTAAACTATTGTATAGTGGTTTTAAAAATATTATGAAATTATCAACGAACCATATTAATATTTATAATATAATACATGATCTTGTTATAACATCTTATCCCTTGTGCATTAATAATTTATTATTTTTATTATTTTGGGTGTTAATTATGTTGTTTTCTCATACTTTTTTTGTCATGAATGATTTGGTTTCTAAGATTAGTACATAGTTCCATTATCCCTAGAATAAAAATAATTAATTACTTATAATATTTATACAAAAATTATACTTTTAATTAAAATAATTAATTATGGTTATGAAAAATGAAGTACATTACGATCATGGAGATGGTAGGCCATACGTACTCATGAGTAACGTTTCTATTTTTCAATGATCATTATGGAAAGGTGGTAATAAATGTTTTATCTTTCATGAAGGTTAATAGTAATATAATCAACGTGTTATTTCATTAAATATTCTTATATATATTATCTATTTAGTTTAGTGATTAAAAGAGAGTCACATTGCTTCGTGAGGGTGAAAATCCACTCATACAAAAACGTTATTATTATTATTGTTATTAAGTGAGTAAAAATGTAATAAATAAAAATATTTATTATCTACTATGAATAATAAAATTTTTATTAATATATTAATAATGTCATTTTAATTACATATATTTGTTAAATGTATCCTTATCACCTTTCATGATAAGCATTAGTGAAAGAATAATCACATCATTTGGTGAGGCATTAGTCCACAGTACACACAAGATACATTATCGTATCCCCTACAGAGTGTAAAGTAAAAACATTTATACAGGCTTTAATAAATAAATTGGTATAATTATATTATAAATATAATATATATTATTTATACCAATCATCACACCCAACCATAGGAGGTTGTAATGTATTAATTAATTACATCTGTTAGTAAGGTGATAGTCCTCCACACTCAACAATAATGATTTCGTAACCCATTTGATAGAAGTAGAGGTAGTTTTAAATCATTAAAATAACATAAAAACATCCAAGTATATGGAATATAATTATTTTATTACATAATCATGGATTAATAAGAATTTACAGAGGTGTATAAAGAAATAAATTAAAATGAATATTGAAGAACGTTACCCATTTCTTCATGTATCCTTTTTAGGGTTTCCCAAAAGCCTTCCTTAGTTAAATTTCAACCCAAAATAAGGATTATCAGATGATATGAGTAAATATAGTAAGTTATTCAGGTATTTATTATCTAAACTATAGTGTTTTGACGTTTTTCATAATAGAGGATAGGGGGTGACCATTTAAATGTGAGGTGAGTGGAACACTTGTAATATTTGAAAAGAATGAATTCAACAAATGTTTTATTTCATTTAAAAAGGATAAAAAATGGAAAATAATTGATACTAGAAGGTATAATGTCACAATATTTCTAAAAAATATATTTTATATAAGTTTTTATGTTATTTAGACACTTACCATTTCATTTTACCCTCATTAAACCCATTTTTACCTTAACTAAAGTAATTAATTTTTACTATTTTAACTAATCATTTTGATCAAATATTAAGTTGAAATTATTATAAATTTTAAATTATTATGATTCCCAATATTTAATCCATTTTTCCAAATTATATCTATAGAATTGAAAAATTTTAATTTTAATTTTATCCCCTAGATATGATGAGAAAGTGAGTTTTCAAAGAGACAATATTCCGAAGTTTAGAATGTTTTTGTATAAATAATCCATAAGAAAATAATTCCAACAACATAAATTGAATTAATAGATATAAAATTCAATTAATGTGACTTAAAAAAATATTTTATATTTTAAATGTATAATTAATTTTGATAGGAAGGAAAATTTCAATTAAAAATTAGTATTTTTGAGTATTAAAAAAATATTCTTCTTAGAAAAATCCAAAAAATATACCCTAGGATAAATTTGATATGATGAATTAAAAAATTAAGTTTATTGTGCCAAATAAATTATCTAAAAGTGATAAAAATTAATTTTTAATTATGTTTGAAAAGCATGACTTATCAGTTTGATAGAAAAAGTATATTTTTCAAGAAAACATTCCATTTCCCTTTTAAACGATTCTTGTTTTATTTTTAATTAATATATATCCCATAGAAATGTGTAAAATATATATTTTAATATGTTATTTAATCCTCTTCATGACTACCATTCTAATGTCTAGGATATAATAGTCATATTAAATAATAATATTAATAGTATATTGTTGTCGGCTAAACTCGGTCTTATGTGTGATTCAATGTAAGATCCCAACCTTTTCTAAACATGTCTTGGGATCTTTTATAGGTATTATTTTTTATTTTTTAGTATATTTTTTTAGTGACATATCTTGGGTGTGTTTGAGTATAAAATTGGACAAATTTGGATAGAGGGATGCATTGCACGGTTGGTGCACGGTTTTCCCAAACAGTGCACCCATCCCAGAAAACCGTGAGAACCCACACAGATGGGATTGAGACATATGGAGAATGATTTGTCAAAATAGAATCCCTATTAGGAGTAACCATGCACCCCCACCCTGTAATAGGTGCATGGTTAAGTTGCACAATTTAGAAAAATGTTCTCCCCTACTTAGAAAACAGTGGATGTGGTTTTAATTAACAAGAAAATTGGTTTTAAAATTTCATAAACCCCCATTTTATATCGGTAAACACACAAACTCGACCATAATCATTTTTATCATTTTTTGAGGCTTGCAGAAGCATTCCTAGGTATCCTGACCTCTGTTACTAGTGAATCGAAGAGAGGATTGATAGTTTTCACCTCCTCAGGTGTGTGTTTTATTCTCGATTAGATTTCTCACTCTCCTGCTCCTCTTTTCAGATAAAAGAGGGATGTTTTATCCTCTATTGGAAAGGGTTTAGATCTTGAAATATGATTTATGGATCATGACCATTTTGATCATTTTCACTAGGATTTGATTCAAGATTTTATTATTCATCTTGGGTTTGACCTATCCATTTAAAATTTTGTATTTTTTCATTGGTGTATGTTCATCATCACACTTGTGGTAGGTGGTTATTTACTCAAATCACGAAGTATTGATTTAAATTATGTGTATGTAATTGTATATTTTCTATTGTATGCCTAGAAATTTATTTTCTTAAATTGAATTAATTAATTTGGTAGATTAAATAATGATGGTATTGTGAATTGGAATAATTAACTATTGAATTAATTATAGGACAATTAAACTATTGAATTATATTACTTACCTGTTGAATTAACTAATGGTAATTGTAATGATTATGCAATTTATAGAATTAGAATAATTAATTATTTAGTTAATTATGGGATATTGATATTTTTTAATTGTATCAATTAATTTTTGAATCAATTAATGATATTTTTTTATTATAAAATTGGTTGAACTGAAAAAATTAATTGTTTAATTAATTATGGGATATTGATATTGATGAATTTTATTAATTAATTATTGAATTAATTAATTGGAACTGTTTTGACAAAGAAATTGATTTAATTGGTTTAATTAATTATGGAATTAATTAATATATGTTCTGATTTTGGAATGTGATAAGAAGGTTAATATTGATTAAACTTTATTAATGTGGTATATGTGTTTTTGTGATATTTGTGAAGAATTTGTGTGAGAAATGGTATGTTTCATTAAAATCCCATAGTGTGGAATTTTTTGATAAACATGCATGGGACATGGTATTCTCTATTAAAATTCTATAGTGAAGAATTGATTGATAGAAATGTGTGGTTCATAGTCTACTGCCTTAAAGGCCCATAATGATGAATTGATTTATAGAAACATGTGGTACATGTTTTAATTCATCCAAATAATATTGTTAGTAATTAGTTTACATTGAGGTGTGGGATGGGGAATTCGGATCCAAATACCCAAGGGGTTTTATACTCAATGTTCTACACCCATTATTTGGAATTTGACTATGGTTCCAAGTGGCCGTGATATGATTTAATGAGATGATAATTTATTACTGTGGTATTTTGATGTAATTCAGACTCTGACATGGGTCAAAGTATATATTGAGGGATAATGTTTCCTCAGGAACCCGAGTGTTTATGTGGTTAATTAAAGAATATTTGGTAATGTGATAACTATTTACTTATGAACTGTAGTTATATCATTATACAACTGCATATATGGTTATTGAGTGGATATTTTTTTAGACACCATTTGTGGTGGCCTACTGAGTTGTACTCACACCCTACTCAGTCTTCCTGATTAGTACCTGAATAGATTTTATGGTTGTATGGAAGGATATGGGAAAGATCCATATGTTAGATGGCTGAGTTGGGATGAAGCATGGATGAGGGAACCGGACCTGGTGTCATGACCAACTTGGGAGATTTCAGTGTCATTATTTAACATTGGTTTTTCATTTTGATACTTGGAACATACTTACCATGACATAATTATTGTTTTAATTTGGATGTTGTATCCTAGTTTTAATCATCACGTGGAACTAGTTTTTTATTGTTATTTGGTAATATCATATAGTTATTATTTATTTATAATGTTGTGATTATTTAATAAAGAAGATATATTCTCCATATGATTGATATTAGACCTTTGCTGCAAGTGTTTTTCCTCTGTCCTATGGGAGGCATGTTTGATGTCACTTTGTGAAACAGTTCAGGGAACCAGTGTCTGTCACCCAAGTCAGGATGCAAAAAAATGGTATCAAAGGTGGTTTCCTATATTTTCTGTAATCTTACTATTTGGGAAAGGTATACTTGAGAAAATGATGACTTGGATCTTGGCTAATAGCTCATGAATAGTATTAGTTAACCCATGTATGAGGTAAACCCAAGTACCTAGGGTGTGATTATTGTTATTGACCAGTGTTGCTACAGTTGATGTTATTTCACCTCGAGTGGTTCACTTTTTATGTGATGTGATTATTTTTTATGATATTTTCTATGGAATGACTCGTGGCTCGGAATGGAATGAGAGTCGAGTTGAATGCATCATTCTAGGCACTCAGGATTATTTTTTGACAATCATCTTTTTAGTCATGAAAATAAAATTGGTTTCGGGTAAGTTGTTGAATTGATTTTTTTCTTGTGTGACTCAAATAGAAAAAGGAACATAATTTTAAATTAAAAAAATTGAGAATTATGAAAATTAAGGAAAATGGGCATCTAATGAGAAACTTGAACAATGATAATGTGTTTACTAATTTTTAACCATGACCTAGAGGTAGTATGGTTAAGGGTGGTGATAGCGCATCAGTTATGACCATGTAGCAGTGTTTGGGGAAAAGGCTTGTTGTGAATTATTGTGCTTTAATCTTATGTAAACATGTTAATGTTGTGCTTTGTGTCTTGAGAAATGTGTTTATAATTATAGAGGTATTACTCCATGGAAAATTTTTTTGAGAGGATGAAAAGAGGACATGTCTAGAGATAATATTCTTGTAGTGGAACCTAAGGCACCGATAGTTCTAGTTAAATAAAAAAGAAAGCAATTCCATGAGAACATTTCTCGATTAATTCAATTTATAGGGAGAGAACCATAGTGGGTTGTGAAGATAAGTTTTGATCTAATGAGATAATTTTAGTTACAGCACTATCTGACATTCATCATAGATAGTGGACCTGAGGTAGAAGAGTTCTGGATAGAGTCCATCCAGACTATACTTGACCATTTGAAGAGTCCTTATGAGAAGAGGATCAAGTTGTATACTTATATGTTACGATGATAAGAAAGGTGCTGGTGGGATGTTCATTCTTAGACTGTATAGACTAATGGTATATTATAGTAGGACTTTTGGGGGTTTCTTCTAGAGAAATTTTATCCAGAAACATTGATATAGGAGAGAGAAGATGATTTAATGTGGTTGACTTAGGGGAGTATATCTATAATGAACTATGCTAGATACTTTACTAATTTGCAGTGATTATCTCTAAGGATAGTAAGGGATGAGATAGCTATGATAGGGTGTTGTTAGGATAGCCTTAAATGGTATATTATGTCCTAAGTTAAGATATTCTAGTTAAAGAAGTCTGATCAGGTGGTAGATATGGCTCTCATAGATGAGGGGAACCTAAAAGAGGCTTCTAGTGGAGAAAATATGATTTATAATGGATGATTATAAGTTATGTATTCTAATAGTGTGAATCATCACTATGACAATGTTATATAATGGTATAGTAGGATGATTCTCCAAGGAGAAGGATTATTTACACATGATCTTACCTGAGTGCTTTTCCACCAGTGTGGTAGTCGGGTCACTATTGTAGATATTGTTTGCAACCACAATTTGAGTGTTGATATTGTGTTGGGATGGGATAACTATAGATGTTCTGCAAGAACCCATGATACATAGGTAATGATGGAGCATCAAGACAAAATAAGAGCGTGGGAAAGAGATTTTCTACACCATATTAGTCGGGCAGTTGGAGTGTTACTGGCTATGGAGGTTGAGGTAGTGGATGATGTTATTTGGGAAAAGAGCACCTGTATTAATAGTGTGGTGTAGTCTAGGGGAAACATAATATGTCATAGGTAAGAGGGGAAATAAAATGGAATGTTTTTTGGCTTACCTTGGTGGATAGTGAGGATAAATTGTTGACAGCTGGAGGTTATATTCTTAAAGTTTATATGTTTTTATCTGTAAATTTTTTGAAAAAGTTAATCCAGGTGGTGGAGTTTATGAGTGGGGTGATGATTATAGACTGAAATTTGGGAGTACGATCGAGAGACATCTATTTGTGGAAAGGGTGTTCTCTAAAGGTTGGAGAGAATCATTTTAGTTGGGATCTTTAAATCCTTGACATTTCAGGATTTGACATAAGAATAGGCATTGAAGGGTAAGTAGAATATTGTTCCCACAAATAATATTACCACAGGAGAGTGACTTTTAAATCTTCTAATGGTGAAAATTATATTCGTTGTGTATAGTGGGATATCTAGGTTGGCATTGCAGGTCTATTTCACCAGAAATTGGGGGGATTACCAACTAGGTTTCATGTTATTTTCGGGATGATGGGGGTGTGAAACATAATGTTTTTCCACCCATAGTGGACCATTTTCAAGATGTGTTTCCTAAATAAATATCAGGTATTCCACTTTAGAGATATGTGGAATTTAGGATTGATATCATACTGGGGGTGAGTGAGTTTCTATTCCACCATAAAAAATAGAACCTATAGAGCTTAAAGATCTCTAAACTCTACTAGAAGAGTTTTTGGATAAAGGGATTATCCATTTGACTATTTCTCCCTAGGGTTCTCCAATCATGTTTGATAATAAGGCTGATGGGACTCTATGATTACATTTTAACTACCGAATGTTTAACCATATGAATGTGATGCATCAGTATCCTCTTCCACATATCGATGGTTTCTTTGACTAGTTGAGAGGACCTTCTGTTTTCTCAAAGATACAAATGAGATCATGGTATGAAAAGTTGATATTTTGACCTTATGATATATCAAGGATTGATTTTAGAATCAGGTATAACTATTATAAGTTCATCATAATGTTTTTTGTGTTGAAAAATGAAATAGTAGTCATTATGGACCTACTGAGGAGAATATTCCATCCCTACCTGGATGAATTTTAGGTTGTTTTGTGGATGTCATCTTGGTGTACTCCAATACTCTTAAAAATCATGCCTAAAATCTTAAAATCATCTTTAGTACAATGAGATAGAATCATCTATACACCATGCTATATAAGTGTACATTTTGGATTGATCAGGTACATATATTAGTTCACACCATCTCAGAGGAAGGTGTGTCAGTGGACCGAGAGAAGGTTCATGAAATTTTTTATTAGGAGAATACCATGAATTATTTCTATATTCATAGATTTTTGGGATGCTATAGACATTATTAGATGTTTATCCATGTGTTTTCCCATTTGGGATCACATATTTTATGCTTAAACATAAAGGTGGTAATGTTTGAATGGTCGGAAGCTTGTGAAAATTACTTTCAAAAATTTAAGAAGCATTTGTTTATGATAACGAAATTGATCCTACCTGATCCAAGTGAGGAGTTTACGGTGTTATATGACATTTCTAGGATAATACTTGGAGCAATGTTGGTGTAGGGAGATTGAGTTATGGTGTTTTAATATCAACAACTAAGGCCATATGAATGGAACTACCCTATACAAGTCCTTGAGTTGGCATCAATTTTATATAATTTGATGTGTTGGAAACATTATTTATGGGGAGAGAGGTTTAATATGTATATATATTACAAGAGATTAAATTATATCTTATTTTAGTGAGACATGAATCCTAGGCACCAGATATGGGTTGAGTGTATGCATTAATTTTTCTTTGATCTAGAATATACACCTATAAAGAAAAATAGTGTGGTTGATTCCTTAAGTAGGAATACTCAAACTCAAGAATTTTAGGAGTCTAGTGTTGTATGAAAGATGATGTCTTTACTAGATGAGATGCAAGTTTTGGTTCAACAGATTCAAGAGAAAATGAATCTCATATCATTTTTAGTAGAGTCTTCATTTTTTGAGATAGATCAGAGATATGAATAATGGGGATCCAAAATGTTTTTCCTTGAGGGAAAGCCATGAAGGTCTATTGTCACCTTCCGATTGGACCATAGATGAGGATGAGATCATCTATGTGAGGATTATGGTTTTTGTATCTAAGAGCATGCGAGAGGAGATTACATGTGAATTTAATGCCTAAAATTGGTAAGTGCATCAAGGTGTGACAAAAATTTAAGTTGACCTACGTCAATAAATTTGGTTTCTATGCATGAAAAATTAGATTTTTTGGTTTGTGACACAATACTACAACTATCAATATGTGAATGTCCAGCATCATCAACCTGGTGGTTTACTACAACTGTTTCCCATTCCGAAATAGAATTGGGATGAATGTAACATTGATTTTGTGGTGGTTCTTCTAATGATACCTCAATAGAATGATTCTATTTGGGTGATTGTTCAATGTCTTATCATGTTACCACATTTCTTTCCTATATGGGAGACTTTCTCAGTGGAGCAGCTGTGAGACTTACATGTTGGAGAGATAGTCCATCTGTATGGGGTTACATTAACTATAGATTCAAACCAATACTCAGGTTTTAATCCATGATTATAGAAGGTATTATAGAATTTGCATGCTAAAAAGGTTTTTTGGATGACATAATTCCTTCCACAAACATACGGGCAGTCAAAACATACTATACAGGTGCTTGGGGATCTGTTTCAAGATTTTATGATAGAATTTTGTTGTTATTGGGAGAATCACTTAACGTTGTTGGATTTTTCATATAACTACAGATATAAAAAACTATTCATATGGAACCATATGTAGCTCTTTATGGAAGGCTATGAAGATCACCTCTACAATGGATGGAGGTAGGTGAGTCAGAGTTGATGGGGCTAAGTCTCATGCACAAGATTTTGGAGCAGGTTCAACTAATTTGGAATCATAAAGTTGTGGCTCAAAGTAGGAAGAAGTCTTAGGAAGATATATTTTTTTGTCCTCTAGAGTTTACATAGGTTGATCATGTTTTCATCTGAGTGTCACCTAGATTGGGTCATTGTAGGATATAGAGACATGGAAAGCCGACACCCAGGATTGTTGGACATTTTGAGTTTTTGTAATGAATCAAGAATGTGGTGTACTAATTGGATATTTCAATGAGGTACAGAGCTATGAATAATGTTTTTCATGTGTTACAACTTCGATAATATCAACCCAAACCTTGTTATTTGACCAATATGGATGATGTTCATCTGGAGATATATGCGTACTTTTAGAAGAATCTATTATGTGTGTTGGATCATGATGAGAAACTGTTGCGGGGAAAGACCATGCTGGTAGTTCATGTATTGTGGAAATATGGTGGTGTTTAGGAAGAAAAATGGGAGAGATAAGTGGATATTTGGGCTTAGTGGCCCAATATTTTTGACTTATAATCCTATAGATTCTTGGGAGTACAACTCATGGATGAGTAGTTATAAGGTGGATATATTGTAAGATCCAAAACCTTTCTAGAGATGACTTAGGCTCATTTAATGACACTTTTTTCTTTTATTGAGTATCTTTTTGGGTTTTTTCTTCGGTGAATTATGGATAAAAATTAGAGAAATTTAGAAAGAGGGAGGTAGCACACGGTTGGCACAAGGTTTCCCCAAACCGTGAACCCATCCCAACAGACCGTGTAAACCCAAACAGATGGGATTCGTACAGCTAGGACACAATTTTTCAAACTATGTACCCTCTTAGGAGGAACCGTGCACCCCCTAGATGAGGCACATGATTGAAGTACATAGTTTAGAAAACCATGCACCCCTCACTAGGAAACTATGCATGCATTTCTAATTAACCATAAATATGGTTTTAAAATTTCTCTAACCCTCATATTATATCCCTGAACTCATTATCTCGACCATAATCAAGTTATATAATTTTTAGAGGCGCCCAAATGCATTCATACAACTTTTGATGTCCATTATTGTAAAATCAAAGTGAAGATTAAAGATATACACCTCTTTGGGCATGTGGTTTCATCCTGATTAGATATCCATCTCTCCCACTCCAATTTCTAGATAAAAGAGGGATGTTTTATCTAATATCGAAAAAGTTTTATATCTCTATCTAGGATTGATGGATCAATAATCATTTGATATTGTCTCTATGATTTTATTCATGATTTCATTCTTTGTCGTGGTTTTGACCTATCCATTACAAATTAGGTATTCATTTGTCAGAGTGTGTTCATCATCAAAATTGAGGTAGGTGGCCTATTATCCAAATCCAAAAGTCTTAATTTCATTTAATTTTATGTAATTTTAGAATTTCTATTCGATTATTATCAACTAAATTTATTTAATGAAATTATCTAATTTGATAAATTAATTAATGAAGGGATTGTGAATTGATATGATTAATTTTTTAATTAATTATTAGATAATGAGATTGTTTAATTATATTAATTAATTCATGAATTAATTAATGGGAATTATTGTGATTATGCAATTGATTCAAAGGGAATAATTAATTGTTGAATTTATTATGGGTTATTAAGATTGTTGAATTGTATTAATGGGAAATTTTGTGATTATGTAATTTATTGAATTATAATAATTAATTATTTAATTAATTATTGGATATTTATATTGTTTAATTGTATTAATTAATTGGAATTTTTTACATAGCAATTTTTATAGTTCTATTCATTAATTTTTGAATTAATTATTATATGTTCTCATTATAGAATGTGATAATAAGGTTAATGTTGCTTAACCTCGATTGTTGTGATATATGTGATGTTGTGATATATGTGAAAAATATGCATGGGACATGGTCTACTACATCAAAATCCCATAGCGATTAATAGATTGATATATGTGTGTGGGACATGGTCTACGACATCAGTAACCCATAATGATGAATTTATTGTCATACATGTGGGGGACATGGTATAGTGAATCAAAATCTTATAGCGAGGAATTGATTGACATTGAGGTGTGGGATATGGACTGATGCTTTAAATACCAATGGGGTGTTGGACAAGATGTTCTACACCCATGAGTTGGCATTGGACTATGGTTCTGAGTGGTAGTGTTATGATTGAATTAGATGATAGTTGATAAATCTAGTATTATGAGGTGGTTCAAACTTCAACATGGGATGAAGTAGTTATTGAGGGATCCAGTGTCCTCGAAAACCAATGCGTTAATGTGGTTAATTAAATAATATTTGATGATATGATAATTTTTTACTTATGCATTGTAAATATTTATTTATAAAACGACACACGCTATTATTTAATGGATGTTGTTTTAGACACCATTGGTTTGGTCCAACTCAGTTGCACTCACACCCTACCTGGGATACCTGATCGGTACCTAAATAGATATCAATGTGGAAGGATATGATAAGGGAAAGATCCATATGTTGGATGTCCATGTTGGGATGAAGCATGGAGGAGGGAACTAGATAGGGTGACGAGACACGCTTGAGAGTTTTTATTATCTTCATTTATTTTGGGTTTTGGATATTGACACTTGGCATGTACATATAATGACATAAATACTATTTTAGTTTGGATATTATGTCCCAGTTTTAGTCATCATGCGACAGTTGTTTTATCAGGATATTTTGTTATGTTATTTTGATATTCTTATTTATTTCTACTATTGTTCTACTTTGATAAAGAGGGTATAATATCCCCATGAATGATATTAGAACCTTAACATTAGTTGGAAGACCCCAACATACGGGGAGGTGCACCTAATGTCTTGTAAAAAACTGTCTTGGCACAACTTGTGTGGAACTTGGGTTAGGACGTTACCCCAAACCCATAAAATAATCTCATCATTGCGTGTAACAAAAGATAAAATTAGTGTTATGTGTAATGAAAGCTAATGAAGCAAAAGAATTTTTTTTAAATATAATTATATAATAAATTATAAGGGGTGTTATATCTTATTTTAATATTGGCATGGAATGTAATATATGATATCGAATACTATGGTCTTATTTTATAATTTTGGGGGTGTTACATTCTCCTCTCCTTAAATACAAATTTTCAGTAAAATTTAATTTTGATATCATAAATCAAGGGTTTGAAATTTGCAAATTACATTGTTAAAAACCCACTTCGTAAAAATGGTTAATAAAATATAATCTTAATAATATAGTAAGGGAAGTATAAAGGTCATATGTAATAACATATAACTAGATTTATCTGTAGGAGAACATTGGGGGAAAGTGAAGTTATAAAAATGGAAGAAAAGAATATATAACTATATATAGTGATTAGGGTGATTGATCATGAGAAAGAGAATGATAAATGGAAAGGTAAGGGTCTCAAAACCATAAGACCTTGACGATTTAAAAGACCATATGATTCATCAAATATAAATGTAAAAGGATAATTTTTTGTTTTGTGATTATTTTCTTAATATTGATGAATTATTTTAATGTCTAAAAATATAAGGAAATAAAGATACATGATATGTATTTTCTTCTCAAGAAATATTTCCTCCTTTATTTGTACTTTATTGAATTTTAAATTCATCCCTTTCATAAATAAATGAATACTTAAAATGATTTTTTTATTCTATGAAGAACTAAAATTCACTTTTAGTGGATCATAAGATCTATAAAATAGTGAAAGGTATTTCAATATAACTCTAATTATTTTATAAAACAAATATGGTTAGTAGAAGTTATCAAATATAAAAAATTAATATCTAAAAATAAAAAGTAATTCCAATAGTTCATCATATATTTTTTAATATCATTGAACTAAAAACAATGAAATATTAACCTGGACATCATGTAGAGCTGTGGTAAGATCTAAACCCTTACTATCCTTTGGTCATGGGTTCATACCCCATGGCCTTTCCAGATGCGAGGGGTTGTCACCCAACTTGTAGGTTGTCTTTTTTCTAAACTATATTAATATACATCCTATAACTTTCTCAAAAATATTTGATGGATATCCATGAAAAAAAATTAATCCTTAAATAAAATTCTTAATAATGTTTTCAATTCAACCATTTATTCCACAATGTATAATAATTTTATTTGAATATTATTATTATTTCATTAATGATCCTATTTACCCAAAAGGTTATCAATACCATTAAAATAATGTCTATAAAATATAAAGGTATAATTTCTCAAATAAAATCTCTAAAAACACATATACCTTCCACAAATTTCATCCAAAATATCCTTAATCATGGTAGACTCCCATCACATAAAAGATAAAAGGGGTTTTTATAAATTTAATCTTATGATAAATATTAAAACCATAATCCCATGATAGTATCCATAACTATTATATTAATTAAGACATATATTATTCTAAAAGTTTACATAATCATTAAATTTTTTATTATTCTTATGTCTAAAACACAATTGGTAAAATAATTTTTTATTTTAATTCCTAAATCCTAATACATAAATAGTTCATCTATTTTATTCAAAAAATAAATCCCTCCTTGGTCTAGGGTTTAAACTTTAGAATATATAATTGGCTTAGATAAATCCAAGGTTCTCTACATTTAATACAAAAATTATAAATGGATCCCTAGAATGAAAGTTATCTCCTTACATTGTACTCTTTATTTTTCTTTTGCAATTCATTACATTATTCCCATCTTTTCAATACATAAAACATTTTTACGTTACTTTGAGAAACCTTATTTTCAATCTAATACACCTTTGGTTTAACCTAGAACATTCATTTTCATTACCTATTCAAATCCTTTATAATGATTTGTAAATAAAATTTGAAATATCATAAGAACATCCCTTGGAGTGTCAAATTACGTGCACAGTGGCTCATTATCATTCACAAGGTGATCATCAGGTCAAGCCCAATACACCCCTTTTGAATTTATTACTCCATGGTACATCTGTTATAGAACAACATATATTATTAGTTTCTAGACATGGTTTTATTGTCATGAAAAGTCACACAATATTTAAATTACCAGAACTTTAGGATGTTCTACTATACTTATTCACAAAGTTTATCACATGGTTATGTTCCTTTTTTTCAAAATATAGTTTCCATGGTTTGTACTAAACTTTATTTGATGCCATCTTTAGAAACCCTAACCCAAGTTTTTTAAAAATTGTGTCTTCTTTATTACGTTGTCAAAAGATACAATGAATCACATCCAGAAGAACCGAATAGTTTAGTAGTCTTGGTAAAATGGACACATAATTGATTCTTACAATATATTTGAATTCACATATTAAAATATATTTTTTATTAATATAATTATTCCCTATGGAATATCCTTCTATATCAATAATATTACACTTCCTAAAATCCTGGGGAAAGGATACAATAAAATAGTGATATCAAATTCTTAGTTATTCTTAAGAACAACAAAATTGATAAATAATAAATAAGAATAATCAACATTGAAAGGTAGGTAACCGAATACACATGATATTTAATTAATAAAATGATGATGAAGTGTAACCAAAGATAAAATAAATGAAAGAATATGATGGATAATAATATATATGTATAGGTAAATAAATGAAAACATATAACATTTAATCAATAACATGACTATCATAACTGGATAAAAAATAATCAATACAAAAAGGTAAATAACTATAAACACATAACATTTAATAAATAACTATGAGTGAAACGAATATAGAGATAATACCATTGTTAAAATATTATTGATAATATAACTTAATTCTTAATCAAGGAAATTCTAAATTATTTGATTCTATGATCATATGCATCATGATACCTCTACTATTACTACCTTTAACAAGATCATTTAAACTATCATTAAGAAAAAATTTAATTGTAGCATATTTATTCACCTAATGAGACTACCAATACCTCAAGTGGATATATAATACCAGGAATCACTCGTCACTAGAGTTCAAAATAATTCATCCTCTTTCAAATAATCAATTTAATTATTGAATCAATTTTCAATAATATCAAATATCCCGATTGATTAAAGGATATAGATGTATCAATATTACCCGAGTCAACCAAATAAACTTTAAATTAAAAAACTGTTTGTTGAAATGTGATAAAATTAAATGAATAAGAATATCCATGAAAAATTAATTGGATATTTAGGGGAAATAAAAGTTCTAACGATCGCATGAAAGTAAATATTTCAAGGGGAAGTTAATGAATACAAAAGAAAAACATGGACGTGAGTGTGAATACTATCCTTAGTCAAAATAATAATAAAAAATATAGATGAGGAATAAGTATGGTATCAATAAAAATATCCCCATTTTATTAATAATAAAGGGTTTTTATCATTGATGAATATAAGTGTCATAAAAATATCATTAAAAACATTCTTGAGAAAAATATCCTTTTCATTTTTAAAATCACATTTTAAAACTGAAAATTCAAAAAACATTTTTAAAATAATTTTCATTGAAAATAATATTATAAACATATATATTAATTTATAAAACATTTTATTGTTCATTATGGCTTAAAATTTCATTCATTACATATATATTAAAACAATATTTCTTTCACTTTTTTTGTAAAATCCAAACATGCATTATTTTGAAAATTAAATGATGATTCATTTTGAAGTATATTAAAAAAATTAAAAAGGGTAAAAATTTATTTGATAAATATTTTATAAAATGTAAAATAAATTTGATTTTTTTGAAAATATGGTTTTGGAAGAAATTAGATTTTTCATAGAAAAGAGAAATTAAGTAGATATTTCTTAAAAACAATTTCTAATCATTTGAAGTAAAAAAGAGAGAAAAAATGGTACTATTAAATAAAGAAATATCAAATAAATAGATGATGATAAATATATTGTTTTTTATTATATAGTGATCAAATAATTTTCTTCAATGTAAATACAAGGGTAAACAATTTCAATTAGAATGATGTTGTGAAATAAACTCTAAAAAAGATTATAATTTTGAAGTGGGGTTAATCAATGAAAATATTATGTGTATAAAATATAAATACAAATAAATCAAGTTTAAATAAAATATATTATGATACAAATTTATTACACAAATAATCATAGAATATCACAGACAATAAATAAGTAATATGACCAAATGAAAAGAAATTGAGTTACAAAATTATTTACCACTTGATAACATTTATGTAAAATACCATTAAATGAAATAATTCAAATTAAAACATTAAATAATATGAATAGTTAATTATTTATGATATTACATGTAAATGGGAATTATATAAAATATATAAAAGAATATAGGTGCATAATAATTCAATATACCTCAATAAAATGAAATTGTGATAAACTCTCTAACCTTATGATTCATTTTTGTTGAACGATCATTAAAATTATATATAGTGGTTTTTTATATGATATAAAATTATTATAGAACCATATTATTATTTATAATATCGTATATTATCATTTTATACTCTCATATAGCTTATTCATTACTAATAAATCATTATTTTTATTTTTTTGATTGTTAATTGTTCTCTTTTATCATGTAAGTTTTATCATGAAATATATGATTCTTGCCCATATTATTTAGTTACATTATATACAAAATAATAATAATTTTATAATTATAATAGTTATACATAAATTATAATTTTAAAACCAATCATGAAACATTGTTATGAAAAATTATGTATGTTACAATCATGGAGACTGTAGGCAGTACAGACACATGAGTAAAGTTTCCATTTTCAACAATCATTATGGAATATTGGTAAGTAATATTTAATCATTAAATAATGATAATAGTATCTTAATTACTATAATATTTCTATATATATACTTATATATACCATTTGTGAGGTTTGGTGATGAAAAAAGAGTCACATTGCTTTGTGATGGAAATAGTATACACGTTGACAATCGATGTTGTCATCTTTAACTGAGCGAAAAAGTTAAGAAATAAAGTAATATATTATATTTTAATAATTATAAATATGTCATTAATAAAATAAATATGTCATTAATATAATAATTATTTCATTTATATAATATATATTAATTAAATTTATCCTTATCACCTTCCATGCTAAGTGTTAGTGAAAGATGAATCACATTGCTTTGCGAGACAATAGTTCGTCGTACAAATGAGCAGTATTATTATATCCCAATAGAAGGAAAATTGAAAAGAGAATATATTATATAATGACTCCAGATGTATAATTATGTTATAAATATCATATATATTCTTTATATCCCTCGTCATATGCATTTGTGAGAGGTGGTAATAGAAGAACGAATGACATCGGTTCATAAGGTGGTACTTTGTCATACACACGAATATTGAATTTCTAACCCATTTGATGAAATTGGATATAATTTTAGGTAATTAATTCAGAATAAAAAAATAATTATATATAATATAATGATATTTATTTATCATAATGGTGTAATAAGAATTTATGGTGGTGGAGGAATAAAAAAAATAAAAACACTTGTTGAATAATGCTACATCTTCTTTAGGTATCATCCTTAGGTTTGCACAAAATCATTCTGATGTAGTATTTATACTCACAATAAGGATTCATGGATGATAGGAGTGTATTTTATAAATTATTTTGACATGTATTTTTCAAGTAAATTAGGTCTAAAGGTGTGGAGATGATAGGATATGGGTGAGCTTTAATAAGTGAGGTGAGTGACACACTTGTAATTTTTGAAAACAATGAATTCCTGCAACATTTGGTTCATGTAAAAATGACCCAATAATGTACCATTATTGATACAATAGGTAACAAGTTTGAAATATTTTCATAAAATATTTTTTAGACATGTTTTTAGGTCATTTTAGACCTTACTATTTTAGTTTAGTTCCCGCAAAACCCATTGTTACCTTAATCACACTATTTTTTTAATTTTTTTCATTATTCATTTTAATAAAAAATTATTTTGAAATTATTAAAAATTAAGAATTATTCTAATTAAAAATATGGAATAAATTTTTACAAATTAATTTCACACAAGTGGAACACATAATTTAAAATTAATCTCATAAACGTGATAAGAATACCGGTTTTCAAATAGAGAATGTTCAGATGTTTAGAATGTTTTATATAAAAACTCATTATTAAAATGATTAAAATTATCTAAATTTAATTAATAGATATATAATTCATATAATTTAACCTTAAAACCAATCTATTATATATTTAACAATTACAAAAAAATTAGATGAAGGGATATTTTTCAAAAAAAAATCAGTATTTTTTACTATTCATCAAAAAAATAAAAAATCACAAACAAATCCTAAAAATTCACCCTAGGTTAAAATGTATATAAAAATTTATAAAATGAATTGTATTTATTAATATATATTTTTTAAAATTGTTAAAATTAATTGTTAATTATGTGTTAAAAGAGCCAAAAATCTGTATTTTAGAAAAAATATTGTTTTAAGTAAAATTTTCTTTTCTTTTTCATAATACATATCTTTTTTATAATCAATAGATAAAAAATAAAAATGTGTAAAATATAATTTTTTTTAAATAATTTAATCCTACTCATACCCACCATTTAAATGTATAGGCGGTTACTGTTATATTAAATAATAATATTAATAGTGTATTTTTGAATGGAAAAACCAATTCTTTCATGTTACACAAGCTATCGAAGAAACTCTTCTTTGAATATAACAAAAGATAAAATACTTATTTCATGTAATGAAATCTATTTGAGATACTTGATTTTTTTTAAAATAAATATATCATAAAGTATTTCAGTTTTATATTTTCATCTATTCTTGGTGTTGCGTTCCATATATGATATCTAATACAATGTTTTGATTTTATAATTTAATGGGTTTTTTAATTTTGTCCCTAAGAAGTTGGAGATAAATAAAGTACTTAGAATCATTTTTTCTCTAAATGATAATAATTATTTGGTATCAAAGTTTGTCTTTTATTTTTTTTATCATTACTAAAAATTCATGAGAGGATATCCAATTTGACACATTATTTCACTTACTAATACAAAAAAATTATATCAATAGCTTTCCCATAATTAATATCATAATTTTTATTACTAGGTTCATATCTTTTATTTCCTTTGTAATCAGAACCTTATTTTTTTTTCAATTTCCACTATTTTTATGGAAATGATTTCTCACAGTAGACATACCTAATAGAATCATTTCTTATACCTCTATGTCCTATAATTTTTCTAATAATTATATAACATTATTTTATTTCTATTAAAGAGATAATATATTTTACTTATGATAAAATTTCAAACATTGATTGAAATATCATGGTTCATAATATTTTAACATCCATCATCAATAGTGATATTAAAAAACTTATTTCATCCCTTTAAAATTCTCATGAAATATAATAATTTCTTAATTTTATCATTGATTGAGATATAATATAGAATAATATTACTTATCAAGTTGAACATCCATTGATTCAATTTATTGTAAATTTATACTTCTCGTTAATACATTAATAAAATAAGGATAAGAATCATAATTTTTGAATTCAACATTTTTCATTAAAATATCTTTCCAGTGAGTTAATATGGAATATTGGTAAATTAAATAATCTAATGCTTAAATTTGTAGGTTTAGTTTATATTTAATCCTTTGGATATTTAGATAAAGAAGAATAACAATCCAATCATCTATCATATATTAAATTATATTTTGAATAGAACATTTAAAGAACCAATATATATATATATTATAATGATTTATATATAATAGAATAAGTATTTTTAACAAAGTTGTTTACCAAATTATCATCCTCAAAATAAATAGATTATGGAGACTATTTCATCATTATCTCAAAGATAAATAAATAAATTCATGATATATCAATAGATCTTGAAAAGTTAAAAGAAATGAATCTCATGTTTTGAAGGGCTTAGTGTTGTATTTTATTCGATAGAAAAAAGAATTATATAAATTATGATTACATATATTAATTTTTTTTAATATTAAAAATATTCTTATCACATTATTAATGTTCTTATGAGTAACCTAGTATATGATAATTTTCTAAGTGTAGTTGTCGCACTGAAAGGTCCTAACAAATACCCACTGTGATTAGAAACCTAGAAGGTCCTAGAAAATATTCTAAGATATAAGTTCTATAGTGAGATGATATAATTTTATGGGGAAATAATGATACATGATATCAGGGGTGTATACTTATAGGACATTGAGACACATTCTCATTATTTACATCCTTGGTAACATTCAGTGCAAGGGACTTAGAGAATATTTCCCACTGGTAGGAAAGACACATTTTTATGTGTCATTGTAATTTCATATCTAAAAATTGGTATAATGATCCTTAGAATTTAAGATTATTTTTAATTTATGTCATGATTATCATAATTTGTTGTATTGATGAAAAAGATGATGACATATTCTTGTAGACAAGTAGGATACATTGCGTGTGTCATGAATTATATCATATTAATGAATAATGCATGAAATTATCTTTCCCACATATTCTTTAACAAATGTTAATATTCATCCCCATTGATTACAATGTAAAATTTTGATTACGTTCATGTCCCTAGTGATTTTATCATTAATTTAATTTCCATAATGTTGGTGAAACCGACATCAAGAATATAGATCGACTATACCAGCATGGAACCTTCTTGATTGGTGATATTGAGTCAAGTGGATTATATTATACATGGAGTATTTTTATGAAATTTTATGTTTTTTAAAAATTAAAATCATTCTCCATGGGTACCTTTTCATGTTTTATCGTTGTAATTTTGCTATTTTTTCTAAATTTTAATGATGAAGAGTTCTAGAGGGTCACACACTATGTATATCTGAAATAAATATTAAATTTATATGAATTTTACAAATTATAATAAATATTATTCCCAATTTGTGGTTTAATAATTATTTGGGTTTAGTTGATCACTAAAATTTAATCATGAGTTGTACTGAATAATAAATATGTGAGTTAAATGATAATAAATATTTATTTCAAATATTTAATGAGTATAATAATTATTATATTTATCATTGAATAATGCAATAATATATATTTATTAACTAAAAAGTCATTATTCAAGTATTGTTCAATATCTATGAGGATAAATATACTGATTTTAATGGTTCCACTAAAAATTATATATTGAATGCCATTAAAATAAATAATAATCTATTTATTTATGAAATGATATATATATATATATATCTATCTGTAGGTATTGTGCATGTTATATAAATAATAATAATATTTATTTTTTATTAGACATGGGGTTCTCTAATGAATAAAGAAATAGATTAGGTATTATGTAAGATAAAAAACCACAATCCATGTCTATAAATACCCCGTTATATCCCTTTATAGGGTTTGCAGCTCATTTTTCAAGAAAATACTTCATAGAATTCTCCCGATCCCTTGAGAGAAACATAATTCTAGAACATGCTCAAGATCAAGAGTTTTAATCCTTATCATCTCTCTAAAGTATTCATGATACCCGAAGAATATTTTATCCATGAATATTTTCTCACTAATATCAATGATTAGTAATATATGTAGTTAAAATCATTCATGATGCCAATGGGTGATTCTAAGTTGATGTTCCATGCTTTTAACGTATGTGTAGATCACCAAAAGAGTGATTCTACCCATTGATCATGTGACACAACTACATTATGATGAAACTGTTCTACCAATTCATTAAAGAAGAAAGAATTACATAATAAATGTAATTATAAATCAATCCATAAATTAATAATAAATTATATGTGAGAATCCTATATTTTAATTCCAAAATTGATATATAAATTAATATTAAAATTAATTATGTTTTTTATGAATTTATTTAATATTTACATCATGTATTATTCATCGATTACAATAAAAAATCTGTATTGACTATTCCCAATAGGTACTTATGCTATTCCCAAGAACTTCAAGTTGAATCAGAGTGGTCACATAATTAATTTATAATTATTTATCAATCATTTATTCATAATATGAAATTTTTTATAGTTTTATTTCATAAATATTAATTCTTCACCTCTGAACATAAAAATCCTACATTCCCTTATTTGTTCCCGCTCATATAAAAAAGAACTTGTTAACAACACATGATGTACATATAAACACTCCATTGGGAGGTACCAAGGGTTTTGGTTCAATAACATAAGGGAACACAACATGTAGTGCAAATGTACATGTCTTTAACCCGTGTTCAATGTACCAAGATAAATCGGGAAAACATGGGTTGTCATTCAATAAAGAACACATATAGTGCATTAATTTTTCATAGTTTTTTTACTAGGCTTAGTTGGAACATGGTTTTCTATACAACATGTTAGGTAACATGATTACACGTCATGTAGACCATGTTTTTTCACAGAGGGAATCATGGGGTCCAAGGCTTGTCATGCATTTATTAAATAGAGAATGAAATTTCAGAAACATCGAGGTCCCAAGGCATGTTGTTGGAAAACCTACTGTGTACCTTGTATACATCCATGGATGAAAATCTGGCCTAGTTCCTAAGAATGTGTCATAGACATGGGAATATGAAATTATAAAATGCATAACCCCAATACTTGTTGTGTAACCTACTTCATCTCGTTTAATTAATTTAACATAGAGAGGAAACATTAATGATTCAATCAATAATATTTAAAAAAATGTGTGCATCATTTATTAATAGTATATTCCATGTGACGGGATTATTAATTATATAATAAATTAATTTCCTCATAAAATTTGGAATAAAAATCTACATATGGTCTTTACTTGTAGTGTACTTTATGTGAATTAACAACATTATGTGCTGTATAATTTATATTTTAGAAAGTATCATTTATAAAAAACATTACAAATTGAAATTAGAGGCCAAAAAATATATGTTCTATTCAATGTTAGTATGCAGTAAACGGACTATGATAAGTATTTTGGATTGGTAAATTCCCTTTCCTCAATGTAAAAATGTGTAAGTTATAATTTAAAATAAAAGTAAATAACATAATTTGAGTAAAATTAAGGATGGATAGACTTTGAGGATAGTTTTTATGTAATTTAGATAAATTTAATTAATTGATTAATTTGATATCTAATTAGATTAATTCATGGTGTTTTATCTTAATTAAAAAATGTAATGAAGTAATTTTTAGGGTCACAAGAACAATCCCTAAGGATATTCTAGATAATAGTAAGCATATATTGATATACCAAACCCACCTCCAATAGTCTAGGGGATAGGGACTAACACCAATTAAGAATATCAAAAACATAACAGGCCTTATCCTAAAGTACCAATACACTTTCACACATTTCCACATATACAAATTAATACATTAAATAAAAAAACTAGCCGAAACACAATGCATAGATGAACTAATAACATCTCACATAAGAGTATGATTGATGTGGAAAAAATGAAAAAGGTCCAAATAAAATCCCATTGATATTGTAAAAGAGTATGACCTAAAATTAATGGGGAATACAAAAGAACAAAATGTGTAGATAGATCTATGGTCCATCTAGCATAACTAAGCTCCACCAACATCAGGTCCAACTAGGACTCCATTAAAAATATTTTCATCTATATAACACAAGAAACATGCATGCAGATCCCATGAATGGGTGAGTACAAACATACCCAATAGGACACTAAGAAAAAAAATCATCAATGATATAGTTATATCTGAATAAAATATTAGGGATAAAAATCAGATAATCCATATATGATCAAAGGTAGTCTCTAAGCCTCAAGGTGAGGTATGTCCTCACTGCCAGCCTAGGAATTCTGATCAAAGATCATTGGAAACACTTTAATAAGATAAATAACTCATCAATTCATGAAAGAACTATTTTATTTTCATCCTAGAGTTCATACATATCAAGCCTTTCTATGTTAATGTGCGTAGGAGCTGAGAGAGATCTTCTAATATACTCACTGGATCAAAATAATCCTCATCAAAAGATTATAGATATTGATACATAGATAGGGAATCACACTTAGGTAAAATGGATGAAACCCTTCCCTAGATGGAATAAACTACTATTAAAGGGTTTAAATGATCAGTATTTAGGTTTTGGGATACCAAACACTACTAAGGGAAGTATTAAAATTTGGATCACAACCCTAGAGCACACCGAGGGATACATGGATCTAATCAATCGAGGGGATTTTATACCTAATGTTCAGGAAAAGATTTCACACTGAACCCCATGGGGTGGACCAATGAAACTATACATGGAATCAGAGAACACACCCATATATAATCAGAATATGTTCTGAAGCAGTAGAGTGATTTTTCCGAACCTATAATGATTACCTTACATTCTCAAGGGGTACACGTCATGTCTTGGTACGATTGACCCTACCTTTGTCCCATTATCTCACACAAAATGTTATTTTCCATACATGGTGTGTTGGGATGAAACATTATATAAAGTGGTCAGATATAGTTCTTTAAAATGTGTGATCTACCCATATCCATATACTCCCTAGAGTAAATGCATTGTTCAATGAGACACACATAATGTATGAGATTATATGGATTATTTGGTGTATATTTATGAGTTCACACTTAGTCAGGCTGCCATGGGTCACATATCATATGGGGTTGACACATGTTCATTTTTTCTTTAATGTAGTCTAAAACCAGAGATCTATATTGATGGGTCTGACACAATGCGTGTTCTATGAAACCACTTTTCATGTAGATGATAATTTTCCAAAATTTTCATACCATCGCACATATCCTATCCCTTTTCCCAAAACATTCAATTTTATTACAAATCATTAATGCAACACATATATATGAATTGAACTAGCCTATTTCCTTATTTTTAGTTAGATTCTGGAAAACCCTTTATCGAAAAACAAACATTGTCACATCACACAACACCTACATTCTATAACTTGTGAATTTGGAATCCCTCGATCCGCCATATGACTTTTAGCATCATCATCAATCCTCTATCATGCCTTAATGCCTGACATTAGTCTCATATTAATGATCCACGAACCAAATAAATTTAATTCCTAAATAAAAGAGTCCATAGATATATAAAAATAACTAGCATATCAAATTTTGGTGAAAAAGAAATATTAGAGGGAGAAAACCAAAAAATAAAAAAGTAAGAAAACAATAATATTCCATTATAATATTAGGCAATATCACCAATAAAATAATAATGAATCATTGGGGTTTTAAAAATATCAATTATTAAATCAATGAATTAAATAGGAAATGTTTTATAAAAATATGAACAATCTGTAATGAACTTGAATTTTATCATTGGAATTTCCCCTTCTAAAAACATAAATGTGTCATATTTAGTAATATAATATTATTCAATTCACACAAACCACATGATGAAACCAATTAAATTTTATCATTACATTTAGAGAATAAATATGAGCATAATAATTTATAGTGTTAAAATTTGAGAATAAATAGAAAATAAGATAATAATAATAAGAAAATGTGGATTTTCTCGATCCACCAAAATAGTCACACTAATGAAAAACATAGTGAAAATTAAAGATATATTAGTAAGGAAACAAGAATTTGGTAAATGAATATATATATATATATATATCATTGAGATAAAATAGATGTCAATGAATATGAAATGAAATAAGAGTTATTAATAGGAATTAGGGAACCCATATGACTATTAAAAATTTGACCACTGGAATAGTAATATGATAGTTGGAATTGTAACCTGATAATTAGAATATTAATATAAACATCAAGAATAATGACCTAATTTTCATAATAATATCCTTAACTATGGAAGTTTAAAATAAAATTTATGTATCTTATAAAATGATAATGTGATATAATTATATCATGTTACAAGTAAATAAATGCTTAAAAAATTATAAAATATGTGTTCATTTTTTATAAACCATATATGTTTTATTTGAAATTTTTTAAAATATATAATTATTTAAAAGAAATTTTGTTTTTATAAAATTGGTTTATTAATTAATATTATGTTTTATTATAATTATAAGATATTTTTATGAGACCATAATTAATTTTTCAAATGGTCTATAAATTAATCAATATATCAAAATTGTTATTTTTAAAATAAATGAGGATATAATTTATAAATTAAATGTCTCATATATTGATTTATTTTTCACAAAATGGATTTTATTTTTCGAATCATATTTTCTAAAAATGGTTAGGGTGAATTTGTAGTATCTTTTCTAAAATAGTTGATTTTTTGAATAGTAAAATATGGTAAAATATAATATTTCACATTATTAGATAAATACCTGAATTTAAGAGTAATGTATGATATAATAACCCACTAGTTAAAACTCATGTCTATCATTTTTTATTTATAGTCACAAGAATCAATACTATTTGTATTCTGGAACCAATATAATAATGTAATTATTATAATATTGAAAAACAATGCTCTCCTAACCTTATTAATACCACCCCTCACCACACCTGATCCTGATCCTAATAAGGCTTTTATAATGCCAAATTTGTACCCAATTCTACTACCGATCCTCTCCCACATGACTTAGTACTTCTAGTCTCATCAAAAAACCAATTCCATATCCCTTGATGAGTTTTTCAAGAGATGATATTCAAGAGGTAATATTATCATACTAACTCTTTTAATTTATTTTCTTCTTCTATCTTCTCTAATCCTCCCTCATATATATACTGAGATGTTATATTTCTAAAGGAAAATCCAAAACACATCCTCTTCTCTTAACATTTTATTTATAAAATGATACCATTGTATAAATTATGTTGGTTCACTGCCTCATTGGATGAGAATTTTCTCCATTACCACCTTCATGTATAGTCATAAAAAACATTATAAGGATTAAATAACTTGATAATAAGTATATTATATCTTATTTCATGTTTTGGAAGGAATATATATATACAATATATTAAATAAAACTGAAATAATTCATGAGGGTTTGTAAAACTGATAAGATAAACTATCTACTTAGAAATAACATTTTATCTAAGTTAATCATACATATTGTAACACCCCCCCTAATCATTGGTTTTATAAAGAGGAAGCAATTTTATTTGTCTATAAGTGACATCCCCATGGTACCAAAGGATGGGAATAAATTACAAGGGCTTAAATATAAGTGGGGGAAGATTTTCCTTTTGAGAAAATAAAATAACCCAACCAAAAATTACATAAAAAATATCACTACATGATGCATGAGAAGACTGTAAAAAATAAATTTTATATCATTAATATTAAAATTAAACTAAAATAGATTACCATAATGGAAGAATAATAAATAACAATGTACACAATGGAAGACAAAATTGTCAAAACACAAAGACTCTAAAGCATGAATCAATAACTCCCATCATTATCCATGATCCAATTCCACAAAACAACACAAGTATCAAAATGAACCACAAAATAAGTGTGATACTTTACCTTTTCATGTATCTTGATGAACAATATCTTCAAAAGAACCGAAGTTCCAAAGTAGGGGTGAGAAATGAAACTCAGTAGGCTTTCCCCAAAAGACTTCCATACTCACGCCATTAAGATAGAAAATGTTAGAACATTTATATAGAAAATGTTATATAAAATTGTCATTTAAAAAAATTTCAATAGTTTATCACAAAACTAAAACTAATTCTAAAAAATATAGTTTTCTAGAAAAAAAAACCATTTTTTTTCAGTAAGCAACCATGAAAGTTATTCTACACCATTTCATATTCCATTTTTGGCACATCCCATTTCAACGAACCAACCCACTAATCCAAACATGAATACTTCGCTATGATAGTTCCATACTCATGAGTTATTTCTCCTATATCTACCAATTCATCATAAGGTAATTAAAATCCCATGTTCCATTACCGCTTTGGCACCGACCACCATGTCATATTTTAGTCGAGCCTCATAAAATGAAAATGGTACACACACCAACCCATTATCCCAAACCATGAAAAAACCATCATACCAAAACCACTTCATTAAAACATTTTTTTCTATTGAAAACCCTTCCAAATAAAATTTCCACAAATCAAACCAAACAAAACTTTTTAAAATGATCATTTTAAAAGCATTTAACAAAACATTTGTTACAAAAAACCACAATTTTCATAAATCCCTAAACCATCACTAAAGATGGTTTTTAACATTCTTTTCACCACAATTTCACAATAAAATTCAAAAAATTTAAAAAAAATTCAACTAATCCTTTATGTATTAATAAGAGGAGTGAATAGTGTGACCACCTACCTCAAAAATTATGGGAAAATGAAGAACGATAAGAAAACACCCAAAAAACCGGTTTGAATCTCCATAACCTTCCATTAATCTCTTTCTCTAACATAAAAAATTTCAAATATGAACATGATTGGAATAAACAACATCATATCTATCTACAATAGATTAGATCTTAGAATCCAAGATGAGGAGGAATGTAAATCTAATAAAAAACACCAAATCTAACATAAAAGAGCACTTACTACAGGAATTAGGATTCAACACACCATGAAACAGCTCTAGATCACTTCCAAATTAATGGAGGAAGCCTTTACAACCTTTTTGAGGGAGAAATATTTAGTTAGAATTGATTTGGAGAAAAAAAAGAGGGGTTTAAAGTTTACCCGAATGCGAATCTACTTACTAGGATCTTATTTTTAAACCATGCACGATTAGTCGCATAGTGCGACAAAACCATGTGATCACCATGCACTAGGCTCTACCTCAAGGAGGAACCCTCATGGTTAGAAAAACCATGAACCAAGCATAAAAAATCCCACTATCCCACATTTCATAGTTCCTCCTAGGTTCCCACACGATCTAGAAGAACCTTGTGCCTAACCATGTGGCTTCCCCATAGCCCATGTCTCGTTTTTCACAGTTTCATATAGGAGTGTCATAGTTTCTAAGAATCATGCACTAAATATAAACCTTTAATGAAGACCAAAAAACATTCCAAAAGTCTTCGAAACCCTCCCAAACTTCTCCCAAATAGTTTATATACTTAAAATTAAAAAAAATAAAGGGTTGATTACTTGAATCTGGGGGTGCTACATTCTCCCCACTATTGGACATTCCATCCCTAGAAAGTATAAAACCCCTGTTATCCTAAAATAGATCTTCCATTTATTGATAATTTCATTCTCCAATTACCATACTTCTTTATGAATTAAACCATGTTTCCATAAAAACCAAACTAGACCGATGATTTTTCCACACAATACATTCTTTTTCTTATCCACAGTCTGCACTAGCACGTGAACCGATGAAGCATCCGACTCTAGGTCAATGTGATCCAATAGAATCACATGGTCCAGATCAGGCTGATTCTTTTTAAATTGAGACACATGAAACACATTATTCAGCACACTGAACCAGGGTGGTAATGCCAATATGTATGCCACCTCAACAACCCATTCAATTATATCATAAGGGCATATGTATCGAGGAGATAAATTTACATGATTCCAAAAATAATTATTTCAAAGCCTTGGAGATATCCACAAGAATACATTATCACTCTAATCAAAATAAAATGACCCCCGATGATGATCCTATTATGATTTTTGATGATTCTGAGCTATATCCATCTATTTCTTGATCAACTAAATCTTTTCAATTGTTTCTTGGAAAAGGATAATACCAACAAGTGAAGTATCACCTTTTCCACCCAATAAAGTGTATAATGATAAGGATACCCCTATAATGCATTGAAAATATCTATATGTATCATGTAATGGTAACTACTATTATATGAGAACTCTACTAACGGTACATGCTCTTCCCATGAGCAACTAAAATATAATACAGAATCCATCATAATGTCTTTTTATTTTTTCAATCGTCTATTGATATTGTCCATCTATATGAAGATGATAGACCATATCCATAGTAAAACTAGTTCTAAGGTATTTATTTAAGGATTTCCATATTTGAGACCTATACCTTAGATCTCTATTTGACACAAAGAAAACTATTATTCCATGCATTTTTACTACTTCTGGGATATTTATTTTTGATAAGCCATTCACCAAACAAGATTCATGAATATGGTTGAAATGGGGAAATTTTTTTATTTGATCCACTTTCACCCATATGGAATCATGTTTCCAAGCCATTCTTTGAAGACTGGTAACAAAATCCTTGGCTATATGTTCCCATTTCCAATCAAGGATATGAAAAGAATAAAACATTCCTTTTGGTTGCTGATGCTCGACTATAACCTACTAACAAGTTAAGAATCACAAAACAAACTCTTCCAATTTATTTTTCATATCAACCCACCAAAACATTGCTTTTAACACCTAATACATCTTCCATATTCTAGGATGAATAGACGATCTTTAATTGTTGTAAGAATGAATAAGTTATTATAAAAAATCTATAGGTACAACAATCCAATTTCAGAACCACAAAAATGAACTCCCATCCAGCCTCTAGCCATCAATGACACCCAATATTTAGTTTTTTACCTCATCGTAACACATTCTAAATTGGGTGTATGTGCCTATTTAACCGTCTCAATGAAATCAAGAACAAAATAAACTAGGAAGAAAGCTGAGGTAAGGTGAAGTTTAATTTCATTAAAAGACTTCTAACATTCTTCATTACATTTTAATGGAACATTATTCCTCATTAAAGCTGTTATGGGAGAAAAACGTTTTGAAAAATAATGAAAATATCATCGGTAATAACATGCTTGACCAAGGAAACTCCATATCTCGAATACATTACTTGGATGTTTCTAAGAGACAAAGGCTTTTATCCTTTATAAATCTATAAATAATTTTTTTAGATATTACATGGACTAGGAAATATACTTATAGTATCAAAAAATAACACTTGGAAAATTTGGCATACAAATGATGATCTCTCAAGATTCCCAAAATTGTCGCCAAGTGTTGTTCATGATCATACCTTATCCTTAAGTACACCAGTATGTCATCCACATGCACCAAAAAAATAACAATATAGATACATATAAAATAATAGATTCAAAAATTTTATAAATACTTCTGGTGCATTCATAATACCTAAAGTAATTATCATATATTAATTATGTCCACATCAACTTTTGAAATTTATTTTTGGAATATCCCCCTTCTAAACCTGCAATTGGGGATATCCTGATTGAAAGTCAGTTTCTGAGAACCACTAAGCCTCCCACAATTGTTTGAACATATAATAAATTCATGGAAGTGGATACCTATTATTTATCATAACTTGGTCAGATTTATAATAATCTACACACAATTGAATTGTTTTATACACTATTTTGACAAACAAGATCGCTGCTGGCCATAGAGGTGTGCTAGGCTGAATAAATCCTTTACTTTATATCTCTTCCAACTATAATTTCAATCTCCTTAATTATATTTGTTCCATTTCATAATATTGAAGGGAAATAGGTTTGGTCCCTATAAGAACATCAATCGTAAACTTCAATTATCTCATAAGTGCCAACATTAAGAATTTTTTACAAAAAACAAATAGAAACTAATCATCCATTGTTGTAAAAATTATATTCTCGATCTATTATATTGATTCCAAATTCAAAGCTACCATATGGTTTGAGATCGTTCCAAATAATTGTTCCAACAAGCCCAGTTGACCATTCTTTACATTTGTAACTCCTTTAAATAGATTTCTAACACGATCATTAGTCATAAAACTGGTTGTTCTGGTATAAAATTTGATGGCATCCCTGAACATATCCAACAAATCCATACCCAGGATTATATCATGGAAATCCATATCAAGCATAGAAAATTCCCAATCATCTCAGCTCCATCAAAAGTTATATAACATTCTCTATACACAATGTGTCAAAATTCTATTTGACCCAAAGGAGTTTTCAGTTTCAACATAGAGGAAATCATATCAACATTTAAACCTAGTAAATAAAAAGAAAAAGAATAAATTAAGGAATGAGATTCACCCATATAAAAAAATTTCATAAGGATATAATTCAAAAGAATAATACCTCTCACTGTATATGGTCCAAACTATTCATCCATAATCACCTTATCAGCTCTATATAACTTCTTACTTACTACACCTTATTTCTTATTGCATCATTGAGATTTCCCTTATTAAGGATTCATGGTATTCCTCAAATAACCATGGATAAATCTATTCTAATAATGAGAGGTATTCTACTTCCCTCATCCCGTTGAAGCATATGATGCATGTGACACCTGAGTAGTGTCCCAAACACCTGACCTCTGAGTAATGTGATAATAACACTAAAGATGCCCCATTTTGTTCCAATTGTGGCATTCTCTCAATGGTTCTGTACACTCTTTCTTCATGTTGTCTAAGGAACCACATTAGAAATATCTATCTTTAGTCATGGGTCTTGGAGGAAGATTCATTGATCTAACTGTTTGATTCTATTTCATCTTCATACATTGGAAATAAGGGCCCCCCTTTCGCTCGCTCCTAGCATTATAGTTCCCACTGTCTCCTATAGTTATCATCATGCTATCTCTACCCATATCTCTTGATATGTACCTTTTCAAAAATGTCTCTCTATTGAACATCCTTATATAATATTTTATTCAAAGAATGATAATTTTCAATAGAATCTCCTACCTTAACCCCGATTCAAATATGTGCTCCTTCTAGGACGCACTAGCAGAAACATTGAGTTAAAATCTATCTAAATTAATAAATTTAGCAATGTAATATTTCACAAGGAGGCTATCCTACTTAAACAAAAATAAGTCTATTTTTCTCCCAAAGCTAAATGTATGAGGATTGATTTTTTTGTTGAAAAATTCATTAAAATCCTACCATTCCAGGACTTGGTAAAATTTATCCAAAACCACTAAATCCCAATATTGGATTGCAAGATAATCCATTATATATGTCTCTAACATGACATTCAGATATACTGGTGTGCCAAGGAAATCTATGATATGATTCATCCTACTCATCCATACCACTTCTTTCTCTAGTTCCAAATCACCCTAAATTATGGTTGGATTATTATTCTGAAACTGAATGGAATGATCCACTTACATTGGTTCATCCATTTTTTTCCCTCTATCCATAGCTAAAAAGGCTTGGAATATATTCTGAACCAGATGTTGGTTCACCTTTGGCTCAGGTGCAACCATGTTCTCTGTAGCTTCCTCAGTTTGTTTTCTATGATTCATAATGTGTGCCATTTTCTATACATAAAAAACATCATAAATATCACTCTCTAGAAAATGAAGGCATAATAATTTCAAATCCTACCATATCACACATATAAAAAACTTCCTTTAAAAAATTCAATATTTTCTATGTTCACCCAATTTTAAAAAATCCACCATGCTTTTGAAAATCATACAATTTAAAAATCTCACATCCGAAAAAAATATTAAATTTTTTCAAAAATCAACACTTTTTCACCAAATGATAAATCATTACTAAAAATGAATTATACACTCTTCATGGGAAGTCATTTCTATAAGAAATTTTGTGCTTGTGTCGTTGGATAACCCCATGAAAATGAGATAACACTCTTATAATTGTCTCTAAAACACTTATATACCCAACTACTTGGTAACTTGAAGTTCATCATAAAATGGGTAGCTATTTATGTTTTATGCTCAACATTTCATGTCTTGGTAATCCAACTCCTTTATACTAACCAGAAATAAGGAATAGACCAGAATGAATTTCAACACAAATACTGATAGAACTGATTACCACTTGTTAGTCAAGGATCGAACAAGATGACACGACTTATAATTTCCCTTCCCTCCTCATTATCTCGAGAAGGTGAAAGGAATTTTACCTGGCCATAAGTTACATCCCCAATGCTCTATAGGCCTAAAATAAATGCCAAGGGATTCAATACAAGTGGGGGATGATTTTCATTTGAGAAAATAAAACAGCCCTACCAAACATGCCGGCAACAAGGACCACTATAGTATGAATGATAAAAATGTAAGAAAACTAAAAAATTATACCATTTATATTAAAATCAAACTACAATAGACTACCATAGTGGAGGAATAATAGATACCAAAGTACACAACAAAAGACAAAACTAAAAAAACCCAAAGACTCTTAAATACGACCCCAAAGCTCCCACCATGCTCCATGCTCCAACTCCAAAAAAATCAATGTATCATGATGCACCTATAAAGAAGTGTAATACGTTACCTTTTCCATTATCTTGATTTAAAATATCTAGAAATGTACTATTGTGTAAAATTAGGGGTGAGTAATGAAACTTAGTAGGCTTTTCCCAAATGACTTCCCTACTCACGCTACTTGGATATATCATGTTAGCACATTTATATAAAACTTTTTTACAGTACAATTTTAAACAATTTGTCACCAAATAAAAACTATATTTATTAAAAATACATTTCTAGAACAAATTAATTTTTTCAAGGTATAAATAATGAAATTTCTTATACACTATTTCATATTCCCTTTTTGGTATATCCCATTTCAGAACACAAGCCCACACATCCACACATGCATGATTTTTTATGATAGTTTCATTTTCATGAGTGGTTTCTCTTTGATCTACAATGTCTTAACAAGGTAATTAAAATCCCATGTTCCTTACACCTTTAGTACTGAGCACCAAGTTATATTTAAACCAGGAATCATAAAATTAAATATGAACACACTCTAACCCATTATTCCAAACCACACCAAAACCATCATGAAAAAACTGCTTCAATAAATTTTTCTATCGAAAAAAATTCCAAAAAATATTTTTTTACAAACCACAACAATTTTTCATAAAATAAATATTTTAATACCATTTAAAAAATATTTCTTCACAACAAACTAAAATTTCAAAAAATCCACAAAACATCACTATATTTGATTTTTTACGACGATTTTCAAAGAAATTTCACAATAAAATTCTACCAATTCAAACAATATGAATATAATCCTTCAAGTTATAATAAGAGGAGTTGAGAGTAAATGCACCTACCTCACAAATCATAGATAAAATAAAGAATAACATGAAAACACCCAAAAAACCGAATGGAATCTCCAAAAACCCACATTAGATCTATTCCACTAACATAAAAAGACCCAATAAAAACATTATTGGCATAAGAACCCATTAATAAATTAGAAGTGAACTAGATCTAAGAAACTAATAAAGGGGTAAATGATGACCTAAGAAAACCAACCAAAAACCACTTTGAACTAAGACTTATCATGGGAATCAAGCTTCAATGCACCAATGAATGCCTCCAGATCAATTCCAAATCAATGGGGGAATCCCTTAAATCCATTGGTATGTAGAAAAATCAATTTAGTGTCAATTTTGATGAAAACAATAATGTATTAAAGTTAATACTGAACCAAATCCATTTTTTACGATTTTTTAAACTGTGCATGGTTAGTCACATGGTTAGGCAAAACTGTGTGCTAGCCACACATCAGGCTCTGAATCAATGATGAGCCTACATGGTTGGCCTGAATAGTTTGCCAAAACACATTCCAATAATGAAAAATATCACTATTCTAATTTTAAGGTTCCACCTAGACGACCGCATAATTTGGAAAAACTATGTACCTAACCAGGTGCCTTCCTCTTTGCTCATGTATCACTATGCATGGATTCCTATAGGAGTTTCATAGTATCCAAAAATCATGTACTAACCATGAACCTTTATAAAATCCCTAAAAACATTCCAAAAGTCATTAAAAAACCTCCCAAACATCACCCATATAATTCTAATGGATAAATATCATAAAAAAGGGTTATATACTTGAAACCAGCAGTAATACACCTATGTTGGAACAGAAAAGGGTATTTGGGGACATTAAAATTTAATAATGGAAATTAATATAATTATATTTCACTTTTTTTTAAGAACCTCTAAAACTATACAAAATGATTTGGCCATGGAACCATGAAATGAACACCCTAAGAAAAGATAAATTTAATATTAAATATTATTAAAATTGTTATAAATGAAGATAGTAATATTTTAATAAATAAATTTTATATGTAAATTAATGAATAAATTTAATTTGATTATTTAGGACATTATGTGCATGTGCAAAATGATTATTTACAATAAGGTAAGAGATCTATCCAAACAATGCCTTTTCTTTGGGTTATCACTATTATCACTCTAACTAAATTTCTAAATCTCCTCATTATAAAGGATACATATAATTATTTTATATTTTTCTCTTACATATATACCTAGATTATTCTACCTTCCCTCTATGTGGTATTAAATTCATTAATTTATTTTATAAAATGATATCTTTTAAAATCAATACTGATTTAGGGGATCCTTTCTACCTCTTAGTCCTTTTATGTAATTATAATTTAATGAATTTATTAACATTCATTATTTCATTAAATACATTAATATTTAGGTATAACCATAATATATTATCTTTTATTTTACATGAATATTCCTTAATTAGTATTTCTCTAAAATTCATGTACCAATTCACTAAAACCCCATTTTGAATGTTCATTCTTATATCGAATAATAGAATTTTTATCATGATGTTTATTCCTAATAAACAAAATATTTTTATACCTATTCACATTTTTCATATATGGAAATCCAGAATAATTAATTACTTTTTATTGGAAATATTCATGAAATATCCCCTAATTATGATATGAGGAAATATTATTCAGATAATTTATATGCATGGTTAATTTCTATATTTATTCTTTATGATTGATTTATTTTTATGGAAGACATAAGAATGCACATGTTATGATGGGTGAAACTAGATAGAAGTAAAATTCATTGGTTAATTTTGTTTATATCTTGAGATGATACATATGTAATTAGGGATTAAACCCAAGCCATGATGGGACTCTGTCTTCCATGTGGAGATGTCTTAGTGATTTTACTCAACTTATACTTATGTAATGTTTTATATTTCAGTCACATTCCAATATATTAATGATAATATGTTACAATGTTATTTACTTTACTCTCCCATGTGATTATTCTTGAGCCTTATCTTATAAGATATCATGTTTTTTCATTTGAATCAAACGTTACTCTTTGTTATCATGTTAATTCCCTTAATGAGATTTTCAGATCACCCATTTAATTTATGTCTTCCCTAGTTAGTCATATATAGTTTGAGGTTATAAAAGGTATTTCATATATCATTATAGATATTAATATGAAGAGATTTTCTTTTCTTTTCATGTTGATATTTTATGTACATTGTCTTATAAATAGATGCGGCCTTTAGATCCTTCACTTATATTTATTGTATATTTATTTTAAAAATCATGTTATAATATTTGAAAAATGATTGGGTATCTTTAGATTTTTTTAGTTAATGGTCTAGTAATTTTTGGGGATTATAATTAAACATATTTAGAGACACCATATGTCCAGGTATAGGACAATATCCTAAATCATGGGTAAATTATAGAGTGAGTGATTTTTATGAAATTACTTCCATGTCATGATACAACTAGTGGTTGTGGCATTAACACAATTTTATATAAGGGTAATAACTATTAAATGTGTGCATTAGGTATTAACATGACCATCACCTAGTGCATGAAAAATATACCTTACTATACACATGGTTTGACACTCTTGATGAATATTATTTGGGAAAATTCAAAAAAACTTTATGAACAATGATAAAGAAATTGAAAACATAATTGGTAAATTAGCATGGATAACATAGATTGAAACATAGAGACTCATAAGATAGGTTATAACATTGATTTATAATTTATTCGTCTATGTTCATAGTTTCCTTATTTATATAATTTTCAGTTTTAGAAACTATATATTTTTTAATGGTAGGATGTAGGATGAAATGTTCCAACAACCAATGTGATAAGAAATTTTATGATTTCCTTAATGATTTGAAAAAGAATATGGGAGAAGGAGTTGGGAACATCATGGTAGTATTGTATAATTTTAATCATGATATTAATTATAAAATGAATTATGTGGAACACCATCCTTATCATAATAAACATAATATTGTGGTTTAGTTATTTTTATCAAAAATTCCTCCTACAACTAGTGGATATTCTGATCCCCTTATCACATAATAATGGATTAACTCCATTTAGAAGATATAATTCATCAACTAATTCGATTAAAAAGATAATTTCATGTTTTATGTATATTATATTTAAGGTAAATTTGATTAATTGTGTAAAATGATTAAGATTATGAAGCCCAAAGAGGAAATTGATTCCATGGATTAGAAATGACTGAAGAAAATATTTTCATCAAACATTTTTCTAAACAATCCATCTTAAAATGTAGTGGGATATTATGGGACTGAACAAAGAGGAATATTAGTATATAGATTTATATAAAGCAAACAACAAAAGGATTTCTAGGTATAACTCTAGCTTTATCATATATGACGAATGTAAAGTATACCATTTCTTTTTTGTTTTGAAGCTGAGTTTATAAAAGTAATTATTGAAATGAGATGTTAAAAATTATAAAGAGATTATATATTTATACCTTTTTATAGAAATAGAGATTGGTGAATCTCAATGGTCTCATTATCATAAATATTAAAAGTGAAAATTGGATTTTTATTCAAGGTGATAAATAAATAAATATTATAATTAAAAGAAACCACAACATCCCACATGTTAAAAAATAAGGAATAAGAATCATTGAAAATGTCTCAAGTGAAACTAAGAGATGATTCAAATGTGTTTAAGAGGCTCATGAATGTAAATGTACTAACCCTAGTGTCCTTGTTCTAGTAGTTACTTTATTTTATTGGTAGGAAATACAAGAAATCACCACCTAAATTACTGATTAGTTTAGTTATATTGGTAAACTAGATACATATTTTAATCCAAAATTACATATGAAACCATTAAAATAAAAAATTCTATTTTCATTGGGATCATCTTTGTTGACTCTATAATATCCATAAATCTCAAATATGAAACATTTCCTAGAATTCTAGATCAGATGCTCTGTAAGAGAATGTACTCAATGAAAGATAGATAAGGCATGAACAATATTATATGAATAAGTGATGATCAAATAATTCCATATTAATATTCACAATATTTTTGAACATATCCATGGATATAAAGAAATATTTAAATAGTATCATGGTAATAAATATTTTTTTATAATGATGGAATGAAAAATAACAAATATCTAAAACTTACCATTGAGTCATTTTGCTAAGACATCGAAAAATACTATCAAAGCCTCATGCCAAAACATCTACTTACTTGGGTAAGGCCTCAGATGAATACCCAATATAAATTGTCTCATGAAACCTAATGATGCATAGATAATATATGTAATTATAATAACCACTCATAACTTAATAATTCCATTGCATTAATCATATGAATAAAAAACATAACATAATCAACGTACCTTAGAAATAAATAACTTTCAATTTTGAAATAACTAGAATATGAAATATAAATAGTATATCTATTCAAGAGAATCATAAAACATCCAAATAAAAATTTCTGATAGTGTCATAATACAATAACTTTATTAAAGAATAATATTCAAAAAAGGATATCTAAAGAAATAAAAATACGTTCAAAAGACCAATAGAATATTTCTTGAGGAAAGTACCCTTCTTAGTTTGAAAAAAATTATTTAAAATATAAAATTTCACAAATATGAAGAAAAATGTTTTATTGGAAAATAACCTTATATAAATTTAAATTTATATTAAAATAAATGAGTAGTCATGATGGTAGAAAATTCCATCCATGCTGTATATGATAAAAAATCATTCCTTTCACAATTTTAAAAAAATGTCAAAAAGTATGTCATTCAGAAAATAAAAATAAGGTTGTTTCTAAAGGATATTTTAATAGGTAAAAGATGGGTAATTATTTTTAATAAATATTTGGAGAATATTTAAAACACTAGTTTAGAAATTTGAAGGAAAATATGGATATATAATACAAATATTTCAAACAGAGTAGAAAAACAAGGACGAATTTTCTTAAAACATTATTTTGGTATCATTAGTACTTGAATAGAGTAAAATAAAAGTAAAACATGTAAAATATAGAAATAAAATAATGATAACAATATATATTCTTATTAAGACATAAATATCACATAATTCCCCCAACAGATACCTCAACATAAGCAATACAAAATAATGATGAGATTGTAAAATATACAATTACCGCAGGTTAGACTTTGATTATATGTATCTTAAAATTCTATATAATAAATCTGTAATTAATATAAATATAATATATAACCATAATTATATATTCCATATATATATTATTTAATTATGATATATTTTCATCTATTTCAATACAATTCTTCTTTAAAACCATTATTCTCTGTAAAAACTACTTTGTTTTTCATGTATGTTTTAGGACTATAGTTGTTATCCTCATAGTTTTATTACAGTTTAATAACTTACAAAATTTTAATAATCATATAAATAGAATATATATTCATTATATATGTACTTATATTAATCCATAAAAGATATAGATATAAAAATGAATTACACCAATCATGAAGATGATAAGCCGTTTGTATGAAAAAAAGTATATTTTCACTATTTGGAAGATGGAATGAAAGGATGGTAAATAATAATTCACCATTTAATAATAAATTTTATAAAATACACATAATATATATAAATTAAATATACCCTCATTAACATCCAAGTATAAATGAAATGGAAAAAATAGCATCGCTTCGTGGAGGTGGTAGTCAACACATACGTGTGAGTGATGTTATTGTCTTACAAAATATAGGTAGGTAAAAAGGTAGATGTGACATTACTATTCCATAATAATGATTATTTCATAATTATAATATATAATAATTAATCCCATCATACAAACCATCCAGAAATTAAGGTGATGAAAAATGAATTGTATCACTACGTGGACATAATAAGTTTAATGTACACATGAGTGATACTTTCACATTCCATTTATTGGAAAAGAAGTCTGATAATTGTGGTTACATTATAATAATAACGTTAAATGATATTTAGGATATTTAAGTTATTAATTTATGATAAATACAATAGTTTTATAGGATTTGGATGATGAAATAAATTGAAATTGGTCGGGTAATAAAATTACATATTCTCTGGGAGACCTCATTTAGATCAATTCTTAAGAAACCTAGGGTTTGATGTTTTTTGAGAATAAAACATCCAAAACTTTTATAATAATTTTTATAATTAGAATTGGCAGGGCTTGGTAAATCTAGTTTGCCTAATGTGCTGAAAAGAATAGAAGGAATGGGTGTCCTTTTATAAGGGTGGAAAATGACACACGTGTAATTATTAAAAAGATTAAAATATAACTAAGTAAATATCATGTAAAATGATTCCAAATGGAAATAGATTTTAATATAATGGGTTTTGTGGTTTTAAAAAATATTGTTGTGTTTGACACCTTAATTAACCTAATTTAACATTATACACAATAACTTTCTTTTCAATATTAAAGGGTTATAATTTTACATATAAGATGAAAATTGGATCATAAATGGATATGATATGAATATTTCAAACATATATTGTCTTTACCTTTTTTCTCAAGAGTTTTATGTTTTCAAAAAAATTTAACAATATATTTATTTGATAAAATACAATTAATGTCAATTAAGAAAACTATTCATTTAATTTGATATAAAAATCATAAAGAAAAAGTTATAATTTGAATATAATTCTTTGAAAAAAATACTTCATATTAATATATAAAATTAATGTAATATTCATACCATTTAATATTATATTATTTTTAATATTTTTAACATCATTTATAACATTTTTTATTAATTGAAGAAATACTGAGTTAGTGTTGCAGAAAAATGTAAGGTAATTATAAAACCACCAAATAACAAAAAAATTACATTCTACGAGATAAAAATTCATATTTATATTTATTAATTACTTAATCTTTTCCCTATATGAACATATAATAGATATTTAACATAAAATGAGTGATATTTTTGAACACTTATTGATCTAAATATTATATTTGTCATTTTCAAGGAAAGTTTCAATTAAAAAAGAAACATTTCATGAATAAGGTGATTAGAGTAGTAATAATTTCATAAAATATGAATTATGATTAAATATTATGAACTTCTCAATTAATTTTATAGTATATTAACTCTATTGATACTTTATTTAGGTAATAAATTTTACCACGATTATTATTCATATTGAAAAAAATAAAATGGGTCTGTTTGTGAAATGTGAACCTATTTATTCTAAATATGTAATTAATTTTATCAAATTAAATTTCTATGACTGGAATAAATTAATTTTAAAATAATTGCATAAAATTATATGAAAGCCTCTTTTTTATAAAAAACATATTTTAAGGATAAAACTAGATTTATTCATATCCCAGGGATAAAAAATAGTATATGAATTTTAAACATTTTGATTAAATATCTAATATAAAATTTTATTAAAATAATTCACCAATATTGTTTAATTTAATTTATTAAGAAAAAAATACATTGTGTACATAAAAATTATTTTTTAGAAATGCACTTCTTTTAATATTAGATGTTTTTTATTTTTATTTTTATCAATTAAAAACCAATGAATTTATTTCATAAGTGTGTAATATATATAATTCTCAAAATATAGTTTTATCTATTAATACCCACCAATTTAACTACTATTTTATTGCTATATACTATATTATAGTTCATTTAGGCTTAGGGTTACGTTTATTACAAGTTATTAAAGGGGTTAAATTTATTTTAAGAGAAACATAAATTAAAATATCAGGGTGATAGATTCATTCCTAATTCAAAATATGAAATCCTAGAAATTTATATAATGATACATTATAAAAGTATTTGGGTATTTATTCATTATAATTTTTCAGGATCCCACATCATTTCTTTTATCTAATGATTTCTCCAAAGTTTCTTTACCAATCAAGTCATATAATCACACACAACTTTTTCTGTAGTGTCTAATATCTAGAGAGGCTCTTCACAATAAGATAGATAAGGTTCCAATTATATTTCTTCATATTGAGAATATGCATTGGGTCTGGCATGTCCTTCACTTATAATGATATATAAAACACATCATGTACTTTAGAGATACTTTGACGAATTTACAAATGGTAATACCTAGATTCAATTATTTCCCGGATTTCAAATGGTCTAATGTAACTAGGGATAAATTTAAATTTCTTTCCGAAAGTTAATATACCTTTACATTGAGATAATTTCAATAAAACATGATCTATCACTTTAAATCAAAAATGATTATAGATGTTTTTAGAATAATGATTTTGGTTTCTTTAGGGCACTCTAATATGAGTATGAATAGTCTTTACCTTTGTTGTTGTGTCCTAAATAAGTTTAGGTCCTACAAGAATTCTTTATTAACTTAATCCTAACAAGTTATATAATCACATCTCATTCCATATTATGCTTAATACAAAACTATTTAACTACTTTAATGGAAGCTATTGTTATAGGTGAACTCAACCAAAGGGAAAATTGATCCCATATACATTAAAAGAAACATGTGTATGAATAAAAAAAGTCTTCTAAAGTATTAAGATTATTTTTAGATATCCCATTAGTTGGAGGATATTAAGGGGTGAAAAAAATAGAGCTCAATATTAATATCATAATGAATACTTTTTTAGAATATCAATTTAAATCTTAAATCATGATTAGATAAAATTGGATTATATGTTCCATGATTTCTTATGAATTCATTAATATAGAATCATACAAGGAGTTCTTGAGGTAATAAACATTTTCTTATAGTGAGGAAATGTGCATATTTGGTAAGAGGATAAAAAATAACCCATATTTCATCATCATTTATTTGAGTATTTGGTAATATAGTGATAAATTCTAGGGTAATGTCACCCATTTCCATGTGGAAGTAGTTATAGTCTATATGAACCCCCTAGGATGATGTCTCTCAGCCTTGGCCTATTGGAAAATCAAATATATTGTCACATTATTAGCTATTTACTGCATCATATTATCCCACAAAAATTGTTCCTTAAAATATCTATACATTTTGTTTCTACTATGGATATAGATAAATTTGAGCTATGAGCATCATGTAATAATTCTATTTTCATCTCATATAAAGACTGATGAAATTGCATCTTTCCAAATTTCAGACTACTGACATCATATAAAATGTTGACCAATTTCCTATCATTTATGGATTTAATTTTATTTTTTATAATTACCATCACTTGGATGGGAACTTTTTAACATTTAAAATAAGGATTTTTTATAAATAATTTGAAAGAATAGTTATTTTTTTCCATTCATTACCAATTCCTAGATCAATCATTACTAAATCCATGAAAATAGGATCCTTGTTAATCATCATTTTACCCAAGACTCCATGATCTTCCCGAATCAATGATTCCAGTACCTTGTTTGTAATCCCTAGGTGGTAGTGTATTTTTCATTAATAATCATTGCATATCTAGAGCCATTTCCTCTACCTCATGTTGATCTGTTTTTTAGAAAAGGTCTTCTTCAAACACATTTGATCCAAATAACTGCTTCATTTTTCATGTATAATTTGGATTTATAGTTATAGTGCTTATACATTTATTGTGGTTACATAATTTGAAGAATTTTAGTCTTGACATAAATATCATATATATTCATTATATATTTATTTATTTTAATTCAAAAAATATAGAGATAGAAAAATTAATTAAACTGTTAATGGAAACGGAAGGTCGTATGTACATATGAACACCATATTCACGTTTTGAAGGATGAAAAAATAAATATATGTAATAAATAAACTTTCCATAATAATTACTACATCATATAAACCATTTATTTTACATATATTCATCCTTATTACCATCCCATGTAAAATGGAAATGAAAAAAAAAATCAAATTTCGTAATGGAGGTGGTAGTCCACATGATCGCATGAGCGATGTTATTATTTTCCAATGGATTGAAATATTAGAAGGTAGATATAATATAGTTAATACATAAGAATAATTTTTTCATAAGTATCACATATAATCTTTAAACCCACCACAATACACATCTATAAAATATGATGATGAAAAAAAATATTTCGCTACATGGAAGCGGTAATCCATACATACTCAAGAGTGATAATTTTACATTTCATTTGATAGAAAAGAGTAATTATAATGGTTGTTTAATAATAATAATAAAATTTAATTATATTTGGGGAAATTAATTTTTTTTATTATATGATACATACCACAAATTTTAAGGAGTTTGAAGAATAAATAAATTGAAAGAGGTCGGGTAAGTCTATTACCTCTTCTTCCGGAGACATCCTTTAGATCTTTTATTAAGGAAACTATGGTTGATATTATGGGGTAGAAAACATATCCAAAAATTATATAATGACCTTTAAAAGTGCAATGGGCAGAAATTTGTTCATATAGGATGCTAAAAGTGGTGTAAATAAGTGATGAAAGGGGTTCCTTTTATAAGGGAGGGAAAGGACACACATGTAATTATAAAATCGATGAAAATATAATTAATCCATTATCAAGGAAAAAGGTCTATAAATTGAAATATAATGTAGTATATGGTTAAAATATCATCTACCAATAAAATTTTAACAGATTCAATTGGTGTGTTAAATATTATCTTTTTGTTTTATCCCTTTAAATAAAATAATTTAAAATTTTTAATGTTTTTTAGATAATTTAATAATATATTAATGTGATAAAATATCATTAATGTCAATTTATACAACTATTAATTTAATTTGACATAGAAGACATGAAGAAAAAGTTATAACTCGAATATAACCCATTATTGAAATACTAATATTTCATATTAATCTATGAAATTTTTTAACACTATAATTCGATTGAATTGTATAAGATTAATTATTTGAAAAATTATTTATTAAATATTTTTATTAATTGAAGAAATATTTCATCAGTATTGCATAATAATTTAAGGTAATTGTATAATTTCTAAAAATTATAAATAAATTTCCATCATAAAATTAATTTTATTAAGAAAAAAAGACATTTGTATTCATTTGTATTTTTTTTGTTTCTATACGAACAGATAAAAGAAATTAAAAACAAAGAGAGTGATATTTTATAATATTTATCAATATAAATATTATATTTTTCATTTTCAAGGATTAATGTCCATTTAAAAATAAATTTAGAGACCAAAGTGATAAGGACATAATACCATTCATCTTGTAACATCCCCATCCCAGAAGCCAGTAAACTGATTCTCCATGCCGGGTCACCACATGACCTCAAGCGCACCTCACTATATTCCAGAGGTTCCCAACTAGTAGTGAGGGTATAATAAGTGATGTGAGGATACTATACCCTCTTTACCAGAGTAATACATAGCAGAAAAAATATAAATAGCGGAAAAAATGAAATAACCAATGAACATGCATAATCAAACATCTCCCAAAACTGGATACAAACCACAAACTGATAATAACTATGTCATGTCAAGATAATAGTTACAAAAGTGAAATAATACCAAAATAAATTCAAATGGAAGAATCCTAAAAGTTTTCATGACTCCAAGTTTGAAACCTCACCCATGCACCTTCCAAGCCCTACTCAATTCCCAAGCATAGGGCTTGTGCCCTTATCCTGAGTTGCTACCAATAATTCTACTTGAGTACCCAACAGTGCCTAAGAAGGGTGTCAATATAACTCATTAGTCCATTTCCAATGGTTTCTAAAAAATATCTAGTCAAACAAATTATGCTTCCAAGGAGTAAGTAAATGAAAAGGAAAAAAAGGAAACTCGAGTGCCATTAGTTAAAAATATTCATATTAACTATTTCTATCACAATTTCCATTTTCATTGCTTAATCCCACTTTATTTTTTAGTGAATTTTCATCATGTGTTCCATGGGATTGGAATTTACATCTATTAAACATGGATTTAAACCAAAATAGCTATGCACTAGGGAAATAGTTAAGTCCCTATCTCAATATGGGAAAACAAAACATAACAAAAGCGTCAAACTCACCTTGAAGCTGAAACCTTGGTGGTTTTATCAAAGGAATATTTTAGGTGAATAGAGATCTATCCCATTCCATAACCCTATATTAAGGGGTGGAATTTAGATCCTCTGTCTAACTTGATTCGTTAGAGTTGAACCCCAAGTTCATACACCACACTACCAATCCATGTGCACATGCTTATTTATCCAATCCCCACACACATACATATCAAAACCATACTAAAAAAACAAAATTGAACATCACAATACATAACAATAAACATGTGAATTAATATTATTCTAAAACATCATATTTGAACCTCCCAATTCCAACTCAATTCCCAAGAATGAGGCCTTTTCCCTTATCCTGACCAATAACCCTGAATTTTTCTCGGTTACCCAACTATGCCTGAGTAGGGTGTGAGTATCAATAATTTTATCACCACCAAAAGTGTCTAAAAATATCCAGTCTAACTTATAGTGCATATAAGGAGGGAATAAACGAGAAGGCAAGAAAAATAAAACAAGAGTTTTTTTAGTTAAAAATAGTCACTTTAACAATTTCTATCATCAGTAACATTTTCATATCTTAATCCAACTTTATTTCTAAGTTAATTTTCATCATAATTCCAATGGGTTATGAATTTACAACATTTAAACATTAGTCTAAACCACAAAAACTATGCATAAGGGAAATAGTTAAGTCCCTATCTCACTCGGAGAAAATACATCATGACAAAAATTTCCCAGTCACCATGAATCCCCATTTGAGGTGGTTATAGAAAATGAATCTATTATAGGGAATATATCTATATCCCCTTCCATAAACTATACATTAATGGGTGGGTATTAGAGCCTCTTTCAAACTCAACCCGTGGGCCTAAAACCTCATGTCAATACCACACACTACCAAGCCATGTGAGTATGCCTACTTATCCAATCACCACACACATACAATATCACAAACCATAATAAAAAAATACACTTAATAAAAAAATAAATAATAATATACATGTGAATTAATATTATTCCATAACCCAATAACACATTTATCATTTACATTACGTATTCCATTTAGCCCAATTCACATTCTCATTACCTAACCCATTAGGAATATTCCATCATTCCTATTATATCATACCATTTCACAATTTTATTAAATACATTATAATATCCCATTCATCAGATATCTCAATTCTCAAGATGTTACCCATTTGACAAGTTCATCATTTCATATTCACTATCCTACATAGGCATTTTAAACATAACTCATAGACCATTTGAAACAATTCCAATTAACCAAATAAACCCATTTTTATGCCATTCCAAACAACCCCTTATGACATTATCCACCCTAGGAAGAGTTACCATTATTCTATTTTAAAATAAATCAACCATATCAATATGTTATTCTTAGGATCTATGTAATCACACATCAACTATACACTTAACCTCACTAATTTATAGGTTTAGAAATGCTGGCACACCCCATGGGTGGCCCTAAATTGTTCTACTATACATCAACACATCCCAACGGGATTTTGAGAGGTAAAATTATTCATTAAGACAAACATCTTACCAAATCTCACTAAAGGAACCAAAATCACAATAAGACATTACCAAGAAGACCACCAAACATGCATAAATTAACTCAATGACTATGGGATTAAACATTTAGACCACTAAACATGAATCTGATGAGGAAAAAACTCTCTATAGTTACCTTGGATATAGATTAAAATTATCTTTGAAGCCCCAATATGGATTCCACTAGAAAAATCGGGTTTTAGGGATTAAAAAGAAGTTATCCAAAACTATAATCCCTATTCCATAAAAGTGAAACAAGAGGAAGATTCTACTTACCCAGAGCTTCGATCTACAACCAATAGTGCTAAAAAAAGACTAGAAATGAGGGATATCAAACATTGTGAAATCTTGAGGGATCGATTCATCACAAGGACTGGGGGTAGGAGAAAGTGGAGAAAAATCAGGTGGGGACATATAAAATATTGAGATGAAAAAATAGTGAATTTTTTAAATTTTTCTAGGATGCATAGTTTTTTATGCACAATTTTCCAAACTATACAAAGATCATAGAAAAAACAATATCTAATGGAGTTTGGTTCACATGATTATTAGGGGATCCACACGTGGTTTGACAACCATGTACCAACCGTACAAAATATCACTATCCCCGGCCACATGGGTTGTCTCTACCCTGGCATGATTTTATATAAACATGCACCTCCTTTCATTGGTTAGAACATTTTCATAACATAGTTTATACTAATCATGCACCAATCCTGAAATATGTAGAAAATGGTCATTTTTCTTTTTATTTTGATTCCCCTAACCCCCAGACCACCCTTTAGCTTCCTTATACCCATGGTAGGAATTTAATTATCGAATTCTAATGGATTCAAACCAAAATTTAAACATGGTTATACCTATATGAAAAATACCATATTAAAAATACAATAATAATTAATATAAAGTTTTACAACCTCATCACTTTTTACCAATATTTACTCGCTTTAACCTTTACTAAGGTGATAAATTTCCCCATGGTTACCATTCATATTGACTAAAACTAAAAGGTTCCAATTAATGCTTTTTTGAACCAATTGATTTCAAATAAAGAAAATATTTTATAAAATTAAATTTCTACAATTTTTAAGAATTAATTTTAAAATATGAGTGAAAAAAAATTAACAAAACCTACTTTTTAGAAAAATATATTTTATGCATGAAACTAAAATAATTCTAATCCCATTAATGAATAAATAGTTCATAAATGTTAAAACATTTTATTTAATATATAGTATATTAATTTTATTAAAATTATTAACCAATAATGTCTAATTTAATTTATAAAGATAGAAATACATTTTTTTCAAATACAAATAGGGTTTTTTGGGAAAAACACATATTTTACTATAAAATGAATTTTATTTTTATTTATACTAAATTGATAACAAATGAATTAATTTAATATATGTGAAAACCATATAATTTTTAAAATTTAGTTAGTCAAATATATACCTACAAAATTAATGGCTAGTTTATAATGGTTCACTATATTATAGTTTATTTTTAATCATGGTTCCATGTATCAAAAGCTATCAAAGAGATTAAATTTATTTTTAAAGAAATATTCAAATAAATCTTGTGGTGTTACATTCTTCCCTAAAAAAAATCAACCTTTAAATTTTAAGAATGTTACTTCAAAAAAGGATTTGTGTAGTTATTCATCAAATTATACAATTTCCCCACAACACCTATTCTATCTTATTATTTATCTGACGTACCTCAACAGTTGAGTCATCTTATTCCTTAACACTTGTTATCTAGTATCAAGAATATGGATATTCTCTTCATAGAAATATAGATAATGTTTTAATTATATTTCTTCATAAGTGAGAACATGTGTTGGATCTGACATGAAATTCTTTAAAATGATATATGGTGAACTTCATATACTTTAGATATAGTTGGTGTCATTACCAAATGTTAAGTCACAACTCAATTTATATCCATGATTTTAAAATTTTCGATGTACCTAGGGATGAATTTACATTTCTTACTGAACCTTACAACACCCTTCCTAGGAGATAATTTCATGAAATCATGATCTCCCACTAGAAATTCCAAATATTTTCTTTGGTTATCGGTATGACTCTTTTTATTACTTTTAGGTTCTCTAATATAAGCCTAAATAGTCATTACCTTTTTCATTTTCTCCTTAATGATTTTTGGTCCTGAAAGATTCAATACACCAACAACATCATAATATATTGGGGGTACTAAATATCTATCCATACAATGGTTCAAAATCTATAGTTTGAATAATTGAATGGAACCTATTGATATCGGAAAAATCCACTAAAGGTAAATATTGTACCCACATACCTTGAATGTAAAGTGATCAAGAAATCAACATTTATTCTATTGTTTCTATAGTCCTCTCAGTTTTCCCATCGAGTTGAGTATAATAAGAGGTGTAGAAATGAAGCTCGAGATCAAGATCCTTTTGAATAATTTTCTGGAATTTTGATTTAAATCAGGGATTATGATTGGACACAATTTAAATATGTTCACTATAAAGTCTTATAAATTCATTAATATGGATTCATACAACGTGTTCTATAGGTAAATCATCTCTTATAGAAAGTAAATTTGCATATTTTATGAGAAGATAAATAATAAATCATATGGAATCATTTTATTTTGGATTAGTTGGTAATCTAGTGAAAATTCAATGGTAATGTCATCTAATGTCCGTATATGAATAGGTATAGGTTGTATGACTCCCATATGATGTTTTCTCTATACCTTCTCCTTTTGAAAAAACAAAAATATTGACACATAATCTACAATTTCCTACTTCATATTATCCAAAAAAAATCCTTCAAATATATACACATTTTTGTTTTAGGATTGTGTACAGTGAAATTCAAGCTATTAGAAACATCTAATAAATACCATTTTAAATTAGGTATATATGGAACACATATCATCATTAAAATTTTATAATTACACCTTTATGTATGAGTTATACCAAATTATCATCATTCATGACGTTTTGTTTTTAAAACTCTCATTATTAGGCTAAAAAAATATTATCATTTTTAATAAATATTTTTTAGAAATCATTTGAAAAAGGGATTCATGTTTTCCCTTCCTTAATAATTCTCAGATACATCTTTTCTAAATCTATGAAATTAATATCCCTTTCAATCCTCATTTTTTCTATGTGTCTATGATCATTCCATATTAAAGTTCCTAATACCTTTTTTCCTTCTTGGGGTGGTAGTGTACTGTGTAGTCATAATCCTTGAGTTTCTCAAGTCATCACCTTTTCTTCATGTTGAGCTATTTCTAAGAAAATATTTATTTCAAACTCTTTTTATCTAAATATATCTCACATTTTCACCATAGATATAATGTCACCTTATCTTTAAAGAAAATATTAGATCAAAAAACAAAATATTATGGGTAGGATATTTTTTCATGAGTCTTTATCTACCTTGATGCATATGAAATAACTTTATAATTCTGTATATAGACACAACCATGTCCCTTTTCAATGATTCACTATATTGAAATAATGCATCATTTATAGATGTTGGAGTAAATATTGGATCATTCACTAATATATTCATTAATTATTCAAAAAAAATTCACATTCCCTTGTACGTAAGAACATACCCCCTTTATGAGTAAGCTTGGATAATGGGTTTTCCAATTGGGAAATTATTTTGAAAATTACTGATAGTAATATACCAATTCAAAGAAACTACCCACCCTAGTTATATTCATCAGTATGAACCATTAATGAAATTCCATTATCTTTAAAATATCAAATGAGATTCCATCCATAGAGATAATATGGCCAAGAAAAAAAACATTTGAAATCCAGAATTCAAACTTGAAAAATTTCCCACATAACCCTTTTCTTCTTTTAGTCTCAAGAATGATTCACAAGTGATTCACAAGGTCCTGATAGGACATAGAGTATACCAAGATATACTCAATAAATACCACCCAAAAATCATCAATATATTCTTTTATTACTCTATTAATTATATCCACAAAAATAGAGGGTTCATAAGTCAATAAAATGGAATTAATTAAAATTATAATGTTTATACATTATTTGAAGTGCTATATTCAGAATATCTTCCTTATTTACTTACAATATCTGATACCTATAATGAAGGTAAATCATTGAGAAATATTTATCTTTGTAAAGTTGATCAAATATTTCACCAATTTGAGGAATAAGATACTTGCTCATAATTATTATAGTATTGATTTCCCTATAATCAATGTAAATCCTCATAGATACATCGTACTTCTTAAAAAAATAAGGGCTCCCCAATGTGAAATAATTGGGTATATAATTCCCTTATTTCACAACTCCTCTAATTGTTTCTTCAATTACACTAATTCCACAATGGCCATTTTATATGGGTTATTTGATATAGGTATGTATCAAGGATTAAATCAATATAAAACTCAATATCACACTGTGGTGGATGTATAATAAATTCATCAGAAAATACATCAAAGAATTCCTATAAAATTAATACATCACTAATTATTATATTAACATTTCAATCTATAGATGTTTTTCAATTTTTCTTCTCAAATAATCTCATTAAGAAGACCTATTGGGAGTTCATCTAGTCATAACATAGATGTAGTCTCTAATATAAATATAAAAAATACCAAATATTCACCATGAATCATAATTTACATTTATTTTCATGTATTTTTTGCATTATATTATGAAATCCATTCCATGTCAAAGATTATATCAAAATAAACTATAGATATGATAATATAGACAGAACATAGGGCATGTATATGTCTCATAATGGGAACTGATTGACAGATCATTATTTTCATGATACATCCACTAGGAGTCATGAATAATAAATCCCTTTATAAGGCCTGATAGAAATATCTAATTTTGTTATAATTAAATATGATATAAAAGTGTGTGAAGATCTAGAATCAAATAAATCATTGGATAAATCTTAGGATAAAATTAATTTACCATCCAACACAAATTCATGATCATCAACCTCATCTATTTTCATTTATAATCTTAGCCTTTCCCCCTTATCTTTTTCTATGGTACATTCCATTTTCATTTGGGTATTTGATTGGTGTAGTGAACCATATTCACATATTTAAGAAGTATACATTGATGGATTCTCCCTAAAAATTCCATTCATGATAATGATTTACATTTTATCTACAATTTAAGCATCCTCCATTTAGTTTTATCCATGTACCAAGGAGTTTCTTTCCACAAGTATCACAATTTAGAAAATTTCTAACCAATAGAAGACACTAGATTAGATCATAAAAATATGAATAATGGTATATAATTTCAAAACTAGTGAAACACATAATATAAATTAAATCTTTTTTATAACTAATCTCATAATCCTAAGCTTGGTTTCAAAGTTAGTATTCTCAATTTTATTTATAGGGTTAAGATCCATAATCTATGTTTTACTAAAATGATTTTACAAGGATTTTACTTAACATTATATAATACCAACTCTAAACCCACTGAACCTAGTACCATAGAGTTAGTGTTTACATTATTACATCAGAACTAAATACATGAAATACCATCCCAAACCAATGAATTGTTTTGTATTCTGGGTAAACTAGATACATATTTAAATCCCAAATTATATTTTACAACATAAATAAAACATAGTATTTTCTTTGGTATCATCATTATTCAATCTAAAAAATACCCATATTTCTATCATAAAACATTTCTTATCATCCTAGATAAAGGAAACAGAAGAATGGGGTGATATTAGATTCTTAGTAAGACAATGCATACAACAGAATAATTTAAGGCTTGCATAATATGTTAGGAATAAATGATGATAAAATAATTTCATATAAAAAATAACATGAGTTTTAAAAATATCCATGGATATAAAAACTATTCAAATAAAATCGTGGGAATGAATAAATGATTTCATAATGATGGAAACAATAATCTCAACTATATAAAACATACCATCAAGGCATTACTACAATAAATATAAAAATACAATCAACTCCTCATACCAAGACATAATTATTAATGGGTCATTACTTGACCATATAGCCAATATAGTTTATCTCATGAGTTATATAGATGCATTGAGGGGCTGCGTTGTTCTGAGCCCAACCCATCACATAATAATTCCAATACCTTTTATCTTATGAATAAACAAAATGAAATAATCAATATGACTTAAAAAATAAATAAATATCCATATTAAAAGATCGATCATATGGAATATCAATACTTTACCCAATAAAGATAATAATAAAAAATCCAATGAAATATGGTTTATGGTATCATAAGAGTATAACCTATGTAATTCATAAGATTCAATAAAATGAAGGTGAAATAGTTGAAAATATCTTCAAAATATCACAGGATAATTTCATGTTGAAAATACCCTTTTTAACTTTGAGAACACTTATTTAAAATTTTTAAATTTCCCAAATATTAAGTAATATCTTCGTGGAAAAAAAATTTTAAACATGAAAATTATTCTTTGAATAAAAAAAACATTCATGTTGGCAAGAAATATAGTTCATGCTGTATATATTAAAAAAATATTTCTTTCACACTTTTGTAAAAAGGAAAAAAAGTACCACATTTGGAGAATGATAGGATGATTCGATTTAAACCAAATTATAAAGAGTAAAAAATGTGTAATTTTTTATAATAAATCATTGTAGGATAGTAAAAACATTGGTTTTTATATTTTATTTATAAAATTGACATTGAAGAAAAAAATTATAGACTGATTAGAAAAACATGGTTGGTTTTCATTTGAAATTTATTTTTTGTATATTGTGTTCATAAAGAGAGGAAAATGAAATCAAAACTTATAATTTATATAAAAAAATATAATAAAAAATATTATTAGTTTATAATATAAATATAATGGAATTCCCCTAATAAATATTTAAACATGAATAATCTTCAATAATGATGATTTTGGGAAATAAACCCTTAGCATAGGTTCAACTTTGTTAGTATATAACTAATCATCAAGTATAATGAATATAGATTTATTATAACTATATTTCATAACCATAACTATATATATCATACTATATATGATGTAATTATGATCATTTATTACCCATTTTTAACAATTCATTGCTAAAATTACTATTCTGAATAAAAAATGCTTTGTTTGACATGTATATTTAGTTCAATATTTGTGGTCCTTATACTTTGACTATGATTCCAAAATTTCTAGAATTTTAATCATGATATTAATATCATATATATTTATTTTATATTCATTTATAGTAATCCATAAAATATATATATAGAAAAATGAATTACACCATTACTGGAGATAATATGTTGTATTTATGCATGAACGATGTTTTCATTTTTTAATTGATAGAATGTAATAAAGGTAAATAATATTTAAAATATTGGAAAAAATATAATATCATATAATTATATATTTTAGTTAAATATAGCCTTATTACCATAAATTTAAAATTTAAATGAAAAAAAAATCGTAATAGATCATAGAGGTGGTAGTCCACATGCACACACGAACGATGATAATGTTTTCTAACAGATTATAAGGTAAGAATATTGACAGGATAGTACTATTCATGAAACATAATTATATAATATATATCTTTTATAATAATTAATACTATTATAATAACCATCCATAAAATATGGGATTGAAAAATGAATTGTATCGTTATGCGGAGACTGTAGGTTGTATGTACAAACAAGTAATACTTTCACTTCCCATTTGACAGAAAAAGGTGGATAATAGTTTTTCCATAATAATATTAACATTTAAGTATATTTAGTATTATAAAGTTATATATTTATGATAAATCCAATATATTTATAGGTGGTATAATAAATAATTAAATTGAAAGATGTTAGGTAAGAGAACTTCCTATTATTCGGGAGACCTCCATTAGATCCTTTATTAAGGATGCTAGGGATCAGATTTTGTGGTGGAAAATACCTACATAACACATAAAAGATGTTGATAATTTGAATGTTTAGTTATTGGTTTATCTATGTTTCTCAGTGCAGTGTAATGAAGTGATGGAAGGACTATCCTTTTATAAAGAGGGGAAAAGAAACACTTAAAATTATAAAAAAATTACAATATAACCAATACATTCTAAACAAATATGATTAAAAATTGACATAGATTAAAACATAATGTAGGATATTGTTTAAATATCCCCAACAAAAAATGTTTTTACAGGTATACACTGTGTTTTTAACCTTATATTTTGTTTTAACCCCTTAATTAACGTAATTGAATATTAATCACGTTAACAAACTTTCCACTCATAAAGGGTTATAATTTTACACATGATATGAAAATTTGTTCATAAATGTATAATAGTTTATATTTTAAACCATATATCATGCTCTCTATATTATCTTAATATTTTTATGATTTATATGTAGTTTAATAAAATATTAATTTCATAAAATACCATCAATGTCAATTATGAATGTATTCATTTAATTTGACTTAAACTAAATAAATTAAAATTTTAATTAGAATTTAATCCTTTAATACTATAATAATATGTCATATTCATCAATAAAATAAATTTAAAACTATAAATCATTAAAATTTTATTTCCTTTCATATTTATCAAATCATTATTATATTTTTTTAAATGAAGAACTAATTTTCCCACATTTAATAATAATGTACTATAATTATACAATTAAGAAAATTAGAAATAAATTTTCAACATGAAATTAATTTCATTATGATAAAAATATAAATTTAGATCCATTAAATAGTTTCTTTTGTTCATATATGGACACATAATAGATATTTCAAATTTCAAAATTGAGATTTTTTAACTTTCACTAATTTAAATAGTTTAATGGTTATTTTCTTGGAATAATGTCCATTAAGAATATATTTGGATAATTTGGTGATAATGGTAGAAATAAATTATCCAATAAAAATTAATATGAAATATTTTGACCTTTTCAATTTTTTAAAACTAGATTAACCTAATTTACCCTTTTGTGAGGTGATAAATTTTTCAACGATTTATGTTCATATAAACCAAAAATATAAAGAGACTATTAATAAAATTTTATCCTCCTAATTATAAATATAGAATAAATTTTTTCAAATTTAATTTCTATTAGTTTTAGATATTTCTTTTAATATAATAATATAAAATTCCATGAAAACTTCTTTTTATAAAAATATATTTTTAAGCATGAAACTAGATTTTTTCTTATCCCATTCATTAAAAAATATTATATGACTGACAAAACATTTGATTGAATATATAAGATATCAAATTTAGTGAAATAATTTACAAATATTTTCAAATTTAATTTATTGATATTAAAGAACATTGTGTGCATAAAAAACATTTTTTCAGAGAAACTCATCTTTTACTTGAAAATATTTTTTATTTTTATTTCTAATCAATGGATAATCAATAAATTTATTTTATTAGTGTGTCAAACAAATTAATTTCAAAATTTAGTTTCCATACTCATACAAACCAATTTTACATCTAGTTTATAATGATATTATATATTACCTTGAATATAGACTTAGGGATGTGTGCATTATAAGCTATTGAATAGATTTAATTTATTTATAAAGAAACATCCCATAAAATCTCAGGGTGTTATAATCAGAGTAATATATATTCAAAATATATGAATAAAAAAAACTAATTAGATGAAGGAAAAGAAGGTCTTGATTAACACTCATACTATGGAATGATGTTTCAACTACAAGGAACATTGGTATTATGCAAACCAACACCCTATGAAAAGCCTTATCTATGAAAACCATCAACACCAAACTCTAATGCCTATAGAGAAATGGAGGGAATATGCTATCAATACTACCAAGATATACCCTAACAATTATGTGGTGATAGGTACACATGTTATTCATTCAATAATAGAGAACATAAAATTTTATTTTGGTTATATATATTCTTTCATAGATAGAATGTTTAGTATAACTATTCAAACACCACCTCAGAAATTGTGGTAGAGTTATATATTAGAAAAAATAGAGAAATTGTTCATTTATAAGTATACAAATAATCCTTATCCAATTTTTATTAGATTAACTATAAAAAATATATTTTATTTATTCGTTTATAAGAGTTTGAAGCTATATTGTTCATGGATTGGCTGTCCTTATATGAATCCAACATTAAATTTATTGAGAGGGAGATCACAATTACCATTTGGATTCATCCATAGATTCCATACATGTTTAAGTAGAAAGATGAATCTTGTTTGGAATAGTTATCACATGTTTGGATATTATTTCCTTATGAGAAATAATATCTAGATCAAATTATTGAGACTAAGGAGAGAATAATTCTTGAAGACAATACAATTATAGAGAATTACACTACAATATTTCCTAAAGATTTTCTTGGACTTCTTCCAGAACGAGAGGTTGAGTTCTCAATAGAATATATACCTATCTCCAAAACCATATCCATTACTTCCTATTAAATGGTATTCACTTAGATAAAATAATTGAAGAATAATATACAAGATAATATGTATAACGATTTTATATTCTTGAGTGCTTCGCTACGGGGTACGATGGTCCTCTCCATTAAGAAGAATCATGAGTCAGTATTCCTAAACAATGATTATCATGAACTCAAAAAAATAAATATAAATGAAAAATATCATCTAAAATGGAAATATGATAATTTGATAAACTATATGTCCCCCAGTATTTCTCTAAGGTGGACCATCAGTTGGGATTTCACGAATTAATGGTCATGAAGGAAGATATTCTAAGGACTACCTTTCAAACAAGGTATTAACACTATTGGTTCATATTATTTTCATTAAAACTCACTAAAATTCCAAAAATATTTATGGAATTAATGAATAGAGTATTTTGATATTACCTTGAAATGTTCATGGTAGAATTATTATATGATATTATAATATACTCTAAATAAAAGGATGAGTAGGAAGAGTATTTAAATACTATGATAAAGTCTTCTAAAAAGATGAATATATATATATATATATATATATATAATGTATAACAAATGTGTGTATTTGATTGATTAAGTATCATTATTGGGGGATGTTGTCACCAGTAAAGAGATATATGTAGACCCATTTATAAAAAGGTCAATTGAGGAGTGGCCTAGAACACTATATGTAATGGAGATCAATAATTTCCATGGAATAGATCGACATTAACTTTGATTCATGATAAAACACTTATGATTTTAAAACCTTCTAAAAACATGAATTATAAGGGAGTAAATTATTTTTGGATAGATTAATGAAAATAAATCATCAATAAATTTTAAAATATGATTATTTTTTCACTAGAAATTACACTACCCAAAAGTGGGGAAATTTTTTTGTTACACAAAGATAATTCAAAGAATTTATGAGGTTATTTACTAATAAAAAATGGTAAAGTTATGTATTATTATTTATGGAAATATAATTTTCCTGACAATAATTACACAATGAATGATCTAGATGTGGTTTCAGTGATCTTTACATTGAAAACCTAGAAGCATTATCTCTATGGATGTAAGTGTAAAATATATATTGATCATAATACCCTCAAGTATACATTCACATAGAATGAAATTAATATGAGCCAATGAAGATAGTTATAGATGATCATGGACAATGAATTCCCAATCCACTACTATATTGTGAAGGTGAATAAAGTATCTTATTCTCTATGTAGAAGGAATCTAAAAACCTTATCAGTGATAAGAATTGGGAAGGATCCAATCTTCATAGACTTGAAAATAATGCACATGGTGATCATAAAGGGAGGATCATCATTATTCAATTATAAAAATATTTCTAAACCATAGCTTAAATATATGATAATGGATTCTCAATTATATTATGTAGAAATTAAAAAAATGGTTTAAGTTATAAAAAGGGGAATCCTCAGAGTTCAAAATTTATAAGGAAGGAATTGTAACAATTGGGCCACAATTATTTATACCATAAAATCCTATGATAAATAAGATATTGTAGAATAATGAAAAAAACCTGAAATTCTCTATATACCCAGGTAGAATGATGATATATCAATATCTCTAAGAAAACTATTGGTGAAAAAATATGAAGAAATAGATCATGGAATATAAATCAATTTTCCATACATGTTATTTGGTGACAGCTGAATGGAAAAGATAAAATGGGGTGATGAAACCATTACCAATACCAACATGGAAATATGAAAAATCACCTTGGACTTTTCACTAGTCTTCTAAAAACATCAATATTAGATAATGATATATGTTTTTTGGTGGATCATGTTACAAATACTACTCATTTAATTATAATTTGAGAGGAATTATCACTCAATTAACCTGTATGGATATATATTAGATAAGTGGATATGCTACATGGAACACCACTATCTATTGTATTTGAAAAAGAAATGAGATTTACCTCTATGTTCTAAAAAAGTCATTATCATCATATAAGCATGAAATTGAACTTCATTACAAATTATCACCCACACAATGATATCCAATCTGAGTGGACTATCCCGACACATGATGACTTATTGAGATCATAATCAATTTTCATTAAACATGGATGGGGTCAACATAGTCCTTTGGTAGAGTTCACATAAAATAATTGCATCCAATCAAGCATCCATGTGGTTCTTTATGAATCCATTTACTGGAAGAGATATAGAAGACCTGTATATTACGATGAAGTTAGCGAACAGACGTTTTAGGGTCCTAAAATGGTCAATGAAATTATATAAATAGTAAATATCATTCAGTGTAACATCAAGGATAATAAAATTTGATATAATATATATGCTAATAATCAAATATTAGAATTGGTTTTTGTGGTTGGAGATATGGTATTCCTTTACATATCCCAATGGAAGAGAGTTATTATATTTGGGAAGAGGGGAATATAATATCCCTGGTATATTAGACCCTTTGATATTCTTGATCACCTTAGATTTGTGGCTTATCTACTAGCACTCTCACAAAACATTTCCCAAGTAAATGTTGTATTCCATATTACCTCTTGGGGAAAAACATATCAGATCTCTTAAATGTAATGAATTCAGTGGTGGTTCAACTAAAGGATGATCAATCTTGTGAGGGTTAACCAGTGAAGATATGAACCATAAGGATAATGTTCTATGTTGTAAGAAATCTCACCATGTCAATGTACTATAGTGAAATATTAATTTTGAGGAGATAACATGTGAAATATAGAAATTCATGATATAGAAGCACCCACAGTTTCCTTCACCATAGTTTATAAAATAAAATATCGAGGGAAAAAGTTATTAAGGGGTTAGAATTTAATTACCTATAATTATATCAATGGAATTTCTTCAACTAAATACATAATGTTATAGAAATTTTTAATATAATATTATAAAACGCAAACATGAATCAGGGTAAACTAAAAACATTTTATTAGAATAATTTGAACATTACATTTAGAAAATAAATATTACTATAAGAATTAAAATCATTTTAATGGGACAAAAAATGGAAAATATGATAACAATAATAGAAAAATTTGAATCCTCTCGATCCCCCAGAACAATGGCACCCGAAAAAAACACCTTATAAATATAGAAAGAAATTTGAAATGGAATATGAATTTTGAAAATTAATATATATATATATATATGCACATAAACTTGATATGAAATTGAAGTTAATAAATAATGAATTAAATACAAGGTATTTATATGAAGGATGGAACAAATATGGCAATTGAAAATTTGACCAATGGAATGGAAATATAACCATTGGAATAGTATAATAGTTGTTGGAATCATAATATATAAATTAGGAGTAGTTAACTGAACATTATTATAGTACCCTAAACTATGAAGGTATAAACTAATATTTAGGTATCCTGTAAAATGAAATAATTATATAATTATATCAACATAAAATTAAATAAATGTCTTAAAAAGTATAAAAAAGTGTCCATATTTATGTAAAACATACTTGTTTTATTTACATTTTTATAACAAATATAATGATTTAAATGGACTATTAATTTCATAAAAACTTTTTATACATTAATATTATTTTTAATTATAATTATTAAATAATATTAACTGACTATAAGTAATTTTTCAATGGGCCTTAAAATTGATAATTATATTAAAATTGGAATTTTAAATATATATATGAGGATTTTATTTACAAATTAGATTTCTCATATTTTAAAATTATTTAAATACAATTTATTTCTCTTTTAGAATATGAAAATTGGAAAAATATTTGGGTGAATTTTTACATATTTTTATAAAATAGTTGAATTTAAGTTGAATAGTGAAATATGGTAAAATACTTTATTGAAAAATTTATGCAAAGTGAAAAAAAATTTGAATCATGGAAAATGTAATAACCAACTAGTTCAAATTCACATTCAACATTTAATTTATATAGTCAAAAAATCAAAAACTATTTATATTCTTGAGACAAAATAATAAACTAATGAATATAATATTCAAGAAAACCCCTCTCCAACCCTTATAAATACCACCCTCACCAACCATTCTCCTCATACCTTATATTCCATTTATATTGAAAAAATATCTACCCAATTATATTTCCAATCCCCTCCTATATGTATTTCTGTTTCTGGTTTCATCAAATGAACAATTATAAACTCATTAGTGAATTTTTCAAGGAGACAACATTCAAGAGGAAATATTCTAAAACCACTTCTTTTAGATTATTTTCTTGTTATACCTTATCCCCACCTACCTCATAAAAATAATAATAATATCTCAATTATATTATATATAAATTAAGGTTATAGATATAATATAATATATACCATACAAACTCTTCTATTATAATCTTATTCTAAAAATGAAATCCTTTCCCTTATTATGTCGGTTTACCGTCTCCATTGATGATGTGTTTTCGGTTTTAATTACAGCCCTGAAAAATGGTAATAATTTTTTTAATGATAATATATGATTATAATAATTGAATTATAACTTATTCCATATTCTATAATGAATATATATAATATTAAATAAAATGAAATTATTCCACTATTGTTGGTAAAACCACCGAAACAAACTAACTCTTTAGGGTTAACGTATTTTTATAAGAGATTCATCACTATTTCAGAACCTAAAAGAATATTTGTGACCATTTAAATATATATATAAGAACATTAATATAACTTCATCTCACTTTTGTATTTATATTCCCATTTTAAAATATCATCCATAATTATACACAATTGATCTGACCATGAACAACGAAAGGAACACCCTCATAAAAGAGAAATTTAACGTTACATATCATTTAAATTATTATAATAGAACATAATGAAATAATGATAAAAAAATATAGATATAATATATTCTCAATTATTTAATTAGTGATTTTAATTTTTTTTAACTAGGATATTAAATGCAAGAACAAAATGATTCTGGAATAGATGGTACGAGATCTCTCCAAACCACCCATTTTCTATAGCTTCTAACATTTCTCTATCAAAATAACTTTATATCTCTATAATTGGTGTTATTAATTGATTCAAAATTATGAATATATGTCTGTTAAAAATATACCTATATTATTTACCCTTCCATTTATGGGGTAATACATTATTAAAGTTCTTTTTTGAAATTTGTTCTTTAAAATCAATACCGATTAAGGGGAACTTTTCTATCCATTAATAATTTTTTGTAATTATTATTTAATGTCTTTATTAACATTTATAATATATTAAATAAAGGAATATTTTAGGTACAACCATTCTTGATTCTCAATAGTTTTTGAAGAAAATTCTCGGCTTATAATTTATCTAAAAGCTTTTAAACGATTCCCTGGAACACAGTTTTGAAATTTTATTTCTATACCAAACTCTACACCCTTTCTCATGATGTTCATTACTAATAAATGACATATTTTGAGATATATACAATTTCTCTAATATATAAACACCAAAAATATTTAGTGTCTTATTATCTTTGGAATATTTATGAAATAACATATGATTATAATATGAGGGAATTTTATAAAAATAGTTTCCTTTCATGGGTAATTATTATGTTTATTCATTATGGTTGATTTAATTTTGTTGAAAACATAAGAATATACTTGTTATGTTAGATGAATACAAATATTTCTCAAATACATTCTGTAATTTTCTTATCTCCCAAGATGTTATGTATGGGATTATGGAGTAAACCAAATCCAAAATGGTACTCCCTCCACCATGTGATGATTTTTTTGAGGTTGGACATGATTTATTCATATGTCATGATTTATATTTATTCCACTTTACCGTGTTTCCATGATATTTTGATTCCATTTTCTTTATGTTATTCTCTCATTTGATTATTCATCCACCTTCTATATTATGATTTCATGTTATTATTCGTTATCTTTTCTACTACCTTACTGAAAATTTTAGATCACCCATTTGTCTATATATTCCCTATGTTATCCTATACAGTTTTAGGATTTCAATGTGATTGAGGCACTGATTATATATATAAAAAAAGGCATTTTATTTTAGTTTCATTTTGTTGTTTTATATATTTAGTCTTCTAAATAAACTAGGCCTTTTGATCTTTGGTTTGTATTTATTTAATATTTATGTTAAAAGGAATGTAATAATATGTAGAAGAGGTCATGGTCACTATACGATCCATTAATTAATTCTAAAAAATAATTTATATTCATTATTATAATAAAGAATTGGAAATAAAACAAAAAAATAAAAATAAAAATCCCTACCTCAATAATAGATTAATTAGTGAAGAATAATTAATCCAACATTAATGATTTTGAATAATCCATTGTTCTTGATGTCGATCCCTTAATTCCACACATTCGATTGTCATCGGTCAATAATCCCATGATCACTCTCTAATATGTTCTCCACATGATATCTCATTATTCTCCCAATATTATTTTGTTGTGCATTGAAACTTATGAAAATTTCTATATAGGAGTCTTTTTAGAAGATGTCGTTTGGGTTAGAAAATAAATTACTATTAAATTAATTAATTAATTCAATCCATTTAATTCTCCCATGAATGCACCCTATAGAAATGGATGACACTATTACAACTTATTTCAAGCCTAGGGAAAAAATCATGTTTCATATTAAATTGTGGTCTCAATTTTTATATCGAAGAATCTTTTTGGGAGTTATTATATTAATTTATATATATTGTGGGTTTGTGACATATTATATTTATTATTTTAATCATATTAATACAAAGGATCTATAAGGACCAACATTTCATGTATAAAGTATTTGTTAAAATAATAATATTATTCTTTAAAATATTTCAAATTGTAAAACATCCATGAATGAGTCCATAAATTATCCCCACCATCAGTTATTTTCACCCAAAAAAGATAAACCTTATCAAATAGGTGATAGGACTGAACTTGTATCTGGTTATATCCTTCTCATGTTCTATTATGACGATCCACATGATACCAAAAATCAAACACCAAGGGAATCTCTCAAAAAATAAATATTTTCTCCCAATAATCCACATTGGACAAAGTGTACTTAGATAATATAGCTCCATACTCATTTTATAACTCACCCCAGCCAATAATGAGTGATGAATCATGCCTATATATCCTCAACTAGGACAAATGGAAGAATTCATGCACTTAGTCTGACTGTGGTGGTAAGTCTAAACATTATTCCACCTTCAAAACTCTACCCAATATCAGTAATGTGCCAGTGAATGTCTATGATAATATTAAACCCAAAAAAATATATGCAGTGCCAACCAAGGCGAGACATTCACGAACACCTGATTTCCCTCTCCAAACATCAAATGACATAGTTTCTAGTTTGTATATGATTTTTTGTGGATCTATATTATCCAAATCATATCTTGGATGATCTTCACCTTCTTTTCCCTTTATTTTATGTAGTCTGGGCCCATAAGAGTTGTCTCTAATTTCATCATCTAGCATAATAGTGACCTGAAAGGTTTTTCATATAAGGACTAAAATTGTTCCATTTCAATAGTGGAATTATGAATATTGTAAAAAACCTACACAAAGGGTATATGGTCCTCCCATAATAAAAATACAATATAAAATCCCATAATATATATTCTTGGACATTAATGGTCTTCTCAATCAAATTGACAGTCTGGGGGTACAACGTCATGCTCATCTTCCACTGAGAACCAAAATCCTCTTGCAATTTTCTCCAAAAAATGGGACATGAAGAGAGAATCAAGGTCTAAAATAATCATCATGGGAAATTCATGAAGCAAGGCTATCCCTTTAACAAACAAGAATCTTAATCTCTCTATGAAACTTTAATATTAGGTTTAAAGGATGTGGGAAAACATGTTAAGTCAATCTTTGATCACCTAGATAGAGATGTGACCTCTACTTGTTCATGGATGCCCCTTTACCAAATACATATAGATACCATCAAACTTCCACTTTGGTATAGCTTTGTGTAAGAACCCGGATTTTCATTTAGGGATGTTTTCCTTTTTTCTGGGGTTTTTAAGAAAAATGATTTTTTTGGAAATTTTCAAAGTACATGCCTTGTACTTTCTAAGCACACGCCGTGTACTCTGATCTGGCTCAAAGTCGTGTGCTGCCCATGCCCGGGCCACACACACGGTGTGCAGGGGTGACGTGGAGGCCGATTTTGGAAGAGTACGGAAGGAACCCAGTACACACCGTGTACTCTAAAAGTACACGTCGTGTACTTTATTTTTTTCATTAAACGGACCGGGGTCACACCTAAGCCCCATTTTCATCCTCCTCTCCAGTTTTTGTCCGTCTGAAGTGACTGGTACGGCCAAATCGTCCCCAATCTCGCACCTCGCCGTCCGTTCTCCGATTCAAGCACGATCAATTGCGTTGGAAGAACAGTGGTGAGTTCTTCCCTCTGCTTGAGTCTTGTTTCTTGATTCCTCCAGGTTTCCAAGTTATCGTAGGTTGAGCATTTTGTGCGTTTTCTCAGATCCACGTCGTTCCAAGGGGAATCTGTCATCGTGGTTCACATATATCGATCTCATAGGATCGAGGTAGGTGGTTTGTGCCTTTCCGTAGGAAGTTGATGAATATTATGTGCAAATTCCACCAATTCCCTTGAACGGGGTATTGCGTGTTTCCTGTTTTGCCCCTGCTGTTTGCCTGATTTTTCTTGTTTGCTTTAGTAGAGGTTATTTCTTGTGAGTAGAGTAATTTATTTGTGCTCAGGTTGCTTTTCCATGCTTGTTTTGCCTGTTCGGCATTTTTTCAGTTTCCATGCCTAGTTTTAGGATAGTGTAACTGTTGTTTTATTATTTCTGTTGAGCTGTAGAATGATATACAATTAGTTCTTGAGGTTTACTTGGATGATACACGTGCACAGAGCATGCTTAGTTTCACTCAGGACTGTGAGAACCTAGAGTAGTAGACAAAAGGAATAATTGACAGAAGGGCTTCTCGAGAGTGTCTTTTAATTACGATACAAGACCACAGGGGGAATTGATGTTCAATTCTTCCTCATAGAGTATTTAGTTCCTCGACATGGGCCACAGGGGGAATAGACATTGAGTTCTTACCTAGAGAGCCTTTAGCACGATATGAGACTATAGGGGGAATTGACGGTGAGTGCTTCCCCAGAGAGTCTGCTTATTTACGTAACTGAACTAGAAGGGTGAGACTGTGTGTGCCTTCCAGAGGGTTTCTAGTATTAGAGGCTGAACCATAGGGGTTAGGCTGTGAGAGCTACCCAGAGGGTTACCTGTTTTCTTCTTGTTGCTGGCTGCTTACTTGTGTACTCTACTTGTTAGAACTATGGATTGTGGCTGTTTGTGTTATCCTGTTTACTGTTTCTTGTTATATTACTATCATGTATTCATTGACTGTTAGGCACAAATATTTGGGTGATTTCCTACTGGGATTGCATCTCACACCCTGTTTAGGACATGATTTTGGGCCCAAGCAGACTATGTTGTTGCAGGTATAGATAAGTGAAAGCGCCCTTCTACTTCATGATCTTGATTGCGCTGGAGCTGGAGAGCATAGGACCGAGCCGGGGCTCGCGATGTTGAGGATTTTATTTTTTTTCTTTTTCACTTGTTTTCAGTTTTATTCTAGCACGTTGTTGTGTTTCCTTCTTTCCATAGATACTTGTACCTGCTGCATCATTATCATCATTGCTATATATATTTATTTCTTCCGCTGTTTGGTTTCTGTTTTTATGCATGTTGTTACTGTTTCTGCTGTTGACTGTTTTTTTTTTCCACTGTATACCTTACCAAATGAGGGCATACTTTCCCCACCGACTCACCAAGGCCCTCGCTGCTAGTCGGCAGCCTCTAGCATTCGGGGAAACGTGCTTGAGGTCATGTGGCGAACCGGGTACGGGGCACTAGTGGAGGGGCTCCAGATTCAGGTTGTTACAAAGTGGTATCAAATGAGTTCTTTTCTATTTATTTACTATTTGGAGACTTTAGCTAGGGATAGGATGGATTTGGTACTTGGAATTAATCTGTGATCGGGAGTAGCTAACTCGTGTAAAGAGAAAGGCCATACTAACTCGTTAATTTCAGTTTGCTGGTTTTGAGTTTTATGGTTGATATGTTTTCACCTAGAGTGATTTGCATGACTTGTGCAGTTATTGTTTTGATATTTTGGTTCTATTTCTGTCACAACCCGACAAGATTAGGGTATTCCATCTCATGCATCATATAGGCACTTATATAATCACATTCCATGCATTCTTTCCATGCCATCTAGGGTGCATCAGTGATTGCATGCTGTTGTGATAGATTTCGTGTAGATTATGCATGCTGCTGTGATAGATGCTTGATAGAATATATGATGTTATGTTAGAGAGATGTTTGTTTTTTCTATTGTATGTGACTATGGGAGATTCCAAGCATTGATTCACGGGGAGTATGGGCCCCCATGAATCGGAATTTGGCACCTCTTGGCCTTGTTTTTAGTGTTTCTAGGGTTCTATGCAGTTTTTGAGCTACTGGCCAAAAAAACCCAGAATACAAGGCCTGTACTTTTTGGATACACACCGTGTAGTTTTCAGGCCGTGTCACTAACTGTGTGAGCAGAACATGGTGTTGTGACAGTAACTTTAGGAACACGCCGTGTATGGTAGGTACACGACGTGTAGTAATGAGCCGTGTACCCGACCGTGTCACTAACAACACGGGTCGGGGAAGCTCGGGAAGAACACACTGTGTCCAGAAGGAACATGCCATGTAGTCTTGTCCAGGTACCTAGCCGTGTCATGAACAACACAGGTCGGCGTCACCATCTTTTCCATACACCGTGTTTGTTCGGAACATGCCGTGTAGTCTTGTCGAGGTACCCGACCGTGTCACGAACAACACGGGACGAGGTCACCTTGCCTATGCACACCGTGGTTGTTCAGAGCACGCAGTGTAAGGTCCATCCATGTAGACGGCTGTGTGTTTCACAAACACGGGCCACCGAAGCCTTGTCTAGTACATGCCGTGTGTGTTGAGAACACGCTGTGTAGTCTCGGGTTAAGTCGGACCATGTGGGTTAGCCGTGTAAGGAAACTCGGGCAGGGGAACAGTTTTCAAGTACACGCCATGTGTCGGTGCAACACGCCATGTAGTTTGAAGTGTACACGACTTGTAGGGCAGGAGTACACGCCCATGTCAGTGGGTTAAGAAGACACACTGTGTAGTTTTATACACACCGTGTAGTCTTGTTTTTCAAACTTGTGTGTTTTTCTTCCCCTGTTTCCGTTTTGTACTCTTGTGTTCTATGTCCTTATTTTCCTGACCTAAGGTGTGCTTTTGATCTTTCAGAGCTATGCCTCTGAGACGTCCTCCGGTCGTACATATGTCATCGGGCAGTGATGAGACGCCCGATAGGGCTTATTAGGGACTTCCTGTCGATCCTCCAGTCGGACCAGCCTTGGCACCGGCTGTTATACCAGTTGCAGGTGAAGATGCGCAGTTCAGGGAAGGTTTCATGAGGATGATGCAGGCCTTCCAGGGAGATATGCCTCCTTCCTTGTCTATGGAATATTTGACGTGGGGTTTTCAGCAGCACCATCCTCCCATGTTCTCGGGGGAAGGAGGACCTCAGGCTGCAGAGTCATGGATGGAAGCCATGCTGACTATCTTCGAGAATCTGGAGACGCCTCCAGAGAGGCAGGTTAATCTCACCACCTACATGCTCTGAGACTCCTCCAAGAGGTGGTGGGACATGATCTCGCAGGCAGGTCAGCAGTAGGCTATGGTTTGGGAGGAGTTCCAATGCGTGGTCTATGACTACTTCTACCTGGAGACCCTGAGGGCCCACCGAGCCTGGGAGTTCATGAGCTTAGAGCATGGTACTCTTTCTGTCATGGATTATTCTACTCGTTTCACCAAGCTGCAACACTTCACACCCCTCCGGGATGGGAGTGGGGTGTTCTTAGCAAGGAAGTTCAAGGATGGTCTCAGGCGGGAGATCCGCTCACAGGTGAACATCATCGAGCTGACTTCCATTACTTCCATCGTCAACCAGGTACTGATTGCAGAGCGCAATCTGAGAGAATCTGGAGCTTCGAGCCAGGGAGGTTATGCTTCTAGAGCTAGTCTTCATCTAGATGATAGCAAGAAGCGCCATAGAGAGCCTACACGCGGTGATCCAAGGAAGCGAGATGCATCATCAGGCAGCCAGGTGACATGCTACCAGTGTGGCCGGTCAGGGCACATGAGGCCACAGTGCCATAGGGACCCCATGGAGTGCCGATCTTGCTGAAAGATGGGTCACCTTCAGCATTTCTGCCAGGTCTTCTCACTAGCATCTGGTGACCGGGGTTCTTCCATGACTCCTCGTTCAGGAGCATCACCACCAGTTTCTCACCAGTCGGGGAACTGGAGTTCTTTCGGGCATTCGGGCTGAGGTGAAGGTGGAGGTCATGGTGGTCAACCACCAGTTCCTCAGCACCAACAGGGAGGTTCAGCTCAGATTGGTCAGCCAGGGGCGCAGGGTCGCGGTACATGCCAGTCTTTCGCCGTGGAGTAGACTTATCAAGATCAGGATCCTGACCCTTCTACTATTCGAGGTACGATTTCAGTAGCCTCAGTATTATCTTTAGCCCTTTTCGATACTGTTTCTACATATAGAATTATATCTATTGCTGTTGTGTAGATCCTTGGAATCCATGTCTTTTCTTCTTCTGACTCATTGACACTAGACACACCTTTGGGGACGAGGACATCTAGTGTACGCCAGTGTAGAGAGTGCCCTCTCGAGGTTGCAGGTTGTCGTTTATTATGGGATCTCTATGTCCTAGAGATGACGAGCTATGATGTCATCCTTGGCATGGATTGGTTGATACCCTTTCAGGAAGTCATCGACTGCTATCGCGACAGAGTGAGTTTCATTTCACCAGAGGGCGAGTCTTTTCTTCATAAGGGCAAGTGGGACATTCGGGCGAGTTGGGCAGGACTCGAGCATCTTGGGCTAGGAGGGGTGATAACCCAGATTGCTAGTCTTTATCTGGATGATTAGGGGACTCCACATTTGAATTTTCCTCCAGTGGTGGATCACTTCAGGTACGTCTTTACAGAGGAATTTTCAGGTTTTCCTCCAGAGTGTGAGGTAGAATTCTCTATTGATCTCATTCCAGGAGCGGCACCGGTGTCCATTCCTCCCTATAGAATGGCCACACCTGAGTTTCAGGAGCTCAAGAAATAGTTTGAGGAGCTACAAGCTAAGGGTTTCATCCAACCCAATACTTCTTCTTGGGGTTCGCCTGTCTAGTTTGCAAAGAAGGCAGACGATACCCTTCGGCTTTGTGTGGATTATCAGAAGCTGAACTAGTTGACGGACAAGAACCGATATCCTTTGCCGAGAATTGACGACCTTTTCGATCAGCTTCGATGAGCCTGGGTGTTCTCGAAGATCGACTTGAGGTTCGGTTATCATCGGTTGCATGTTAGACCATCAGATATACCTCTGACAGCCTTCAGGAGCAGGTATGGTCTATATGAGTATACAGTCATGCCATTCGGTCTCACGAACGCGCCTGCAGTTTTCATCGAACTGATGAACCGAGTGTTCCAACATTACTTGGACTCCTTTGTCGTGGTCTTCTTGGACGATATCTTGGTGTACTCTCACACTCGACACGACCATGCCACACATCTTGAGATCGTTCTGAGTACACTGAGATAGTATCGGATTTATGATAAACTCTCAAAGTTTCACTTCTAGATGGATCATATTCACTTATTGGGTCATGTCATCTCAGAGGAAGGAGTATTAGTGGACCCAGATAAAGTGAGAGCTGTAGTTTCCTGGGAGCAGCCAAAGAACTTCTTTGAGGTATAGAGTTTCCTAGGGATGGCTGGATAATACAGACGCTTAATTCCGTACTTTTCTCATCTTGCAGCACCTTTGACAGGTCTGACCAAGAAGGGGAGAAGTTCTTATGGTCAGATTCTTGTGAGTCAGCCTTTCAGGAGCTGAAAGGGAGGTTGACATCAGCACCGATACTGGTCTTGCCAGAGCCAGGCAAGAACTACACTGTTTACTGTGATGCTTCAGGTATCGAGTTGGGAGCTGTGCTTATGCAGGGGGATGAAGTCGTTGCGTACGGGTTTCGGTAGTTGATGCCACATGAGAGGAACTACCCTATGCACGATCTAGAGTTGGCAGCTATTGTTCATGCCTTACCCTGTTGGAGACACTATCTACTGGGAGAGCACTTTGTGGTCCTCACTGACCACAAGTGTCTCAAGTATATTTTCACTCAGTGGGATCTGAACCTGAGACAGCACAGGTGGGTCGAGTACCTACAGTCTTTTAATTTCGATCTTGCCTATATGCCGAGGAAAGGCAACACAGTGGCAGATGCGTTGACTAGGAGAACACTGATTCAAGCAGTTCAGGAGGCCAGCAGTGATTGGCAGTTAATGGCTCTATTCTCTAATATGCATCTAGAGGTGCACGACAGACAGGGATAGACCTTTCTATATTCTGTAGCTGTTACCTCTACACTTCATGATCGGGTACAGATGAGGCAGCTATTAGACTCTGAAGGCTTAGTCCTGCGGGAGAGTGTGTTAGGAGAGGACCCTTTTACCAGATGGGCAGTGGGCGAGGATGATATCTTGTGTTTCTAGGGACGTGTATGGGTGCCAGCAGACATACACGAGGAGCTGATGTGGGATTTTCACTCCTCAGTTTGGGCAGTTCATCCTGGAATCACCAAGATGTATCGGGATTTTTATCACCAGTACTGGTGGCCAGGTATGAAGAAGGATGTTGCTGGTTTCGTCATGAGATGTTCTACTTGTCAGTAGGTGAAGGCAGAGCATCAACGACTAGCAGGGCTTTTACAGCAGTTACCCATTCTGGAGTGTAAGTGGAACGATGTCACGATGGACTTCGTGACTGGGTTGCTGAGGTCGCCTCGAGGGAACGATGTTGTTTGGGTTGTCGTCGATAGTCTTACGGATGTTGTTCACTTCTTTCCGATTAAGGAGACCTTCAGTGTTGATGATCTGGGACGACTTTACATCTGAGAGATCGTTTTCCTACATGGAGTTCCACACTCCATTATTTCAGACATCGATGCGCGCTTTACCTCTCAGTTCTGGTAGGGACTTCAAAAGGCCTTGGGTACACAGGTACTTTTGAGTACAGCATACCATCCCCAGACTGATGGCCAGTCCGAGCGCACGATCTAGGTGATTGAGGATATTCTCCGATCTTGCATCCAAGACTTTGGCGGTTCTTGGGAGAAGCATATTCCTCTGGTGGTTTTTGACTACAACAATAGTTTCCAGACGACCATTCAGAAGGCACCATACGAGGATTTTTATAGTAGGCCATGCCGATCACCCTTTGGCTGGCTGGAGGAAGGAGAGGCATCTATGCTAGGACCTCGTCTCGTTCAGGAGACTTCAGAGCAGATAGAGCTGATTCGGAAGCGGATGGCTACGGCACAGTCTCGGCAGAAGTCTTATGCTGATCAGTGGAGACAACCTCTGGATTTTGAGGTCGGGGATTAGGTTTTCCTGCGCGTCACACCGAGGTTGGGACACAAGAGGATTTAGAGACAGGGTAAGATTTCACTGTGGTACGTCAGACCATTTGAGGTCGTGGAGAGTGTGGGACCAGTCGCCTATCGGTTGCAGCTACCTTAGAGGTATCGGGCCATGCACGAAGTCTTCCATGTCTCTTATCTCCAACATTACTTTTCAGACCCGTCTCATGCCTTTCAGCCTGAGGAAGTCGAGCTGGAAGCGAATGCATCATTCGAGGAGCATCCAATCCGGATTATCGATCGCAGTACGAATGTTCTCTATGGGCGTTCTGTTCCTCTGGTACGAGTGCTATGGCAGCACGAGCGAGTACAAGACGAGACCTGGGAGAGGGAGGCCGATGTACGATCGTAGAGGCCGGAACTGTTCGGGGATTCTTCTTCTACACCCCATTAAGGAAATTCGGGGATGAATTTCTTAAAGGGGGGAAGTTTGTAAGAACACTGATTTTTGTTCAGGTATTTTTTTCCTTTTTTTTGGGGTTTTTAAGAAAAACGAATTTTCTGGAAATTTTTAAAGTACTCGCCGTGTACTTTCTGAGTACACACCGCGTACTCTGATCCGGCTCGAAGCCGTGTGCTGGCCGTGCCCGGGCCACACACACGGTGTGTAGGGGTGACGTGGAGGCCGATTTTGGCGGAGTACGGAAGGAACCCAGTACACGCCATCTACTCTAAAAGTACACACCGTGTACTTTTTTTCATTAAATAGATCGGGGTCGCACATAAATACTGTTTTCATCTTCTTCTCCAGTTTCCGTCCATCCGAAGCGACTCGTATGTCCGAATCATCCCCGAGATCCCGCCTTGCAGTCTGTTCTCCGATTCGAGCACGGTCGATTGTGTTGGAAGTGCAGTGGTGAGTTGTTCCTTCTGCTTGAGTCTTGTTTCTTGATTCCTCCTGGTTTCCAAGTTATCGTAAGTTGAGAGTTTTGTGCATTTTCTCATATCTACATCATTCCATGGGGAATCTGTTGTCGTGGTTCACATATATAGATCTCCTAGGATCGAGGTAGGTGGTTTGTGCCTTTCCGTAGTAATTTGATGAATATTATGTGCAAATTACACCAATTACCTTGAACGAGGTATTGCGTGTTTCCTATTTTTCCCCTGCTGTTTTCCTTCTTTTGCTTGTTTTCTTTATTAGAGGTTATTTCTTCTGAGTAGAGTAATTTATTTGTGCTCAGGATGCTTTTCCATGCTTGTTTTTCCTGTTAGGGTTTTTTCCAGTTGCCATGCCTAGTTGTAGGATAGTGGAACTATTGTTTTATTATTGTTGTTGAGCCATAGAATGATAGCCAAGTAGTTCTTGAGGTTTACTTGGATGATACACGTGTGATGAGCATGCTTAGTTTCACTCATGACTCTCAGAACATAGTGTAGTAGACCAAAAGGTGAATTGATGGAAGGGCTTCTCCATAGTGTCTTTTAATTACGATACGAGACCACATGGGGAATTGACCTTGAGTTCTTCCTCAGATAGTCCGCAGTTCCTTTATGTGGTCCACTAGGGGAATAGACATTGAGTTCTTCCCCAGAGATCCTTTAGCACGATACGAGACTATAGGGGGAATTGATGGTGAGTGCTTCCCCGGAGAGTGTGCTTATTTACGTAAATGAACCAAAGGGGTGAGACTGTGTGTGCTTCCCAAAGGGTTGCTACTATTAGAGGTTGAACCATAGGGGTTAGGCTGTGAGAGATACCCATAGGGTTACCTGTTTTCTTCTTGTTGCTGGCTTCTTACTTGTGTACTCTACTTTTTAGAACGGTGGACTGTGGCTATTTGTGTTATCCTGTTTACAACTTCTTGTAAGATTACTGTCATGTATTCATTGACTGTTAGGCACAAATATTTGGGTGATTTCCTACTGGGATTGTAGCTCACACCCTGTTTGGGCCTTGCTTTTGGGCCCAAGCAGACTATGTTGTTGTAGGTATAGATAAGGGAAAGCTCCCTTCTACTTCATGATCTTGATTGTGATGGAGCTGGAGAGCATGGGACCGATCCAGGGCTCACGATGCTGAGGAGTTTATTTTGTTTTTCTTTTGCACTTGTTTTTCAGTTGTATTCCATCACATTTTTGTGTTTGCTACTTTCCATAGATACTTGTACCTGCTGCATCATTATCATCATTGCTATATATATTTATTGCTTCCGCTGTTTGGTTTCTGTTGTTATGCATGTTGTTACTATTTCTGCTGTTGACTGTTGTTTTTTTTTCACTATATACCTTACCAAATGAGGTCATAGTTTCCCCACCGAATCACCAAGGCCCCCGCTACTAGTCGGTAGCCTCTGGCATTCGGGGAAATGCGCTTAAGGTCATGTGGCGAACCGGGTACGGGGCACCAGTGGAGGGGCTCTTGATTCGGGTTGTTACACTTTGTGTATCCACATTCACTATTGGTGGAGAGTCATTGAACTTCTCAATAGGTGAAAGTACCTCTCACTGTCCACCCAGAGAGAACACCACATGATTTTTTTGTACAGATGCACCAACACCTATCAAGTCATAACAACAACCTTACTATGAAATTCTAGATGACTGTCTTCATGGAAACATCCTCCATTAGTTAGAATGTACCCTGATAAAATAGAATATATGAGGATATATCTTAATAAATACATAGAAATCTCAACCCCTTATTATATGATACATGTACAGTTTTTTTCACTACAAAAAAGGCCTACATGTATAGAGTTCACAAGAAATCTATCAAAGTCTAGGTGAATAGACACGTTGTTCCTAACACAATCATTAGGTTCTATATCCTTGTATCCATACCTAATACACATTAACATTGTTTACTTAGTTCCAAAACTAATTCTCACATTTATACTATCACCTTTAACTAGTAATAACACAATAACCTAGGATACCACTCTATGACATACATAACCACTAAGGCCTCTCTAAATAGTAAAAATCAGAGATTATCACCCTAGGAACACCTCTAATTGAACTGGGTCTAGAGACTAGTTCCAAGTAGGAATATCAAACACAAGGGAGGACTTATCTTGAATTACATACACACATGCACACACATCTCCTCATCTACAATGGAATGAAGAAAATTAAGAAAAATGGTAGAAACTTAATGTATGTGTAGGGTCCTAAAAACATCACAAAGGGATGAAAATACTCCCACAAATAATTTGCAAAATACAAAAAAACATTCCTAAAAGTTTGGTGAAGAGAATGGTCTCAAATTGAGATACAAACATGGAAGAAACTTGAAGGAATTAAATTTCTCAAGGATTTTTAAATGACCTACATACAATCACTGGGAAGTGTTCACAGACCGTGTACACCGAGAACCACCAATACACAAAACGACCTATAAGGCGCTAGGCTACAGAGCGATGGCCAGCAAACCCACGCACCAGCGAACTATATTGCTAAGGAAATAAGGCACGTGAAGGTCTTCCACGTACTAAATCGTGAACTTGGAAGTTTGAAGACGAATAAAACTAGTATGGTTCCACAAACCATGACCCACAAACCACATCCTCCACAAACCCCAATTGACCTAGTCTTCGGTGGGACAAGAAATCTCTTCATGGACTTCCACAAATGATGCTTCATGCCCATAAGATACAATTGCCCCAATTCTCTATAAAAGGAGCACTGAAAGAATTGATGGGATAGGGAATAAAATAGCACCAAGGGGTCCCTAAAATATTTGAAGTAAGAATTCGAATAAGATTCTGGATTCAGTCTCGAATCGTCAGTGAAGCCTGAATTACAAACCATTTTTCCTCAGGTTTAACTAGCCGTGAACCATAAAATGAAAGACCTTAATAATAATGGTAGAATCACAAAACTAATGAGTTAAATCAAGAACCACATATTCCTCACAGATAAACTCCACATGAATGATAGTCCCCAGGACCCTCCTTCGATATGGTGTCCCGCATAGTGTATCACTATGAAAATTTATTCTGTTTCCACATACCGCATCAGTACACTGATGGAACCTGAAGGGGCGTGATAGACCACGTTTGGAATCATGTATCACTATGGTGTGTATTGGTCCATTCCCAATCCTGTGTAATTTTTCAATATGTGGAAAACCCCTCTTCCCACAAACCACTATGATATTCGGAGCTTCATCCATTCCACATAAACAAATAGTACGCGAAATGGGAAATTTTTGGGTATTCTTTCCTCTAACTCCAATCTCACCCCTCTATTACCATCTTGTCCTCCATAACCCCTCTACAAACTAGCCCCCAAATACAGGCCAAAACCTCTTCTAGATCTACCCGACCTGTATGATCAGATCACCAAGTGCATCACCATTACCTTTTGAGTCTACATACCCGTGGTAAGTGGAGTCCCAAATTCTCTCCCCACAACGGTTCAGACTAAAGGAATGTCTATATGTCTAAATTCCGATGGAAAACCAGAGTATAACCTTGGGATGCTAACATGAACCTCTCCATTCCGTAGTATCGAATCCATGTATGCCTATGACGATCTTGGACTCTCTTATAGATTAAGTCCTCATTACCCCCATAGTATGGAATCCATGTATGCCTATGACGATGCTGCAGACCCGGGGTATCCCATGGACACAATATTTTTGAATGAACCATATATTCAAAAATATATTAACATGACTTAAATCTATAAGAGAGTCCAGGAATTGGCAATTATCCCCCCCCCCAAATGGGTGTGGTGAGCCCGTCTTCCCATCCTCTCAACCAATGGAGTCCTTAAGTGTCGTTGGCCAAATAATCATCCAACATGCATATTCCGTTGGAAAGCAGGTCCATGAATCATGGATACCAGGGATGTTTAGTGTTTTTGGATCAATGAATAATCCTATTGGACACCATCCGAAAAAGTAGTATATTGAGAGGACTGATTGCACAAATACATGACCCCATAAAATCACCCATGGGGACCATTTGAATGTGGAAACTCCTTCACAATACTGAAGGGGTGAACTACCCAATCCATGCAGGATTAATACAATCCTAAATTAATGGATAATGACAAAAATCTGGTCAAAACAAAAAAATTTGTGAAGTTGACATGAGACTGTCTCGACAATAAGAGATGCATGAGGATCGTCGTCAAACCATTTGGTCATCACCCCAAACATTCCACCTCAGGTCAAAACAAAAATGGTGAACCCAATGTGAATCCTTAACCAAGTTGGAGGTCTTACCCCACTCAAGCCCCTTCACATCATGAAGGGGGGGGGGGAAAGCTGAATCACAAAATATTCATATTTTTAAGAGAATTCTAATTTAATTGGGTTTTGTGGTTTGTATGTCATATATTTATATTACAGGTTCCTGCATAGAAACCTTCGATCCAAATGAAATCTCAAAAACCAATGTAGATATATGCATCAGCGATCTTGCAGGCGGTCAGGGCCCCGATGAAGAGCATGACCCCCTCGCCTACCCAGTGCCTTCAACACTGGGTATCCAACATGTTGACCAATGAATACCACTAAAATGGCACTCTCTCTACAGTGGAGGCCATGATACAAGACCTCTACTTTGGGAAGGCTTTCTAGTATCCTTCCTAGTAGCAGATATGGCCCCAACACAAGGCGGGCCCAGTGGTCGTCTCGGACTATTTCGGGAGCCTGTCCCCGAAACGTGAAAATGACAACATCATTTATCTTAAGGATGAGGATGAAGTCAATGATAACAAATTCATCTCAACTGTACAAGAGACCTACTCATGGGCCCCTTACAGAGAGAGTCACCTCCGAAATTGGGCAACCTGGTATCCTTATTCTTGAGAAGACCTTATGCACAGGAACCTATGATTGTCCATATAACCTAGGCCCCTTTGGATATCATCCAAGGGTGGAAAATATATAATCAATAAAATGCTATCTCTCTGGTTCCCAAGGAGAAACTCTACTATACAAACATGGGGGAATTAAACGGGCAAACATACAACTCTACCCCCTCCCCTCAATCCCACCACAAAAATAGTGTGGAATAATACGAGCATGTATGCATTATCTCATGTGATTTCCAGTCCTGCCGCATAGACAGAGTAATAAATTACAGGCCGATGTAGATATTTTTTGGTGCACATGAATCCTGTCATCCAAATTTGGTGGCATCTAGCAATATGCAGGCACAACTACCATCTGATTCATATCAATTCGGTCAACCAAATAAGATGGAAACTAGCTATATATAAGCACAAATAACTACTGATTCCTATCAATCCCATCAACCAAATAGGATGACAACCAGCTATATGCAGGCACAAATACCAGCTGATGCATATCAATTCCATCATCCAAATAGGACAGAATCTAGCTATATACGGGAACAAATACCTACTGATGTATATCAATACGGTCAATCAAATAGGATGAAATATAGCTATATGCAGGCACAAATTCCTATTGATGCATATCAATCCTTTTAGCCAAATAAGATGGAAACCAACTACATGTAGGGACAAATACCTATTGATGCATATTAGGCCCGTCATCCAAATAGGATAGAATGAAAATATGAGCAGAGTCAAATTCCTACAGATGCATGAAAATACAATGAGAAAAATACATCAGCAAGAGAGAAAATGAAAATCCACGATCATGAATTTTAATCCCACCATTCAAATATGGTGCAAAACAGATAAGAAAACTGGCGAAAGACTCATTCCACTATCCTGGCACAAGGGAACTACCAGTATCTACTTGAAACCCATGGGGGACCAATGTAGGCACAAACTCTTTCCCCAAAATTTGAATGGGATTTCATATCCGTTCCATCCAAAGATGTATCTAAGCATATCTGTGCAATTATGGAAGATCAGATGTTGATTCTAGACCATACCCTCCAAACATTCCAAGATATAATTGCATTGGCAGAAAAGGTGAGAAACCAGGCCCATGACCAGGTTTCCTCGAATGGAATGACTTTCTCAAAAATGGGTTAGTCACTCTAGAGTAGTTATGCATCCCTGGTCTAGTCTAGGAGGGCTGACAATATTATCTCGCGATATACGAACAACCAGATTTTGATCAAATACTCATTCCAACTGGTGGACGCCAGTCCAACATGGTGGATGCTCCAGGAAAGGCATATATCCCTATCAGAACTCAATATTCCTGTCAGCATCATGGGACCCAACAATACAGGGACCAGTATATGAAGTTTGATACCAATAGAAGGCAGCCCCAGTTACCCGTAAGAGGGTGTCCAAAAATAAAATGCACCAGAGGGAACCATAAAATGAAGATCACCTACATTATCCTTATCTAATAGAGGATGGGGTTCTTGATTCCCTCAAGAATATATCTATAAAGCCTCAAGTCCCTGTCAGTCCATTAATAATTTATGAAATTGGCAGTAGCTGTTGGGAAGGTCCTCTATGCAATTTATCAACCAGCAACTCTGAAGGTCCTCCTTAGAGCACGCATGGGGGATCACTCCATGGGTAATGAATGATCGATAATGGGATCATATCTCCTGATGTGTGTTGAGGTATCCATCCCCTTGACTAGAAGATCAGACAACATGAAGACTCTCCCCTTGCTGACGTCTTGCCTGATGGTCCACCCCAGGGTATGCGCTACAGATATGATTCTCCCTGTAGTCAAACATCGAGTCATGATGGTAGTCATCACCTTGATGATAGTCATTGATAAAGCTATCCCCGAAATGGAGGTTTTAATGATGGTCGAACCCATATTAACATCAAGAAATGATAAGGTCCTCCCCTAATTACAGTACATCTTGAAGGCCCTCCTTAGGATGTACACTGTAGATATTCTCCCTGAAGCCAGGTATCAAGCTGTGATAGTTGCCCTCACCGTTATAGCAGTAATTGATAAGGTCCTCCCCTCAGTGACATCAAGCAGCAAGAAGGTCCTCCCCTCACTATATCCCCCCCTAAGGGTCCTCCCCATGGTATACTCCATATGAACACTCCCCATGGATGGACATCAAGTTTCAATGGTAGGCCTCGCAATTGCGGCACTAATTGTGGAGGTCCTCCCCGCAATCAAAATTCATACTGGAATAAAGGACCTCCCCTTATTAGAATTAATTTGAGAAATCCCTCCTATCTTGAGGCACTCAGAAAGATGGATTCAGAGAAATAAGGTACTCAATCTATGAGAAGTGAAATACTTTCTCAACTAGAGGACATACTGGGGCCATGCTCATCTTCTGAGCCACCCCTACACAGTTCTCATATTAATGGTGGTCTAACCAGTACGGTCACAAATAATGGAATTATTAAGAAGCAGTCAAGATGGTCATATCATGTAGAGGATTCCCCATTAGAACAATAGTAGGATATGTTGATCGTGATAAGAAAAATAGATAAGGATGGTATTCTAGTGATGTATTGCTTACGACCACTTCTCACTTCGACAAACAAGGGGAGTTTTCTGGGGAATGTATGCATGGAATTCACCTCAATATATAGATGACTCATCACCAAATAAAAGAAATGTTACTGCCTTATGAATAGTATGCAGACCATATCAATATATTGGGAGAGATTCATCGTCTAATCGACATGGATGCCTTCCCATCCGCATGGCATCCATGATCTGAAATGTGAAAGAATGACCTCAAACGGGCTTGCCTCTAAGCACTACAAATTTTACGTTGCCTCATTGGTGATGCCCGACTGGAGTTAATATTCGGGGATAGGGATAACATGGATCTCTACACATCACCCCACGTCCTGAATAGAAAACCTCATTGGAAACGACATCTTGCAACATCATTATAGAGAGGTGGAAGACAAATTAAATCCTTACATAGGAAAGATGGTATGCTAAAAAAATGTCCTGATGTATGTCTCAAAAGAGTCAGGACTAAAGAGATCAAGCCATCGAAAATCTTCTGAGCTAGGCAAACAAGAACATCCAGTAGTATTCCATTATAAAGAGTACCAACTAGCAAGCAGTTCTCATATCTTCAAAAGCCCATAAATCTCGTATAGTTCTGATTCCATATTTAGCTCACACCCATATGAGAGTAAGCGAAACCAAAAAGGTGTAAATAGTAGTGGCTACTTCCATAATGCAGGAATAACCCCAGCTCATAGGGATGGGATCATTTTTAACTCAAAATGCCCCCATAAGACCAACAAATTCAGGTCATAGTGTATCAATATAAGAAAAAAGAAAAACCCATCCTGTAGGGCTGGGGGTATTTTTTCCTCAAGTTACAACATAATGGACATTAGTCTTCGATCGTCTGGGAAGAAAGAAAACCAGATAAGTCACATGTTCCACCTCGTCCTGTGGTTCACACCCTTCGAGACAAAGGCACATTACTAGGTCATATCAGGGATCCCTTTAGTTCAATATTCACCATGAAACCTGAATAATACCATATAATGGAAGGATAAAGTACAATAAAGGATGCATAAAGACTTCCTACCATCTGGAATCGGGTAAACCACCCCCAATGTGGTATACATCAGTGAATGTGGTAAAACTCAACCCCATGGACACAATAGGAAATGCTACAAAGAGAGATGATGAAAGGGAATATGGTTCCCTCCCAGAGGCTTCCTACACCGAGCCTGATGGTGTGCATACCCGAAACCAGAGATCGGTCCTAAATTTGGTCAACCCCTCAGTTAGTCCTTCATTACCTCCCACAAAAAACACAAAAAGGAGAAAAATAAATCCAAATTCATCTATGACCCACCTATTTCTACCCCAAAGAATGTCTCCCTCACTCTTGAGTAATAATTAGCCAAGAAGGAGGATCAAATGAATGATTTCAGATTAATTAATGTTGAGCTGTGTCGAGGGATCTATCTTTCTAGATGTGTTCCAACTACGGAACACCATCAGGTATTCCCAGAAGAGGTTCTTTTACCACATGACCTCATCCCTGTAAATGAAGTCAAGCTTGAAGGCCCATCTAACCCAGCACTGGGACCGTAAACCAACTTAAACCTAACCCCAGATGGGCATCAAGACTCCCCCCCCCCCGCACTAGGAAGGTAGAAAAAATATATTCATGTAAACCCAAAAATGATAAATGGATGGATTCCTAAACAAAATTCTAACAGCACTGGAATGCCCTGATTTGGCTGATTCCACACTATCCCAAGTTAATGCTTGGAAGGATATACATCAAGGGATCTTGAATACTGTCTAGCAACTAAACGATCGACTAGAATCTATGGAGGGGTGGTGCACTCTGATACAAACAGTTCGCAAACTGTAACCTTATTGGGTGAGAAATGTTCCACCACCAACAAACTTTGAAAACCATGTATTCCCATTATTAAATGGATCAGGGGGCCCGAAATTGAATTTTATGCACTATAAACCTTACTGTGACCCCATGATAGGAACTCAAGAATATCACAAAGCATTAAACCATAGATGCTTTATGGGAACCCTGTAGTGTTCGACCATCGTATGGTACCCCATCTTACCAACCAACTCAATCACCGACTAGGAGGACCTTCAGTTATAGTTTATCTTCTAGTTCAGTTAAATTCTCCCTAAACCAATGGTTATTGATCTCATAAACTACAAGAAAATAGATAATTAAAGAGTCTCTGACTTCATTTCTATATGGAATGTTCTAACTTTTCCCCTGAACTGGCCACTTCCCCAAGACAAAATTCTCTCCATGTGTATCAATAACCTTTTGTGATTAATTGAAAACACTGCTTATCCCTGTGAAGTACAAAAGTGGGTTTTGATATTTCTCTACCAATTCGAAATGGATAGAAGAATCATTGAAATGGACGAATCTCAGGTCCCGAATGGCCCCATTAGCCCTAAGGAAAAGAGTGGTGAAATCTAAAGCAGCTTTTGTCATGCTTAAGCTCCCCCTGACACCAAACCCAGTTGAAAGGCCTCCACCAAATCGTGTGGGGACCCCTGTATGCCAACCTTCACCCCCACCTTGGAAATATGAATGATGGGGTGCTAAAAGAAATAAGTTTGAAGAATGAATAAATAAAGTCTACTCATTTTGATATGACCAGGTTTGTGACTATTTTATAACTACTATGAATTGCAATTTTCTATGGATATGGAGCCAAAGAGAGATGATGAAGTGGGTCTCAAGGACGATCCAAATTATTGTCCCTATCACCATATATTGGGACACACCATCTAGTAATGCTTCATCCTCATGGATCTTTTACAAAAGATGGTGGATTCTAGGTATGTCAAGTTGGGTCCAGTGCCAGCACAAGTGACATATGTTTCCACCTCCGACTCAAGAAAATAAGGGGAATGAAAAATAGTTTCCAATAAGAAAGAGATAAAATTTTACAATTTGATGACATGGAAAACAAAAAACCAAGTTCATGGAATCCTCTCGGCCTAGTTTAAACAACCAACCAAGTCCCCAAAATATCCTGATGTAGCACATCCATCTTCCTCAGCCCCACAGTCCTCGAAGGGACAAAAGGGAAGAAATCAAGAGAAAGAAAACGAACTTCCACCAAATCCAAAGCCAATACTTACCCATTATAACTTTATTCTAGAATACATGGTACAATGGGAACCTCCCCTCCAAACGATACCATCAGAATATTGTCGTCAGATAGAAGCATTTTCGGATCATGAACCGATCTTCGGTTCGATTAATGTCAGTCACTTGATAGACCCCATATCTGATGGAAACTATAGTAATGAACTCAAATTCCTCATGACTGAATAGAGATATGGAGAAAGAGACCATAGAGGCTGAGGGTTTTCTAGAAAGCATGATCATGGCAAGAGTCAAATTCCCAGCCACACTTTAACTCAAACTGTTAACATTGATGATACTTATGGAAAGGCCCTCTAGAAGACACAACAAGAACTGGAATGCTACTCCTCCCCCACTATAAGAAACTCAAGCCCAGTTATCTTAGAGTACCCATCAGAGGAAGAACAAATATTAAATCACCCAAGGTGTATGGGAAAACTAGTTTGGAAAAACCTTTAAATGATCGTAGCACCACTCACTCCTGTCACAAAGGCCATACCATCTACATATAAAGCTCAAGCCCCTAAAGTGTCTATGAAAGAGAATCCCCGAGCTGGGAAGCACTGACCTCTGGAGCAGAAATATGATATTCTAAAATAGCAGGCTTCAGTACTAGCAAAGATGTCAATCCTGGATTGTTTGAATCTATCCACAGACCTTAAGGAAGCACTCATTGATGCCTTACTATGTCCCCAGGAATTCGAGGCTGAGGTAGCTGCAACCAAATTATATCGGAAAGAGACCAATCCTAAAGAATGTCACACCGTCATCTCTTTTACAGACAGCGATAATGATACCGTCATGTAAGGGTACATCAAACCCTTATATGTGTCTACCAAGATTAATGGCATCGATTCCTGGAATATTTTCATCGACAAAGGCTTTGGATTTAACCTCCTCCTATTGTGAACACTTTGTCGGCTGGGCTATGATGAAGACAGTTTGACACCCAGCACCGCAACTTTGATGGGATATGAAAAAAGCGAGCAGAAGTTATTGGGGGGGAGAATAAAGGTTAAAACTTGGCATGGAGACCTCATGTAGGATTCTGATTTCTTGGTAGTGTGTAAAAGTATGTCCTTCAACATCTTATTAGGGAAGCCCTTACTGAATCAGCACACTAAAATTCCATAATCATACCATCAGTGTGTAAAATTTATTAATAATGGTAAAAACATGACATTTCACATAGATATATCCCCATTCTAATCCTGTGAGTCACATTTCATCGATTGTGGGTTCTATGAACTGGATGAGAAGTAGTCTTGGAACAGAAACATTGACTGGATCGCTACCCCAAATGGATTAGAAATGTCCCCTGCCACCCCCTCATACATCTTGGGGAAGAGTATGTATTAACCATCAACATTGTTGAATGCATAAGTGAAAGCCCAGATGTAGACTCCACTGCCTGCATGATCTCTTTTATGGCCGCCAAGTCCAAAGACATGAAACAATCAACTGACTCCTGTGATGATAGGGAAATCCCTTACAAAGTTTCTCCTAACCCATCCTTGGGACCCCAAGATGCTTCTGACCCTTCATCGGGACCCAAAAAACGGCCCCCACCTATATCGTTAAGGAAAAAGACAATTTCTATACCAAAATTGAAGAGTTTGTCTCGAGAATCCTCTCTCCATCAGAAGAGTAAGAAGATGATGAAGAGGTTGATAAAGAAGAAGAAGAAGAAGAAGAAGAAGACCTCAAATATACCCCTCCCGCATTCAAAGAAGGTGTCTCTACTATAATAAACGTACTTGGGGAGATAAACATGGGTACTGAAGATGACCCACGACCTAATCTAATCAGTGTGGCTATTCCAGTAGAAGATCAGAAGATATATAACTCTTTTCTAAAGAAGAATCGAGATGTGTTTTCCTGGAACTACTCATAAATTTTAGGACTCAATCCTAAGGTTTCCACTCATCATCTAGGTTTTCCAGAAGATCACCGGGCCTATAAGAAGGTATCCAGAAAGGCCCACCTGATGCATGCTACCAAAATAGAGACTGAGTTTAAAACCTGATCAAAGACAACTTCATACGGGATTCCCAATTTCAGATCAAGCCTGAAAAAAATAGTCCCTATCAAAAACAAGAACAGATAGATTAGAATCTGCATTGACTTCAGGACCTTAATTGGCACTGCTAGAAATATTATTTCCTGGTCCTAATCATAGAATTTTGTATTGAAAAAACCACTAGATATGAGGAAATATATTTCATGGAAGCATATGATGGATACAACTTGGTATAAATGGCTCGGGGAGATGAAGAAGCTACTACTATTAGGGCCCCTAATGTAGTGTTCTATTATAAGGTAATTTCCTTTGGTCTAAAAAATACTGGTTCTACATATCAGTACTCCATACATCACAATTTCAAGCATTTCATGGGAAAATATGTGGAGTTCTATGTTGATGATTTGGTGGTTGAATCACAATAGTTCTCTAACCACCTGGATGATCTCAAAATTTTCTTTAACAAATGACGACAACACAATTTAAAGATGAATCCCCTAAAGTGTGCCTTCATTGTCACCTCTGGGAAATTACTCAACTTAGTCATATGGCATCACGACTTAAAATTTGAACCTTAGATGAAAAAATCCATCCTTGGCATGTCCCCATTTCACATCCTCACTCAGTTGAGAGGCATCCATGGGCACTTGTCCTACATCTGGTGCTTCATAGCCACCTTGGAGGGTAAATGTTTACCTTTCACCAAGTTATTGATGAAAGGGGTTACATATGAGTGGGATAAAAATTTTCAAGAAGAATTTTAATATCTAAAAATACATCTCTTGAGCCCACTACTGATGATGCCTCTGGTTGATGGGAGGCCACTCATTTTGTATGTAACCACCTTGGAACGGTCATTATTAACCTTCCTCGCATAAAAAAATGATGTCTATGGTGACAAAAACCTCTATTACCTTAGCTGAACATTTATTGATGCTAAAACTCAATATTCAAAGGTCAAAAAGAACTACCTATACCTAATCTTCATGGATCAAAAACTCAGAAATTACCTACAACATAGTGAGGTACATTTAGTTTCCCATTGTCACCCACTCAAATATATCCTCAACCATCCCATGCTAATGGGATTCCTATTACAATGGGAGGTCATCCTAATATAGTTTGACATATGGTATATACCATAGAAAGATATCAAAGGCCAGACTTTGGAAAACTTCCCGGTAGATCACCCCTCATAAGAAACAACATTGTTGGATGCTGAACTTCTAGATGAATAAGTGTTCTCCGTTCAAGAGGACATCGAGGCATCGGAAATGTAATTCGATGGTGATTCCAGAAGTCCGATAGGGAAAAGGAGGGAGGATCCCAAGCTCAAAAAAGTGGGGATGGGAGTTATACTCATATCCACTAAAAATGTCATCTTCCCTTACTCCTTCCTTCTTTTGGTTGGATGTATAAATAATGAAGTTGAATACCAGGCCCTCATTGTGGGCCTAGACCTAGCACTCCATGCACAAGACAAATGCCGAAAGATAAAATGGTAATTTAGAGCAAGTCATAAAATAGGTCAATGGTGACTATTCCATTAAGAAATAGGTATTGGCCCCCTTGATGAACTATGTTCGAGAACTGATGGAAGAATTCCCATCAGAACCAATACTAGCCTATGTCCCCTAGTCACAAAATTCTCAAGATAATGCATTGGTAAATGGAGCCACATTCCTGGATGATATAGACTGAGAAAAAACAATAATTATCATTTCCCACCATTGGATGTTCTTTCCATTTATTCAGAAAAATACGGAGTAGATCGATGATATTATCCCCATTTCTGATCCTTATGGTCACACCACCGGCTAGATGACACCCATTGAAAATTACCTTTGGAAGGGGGAACTCCCACCAGATAGTGCTCGAAGGGAATAATTCCAAATACAGGCAGTCAAATTTGTCTTGTATGATGGGGTAAACCAAGAAAATGTTATTTACAAATGGGGCCTCAACAGAGTCCTTATTAGGTGCATTGATAGAGAAGAGACTGTTGCCATCATGAAAGAAGTGCACCCTGGAGCTTGTGGAGTGCACAAATTAGTGACCACGCTCTCTCATAAAATCTGAAGGCTCATGTATTACTGGACCACAATGACACAATATTTGCAATCTTCACCAAGAAGTGCCATTCTTGCCAAGTTCATGCCAATTTTATTCACTGACCCCCAGAGTTACTTCATAAAACCAAGTACTTATTTCTATTTTCCATGTGGGGGATAGTTGTTGTGGGACCATATCCCCCATCTATATCTAGATAATTGAAGTTCATACTCACAAAAACCAAATTCTTTTCCATGTGGGGAAAATACATACCCCTTAAGGATGTCGGGGTGAAAAGCATTATTATCTTTGTAAATGCCAACATCATTACTAGATTTTGTGTCCCTCATAAAACATTGATGGACAATGACACTAACTTCTACTCTACTAAGTTGAAAAAATTATTCCAGGAGTATGGAATCAAATCCAACTATTCATCCCCATACTATGTCGTGGCCAATGAGTAGATAGCTGATTTCAACAAGACTCTATCCAACATACTCCAAAAGATGTTAGATAAGGATAATAAATCATGGCCATAAAAGCTCCATCATGCCTTAAGGGATTACCAGACCATGACCCACCCTGCCACCCAAGCAACCCTATATTAACCAGTATATGGGGCAGAGGCGGTTTTGCCTTTCAAAATTCAAGTTTCATCACTTTTTGTGGGCATTTGCGGTCAATTGTCCATGGAAAAGAAATCCTAGAAACAATTTGATGAGTTGGAGCAGCTAAATGAGAAAAGTATACACACTTTACACCATATGGAAGTCTACCAAAATCAGATCACACAGGATTTAAACCAAAAGGTTCACCTTAGATATTTCTTCGAAGGAGAGATGATGTTGGTCCTCAGAACCCCGATGATACTCGGGAAGAAGCCCCCAAAGCTTGAACCAAAGTGGGAGGGACCATATGTCATACATAGGGTCTATTACAATGGAACATATACCTTGATATCAATGGACAAACAACTCATCACAACTCCCACAAATGAAATGTTTTCGAATAAGTACTTCACGTAACAAAAACACCCATTCACTATCCAAACTCTATGAACTTAAACTACGAGTTATCATCCTGACCACATGATATTAAACTACATAGTATTAGTCCCTATGACATGGAATTAAATTGGGATGTTAACTTCCTTTCCACATGACTCTAAACTGCACAACATAACTTTCTTGCTGCATTAATCTAAACATCACAACATAACATCCTCACCACATGACTCTAAACTACACAACATAATGTCCTTTCTGCATGACTCTAAGATTCAAAACATAAGGTCCTCACTGCATGACACTAAACTTCACATCATAGAGTCTAAGCTACAAGACGTTAAACTGCATAGCATAAATCGTTCTAATCACATGACAATAAACTGCATGATCCCCCAGAAGAACTATATACAACTTGATTCCCATTAATTAGTGGGATGCAAAGCGACTCCTTGACCCTCGATCTTGGCGCAACCCTCACCATATAAAAAAGGCCTCTATCACATCCTCTATCTCTACATACTTATGAAGGAAACCCTTGTCACTCATTGTTTCTCACATTGGGTATAACTTACATGAGATTAGGATCGTTGGTAAGCATTCCCTTATATAAAAAAACTATAGATAAATATGATAGAACTAACATCTGTAGTAGATGAAACCAAAATGACCCTACCCCTATGTCCAAGACAGATCGGTACATGGATCGTTTAGAACTACATGCAACTTGATTGCTGCCCTTGCAGGATAAGTAGGGATGCCATAATTTATCATCATGGACCTGTCACTGATAAGAAAAGAAATTACCCTGAATTTCTATATGCATGGGAAAACAATTTTAGAAAATTTTTAGAACTGCATGTGGATTGATTCCTTCCCTCATAGGATATGTAGTGACACCTTGATCTGGCATCTCGGCCCAACCACCATTTAAAAAGAAATTCCCCTTCCCATGTGCATAGGCTAGACTTCTATGGGGAGTCCATGAAAGGTCCAAACAACATGAAATGAAACTTCAATATTCCTCATAAGTTAGGTGCGGTCAAATTTTCAATGTTATGAGATCCTGAACATGCCCCCAATTTCCTACACAACAAATTTAACATGATGACAGAAATTCCCAGTCTGAATTTCGACACTCTTAAGAAATCAAAATATCTTACTTCCCCCTACATATGATTCAAATCTATATGGAAGCTCCAATAGTTCGTGGAGAATCATGGTCTGGCTATTTCTTGCATTCCCAGACACATATTTCCTATTTTTCAAACTCCATGATCCGAAAAAGTTTGGATCCCCATAAACATTCATCGCCATCTGAGACGGGAGGCCAGTGTCCTGTGGACACCTTTTCTTGACTACGCACATCAAGCCCCAATGTTTCTACATATGATTAATATATAATGACCATCAATAAAAAGAAAATTATTCCTCAAGTGATTCCTCTCCTACCTCAATATGTTTAATGGATTTTATGACCCAAGTCATTCCTCCTGATCCAAGTTGCATCCTTGGACTATGGTTTACACCTTCCTTCATCACATATGACTAAGGAATGCTAGACAATCCCACTCACTATTAAATAAATGATATTAAAGATCTTTGTGAAAATGTAGCATCCTCGATTCTTGAATCTAAATTACACAACATGATGTCCTCAACGAACGATGTTAAACTATAGGGTCAGAATCATCCTTGTTCTATGAAGTTAAACTACATAGCATTGATTTAAGCCTAAAGTTCCCCTTGATGATTTTGATACTCTAAAAGGGTGATCCGAAATCCTCATAATCCCTTGTTTCTCACACTCAGCATAGCTCACATGATCTTAAGGATTTCAGGAAAAGATCCACCTTGACGTCATGGCACATCAATACAATAATTTGGTCTCGATGACACGACTCTAAAAGGAATTTCATGGTTCCCTTACATGTAATGAACCTCATGTCCCAGTCATACAATGTTAAAATACAGGGTGCCCCAAAGATGGGATGAATGACTCACCCTACATATCAGTTAGATCTACTTATGGGATACCTAATTTCCTGAGTGAATCACAGCCCGAATATATCTAATATATCTAGATGAACTCCTTCCATTACTCAAACTTTGTGCTATGAGCAATCTTGAATCCCCATAGTCTTTTATGGCCATCTGAGACGGAAGGAAAGTTTCCTGCAGACACCTTTGTTTGACTGTACACATCATGCCCCAGTGGCTCTGCATATAGCGCCAAAAAAACGATCGTCAAAAAAGGAAAATTCTTCCTCAGGAGAGTCCTCTACTATCTTAGTATGCCCAATGGCTTCCGATCCTCATGACCTCTCTCTTGATTCATGTACCCTCAATGTCATGGTTTACATTCTCCTTCCTACCCACATCTTTTAATATATTAGGACATACTGGCCTGATTCACCTTTGGTCTATCTCTTGAGGTTTCTATAAATTAAGAAGCTCTATCCATATATGTTAATTTGATTAGCATATAAGAAAAATAAATGATCCAACTAATTTCCAGGTTTCTCAAAGAAGTTGAACTAAAAGAAATTCCCCTTTTCATGATCTGGTGAACCCATTTTCAAAGGTTATAGAACATGTTTATAAAGGTCCCAATTTCTATAATTCTTCATTGCCATTTGATATAGAAGGAAAATTTCCCACATACACCTTTATTTGACTATGCACATCATGCCCCAGCGGTTCTACATATGATGCCTACAAAATGACCATCAATCAAAGGAAAATTTTCCTCTAGAGAGTCCTTTCCTATTTTCGAATTCTCATATGACATTCATGACCAGTCTTACCCCCCCCCCCTCAGATTTAGAAAACCCATGGATAACGACTTACAAATCATTCTATTTTCAAATTACCTGACATGAAAAATAATTCTAATTGAACTAAACACCATTCACAAGATCTCCCTTACACACGTAAGGATCATGTGAGAGCGGTTTCCCACTCAAACCCAGTACCAATGTCCCCAATACTTTCAAACATCATCACTTTGATATGGCACCCATTGTGGCTTCGTAAATGGAAACAAATTCAAAGTGATGTAAATCCTCCAATTCCATTGGAGATGGAATGCCATTTTCGTGAATACACACTTATTTGAATATTCACATCTTGCCCTAGTAGATATATATAAGGAGGTTACAAAATGGACATCAATCAAAGTCAAATTCTTCAACAGGAGAGTCCTCTTCTACCTCTGTGCTCTTAAAATGGCTCTCGATCCTCATGTATGTACATGACTCACAAATTTAGGGTCAAGAAAAATATCTCATTCATTAATGAAAGATATAAGTACATTATTGGTTTAAGAATACTAGATTAGGTCCCCTTCCCCATCAAATTCAGTCAAATATGTTCGAACTGAAACATCAGTAAGAAGTTTGATTGGCAGGATGATGAACTGCCAGTGAAAAATATGCCATACTCGCCAGAGTAAGAATTCACAAAGGGGACCTCTAAATAAAATCTGAGTATCATCTCTTTAAACCTATAATGTGTATGGTCTATAAAAAAAATGTGCATCAAGCTATCAAAAGGGACATAAAGCTTGTTGGTTCGAAAACCTGTAAAGGGCATCCTAAGAAAAATTCAGGTTATAATCGCTAAGGTTGTATCAAGAAGGATTATGAAAAAGTTATAGTAACAATGTAAAAGACACAAAATTTCGTGAGGTTTTCCATAAGACCTCGGCAATAGTCGAACTACACTCGCTAAGTCCCACAACATAGGCAAAAATTAGATCCCAAGCAGATTATTTCAATTTACTAGTTTTGAATCATGGTTTAAAGTTAATACCGAATTTTAATGAGGTTTATATGATTAATTGTGTTCAGTTTACATAGATGGTAAAGGAAAATAAGAATCATTTGATGGAAAATGGGTTCCATCCAATTTCATAAAAAATATGGCGGGCATCTGTAGTCTAAAGCCTCTCTTTATGAGCAGGACATGATCTTTACAAGAGATGTTCAGAAGAGTCTTAGAGTTGCATCAATGATTGATGCGACTCCTCAATAGAATGGCATATCATTGATAAATTCATAGTATTGGCCTCTATACTTGACCACAGTGCCTCCATGTCCCTCATGGATTTGAGTCTGGTCCTTTTACCCTCCTTTATTTTCCATCGCCCCTCCTCAATGGCGGCCGCAACCTGAGCTCACTCCTGCTTAAGTTGCTCCAGTTTTGGATAAATTTCTCCACTTATTAGCCATATTATTCTTTAAAGTATTTTTTCTTCATGAGTTTTTTTGGCCTTGTAACCACTCCAACATGATTGATAGCTTCGTCAACATGGATTTTCCATGAAACAACAAGATGAGTCGTTGAAACTTATATGAAAATTTGAGACACCATAATACCAGTTACTTCTCGAGCAGTGACCACATGCCTCACTATATCATGAATATGATGATAGTCAAATCCACCAATACCCATGACCATAAACTGATGATGTAATTTTTGAAACTACACCAGCTTCTCAGCCAATGGAGTCTGAAAAATTAATCTCCAAATATTCCTCCATGCCTTTTTATGAATGGGGTGAAGATCGTCTAGGCCTTCTTGATTAGTCCCGGAGTCACTCCCTAATTATGAAATATATTCAGGAATGAATTTCACAAGAGGGGGACTTGATTTATCAGCTACAACATGGCTCGACTCTACAAGGGCGTCGTCTATGGTAGTTGCAATGAAGGATAGAGTGGGGAAATACACTGCTATTGCTAATGTTTGTGGTTTGGATGTTGAGAATAGAGAGGAATCCGCTTTAATAACTCCCACCTCCACAATAATACCTCCACCTAGAATAGGTTTCACTACATAATCAGTCTTTAGTTGTGCTTTATAGCCACTCTAGAATACTGAAAACCCAGGATCATACTCAGCTGAAACATCAACCCTCTAAGAAACCCTCAAAAGGAAACTTATTGATATAATGATTGTAGGGATAGTCAGTCTAGAGAGGGATACTATTCTTGAGATCTTGGTGGTAGAAAATGAAACTTCTATTATAATTGGAAAAAGGGTATAATGGCCCCCTCCAAATTTTCAAGGGTTGAAACATTAGCCTTCCTAGTGATTGTGAATTCTACAAATCCAGTGAGATCATGCAAAATATCAATCTATGAAGTGATTACATTGGTAGGGGAAAAGGGTGTTTGATCAATATTAACTGGTTCCTCAAAATTGGAAGCCCCTCCAAAATATAGTAGGGCTTGGGTCTCGCTACTGGATTCATCCCCTACCATATAGGTCACCCTGTCCTTCTCCATGAGAGCTAGCTCGACATGGTCAAATGAGCTGTAAACTTTTAAATGTTAATCCACAATCAATGAAGTGATTTTTCATGATGAAGCATGCAAACATGAAGGGTCAACAATACCCCTGGTCTCTTCAACTGGTCGTGTTTCCCTGCTTCGGTCAACTGTAATGGATGTCAACCCTTCCTCTGCCATATAGGGGACAAAAGCTATATATGCCTGAGCTGCCACCATCTGATTACCGATAGGAATTGAATCAAAATAAATAAATGCACCAGTGAGTCGATAAGATAAGGGTATTAAGTTAAACTACTTGATGAACAAAGAGTTATTTGTTATGCCCCTCCTAATGCACTTTGGCAGTTGGGAGGAATTCTTACGTTTCTTTGATTGTTGTGGAGATATCTCTTGGATAAGAAAACCAAGAGAATCTGGGGGGTGGTAAATACCCTATAAGGGTCTACAATGACCACTTCCATGTGTTCTTGGGCTCTAGGGGATCCTTATTCAGTTCCCCTTACCGTCGGCTGGGCACACTACCGAGATGTAGTGCCTCTAGAAGAATAAATCGGGGAAAAAGTCATTTCATGAGTACCAGTAGGCCCCTAAAAAATAAAAAATATAGGGGGAAACCATTATCATCTGCGAAAGAAAATAATTTAAGGCCAGATGTTGTAGTTGAAACAACTCTCCCATCAACCGTGAGAGTACTGTTGTCAATGCAATGTGGTCCGATCAGTAATGCCTATCCGTAGGGGTGTGGATAAACTTTCCCATTTTATTTAAGAAGGAAACCAACTCATTAGGATCATCTTCATCTCAAATACCAATAGTAAAAATGGAATCCCCAAAACTTGGATGATCTAAGAGTTAACTCTGAAGAAATATCTATATATCTTCATTTGAAGCGTTTGCCCTTAGACCATCCCAGACTCTCCAGGAATCTAGAAATGTAGCCATAAATAGGATAACTAGCACTAGAAGGTTGGTGCAGGGGAGAAAAGTCGATTTATATAACCAAAAATGTTTCCTGAGATTCCCTGCAAACTCAGGACCTTGAGAAGATGAACGTTTATGATATGTCAGGAGAAAGTAAGAATACTTTTCTGCAGTAGATGTAATAGGTGAGCCAATGACGTCATCATCCCCATTATCAGTCTCTGGTTGTAGCATGGAAAGTACCCAGTATGAGAATTTGTTAAGACCACTTTGGGAATGGATGAGGGACTCAAGGTACTCACGATAATGACCCACCCTCTCGGTATCCTCATCAAAAGAAACGTCGGCTGGTGCTAACACAGAGCCAATACCAGTAAGAGAGACTTCATTGGTTCGGAGAAGCATCCATAAAGAATGAGGGGACTGGTCACGAGTATATGGATGGACTTTCAAAAGGTCCCACTATCTCTAGGACCCTAAAAAATCAGCCTCAGGAGGAATGGAAGAGGGATTCCGGACATCAGCTTCAGCAGCTTGTTCGGCCACCCATGAGGTGATAGCCCCATCCTTCCTATTTTCATCAGGAGGGGGGAAAGAATAACTCCAAGGACCTTTCCTTGTCAAGAGTGTTGAACAAATCCCTTCTGATTATCCTTCCCCTTCACTCTATATTTTTTGGAAATTGTCATGATGGGAACTAGGTCAGCTAATTGGCCATCAGGATACGACTTAACCCAAGCCTCAACATAACTTTTGGTAAGGAAGGGCAAAAAATCCCCATGATTTGGAAGCCTGCCATGGAATTGGGTGTCCTCATGGGTGAATATCATCCATATCTGACATGATATCATCATATACTTCTTTTGATGGTCACTGTTGAGAGTAGGAAGATATAACTTCTAGAAATCGATAAATTTTCGACTATATCTGCAGGGTGCATATCCCTTGCAATTATGCTCCACTTTGATATGGGAAACCAGAACACCATCTCTCCAAGAAACTATGTAACCTAAGTTGATAAAGTATTAATATTTATTATTCATAATATTACCAGTAGAGGAATCATAAGAATGATTGGAGAAACATTCCTAATCATTGATATAAGCCATTAAGTCTTTCTATTCCTTTTTGTTTTTCTCCTCTCACTTATCTTGTGAAGCCCAAGATACCATCATAACCCCGCTGGTACCCTGAAGATAAGGTCATAGGGTGGAAAGAAAAATTGGTAAGGAATTGATAAATGTATAACCACCTATGTGGGCTTCTATCCAACCCCGACAAATCTGGATGGGCCCTGTCATCCAGTAGGGTGGTCCCCCCTTGCTGATCCAACCTAGTAGGTGATAAATCTTGGAAAATATAGGGATAGCTAAATTGATTCATCTTCCAATGGCCAGCTGAGAGGCCATGATGAAAGTTGAGTCTCTCACGCCACCATATTCTCATACTAGTAAGATCCACCTGATCAGAAACATGGACAAGAAGGCCACTAATCAAAGTAATCGATCGACGTCCGGGATGAGCCCACAACCGATCTTTTGAAACATACCATCTTCTAGGGTTGGTCAAGAGGTACCTGCTTTCCTAAAGGTATTATTGGTAGGACATGCCTTGGGTCTTCATTGATGGGGATCTAGACCTATATGCTTAACAAAGGCACCAAACCACTCATTAAAAAGATCTTCCTGATTCAGACAAGGATTAATTTTCTTCAAAATTTCCTTCTCCTGAACAATGAGTTTGTTGGCCATAGGTGGGGTTCATTCCTCATCATCCAAAATAGAGATGTGAGGTATAAATTCATCATACATATCCCCATCAATAGGGACTCATATGATTAGCTGGATGTATCAAAGACTAATGAAAACCTCTTCTTGGGTTAGATAGAAGTTATTGGTGTCTACGCTCCACCTGCTCAAGAGCTGTGAAATAATGGTAGTGGGATAGTGAGTTTATGTATGAGAAACCCAGGCATCCTCGTATACTACTATGGTCTATAGCTCAGTTCAAAATTATTCACAACTCTAGAAACCCAAAAAGGTCACCCTCAGTCTAAGCCAAACATGCCTCCAGAGTGAAGATCTATCCAAGATGACCAGCCATGCTACTCAATTGTTGCAGCTTTCCACACAATGATCTGATAGAAGTGGGCTGTGTTGTTAGGATTCCACTACACCTCCTATAACTATGAGGTGTGTAGATTAGTAAGGATCCAGAGGCAGTATCTCTCTGAAGGTACCACCCCTTAGAAGAAATCATGTCCTTTGGGATAGAGGTGTTAATTATCCAGGAAGAAGGATGATCGATCAGATTTGGAACCAGGATTGTTGTGTTAGAAAAATAGACTAAACCCATAATAAGGAAACCGTATATAAGACAGATATTCCCTTTGGCTCACCGTAATCAGATTCTCCATAGATTGGTGCAATGGAATTGCTAGAATTTTGTTGTCGACCAAAGATGCCATGTTCTACGATATTTCATCAGCAGTGGAAAGAGGGGAAGTGGTAGTAGCCTTAGAAGAAGAAGTGACATTAGTGGAAGATAAGAAAATATCCATTGTAGACTACACAGGAATATCCAGAAGCCAAAAAATGATATTCCAATAAAAAATTGATGGATAAAGTCCACACAAAAATGGCCAAAGGATATAAAAATATGTCAGAATAGTGATCTTCCTAATGTTCTGAGAAAATAAACACAGTAGCTATATCCTAAGTACTTAATAATATGCTGAATCAATCCCCACATACTGCTAAGGTATACAGAAATAATTACCATGTATAGCCATGGAATGAAAAACACATGCGAGGCACTAGCCCGTGGAGCGTTGTCCTATGAACAGGATGGTTCACTGAAAGTGGATACTACGAACCAAGGCCCTTCCAGGTTCATATTCAAAATTATTATTTAAAAGATTAATTTTGGAATATTAGGTCTTAAATTTCAGTCCTCCAGTTTAAAATTGGTGTGCAGAACACACCTAACCTGTAGTGTTCTCCTACGCAGAAGCCCAAATTTTGGTTTTAAATTCCACAACGCTATTCGCAAAACCCGAAATTCGATTTTTGGGTAGAATAAATGGTGAAAATTTTGGTTTGTGACATGTATAAGTGAGTTTTCAAATAGGTTTTTTGCCAAATAGATGGTATGGAGAGTCAGAGAATGCCGAGGTTGAGTCGAGAGCACTTTTCACTGCAAAAAATGGTTAAAGAAAAATGACATGGCCCCCAAAATATAGGTGTGGTACCCTCCTACTATACCTATTTGTTCCCCCACAAACCAATTCTGTTTACGATATATTCTATATCAGAATAGTCTCCCCCTTGTTCCAAATGGAACACATTTTGATGGGGGGAATTTGAAGGTTCTTAAAAACTTCACAATGGGAAGAAAATACTCAAAACAAATTTGTATAAGGAAGAAAGCATTCCGACAAATATGGTAAACATAATGGACTAAAATTGAGTTAAAAATCATAGAAGAAACATTAAGGAATTTAATTTCTCAATGAGTTTAAAATGACCCATGTACCATGGGAGGGAAGGGTTCACGGACCGCGTAAACCTCGAACCACCAGTACACAGAACGACCTACGAGGCGCTGGCCCATGAAGCAATGGCCAGAAAACCTAAGCACTTATAAACTACATTACTAAGGAAATGAGGTGCGTGAAGTCCATATACCTACCTCCTCTTGAAATCGGTAGTTCACAGATGAAGAAAACTGGCAGGGTTCCACAAACCATGACTCACGAACCAAAACCTCCTCAAATGCCGATTGACTGAGTCATTTATGGGTCACAATATATCTTATCATGGGCTTCTACAAATGGTGCCACATTCCCATAAGATAGGATTTCCCCAATGATATATAAAAGGAGAACCAAAGGAATTAATATAAGACATATAAAGAAATAACCAAGGAGACCCCAGAGGATTAGAAGTTATAATTTAGAGAACATTCCAGCTTCAGTCTTAAATCGTCGGTGAATCCCAAATTGCAAACCATATTTTCTTAGGTATAACCAGATAAAAACCATTAAATGATGGAACTTAGTAATAATGGGAGAATTGAAAACCTAATTAGTGAAATAGAAAACCACATATTCCTTGTGGATTAACTCCTTACAAATGATAGTCCCCAGGACCCTCCATTGATATGGTGTCCTACGTAGTGTATCACTATGCAGATTCAATCCGGCACTGTGTACCGCATCAGTACGCGGATGGAACCCAATGTAGAGTAATAGAAAGTTTCCATAATCTTGTACCACTATGGTTCATAGTGGTCCATTCCCAATCCCACGTACTACTTTAGTATGCAGATGAACCCTCTACACGGATACCACTACGGTATGTGGAGCTTCCCCCACCCTGCATAAGAAAATAGTACGCATAATGGGGAATTTTCCAATATTATTTCCTCCGTCTCCAATCTCACCCATCCATTACCGTCCAGTCCTCTATAACCCCTCAAAAAACTAGTCCCCTGACATTTGGCCAAAGTCTCCTCCAAAGCCACTAAACCTGTATGATCAGATCATCGGGTGCATCAGCATGCCATTTTAAGTCTACATACCCATGGTAAGTAGAGTAAAAAATTCTCTCCCCACAATAGTTTGGAATCCATGAATATCTTTATGTCTAAATTCCCATGGAAACCTAGAGTCAAACCTTGGGACAATAACGTGAACCTCCACATTCTAGGAATTGAGGGTGATCACTTGGTTTTCCATTTAATGAGGAATGGTGATCAGTCGAAGGATTTATGTTCACTTATCTTTGTGGTGAGAATTGAAACTCCTACCCTTTCCCAAAATGTGTTCTGAGAAACTCCCATTGAGGTAAGTCCCAAATATTTAGAAGTCATAGCTGTATGACATCCAATTCCATCCCACATTAAAGGATTCATCACTGCACACACTCTTCCATGGTCACCTTGACCTCTTTCACCGTAGGCCCTCTATCTCCCATCAATAGGAGAGGAAGCATGTGGTTAGTTTAATATCTCACATCCTCTTGTTTCTCAAATCGATCATCACTCACATGGGTTTTGATATTTGTGACAATTACAACATCCTCATAATTATGAACTATGAGAACTCTAATTCTTGATCAAACCAGGATATGAAGGATGCCTTCTTGAAGGCCCAAGCTCAGGAGGGTGCCCTTCCAAAAGGGTCCACTCAATCATGTACCCTCAACTGGGCATCTTCCATTCATAATCCCTAGAAATTATGAACTATGTGGGCCCTCATTCTTCCCCTGAGGATACATAGGAAACCCATCGTAGGGGTCTGATCCCAACAGAAAATCACCTTCTATCCCCTGGATGATGATAAACTCTAGAGAACCTTATCACATGGATTAATCCAGCATTAACCTTATACCATAAAATCCTTGTATTCCAATGAAGATCCTACAAACCAGAGGTAGCCCATGGAAACACTCTTTGGGAATGAACCAAGGATTCATGGACATATAAAAATGACTTAAATCTATAGGAGAGTCCTAGAATAGACAATAATCCCACCCAAAAGGGGTGTGGTGAGCCTGAATTACCATCCTCTCGACCAATGGAGTCCTTAGGTGTCATTGGCCCAATAAACATCCCACAGGCACCTGCCTTTGGAAATTTGGTCCATGATTCATGGATACTAGGGAAATTTGTTGTTTCTGGCTCCACGAATAAACCTGTTAGAGACCATCTGAGGAAGTAGTATCCTGAGATGTATGATTACAAAAATACTTGATGTGAGAGTAATCCATTCCTCATGGGAGTACCCAATCCTCATGGGAGTAATCCAATCCTCTGTTAAAGGATAATGATCCCAAACGGGTCGAAACAAAATAAATGGAAATCTTGATGTGATACTATCTCAATAATAAGAGATGTATGAGGATCCTCATCAGGCCATTTTTTCATCACCGAAATCGTGGCATCTCAGGTGAAATAGTATGCATTAAACTCTAACATCCCACATCAAAGTATGAAAAAGAAAAATATAAACAATAAATTCCAAATACGATCCCACCAATACTATAAAATATCATAAACTACTAACAATTGGAAAACTAATCTAAAAAAATAAACTAATGGATTCATTATAATTATGTCTAGTACAAGTAATCTCTAGTTTCTTTGGGTCTACCTAGGAATCTATCCAAAGGGGCATATTTTTTCTTATACATGACATGTGTGGGTGGAGACTATAAAATTGTGAGCATAAAAATACCCAGTAGGTCACCTCAAAATAAAAAGAAAACGATAAATCATAAAAGGATATGATTTAAATAAAAAAAGAAATTAAAAAAGACATGAAAAGAATGATATACTAAAAGGAAGACTTTGGGAATTAAGGTTGAGTATTTACTCACTTGAATCCTAGGGATTGTACTGAATGCTGTGTGACAACACTTGTCTGGGTGAACATAATCATATGATCACACTAAAACTGATGGAACTCATCTAAGAAGTAACACAAGTCATAACATTCCATGTAAATGTATTAATGAACTAATAGATCTCATTGAAGATACTCACTCAATCAAATTAAACCTCATTGAATGAAAAAAGATATCGACACACAAATAGGGGATCATGTCTAGGGCTAATGGGGGACACACGAGCCTAACTAGAATAATTCTTAGTGATGGGGACTAGATACCAGGTTTTTAGGTTACGTGATACGAGACCCTACCTACGAAAATATAGTAATTTTGATCATAAAATTATACATCATATATGGTTACATTCTTTAATCCACCAAGGGGATATTATATCTAATGATTATGAAAAGATACTTCACTAAACCCTCATGTATTTTGAATGAGGAAACTGAATTCAGAATAAATGAACTCACCCATACATAATTAGAATCCATACTGAAGACGTAAAGGTCTTCAACCTAACTTGGATGGAGTACACGAAATGCTTTAGGGGAATATGGAATGTCTCACTGTGATTAGTCCCACCCATATCCCTTTATCTCACACAACATGATCTTCACAATAAATGGAATATTATAATGACATAAGGAATGTAGTGTCCATGTATTATACCCATTCATGTTTCATATACCTATTTCCACATACCATTCAAAGAACATGGGATGTTTCATGACACACACACACAACCTATGGATCACATGTTTTCTAGGGAATGTAATTTTTAGCATACACAGAGTCAGGTAGGTATAGTAACACAGTATATGAGGTTTATACATGGAACTGTGTCCATTAGAAAAATTTGAAACCCTAGATTCATATGGAGGGGGTCCATACAGTGTGTGTTCTTTTTAAGTATTCACTTATAGATCATAATTCTCTAGAACTATAATTCCATCCTACATCTCATCTTATGTAACCCAAAACTGTCACTTAAGTCATGGATATCACTTATAACACATGTATTTTTGTTGAAAAATCCAATTTAATTACTATGGGATAGATTCCAGATACTAATTTATTGAAAAATTACTCTCCTCAGACCATATGCCACCCACAAGACATAAACTGTATCTACAAAATATGTTGATCCATCACTGAAATATGTCATCATCATCGATCCTCTTCCATACTTTAATATATAGAATTTATACATAAATAATGATCCATGTAGGCTAAATAATGTTGCATAAAATGAAATGGGTTCTTGGATATAGTTGAATCATTGATTAATAAATCCCTAGTGAAGGACAGAGAACAGAGGGAGAAAACAATGAAACAAAAAAGTGATAAAACTAATGTCTCCATGTTATCCTGATCCAAGTTTTTTGATGGATGAAATATTAATCGCCGATTTTTTTAAAAAATAAAAATTCCTATGTATAAGAAAAAATTAAAAATTTTCTAAAATTTAAAAAAAAAATTATTTCCAAATGAATTATTCCAAGTTATTTAGAATAATAATGAAGGAGAAATAAAACATCAAAATAAAACTCTCTACATTAGTAATGGGTAAATCATTTAAGGATAATTCATCATCTTGAGAAGATGTTGATTAATCTACTACTCTCAATGTTGGGCCCTTGATTATTCACCTTTATTCATCATTGATCTCTAATCTCTAGATCACTTACTAATGTTCTCGCCAATATAGCTCTCTCTATTCACTAAATACTCTATGGATATGCTGATAAATATATGTAATTTTTGATAGAGGTGTTTATATATATGAGCCATTACAGTTACTTAATGAATAGAAATTAAATTTATAAATGAATTTATTCCATTTAATCCACCCGTAAACACACTCCACTGAAACCTCTGACACTGAAAAAACATATGTTGTGCCTAGGGTAAAAACCATGTTTATGATTTTATATTGTATCAATTTTTCCTTCAAATATTCTGTTAAATATTGACTCAATTAATAATGAGAAACTATATGCACATGATATGTTATATATAATATTTTTAAAATATCAATATAGAGGCTCAATAGGCCCTAAAAGTTTTCATCTACTTCAAATCTGACCCCAAAAATATTTTTTAAAATATTTCAAAATGTTAAATAGAAATAAAAATTCATTATAGCTAGCTATATTTTAAATTTATATTCATTTCATATGTATAAGTGATTATGATCTATGAATAGACTTATGTATGTGAATGGTTTCTTATTAATTTATTATTATTATTAAATGAAATCTTTTTCTTACATGTCATCACCTATACTCATTATGTATGGGCCTATATAACCACAAGTCAATTTTTGTAAAACCCCTAAACTAATTATTTGGTTCCCTTCAACTACATGTGAGTAAATCTAATACAATGAATAGAACTACTAGGTGAGTGGAGGCAGTTCATATTTGGATATGAGGTTAAGACAACAATAGAGAAACACATAAGGATATGTGGATTGAAACAACAAGGACCGAGTTATGGTTAAAGGTGTTTCCATAGTTTTAAGGGTCATTTTTTCATCTAAAACTTAATTAAAAATTATAGAATATCATGATCACAATATATTTTATTTTTTATTTCTATAAAGTTTCATTATCAATTTATTTATAGATACTTTTTAGGATCACAAAAATTAGTAAATTAACTAGTATAAAATATGGAATTAAAATAAATTAGCCCATGTGAAATGTTATTATTAGTCATTTTCAATCACATAAGAAAAAACCATATAAAATTAATAAGCATATGATAAGTCAAAATGAGAAATTTACACCGAAAGATAAAATACCTCAAATTAATATGTTAAGTGGGTATAACTTTTTTGTACCTAAGTAGAAAATGAACCATAGTTTGAAGTTGTTGACCAACCCAAGTCGAGATGGTTTCAATTATTGGGTATTTTTAGCTTGAGATTTTTGTTTAACATAAATTAGTTCACATTAAGGGTTAACTACCCAATTAAGACATAATGTAACTAAGAGAAAAATATTGAAGAAATATTTATCAAGGATTTCATGATTGGGGAGTCCACACAACCTATCAATGATTCTTTTGTTAAAGTATTTAGAATTTTACACCTACCTAAAACCAATCGAATAAATATTAAAGAAATAATATAGGTTTTGAGAAGCATAATATGGATCCTTTCAACAATAATATCTATAAAATAAAAAAATTTCAAATCCAATGGTGAGGGATATCCCATTACAATAAAATAGCAGGAGATTAAAAAATTGAGAATATTAAAATTTATTATCTAATTTTGTAATGAATATAATATAATAATATTACACTTATATTTATTATTGAAATGGAAACTCACATGACTTCAATTATAGTATTACGATGTATATAAGAGAATTATAACCTTCTCATCGGTTCTTATGCAGAATAAGAAAGGAATCAATAAGGAAATGGACCTAGGACTTCATCAAATTCTAATGCTCTAGAGCACCATCCTTATAGGAATAATAATATATAAAGATAGGAAAAGAAACTAAAAATTTTATATTTTCCATGTGGAAACCTAGGAAACTATAAGAAGAACAACACCTAGCTGAAGAAGAAAGGGGTAGCATTAGTTTCATATGAAATAATATGAAATAATTATATATCTATACATTGGGAATTAGATATAGCTTAATGTGGTCACATATATATACAAATATAATAACTATGTAGATTTATAATGATTGCACAAGGAGTGTTGGGTTTATGGCCTTCAACTATGAGAGGCTAGATACTCTATCTATTAGAGAGTACCATTTTAAATTTATAATAAGTTTAATCTTAGTTTTGATGAACTATTATTATGTTCTTAGGGTTACTAAGAACATAATGTATATTTTATTCCATAAAATGGTTGTATTTTTTTTGAAAATTTTGAAGTTATTATTGATACTTTTAGAACATTTGTTTTTGCGGTATGAAAAAACTAAATAATGATCTTTATGTGTAAAATTATGAAACCCATGTATTTGAAATCAATAACCAGTAAATATCACATGAATCATTTCTCATCTGGTTGTGGAATCACTATCTTGGTCTTGTAAATGAGAACTATTTTTCAAATATCAATCCAGATGGCTATTCAAACACTTTTGTGATAAACCCACTCAAGAGATGTCGTGCATATTTATAAGAAAATATATCTAAAAAACTATTTAGTGGATAGGGATAAAGGGATACAAGGCTTATAGAATTGGTAAAAATTGATGTGTATAGACTATTTCTAGTAGAATCCATATTGTGGATTATTACTTCATTACTTTTACTAATTACTTGAGTAGATATGAATATGTAAACATAAGGACGTATAATTTTGATACCTTAGAGGAATTTGTAGAATTCAAGAATCAAGTAGAGAATAATTTGGTAAGATGAATAAGGATTGATCTTATTGAGGTGGGTAATTTCTTAGTCATTAATTTTATGAATTTTTTTATAGGAGTTTCAGATTCTATGTCAACTAACTCCATTATACAAACCATAGTGGATTGGTGCAAGTGAAATGTGGAAGCTTACTTTTCTTGAAAATGTTAGGTTAATGGTGATTAATGCATATCTTATATTATAATTTTGAGTATATACATCACACACTATAATATACATAATAAATCCTGTAACAACTAATGTGATATGTGGAATTCTCTCAGAATTATGGAGTGTAAAAATGCATTTTTTCCATAATCGTGCATGGGGTTACAATGTATCGTTAAGGAGAAATCTTGAAAAAACTCACATCATGGGGAATGAAGTTTATTTTAATATGGAATCCCAAGGAAACAAGTTAATACTAACTATACAACCCCTCATATATGAAATTGACCAACAAAAGACATGCTGTTTTTCTTGAGAGGGAGTACACCCTATAGAAATATATTAGGATAAATAATTAATTTGATGAAGTTAATGATGAATATACACAAGAGTTAATACATTAATGGATTCTATAACTCCATATAGTATTTTTTATTTCTAAAACACAAGTACTGTGTTAAATCACAAATGTTGTTAGATAACTAGAAACATATGGTATTCTAGTCATCAAGGATGGTGAATAATTATTCGTAGAAAATAATGATCCTCTTACCTATAAGGACTTAATAGAGTGATTAGAAACTAAAATATGGATTGAATCCATGGATTCTGAGATATATTACATGTATTAGGACCATTTCTTGGTTTTGGTTGATCCACCATTTAATGTGAAGTTAATGGGTTGAAAAAAAGTTTTCAAGGGAAAAATAGATATATAAGGTAATGCGAGTACATATGAATAATGAATACTAGATAAAGGGTTTAAAAAATGTCAAATAATTAACTAATTTGAAACCTTTTCTTTATTATACATGTTTAAATCCACAATAATTCCACTCTCAATACAATCTTTCCATGATTATGAGATTCAGATAATGAATTTCAAAACAACATTCCTTTATAAGATCCTTCAAGAGTATATATATATGACACAAACATAAGGATTTGTGAATCTAGGAAATTATAAAATTGTATGAATGTCATGAAGGTCCATTGATAGATTAAATTAAGCATCTTAGTCAAGAAATATTGATTTTATGAATTCATAAGATAATTTAGTTTCATTAAGACTGAATGTGATCCATGTGTTTACAACATGTTTGGTGGTTGTTATCCTTGTAGTATATTCCCATGAAATATTAGCTATTGGAAATTATAGAAAATTATTTCAGTTAGTTAAGGATTTAGTGAACAAGTGCGTCAACATGAAAAACATAGGTGAAACATCCTAAATTATTATGTTCAATATTATTCATGATAGATCCAGCTGTCTATATAGAAAATGTAAAAGTATATTCATTGAAAAAATATTAAAGATATTTAACATGTACAAATCCAAGAGGGGATTGGTTCTAATGTCACATAGTATATATAATTGAGGAAAACAATTCCGAGCAACAACTAGATGAAGATTGAATGAGTAAGATCCTATACGCTTATATTAAATGATCAATCATGTATTCCATGTTATGGATTTTTATTGATGGTAACAACACCTTGAGCATGGTAGGAAGATATCATGATGATACAGGTGAAAGAAATGGACTTTTGTGAAGGAAATCCTAAAGTATCTAATGTGAACTAATTATATATTCCTTTTATATAGAAGAGATAAAAATATGGTCATTAAGGATTATATTGATTTTACCTTTTAGATAGACCATAATTATCTAAAATCACAGTTAGGATATGTCTTCAGTCTCAATAGAAGATCTATGATCAAGAAAAGTTCAAATCAACCAGTTTTCATCAATTCGATAGTATAGTCCTAATAAATTATGGATTATGATGTAGCCAAAGAATCAATTTTTATATGAATAATTGGTTAAGAGATTGATGTTGTGCCTATAAATGAATAACCTATCACATTTTATTATTGTAATACTACAATGATGTCTCTTACAAAAGATCTATGTTTACATCAATGAACTATGAACATTTTATAAATGTATCATCTATTGATTGATTTTCTCCTAGGGATTAGGTCATGGTGATAAGAGTTTCCCAATAGGAAAACATTTTTGACTCTTAAACTAATTACATATACTAGAATAAGTGTAAATATCATGTGAGATCCAATGGACCGAAGGTTGTTAACATATAGATATACTACAAGTGGGATTATGTTGGAGTTGGTACCCTAAAACCCTATTCTACATACTTAATGAATAACTACATTCATTTAATTTAATATTTATAATGTTCTTATCAAATCATGATTGTTTTTCTATGTTACATAGTATGTGATAATCTCCAAGGGGTACATGTATCACAAAGAGGTCATAGTAGTTCCCCACTATGATGTGATATTAGAAGTTTCATAATAATATTCTTAAATATATCTTGCATCTAGATGATTTAATTTTATGTAAAATAAATTGTACATGCTATTAGGGGAGGAGAATCATAAGAATTTTAGACTATTTTTTATAGTGTACACCCTTGGTAATATTTTGTTCAAGTGATTATTCCGACATGACCCACCAATAAGAATCAAAATTTATATATTTCATTAACTACTACTATCTACATAAGTGTGTAATGATCAACATTCATTTAGATTCTTATTAATTAATGTTTTGAGTCGCATAATTTTATGTTTTGGTGAAAATCATGGTGATATATATTTTGAAATTGGGTGGCCTAAAACCAACTTTTGAATGTAATTTTACCCCCATTACAAGTATACAATTTGATATATACATGTGTTTATATAACTAGAATAGTGTTTGTATTGATCTTTCCACAATATTTATGGAAATTTAGTTAGATTACATATCATATCAATAGGTTATAATAGTTCTTAGGAAATAATGGAAGCCAATATATACCATGATATTAACCATACAGTTATGTCCAAAAGTCTAGATACAATATACATAAAAGAAACAAATGATGTGTTAACATATGTTTTTTATTGGATCATATGAATTTTTACTTATTCACATGAATTTTTTTTACTTTGTGATCCCATGTTGCTGACATCATGAGGAAAAAACCACCAAAAGGAACACCAGATGTTTCTGATATTAATGGTTATTCTAGTCTGTGAGCATGGGAATCGGTATCATGATATGAGATCATTATCAATGTGTGACATTTGATCATGTAATTTAATTCTTGGAAAAAACCATGGAATTAAATTCATTTAAAGGTATCTTAAGTTGGCTATGTCATTGGTGGCATGACATTGGTTGAATTATCAAGATAAAAATTATATCTTCCATATGGAGGAATGGATATATTTGGAACCATTTACTAGGATTCAAGTAACTTCGCTAACTCCATGGCCATTGTAGAAGACAAAAGGTCTATCTAGTTAGATAAACAAAAATTAAATAAATAATGGATGATGAAACAAGTTGTGCATCCGGATTAATGAGATGTAATGATAAAAAGAGATTGTGTCACACAATGTGTGTTTGTAGGATGGTTGTCATTGCTATAAAAATTAATTATATCTTTAGTGGCATTTATGGGTATCTAGAATCTACTCTATGTTTATGAATAGTATTCACTACTATCGATATATGGGACAATTGGGTTACACATAATAGTGTATTCAAGAGTCTACCCTATTATTATGAAAAGGTGTATAAGACATCGTGGTCCCCACCATAGGGTCAATGATTTTTTCATGTATTATTGATAACCAAAAAATGAATAAATTATTTATTATTCATGTATGGAATAATTTGGTTGAATTTATTTATTAATGTAATTCACAAGGTATTAATCAAATACATGGAAAATATTATATGAAGGAGTATTATTTAAATATTCAAGGTTTATTTCATATTATTAGAATTATGAGTCAAGTAAATAAATATATTTTATCACATAATGAATTATATATATATAAGAAGTATGTGAAAAAAATATAATTGAAATTATGGTCCAGTTAGTTGATTATAATGTGTTATTTATTTCTTATTTAGTGGTCCAATTTCTACAAAATAGGGTTTTATCACTGGTTAAAAAGACTGTATCACCGCTGATAATTGAAGTACTATTAAAAGGGTCCCCTTTTATCAGTGCTAAAAAAAGACATGATAAAGAACCCTTTTATCATCATTAAAAAATGTAATTATAAGTGATATCTTTTTCCAGTAAAAGAAAATGCATTGATAAAAGGGGCCGTTATCAGTTTTTTTAGCACTGATAAATGTAAAAAAAATTAAAATTTTTTATTTTTAATATCAGAGGGTAGAACCACCCCATTTTTACTATTCTTGAAAACCCCTTTAACAATGCTCACCCCTTTCATCACGCACCTATTTAACAACACTTTCCCCTACACCCACTCATGTACCTCATTAACATTGATATACCCCCCAACACCTGCCTGCACACCCACACCTCTGCTTGGATTCTAATATGAGACCACTCATCTTCACACATGTACCTTCACCACTCGTCCATATTTTTTTGTTCTCACTTTAATGATAAATATATCTATTTATATATATATTTATTTATTCTGATATTAATATATTTTTATATTAAAATATATATAGTTATATTAATATATATTTATAAGATTAGTTTTAAATACCATTATAAAATATATATTTTTTGTGCGTTTACAAATAAATAAATAAATACATACATACACACATATATATTATATGTGTATAAATAATTATAATTAAAACTTTTTTAATATATTTACATACATTTATATATATAATATATTAATATGTATATACATGTTTTAGAATATATTGATAATATAAATCAGTTTTTTAATACATGCAAAAAATAATACACACACACACACACATTATATAGATATATAAATACTTATACATTTTTATTTTAAATTAAATGGGCATTAGTTTTTATTCAGAGATGGATTATATATTTAGAAATGTATTTTATATGTAAATATGTCTAATTATTTATTTATAAAATTAAATTTTTATGTGTGAATATATAAAAAATATGTATATATTGTTACATATTTTATTATAAATAATAGTACATTGCGAAAAACATTCAATTACATAATATCAAAATGAATGTAATCTTTAATAATAAATTGAATCTCCACTGAAAAGCAGAAAAACCCCCATTAAATGAGGCAGAAAATCCATCGAATGTTAAAAAATTGGGGAACCCTGACTAAAAACTCAATTTTGGAGGCCTTATAGAAACATTCTAGCCTCAAAAAATTTTATAGATGGTTTTTCTTAAAGTAATTGGGTATAAAGATCACATCAGGCTTCAATTTGATATGTGGTAGAGCCCAAACAGATACTCAGATCAAAATTTATGTTCAGTTGAAGTTCCAGTTGCATTTTCAACTTATTTTATTAATATTATTTTTTATTTATTTATATTCAAAGAGGTATTAAATGATTATTACTCAATAAAAATTACAAAATTATTAATTAAAAATAATTTTTAAATTATTTTATAAGCCTTTTTACAAAATTTATTACATATTAAGTTCAATTTTCTATTTATCCTTATCTAAAAAATATTTAAAAAATATATTTTATATTTATATCAATATAAATATATAAATATATTTATATCAATATAAATATATAAATATATTTATATATTATTTTAAATAAAATATTTTTTCTAAATATAATAATAATCAGCACTAGCAAAAAAGCACTGATAAAGGGGGTTCTTTATCAGCCCTTTAAAAGCGTTGATAAAGGGGCCCTATTTAACAGAGCTAAAAAAGTGATCATAAATAGGGTACCTTTATCCGTGACAAAATAAGAATTGATAAAGGGGTAATTTTAACAACATTTATTTAGTGCTGTCAAAAGTAACTTTTATTAGTGCTTTTTGTTAGCACTGATAAAGGTACCCCCTTTATCAATGATTTTTTTACTAGCGTGGATAAAGGGTAGCATTATGAAATGTCATTTTTGTGGTAGAGTCATTGGATATTCAATTGATTAGGAATATTTCTCTAGTATTTTGGACACCCACTATATAAGATGATTTTTTTTCTCATTCCATGATCTATTCATCCTTTGGAATTGAGATCCTATCGCCCCTATAACATTATTGTGAGGGAAATGATCTGTTCGAGTGATTGATCCAAGAACACCTTCTTGTATTGAAGGGATGAGATCGCGGTGACTATCACAACATCAAAGAAATAATTATATCTCCATTGTAGCACATGGAACATTAAGATCATCACCCTTGGGGGTTCTTAAGGCATGAATTGATGATTCAGAGGGGTTTACCAATAGATACATTGAGAAATAGTCACCTATGATGATTTTTTATTGAGCACACTTGATTCGGAATGAGGTAACCATTTAGTTTAATTTTTTTATTTTAAAATACATGTGCGATTCTCAAACCTCTATCATTGGCCATATCACTAGTGAAGAAATTTTTTCTTCACTTTGGTAATGAATTTTTTTATCTCCCTAACTTATAAGAATCAACTGTGTGCCATGGTATAAGAAATTGGTATCAGAGATACCATGGTAATTTTATGAGGAAAATAAAAATTAAACATCCTTAAATTCGATTTGAGGGATTTTTTTTGGTCCCAATAAAAAAATCGTTCATTCATCCCATATAATTTGGTAATGTGATGGAAATAATTTTTTTAATATATATAACAGTTTGTTTTTTAGGGTATTTGAATTGAAAAATAATATATTCATATATTTTTTTATCATTTTTTATTTTGAGGCGAGCTCCAATGAACACATATTCTCATACATTGTTCTGGTTGGAATTTGGTGGCTAGAACCCCTCTATATGGTTGGTTAGCCAAAATTACACATGGCCAACGTAATTATATATAGCAAAAAAGTCCTAAAATTAGGTTTAAATGAAAAAATTTAGAGGGTGGGTTAAGGTCATCACAAAATAGTGGTTTCTGAAGAAATGAGAGTATGGGGGAAGCACGACATGTATGTCAAAATAAAATATTTTTGAAATTTTTTAAAAGGGGAAAATATGGAAGCTTCATAGAGCCCATGGTTTTCTTGTCTATAAATACACTCATTCATACTCTCCCTTGTCATGCCACCCTTGCTAGATCCACTTCCAAGCAGATGCCTGGAACTATTATATTTTTATTTAAAAATATTTATTAAAATAGTGGAGTGTTTTGATTGGTCAAAAAAAATTTACTTGGACTGATGAGGTGGCTGTAATTAGGGGGAAATCCCACATTGGAAAGGGTGGATAGATTCCCACATCTCATCTCTTATAAAATGATATTTTGGAATTTATTTATCAATAAAATATTTATTTTTTAAAATGATTTTAATGGGTTTTAAAAAAATATATATTTATAAAAATATTTTGTTATATATATATATAATATAATAAAAAATAAAAAACACATTTCATTAAAAAAAGAGATTAATGACTCGATTATTCATAACCATTGGGATTCATTTATTTGAATTCTCAATGGGTGCCCCTTCATCTGAAACAATTAGATCGAATCGGTGTAGCAACCACTATTTTTGATTTATAAATAAGCGATGTCGAGATCATTTATGGGATAAAGAAATTTTTAATCCAAGATATTCTTATGATTTCTCCCAGCATTGGTGCAGTATGGAAACTAGAAATTGGAGCCTGATTTCCCCCAAACCATGGTGAAATCCTTGAGGGAAAATTCTACCATGGAGCCTACACCATCAACATGGGGGTGGATCAAACCCTTTTTGATAGCGAATCCAATTCACACATCTTGGTTAAATCTATTTACTCCTTCTACATAATTATTTTTTAACAATCAAAAGGGTTTGATATTGAAGGAATAACCTAGAATATAGATTCCAAATCTCTAAAATTGATGAACCTGGACATGGTCAAACTTGACTGTTTCGATGGAAACAACTTCTTCCAGTGGAAAGATAAGATGAAGTTTCTTCTTACAATATTGATGAGTTCTTACATTATGGAACCAATTATTTCTACCATTCTCGAGTATCCCACTTAAAATTTTGACGTCACTCCCATTGACATGGCTCAAATTGAGAACATTTGGAAAAATAAAAAAAATGCAGACGATGAAGTTCTATGTCGAGGACATATTTTCAACACATTATCAAATCGTCTTTATGACTATTTCAATCAAATGAAGGCTACTCAAGAGTTTTGGGATGCACTCAACTTCAAATAAAAATAGAAAGAAGAAGGTACCAATAATTTTATCATTATAAAATATATAAACTACAAGATGGTTGATAATAATATAGTGTTGGATCAAGTTTATGAGTTTCATGTTTTAGCAAATAAACTTCTTTCTGTGAAGATTTATAGACAAGAAATTTATCATGTTAGTGAAATTATTGATAAATTTTCACACATGTGGAAAGATTTCTAAAAATATTTCATTAAAAATATTGATGATATTTCCTTGAAACAATTTCAAATGATTCTTCATATAGAAGAAGAATCCATGTTGAGGGGTGTGGGTATGACTTCACAATTTGATACAATGGTTAATATCATTGAGGTAAATACACAACCAAACTCTTACTTACATGACAAAAAAAAATTGAATAATTAAAGAAGAAAGGAAATCATTCCAAGAAGAATGTATAATGCATTCTCTATGGTAAACAATGGCATTTAGCAAGGGAATAACACTATGAAAAAAAGTTCAGAAACCCGCAGCAACTATGTTGAATGAAAAAAATCTATTCTCAATGATATACAATGTTAATATGACTTTGATGAATACGAGATGATAGTTGGATTTTGGATCAACAATGTATGTGTGAAAGGATCATTCGATGTTCAAAACATTTGACAATTGTAATATCGTGAAGGAATTACATCTTGGGAACAATGCATGAAATAATGTTTAGGTATAATGATTCATGGAGATAGAGTTTACTTTAGGGAAGTAGTTGACTCTTCTTAATGTCTTTTATATTCCAAAAATTCTAAATAACATGGTTTCTCTCGATATTCTACGTAATAAGGGACTTCAGGTTTCATTCGAACCTGAGAAGGATATATTGTTGATGGCAGGAATGTTTATAGGGAAAGGGTACTCAAATGATGGAATGTATCAGAAATTTAATTAATAATATGATTAAATATTTTTATTACTTAATTTATTCTTCTAATTTTTTCCATGATTGTTTATCACATGATAATTATATTTAATTAAAAATAATTAAGCAGTTAAACTTTATTAACTTTGGAAATTATTTTAATAAATGTGAAACTTTTTTAGAATCTAAAACAGTTAAGAATCCTCTTCATAGTGTTGAATGAAATTCTGATATATTAGATTTAGTGCATTATGATATTTTTGAATTAATTAGATTATAAACATGTGGTGGAAAAGGATATTTTATTTATTTTTTGATGACAGAAGAAGATATTTACATATATATCTTCTTAAAACAATGAATGAATCCTTTAATGTGTTTACGATGTATAAATCAGAAGTTGAAAAAAATTAAAAAAATATATTAATGTATTACACTCAGATAGAGGTGGTGAATAATTTATGAATTATTTTATTGAGTTCTATGAAGAAAATATCATAATTCACCAAATAATTTCTTCTTACATGCCTAAAAAATAGATTAGCTGAAATGAAAAATAACACTTTAGTAGAAATGGTAAAGTGCATGACTAGTAAATCTAAGTTACCATTAAATTTATGGGGTGAATCTGTATTGTCTGCATGTCATATTCATAATAGGATTGCCTCTAAGAAAACTAATTTATCCCCTTATGAAATTTGGAGTGGTAAAAAACCTAAGCTTTATTATTTCAAAGAGTTTGGATTTTTAGCTAACTATAGTGTTCCTCAACAGAAAAGAACTAAAATTAGTCAATAGTAATTAATGGGGTTTTTTGGATTTTTAGGTATAAAAGAATATCAAAATATAGATTTGGGAGATAATATAATTATTGAATCAAGGGATGTAGAGTTTTTTGAATATATTTTTTATAAAGATGATGTGGTGGAAGTTATTTATCATACCCCTATCTCAGGTAGAATATCATGTTTAAATAAAATATCATATAATAATGATGATTCTCATGGTTAACATAAATGGAGTAAAATAATTAGGAAGGATAAACATCTACATATAGATTTTATTTCTCCTGATTCTATAATTTTCCTTGTTAAAGGAGATAAAAATAATAATCTTTTGAATAAGTATCCTATGGTATTGAATATAGAAGATGAACCAAAGACTTGTAAAGAGGACATGGATTCTAGAGATGTTTCTTTCTGGGAAGAACCAATTAAAGATGAAATGGATTCCATTATGGGGAATAATACTTGCGTCATTATGGATTTACCAAGATGTTCAAAACCTATCGGTAGTAAATGGGGATTCATAAAGAAATATGATTCCAATGGAAACATTCAAGCTTTTAAAGCTATATTGGTTGTCAAATGTTTCATATGAAAAGAGAGGAATAATTATTTTTATAATTATGCTCATGTAGCTCAAATTACATCAATAAGGATATAATTTTCATTATCTTAAATTAATTATTTTTATGTTCATCAAATTGATGTCAAAAAATATTTTTGAAATGGATAATTAAATGAAGATATTTACATGGAATAACTAGAAGGGGTTATTTTACTAGGTAATTAAAAATAATGTATGTAAACTTGTAAAATATATTTATGCTGTTAAACAAGCTCCAAATAAATGGCATGAAAAATTCTATTATATAATTTTATCTAATGGATCTTCTAATAATAATGAGGATAAATATGTTTATTCAAAGTTTACAAAATAATACGAAGTTATTGTGTGTCTATATGTGGACGATATGTTAATTTTTGGAACCTATATGATTGGTGTAGTTAAGACAAAGAATTACTTATCTTCTATGTTTAAAATGATGTATCTTAGAATAATTTATACTATTATAGGTATTAATGTTAGAAAACATAGTGTGGTTATTCTTTAAGATAGTCTAATTAAATAAAAAAAATTTAATTAAATTTGATCATATTGGATTCAAGGATACCAATACTCTGTTAGATTCTACTATTTTTCTTTTTAAAAATTTAGGTAGAGTTGCAACACAACTTGAGTATTCTAGTGTAATTGATTATTTAATGTATGTGATTCATTGTAGTAGACCACATATTTCTTTTTTTGGTATGTAAAATGGGTGGATATACTATTAATCCTAGAGTGGATCATTGAAGATGTATAATGATAATTTTTGGATACTTGAGAAAGGTGGATTACCAAAATAAATAAAAAATGAAGGCCTTTAGGCCATTGGAGGAGGAGGGAGGAGAAAGACCAATGATTTAAGTTTATACTATAATGATTATCCTACTGTATTATAATGACACACTGATGGAAGTTAGATTACTAGTATTGGTGATAAACAATCCACTTATGGATTGGTTTTTACTCTTGGAGGTTGTTTTGTTTCTTTGGTGATCAGGAAACAAACATGTATTTCAAATTTGACCATGGAGTCAGAGTTTATCACCTTAGTGGCATGTGAAAAGGCATCTAAATGAATTAGGAATCTATTATTGGATTTTTGATTTTCGAAATGTCTAATTCTACATATCTCTGTCAGTTGTGATAGTGAAGCAACATTATCAAGGTAATATAGTTACATGTACAATGGAATGTATTTACATATAAGATTGAGACATGATTACGTGAGACAATTGTTACAAGATGGAACCCTAACAGTTTTTTATGTGAGATCGTGTAAAAATATTGTAGATCTATTTAAAAAATCTCTATCGAGAGAGATTATTTGTGAAACTAATAAAGAGATGGGGTTAAAACCAATAGAATAAATCATTTCAGTAATGGAAACCCAACACTTTATTTAGCTAGATCCTAATCAAAGTATTTAATGGGTAAAAACAAGTTATGTTTATGATTGTTGATATTGAAAATTATTTCCCCAACTTATGGTGTCAATATTTTTAGTTATGAGTAGAGTTTGAGTTATAAAATCTTAAAAAAATATTAGGACTCAATGAGTTATGTGACTTAATAATAGAATAATAATATAATATTTTTCCTAAGTGAACTTAGAAGTGGTGTTTCTTCTAATAGGAGTCAATGAGTTTACTCTTCAAGTAGTTCATGAAAATGATATAAGCACATGGCCATAAAAGTGATAAAAAATGATATATTGGATGAATGGTTCATTATATGTTTGATATCCTTGATTTATATTTATGATTAATATGTTTAATGATTTGAAAAATTATAAATCTGATAAAACATTTTAGATATTTATACTAAGTAATGGGTTAAATAAACATATACCTTTATTATGTATAATCACTCACATGTGGATTCAAGAGTTAATATTTATGAATAAAAGTGGGTTATTTTTATATTTTTATTCAAAAATATATTTACTTGGATTGATGATGTGTATTTAAAAAGGGTTGGGGGAATCCCACATTAGAAAGTGTGGATAGATTCTCATAGCTCATCTCCTATAAAAGGAGCTTTGGAATTTGGTTTATCAATAAAAATATATTTTTCAAAACTAATTTTATGTGTTTCAAAAAATATATATTTAGAAAGTTGTTTTTATTATATATATATATATATAATAAAACAAAAAGAAAAAGAAAAATAAAATGAAAAGAAAAAGAAAATATTTTATTTTATTAATAAAATGAATAATGAATCGATTAGTCATAACCATTGGGATTTGTTTATTTGAATTTTGAACAGGTACCCCTTCATTTGAAATGGTTTGATCGAAAAGGCGTAATTCCCTCCATTTTAGATTTATAAATAAGAAATTTCGAGATTGTTTATGGGTTAACACAGTTTTCATTCCAATATATTCTCCTGATTTATCCCTGCATTGGTGCAGCAGGGAAATCGGAAATTAGTGTCCAATTTCACTCAAACCTTGGTGAAATCCTCGGGGGAAACATCTACTAAGAACCCTAAATCATCAACATGGGGGGTGGATTAAAACCTTTTTGATAGTGAATCCAATTCACACATCAAGTTTCAATATGTATTATCAATTTTCCTACTTATAAATTAACATTAACTGCCACCTACAAAATGCATGATTACCCCATCCATCACATTCTCCAGCCGCTACCTCCTCCTTTGCCGATGATTACCTAATCTGTCATACAAAAGACACTGCCACTTTATTGATCTCACTGTCATCTTTTGGGCCACAATCAATGTCACTAGACCACCACCAATGGTCCATAGTTCCTGACATAACCACCTGTTATAGATGAACTTTCCAAGCTTGTCATCCAAGTCGTTGCCAATCTCTACCCCCCAACCTCATTGCATCAATTTTCACCACATCATGGACACTGCACACTAGAAATTGATTCCCCAAGGATATCCATAGAAGCCCATAACTGAACCAAGGAAACCATGGTAAACCAGGCCGCAATCGATTGCGTAGTCTGGTGGTACTCCCTGTCATTATTCACCTTTTCTTGGATCAAGTGACACATGTCTAAAGAGGCTACGATGTGTCTTCCCAATCCCGTGATACCCTAAATGAGCTCTGCCTAGCCTTGAAGGGGTTTTATGTGGATCATCCCGAATTTTAATGGGCCTGAGCATGATTTACTATTTGGAGAAAAATGTCAATATCCAAAAATAATTTTTTTTTAGAATTAAAACATAATAATCAAAAATTTATTGGTAAGAAAATAAATTTATTTCTAGAATTGAATAAAATTATTATTTTTTGTCCGAAAACAAAAAACATTATTTTAATTACATTAAATTACTAAATTTATACCTCTCAACTTTAAATATATTGTAATAAAATTTTATCATACATTTATTTTACCCATTGACTAGTGTTATGTAGTTACCAATCCATTTTTTCTCGGTTATTTTTATTTAACTATTTATTAAAAACTACATATAATGCTTATTATATTTAATTAGTGTTTTGTTTATGTTCTGCACAACATCATGCATTATTCTAAATGAATAAGTGCCTACATATAAATTAATTTATATATATTTCTTTTCACAAGACTCCCTCACATGTATTATTTTACATTTTTACTATATATGATGATGATGTAAGATGCACACTATTCTATGCAATGATGGTATCATATACAAGAATTGTATACACTGGACCAAGGGAAATATGTGATACAAATCATGTCTTAACTCCGGTATGAAAATCCTAGGTCACGGTTGATCCATTATGTTGAAATGGTTTAACCAATATTATTGTTTCAAGGATATTTTGGTAATTAATTTCCTTTATTCATTGTTTATTGTTTTATACATGTGCATGTTTTCTATGAGAACACATAGAATAATAAATTGAAAAACTCCTAAATATGAGATGAATGTATTTTTTAGTAATGCATGTTCAGTTGTAGACATGAAAATACTGATTGAACATATTTCAATGAAATGGATTACATTCATTAAGAAATATTAAAACCCCCCTCAATGAAATATTAATTCATGGGTGCCTTCCATCATTTAAATTAGAGAAATACTAGGGGTATGAGGTGCATGATAGAAATAGTTGAGAGATATTCATACTAATGGGGATTTAGTTTGTAGACAATGGTTTTACATAACAAAATTTGGTAGCAAAAAACTAGAAATAACTAGATTTATAGAAGTTTAGGGGAAATGGGATGAGGTAATCTAACTAAGATTCCAATATGATTGGACTTTACTCAACAAATCTTAACTTCAATCAATTTTTTATATTAATGGAAAACCACATTGAGGATAAGTGGTAACCAATAGAAACATTCACCCTTAATAAATAAATTACATTTTAGAATATAAAGTGAAAAATATTAAAGCAGAACCACCATCATCACTCGGAAACCATCATCATACACCCTATTTAAAAATTAAAAATCAAACAACATCACAAGAATCCCAAAAATCCTTGTGGGAAGATCGAGGGGAATCAATTTCACTGATAAAGTCATGTCCTATCAACATATAATATCAATCAACACATCATAGTTCCATTGTCTCTATACCGGCATACACCATCGAAATCTGCAATTAACATCCCCAGAAACTGGCTCATAATCACCGTAACCGTTGTCACTTCACCAACGTGCACCGATAGAACCCAAGACCATTGAAAACCATTAAATCTACCAAATAACATCGCAACCATATCATCAAACCCCATCAACTAGAAAAAACCATACTCCCAAAATAGAATGAGCTCACTTCATTGAAAAACATAATAAAATTACATGGCACCGTCGAGAGAGACACCAATGACCACCACCATAAAAAATCAAGGATGAAACCAAACTAGAACCATAGATCAAAACACCATAAAACATGGTTAAAAAATATCAACCATCTAGAACAAAAAAACAAACCTACACCAAATAAATGGGATAAATCCGATAAACACTTACCCTCATCAAAGGCTGCGCATGAGGAACACTGTCAGCTGCCGAACCACACCTCCCAAAACCCCATTGAAACCACTACTACAAATCCAACCATGAGTGGAGAAGTAGAGCATAATTTCATGGAAGTGGTTAGAGTTCTAGAGGACTCCATACGATGGAATCATTGATGATGTAGAAAAGAAGAGGCCTTCAGAATGAAGAAGACGACCCATGTCGTGCCTTGAGACCCATCAACCACCGATCCTCAATACCCAATACATATATGTAACAATGAAATATATTCCACATGGAGAGTCATAATTTAATGATAGGTTAGATCTTTTAAAGGAGAGACTAACCAATTCAGTAGTATACAACCCTCGTTGGGATCCCAAAACCTACACGAAAACGAAGTCGACATCACATAAGAAATCCTAAAGTACCTTCATTAGAGAAAATGTGGGAGAAAGGACCCAAAAAGAAGAAGAAAGTGCACATGGAACCAACTACCCCAAATCAAAGGGTTATGTGAGGAAGCCCATGGAATAGTTGAGAGAGGGGGGAGAGTTGGGAGAGAAGGGTTCTATTTCCTTACTCAACATATCTTGAAACCACGAGTTGATACAGTTGTCCAGCCTAGTTCCAACCTTGAAATTATTTGAGTAGTGGTGTATCCATAGATTTTATACTATAAGGATAGGTCTCACATATCCTTAATGTAGGATACTCAATTGAATGAGTACGCTAATCTTAGTAGTGAGGGCTAGTAGAATTTGAAAAAAATAATGAGATTCTTTTAATTAATTAATCAATAATTTCTAAATCAGTAATAAATATAAAGTACACACCACTATTCTTTTGTAGTTAAAAATGGATATCACTAACTCCACTAGTACATTATCACTGTGATCAAAACTGGATAATGAAGACATACTGACTGACCACAACATCCATGTGTGGTACGAGAACTTGTTCAAAGTACTACACCAAGAGATAATGCTTTATATACTAGAGTACACACTCCCAACTCATCCTCTTTGGGGAAATGAATGGTGGAAAAAGGCATGTATATAAAGAACATAGATGATGCACCAGACATATGATGTTTACATTGACATCTATGCCTAGTCAATTGATGAAAATGCATGAGTATGGAGATTCCTACTCGATGCTGACTCATCTCCAGTAGTAATATCAAGAGAGAGTTGGGAAAAAAGGTATGATATTTCAAGTGCATTGTATAAGTGTAGGATAGAATAAGGTAATCAAGAAGGATATTATATATTTAATATGATCATGTATATTGAGATATTTGATGCCCTTTGGTTTATGCTGAACTAAAAACTAGCATCTGATATTATTATTTCCTCCTTACCACTAGATTTTATACTTTTATTATTAATTAAAATATTAGAAACATGTCACAGTCACTCCCATTTGTTTTGGATTTAGAGCTCCAAGATGATAATAATATAAATAATTCCAATTATTTAGTCATTATTGTAAACAAAAGGAGGAAGGTCAAGGATAAGGGGTTAATGGATATGTTCATTCTAGAGACACTAATGTGCCATCCATTAAAAAACCCAAATATATAAAGGTATGGAAATGAGGTGGAATCCATATTCATTTTATGAGGTGAGAAATTCCATTTTGAGTAATAATTGAAGAGATATGAAAAGAAACTATGGATATTATTCTATTTCATCTATTATTATCATTGTATTCAATGTTTCTTTATCTACATGATGGGTATTGGACATAGCATGTGACTCACACATTTGTATTGAAATAAAAAAAACCAAGAATCATACATAAAATTTCAAAGGGAGAGGTGGATCATTGAGCCATGAATAGTTCAAGACTAGTAGCCTTGGTAGTGGTATATTATCACATAACTTTTCCTAGTAGATTAGATATTATATAAAATTAATACTATTTTTTTCTTCAGTTAATAGAAAAATAATTTCAGTTTTAGGTTTTGGAAGAATGGGATTTTACTTCATGTTTGGAATTCCTTTTTCTAGTTTTATAAGGAAAACATGTGTTATGTTACGACCCATATTAATAATGGATTATATATACTTGATCTCAAAAACCCTGTATGGAAATCATTAAAAAAACTAGTGAAATTTAATCATATAAAACATAACTATGTAACATCAAGATAGACGATGTAAATGAGAATCATTTACAAACATTACATCAATTTGGATATTTAGAGTTAGATATGTTAAAACCCATGTATTTTTGTAATTCTTGTTTACAAGAGAAAATGAAAAAATCACCCTTTTAATGGAAAGGAGTAAGTGCCACTAAATTACAAGAGTTGGTTTATACCAGTGTATGGGATCTATTTCTAGTAGAGGTAAGTGGTGGGTTTCAATACATCGTTACTTTTATCTGTTATTATATTACATATGGTTGTATATACATAATGAGGTATAAATTTTATTCCTATTATATGTTTAAGAAATATTATTATGATTAAGAAAACCGATATAGTTAGATGTGTAAGAACCCATTTTTTTCTCTTAGGTATAGATCCTTTAATTTTCAGTCTAAATATTTACTTTTGACCTAATATGAATTCTTAATGGGATAGTAATGGTTCTGAGGATGTATAGGGCTTGTTCGAAGCCCAAAACCCATATTTTTGGGAAAAAAATATTTGGCGCATGGTTTAGAGTAACCTGTACTGCAATTTTATTTGGTTTGGAAAACCATATGGATTGTGTGTTTTTTCGGATAGAGCTAGCTGTCATGGTTACCACATTACTGTGAAGCCTAAATGTGTGAATTTCACTTGTTCCTAGGTATTCAGTTATGGTTTTCACTATGTTTGATTAAACAATACAGAGGATTTTTTGGGTAGAATCATATCGCATAGTTTGTGAATGGTTTGAAAAAACTAGCAGACAAATAGTTTGTATGCTGAAATGCATGGTAAAATGTCCAAAATGGTCTTAATGGTCTATTGACTCCCCACTTATTCCCAAATCTGAGAAGCAATGAAATTAAGCCCTTATCCTCTCATTTTGGATCTTTTTAATGGACAATTCTAGGGATCAAGAGATATCCTTTGTCTTACACCTGATCATGCTTCTGTTTATCATGTTGGATGCATAATGGTATGTACTCGAGTCCATTTTATCTATTCTTCTTATATCTCTCCCAACCTAGATATCATTATGTGAGTGTTTTCACCTTTTCTTAAATAAACTTCAATTCGAGGAAAATAAATGACTGATAACATAGGGGATGGATCATACAACTTTAAGGTGGGTGGTCTACAACACATCCCTAAACTTTCTTGATTTTGGATGATCTATGTGGGGCCTGGTGATTTCCTCAGGAACCATTTCTAAAATTTACGTTCCATTATTATACTTATTATAATTGTATTTTTATGATCTTTCCAAATATGTGATTAGTTGTTATCAGTTACACCCATAAACCAAACCTAACCATGTAGAAGGTTATTCCATATTTTGGATTAAGTGTTTTGGCATGTTTGAGCCACCCTTCTGGTGTGACTTCGCTTGAATTCCTTAAAGTTAATCTTTCCTATATTAAATGGCTTGTTATTAATGATAATTTCATAATGGAATGTACCATTTATGCTCACCACTTGACACTCAGAAGGTATGTTCTTAAAATTTATTATTAAATGTGAAATGTGAAATGGAAAGTATACAAACTATATAACTTATCCTTATCAAAATAGATTGAATAATGGTTACATGTCGATACCACCCTTTTCCATATTGGTGGAAGGTAGAAGAGTGAACCTCAATAATTGAATATATATTAATGGTTAATAATGACTTGAATAAATGGTTGCAATGATGCTCAGATTATCCACACTAAAGAAATACAAGTCTTGAACCCAATTAATGATTACATGATTACAATATTAAATAGGAATGGACTGACTTGGGATCGCCTTAGGTTCTAAGAGGAGAATACCTTGGGACTTGGGGACCCCATTTTGATTCATGTATGTTATTTTCTTAGGTTGAAACCCACCTAGACTCTGGTTCTTGTCTATTCCTTGGATTCATGGTATACTACCGTAGGGTCCTTTACATTATTACATGATACTTCGGATACAATCCATGGTTCCAGCATTGAGAAGTAGGTTATATGGTTAAATACCATAGTGCACAGTCCTTTATTATCCCCATTTTACCTTGGGAGATCACTATCAACTCAGTAGGAACCTTATTATGGAATTCCTTGTATTAAACTCCTTTTATTGCACTCTTACCCCTTATCTAGACTCAAATACCACAGATTTAGCATTCTGTGAGATCTACGTTACCTTTCTTATTACCCAAGAACTCCATCACTATATATAATTTTCAGGTTTCCATGTTATGTCTTGGGACCTTCACTACTATCATGAGGTGGTGTCGGTGTAGGATTTTCCTCACCTAACTTATTAAGATTAAATGGTAATTACCTAATTAATGAACCTGTTTCATGTTCAGACACAAGCAGAGGGCTGAAGCAGGTACTTGTGTATTTAGTTATATTGTACTATGTTCTTTAGTTTATATATATGCATTCCTGCACACTGGTATATTCCATTACACATGCCGAATGTTATAGAAACCATTTTTTCCCATTGAGATTTATCTCGCACCCTCTCCGGGTTCCTTTTCACACCCAGGTTAGATTACATGACTGCAAGTGTTGACAAAGGGAAACATACAAATTCGAACAGTTGATTGTGTGCAGATAGGATGGAGCTAGATAGAATATAACTGAGTTGGATCTCAGGATTCTTGGAGTAGCCTTTTTTTTCTTTTACATTGTGGAACATGTTATGCATATTATCTTGTATCCATATTTTCTAGTTTTCTAGTAACATGGCATACATCGTCATTGTTCTATTTGATATAGTCATTGTTATTATAATTTATATATTGCATTAGTTTGCTTCCAATATTTATTTATATTTATTCCTCTCTTTACTACATTTTATATCCTTTCAATGTGATACACTCTACTAATGAGGCCATAGTTTCCCCACAGACACACCCCAGTCCCTCACTGCTAGTCGGTAGCCTCTAGCCTTTGGGGGGATGCACTAAAGGCCATGTAACCAAATGGTCTTAGGGAATTTGTTAAGTGATATTTGGGTTAGGGATGTCACGAAGTGGTATCAGAGGTGGTTTCTTTTATTTCATTACTATTTTTAGGTATTATATTGGAGAATAGGAATGCTTTGGACTTGGTCGTAATCCATGCTTGGGCGTCGAAAACCCATGTTCAGGGTAAAAACCAAGTTTCTTAAATTATAATTTTTTTCAACTTTTTATTATTAGAATTGATATTATTTCACCATTGGTTGACACAAATTCTGTGTGGTGATATTTATTATTTCTCAATTTGAGGATTTTATTTCATCCTTGGACCGATGATGTGAGTGCAAAGAAAATTGTTACATGTCCAAAATGATTTCCGTAGGTGGACTATGATACAAAAAGAAATAATTAAATTAACTCCATAATAATAATAATAATAATAATAATAATATAATTATAATTTTTATACGTCAATAAAAATTTTAAAACAAACCATAATCAATGGTTCTGAAAAATTAACTATGTTATAATCATGGACACGGTAAGTCATACATATGCATGTGCAACATTTCCATTTTTCAATGATCATGATAGAAAGAAAAAAATTATTATTTGATAATTTAATAATGAAATTATAGAATAAATATCATATTATTTTTTTAAATAATCTTATATATATCAGTCATGTGAAATGATTAAGGGAAACGAATCAGACTACCTCGTAGAGGTGGAAATCCATACATACCCATGATCAAACTTGTCATTTTTAAAAGAATGGTAAGGTAAGAAATTATAATAAATATTATCTTTAAATAATTATATATTTTTAATTAATTTAATATATATATATATATATATATTAATGTCATGGACCTCCCTGGTTCATTATATTGTGAAAATGTGGTGTTTGAGGTGTTTTGGGAGACAATGATGACTCATTTCGGGAGTTTTCAAAAATCCCAGTTTTTTCAATAGTGAGTCACCAATGTTATATTGTATGATTATGGGTCATCCACCAGTAGTTCTCAATGGCGATTTATAATTGTGACTCACATTGGTGACTTGCAACGGTGAGTCGCTGACAGTAAGTAGTGACAGTAGGTCATCCCAATGACGAGTAACGCAGGTTACTTGCTGATGGTGACTCATGTCAGTGAATCACAATGTTGACTCATTGATGGGGATTCACTGATGAAGAGTTATGATTTTAGCTTGATTAATGGTTATTCACTGAATGGTGACTCACTGAATGATGACTCATCAGATGTTGGCGCGTCAAAATGTGATTTTCCAAACAGTGACTCACCATCAGTAAGTCGTCACTGGTAGCTTGCACTAGTGACTCTTATAGAGGTGATTCATACACCTGTGACTCACCCACTGGTGACATGTATTGGTGACTCACCCACTAGTGAGTCACATCCATCAGTTTTACAAATTTTCCATTTTTACTAGCTTTTTCCAGATTCAACCCTTTAACATTTAATTCGACATAAAATGAGTTTAAAACCATGTTTAAGTGTTTTTGATATTGTTTCAAATTAATTAAAATATATATTTAAATCACTAACTCTCAAGGGGCCTATAGATAGTCAAAATTCTTGGAATTTATCATGATATGTATTTCATGTATTTTGGAACAGTTCTTCCATTGATATTGGATATCACCCTACTAAAGATGATATCCTTTATCCCTTGTGAGTTTTCTCTTTCTCTTGGTACCGAGTGAGCCCAAAACCTTTCTTCCCTAGAAATCCATGCATCTTTGTTTCACCCTTGGATCACATTTCCCCAGAGCATTGCACACCCCCTACTGGAATAATAAGGGGGTGCTAACCATTTGGTTCTCCAAGTAGGGATTCGTTTATATCTCTTTTATTTTTTTATCATGTAGGGTGGGTGTACGAATGATTACCAAGCGAATGAAGATGAATCCAAGTTTAATAAATATAATTTAATCAGCTTGAAACAAATGAACAGGGTTTAGGAAATGTTTCACTTTATTTAGTTTTTTTGTTTATTGATATTGTGGTCTATATAGGATATATTCCTATTGAAAATTATGGACAATAGTTGTATTTATTTGTGCACAAAATATGGATTGTGATGGATTGTTTTTTATCATGTGTTAAATGGATGTATCTATATATGAAATTGATTAACTATGTATATTCAGTTAAATAAATGGATTCCCCTAGATCGAACTTGTTCTGTGATAACCCCTAAATTATCAAAGTGGAATTACCGAATGAGTGTTTACTACATCTGAATACACCCAACCTTGTTTGGTGTGGCTATGTGCTTTGTGTGGTTTTATTCTGTCACGTGCCTTGTGTGGTTGTGTAGTGAAGGGGTTGAGAGCATGACTATAAGGTGTTGTGGTATGGGTTGTGTAATGGAATATTAGGTTGATAGATTGATTGATTGTGGAATGAATGTGTAGTTTTTTAGCAGAGGGGATGCAGGTTCAGGTTGTTCCAGTTTTAAGTTGCTGGGTGTGATGGGTATAGTATTGTTATACAATAGGGATATCATGGTTGATTGTGATGAGATTTGTTTTTGAGTTTCATAATGAGTTAGTTGTTTTATTTTTGAGAGGATGGATTGGGTGAAATGAATTTGAATAATTATGATGAAGTGGTTGGTAGGGGAGTTGGACATAGTGGAAATATGAATTGAGTTTCCTTACTACGGTTCCTTTTCCTCTACGTGCTTTATGAAGTATGGATTATTGCGTGTTATGATTGGTAGTTTTCTGGGTACAGATGGAATCAAAAAATTAATATCTTCATAAATAATGATAATCGGTTAAATGAGTAGGATTGGGGTATGCTTTATTTTTGGTTTGTTGTGAAGGATATTTTATTTATTAACTTCTAAAGTTACTGTTTCAATTGTTGAAAAATGCATTTAGAGCTTTCCGCAAAGGTGGGTTTGTGGGAGGGTATTTTTTGTAGAAACACATAGTTTGGAAAGAGTGTTTGATATATATATATATATATATATATAATTGTACTTTATTGTGATTTATATATGAACCCCGCCCTAGTTGAGCACCAGGTTCCGAAAACCCACGTTATCATGGGGGTGGGTGACTTTTCCCAATAGTCTAGTGGGAGGATGGATGGATGGTTATGGGAAATTCCCTTCTCACTCTTCTAGGCATTGGTAGTCTAATATTATTAGGGAGATTTGGGGTGCGGTTGTGAGGCCCATGTTTTTGTGGGTGAGGTATGCTTTCCTAGGTGTCTACGGGATGAGATGTTGTGTGCTTCTTAGGTGTCTTCAGGATGTGGTATGGTTGTGGCCCGGGTGTTTGTAAGCAGGATGAGGTATGGTTGTGGCCCAAGAATCTACGGGTGGGACATGGCATGGTTGTGGCCCATGTGTGTGTGGGTGGGATGTGGTGAGCTTGGTATGACAAGGGTGAGGGACTAGCTTTTAGGTCCAGGTGTCTATGGGAGGGTTGCGACATGGGGCTTGTAGAAGAGTATGGAAGTAATGGGATATTATCTATTTAGGTATGATCAGTTAACTAGTGGAAAGTGTTCGATGGTAATAGAAAATTGATGTTATTATTATATTATATTACATTAATTACCTTATTTTGTGATCATGACTTGGTGAGGTTGGGATGGTTAGTTTTCATTGTTAGGCAGTGTTGGTTTATGTAATATTCTCACAGGAGCATTAGTATGCTTCTCCCACTCATCCACGAGAGTCCTTGAGTTTTATTGTTGAGTATACCTATATTATTACCCTACATATATAAAACTATTTTCAGGTTTCTAAGAGGATTACGTGGACTGTGCTGGACATTACTAGCTTAGACATGGGGATAGTAATTGTGCTGATGCTTAGCCTTGTTCGTTTAGGACATACATGGATGTTTATTGTATTTTTAGCAGTTATATTTCAAAACTTGTCTATGGATGGATTTTGGATTTCCTTTATCTATGTCTAGGATTTATTTTGTGGTAGATACATCTTATCCCCCAATCATGGTTACTATAAAAAAAGGTAATTCCTCCCATTTCATGAGATTTTATACCCTTGGTGTTGTTTTCCAACTCAAGGCCTACCAGAGGTGGGACTTGGGGTTATTATCTCTCTCACTTAATTTCTAGATCAAGTGGGGAATATTTGGTAGAATGGGTCATGAAATAATGGTATTAGAGGCTATGGTTGAGAGATAGGGTGGAGTTAGGAGTTAGGCATAGCGAGGAATGCATGGATTCGTAGAGAAATGGTGCTAGGTGACCTTGGTACGTGGCATAGTCTATGGAGGACGAACTAGGACATGGGATTCTAGGGCCCCCATGATCCGATGCAAGGACTCTAAGACTACTAAAAGATCATGTGAGGTTACACCGTTTGTAGGGTAGAGACCCTTGGAAAGGTACATGCATCATAATGACTTGTGTTACTATTTAAATTTGGATATTTTGGGAAATTTGAAATGTATAACATAATGTGTTAAATTAATTGAAATGAATCCTAAATAAAAATTAAAAAGTACTTCGAATTAAGTGTTCCTTGTTTTCCTTTTAATGTTATGGAACTCGGTCTTCATCCACTTGTGGTGCATGTAGTGGAGACCCAGGTGGCCGATTCGATCAATTTATAGAGGGTTGATCTAGTGGAGGAGGATGACTAGTGGTAGTGAAAATTATGTTCTTTCGAGTAGCCGAATCTAGGGATATATAAGGGCAGTGTTTCAGATATGGAGAAGGAGAGTTGTCTAGAGGAGATTGTGATCACCTTCAGTTTGATTCGGGATCTAATGTACTACTCGGTTCCTCTGGTAGTGAGATACATGAGGGGAGCTACACATCATTGGTTGATGTTGTACCTGGGGGAGTGGAAGGAGGATAATTTTTTTGGGCTAACTACGAGATGGAATTTAGGCCGGAATTCCATTAATCCATCACGGAGGTTGAGAAGAAGAAAGATTTACTCTCCCTCTTGCCCGGGAGTATGTCTATACAGGAGATGAGGATCAAGTTCAAGGATCTACTTCGTTTTTCTATGGATCTCTTTCTAAATTAAGTGTCTCCTGGGAGACGTCTAGTGGAGGAACATCGTCCTTCTCTCTATTACATGGTTACTCCCTTCACCTTGCCGATGTACTTGGAGGTCAAGAAGAGGGTGGATGTATATTTAAAGGATGCACTTGTGAGGAGGAATATCATTAGAGGTGAGACAATAGAATTCTTCTAAGAGAAAGGCTACCAATAGAAGGTCTCTGGATCTAGGGCCTTCCATGTTTTGGGCAGTGGGGAGTCAACCTCAGTAGTTACCATTTGGGCATTTAGGTCCAAATTATTTTCCAGTGAACTTGGCACTGAGGTGTTTCACTTGTGGTGACTGTGGACATATTTAGAGTCATCTATTGATGGACATTCAATCTCAGTATGGTGGAGGTGTGTAGGTCCAATTTCCGCCTTTGTAGTAGTTTTCAGAATGAATGTTCCAGCAGCAGGTGTAACACCCCAAGATTTTATGTGATATATTCTTTTTAATTTCTTTCATGTCTTATATTATACACTACACCAAGTTTAGCTGCTACTATATGCAACACCGTATTAGCTTGCAGTATACGCAACACTATTATTGGCTCGTGTTACACACAATTTCAAGTTTGTATTGTAGAAATTATTCTACAAAACATTAAGTATAGATGTTGTTTAATGTATAAATGAAATAAGTTCTGATTATGTTATACACAACACCAAAGGGTGCTTTCACTACATGCAGCCCTGACTTGTCTTGCATTACACGCAATCACGACCCTCCTCGATAGCGTGTGTAGTACGCAATGTCGAGTTTTACTAAACAACGATATATTGTTATAATATTATTATGAACTAGCCTTTATGAATAATATTAACTAAATTTTAAATTTTATAACATTATTATTCATCTTACACATTTTATAGAACATGGTATGAGGAAAAAATAATTTTTTCGGCTAAAATAAGTATTTTTCAAAAAAAAGCAGTTTTGCCACCTTTTGATAGAGCACCCACTTTAAATATAGTTTTTTACATTTTTATATGTTCAATTTGACAAAATAAAATTCTTCTATGGAATCAGGATATAAAAATTTACTTTGGATAAATTTTCCATATTATTATTTTGATAACTTTCATATAATAATGAATAGTAAAAATACGCTATATTTTAATTAAAAACAACTTTTTTTCATCGTAAAAATTTATATGGTTAAATTATAATATTTAATGGTTTTAAAGTATAAATAGAATTTATTTTTACCATTTAATATAATTTATCTCATTAGCATTTATTTTACATTGAATTCATAGGTAAAATCATTTCAATCTTTTGCAATGTTTTAACTTTTAAAACCCATTTTCTTAAAAACGGGATTAATTTTAAATTAAGTACTACAACTTCTGAGTTTTGAATTTTAAAAAATGGATTCCATATTTATATTCAGTGGGTAAAAATTATTTTAATAGGATACTTTTTATATTTGGGCATTATGAATAGTAACTACGGTAAATTTTATTTACCGCAGTTAAAGGTAAATCATGTAATTAAGGGTAAAAATAATATTATAAAATTGTCCTAACACCTAAACAAAATTCTATTGTATGAATGAAAGTTGACACATATCACCTAAGGGTCGGAATAGATACATTTCATGGACTTTTGACCATGAAAATTATATAATTATTATTAAAACCAAAGAAAATGACAACATGTCTCTCTCTTATATCTTATAAGTGTAATAATTTTAATTTAGTAATAAACTTCATAAAACATAGAACATGAATAGTCTACAGAAAGATAAAAATATTTTTTATATCATTTGAATTTATTTAGAATTTTTAGGGATTAAATAATTATCATTAATGGTGACACAATAGTGATGCAGAAATTGTTTATTTAGCCAAAAATCAATAATACAATTTTATTAAACTAATAGTGACCACAAAAGGCACAAAAACCTTTCCAAAACTTATTTTCCATGTACATGATAACCATAATAATCCAATGGTCTAATATTGGACCATTTCGAGCCTTATATAATCTATTATGACACATAGATTATTTTATTTTAAATGATGTCAATGTTGTCACCTTCATAATTTAATAAATATAAAAATTTAAATGTTGTGATTTTAAGATGATAAATTCGAGTAAAACTATTATTATTGAAGATATTATATTTATATGCATAATGGTATTTTATTTTAAATTGTTATGCAAGTAATATGCATATTAAAGGATTATTTAAAAATGAAGTAGTAATTACTTTATTAAGAGAAATATCAAATAAATGGTTTTATAAATATAAAAATAAATATTATATGAACTAATTAATGTTCTCCACAAATTTTCTAGATTAATATGACATGTTAGAAATATATTAAATATTTTTTTTCTAATATATCCTCTATGTGTATTTTATTTAAATTCAAATGAATGAATAGTGTCAAAATTAACACTATTGTTATTTTATAAAAATAACATATTATAAAATTGTTTAAAAATCACAAAAATATTTAAAAATTATAAATTTAAATTTATATGGTCTAAAATTTCATAAAGTATCCAATTATGGAAAATTCACAACACATAAGTAATATCCTTTGAGTCATTTTGGACATTTTTATGTGGGGTTTGATTTTATTATAAATTAATATTTTAGAGGTTTCCAAAAGTTCCCCTCTCCTCTCTTATAAAAGGGAACCTACTCCATCTCCTCTTTACACAAATTTGAGCCTTAAAACTTGGACAACCCCTTAAAATTTCTCTTCTCAACATATCTTGTTATATCATAGGGGTTCTGGTTTTCTCAAAAGATCTAATCTAGTTCCCTTGGAGGAAGTTTAAAAGAGGCACGTCGAAGAAGAGGTAATCACTTCTACTAATTCTTTCAAGTTTCTTTTTTCTTATACTTCCTCTTCTTTAGTTTTTTAATTACAATGTAATAACATCAGTATTAATTATATATTGATATGTTATTATAAATATGAAACAACCCTATTTCACCTTCTATCCATCCTACGAAGAACGAAATCACTGCGCGTGCATACGTACGAAATACTGTCTCCACTCCATGGTGTAATATGTTTTTCTACCACAACCTTACTTGGATGGGTATAATGGTCTAAAGAATAACTATATATTATTATTATAACATGATACTAATTCTGATATATTATATCATCCACTCCAATTCCATTCAATAAATATGGGAACGATATCATCGCTCGTGCATACGTACGGATTACCATCTCCATGATGCGATGAGATTCCTTCTCCATGTTAACCATTCAAGAATGATTATAAAGTATATATATTGAATAATAATGAAATATATGACATAATAACTCTACTGGATATATATATATATATATATATATATATTCCATCTACTTACTTCCATTTAAGTCAATAAGGAAAGGAAAACAACTTTCATGCGTATGTACGGTCTACCGTCTCCATGAACAGTGTATTTCATTTCATTTATCTATCTATTATATATATATATAATGAATATATATGATATATAAATCATGATTTAAATTCTGGAAGTAAGTAAATCATGATATAAATAATAATAATATCAATAACAACAAGTCCAAACATGTACGATAAATGAAACGATTTTACCCAAAACACTGCTTTAACATGGAATTGACAAATGAACTGTTAATATAAAGTCAAATGTGAATCATATATGATATTATAAATATTATAATGATTTTTTTACAAGATAATAATATGTTTAAACCTACTATACAGGAAGCTCGGACACATATGGAAGAAATTGGACATAATTTAAGGGATAATTTTCCAATCTCTTTTTTATCTGAGATTGCTTATACGTAAGTATTTATTGGGGTTAAATTTTTCATCCATGTCCATAAAAATGTTTTTAATAAAGTGTTTAATATTCTTTCATGTATTTTTAAAGTCATTTTACCCCTCTTTGTCTTTTACATTGTGCTATGGAAGGAATATTTCTTTTATTTACCATACGAGGAACTTTTTGACTTTTTTGGAAAAAGTACGAGGAGAATGTTTTTTTAACTTATATGGAATGAAAAAAAGTTTATGGTTTCCTAACGCCTTATTTTCATGATGCTTTCTCTACAATATTTCATGATTATTCTCAAAAAAATCATTTTCTTTTAAAATTGCATGGCATTTTGTGAAAATAAAATGATTTTGAAGAAGAAAGGATATCTTCCTCAAAAATTAATTTCAAGTGTTTTATCGAAACAATTTTTTCATCTTAGATGACATTATTTAGTATGTTTATGTCTCAAGTATAATGTCTATATTATTTACATGGTTTGATTTTTCTTATGATGAAATGATATCCATTTGTTTTATATGGATTATGTTATGATGGGATGATGTTTATAAAACCCATTTTATTCTTTGGGTTATGATGAATGATTTATGATTTTTTTGTGTCACACGTAATAATTATTTCACTATGAGATGGGTGGTACATATATCTACCTCCAATGCATTGGGTAAAGATTTATATCTCATGAGATAGACATGGCTGGAACGACAAGTAAACTCAGTTCAGTAAAGGACTTTGTCCACTACGATGGTCTTCGCAACAATGCCTTAGCTACTATGAAAATCATAACATGTGTTTAATGGTTGCCACAATTACATGTTTTACTCCCATTATATTTTACCATGTTTAATGTTCCATTATGATCTATCCCTTATGTACTGCTAAGAATTATTTCATTACTCATGATTTTGATGTTTTATGTCTATGTTTTTAAGTTCAAATGTTTATGGATTGTTTTATGTTCTCCATGCTTACCCTTAATGAGAATTTGATATCACCCTTGATATGTTTTCTTTTCCCCAAGATATAAAGAAAGGTTTTAGGTTAGAAAACAAAATGGGAAGATCTTTATGGGAGATTTTGAAGATCAATAAAACGTGATTAGAAGATTATGTTCCGAGTTTCCAAATACACTAAACTAATACGGTCTTTGGGAATATGGTTTTATTATGTTTTATGTATTTCCGCAAAATTAATGTAATGTACATATATGTCATGATTTCAGTCTTTATAGCAGGAAAACCAGTTCACTCTCCTCTAAGGGAAGATAGATATTGTAGAGCCCAACCTTAGGGTGTTCTTCATGGACCTTGACTCGGGCATGACTGAGGAAGAGATCCTCAAAAATGGGGAATATGAGCTTGGTGTGGCCAATTGCATGCCACATAGGAAGTAGTTCTATTAGGTACATAAATTATTCGAGGTACGATCAGTTTGTTCAGTTGTCTTTCTTGTGATGTGTTTGATTCAAGAGCATCACACTCTATTATTGCACCCAGTCTAGCCTATGCTCTGAGAATAAATTTAGATAGAATTTCCATGCCCCTATTGTTGAGTACACTAGTTAGTGGTTAGACCAAATTGTTTGATGTGTTACAAGGATGCAGACTGATTATGGGGTCTCAACAGTTCCGTAGGGGTCTTTTCTTGCTAAAATTGAAACTATATGATATCATCCTTAGATTCGACTAGTTGTATTATGTGCATGATGTTATCAGATCCAAATGGAGGAGAGTTGTGTTATTAGATATAGATGTCCAACATGTGGTTTTCATTAGTGAGTGTAGCTATCAAGTAGACAGTATGTTTGTGGAGCCACTTTTTTCCTTATTGGACGAGCTTTTAGTGGAATCAGTGGATGCTAATAGGGTGGAGGCACCTGGAGTTTTTGGGGGGATTTCTTGGATGTATTTCATGAGGAGGTTGTAACTCTACCCCCTTGACATGATGTCGAGTCTGTGATAGAATTATAGCCCTGTGCTTTTATGGTTTTGATGGATCCTTATTGGGCGACACCTTTTGAGTAATGGGAGCAAAGGGTTCAAATAAATGATCTTATATTGAAGGGTTTTATCTGGCCCTGCTTGTCACCGTGGGGTTCTCAAGTCTAGTTTGAAAAAAATTAGATGGTGGTATGAGGTTCTGAATAGACTACCGAAGGTTTAATCAGGTGATGGTAAATAACTGTTAGCCTCTCCAGTTTGATAGATGATCTTTTTACCTGTTGGGGGAAGAAAGATGGTTCTCTATGACCGGTCTACAATCCAGATATCACTATATGTGGGTGAAGGAGAGTGATATCCTAAATAATTCCCTCAAGTAATGGTTTGGGCACTTCAAGTTCATAGTCATGCCTTTCAGTGTTAAGAACACACCAGTTGTGTTCATGGGGATTTTGAACTCCATATTCAATGAGTTCCTGGATCGGTTTGTCATAATATCCATCGATGACATCTCAATATACTCAATGTAAGAGGAGGAGAATACCAAGAATCTCAGGACTATCTTTGATGTTCTTAGATGCAATCAATATTATGGAATTTTTTTAAATTTCCATCGTTGGATGATATAGGTTCACTCCCTTGGAAATGTGGGGTTGCAGCAAGGTGTAGAAGTGGACATGTCCAAGTTTCATCCTATTGTTTATTTGTAAGAACCAAAGAATGTTTTAGAGGTTCATAGTTTTTGGGTCTGGATTTCTATTACAAGATATTTTTACGCAATTTCTCTCTAGTTGAATCTCCATTGATAGATCAAACCAGAAAGTATCAGGCCTTTGTGTGGAGTGAGTATTTCTAGAAAGAATTTGATTATCTAAAGGGGATGTTAGTCAGTGCTTTAGTTATTTGATTTCTAGAGGAATCAGTGTTGTTCAAGGTGTTTTCTGATGCTTCTGATTTGGGATTGGGATGTATATAGATGCTATAATGGGGAGTGATATCTTATGGGTCTAGGAATTTACATCCCCATGAATGTAACTATTCCACCCATGATTTGGAGCCTATGGCAGTTGTGTTCATGCGAATGTTGTGAAAAAATTACCTCATTGGGGAGCACATTTTGGTCTTCACGGATCATAACAGTTTGAGGTATATCTTTTCCCAAAGATATATAAACTTGAAAAATAAGAGTTGGATAATGTTTCTCTAGAACTATGACTTAGAAATCTGATACACCCCAGGAAAGGTAAATGTTGTGATTGATGGTTTGAGTAGGATGTTCCAAATGGAGGTAGTTTGAGAATCTTTGGATGCTTGGAAGGTGATAGAGGAGTTGGATTCCCTACACCAAGATTCTCGAATTGATGGTGGAAGAGGCTATCTATTTCAGATGATGATGCAGTTTACACTAATCCAGCAAGTAAAGGAGTCTCAGTGGGGAGACTTGGAGGTATAAGAGATGTGTGAACGTGTAAACCATGGTGATGCTCTAGATGGATGGTTAGAGGATTGTCTGAATCAGATGATATTCCATGGATGACTATTTTTTTCCAATGGTGATGCATGAGGGATTTATCTATGAGTTTTATATCTCACTCTTAGTGGTACAACCTAGGATTTTAAGATGTACTGTGGCTTGATAGAATAGTTTTGGTGGCCCCAGAAGAAACAAATGGTAGCAGTGTTTTTGGTGAGGTTCTTTGTGTTCCAACAGGTGAAGGATGATTAGCATGTTCCTGGTGGTTGGTTGCATCCCATGGATTTCCTTAGGTGGATTTGGGATGAAATATCGATGCATTTCATCATAAGATTACCCAGGTCCCAAGGAGGATGAGATACCATATGGGTAATAGTGGACCGGCTGAAGAAATTGTCTCACTTCATAGTGATCATGGAGTCAAACATAGTGGATTCCATAGACCAGAGGTATGCGGATGAAGTGGAGCTATTTTATAGAGTTCCAAGATCCATTTTCTCAGATCTGGATTCATATTTTACCTCTCGAGTCTAGAGGGGATTGTGGCATGATTTTCAAACTTAGTTACACCTTATTACTTCTTTCCACCCTCAAACTGATGGAATGACATAGTGAACCATCTAAATGTTCGATAACATGTTTCATACATGTATCTTGGACTTTTTTGGATCTTGGGTGCGACACTTTCCCATGGAATAGTTTTCCTATAATAGTAGTTATCAATCTTCCATTGGCATGACTCATCTTTATGCTTTTCATGGGGGACCATGTCATTCGCCTTTATGATGGATAGGTTTGGGAGACCGTTGATCTTGGTCCCGTGGTAGTTCAGAGTATGATAGAGAATTTTACTCTTGTTCACAATAGAATGAAAGAATCATATGATAGGCAGAAGTCGTATGCCAATTCTAGGAGGAGGCCATTGGAATTCGAGGTTGGGGACCACATGTTCTTGAACGTTTCCCCTCTACATGGGTAGAAGAGGTTTGGTAGAGGCGGAAAGCTTTCTACTAGGTTCCTCAGACCCTTTGAGGTGATGTAGGGAGTTGGTGAGGAAACATACCTGTGTTTTATGCCACTATAGTTGGAGAAGGTCCACAATGTCATTCACGTCTCTTAGCTTCTTTGGTATCTTTACGATGACGCACATTTCATTTACTAGGATGAGTTGAATGTCGAAGATGACACAAAATTCATGGAGCGACTAATAGAGACCCTGGATCATCAGGAGAAGGTGCAACACATATAGACAATTCCCTTGGATTGTGTGTTGTGGAGGCATGGTGTCCTAGAGGGGAGTACATGGGAAAGGGGGCTGCAAATATATTCTCAGTACCCCGAGTTTTTTTGAGTTCTTCCTTGTTATGTTTGACTTGTAATATGATGTTTGAACCTTATTTTATAAGAAATGAGTTATTTATTTATTCCATAATGTGGGATAAAATATCAAAATTGAAAGGGGGAGTGCATATTCTTAATCGATATGAATTAACTGAGATGTGATTAAACCCGTGTGGGTGAGTCAGTACCACCCAGAGCGGATAGTATATTGACATGGAGGAAGGAATTTCCTCATTAATATGTCTTGATGGTTTGGATTTTAGAACTTATATGGTGTGTATTTTGGTCACTTGGGGTAGTAGATGTAGGGGGAGGTGTTTTTGTGTGTTGAGGTTTCACTCCAGCATTCGAACAACACATGGTGGTTTGTTGATGAACTTCGATGTTGTAGAAGGGTTTCATTTATACCATGATACTTTAGAGGTATCTAACATGGTTATTATTTGGACCCCTCTTTTTCTTATGGGTTAGTTTTGAATTATCTAGGATAATAATTGTTTGATAGCTATCGAATATAATGGTTCAGACCTCCTCGATCTATTACATAGAGAAAATCAGGTTTTTGAGGTGTTCTAGGAGGCAACGATGACTCATTTTGGGAGTTTTCCAAAATTCCAATTTTTCCAGTAGTGAGTCACTAATGATAGATCATCTAATGGTGGGTCATCCACTAGTAGGTCTTAATGGTGAGTCAGGACTGGTGAGTTAGAATGGTGACTCACACCGGTGACTCGCAACAGCGAGTTACTGACTGTAGGTGGAGATGGTAGGTAATCCCAACAATGAGTCAAATCAGTGACTCACTGATGGTGAGCCGCGTCGGTGATTTTAAATAGTGACTCACTGATGGCGATTCACTAACGGTGAGTCATAAATGAAGATTTATGAATGGTGACTCGCTTAATGATGACTCATCGAACGATGATTCACCATCGATAGCTCGTCACCAGTAGCTCGCACAGTTAAATCGTCCTGTGGTGATTCATCCACCGGTGACTCACCAACCTTTGAATTGCGATGGTGACTCACCCAATGGTGATTCAATTCCAGTAGTTTTTCAAATTTTCTTTTTTCCCATTTTTTCCAAATTCTCCCCTTTTACATTTTATTTGACATAAAATGTGTTTAAAACCATGTTTAATTGTTTTTGAAGTAGTTTCAAAGGAGGTAAAATATTCCATTAAATCCCTAATGCTCAAGGGGTACTTATATAATAGAAATGTGTGGCTTTTATTGTGATCCAAATTTAATGGATTTTGGGACTATCCTTCTATTAATATAGGATCTTTCCCTTCTAAATCCAATATCCTTTATCCCTTGTCTGTTTTATATTTACTCTTGTTACCAGGCATCCCCATAACCTTTATTCCCCTAGGATCTATGTGTCTTTGTTTTACCCTTGTATAATGTTACCCTAGAGCCTTTCACACCCCCTATTTTTCCCAAGGAGGAGGTGCAGATTTTCTGTTTCTTTAAGTAGGCATTCCTTCATCTCTCTTTTATTTGTGTATCATGCGGGGTGGGTGTAAAAAAATTTCCCATGTAAAGGTATATGAATCCATATTTAATGAATATAATAAAATTGGAATTAAAAAATGGAAAATGGATGGAAAAGTTATTTAGTCTTATGTTTTTTACTATCATTGTGATCTATATAGGCTACATGCCTACTAAAAATCAAGGTCATTGGTGGTCTTTGTTTTTGCACTCGACATGGATTGTGATGGATTATTGTTGATCATGTGTTGAAAAAATATATGTATATACGTAATTTTTTACTAGTTATATTTGGTTAATTAAAAAGGACTCCCCCTAATTGAACTTGTTTTGTTATAACCTCTGAAATATCAAAGTCAAATTAAAGAATGATTTTTTTCCAAATCTGAATACACACTACCTTGTTTGGTTTGGAATTTTGATGTATGTGGTTTTTTTATTTCTTATGCCTTGTGTGGTTGTGTGGTGATGGTGTTGAGAGAATGAATATAAGGTGGGGTGGTATGGGTGGTGTAATGAGATATCAGTTTGAGAGATTGATTGATTGTGGAATGGATGGGAATTTCTTGAGAACTGGGGATGCAGGTTTGGGATGCTCTATGTTTATGTTTCTAGGTGTGATGGGTATGGTGGGGAAATACAGTGGGGATTTCAGGGTAGGTTGTGATGAGATGTGTTTCTGATTTTGAGTATGATTTTTGGTTTTTATTACTGAGATGATGGATTGGGAGCAATGACTTTGAATAATGATGATGGAAATTATTGGTAGGGGTGTCAAACAGAGTAAAAAATATGAAGTGAGTTTCCTTAATATATCTCCTTTTCCTATATGTGGATTATGTTGTGGGGATAGTTGTGTGCAGTAATTATTATTTTCCTAGGTAGGGATGGAATGAAAAAATGGATTTTAAAATAAACAATGATAATTGGTTAAATGAGTTGTATTGAGGTATGTTTGAGTTGTGTTTTTTTGTGAAGTGGATTTCAATTATTAACATCCAAAGTGACTATTGTTGGTGTTGAAAAATTCATTTAGAGGTAATAGAAAAGGCGGTTCTGTGGGATGGTAGTTTGTTTGGAGAAACCCATAGGTTGGGATGAGTGTTTAACACACACACACACACACAGATATATATATATATATATATATATTCTTGTACTTTCTTATGATTTCTATACTCACCCCACCCTTGTAAAGAACTATGTGAAAAACACCCCCATTGTCACAAGAGAGTTTGAGTTTTCCAAACATCCCAGTGGAAGGATGTATGGCTGGTTATTGGATCTTCCCTAATCCATCTTCTAGGAATTGGCATCCCAATATTCTTTGGGCATTTTGTAGTGAGTTTGTAAGGCCCAGTTGTCTACGAGAAGGGAATGATTTCCCAGGTGTCTACGGGATGAGATGCGTTGCGTTTCCCATGTGTCTTTGAGTTGTGGTATGATTGTGTCTCAGGTGTCTGCATGGGGGGGGATGTGGTATGGTTGTCACCCAGGTGTCTGTGGGAGGAATGTGGTGTGGTTTTGGCCTAGGTGTGTGCGGGCGAGATGTAGGGAGCTTTTTATGCCTAGGTTGTAGGGATATCTCTAAGGCCCAGGTGTGTGCGGGCAGTGTCACGACCCGTCCCCCGGGGCCCGTGTCTTAACTACCGCAAGCCCGCCTTCCATAGGCCAGGGGCCGATGACTAGCACCAAAGGCGTATAACCCGATAACTGGGAAGGAATTGCCTTTATAAGTAAACAAACACCAATCAGAGTACAAGCGGAAGTAATACACTAAGTACAAAAGGAAGTGCTGAAAGTAAATGGGCCAGAATACAAACCCAATCGAAAGTACAGCTACAACTGAACAAAAGTACAACAGAAAAAGACAACAGCTGAAAGAATGGTAGTATCCCCTAGGTCGTCCTCCTTGGATCCTACCTGAAGGGTAGGTACAGATAGCGCAGCTCCTGGATCGTCCACCATGGATCCTACCTGAAGGGTAGGTACACATAGCGCAACTCCTGGATCGTCCACCATTGATCCTACCTGAGGGGTAGGTACAGATAGCCTCCACAACGCTCTTGCCCGTCAACCTCCTCCGAGTATCGTCTCGCCGTGAAGTCCACCTCCGGTTACTGACTCGCCGTGAGGTCCACCTCCGGGTACCGTCCAGTCTTCGAACACTTGGCCTCCGACATCACTGCCCGTCGTCTGCAACCAACACAATGAGGTGCGGGCATAGCCCGTGCAGGGGTGAGTATAACGATACTCAGTAGGGACCCTAAGATCCTCAAGGTCTCTCTAAATCCATCAAGGATAACCACAAAGTAGAATCACAATAGATAACCATTATTAGGTATAAGCCCATACTTATACCTAAGTTATCAAGTAACCCTTCTCAATCATGAGAAAACACAAAGATTATGAAATCAACGGATAAAAACTACCCAGTTATATGCCCATACATATACCTAATTTATCAAGTGACCCATCTCAATCATGAGGTAAACACAAGGATCAAATACTCAGCTTAAACCAGGATTTTCATTATCGAAACCATAACTGCTGAAGAGCCCCGTCTCTGGAGTGTACAGTGATCCTGTCACGACTCCAAGGTACTTCTCACTAACCTAAGACTACTGAGGTACTCCTCCTATCGAGTACGGCGGGTCAGCCACCCAAACACAGTAGTGCTTCCCGCTGGGGTATGCCACCCAGACACAGTAGTGCACACCCCTTAATAGCCTACAGAAGTACTCTCCGGATGAGTACCGCGGGTCTGCACTGTCACACAGTAGTGCTCTGTCCGCCATGGGTCTGCACCCAAACAAAGTAGTACTCCTTCCACTGGGCTAGTCGACTCACTCCAAGTCGAGTCGGTCTAACAGTCGTCAGGTCTCAGACTGCTACACGGTCTCTGTACTCCGTACGCTCATCTCCGGGAGGGTCCTCTCCAAGAGCTATAGGTCAATAATCCAAGTATCCCAAAGTCCCATGAAGAAGTATCTCAAAGGACCGCCTCATGATAGGGGTCTCAACGCAATAGACGACGCGTCAATCGGATGCCCGATCTGTGAGTTATTAGCCTTTTCGTTCCAGGGGCCTGGTTGGTTTCGTGTGCGAACCAACCTGACCGTATCTCAACTTTACCCCAAAATCTCATAGGGTATACTCATAGGGACTGTTTCTCAACGTGATCACCAACGCCGCTGACTGTTCGTCAAATGGACGTCCGGTCTGAAAGTTATCATCTTTTCCGTTCGAGGGGCCCAGTTGGATTTTGGGTACAATCCAACTCGGCCACTATCCAAATGCAACCAAAACTCAGGCGAAGTATGAAAAAATTTCTATCTCATCAATAGGAATCTAACAAAGTCGACGACACGTCAATCGGACGTCCGGAGCTCAAGATAAAAGCATTTCCGCTCCGAGGGTCCGGTTGGTTTCGTATCCGAACCAACCCGACCATACTCAAAGTTCTCTGAAACCTTGAGTGTTATACACCGAAATGACCATCTCAATCCAAAGATCTCATCGCAGATGATGGTGCGTCTATTGGAGGTCCGTAGAACAAGATATGGGAGTTTGAATGGAAACTATTCAAAAATAGGGGGTTTGAGCCCAGTCCGACCCGAGTCAGGGTCCGGCCTGGCCTGGGCACAACCCGGTCGCCAGGTGGCTCGGCCATTTCAGCCGAGCGGATTAGGGAGGGTGGGGCGCTGCCCTCCTATCTCATAATTGCGGCCCCCATGGGGGGCCGCTCCTTGCCAACAGATACGGCCGAGCGCCGCGTCCCGCCTCCCTCGGTCCCGCACGGTCGCGGGACTAGCGGCCTGCCGCAGCGGCTTCAGCCATGGCGGCCCTTCCCGGCAGCGTGCCAGGCGCCACCGCCTCCTGGCGGCCGGACGGTGTTGGCCACCCCCTCCGGCCTCCGGCACCACCGTGCCGGCGTGGTGTGCATGCTGGATTTTCCGCGGACCACCGGACGCGCTCCGGTGGTCCGTTTTTCTCGCCGCCTTCGCCAACGGTCCTCCCGGGACCCGGCCTTCACTATGGAGGCTTCAAAATGAGTTTGCGGTCCTGTTTTCCGTCGCTCGTCAATCCGCACGTCAATTAAACAACTGCAGAGTCTTTGATTCACCTCTGCGGCCCCGACTCCGACCGTGGTTTCGTTCGGCCTCTACAGTGCAGCGCAATTGCACCGCGCTTCTTCGCCGATGATCCTCCTTGTTTCCGTGTGGTGCCTATGCACCGCGCCGCCTCCTTTCGAACCGCAATATCAAAACAACAAATGGGGGAGGAGAATCGGTCATGTTCGTGCGATCTGAACTCCTTCCGTTAAGTTGATATCAAGTGGCCAAAATACACAGAAAAATAACGGCAAAGGATAACTCATGAACAAAAGCAATTAACCCCTACCTCGAAAAGACGTCGCACATCATCGAGTCGCAGAAGTCAATCATCGCGGTAGAACGGTATCGATTCTGTCATCGTTGGAGTGACCCGAGGAAGTGACATCTCCTCTCTTTTCATGGAGGAAGAAGAGGCTGAAGAACCGTGATCGCCGAGTCATTCCATGTTGAGGGGTCGATGTTCTTCATCGGAGAAGAACCGTTCTTCACAGAGAGGATGATGTTCTTCCTCCCAAGAAGAACTTCCTCCTTCCTTTACACAAGAGCTCCTTCCCTTTTCTTCCAACATAAAGGTGCCAAAATAAAATAATAGGTTCATTCTATTGTTTTAATAAGATAAGTAATTTCAACTTTTCAAAATTCAAACTCTTAGTTAATTAATTGAATAGGTTCAATTAATTAATTAAGGTGTGTGTTGGCGAGAGTTAATGAGGGAGAGAGAGAGAATGTGAAGGGTTACTCCATTAAAGATGAGTTTACCAAACTTAAGAGGGAGTTAGGGAGTTTAAGAGGAATGTGAAGGGGTTGGGGTTCGTGTGGGCCCACCTCTCCTTTATTATCTCATTCATCCTCACATGGGTAGTTAGGTGTCACCCAATCTTCCCCATGTAGGATAAAACCACCTTAGACTTAAAAATAAAATTGTTTCATAAATTTATTCATTCCTCATTTAATCCACAAATATAACTTCCCCATCCGCACAAATGCAACTCCGGAATAGGTGTTTCTAAGCAATTACCGGCACTGCTGTTTAATCGGTGCCCTCAGATTTCGATTCTGAGCACCGGTTCAAAAGTTAGAAAAACCCTTTCATTCGTTCACTGAACGTACCTGAGCTAAACTTTAGAAAATGATTCCGGGCTCACCGGGTCTCGGAATTAGGTTCCGTCAGAAACTGCGTTCTTGTAAAATGTAAAAGAAAATTAAGAAAAAATTTCCCTTGAATTTTTACGGGTCATTACATTACTCCCACCTCAAGGATTTATGTCCTCGTAAAGCTTTAACACAAACTAAGGAAACAAAAGTGGTACTGAGCACGCACCTGAGCCTTCCGCTCCCATGTGCTCACCTAGAGGTTCCCGTACTTCCAGTGAAGCGCACCCAAGGAATCGACCGTCCTTGTAGGATCCTCTCCTGTCGATCCTCAACCTCTACTGGAACTCCGCAAATATCACCCCATCAACAAAGTCCAGTTCCCCATGGTCGATGACATGCGTCGGGTCAAGCACGTATCTCCTCAGTTGAGATACGTGGAAGTCGTCGTGCAACCGATGCAACTGAGGTGGATGGTTCAAGCGGTAAACCACCTCGCCTACCCTTCTGAGGTCCTAAAAAGGTCTGCTAAACCTCGGAGATTACTTTCCACCTCGACCACATCTCCATAGACCTCTTCGAGGAGAGACCCGTAAGAAAACGTGGTCGCCATCCTCAAATTCTAGTGGTTTTGTGTCCTATCAACATAAGACTTCTGTCGGCTCGGAGTTGTCCTCATCCGCTCCTGGATGACCTGGACCTTCTCTGTCATGGCCTAGACCATCTCTGGTCCCACAAGAGCTGCTAAGATTTCATCTTTGCTGATAAGAGAAATCTGGTCTCATCCCCTGGATGAACCATGTTCTTTGCCTAAACGGTCAATTCTATCATGAATGGCACTAATACATGCCATGGACGAAATCGAAAGGCCACGACGCTACTACCAAGAGATCCAACTGTTACTCTCACCTCCAAGGGTTGAGTCACACTGTCGGCATTAGTGTGGGGTCACTGGGTCTCTTCCAGTAATAATCTCAAAAGTGAGGGTCAATTCAAGAATTTTTAACCAGAACCTCTTAGTATCAATGAAACCAAAAAGGGCAGGTAAGTAAACGTCACAATGAAAAGTGTCTTTTATTACTACAACTCAAAGTACAAGACACACAACAACCACAAACAACAACATCAACAACAAGGAAGCTGGTAGCATAAAGATCAAAGGCCTCTATGCCTGGAAATAGTCCACTCCTGATTAGTACTGAAACTCAAAACTCTTGCTGCCACGTGGGTGAAGTTGACCGATTCAAGAGTGATCAGCTACACCTTCCTATGCAAGATTTAATCATGTACATATTGGGGTTTCCTTTTCTACCGACCAAGGAAAACCCATCCCAACGCTTGCCTAATACCATCAATTTGTGTATTAACTGTGGATCCAATCCATACTCAGACCAACGTCATAAGGCCTCAACGCTGCCACCAAGAGATTCCAACCAAAACTCTCGCCTCATGGGTCAGATCACACTATCGTCATAAGTATGATTATCGAGTCTCCTTCCAAGGTATCTCCAGACGTGAGGGTCAAGTCTACGGCTTACCGAAAACTCTAGGTCTGGGACAAGATTCGTGGAAGGAAGGAATGATTCATATAAATTTTTTTTGTTACAGCAGCTAGTAATGTACACAGACTATCCCTTGAATCATTCTTGGAGCCATTGGGTCACACTCTTTGACCGCATGCAACTACTCTCTTCCCCTGCCCTCCAGCTCCTTAAGCCTAGCGGGGACTATAAAGGTGGGTGAGTGTAACATGTCAAGATGTACACCACCTCTTGCTTCTCTCTTAGCTCTGCCTCCACGTCTGCTGCTTCGCAGACTCATCTGTCCTTAACATTTCCTCTTCTTGAAACATTCTCATGCCCAAGTCTCTGAGACTGGCACCAGCTCACTGCGTTCCAACTTCTAACATTCTCTAGCTGTATTCGTTCATCCAAAGAACATTCATCCTCAAGGTTCTCTCTAGCAACCTAACGTGGGTAGGTATGCATAGAGAAAAAAGTGATGGCTCGAATATCCTTAAATATACCACGCTCAGAGGTCCAAGCTCTATAGCACTGATCGAATCATATTCATCGAGTACCTGGAATGTTCGGTACGCGTCGATGAATTCTCATCTACTGACACGTCGTCCTGCAGAAGCTGTAAAAGCTGTAGAAAACTCTCAGCCACTTCCTCAAGCCATCCCTCAGCCACCTGTGAGTCAGGCTCGCCTCAGAACTTGAGGGTATCTGATGTTGGAACACGTGTAAGGTAGTAAGCCTACATGTGTCACCTACCGCTACCACTAGTTGTAACTGCTGACCAACAGGTAGTGATGTATAACTGACACACTACCCGACGGCACTATCTCAGGCCTCGGTCCACGTACCGAAGCCTCATCACTATGCGGACCATCCTCATGGTCACTCACTAGAAAACACTAGTAGCCAAGTCTACCATCCACTCCACTGGTGTCTCAGCTAGGCGGAAAACTCTAGCAATCGCCTCCATCCAGTCCTATGCTGTCTGGGAATGTGCCTCGCCTTGTAACCTCGGAGGCCTCTACTGTTAGAACTCGTGAAACGCGCTCTGCCAGCATGCACCATCCACTAGTAAGATTGGTGACATCTACTTCCCAACATGTGGTGGTGCTGCTGGTACATCACCCGAGGGTGCCAACATAGTAAAAAGGGCCCCCACCGGAGCCTCGGTGCTCAGTGAGCCGTCATCGAGTACTCTCTCAAAAACTCCAACTGACTGTCTGCATGGAGACATCCTGAACAGATGTGACACGGTCAACGATTTATACCTGGTGAGATGACCTAGTTTGATCTGACTTTAAAACATTTGGAAACACACATGCAATCAGTGTTTTCATGCACAATGTCGGAAATCAGAAGTCAGGGTCCTGGTGTACGGATATGTCGGCTGTCGCACCAACACTGGACTCCCTGAACTAAAAACCACACTCGGTACCCTTAACACTATTTCTTCACAGAAATAAAATATCAGAGTCTTATGTTCTGCGGTAGAACCGACTCCTCTGATTCCAATTTGTCACGACCCGTCCTCCGGGGCTTGTGTCGTAACTACCACAAGCCCGCCTTCTATAGGCCAGAGGACGACGACTAGCACCAATGGCGTATAACTTGATAACTGTGAAGTAATTTCCTTTATAAGTAAACAGACACCAATCAGAGTACAAGAGGAAGTGATACACTAAGTACAAAAGGAAGTGTTGAAAGTAAATGGGCCAAAATACAAACCCAATCAAAAGTACAGCTACAACTGAACAAAAGTACAAGAGAAAAAGACAACAGATGGAAGAATGGTATTACCTCCTGGTTCGTCCTCCTTGGATCCTACCTGAAGGGTAGGTACAGATAGCACAACACCTGGATCGTCCACCACGGATCCTACCTGAAGGGTAAGTACAGATAGCGCAGCTCCTGGATCGTCCACCACGGATCCTACCTGAAGGGTAGGTACAGATAGCCTCCACAACGCTCTTTCCCATCAACCTCCTCCGAGTATCATCTCGCCGTGAAGTCCACCTCCGAATACTGACTCGCCGTGAGGTCCACCTCCGGGTACCGTCCAGTCTTTGAACACTCGGCCTCCAACAACACTACCCGTCATCTGAAACCAACACAACAAGGTGCGGGCATAGCCCGTGCAGGGGTGAGTATAACGATACTCAGTAGGGACCCCGGGACCCTCAAGGTCTCTCTAAATCCAACAAGGATAACAACAAAGCATAATCACAACAGATAACCCTTCTTAGGTATAATCCCATACTTATACCTAAGTTATCAAGTAACCCATCTCAATCATGAGGAAACACAAAGATTATGCAATCAACGGATAACCACTACCCATTTATATGCCCATACATACACCTAAGTTATCAAGTGACCCATCTAAATCATGAGGTAAACACAACAATCAAAGACTCAGCTGAAACTAGTATTTTCATTATCGAAACCGTAATTGCTGAAGAGCCCCGTCTCTGAAGTGTACAGTGATCCTGTCACGACTCCGAGGTACTGCTCACTAACCTAAGACTTCTGAGGTACTCCGCCTGTCGAGTACCGTGGGTCAGCCACCCAAACACAGTAGTGCTTCCCACCGGGGTATGCCACCCAGAAACCGTAGTGCACACCCCCTAATAGCCTGCAGAGGTACTCTCCGGACGAGTACCGTGGGTATGCACTGTCACACAGTAGTGCTCCGTCCGCCATGGGTCTGCACCCAAACAAAGTATTGCTCCGTCCACTGGGATAGTCGACTCACTCCAAGTCGAGTCGGTCAAGCAGTCGTCAGGTCTCAGCCGGCTACACAGTCTCCGTACTCCGTACGCTCTTCTCCAGGAGGGTCCGCTCCAAGAGTTACAGGTCGATACTCCAAGTATCTCAAAGTCCCATGAAGAAGTATCTCAAAGGACCTCCTCGTCATAGGGGGTCTCAACGAAACAGACGACGCGTCAATTGGATGCACGGTCTGTGAGTTATTAGCCTTTTCGTCCTAGGGGCCCGGTTGGTTTCATGTGTGAACCAACCCATCCGTATCTCAACTGTATCCAGAAATCTCAAAGGGTATACTCATAGGGACTGTTTCTCAACGTGATCACCAACTCCGCTGACGGTTCATCAAACGGACGTCTGGTCTGAAAGTTATCATCTTTTCCGTTCTAGGGGCCCGGTTAGATTTCGGGTAAAATCCAACCCGGCCACTATTCAACTGCAACCAAAACACAAGAGAAGTATTCCAAAAGTTCCATCTCATCATGAGGAATCCAACAAAGTCGAAGGCACGTCAATCAGATGTCCAGAGCTCAAGATATAAGCGTTTCCGCTCCGAGGTCCCGGTTGGTTTCGTATCCGAACCAACCCAGACGTACACATTGTTCTATGAAACCTTAAGTTTAATATACCAAAACGACCGTCTCCATCCAAGGATCGCATCGCAGCTAACGGTGCGTCGATCGGAGGTCCGTAGCCCATGATATGAGCGTTTGAATAGAAATTGCCCGAAAATAGGGGGTTCGAGCCCGGTCCGACCTGGCCCGAGACCCCCTGGGTCGGCCCGAACCAGGTCGACCCGACCCGGGTCTAGGTCTGGCCCACTTGGGCGTGGCCTGGCCCGGATGGCGTGGCCCGGCCCGGCCTGGGTGGGGCTCGGTTGCCAGGTGGCTCGGCCGTTTCGGCCGAGGGGATGGGGGGGGGGGGGGACCGCGACCCCCATGGGGGGCCGCTCCTTCCCAACGGACGCAGCCGAGCGCCGCATCCCGCCTCCCTCGGTCCCACGCGGTCGTGGGACCAGTGGCCTGCCATCACAGCTTCAGCCGCAGCGGCCCTTCCCGGCGGTGCTCTGGATGGATTTTCCGCGGACCACCGGACACGCTCCAGTGGTCCGTTTTGCTCGCCGCCTTCGCCAACGGTCCTCCCGGGACCCGACCTTCACTACGGAGGCTTCAAAATGACTTTGTGACCCCGTTTTTTGTCGCTCGTCAATCCACATGGAAATTAAACAACTGGGGAGTCTTTGATTCACCTCTACGGACCCGACTCCGGCCGTAGTTTCGTTCGGCCTCTAAGGCGCGGCGCAATTGCACCGCACTTCTTCACCGATGAACCTCCTTGTTTCCGCGTGGTGCCTATGCACCGCGCCGCCTCCTTTCGAACTGCAATATCACAACAACAAATGGGGGAGGAGAGTTGGCCATGTTCGTGCGGACTGACCTCCTTCCGTTAAGTTGATATCAAGCGGCCAAAATACACAGACGAAGAACGGAAAAGGATAACTCATGAACAAATGAAATTAACCCCTACCTCAAAAAGACTTCGCACGTCGTCGAGTCACGGAAGTCGATCGTCACAGTAGAAAGGTATCAATTCCATCGTCATCGGAGTGACCAGAGGAAGTGACATCTCCTCTCTTGTCATGGAGGAAGAAGAGGATGAATAACCGTGATCGGTGAGTCGTTCCATGTCAAGGGGTCGATGTTCTTCGTCGGAGAAGAACCGTTCTTCACGGAGAGGATGATGTTCTTCCACCCAAGAGGAACTTCCTCCTTCCTTTACACAAGAGCTCCTTCCCTTTTCTTCCAACACAAAGGATCCAAAATAGAATAATAGGTTCATGCTATTATTTTATTAAGACAAGTAATTTCAAATTTTCAAAATTCAAACTCTTAGTTAATTAATTGAATAGGTTCAATTAATTAATTAAGGTGTGCGTTGGTGAGAGTTAATGAGGGAGATAGAGAGAAAGTGAAGGGTCACTCCATTAAAGGTGAGTTATCAAACTTAAGAGGGAGTTAGGGAGTTTAAGAGGAATGTGAAGGGGTTGGGGTTCGTGTGGGACCCACCTCTCCTTTATTCTCTCATTCATCCCCACATGGGTAGTTAGGTGTCACCCCAACTTCCCCATGTCGGATAAAACCACTTTAGACTTAAAAATAAAATTGTTTCATAATTTTATTAATTCCTCATTTAATCCACAAATTTAACTTCTCCATCCGCACAAACGCAACTCCGGAATAGGTGTTCCTAAGAAATTACCGGTGCTGCAGTTTCATCGAGGCCCTCAGATTTCTATTCTGAGCACTAGTTCAAAAGTTATAAAAACCTGCTCGTTCATTCACTGAACGTGCCCGAGATAAACTTCAGAAAATGATTCTAGGCTCACCGGGCCTCGGAATCAGGTACCTTCAGAAACTGCGTTCTTGTAAAATCTCAAAGAAAATTAAAAAAAAATTCCCTTGAATTTTTACGGGTCTTTACAGGCGGGTAATGACATGGGGTTGTGGAAGTGTGTGGATTAACGAAGACATTTTTCATTGAGGTATGATTAGTTAACCAGTGGGAAGTGGTGTGGGGTACTATAAAATTGGTGTGCTTATTATATTAATTTACTTTAATTGCATTATTTGGTGAGAATACCTTGGTGAGGTTGGGATGGCTATTATTCGTTGTTATGTGCTATTGGTTTCTGTTGTTTTCCCACAGGAGCTTTAGTATGCTTATCCCACTTGTGCATGAGAGACATTGGGATTTACTACTGAGTATATTGGTATTCACAACCTATGAATATAAAACATAATTCAGGTTTCTAGGAGGATTACATGGATCATGCAAGACTTTACTAGATCAGACAAAGGGATAATTGTTGTGTCACTGTTTCTCCTTGTTCTTTTGGTACTTTGGATTTTATTATTTTATTTTAGTTATATTTCTGAAAAAGTATATAGGATTGATTTTCTATTTATTTTATGTATGTATTAGAGTTTTTTTGTTTTATACATCTTATCTCCCAATCTTGGTTACTATAAAAAAGGGTAATGCTGCCCATTTAATGAGATTCTATACTATTGTTGCTGGTCACCACCCCGTGGCCTATTGAAGGTAGGACTTGAGGGTCATTATATTTCTCCCTTAATTTCCAGATTAGTCGGTGCATCATTAGAGGGAGGGTTTGGGACACACACACACCCAAATATATATATATATATATATATATATAATCCAACACTAAAAACATCTATGAGAGGTGGTGATGAAAAATAAATTACATCAATTCGCGAGGGGGTAGTGCACCATACACATGAATCACAGTTTCATTCCCCATTTGTTCAAATTAGAGATGGATATAGTCTATAAAAATAATGTAAAAGTATCTCACTATGTGGTGTATATTTATTTTATGGTTTTTTATATATTTATAGAGGTTTAATAAGAAATAAAATAAAAATTCTCAGTTAAGAATGATACATTTCATTTAGACAAACACTTTTGGTTTACACCAAAAATCATAACAGGAAGGTTATCTAATAAAAATAAGGTCTCTAGAACTTGGTGAGCGAATTAAGGAATTAATTTAGGTAGGTCATGGCCGAAGTAAATGGTTGTTTAAATGTGAATAATCGAGTATAGGAGGTTCTATTTAATATGTGAGGGGAGTTTTCACTTTTGGAATTTCTTAAAATGTTAAATTATATAAAGGAAATATTCAATTAATGTCGTTCTATATGGGAAACTAATATAAACTTGGATAGTATAAGGTTGAAATATGTTCATAAAATTGGATTTGGAAAATTTTAACTTGTAATTAAACCTTATCTTTTTATTTATCATCTTGATAGAAATGTTTTAATCTTAATTGCGATAACAAAACATTCAATCTAAAGGAGTTATGATTTAACATATAAGATAATAGTTGGATCACAAACCTAAAACATTTAATAATTTAGACAATTTATTGTCAATATATCCCTCCTACATGTTTTTTAGGATTTATAAATATTTTAAAAAAATATTATTATTGATGAAATTTCATTAATGTCATTTTTTACAATGTTCATTTAATTTTATACTAACTAAATGAAGATAAAAATTAATTATAAATATAATATATTTAATAACCAATAATACATAATTAATGGATATAAAATTAAATTTTGACCAAAAATCATATGAAATGTATTACATTAAATGTTTTTATGATTATTTACGTTGAGTTTTCTACTATATGCACAAGCGTTGTATTAGCATTGCCTAAGAATTTAAGAAAACTATATAATCAATAAAATTAAAAATAAATAACCATTTTGAATATAAATTGATTATATGAAAAATAACCATTAATATTTATTCATGAATTTCATTTATCAATATTTTAGCAATATAATATATATCTAAAGCACAAAGATTGAAAATTTTCTCTTTTTTCCTTACATATATTACTATATAGGTCCATTTCATGGATTAGCGTTGCATAAATAATTTAATCACTAGAATAACATGACAAGGTTTGAAATAAAATAATGAAATAATAAATTATATGGAAAATTCTGGCCTTATCACTAACATTTTACATAGCTTAACATGATATACCCTATTACCGTTGGGATAATTTTTATAATTTTTTTTATTTTTAAGAGAAAAAATTAAGTTGACCTTATTAAATAATATTAACAATTATAGATAATAATATGGAATTAATTTTACCAAATTCAATTTCTACATGTGGTATAAATTCATTTTATAAGTATCCTACAAAACAAGACAAAGAGTGGTTTTTAAGGATAATATCATTTTTAATAAAAAAATATTATTTTCAATTAACTCTCTGATTCGTAATATTAATTTTAAGAATTTAAATTAATATATATATATAATCTATAAGTTAAATTCAAATAATTATTTATTAGAGGATATTTTAATTAATTAAAATTGAGAAACATTAGGCACTTACAAATAGTTTTCTAAAAATGTTTTTTAAGAATAAAAATAAACTTATATAAAAAATTTGGTATGATGATGATTCAAATATAATTAACTAAATATCATAAAACTAATGAATACTAATTTTTTCAATGAAACCAAATTAATAGTGTAATGATACAATTAAATTTTATAATGACATAGAATGAAATTAAAATCTTCCAAAAAAGTGGTATTTTTGAATATTCACTATAAATCACTCCTTTTATAAAAATATCAATGTTCCACTCTAAGATAATTTTGATATGGTGAATTAAAAAAAAATATATGATTAAATGCAATTTTATAGATCATATAAATGAATTATAATATTATATCACTAAATAAAATTAAATCATTTTTTATCAAAAATATTATTTTTCATGTCATGTAACGAATTAATTATAATTTCTATCCTTATTTTACAATATATTTTATTTATATAAAATATTTATACATAATAATAAAAAACATTTTATTATTGTTCATACCACCAGTTTTAAGTACCGGGTTATAAAAATAATGTTTAAATACTATATCATGGTTTATTTAGGCTTGTTGTTGCTTGTATGATATGCTATCACACATAATATTATTCATTTAAAATCTAGGGGTGTTATAAAAAGGGTTACCAGACAATATAAAGATATATATGATCTAAACTAGGGTCAACCTAGTACCCAATTTCATATATCTTCTTTAGAGTAGTGATGCTAACTAAATTAAATATTGATAGCATTCATTATCTAAAGAAGATGAAAATATTTTCAATGATTCCAATAGTATTCTTGTGAAGATTTTTCAATAAAAATGTAATGATGTTTTGAAATTTCAATTATTGGGGATATATTTTTCCTTTTAGGTTTCCTTTTTTTTAAAATAAAGTTTCATTTATCTATCCTAAGAAAAATATTACAATGAATTGTTGAATATGATTGGTAAGGAAGATTCCAATGACATGTTCACATCCATGAAAATTGGGGTGAATATAAGAAATGATAATGCATGGATGAGTGTGAATCAAAATTAATTTATTAATTTTATTTGATGATTTATTTATCTCACTGTATTTTTGTCAAAAAAAATTATGAAGTGACATTGTGTTTTTGATGTCAAAGTAATCCAAAATAATTTCACATTATGAATTTTAAGAGAGTTATTAAATCCATTAAAAAAAACTTTGAGCTGTGGGATGATGTATGGAAGTGGTGGTAATGAAATCTTATTTGGGTACACTAATGGTTTTTAGGATGTCGAATGTGATAAAAATAAATAAATATCATGTGGAGTATTCTTCAAAGGAGACTGTAGTTTGGGATGGAATAACAACAAGAAGAAGAATATAACTTTAAGCACCACAATGGTTGATTATGTGTCTACAACACATAATTGTACACTAATGATCTCTATGAGAGAGAATATGGATGATTTGATAGAAATAGATGACAATCCTTTTAGAATTATTTGTGATAACCAATATGAAGTTTATCTTTCCATGAATCTAGTACAACAGTAATGATCTAAACACATTAAAATCCATTACCAATTTATAAAATATAAGGTTCCAATTCGATCTGATAAGTTGGAATACATTTTTACTAAGGATAAAATAACTTATATTTTCACAAAATCAATTATAAATGATATATTTTAAGGGTTATGGATGAATTTGAATGTTCATCTTTTCCTTCATTGTTAAGGTAGTTCGGAATGCCCCAATTTTTTTAAATATATTTCCAAATAAAGATAAAGGTACATTACCCTTATGTATTATTATTTTTAATCTAGTGATTCTTTAATATAAATAAAATGGATAAGTGAGAGAATTTATTGAAGTGGATAAAATAAAAAATCACTTGGCTAGAAAATTCATATCATTGGGGGATAAAAATATCAAAAAAATTACTTATCTAGTACTATGGTTTTAGGATATTTTTGATTGATAAAATAATTGATTTGAAAAAATATTGTGTATGTATTTTTATTATGAAAAAATTAATAGAGGTTGAAGGAAAACCCCATGGAATTATTTAATGTTTTTTCATTTTTAGTTAATTTTTGAACATCTCTTTAATTTATAAATAAACAAATCCAAATAGGTGTTACGAAGGGTTCAACATCATGGAGGTATGAAATAGTGGATACCATGAGCATAATAATTTAAAATTTTAATCCCATTGGGAGGGAAGGACCTGAGTCTAGTGAAATAATTGATTTATTGATTAGGAGATTCCTTAGACGCCATGAATTCAACAACAACATTCCCTTTATGCCACATGTGAATGATCTTAACCTGACTGCCCATCAAAACCTTGAATTGTTTAATTTATTAATAAATGGACCAAGGAATGATACCTTTTTTGAGGATTTAATTATAGAGGACCAAAGAATATGTTTTAGCTACAAAAATGATAATATCCCACTACTTGAAAATCTATAGACCTATAAGCATGTCTTGTGCTTCCGTAATTAGTGAATCACCTTCTCCAAAGTAACCTGCAAAATCCATAACCACCAAACCCCATTTTTTCCAAAGAACCCCCTCCTCACATGCCGCCAGAGGGGTTGGATCCATAAGTGTTAAGCTTCAAAACCTGGTGGGGGGGGGTTCCATTAATCCCACCGCCCTGATGCCGAGATTCTATCTAAGATGGGGGAACTAGACAAGAGAGGTCTAATGAGGGAGAATACTCCCAATTACTATATAAATGGGCCATATCAAGAACTAGTTTCTTGGTTTTAAACTGAATACCTATACTGGTTCATTAATCTACATGGTGTAGTTCTCCATTCCTACTCGACCATAAAGTCCAGCATCCTGCGGCGAAGATAATTGCTTGAGGCATTCTTTCGGACACAAAATTTCCAAGCCCCTAAAACTAGCACATGATGAAGTCCTCGCAAGAAACCTCCTATCCAGTACATCATGTGAAAATCCCAAAGGTACTCCACACTCCCTTGGCCTAATAGATCTAAAAAAAGATGTCATGTTGTCTCACATGTTTTCTTCTCATATAAAAAGCACTTGGAAGCCAATCATACCCCTGTTCGCTGAATTTTCTCCTATGTTGGTAACACCCTATTCTTGACACTCCATACAAAGAAATTATATTTCAAATGAATTTTATTACACCACACTATCCCACCCCCCAAATATCAATAGCTAGAATCCTCTTGAATTCTGAAAAAATATCAAGATCAGAATACCTCTGAGGAGGAACTAGAGAACACACATTTGTCTTTGCCATTGTTCGGCTGGACGCTATCTAAAAGAGCTGACTGTTTCTCATCCAGGGAAGCATTAAAAAAATCAGGGTGATCACTGGGAACTTTAAAAGATATATCCGGAATGGGAGACCTCAGGAAACCAAAGATATTCCCTTCCCAGTGCTACTACCAATATTTTATTTCCCCTTTAACAACAATCCAATGCGTATACTGCTGAAGCGAGACAGGGTAGGGCTAGACCATTTTTTGAATGAGAGAGGATCTACTTCTCTACATAGATGTATTCCCATATTTTAACTGCATATGTTTACCACACAATAAGTTCCCCACTATTATCTCCCATGCTAGATTTTCATGAATCCCTATCAAAGTCTCAAATACTCTCTTGATGTTGATTCCCCCTCGGACAATGGTTTATCTAACCTCTTCCATGATGCCCAGTGGTGATTCCCAACAATTTTGCTATCCCATAGGAAGGAGACCTATACATTCTCCATTATGAAGATCACATTTTTTGTAACATTCAATGTAGATAAAACATACAATAATTTTGAAGAAAGGACAATGTTGAAAAGTGTAATACGACCTCCAGTGGAATGAAACATGTTAATCCAATTACGAATTCACCCCATAATTCAATTGATGAACTTATTAAAATGATAAATCAGAAGATTCTAGGTTAAAACTGGATCAACTAGTTATTCCATTAGAAAAACCCCTCTTATCAAGCCCAACTTACTTCTCATTGAATCGATCCTCATGTCTGATATTTTATTAACTATGTAGAAGGATCTCTTTTCTATATTAACGTACTTCCCAATACAAGTATAATACTCCTCCAATACCTCATTTCTCCCCGGTATGGCTCTTCTACTTACATTAATAAAAATTTCAGTGTCATTGTAAAATATCATATGGGAGATTACACTAGCCACGCACTTGCTACAATAAGGGAGAATCCTTCCAGAGTTAATATACTGACTGATATACTAATTCAAAACATCCTGATAAATAATAAAAAAACATTGGATAAAGGGGATCCCCTTTTATTAGACTCCAAAATATTTGAAGAATCTAATATACTTACCCATAAAAAATATTGATACCCAAGTAGAAATGAAACATCAAAACCAGAGGTCAATAGACCAGTGCGAGAACCCCATTCATGAAAGGTCTCTTAACATGAAGCCCCAATCATCCCTATAGAAAGACTTTCACATGTCTAGATTGTTGACCAGGTTACTCCCATATGTTTTCTAATTAATCTCACGAGTCCCTTCTTGAGAAAAACCAAAAGTTCCTTGGAAGTTCCAGCCTTTTAATAAATCATGTTTCTCCTCTGTAATCCAACCAGGAAGATAAGAAGTGACTCTCCTATTTAGTATGCATTCCAAAACAATATATGGGACATTACATATAATAATGGGTTTTATAACATCCCGCCTTTTTATCACATAAACTTTCATTAAATTATACAAAACAGAGGATCTTTAAGGTTTAGTGTCTTGGAAACCAGGAACTCAAAACATGAAAACATAAAACATTATTCTTAAACACTTGAAAGGATTCTACTTATGTTTATCCTAGGTTCATTACTACATCTCATAACCTGATGACATACATCAAAAGAAAGGGTGAGAAGAAGGCCCAGTAAGGGAAACAAGGGAAACATTTAACATGTGAACATGAGATACATCAATAATGTCATGAAAAAGAACTTTAAGGCATGAGAAAGAAATCATGAGGCATATCAGAATAAAAATAAAGTATTTCATAACTTGAAGATGTGGCTACAACATTTAACATTGAAAATCATTTCCGTTTCACCAAGGTCCATCCCCAAGGTGTCATTAAAAATTTCCATGGTTATTCACCAAGGCGTTGTTTAAAATGGTCATCTCTAGAGATTAAGTCTTTACCCAATGCATTGGAGCGCTATCAGGGAGCACCCTTAAATTTTTCTTTATTATCATGTGAGCCACATATATCATTATAAAAAATTTCATAAAAATCCCATATATCATAAATGAAATGGGTTTCATTTCATAGTCATCTCATTTTAGAAACTGCTTTAAAGACATGATATTTTTGTCACTTTAAACCCATAGAAAAAGGAAAGCGGGTCTCATATATGTAAATACAAGAATTAAACTAGAACATTTTGATATTTATGTTAATACCCATGTATAAGAAAGATAATTGAGTATTCAAATAATAAAATAAAATAATTTTCGAAAGAGAGAGAGCCATTTTGAGATGAAAATTCTGCAGCATAACAGCTATGATACAGGGTTTTAGAAAACATTGAAAAGGGAGGGGACATGGGTAACCCACTCATAAATGATACATAAAATAGTAGGGGAAAGTAATATAAATGATTTAAGAACATGGTAATGAAATTTTAATGATATACCATATGAAACGAAGAACATGAAAGGAAGACAAAAAATAAGATTTCTCTTATCAAAATTCGGCAACCTAACGGCATCACTTAAAAATTCAAAAAAAATGAATTGAAGAGATCAAATAGGGTCTCTCATCATATGAACATAAAAGATAAGTATGATAGATATTGATATCATACCACAAAAAAATAAAAAGGAACATGAAATAATTGATATGAAAATAGAACTTTAAAATGAGAAGGGTGAAAGAATCCCTTAAAAATTCGGCAGCCTAAAGGCGCCACGTAAAACGTCAAAATACTGAATTGAAGAAATAAAATAGGGTCTCTCATCATATAAAAAATAAAATATAAGTATAATAGATTTAGAGATCATACCCCAACATAATAAAAGGAACATGAAAGACTTGACACAAAAATAGATCTTGAAAATGAGAAGGGTGAAACAATCACTTAAAAATTCAGCAGCCTAACGGCGCCACTTAAAACATCAAAATACTGAATTAAAGAGATCAAATAGGGTCTATCATAATATGAAAATAAAATATCAGTATGATATATTTAGATATCATACCCCAACATAATAAAAAGGAACATGAAATACTTGACATGAAAATAGATCTTGAAAACGAGAAGGGTGAAAGAATCCCTTAAAAATTCGGCATCCTAACGACGCCAGTTTAACATTATTAAAATGAAATGATGAGAGAAAGAGAGGTTCTCTCATCATATGAACATGAAAATGAAGGTATGATGAATATAAAATAACATCATCCAATATAAGAACATGGAGCATAAAAGAAATGACATAAAAGAATGTACAAGGAAAGAAAGAGGGAGATAAGATCCCTTACCTTAAAACGTAACTCTTATAACTCAATGGTTGGAAACTTGAGGACTTGGGGGAACCTTGGGAGGACTCCACTGGAGGTAATGAGACCATATATTCTTTGGGGGATAGTTGTGATTGAAAACTAAAGGAGGAAAGGGTGGGTATTTATAGGGAAAGTGAGGGGACATTGCATTAATGGCCAAGGGACACCTCATTGGTGGTATTGGAAAAACCATGGGCTCGCCCATGGTATTTTCCCATGGTATTGGACACTTGGGACAAATAATACCTTATATTACTATTCATAAGTCTACCTTATTGATTACATACTTAACACATCATTTAATGATGTCATTAAACACCCGTAACTTAGAAACTATATTTTCACTATTCATCAAAAATTCAACTTTCTCTGAAAAATACCCAAAAATTACCTTAACATAATATAGATTCTCTGAGTTCAAAAATGAAATCAATTTTATAAAAATAATTTTTCTAAATATTTTTATTTTTAATTTTTAATTAAAAAACAGAATTCACCCAAAAAAACTAATACTTGACTAATAATTTCTGAAACAGTTATTTACCGATTTTATTCAATCACATTACTTAATCAAGGTGTCTAGATTATATTAATACTTTCTTTAAGTGAGATTACTAATACATTTGGTCACAGTACTAATCCTAAGCATACAATCAATATTTATAATTTACTATTCATAAAAAATTAATTTGATCTTATTAGACTCTAAATTCTATACTGGACATAATTATCGAAAACCATTTTTTGAAAATAATTACACATTTTTAATTATTTAAGCTTTACATCAACATTTTTAAAAAATATACTTTCTCTAAAAATTCATCAAAAATAATCATACAATATTTATCCGGACATTTGAAAATTCACAAACATCATCATAAGAAGAAATCACAATTTTTATTTAAGTCAAAGGATTACACAAGGTTGTTACGGTCTCATTACATAGCCCCGTATAACACCAGAATAGGACCTAAGAGTAAGGTGTGCTAGGGTGATAGAATCTTGGTGCGGCTCGACCAATATTGCACGAGTAGTAATTTCTATCAGTTTGAACTTCTCACGAAGTCGATTTCGTTCTAGCTTCACACGATGAAGTATGTCTTGGGTTTGGTCTAGAGCAAAGCCCAGTGGTGCTACCTCCTTCCCATGTTCCATTAGATGGGCTTTGATTGGCCCGAGACTATTGGATGAGGCCATCGAATCTTCTTTCTATATTAATTAACCAAAATCCTCTGTATTTAGAGAAAATAATCACAACATTTAGTTTCTAAAGGTCATACTGACTAAAAATCATATAATAGTCAAAACCCAACAGTCACATTTTAATTATACTCATATTATCAAATGAAACAGTTTTGTTGAGTATAAAATAAAATAACACACAAAATTAGGAAATAAGATTTATTCAAAATTTCAGGTCGTTATATTTTTTCCCCCTTAAGAAATTGCATCCTCGCAATTTTTAAAATTGGGTTTGAAAATTTCATGGAATGTCCCAAAACGGAATATAAGTAAGTAAAATTATTAATTTAAATGAAAGAAAGGGAAGTACAAAGGTCACCTGAGTTAACCCATATTAGGATTCCATGTAGGAAAACATGGTTATAGAAGAAAAACAAAGGTTCAAGTTCTGAGGAAGAGTGATAGAAAAAATGATTAGGAGAAAGTTAAACACAAGAAAATCACAAACTTATGATGTGTGTAAACGGTCATTGATTACCCAGTAGGAAACTTAACCCAACAACGTTTCTGTTTTACGTTCCTTTTAATAATTTTGAGGAATTAATTTACTACATATAATAAAAACATAAGGAAATATACGTATCTTCAAATAGAGTTTTATCCTTTAATAAGTTTCTACCAAAACTAATATTTTCTCCAAATGATGAGCATTCAAAAACACTTGGTCTCATCAAAAGAACAAGAATCATCTTCTATAGAGTCACGTAATCCACAAAAGATTAACTATTTATTTCTTTTATCTTTAAACATTATCCCAAAAACAGAAAGGGTAAGATAAAACAACTCTTCAAAAAGAAAGAATCCCATAAGAAGGGAAACTTATTTAAATCTTCAAAATTCTACGGTACTACCCAAAGTTCACCAAAGACCATTCCATAAATAAATGTCCTTAAAATTCCTCAAAATAAACCAACCTAAGATTGAATCCCAATTATAAGAATGATATCATAACATAGTCTTCCAAGATAGACTTTATCATTCATCTCCAAACAACATCAACCACACTTATCATCTTATGAAAAAAGTTACTAACCTAATCACATTTTCCCCAAGATAGGTTAATCATTTCCATAAGTAACCTAAATTACCATAAGTTCACCTTAAATTCATCTCTTATTCAAAATATAAGTCAACCATTACTCATCAAAGAAAATACAATAGTAATCTATTTACCTTGATCATATAGGGTTCCCAAAATAGTGAACATCTTCCAAAATAATAATAATCTTTTAATCCACCAATCACCTTTTTTTAAGAATAACAGCTTCACTACATCAACATGTGGTACATAACAATATATTTTTTCCTTAATGATATAAAATCATATTAGGTAGTGACTCGATGATCATAGAAAACATAAAATATATGCTTATAGAGCATGAACTAAAATACAACATGACATAGAAAATTATTGTGAAGAAGTTACATGTACTTCAGTCATCATGGTCGATCTCAGCATAGGACTTTCATTGTTCCCATATCCTTGAAGATTGTTGTTGCTCATAATTCTTTTCATCCCTTCCAAGAGAGCATTTCCTTGGATAATGTCCAACTTCTCCACATTTACCACATTGAATACTATAAGGTACATTATATTGAACCTTATCTCCATTCATCACATTATCTATTTTTTTAAAGCAATTGGCTACTTTATGCCCTATCTTCCAACACTTAAAACATCTCCTAGTTCCTTTGTGATATTTTACTTGGTGCCTCTTTCCACACTTTTTGCAAAAAAGAAATTGGGTCTTATTTACCTTATCAAATTTATCATATGAACATCCTTGAGACTTTGTCTTCTTCTTCCTTGATGAATTTGGGCATTCAACTATGTACCAATTATTAATTGTGATTTTTTATAGCTGGTTTGGTATAATCACAATATGTTCAACTCGATCTCTCTTCATCTCTATCACATTAATAGGGAAATTATTACATTTCCTATCATATTGGTTATTGGGAAATGTTCTTCCATTTCCTTCCATTAACTAAGAAAAGAATGTATAATTAGGGGGCTTAAATAATTATCCAATAATCATGAAAAGGAAACGATAAGAATAGAAGGATAATCTTGTAGAAGAAAAGTATATCCTAACTTGTGATCCCCTAGGTTCCAATATAGGTTATCTATGATCATATATTCTTATGTGAATCGTTATTTTATTTTAACTTTGTTCCTTTAATAATGGTTCATACTAAGCATTTGAATTTAGCAAAGCATATCCCCCGGGAGTGTCACAACCAAGAATGCAGAAAGGCCTGTTGTCGTGTACCAGTTCCCGTTCGAGTCTAGCTCAAAGTGGTGTTTTCGGGTTTTACCCCTATGTACATCTGTGACAGAGCCACCTCTACCTGCTTGTATCCAGACAGGGATGTATTTTCTTGGAAATCCCTTACTCAATACTCACCAAAATACCAGGAAGATTTAATATATTTAAACTTTTCTATAGGGTTCTTCCTAAAGTTTTCATATCCTAATTTCCACAAATAGATAAACCATCCTTTGATACCAACTTTAATATCCTGCCTTTTTATCACATAAAATTTCATTACATTATACAAAACCGAGGATCTTTAAGTTTTAGTGTCTTTGAAACCAGGAACTCAAAACATGAAAACATAAAAAATTCATCTTAAACACTTGAAAGGATTCTCCTTATGTTCATCCTAGGTTCATTACTGCATCTCATAACCTAGGGACATACATCAAAAGAAAGGGTGAGCAGAAGGCCCAATAAGGGAAACAAGGGAAACATTTAACATGTGAACTTGAGATACATCAATACAGTCATGAAAAAGAACTTTAAGGCATGAGAAAGAAATCATGAGGCATATCCTAATAAAAACAAAATATTTCATAACTTGAAGATGTGGCTACAAAATTTAACATATAAAATCATTTCCATTTCACCAAGGTACATCTTCATGGTGTCATTAAAAATTACCAAGGTTATTCACCAAGGCGTTGTTAAAAATGGTCATCTCTAGAGATTAATTCTTTACCCAATGCATTGGAGCACTATCAGGGCGCACCCTTAAATTTTTCTTTATTATCATGTTATACACATATATCATTATAAAAAATTTCATAAACAACCCATATAGCATAAAGGAAACGGGTTTCATTTCATAGTCATCACATTTTAAAAACTGCTTTAAAGACGTGAGATTTATGTCACTTTAAACCCACGGAAAAAGGAAAGTGGGTCTCATCTATGTAAATCCCAGAATTAAAATAGAAAATTTTGATATATATGTGAATACCCATGAAAAAGAAAGATATTTTAGTTTTCAATTAATAAAATAAAATAATTTTAGAAAGAGAGAAAGTCATTTTGAGATGAAAATTCTGCAGCATAACGACTATGATACATGGTTTTAGAAAACATTGAAAAGAAAGGGGACATGGGTCACCCACTCATAAATTATACATAAAACATTAGGGGAACAGAATATAAAGGATTTCAGAACATGGTAATGACATTTTAATGATATACCATATGAAACGAAGAACATGAAAGGAAGACAAAAATAAGATTTCTCTTATGAAAATTCGGCAACCTAACAGCGTCACATAAAACTTCAAAAAAATGAATTGAAGAGATCAAATAGGGTATCTCATCATATGAACATAAAAGATAATTATTATAGATATAGAGATCATACCTCAACAAAATAAAAAGGAACTTGAAATACTAGATATGAAAATATAACTTTAGAATGAGAAGGGTGAAAGAATCCCTTAGAAATTCAGCAGACTAAAGGCGCCACGTAAAACTTCAAAATACTGAATTGAAGATATAAAATAGGTTATCTCATAATATAAACATAAAAGATAAGTATTACAGATTTATAGATCATACCCCAACAAAATAAAAGGAACATGAAAGTATTGACATGAAAATAGATCATGAAAACGAGAAGGGTGAAAGAATCCCTTAAAAATTCGGCAGCCTAACGACGCCACTTAAAAATTCAAAATACTGAATTGAAGAGATAAAATAGGGTCTCTCATAATATGAACATAAAAGATCATTATTATAGATTTAGAGATCATACCGCAACATAATAAAAAGTAACATGAAAGACTTGACATGAAAATAGATCTTGAAAACGAGAAGGGTGAAAGAATCCCTTAAAAATTCAGCAGCCTAACAGCGCCACTTTAACATTATTAAAATTAAATGATGAGAAAAATAGAGGTTATATAATCATATGAAAATGAAAATTAAAGTAGGATGAATATAAAAGAAAATCCTCCAACATAATAACATGGAGCATAAATGAAATGACATAAAAGAGAGTTCATGGAAAGAAAGAGGGAGGTAGGATCCCTTACCTTAAAACGTAACTCTTAAAACTCAATGGTTGGAACCTTGAGGACTTGGGGCCTCCTTGGGAGGAATCCATGGGAGGTAATGAGAGCAGATCTTCGTTGGGAGAGATTTGGGAGTGAAAACTAAAGGAGGAAATGGTGGGTATTTATAGGGGAAGTGAGGGGACAAGGCATTAATGGCCAAGGGACACCTCATTGGTGGTATTGGAAAAACCTTGGGCTTTACCATTGTATTTTCCCATGGTATTGGCCACTTGGGACACCTCATACCTTATCTTACTATTCATAAGTCGACCATATTGATTACATAATTAACACATCATTTAATGATGTCATTAACCACCCGTAACTTAGAAACTGTATTTTCACTATTCATCGAAAATTCAACTTTCTCAGAAAAATCCCAAAAAATTATCTTAAAATAATATAGATTATCTGAGTTCAAAAATGAAATCCATTTTATAAAAATAATTTTTCTAAATATTTTTAATTTTAATTTTTAATTAAAAAACACTATTCACCCGAAAAAACTAATAATTTACTAATAATTTCTGAAACTGTTATTTACCCATTTTATTGAAGCACATTACTTAATCAAGGTACCTAGATTATATTAATACTTTGTTTAAGTGAGATTACTAATCCATTTGGTCACATTACTAATCCTAAGAATAAAATCACTATTCATAATTTACTATTCATCAAAAATTAAGTTGATCTTATTAGACTTTAAATTTCATACTGAACATAATTGTAGAAGGATATTTTTTGAAAATCATTACACATTTTTAATTATTTAAGGTTTACATCAAAATTTTTAAAAAATATCATTTCTCTTAAAATTCATCAAAAATAAGAATACTATATTTATCCGGACATTTGAAAATTCACAAACTTCATCATAAGAAGAAATCACAATTTTTATTTAAGTCAAAGGATTACACAAGACTGTTACGGTCTCATTACATAGCCCCTTATAACACCGGCATAGGACCTAAGAGTAAGGTGTGCTAGGGTGATAGAATCTTGGAGCGGCTCAGCCAACATTGCACGAGTAATAATTTCTATCAGTTTGAACTTCTCACGAAGGAGATTTCGTTCTAGCTTCACATGATGAAGTACGGCTTGGGTTTGGTCCAGAGAAAAGCCCAGTGGTGCTACCTCCTTCCAAAATTCCGTTAGATGGGCTTTGATTGGCCCGAGACTACTGGATGAGGCCATCGAATCTTCTTTCTATATTAATTAAAAAAGATCACTTTTATTTAGAGACAATAATCGCAACATTTAGTTTCCAAAGTTCATACTGACTAACGGTCATATAAAAGTCAAAACCCAATAGTTTCATTTTAATTATACTCATGTTATCAAATGAAACAGTTTTTTGAGTATAAAATAAAATAACACACAAAATTAAGAAACAATATTTATTCAAAATTTCGAGTCGTTACAGGTTTATACTAATTAAATGAATGGGGATATGTAACCTTCGATGTCATATAAATCTTGGTGGCACAAGAAATACGAGGATGATTCCAACCTATGAAGAAATCATGGACAAATGAACTAGATCCATCTTCACCACATCCCATGAGATCTTGTGAAAAGAGTTAGGGAAACTTTCAGGTCCTGGGGTGCTTTCTAAATTAAGGGACCAAACTGCATCATGACCCTCTTTGTCGTCAGGAACATCACTCATCCAGCTATTATCTGCATCTGTCCCCCTTCTCAGAATTTAATCAAAGACCTCTACTAAACCCCTCAGATATCCTTATAATTGATGTGAACTAGGACCGACGAGTAATAAATTAAAGTGATCATCCTCTATTTCTCCAACCACCTCCCTATCATTCGGGATAGATCCATCATCCATACAGATGATGGGTCTTATAACTCATCATTTTTTCTTTGATGCATGCATTTAAAAATCCAAAGTTATAGTATCCCTCTCGGAGCCACTTAGACCTCAATTGTTCACAGACTATTCTCTTCTGATTCAAAATAATATCAGGTAACATATCCTTTGAGCTCCTCAATTAGCTAAATAGAGTTTCATCCCAAGCAACCACCTAACTCATCTCAAGTTTATCAATGCCCCCATTAATTTATTATGAATCCTGTCTATAGAGGGGGAGGTTTTTATACCATGACAGAAGGTTACCTAATTTTTATTCATCATTATTCCAGATATTTAAAAGTTTTTTAGATTTTTTTGAGCTACTAAACTTGTAATTAAAAGGGTCTGAGAATAATTTGAGTGGATGAGGTTGTTTAGAGATGAGTAGGGGAATCTAGAAAAGATTTTTAAAAATCCTAGAGTTGTCGAAGTTGATGAAATTGAAAAAATCCTATTTAGATAAGTGTGATGAATTTTTTTAAGGGATAAATAAGAGTATCTCTGTAATTTTTAAGAATATATAAGAGTTGATTGAGAGATATTTGTGATGAAAGAATATGTCTAGATATTTTTTATATTTCAATGAGTTTGTAAGAGTACCTATAAAATTACTCTAGATACATAAATGTAATTTATATAATTATGACCAAAATAATGTAAAACTATTGAGTTTCACTTCGATTGGTAATGGTAAATGGGATATTAAGTATGATTTATAATGTTTTATTTAGTTCTCATGAGAGTATGTATGGCTTCTTTAGTTGTTCTGAGGAATACATTAGGATTTACAAAGAATATTTAATGTTCAATATACAATACATATTATTCATTGGATCATACGTAATGGTGAAAATGAATATCTACATAATATTTATGGGTGACCTAAAGATATATATGAATGTTTAAGGTTGGTACATAAAGGCAGGATAAATAGAATTATAGAAGAAAATTGAATATCCTAAAATGTTTATAAGAAATTAGTCAAACAATTCTTTGATGACCATTCAGTAGTAAATATTTGGATTCCTATGATTGATCCATGATTCAAACCAAGTCAAAAATATAATAAAGTTAATATTAATTGAGTGGATAAAATCATGATTATTTTATATTTTCAATGGAAAATATATATAAATAACAAATTAAGGTCAATGTTAGAGTAATTATGAATTATAATTGTTGAAAATTTTTAATGATAATATATGAAAAATTATAAGATGATTTGATTTTATCATTTTATTATCCATTTACTTTTAGTATAACTAAATAATCATTGAATAATCGATCTTTTTTTAATTAATAAAGGGTGTAACAACTGCGCCTCACTGAAAGTACATACCCCCCTCCCTAACATGGACATTGGGTCCTGACCCGCTAAGAACGACCGGTTTCCCCACAAACATGTGGCTCCCACCCCTCGGGCCCACCTACATGCCTGAATGATTCATTTAACTAAGGAATATCCCCATAGGAAAACACGTTCTCTTTCCAATGTGTTTTGTCCTAACTCGCACACACTAGGGAAAACTTCCTAGAAGGTCACCTATCCTAATCCCTACTCGATGACAAGAACGCTTAATTAGGGAGTTCTAATTAGGTAGGCTCTAGAGAAAAATGGTTAACCTTATTAACATGAATCATATCATTTAGTCGTTTAACCCTTTATCATTCTAGAGTGTTACATTCACACCCATTTAGAGAATAACGTCCTCATTGTGGACCGTACATCTCAACTCAGACAATGAACTGCACTTAAGGATGGGTACCAACTCTAATACCAAATTTAACAACATGGCCCACTAACAACACAAACACCACTCCCTAAAATGATCATTTGGTCCAAGCCTTCCCTGAACCACCGGTTTGCACGCAGATATGTGGTCCACACCCCGAGGCCCATCCACATTCCTAAATGGCTAATCTGATAATGTCTATCTCCACATGCTAACACTTGTTCTTTCTAGTGCGCTTTATCCTCACTCACACTCACCTTGTGTAACTTCCCAAAAGACCACCCATCCTGATCACTACTATAAGACAGTCACACTTAACTATAGAGTTCTAATCATGTAGGATTCCGAAAATAAAGTTGAACCTTGTTGACATGATTCATATAATTTAGTCATTTATACCTTTATCATTTTGGGGTGTTATAAAGGGGGTGATATATTGAATTGTTTAATCAAAATGTTTTTTAGAGTCATTTACAATGGGTATGCTATCTATAAAGAAGAATATTTGGATATAGGGAGAATAAATAAATGTTTTATCATAGGAGATATAGTTTTAGGGATGATAAGAGATATATCTAGAATTATTCTTGAATGTATAATGTTCAAATTTTGAGTAATTATTCGAATATACCACAATGTTAGTGATGTGGCATGTGAAATTTTTTCCATTGAACTCTTTTTAGATTATGAGAATGAATCATATGATAATAGAATATATGATTCGTGAATAATTAAATAATCTATTAAAAATATGAACATGTTTTTTGAGTTTCCTACTAAAAGGAGTTTATACTCATAAAAGATTGTTTTTGAAGAAGTGATTTCAAGAATCCCTATGTGGTATCTTTTAAACAAAAACCAATGTGAGTATTATTTTGGTTGTTTTAGATAAAGAAGGATGATTGAATTGTTCTAGAAACTCATATTATTATTTATATATGATATTATATATTTTTATAAGGTTAAAACAAGGATAAAATGATTTTTTTCAGATAGGTAATCTAAGTGTCAAATTTTTTATAGTTAAACTTTGAAAAAAATTATAGAGTATAAAAAATTATTTAATGTGATTTTAGAGAGGTAATGTGTTTCTTTAAACTAATTTTACTTGATAATTGCATAAAAAAGTACATTTTTTTAATATGTAACAGATTTCAATTTGTCTATTAAATTATAGGAATTATGTATTGATTGTTTACTGATTTGTTTTTCAATAACAAAGAAAATACCAATCCATAGTGAAATTATTACTCCACAATTTTACAACATATGGATAAAAGTCAAATAAGTAGTGAAACATTTTCTATCATGTGTTACAATGTAACAAAAAATGGATTTTATGACATCTGAATGAAGTGGATTCTTAGGAACGGTGTTATAGGATATTAAACACCATGAATAGGCTTACTCAATAATATAACTTCATAATGATTTAAGGGGAATGGAATTTCATAGTATCGATTAGAATTATGTCATAATAGATTATTTAAAAAAATATATAAATATATAATATTTGGTATTGGGTTATGACTCGACTAGACCTACTTGTTAACCAATGGAACTATATTTTAGTTCTGTGTGATACCCCAAGACTTCTGATAAATGGTCTGAGGATCATTTTTAATTCCAAGAAAGAATATCACACAAACTGGAGGCCTTAAAATAACAAATATTCGCATAACCACCTATCTTATGAAATATTATAACCAATGGTTGCTGGTTGTAATAGAAAAATATAGAATAAAATTCATGTGATAAACACCAAATCACATAACATTTCAAAAAATGGAAACTATAAAAAAAATTCAAAAAATAGAAAAAATGAGAAATTAAATAGAGACAAGTAATAATTATAAATAATAAATTATTCATCATACTTGACCATAACATGAAAAATTGTTTGGTTTTTAACTATTAAAAGACAATAAAATCTAGATATTCATACTCTACATACTCTCTAACAACCAATAATTTTTTTTATATAGAATATAACACATTTGGGGGAAATGCTCATTTAGGGGTGAGTTTACATATTCTCAGTAGGGAACCCCAGAAAAAAGGGGAAAATGAAATGAAAATCTAATTCAAGCCTTATGTCAAAGGTCAAATTTCCCAAAGAACCCAAAAATAAACTAATTACTGAGACAAAAAATAATTAATGAAGTTTCTATGTCAGATAATATACCGAAAAATTACATTATCTATAGAATACACGTTTCTTATAAGTTTCTGCAACTCATAAAACCTATGATACTTAGTTTCCAAAACATTGATGTCACATATTTGAATCTATAGTGGGGGACCAACACCTCATAGAGATAAACAATTTAGTTGAGGGAGTATGAAATCATATGAATTACCCACACCAAACTAAGGGAAAACGAACTAATTGAGGGAGTATGTAATTTAATGCATGGAGTACCTACACATATTCTCATGGAGGAGTATGAACTCCAAAAGATGTATGAACTTTTACCTATATCCTTGGGTAGTACTAAGTTTTTTCTATCATATATGTGGACTCATGAATTATTGAGATCAGGGGATCACATTATTTATTCATGGAGAAGAAATCTTATGACCTGAATCCTTGGGGGAGTGCTGACACCACCTTATATGTCGGGGATCTTCTCCCTTTCATAAGCATGTTTTGAAGAGGTCACTGACCCCATGATTAATTATAACACCAAGTCTATACCCATGTTTTCACCACTATTGAGATAAGGTACTCAAAATTCCAGAAACAATAACATATATATAATCTAATAGAGAAAATAATTACAATGTCATTTTTTATAGAAGAATCACACTGAATAGACTATCCACTAATTTGATTCTAGAACTCATACCAGAAGATGTGAAAAATACATGAAACTAAATATTACATGACATATAAATCATATAAAACACATCTTCTAAAATATTCCATTAGTCTAAGAAATTATCTAATTATTAATTATATAAATAAAATAGGGTTTCTGACCCCATGTAATATTAGGAACCACCCCGTGTAAAGGTGGAACAACCCTATGAATCAATATACAACCTCATGTAACTTTCTCCTGAAAGTATAACATTCCAAGAAAGATGAGTGAAAATATGAAAAAGTAGAATAAACCATGAAAATATATACCACATATTCTTTAATCCATTATAATCACTTCATAAACCCTTTCATTAAAGTGGAATAACCCCCCATTCATAATTTTAACTACACATACAAAAGTTAAAAAATTTACCCCTCTCTCCAAAAATAGTGTTTTCGTTATCCGATCTCTAAATGTAAAATTATAGACGTAAAGAAATTTTATATAATCAATATAAATTCTATTTTCAATAATAACATCCCTCATAAACAATATACCAATAATTTTCCCATGAATCATAAACTTCCATCATATAAGGAAATCATTTATCTTAGGTTTATGATTATTATATATATTTAAACAAAATATTTTTCATTATTTAATTAAAAATAAAAATTCCCAAATCATTATTTATGAAATATCTATAAGAATGTGTATTAATATATTCAACCATAAAAACTCTATTTTAATTGAATTTTGTTTACCCCTATAAATATTTTTTTTCCATCATCCATAAATATCAAAGAGAAACTAATTCCACAGATACTCTATAAAAGAAGTAAAATTATAGAATCATCTACCTATATTCCATGGTGACTGATATACATGATTTCCATTAATTATCAACACTAATTTCTTGTTTATTTCTACAATTAATTATCCTTTATTTTGATATGCCACCACACCATAAGATAATAATGCCAAATAAGCTACCTTCCTTAAGAGAAAGAAAAGTGTTGAATAATAGATAAAATATAGTATATGTTCATGATGGTAAGGTCAATTATTCACAATCAAACATCTATGTTTCTAATCATAAACCCGATGTAAAATTTTCAATTATCAATCTTCCATCATGGCTCCCCTCTCTTTCTATAAATTCTCATACAACACCTCATTAAACCCATATTCAATTCCCATATAATACCATTCTAATCACATTAAAAATAACATCTCTATAGTATCCTCTAAAAAATCTAAATAATATCTAAAAAAAGTATATTAATGAAAAACATATAGTTAAATAATCCATAGTTATGATGAATTATTTTAATAAATAACAACAATTAAATTCCAACGACACCAGATATATATGAGAAAATTTATCCATATTTGAAAACTACTAAATTTCCATGCATGGGTAAACACAGTGCCTCAAATATAATATAAAATTAGAAAAATGTATTAATAAATCCACGTAATTATCATTTTATAATTATCATCAAACCACACAATAACTTGATAAAAACATTGATATTAATATTTTAAAGTGTTTAATGTAAAAAAAGGTTGTAGTATCCTCCCCAACATGAGGATTTTTTTCCTGAAAAGTAAACCATACTGAAAGAGTTGATGTTATTGATATAAAATATAATTAATATTATTTTATGAGCTATCCTAATAATTCACTTACTTCCATATTCTATAAAATGGGTATTATCATCCCCTAAAAACCTTCTCCTATAGTCCTTGATCACCACCAGGTACTATGTAATGGTGGTGATATCCTTAATATAATACTCACTTCAATTGATAATTTTTTTCAAGTTATAAAAATATCATATTAGTAATGAGATGAAGAATACATAATTCACCCAATCAAATTACAAATAAAATACAAGGTTATATGAAACAATACCCTATGTACAATTTGTTATAACATGAAAAACCTTTGGTATAGTTATCTTGTTTTCTAAAAACCCACAAACTATATCATAAAGATTTTTTTAAGAACACATGTTCTCTATACATTTAATCTATAACCATTTTATTTGGAATGTGTAGGTATTATGATCACTATGATCTATCATTTTCCACTCATAAATCATCTACACCATATCTATTATTACTGAAACCAACTTTTTTCCCATAAGTGATGATACATCGATCTCTTTCAAGTAAATATGACATCTTTAAGGTATCTCAAAAAAGGAATATAATGGTTTCATGATAATATTGGAGTGGTAAAAGTTTTTTTATCCACACTATACTATATATTGGATATTAACCCAACTCCAACCCAAATTAATCACACATTCCATCAATATATCAATAAGACAATGAATGTTCCTTTTTAGATCGCTATCCATATGAGAGTGAAATATTATGTTCAAATGAAATTGAGTCCCAAATTCATCATTTAGCATCCTCCAAAACTATTATGAGAATTGATAATCTTGGTCCAAAATGACTATCAATGGTGCATGAAGTAACCAGGTGATCTCATCGATGTATAGTTGTCCCATGATTTCAAGGAAACATTTATCACATATTGGATAGAAGATAGTTCAATTGAGATGTTGATATATGGTGACTTAAATTGAATAAAAATCCTTCATTGAATATTTATGTCCTATAAAAAATTATTCCGATATAACATCCCAATTCGACTATGGAACCTTAAAGGATTGCCTCAGACTTCCCGAGACCTAGTGCTAAACCCTCACCTACTAAAACCTGAACCACCAAAATAGAAACTCTATGAAACTTAATTAATTATCGATTTCACCGATATTAATGCCTCAAATATTGGTGTATCATTGAAATAAACTGATGTAAAACAAAAATTTTAGTGTGTAACTCCACCAATTCCTCACCAGGGAGCCAAAAATAACAATTTTCTACCAATATAAGTGTATCATTTTATCCCTAGGTTCAGAAAATACATTAGGTGTATTGACTTAAAATAAATGGTTATAAAAGATATCAAAATTATGGTTTTCAAGATTGGCCTCCCACACTCCACGGAAAGGTATTGGGGATACCACCATCAATGAAAGGTAAGGAAAGTCTCCATTTTTATTCCATCCTAATGGAATTGATGATATATACTAAAATTCCTCCAACACTAGCTAGGCATGATATGTCCAATTAAAAGAATCAACCACAATATTTCCTCTCTTAGTAATATAGACTACCTCAATATCGTAAATTCATAAGGTAATTATCCATTTCCTCCACCTCAAGTAAATATCTTACTAAAAATATATATACTTTTGAATATTTTTACCTACAAAATATTTTCAAAAGAATAGTATATCCAATAGCATATACAACATGAAACAATGATACTAAACAAACCCCAAAAAATTATTATTTAAATATGATAGTTATAACCACTCCATTAAATTGGTAGGTATAATAATTATTAAATAAATTGTTATATATATAAGACCTACTAAGTAAAAATGTATTAATTAATTATTTTTGAATGATAAATTTGTTTTTAGTAAAGTAATTTTATTCTTCAAAATTAATTTTCCTTCATGAATGAGTTTTTTTTTCTATTTATGAGAATTATATAATAAGTTTTTAGACATTATATAAAATATATATATGAAAAAATGAATTTTATTTTTGGATTCAACATCACATGATTATATAAGGATGAATTTTTAGGAATCTTTTGGAAATATTGAATTTTTAATGGGTAGTGAAAAAATGATATATATATATATATAAATTAATTAACAATGTAAAATTGTATTTTATATTATATTTAAAATTTATTAATTCTTTTAATTCTTTTAAAAAAATAACACATGAATTTAGTATGAAGGATTTTATACTCTAAAGGGAATGTTTCTGAAAAATTATAAATCCTCACTTTTTCCCAGTTTAATATTAAATTAAAATCTAAAACATGTATGTATTTAATTATGAAAAATTGAGTTAAAATTTGGAATTAAGAGGTAAAAATATATTAGTTGGACACCTTTTTATTTTTTTTCAACATGAATAATAGTCTTGGTAATTATTTTACCACGGTAAATGGTAAATCAGGTGACTAAAGGAAAAATTAATTTGATAAGGACTATAAAATGACACAAATAGTTGTCCTAATTATTTTGGATTAGTATTTTTAATCCATAATTATTCATGGATAAGATATGTATCCATTAGTTTCCATTTTTAATTGATTATAATATTTACAATGTTTTGTTTAATGAAAATTAAACGATTTCCCACCCATGATTTTAATAACTACTTGATTTTTAGCATGGATTTATCTGGAGGATATGTTTGACTATAAAGATTCTTTTGGAAGCCAAAATATTTATATTCATCATGATTTTTTAATTTTTAGTAAGAGATAAGTCCCTTAAATTATTACACAGTGCCGACGTAGTAATTATTCAATTATTGGAAGAATCAAATAAATGATATTAAAAATATTAAAATAAATATAATATTGGATAATTAATGATATAAAATAATTTTATATACTATTATGACATTTTATGGACATAATAGGTGTGAATTATATTCTTTATATTGTTATTGTTATATTTAATGTAACGAGTAGTTCAAAAAAATGACATTATGAATATTTTATAGTAAATATTATTTTATTAAATGATTAAAAATCCAAAAAAAACTTATATTCTGAAAAATGAATTGGATATGGTTAAATAAATCTATGATATTCCATTTATGGGTATTTTGGAATCTTATAGTAACATTTTTGACCGTTATATAGTATAAAATTTTAATCATATGGTACTCTTCAATAGATTTAATGGGAGGCTAAGAAAAAACGATAAGTGTATAACCATGACCTAAATTGACCAATAATTATTAAATGAATAAGATACTATATTTATCACAATTTTATCAAATTTAAGTAGTTTAATGGTCAAGTTTAAATGTAAATTACATATATATTATTTAAATCAATGATTCTCACAAAATGTCAATATATTTTCAATTAATATATTTTATGTGTCCACATAGGGAAAAAATAATTATGTGAATGAAAATAAATTTATATTTCTATATTTTTGAAATTATTTTCTTTAACAATATTTATTTTTGTTTTTTAAACATTATATAATTATCTTAAATTCTTCTGCAATGATAACGTAGTATTTGTTTAATTATCATAAAAATAAAATAAATTATTTTTAAAATATTATTTTTTTAAAAATTGTAATGTTTTAATTGAAACAAATTATATATATAAATATATTATAAATTTTTAAAAGAAATATATTCTAATTAAAAATTTGTCTTGATATATTTGGATTGAAATTAAATATATAGTGTCAAAATTGACATTAATGATAATTTCCCAAAATGATATTTTATTAAATTGTTTAAAATTTAAATAAATGTTATCATAACCCATGTGAGTTTAATAAATTTAAAAACATCATACATGTTCCATTTACAAGTCATTTTTCCATTTATTGAAACAATATTAACCCATTATAATTAAAATATTAACTCTCATAGTTAATGTAAATAATAATTGATCAAGGGGTTAATCAAAATGATAAGGTTTAAGATAAAATGAAAAAATGTGTAATTTATATATTTTGATGTAATTTAAACTATATAAAAATGAATCATTGAATTCCCTACCATTAGTAGGATTTTGGGATTAGAATTTATTAATTATAATTTATTGTTCTAGAAATTCAAAAAGGATCCTCACCTCAATAATATAAGGGAACCTCCTACCTCACTTATTTACAACACATTGTTCCATATATCATGATAAATACATGACCATTTATATTAAAAAAATACATATAAAATTTATAGAGTTATCTATCTTCCAATAAAGATCAACCCTAGTGTCCCTATGAGGGAATCTAAAGGAAAATTCGTTAAGAGAAGGAATTCACCTTTACCGACTCTTTGAATTTTATTTCTTATTCTTCATAATAATAATTTATTTTACCAATTACAAAGTAATAAATATATTATCATTAATACACTGATAATTTGTTATGTTTAAAATACAACCATTTTACATCTCTTCTCCATCTTATAAAAATAAAAAACATCGCTCATGGGTACATATGATATACCATCTCCATATAACAGTGTAATTTGTTTTTAATCATCACATTACTCATATGGTTATAAATATGGAAATAATTAGTATATATGATATTTATGTAAAAAAATATGTTTCTAAAATGACTAATTACTATTCATATTTCTTTCATTCAATCCGTTAAAAAATGGAAATAGTGTTCAGGTGTAAATGTGGTCTAATACTTTCATGAATAGTTTTATTCATTTTTCTATTTATAAATTTTATGGACTAATATAAATAAATATATAATGAATATATATGATACTAATATCACAATTAAAATTGTAGATATGATTCAATAATGATCAAAGTACAAGGGTTGATACTTTCAAATCAAAACTTACATGAAAAATGAAGTAGTTATCACCCAGAATAGTAATTTAATAAAGGCATTTTTAGAAAATTAGTGATAAAAGGGTTTATGTAAATAAAATATTTTAATATGTACTATAGGGGTTCTATAATATATGTATAATAAAAATAAATTTACTACATAAGAGTATTGGACATGTACAAAGTAAATTATACCTAAGGTATGGGTTTATTTTACAATCTCATCATAATTCAGGATTGTTTATGTTTAAGTATCCATTGGGTGATATTTATATTCGATGTACAGTTTTTCTATAATTTTTTTCAAAAATAATTTTATGGTTATCCTACAATTATTTGAAATAATATTCACTCATGTTTTTACTTTTTTACAATTTGTTTAAAATTATATTTTTCTTCAATTTCCAAATGAGGAACTTCATGACTTTTTTGACAATTATAATGACAGATTTTTTTAACATATATGGTATGAGAATATTTTTTGACCATTATGATTTATTAATTATTATAATATTACTTAAATTTTCACAAATTTCTCTTCAAAGACATTTTTTCATTTTATAAATGTACATTTAAGAAAAATACATTTTTAAAAAGTGATTTCAATGTGACACAAGGTATTTTCCTCCAATTTTTTTCAATGATTCAACTGATTCATTTTTTACCTATGTAAACATGCATTCTTTAATCCTATGATTAATTTATATTGATCTCTTATGATATCATTTACCATATATTATTGAAATTATTATTATCAGTTTGATTGGGGATGTTGTATTTTGATACCATTCCCCATATTTCTCAACATTGTTTATAATAATATTTATTGATTGGGGAAATTATTAACAATTTGTATGATTTTTTCAATAATTATTTTTAAAATGAATATTTTTAAACCCTTCCATATGAGGAATGAAATGGTCTTATTATTTGATGGGTGGGGCCTAACCTCTCAATTCCAAAGTAGGTATCATGTTAAAAATTGGTATGAGTATTGGCTCAAATATTACCCATTTAGGTATGATTCCTTTGATGATACCATGATAGTAGGTTTATGATATCATACATTATGAATTCCTCATTATAATATTATTTAATGATTTTCATGTGATTATCTGAATTGATATGATCTCCTCAGATAAGATTTATCTCATTTTATTATGAAAATATTTGACTACTATTTACTTATTCAATATTATTCTCATGTTATTGTTTAAATGGAATTATATTCAGTTATTTAACTTTCCATTTGTTTATGATTATTTATTCATGTTAACTTCCATTATACACATACCCTTACTAAACATCTGATCTTACCCTTATTATTTTGTTTATTTTTCCCATGATTCTAGGATGTATATTATGATTGATATAAGGGATAAGTTAGAACAATATTTATGTCATCGAACAAACAAATATTTTATATTTTATATTTTTAATTTTTATGTAATATTCAATTTATTATGTTGTTTTACAATAGTACTAAACTAGTCAATCCTCCGTGATGTGATTCCTTGTATATTATGCTAATCCAATAATGTAACCACCAACTTTTGGTACGAGGTTCAGGGTTATTATAATATTAAGATCAATTTAGAATATAAATCATTAATTTTTAAGATAATTCTTATTGAATTAAAATTTGAAAACTATTTCCATGAGCTCAAAAAATATGAGTTTCATAGTTTTTTCTCACGATGTCTTGGCTTTGTAGAAACATAAACAATTACCTTCTTCCTCTTCTCAAGTACACTTCTATGAATAGTTTAATAGGAACCAAGTATAATATTGTATTAAACCCATAATTTGGTTGTCATAGCATTAGATAACTGTTAATATGTACTTTATCTTATTAAAATATTTAACAGAATGGTCATAGAACACTAAAGGTAACCATTTTATATAAGTCAATCATGATTTCTGCAACCCTAGGGAAGTATCCCATGAATATTTTGTAAATACATATTATTAAAAAGAATATAGAAACCACAATCAAATTATTAGGTGACACTCAAGATATCATTACCTTAATCTCTATTGTCCTGACTACTACTCCACCCCAAGACATTAACTATAAAATTAAAATTCATTTTTTTAATCTTCACTTGAAGAGTTTTCTATAATTAAATTTCTTTTGAATAAAGTATGGAATACTCCTTAAATTCTCACAATTTTAAGCCTCTAACATCGAATAGGTAAGGATTTCATAAATGAATAATTCAATTAATTGGTTATGAATGACTAAAAATAGGTTCTATGTTTCCTTTGAACACAAATTGGGTGTTATTTATGCTAAAAAATCATAATGATCTTATATTGACCATTATCAAACATGAATACCTTATGGTGTAAATTCAACAAATAAAATAAAAGATAATATTATTTGAACATCAGAACAATATTTAAGAACCACTTCACTCCATTCATCTAATTGAAGAGGTCATAAATCCCTAGTAGGGAGTATTTTTCCTTAAATATGACATATTATAATAATTGATGGTTTAAAAAACCCCATATGTCCCAATTTTTCATCATGGAACATTGAATAGGAGTTACGTTGGGGGAGACACTAAGCCTTATAAAAACATTATCCACAAGGTATTGTACATTCACATTTAAATCTATAAGACACATGGAGGTCATGCGATATGATAATGGTGATATATGTGTTGTAGGTAGATGCATATAAATACAAAATTCAATCCCTTTATGAGGGTAAATACTTGTATATAGTTTGGGAAAAAAAATTTACCAATCCACCACAATAGGTATAATATTTCATGAGGTATTTTCTATACATAAATAATATCCCACCAAATAGTGGATGATAGTCTAAAACTTCTTTATGTTCATGACCAATTAACCCTAATTGAAGATCTAATTTATCCATGAATTATTACCTTTACCCCATATCTTAATAGAAAAAACTATCAAATTATTTCTATTTATGTAGAATGGAATTGATGATTACCAGTCCTAAACTAAGATGAAATTATAACCCCTAATTAATAGTATAATAAGAATCCATGAAAATTATCTCTACTAAGAATAATCATGTACCTTTGAAAGATATGGTTGAGGATATGTTCAACCCATGTAGGATTATCTATCCTTATAATATGTATTAGGGTATCTATATGATTCTTTAAATATATGAATAATGATATAATGATAGATTAAAATGTCACACTAGTACCATAATATAAAACATCTAGGTTAGAGAAAACACACATTATATATCAAACCATGTAAGATGGTTCCTAGAAGAAACTATCCATAACATGAATCTATCTATAGTCTATCCATTCAGTTTCATTGTTCCGGTGAAGACCACATCGATTTTGCAGTTTTTGAATTGGATTATGGGATTCTCCGCATCTAATTCTTCATGGTGCACTGCTAAAACCCCTACCAAAACCACCTTATATAGTGATTCCAAGACCTCTATTGAAGGTTCCTAATTTAATTTTTATATGTAACATCAAGGTCTATATAATGTGCATCCATATCCTCTTATTTCCACTATATGGTTCAGGTAATCCTAAGGCATGTTAGAACAACCTTTATATGAATATTAAATAATGAAGCATTATTGGTTACATTCCCCATGATAGTCTTTTATCATCTATATACACTATTGATATCACACATGTATATTAATTTAATTTCAGGGTCCCAATTCATACAATATATTTTCTAAAGTTGATGAATATACCTTGGGGAAATTAGAACATTCCATAGTCCCTAGCCACCCCTTGTCCAAGATGTTGTTGATCACTAGAACTCTCTCCAAACCCTAAAGTAGGTGGGGATTCATAAATTAACATCCACAATATAAATATATAAATGGATTATTATCTCAAATTTATATATTAAAAAAATAAATTAGATACCACATTTGGAGACTAACTGAATAGGGTGGTAATTGTTGATGTGTACTCTACCATAGACAAGTTTCCCTACTTGTGTCATAACGGTTCCTTAACTTCGATGATACTTAATGTCTCTTGATATTACTTATTTTTTAATATTCTATCAAAATATGGATTATATAGATAATCCTTATCATTGGATTGGGTTGTCAAGGTCCTCCAATGACTTCAATCACCATGAAAAAGGATCTATGAAATGAACATCATCCGATTATGAGGTTTTTTAATACGAAATATTACATTATTAACTACGTCTAACTAATCCTCAACAGCTTCATTGATAGACATACCATATAACACAGATTCTTTATTACAATAAAACTCATGAAACTGAATTAAGCTATATGTATCATTGTCTTAACAAAATAGGAAATCTATACTATGTATGTGGATTATTGTCCCAATACATAATGGGTTGAGGTTCTCTCTCAAAATAATGTTCAAGTAATATACTCTATACTCTCCCAAAGGGAAAATTTATTGATTTTGTAATAAAATATATGTATTTTCCCCCATCTATTTAGTTATAAGAATCTATATCACTATCATGAGTGTTTATATACCATACCTCAGAATCCTTACTAGTTGTTTGGGGGGGGATGGAATACTAGATTTGGAAAGATGGAACCAGAGTCATTAAAATATACCTGGGTGATTTGGCTCAAGAGGAACATATAAAATAAATAAATGGACACTATATGATATATTTACCATCCACTCCACACTATAAAAATAATGAATTATGGTTCTGAGTAGATTAAAAAATTATCACACTTCTTATAAAATGATAAATCCACTCGTGCATTAATACCAGGATACCTGGTGAAAAAACAAAATCAATTCCCCTTCAAACCCTTTTCCAAAAACTACCTAAAGAAACCCTCAGTAATAATTTTACTATAAACATTATACTAATATAAACCTATTCAAATACCACTATGACATAACCCGATATAACTAGACCACCAATGTCAATTTTTCAGCTGAGCTTTCCACCCCAAGCCCACCTCCAATACACTAGGGGATAGTGATAAGAACAAAAAAGGAATATCACCTACATGAGAGGTATTATCCCAAAAATTATATAAACATCAACCAATATCTATATATAACATAAATAATGAAATAATTATATATTATAAAACTACAGAATAACTTGAAAAATTTAAATACCAATAAAAAAATTACAAATGTAAACATTAGAAATAAAAGTATTAGGTCGGGGGTAGTTCAAATCATCCAATTTTAATTTAAATATCCCACTATCACTAGAATAGTAGCATATAGGGTCTAACATTGGGTAATATGGGGAGTTTTATAAGGAATTAATTTTAATATAATCCACTTAAAACATGGATTGGATGGAGGCTGAAGAGAAGAGAACCATGTGTAGAGAGTTAAGGTGAGGTGTTAATAGTGCTTGTCCTAAAAATGTTATGGTAGTAGTTACACAAGAATATTAATTGATGAGGAAGTGAAGAATATATATATATATATTTTATTATTCTCTAGGGAAAATATATTTTAAACAATGAATTCATTCACAATTAAATTTTTATTCAACAATTAATGTCCACATATAATGTTTTTAAACTCAATATGAGTATTTCTTGTCATAGGTAGAATTACCCAAAACTATATTGAAATGTCCTTTCATATGAAGATATTTAGATAAAAATTAGAAATTAATTGACATAATTAATGATCATCAATAATTAATTATAATTTCAGTATTAATAACTATATATTAGAAGATAAAAATTGGATAGAGACAATTGCATTCCTCCAAATATTTTCATTACAATTGAGAAAAAATTTAAATGTAGACACAAGAGAAAAGAAATAAAATATATCATGAAGTTAAAGGGGGAAAATAAAGATAATAATCCCTTTAAGAGATAAATCCCCTATATCTCAATTTTTCACTTTCATATATCACCTTAAACCATAACCTATGCCTCTGTTTCCGACGATTTCACCGGGGTGCGTGCATCTGTCTGTGGAGGACGCGCTGCTGTTGCCCCACATTCCCACTTTCCAAAGGCGGGCGACATCCATTCCTTATTCAGGGACGTTTTCTCCTTGATTGAAACAGGATGATGGGATGTCGGTTCTTCCTTCTGTGGATTCCTCCTCAGAACTCGTCACCAAGTCCGGGTCTCCCTCATATATTTAATACGTTGTTCATGAATCTCATTACTGGTGCCATATCTTCATGGATGCTAGTTAATTACACTACTTCCATCAAGACATTCCATGGGGTCTTGACATGGTAGCGACCTTCGGTCGGAGTACATGACAACATCAAGAATGTGAGGGCATCTCTGAGTGCATGGACATTGGGGAACCTATATTCTTACTTATAAGAGGGAATCTCAAGGGTGCATAACCCGAGGCATCCCACGTCGAATGCAGGGAATCATATGCCATAGGAATGTATCTGAGGTTTTCCTCAGCTTCCGGTGTTTAACACAGGGTATGCTACAAGATTAACGTCTAGCAGAGATGGTTACGCCAAAGGTGTGTCATCCGAGGTTTTCCTCAGGCATCTCATGTTTATCACAAGGTAGGCCACGAGTTTAACGTCTTGCGGAGACGATATGAGGCTGATCAGAATGTCCCATAGAGACGGATTAGATTGGTACATCCCTAGGAGGGAACACCGGTAAGGTATACCAAGGGGATGGATCAGAACGGCCAATGAGGATGGATCTGAGGTGGTGCGCCCCATGGAGGGGAGATGTCACACCGTAATGGTTGATCTGAACACCACTAAGGGTGGATCAAGGAGATTACACCCCAGAATATGGGACACCAAGGTCTACCATTGGCTGGGATTGAACCTCATGAAGGTTTCCTACGTACCCTGTGTAGAGGAAAGGGATCAAAATCCACTTAGTTCGAATGGGTGATGAATCGGGGTGCACACAGAGAACAACGACCTGGAGACTTGTTGGGGCTTACGCGTGGATAGAGGCCCATGTACTGCTAGGAGCAGCGAGGAGGTGGATGGCATGATCCCACCGGGATGTGGCGGCCCGGGTGAGAATCAAGATGGGTGATGAAGAGTTGAATGAAGTGGAGGGGGAATGAAATGGGACCATCACAAGGGCAATGGTAAAGTTGGGATTGAGCCTCGAAGAGACCTCCTACCTATCCCTATGGCAGGGAATCAAAGTCCGCGTAGTTCGGGATGGTGCCGGTGAACCGACGTGAAGGTGGACCTTGGCCCGATGGGTGTCTTCAGCGAACCGATGTGAATGTGGACCTTGGTCCGAGGGGTATTATCAGCGAACCGACGTGAAGAAGGTCAGAACGACCGGGTGATGGGCTTGAACATTATGGAGGCTTCCCACGTACCATGCGTTGACATGGATCAAAGACCACATAGTTCATAATGGTGTGTCGGCGAACCGATGCGAGTGAGGACCTTGGTTCGGATGGTGTGGGGCTTATACACTAGGCTGCCTAGGTGCTGGTGACCTGACGTGAAGAAGGTCGGAGTGAACAAAAGGTGGTGGGCTTGAACCTCTGGGAGGCTTCCTACGTACCATGGCTTGACATGGATCAAAGACCACATAGTTCAGGTTGGTCATATTGACTTACTGCTGGACCGGAATGTAGTTTAACGTCGTGCGGGACGAAGATGAACCCTGACGTGAATAAACGACGATAGGTGGGCTTGAACCTCATGGAGGCTTCCTACGTACCATGACTTCACATGGATCAAATACCCCGTAGTTCAAATGGTCTTCGTCGGTGAACCGACGTGAAGGTGAACCCGGGGGTCCAGTTGTGGTGGGCTTGATCCTCGTGATGCTTCCTACGTACCATGCCTTGACATGGATCAAAGACCTCGTAGTTCAGGAATGGCGGTGGGTGTCGGCGAACCGACGTGAATGAGAGACCTTGGTTCGATGGGAGATGGGATTGAACCTATGGGAGGATTCCTACGTACCATGCCTTGACATGGATCAAAGTCCTTGTAGTTTGGGTTGGTCACAACGGATTTCTGTCGGACTGGAATGCAGTTTAACGTCATGCGGGACGAGGATGAACTCGACATGAATAAATGATGGGTGGTCTTGAACCTCAGGAAGGCTTCCTACAAACCATGCCTTGACATGGATCAGAGACCTCGTAGTTTAAATGATGGAAGTTGTCAGCGGACCAATGTGAAGGTGGACCTTGGTCTAATGAGAGATGTGCTTGAACCTCCGGGAGGGTTCCTACATTCCAAGCCTTGACATGGATCAAAGACCTTGTAGTTCAAATGGGTGTGCAGTTTAATGTCATGCGGGACAAGGGAATACAGTTTAACGTCATGCTGGACGAGGTCATACAGTTTAACGTCATGCTGGACGAGGCATTGTCATGGCCAATGCTTACTTTAAGCCCACGTGAGTCATGCTCGGTGTGAGAAACAAGAGGCAGCAAGGACCTGACGATCACATCGTGAAGGGTGCGTCCGTGAGAAGCGAATAGGGCCTTACGCATTAGGCATCCCATGGTGCTGGGACTTACTGCAGGATGGAGGCCCAAAGAAAATAATAATGATGATTTCGGGCTTGATCCTTGAAGAGGATTCCTACGTATCCCCGTGGCAGGGAATCAAAGTCCACGTAGTTCAAATGGGGCTTCGTCGGTGAACCAATGTGAAGGTGGACCTTGGTCCGATGGGTGGTGGGCTTGAACCTCCGGGAGGCTTCCTACGTACCATGCCTTGACATGGATCAAAGTCTTCGTAGTTCAAGTGGGTGTGCAGTTTAATGTCATGCGGGACAAGGGCATACAGTTTAACGTCATGCTGGATGAGGGCATACAGTTTAACATCATTCTAGATGAGGCATTGTCATGGACAATGCTTACTCTAAGCCCACACGAGTCATGCTCGGTGTGAGAAACAAGAGGCAGCAAGGACCTGAAGATCAAGTCGCAAAGGGTGTGTCTGTGAGAAGAGAAGAGGGGCTTACGCGTTAGGTGGCCCATGGTGCTGGGACTTACTCCAGGATGGAGGCCCGAAGAAAATAATGACGATGATTTCAGGCTTGAGCCTTGAAGTGGATTCCTACGTATCCATGTGGCAGGGAATCAAAGTCCACAAAGTTCTTCTGATGAAGGCTTACCGCCGATTGTGGGATTCAACAGCTTACCGCTAGAATGGGTCATAACGGATTACCGCTGGATGGGGTCGCAACGGATTATCTCTAGACGAGGATGTCAACGGCGTGCCGCTGCATGGGGTTACAACGGCTTACCGCTGTATGAGGATGTCAATGACTTACCGTTGAATAGGATCACAACGGCTTACCGCTGGATGAGGATGTCAACGGCTTACCGCTGAATAGGATCACAACGGCTTACCGCTGGATGAGGATGTCAACGGCTTACCGCTTAATGGGGTTGCAACGACTTACTGCTGGATAGGATCACCACGGATTACCGCTAGATAGGGTTGTCAATGGTTTACCGCTGCATAGGGATGTCAACGACATACCACTGAAAAGGAGTGACAATAGTGGATGGGGCTTACGCAAAGATGCTACCTGGATGCCATAATGAAGCGACAACGGTGAATGGGGTTACGCTAGGAAGCTGCCCGGGTGCCGCTATGGATCGACAATGGTGAATGGGGATTACGCTAGGAAGCTACCTGGGTGCCGCTATGGAGCGGCAATGGTGAATGTGGCTTACACTAGGAAGCTGCTCGGGTGCTACTAAGGATCGGCAACGGTGAATGGGGCTTATGCAAGGAGCTGCCCGGATGCCGCTATGGAGCGACAATGGTGAATGGGGCTTATGGAAGGAGCTACCCGAATGCCGCTATGGAGCGGGAACGGTGAATGGGGCTTATGCAAGGAGCTGCCTAGATGCTGCTATGGAGCGGCAATGGTGATTGGGGCTTATGTAAGGAGCTACCCGGATGCCGCTATGGAGCAGCATGGTGAATGGGGCTTACGCTAGAAAGCTACCCGAGTGCCGCTATGGAGCGGCAACGGTGAATGGGGCTTATGCAAGGAGCTGACCGAATGCTGCTATGGACCGACAATGGTGAATGGGGCTTATGCAAGGAGCAGCCCAGATGCCGCTATGGACCAGCAATGGTGAATGGGGCTTATGCAAGGAGCTGTCCGGATGCCGCTATGAAGCGGCAATAGTGAATGGGGGCTTACGCAAAGATGTTGCCTATAATGTCCTCCTCATGTCTGGATATAATGACATCCCAACCCATTGGTGAATTGAGGCCTTCACCTATGCACTGGTGCACAAGTGCGATAATTCCAAGGGGCATTGGAATCAGGCCACTGTAATCATGGAATTAGGCATCTTATGCTTAGAGCACAATGCATCTCTTATTTGGAATAAGAGGCATCCTATGATTGGCACATAGGGTTTACTATAGTTTAGAGTCTTGTAGATAGGTCTATTGGCATCTCATTCTTGGAGCAAAAGGAATTTCTCCTAAAGGGAAAGAGGCATCCTATGTGTGGAACATAGGGAGAATACTACAGTTTAGATTCATGTAGGTAGGACTGTTGGCATCTCATGCTAGGAGCATAAGGCATCTCTTGCTTGGAGCAAGGGGCATCCAATCATTTGTTACATAGGGAGAATACTAAAGTTTAGAGTCATGTAGGTAGGACTATTGGCATCTCATGCTAGGAGCATAAGGCATCTCTTTCTTGGATAAAGGGGCATCCTATCATTTGTTAGATAGGGAGAATACTACAGTTTAGGGTCATGTAGTTAGGACTATTGACATCTCATGCTAGGAGCATAAGGCATCTCTCGTATAGGGAAATAGGAATCCTATCATTTGTTAGATAGGGTGTACTACAGTTTATAGTCATGTAGATATGACTATTAGGCATCTTATGCTTGGAGCATAAGGCATCTATCGTATAGGGAAAGAGACATCCTATGTTTGGAAAATAAGGATTACTACATTTTAGAGTCATGTAGAAAAGACTGTTAGGCAGAAGGTGCCTAGAAATGGTTGGTGTTGGGACTTATGCAAGGGTGGCCCTTTCTGGTTCAACCTGGCATAAGAGCCAAGTGATTGGGTTTGGAGGAGTTGCCTGAGGAGTGGTTCGACTCAAGGTACTCGGGGAATTGATGATGAGAACCTCAACTCACGACATACGAAAAAAACCAAGAGGAATACATCAAGTCAACTTGTTTCATGGTGTGTGGAGGAGTGTATGAAATCATTGTATTCCATAGGTTGAAGGTGGGAGCGCATAAGGGTGCAATGGAAAATCCCGGAATCCCGGCCCGAAAAGTTCGCGGTGCGAATCTCCATTTTTCATGGGGGTCTGTGACTGTAGCGAAGGGACTGGCCGAGAGGGCCGGGACCGCAGGGCGACAGTGACCCCGAGTGGGGGAGCGGGGGTGCAGCCCCCGCGGTATGGACCAGTGTCCATGAAGGTAGGATCCTCACAGAGGATAGGTCTTCACAAAGTAGCTTTGCGGAGCATGGCCTTGCGGAGCAATGGTCTCTCACGGGGAAAAGGGGTCTCGTGGAGAAAAGGGGTCTCGCGGAGCAAAGGGATCTCGCAGAGAGAAGGGCTCTCGCGAAGCTTGGTCTCGTGGAGCAGCATCGTGGAGAATAGTCTCGCGTAGCATGGACTCACGGAGCTTCGGCTCGCGGAGTAGCACCGCGAAGGAAGCTGTTCGCGGAGCATGGCCTCACGGAGCCGAAATACGGAGCTCCGCTCGGCCGGCCAAGGGGCGAAGTGGCCCTGGCCATCCCCCCTGCGAGAAGGGGGGTGAGTTGGGTATTTATAGGCAGGGGCGCCACAAAGCGGAGCTCACGCAGCGTGAATGGGCAGCGGTTGCTTCGCGGCTGGTCGTGAATGTCAACCGCGTTCGTGAAGCGTTTCCGCCCCTAGGGCTTCGCGGTGGGCTCGCGAATGTTAGGGTGGTTGCAGAGCGTTACCGCCTCCTCTGATTTGCGGCAGGTCTTCGCGGCACGTCACGAACGTCAGACGGTTTCGCGGAGCCTCTCGCCTCATTACTTCGCAGCGGCGCTCCACGATCACGGAGGGGGCTTCGCGAACCCGATTTCTAGCCCAACTTCAAATGTCCATAACTCCTAATCCATAGCTTCGTTCAGGCCTTGTGACCTACCAAATTGAAGCTATTGAAATGGACTATGATCTTGGTTCGTGTATGGAAGCATTTGGAAAATTTTATGGACACTTTTTCCGGGGTCTACAGTCTCTTAAAAATCTCAATCCCCCATCTATGAAGTAATTTACCATCTTGATCTCCCAAAAACTATCTCCCCAAGTACTTGATCTCGAATATAATAAATATATCCTTTTTGATAATGAATATATCATTTCAAATATTCTCCAATAACGTATTTATTTTAATGTTATATGAATTACCTTTCTACAATAATGACCCTCATGATATTTAAAAAACCTAAATCCTCTACTCCAGACACATCCTTTATTTTCCATGATTCACCTTCGATAAACTAGGTATCAGATAAGAAAAACACCTAACACATCTTAGGATAAAGTAGTAAGAAATGAAACATAAACTTGAATCTATATTGGCCTTATAAAACTATTCATCATATGGTTGAAGGTAGCTAAAACAGATTATAGGGAATTTAAACATGTCTTATATGGTTTTTGGGGATTCAGCCTCAGGACTATATTAATTTACTCAAGTTCCTCAATTCTTCTCATAATTTATCCTCATGATGGAGACCTCAATTTATCCTAATCATTTTAAAAAGTGGGTTTCATGCATCACTATATGATTCCAATGATGAATAAATGGTGAGAAATAAAGAACAACTGTCTTCAGTAATTGGACCTCCAAATAAAAGATATTCCATTAAAAAATTCTTAGACCTTAGACAACTTTATATCTACTTTTTAATATAAAATATTGTTCCATTAAACAACCATTTAGGTATATTGTAGTTCATGTACATCAAAATCATCTTCAAATCAATTCATGTAAATTTATGTTTCTCTATAATCAATTAATGTTCGATAATGGAATCTTATTTCATCAGGTCTGTTGAGGCTTCCATTAATGTTTGAGAATCACCCAAGAAATTCAATATAGGTCATTCTTCAAGTAATAATCATGGGTTATGAAAATAATTTCTTTAATTTGTTCTCAATCTATCAAATCTCAACGTTCTAAGGTTCAGTACCCCCCTTCAAACTCCTACCTGATCTTTATCTTTTTCCCGATTTAATTTAATGAAAATGAACAACCTCATACAGTCAAACACGGAAGATGTAGAGGTAATATTTATCCTTTAATTAAGTCCATATATTAGCCAATATTTTTTCATGGGAATTATTTTCTTAATCATAGAATATGATGAAGTTTGTTTTACTCTTAACCTAATATTCCCTACAAAATGTGAGAATCATCGGTCATCTTATCCAATATCAGTATCATTTTATTTTTTATCTTCATGATAGAAATTAAAAACCCATCATCCCATTTTCCCTAATTTCACTACCATTTAAAAAATTCCATATGTAAATATATGAAGTGTTGAAATAGGTATACATAGTCATTTTACTATGTGACACCCTACTCATTAGGCTATGTGGTTATTACTTTGTTAAAATTCATTTACATGATCAAATCCTACAAAAAAGATTTGAATCTCATGAAAAAGTTACCATAATTGTTACAAAAATATATATCAGTAAAGAAATTATATATTTATTGGTAAAAATAAAAAATAATCACAATAGAATATATCCATGAATAGAACATTTAATTTTATTTATTAATTGAAATAGTCTTAATGAAAAATAAAGAAAATAAAATTCGAAGAAGAAATCCATAAAACAAGTGAATTTTTTGTTCTAAAAATATTAAAATATTAAGTCGATAAACTAATATAATATTATACTCCAAAATCTCATGTTTTCTTACAAAATTAAAATTTTTTACCAAAAAATCATGATACAATTCTCTATAATTAAAAATAAATTATAATAAAAAAATTGTAACAATATCACAAAAAATATATAATTTTTTTTTGAAAATTATTCCATATCATTTCCTCCACACTTATTATTTTTAATCTTCTAAATCATCCAATTCAAAATATTATATGGAATAAAATCAATAATATCAATTTTTAAAATGATTTTCTCCCATGGACTCTTTCAACTAGGAGAAGTAATTTCTCTTTTTAGAACATGTGATTTTTCTAAAGGATGTTTTTGGTTTTTTGAAAAAATAAATGAGATTAGATGTTTTGAAAGAGGCTATACAAGAATCCCATTGAATTTAACTAAATCTTCCAAAATTCCCATTACCTCTAGATGATAAGTAAAATATAAATTAATAACTCAAAATAGTCAAACATACTATTGAATGGTCAGGAAAGAATAATAAGAATGATAGAATAAACAATGCACACAATAGTAAAAGAATAATGAAAAAAGTTCAACTTTGAATAGGATTCTCATCCCATTTCACAGTTAAATGAATAACTTAAATTTTTAAATCCTAGTAAAAATATCAAAAGAAATGCTAATTTTATATCATTCTACGAAATTTTAAACAAAATAAAACTTTCAATAGAGAAACACAGATTTTGAACCCAATTAATTCGTTAGGAAAGCATAAATTGTTAACCTCTACAATGTGGTAAATCAGATATCATACTCTAGAAAAATATTAATCCACAATGTATGAAAATATGATCTCAATAATTGATAATATTAAAAAACACTAGAGTCTTTTGATGTGTTCTACAATGAAATACAATTTTGGACATTTGAAATATATGTTCATGGTAATCAAAACAAAAAAGTTTCCTCAATGTTTTTCTTATATTGGAATAAACAATTTTAATAGCTAAAGTTCAAACATATTTTATAATTCATTAGTCCCATATATGATCAAGTGTAATTATTTAGTTCAAATAAAATGTTACCAAAATTTAAATGTGCATTTTCATGGAAAATTAATAAAGTACATGAATTATCATTGTAAATACAACCCATGAATTTTCCAATCAACTAAAAAATGAACATATTGAGCATTAATTTCTAATCGAGATGTTTTTGAGAAAAAAAGTTATTTGAGGGTTATAACATGGTTTTTTATTCTATTTCAAAATTAACTCTAATAATAATGATAGTAACAAGATAAAAACATAATAATTAAAAAGTCAGTATCTAAATTTATATCCATAAGTGGAGAAATTTCCCCACACCTAATTTATTTCATAAGTAGGATTTCAAAATAACATTTAAAATCAAACTTCATCAAAAAATCAATAATTAAGGGATAATTTTTTAGTATTCAAAAATTAAAAATTTCTAAATAAGAAGAAAGAAAACACCATCCTGATAATGGGGATGTTTCTTTATGCTAGACAAAAAAATATCTCCCCCAAAACACACATAAATACCATTTATATCTTTCATCATCATTAAATAAAACATTATTCACTCCCTTTTCACTATCAATTTATGAACCAAATAGAAATCACATAAGAGGCACAAAAATTTTACATGGTTCACCCTTACTGGGAAACATCCAAGGATCATACAATTATGATGTTCTTATGTACCAAATCCACTAAGGATCACTTCAATATTACAAGGATTATTATAGATCAATTTTATTCCTCGGATCACTGTCTTTACAATGTCTAGAGTCAACTCACTACATTCCCAAGGGTCACTCACTATGTATCTTTCTCTGAATCACAGTAGGTGGAATGGATCACCATATTCCTCTTCCTTTTATCAATTTTTATTAAGGAATGCACACATAGTTTATTGACATGTATGCCCCTTTATTTGCATGAATGAACAAATCCTCAATTTTTCAGTAGATGCTATATTGATGTAATATTTTTTCTTATAGATGAAATCCATTTTTCACAGACTGTTAGTTTATGGAGATTACTTTTGTGAACTATTGTAGTTCCCTTGATAACATCCATGAATCCTTTGTGAACTACTGAAAGTCCTCCATGAATTGAATTGCACAGTGTGGTGTGAGTGCTTCATAGAGCATGTAAAGACCCGACCCTAGCTACCCAAAGTCTGTGCCTTAATTCGTTACCTTATCATGATTAAAAGAAATTAATGTCCTGAAGGAACAAATATAATAGTAGTTTGGTAAAAAAAATATACATACATAAGTTCAACATTACAACTTTAAAGGAAATATAATATCGAAATTCCATGACAACATTCATAACTTCTAGGTTATCCATGCTTGTCATTCATAATATACCACTTTATGCCCTGGGAAAATGAAACAAAAGAAAGGGGTGAGTTAAAATACTCTGTAAGGGTAAACAATACAATAAAAGATATCATAAACATAAACATTAGTCATGGTAAATAACTAAAAACACATGTCTTTAAAAATAAAATTGAAAACATTTTGGAAAGAATAAGAGATTAATAAATAATTCCATAATAAAGCATCATCAAGGGTATTCTACTAGTTGAATATCATCTTGAAATTTTAATTACTAGTTTCATAAGGAGGTAATGCGTAATTATGGACATCATAACCATATAGTTAAGGCCTCATGCCAAGACCATATATAGTCATTTTGTCAAGGCCTTGTGCCAAGACCGAAGTTTGTCTCATGAGATCTACTGATGCATCTAGGGGCTATATTGGGAAATAACCATCACATAATAATTAAAATGCATTCCTAATATTAATGGCCATAATAATAAACAACATATACATTCATATTGATAGTAACATATGACATGTAAATAATTTTCCCCAAAAATTAAGCATAAACACTAACCATTAAGAGTTAATTGGTGAATTATTTTAAGATTTCACATCCACAGTCAAACTAATCATAAACTATTAAATTAAATATGGTAGAAGATATCATCAAACATTAATACCAATAATACATAATAATAAACAAGGGTGTTGAAACCGATCAAGATACTCTTATGAAATCATCGATCAATTCTTGAGATAAATACTCTTTTACTTTGAAAAAAATATTTCATTTAGAAAAGTCATTGTATAAAACCAGAAGTGAAGTAAGATGGTATTTGAATAATAAAATGAGTTATTTTAGGAAGATAATTGTTTCTAAAAATATATTATATTGTTCCCTAGAAAATAGGTAAAAATTTGAGAAATTCCCTTCAACCAGGCCACTATTTTGGGAAGAATTTACAAAATATCCTTTTAAAACATATAATTACCCATAAATTAAAGTAGTATTATGGTTGGTAAAAATATATATAACATTAAAACCTAATTTAGTAGGATTAAGTATTAATAAATAAGAATTTAATTGTGGAAGGTAGAGAATAAGAGTAACTCGAATGAAAATGGGTGTTCAGGTAGAAAACCCTTACATTTAGTCCAATGGGGTTCTTAACTTGATCTTAGTTTCCTAGAATAACAAATTAAAATCAGTATTAATATTTATAGAACCTACTATACATTTAATTTATTTTTTATAGCCTTATTATGTTTATTCACGGCCTTCTTGGTTGGTTTAAGAGGTTTAATTTCATTTTTTGGGGAACATTTTCTTATGTGGTACTCATGATTAGTTTACATATATTCATGTACAAAAAACATGTAGAATGAGAATGGTTGTACATAATTTAATTTATATGTATGTATTAAACATACATAATATTACATTTTAATAAAATTCATTTGGTTATTTGGAGTGAAGATGAATCATTTTATAAAACATTAATGATAATTGTTTGGGTTATTTGGGGATTTTTGATCACAATGAACTCATATTAATCTATAAATTAATACCACTAGTACAAAAAGATTACAGAACATTAAAGAAGATTTATTACCTATATAATAATAGGTTTAAACCATAAAAATTGGTTCATGACAAGAATTAAAGATGGTAATAGAAATGAAAAACCTGTCATCCTTGAATGTGGTAAATTAACATATCTCGGGTGGTGTTTTCATTTCTAGTATAAAAGATGGAAAAATGAGAGATTATGTTGAATTGTTAATTTATCATAAAAAAATTCAAGTACATTTAAGTTTCTATAGTTATCATATTATTTGTATTAAAGGAGATGAGGAAAGAAAAATAAAAGAATGAAACTTGAAATAAAAGATATGAAAAGAGGAATTTACCGCTTGAAGTAATATTACTTGAGAGTGTTTTAATGGGATAGGTTTTGATCTTTTTATAATACCAAATGATTTTTTAAGTGGGGAAAGACCTTGGGAGGAGATTTGGGTATTATTTAGGCAAGGCATAATGCATGAGATGAGTGAATAGAAGACGATGTGAGGGGGTTTTTATAGTGGAGGAGAGGGGTGATTTTTGAATATCTTCTTCATTATTTAATTATTTCCCTCATGAAAACCAATAATGTTGATTCATGTGACCCATAATAGTAATAGGTTCATGTGAGTTCTAACCAAGTGTTCTTACATCCACCAAAATTCTAGGAATAGTGAATATAATTGATAATGTATATATACGGTAAATTACCATATTTTACTATTCATAAAAAATTCACGTATTCTAGAAATATCCCAAAAATTCACCATAACCACCCTTTAAATGTTTATAATTAGAAAATGAACTCCATTTTTTGTAAAAAAAATCTAAATATGATTAAATTAATTTTTAAATAAAATATTAATTTATTTGAAAAATAATAATTTTAAAACTATAATTCATTTTATATCACGTTGAATAATTAATCAAGATCTCATTATATTTCAATCTTAAGAAAATAAAATAATAATATAATTTAATATAATAAAGGGTCATATTACTATTTATATAACAATTCATAAGGGTATGTTAGTATACACCAAAAATTAAGTTTGTATTATGGGACTCTAAATACCTTACTGAACACAACCGTGTATGTTAGTTTTTCAAAATTCAGATCACAGACATGGAAAAATTATGTTCACTGGCTATGTTATAAAAAATTTGTGTTTTTTAGAGACTTTATGTTTCATGAATTCAATATTATATTTATTCATAAATCTTTGGGGTGTTACATTCTTCCCTCAAAAAATATTTTTCCTAAAGAATACCAAAATGTTACCTCACAAAAAGATTTAGGTAGTTCTTTATCATATGCTCTTCAGGATCCCATGTTTCCTCTTCTAGTTTATGATTTTTCCAAAGTATCTTTACCAATGGATTCATATGATTTCTCCACACCTATTCTTTAGTGTCTATAATCCAGACAGGCTCTTCATAGTAAGATAAGTCAAGTTCCAATTCTATACCTTCAGCAATTAGTATACGTGTTGGGTTTGGAATGTACTTTCTCAACAATGAGACATGGAACACATTTGTTTCTATAGAAATGCAAGGTGACCCTTCCAAATGATAAGAAACAACTCAAATTCTATCCATAATTTTAAATGGTCATCTGTACCAAGTTCTTAGTTTCCCTTTCTTCATAAATTGCATAACACCCTTCCATGGAGATACCATTAGGAATACATGATCTCCTACATGAAATTTCATATCCTTCCTTTGATTACCAGAATTTATCTTTTTAAAAAAATTATATGATTTGATATGGGATTGAATACTCTTTAACTTTTTTGTTGTTTTCTTCACATGATTCGGGTCCATAAGCTTCTATTCTCCAACACCATCCCAACAAGTTGGGGCATGACATCTCTTTCTATACAATGCTTCATATGGTGCAATTTTAATACTTAAATGAAAACTATAATTTTAGGAAAAGTACCCTAAAGGTATATATTTATCCCACATACTTTTAAATTCAAGTTAACATGATTTTAATATGTCATCTAAGTTTTGCATCATCCTCTCTGATTGACCATCAGTTTGAGGGTGGTAAGAAGTCCTCAATCGAAGCTCAGTATCAAAATATTTCTGAAGACTTTTCTAGAATTTTTTATGTAAATCATGGATCATAATCAGACATAATTGAGAGAGGATTCCCATGAAGTCCCAAAACTTAATTGATATGGATTCATTCTTGGTTCTCTAGTGGAACATAATCTCTTATAGTGAGGAAATGTTTGTATTTCGTAAGTCGATCAACAATTACCCATATCACATAATTATTTCTTGGAGTATTGAGTAATCTAGTGACAAAATCTATAATGATGTCATCCAATTTCCATGTAGGAATTGGTAGAGGTTTCGTTACTCATCTTAGATGTTTTCTTTCAGCCTTCACTTGTTGATATACTGAACATCTTGAAACATAATCAGTAATTTCCCTCATCATGTTTTCCCACCCGAAATGTTCATTCAATCACTATAAATTTCAGTGATACCAAGGTGTATAGAGAAATTCGAGCTATGAGTATCAACCTGTAATTCTTTTTTCATCTTTAGTATAGAGGGAACACATATCCACTTCCCAAATTTCAGAATTCCATCATCACACACGAAGTCAGTCAACCTTCAATCATTCACAACTTTAATTTTCTTTTGAAGATTATTATCATCAGATTGAGAAGTTTTATATCCAAAAAAGATGGTTGAGAAACCAAATAAATAAGAAGTAATGTTTCAACTTCTTTGAAAATTCCTATATCCATATTTTCTAGATCCATAAACACATGATCCCTTTCGATCCTCATTCTGTTTAGGTCTCCATGACCCTTGCTTCTCAATTAATCAACTACATTATTTTCCTTTCATGGATGGAAGTGTATCGAACAATTATCATCCTTAAGTAGTTTGAGCCATCACATATGCCTCATGTTGAGTTATTTCTATGAGTAGATATACATTAGACTCTTTTGATCCGTATATACCTCACATCTTTCACTATAGAGATAGTGTCTCTATATATTTAGAGAAAATATCACAACAGCTAACTCAAGATCAATAGTAGGATAGTTTTGTCCCTGAATTTTTAACTGCCTTGATGAATAGGGAATAAATCTATCATTCTACATAAGGACACAACCATGTCCTTTCCTTGATGCATCATTATAGATAACAAACCAATCATTCCCCAATAGTAGAGTCAGGATCTGTGAATTCACTAATCTCATCTCTGATTCTTCAAACCTTCCTCAAATTATTTTTTCCATATGAACATAACCCCTTTATGTGTAATCTTGGTCATTTGGTTGGATAAATAAGTGAATTTATAAATAAAACACTGATAATTTCCCTCTAAATCAATAAAACTAGACACCTCAATTATTTTCATTGGTGTATGCATTCATGCATAGGTTTTTCCTTCACAAGATTAATAGATATTCCATCCTTAGAGACAATATGGCCAAAAAGTAAATTGATTGAATAAAAAATTCACACTTTCCAAATTTCTCATATAATTAATTTCTTCTATAAGTATTTAGAATAGTGCGTAAGTGATTTTCATGATCTTATTTGATTTTAGAGTATACGAAGATATCCTCAATAAATACAACCACAAAGTCCTCAAGATATTCCTTGAAAACATTATTTGTTAGACCCATGAAAATATAGGGTGAATTAGTCAGTCCAAAAGGAATTTCTGTAAACTTGTAATCTCCATACATGGTTTGAAATGCTGTCTTTGGAATCTATTTCTTTCTCACTCGCAAATGATGATATCTAGATCGAAGGTCAATATTTGAAAACTATTGGCCTCTTTGAAGTTGATCAAATAAATCATCAATGTGAGGTATGTGATACTTGTTCTTTATTGTTATAGCATTGATATCCCTATATTCATTGAACAACCTCATAGATCCATCTTTCTTCTTAACAAATAGAATTGGGGCTCCCCATGGTGAAACAATAGGGAAAATAAATCCTTTATCACTAAATTCCTCTAGTTTTTTCATCATTTATACTAATTACATAGTGTCCAAACTATAAGGAGTCTTTGATATAGGTCTTGAAATAGGAATTAAATCAATATAGAATTCAACATCCGCTTTGGAGGATGTCTAGGTAAATCCTCTGAAAAAACATCAATATATTCTTATGTATTAGTTACACCCTCAATTTCAATATTTCTTTCCTCACCTGTAGTTATTGAATTATCATCATTCACCATGAATTTCATTTATTAGAGATACTTGGAGTGGAGCTAGATATGATCCAGAAGATGATGTTTCTTATCAAAAGTTAAGGGATTCTATATAGTTCTAAAAAATTATAACATCCTTCATCTTGAAATAGATTTTCACATAATGATTCGAAAGACAATACTTATCGAGGATTATATTAAATTCAATCATGAATATGATAATAAAATCAACAAATAAACCACATTTAAATTCCACAATGGGGACTTCCAGACACATATTTGTTTCAATAATACTTCACTTAGAATTTTTGAATGACAACTCCCTTATTAAATAAAATTGGAAATATATTATTTTGTGTCACGACCCGTCCTCGGGACCCATCCCGTGACTACCCCATGCCCACCTTCCATAGGCCAGGGGATGGCGACTAGCACTAAAGGCGTAAATACAGATATAAGGGAAGACATTGCCTTTATGTAAGAAAACAAACACCACAGAGTATGCAAGCAGAAGTAAACCCTAAGTAAACTGAGTACAATATTAAGTTCTGGAAAGTAAATGGGATAGAATACAAACCCAATTGAAAGTAAAGTAAAACTAAAAAAAGTGTACAACAGCAAAAAAGTAAAGCAGCAACACCAATCCATCCTCTGGAAATCCCACCTGAAGGGTTGGTAGAGATAGTCCCCTCTGCTCCTCGGATCCAGCCGTCTGCTTCGTGTATGTTTCGTTCAGTGATCCACCTCCAGGTACCATCCAGCTCCATGAGCTCCTACCTTGGTTAGCGATGTCTGTCGTCTACATCCAACACAACGTAGTGCAGGCATAGCCCATGCAGGGGTGAGTATATGCCACTCAGTAGGGACCCTGAGACCCCGAAGGTCTCCCAGAATCCATGAAGGATAAACCACAAAGGAATGATACAATCACAAAGTAACAACCAACTCTACTTAGGTATATTCCCATACATATACCTAATTCATCAATTCCAGTTCGTATCCAACATTTGATCCCAAGTTCGATCTAGTCCACACAAGAAATTACAACCCAATCCATATAGGAAAGCACAACCCAATCCACACAGGAAAGCAAATCAATCATATCGAATATAATGATTGAAAGTCAAGACTCAGCTCAAATAGGTATACTTCTTCGTAAGGAGATATAGATGATCAAATGTAGCCACTGATTTATCTAAGTTGTCGGACCCACATAGGATACAAGATGAACTAAGATGTCAAAACCACAAAGGATACAAGACCAGCTACTCTACCGAACCCACATAGGATACAAGTACATAGTCAAACACTGTCAGACCCACATAGGAAACAATAATAGTATTCAAGTACTACCGGACCCACATAGGATACAAAAACAGTAGTCAAGTACTGCCAGACCCACATAGGATACAAGAACAGTAGTCATCACTGTCGAACCCACGGAGGATTCGAGTACGGTCGTTGTCGCTGCGGAACCCACGGAGGATCCCAGTACAGTCGTCATCGTCGTCACAGTCACAACCAGCTCTAGGGTTCCCACACACAGCATGCTCGATTTCGGTAGGGTCCGCTCCACGAGACAAGGGGATAGATACATCAACTGACACGAATTCTGGAGTTGATGTATCTCAAAGTTCCGTCTCTTCAATAAGAACTCAACGCGATAGACGGTGCATCAATCGGACGCCTGGTCTGAGAGTTATTGGGTTTTTCATCGAAGGGGCCCGGTTGGGTTTTAAGCTAAAACCAACCCGACTATACTCCAGCTACGTCCAAATGTCTAGAGGAGTAAGCCAAAAGATCCTTCTCACTAAGAGGAATCCAACAAATTTGATGACACGTCATTGGGACGTCCGGAGCTTAAGTTATAAGCGTTTCCGCTCAGTGGGACCGGTTGGTTACGTGTTCGAACCAAACCGTCCATACCCAAAGTTCTTAGAAACCTTGAGTTTAATATAACAAAACGACCTTCTCAATCCAAGGATCTCTACGTGACTGACGGTGCATCGTTCGGAGGTCCGTAGCCCATGTTATGGGCGTTTGAACGGATCTGTCTGGAAATTGTGGGTTTGGGCCTGGTCTGACCCAGACCAATACCCCCTAGGTCGGCCCAAACTGGGTCAACCTGACCTGGGTCTGGGTCCATCCCGGTTGGTTGTGGCCCGTCCCAGCTGGCATGGTCCAGCCCGACTCAGGGGTCTGGCCTAGTGCGGGCGGCCCGACCAGGCGCAGGCGGTTCGGCCCGGCACGGGCGGTCCGGCCCGGTGCGTCTGGTCCGGCCCTGTGTGGGTGCCCGCGCACTGAGGGGACGCGGAAGGGGGGGGGAGCCCCCTAATTTTGAAACGGAGACCCCCACATGGAGGGTCCCGCCCCTGTCTACCGCCGGGTGTTAAAACCCCTGGACTTCTCGAACGACCAGCCATGTTGGTCGGCCGGTGTGCCGCCGCAGGACCCTCGCAGGTCCTTCCTTCCAATACACTGGTGGCCGGCGGATCCAGCCGCCCTTCTCTGCACCACCGCGGCCTTAGGCCACGACCCTTGTCCGTCCGGCGCTGCACCCCTCCGCTACGGGCCGCCCTGGCCGCGACCCTCTATGGTGTTCCGGTGCGGCGCGACGGCGGTGCGCCCCTCCACCGCAGCCCGCTCTTGGCCGCAGCTTCCTTCGGCTTCACCGCCGCGGCGTGACGACACCACACTCCTTCCCCGTAGTTTTCCTCGTTCCTGCGTGGTTCCATTGCACCATACCGCCTCTGTTGCAGCCCATGACGGTGATCAACAAAAAAGGGGAGGAGGATCGGCCCTGTTTGTGCAGTCCGACCTCCTCCTGTTAAAATGATAACAAGCATCCAGGAAATAACGAAGAATGTCAAATAATAATTCTTAAACTATGAAATACTCCTACCTAGAAGAAGTTTCCAGAAGCTAGCATCGCGAAAAACAGCGTCGCGGGGTGAGGCTCTGTATACATTGACGGAGATCATTCGAGGAGGAAAAGACATCTCCCTTTCTTTGACATGGAGAGACGATGGAACGACGTGTCGGTGTTCTTCGCGTTCTTCAAGGAGGAAGATGAAGTTCTTCAAATTGTATAACTCTACCTCTCTCAACACAATAAAGCAACCAAAATAAAATAATGCCTTTGCCCTATTTTATTACCTTTTCCAACATTTTAAAATTTAGAAACCTAAACTCACTTAATTAACTAGTCTTGATTTGTCTAAATTAATGGTGAGTTTAGTTGGCATGAATTAACGTGGAAGAGGGTAGCCACAACATTTAATACATGGAAGGTTTAGAGGGGTTAATGAATCTGAAAAGGTGGGAGATCGTGTGGGACCCGCCTCACTAATATCCTACCAAGAGTTATGATTTTAGTGGGTCCCACCCCAACTCCCACACATGGGAGTTAACCTCTTATATGTGAAAACTTGTTACACAACTTATTTCACTTAATTCTTAATCCACATTTTTTAACAACTCTTCACGAGAAAACGAAACTCTAGAAAAGGTATTCTTAAGCAATTACCAGTGCTGCAGTCTCATCAGTGCCCTCAGATTTCGTTTCCGAGCATCGGTTCAAAAGTTAGAAAAACCCGCGCATTCATTCACTGAATGTACATGAGCTAAACTTTGGAAATTGATTCCGGGCACAACAGGCCTCAGAATCTGGAGCCCTCAAAAACTGTGTACTCGTAAAATCTCAACGAATTTAAGAAAAAAAATCCTTGAAATTTACGGGTCTTTATATTACTCCCACCTCAGGATTTTACGTCCCTATAAAGATACATCACAAACGAGGGAAACAAATGAGGGTACTGAGCACGCATCTGAGCCTCCCTCTCCCAAGTGCTCTCCTGGTGGTTCCCGTGCTGCCACCTGATGTGCACTAGAGGAATAGACCACCCACGTAAGACCCGCTCCTGTTGATCCTCGATCTCCACTAGGACCTCTACAAAAGTTTCCCCGTCATCGATGTCCATCTCCCCATGTTCGATGATATGCATCGGGTCATGCACGTATCTCCTCAGCTGAGATACGTGGAAGACGTCGTGCACCCGGTGCAACTGAGGTTGTAGACAAAGTCGATAAGCCACCTCAACTATCATGTTGAGAACCTAGAATGGTCCTATGAAGCTTGGAGATAACTTGACGCCCCTGCCAAATCTCCATAATCCATATTGAGGTGAGACCTGCAAGAAAACATGGTCTCCATCCTCGAACTCTAGTGGTCTCCGCCTCCTGTCAGCATAAGACTTCTGTCGGGTCTGAGCTATCCTCATCCACTCCTGGATGACCTGGACCTTCTCTGTCATGGCCTGAACCATCTCTGGTCCCACAAGGGCTAACTCCCCAGGGTCTGTCTAGCACAGAGGTGACCTACAAGGTCGGTCGTACAATGCCTCGTATGGTGCCATCCTGATTGTGGAGTGGTAGATGTTGTTGTACACAAACTCCACCAAGGGTATGTGATCCTCCCAGCTATGACCAAAGTTGAGGACACATGCACAGAGCATGTCCTCGAGAGTCTGAATGGTCCTCTCCATCTGACCATCTGTCTGAGGGTGAAAGGTGGTGCTTAGGCATAGTTGCGTACCAAAAGCCTCCTGCAACCCCTTCCAAAGCCGGGTAGTAAAGAGAGCATCTCGATCAGAGATGATAGATAATGGCACACCATGAAGTCGTACGATCTCCTGAACACAGAGGCATCCCAAGCTCTCCACTGAGCCCTTCTCTCTGATGGGTAATAAGTGGGCCGACTTGGTGAGTCGGTCGACAATCACCCAAATGGAGTCGTGTCCTCTGGATGTAAGTGGAAGTCCAGTCATGAAATACATAGATATCCCATCCCACTTCCACTCTGGGACCTCCAAGGGTTGTACCAAGCCTTCTGGTACCTAGTGTTCCGCCTTCACCTGCTGGTAGGTGAGGCATCGAGAAATGAACTCTGCCATAGTCTTCTTCATACCCGACCACCAGTTCTATCGTCTGAGATCCTGGTACATCATTGCTACTTCTAGATGTACCGATAATGGGGATGTGTGAAACTATCTCAACACCTCCTCTTGTAATGTAGCTGGTACCATGGTACGTCCTCTGAAAAGGATTAAGTGCTCTCCTCCTATAGGGAAACCATCAGGTGACTGTCCTGTGGAAATCTATCCACGTCGCATCTTACAGTCAACGTCCCCACGCTATCCCTCTCTGACCCACTGATGAAGTAGAGGTGTGACTGTGAGTGATTAAAGAAAGGCTGCTCCATCTCTATCCACGAAGGATATCTACAAAGCAGATAGCTTCTCTGTCGCCTCTCTAAGTAGTTGAATGCCCGTCCTCCTAATGAGAGCATCGACTACTACGTTCCCCTTCCTAGGAGTATAGACTATCTCAAAGTCATTGTCCTAGAGGAACTCAATCCATCTCCGTTGTCTCATGTTCAAGTCCTTCTACGAGAAGATGTACCTGAGACACTGGTGGTCAGAAAAGATTGTAAAGCGCTTTCCCATTAGATAGTGCCGCCACATCTTCAAAGTGAAGACCACTGCTGCTAACTCCAGGTCATGGGTAGCATGGTTCTGCTCATACTGTCTCAACTGTCAGGATCCATAGGTGATCACTGCCCGCTCCTACATTAGGACACACCCGTGTCCGGTCCCTGATGCATCACAGTAGACTACGTACCCTACTCCCTCCTCTAGTATCCTCAAGATGGGTGAACTTGTCAATCTCTGTCTCAGCTCCTAGAAGCTCTGCTGACATCTATCTGACCACACGAAGGGTCTCCCCTTCTTCTTCAAATCTGTATATATTGCTGCAACTCTGGAAAATTCTGGCACAAATCTTCTATAATACCCAGCCAGACCTAAGAAACTCCGCACCTCCGTCACGCTCCTGGGTGGCTTCCAAGCTAGCACTGCCTCGATCTTCGCAGGATCCACCGCAACTCCCTCTTTAGAGATGACATGTCCCAAGAAGTGGAACTCACGTATCCGAAATTAAATCTTCGAGAGCTTACCATAAAGCTGGTGCTCTTGGAGTGTGTCCAGTACATCTCGCAAGTGGTAGGTGTGCCACTCCTCATTGGTCGAGTAAATCAATATGTCTTCAATGAAGACAACGACAAATCGATCAAGGTAAGGCCGAAATATCCCATTCATGAAACTCATGAACACTGCTGGAGCATTGGTTACGCCGAAAGGAATAACCAAGAACTCATAGTGGCCATACCGACACCTGAAAGCTGTCTTCTACACATCCTCGTCCCGAACTCTGAGCTGATGATAGCCTGACCTGAGGTCTATCTTCGAGAACCATAATGCTCCCTTGAGCTGATCGAAGAACCCGTCAATCCTCGGAAGTAGATACTTGTTCTTCACAGTCACCTGATTCAGGGGACGGTAATCGACACACAGTCGCAAGATCCTGTCCACCTTCTTGGCAAACAAAATTGGGGAAGCCCAGGGTGAAACATTGGGTCGAATGAATCACTTGCCCTGCAAGTCCTCCAGCTGTACCCATAGCTATCGAAGCTCAGCGGGATCCATGCGATATGTTGTAGTAGATATCAGGGATGTCCTGGGATACATGTCAATATAGAAGTCTACCTCTCTACGAGGAGGTAGCCCTGGAACATCATCAGGAAAAACATCCACATACTAATCCACCACTACAGAAAAACTCAGACTCGACACGTACACTTCTCCTAGGATTAGGCTAGTCAATTGATGAGTGATCGGCTGTCCTCTCCTCTACATGAGTCCATCCTGCACTACAAAGTCTCCCTTCTCACCAGGGAAGGAGAAAATACTCCCATCGGTATGGACACACCGCACCTTGCGCCTAATACAGTCGATCTGATCATGGAACGTAGATAACCAATCCATGCCCAAGATGACGTCGTAAGGCCTCAACGCCGCTACAAGAAGATCCCAGCCGAAGCTCTTGCCTCCTAAAGCAATCTCACACTGCCAGCACCAGTGTGTAATCGTTGAGTCTTCTCCCATAGGAGTCTCTAGCCGTAAGGATCGATCCAACGACTCTATCGGAATCTCCGAGCTCTGAACAAGGGCAACGACAATGAAAGAATGACTCGCTCATGTGTCTATAAGAACTACAGAAAGGGTGGATTAGACACAGACAGTACCTCGAATCAACTCTGGTGTGCCGTGGTCATAGGCCTCCGCTTCCTGAAGATGAGCCTGCCTCTGTTTTCCAGCTCTCTATGGTCGGGGTGGACCTCCTTGAGGTGGTGGTGGTAGAGCCTCAAAGCGTCGCCCACCACCTGCTGCTCAGCCAGATCCTCTGCCTCGTCCACATGCCCCCTGAGGACTGCCACGGTTCATCCTTGGCCTCTGCCTGGGTGGTCCCACAACTGTCTGCTGCTCCTCTGTATGGCGGGTCGTGCATTCACAAGCCATATAGCCCTGCCCACCGCATGCATAGCGTTGTCTACTCCTCAAAAGGCTGGCTCTGCGCCATGTGCCCCGCACCTATGAGCCACTATCCTGAGGTCGTCCGCCTGATGGTCTAGTCCGCTTGGACCCCGGAGTCATCCATCGACTAACAGATGCAGAAGACTCCGCTACATGGTGCCTTGCAGTAGGTGTTGCTGCTGGTGTAGGCTCAGCAAGAAAGCTCTCTATAAGAAGCGCTCACTCCAGTATTCCTTCTTAGGTCGGAATGCTGAGGGAGATCATCGATGCGCTGATCTCATGCCTCAGTCCCTCCTCGAAGGTCCGGGCCTGGAAGAATGGGTCCCGTACCATGTCCATGGATTAGCGTGAGAGATCAGTAAATCTCGCCGAGTACTGGGCTACCGTCATGATGCCCTACCGTAGCTGTAGTAACTCCTGTATGCGCACCACACAGAGGGTGGCTGGAACGAACTCTGAGCGGAAGAGGATCTCAAAGTGAGAAAAAAGGAGAGATGCCTCGTTGTGAACCTGGAGCATCAGGATCCACCATCTACCTGCTACAGCGTACAGGAGACTCGCTGCAAGGATCACCATGAGGTCTGCTGGTGTCCCTACTAACCTGAAAGCTTTTACAACAACCTCCAACCAATCCTCAGCTGCCTGAGGGTCCATCTCCCTGTGGAACCTGGGTCGTCTCTGACACTGAAACTCATGCAGTTGACAAAGGTGACATGCACTCTCAGCTGCTAGGGCTAGTGGCATCGGTGGCTTGGTAGGTAGAGGTACCGTCATTGCCTCCACTGTAATAGGGCCCTGTATCGAGGCCTCATCACTCGGTGGGCTGTTGTCCCACACAAAGCTCATAACCCTAGCTGGCTGCCATCGTGGGGCCATCCTGAAAAGAGACAGGTGTGCCACGGTCAATACAGTATACCTGGTGAGCTGACACAAAGTAATCACAATGAAAACTTTGAAACACAAATGCAATCAATGTTTTCGTGCACTGAATCAGAAATCAGAAGTCAGGGTCCTGGTATATGGATACGTCAGCCGCCACACCAACACTGGACGCCCGGGACTGATAACCACACTCTATACCCTTAACATTATTGCTTCACATAGAAAGAAGATTAGAGTCCTGATTTCTGCAGTAGAACCGAACTCCTCTGACGTGGAGAGAAGATGGAATAGCGTGTCGGCGTTCTTTGCATTATTCAAGGAGGAAGATGAAGTTCTTCAAAGTGTAGAACTCTCCCTCTCTCAACCCAATGAATCAACAAAAATAAAATAAGGCATTTGCATTATTTTATTACCTTTTCCAACATTTTAAAATTCAAAAACCTAAACTCACTTAATTAATTAGTCTTGAATTGTCTAAATTAATGGTGCGTTTAGTTGGCATGAATTAATGTGGAAGAGGGTAGCCACAACATTTAATACATGGGAGGTTTAAGGGGGTTAAATAATTTGAAAAGGTGGGGTCTTGTGTGGGCCCCGTATCACTAATACCCTACCAAGAGTTAGGATTTTAGTGGCTCCCACCCCAACTCTCACACAAGGGAGTTAACCTCTTATAAGTGTAAAATTGTAACACAACTTATTTCACTTAATTCTTAATCCACATTTTTTAACAACTCTTCACGAAAACACGCAACTCCAGAAAAGGTCTTCCTAAGAAATTACCGGCGCTGCGGTTTCATCGGTGCCCTCAGATTTTGATTCCGAGATCCGGTTCAAATTTTAGAAAAAACCGCTCGTTTGTTCACTGAACATACCCGAGCTAAACTTTGGAAATTGATTCCGGGCACACTGGGCCTCGAAATCAGGTGCCGTTAGAAACTGCGTACTCGTAAAATCCCAAAGAATTTAAGAAAAAAATTTCCTTGAAATTTATGGGTCTTTACATTTTTTTGGGAAAACTGGGAACATATGAAGGAATTTATAGATCCAGAATCAAATAAAGCATTGAATAAGTTTGAAAAAACAATTAAATTACCTCCTACCACATCATTAGGGACTTTAATATCAGCATTCATGATCATATAAGCTTATCCTTTCTCCCTTGGCATTTTTTGGCAAATGTTTCCATGACACCTTGGAGATTTCATTTGAATAATGTCCCCTCTCTCTATAATTGTATCATTAAACATTCGTAGATTATTTCTTCCCCTTAAAATCCCAGTATAGGTGGCATTTTTCTCCAAAGTTGTAACAAAAACTCATACCCTTCATGAAAGTACCAGGGTGTCTATTCCCATAATTATTATAAGGTCGAAGGTCATATCTTCCCTTGTTACCCATTTCCCTATTTTATGTTCCATAGTTTCCAGTAACCCTCTTCTTCTATTTCTTTCCCATAAAATCATAAGACATAGAGAATTAATTTTTTTTGTCTTAATAGCACTTGAGACTATATCTTCATATAATGGGAAGCTTTGCGAGAATAGAGACCTTCAGAGTAATGGTTTTAAACTATCAATGAATTGATCAATATTGCTCGTTGGATTACCTATGTAGTAAGTGGCAGGTATTGCTTACCTTGTGAAGTTAGCTTCATACTTTGGAACATTCTCAATCACTTTTTTCCTTATATTCAAAAACTAACTTTCCATACCTGCTCATGGTTCATGAGGGAAATATTTTCTACGAATATTTCCTCAAAATCACTCCATTACATTTCATATATTTCTTCCTCCTCATTTGTGTTTTGGATTAATGACCACAATTTATATGAATCTCCAGATAGTTGATAAACTTCTACCAAAACCTTCTTTATTTTGTTACATCCAAATGTGATTAATATCTTCTCTAATGAACTTATCCACTTATCTTCTACGAATGGGTTTGTAGTCCCATTAAATGATGTAGGATTTTGTCCTACAATGTTTTCTAACATAGCTCTCACGAATTGTGGATCCAGATGTTTCATACAGGTAAGGTTATTATTTATAACCATATTCAACTGTCCCAGTATAGTTTTAAGTTTCTCAGCCCTAGTCACATAACCATATACATCATTTTTAGCTTACATCGGAGGAAAATCCCTACATGGGACACACACGTTCATGTAGTTTTGATTACTTCCACAAGTTGACATTTCTAAATAATGGTATACATTATATTCAGTTATGAGTCATAATGTATAATCTCAACATAGAAAATAATTATCATAAATTTAAATTATATACATATCTAATCTCATAATCATAAACATGGTTTATTTGATGAAAAAAATACATTTAAATCCTTTATAATGGATTGTAAATAAAATCTGAATTATCTTAAGAATATCCCCTTGGAGTGTCAAACCAGGTGCATAGTAAGACACATTGTCATGTACTAGGATACCCCATGTCAAACTTGAAACTCATTTTCAGAGTTGTTACTCCAAGGTACACCTATGACAGAACTGTGTCCACTTGTAGTATCCAAACAAGAAATTATTTTCTAGAAATATTCACAGAATATATGTGTTACCAAAAATTCGAGGATGTTTTTTTTATGTTTATCCTCAAATAGTATGTTAGGTTTTTGTTCCCAAATATATGTTTTCTAAATATAGATTCCATGTTTTCTAGTAATCTTCCTTTGATACAAACTGTAAAGACCCAACTCCAGTTTCCTGGAGTTGATGCCTTAATTGATTACATTAGCATGATTACTAGAAATTCGTATCTCGATGGAATGAATAGTTAATTAGTTTTGGAAAACAATATACTTACATATGTGAAACATTATATCTTGGAAGGAAATATAGTATAGATATTCCTTTGACAACATTTATAACTCCTAGGTTATCCCTCTATGTTATTCATAATATACCTCTTCATGCCCTGGGAAAATGAAACATAAGAAAGGTTTGAGCTCAAATTCTCAGTAAGGGTAAGCTATACAGTGTAAGATATCATAAACATAAGCATTTGGCATGATAAATAACTAAAAACATGAGCCTTTAAAAATTAACGTGAACACGTTTTGGTAAGAATAAGAGTTGAATAAATAATTCCATAATAAAGCATAATCATGGGTATTATACTAGTCAAATAAACTCATGAAAATTCCATTAATAGTTTCATAATGAGGGCATGCATAATTTTGTACATCATTACCATACCTTCTATTCCTCATACCAAGACCATAAAAAATCATTTGGTCATAGGCTTGTGCCAAGACCGTAGTTTGTCTCATGAGAGATACCGATTTAATGAGGGGCTATAGAGGTCCCAAAACATCACATAATAAGTCCAATTAATTCCTAATATAAATGAGGATAAGTATAAACAATATATACAAGCATATTAGAACTAACATATGACATATAAATAACTTTCCCCTAACATTAAGCATAAACACTAACCATTCATAATAAATTGGTGAATGGTTTAAAGGCAGAACATCTATAGTAAAACTAATCATAAACCCTTAAATTAGTTATGTTAGATGATATCATAAAATATTAATCTCAATAATACAAAATATTCAACAAGAGTTTTGAAATATATGAATATACTCTTATAAAATCATTTAGGAATTATTGAGATAAATACAATTTTACTTTGAAAAGAAGTGTTCTTTTTTGAAAAGTTATTATATAAAACTAGATGTGAATTAAGATAGTATTTTCATATTAAAATTAGTGATTTTAGAAATATAATGGTTTATACAAATAGATCATAGAGTGACCTTCAAAATATTTTAGAATTTGAGAAATCCCTTGAATCAGGCTTGTATTTCAGGAAGAATTTTCAAAAGATCCATTTAAAACGTATAACTCCCCATAAATCAAGTAGTAGGATTATAGTTGGTAAAAATATATAGAATATTAATACCAATTTTATGAGGTTTAAATATGAATAAATAAGAATTTAATTAGGGTAATTAGAGAATAAGAGTAACCTGAGTGAAAATGGAGGTTCGGGTAGAAAACCATTACCTTAAGTCTGATGGTGTTATTCACTTGATCTTAGTGTCCTAGATAAAAAAATTTAATTCATTAATCAATATTTATAGAACATATTATTTATTAAATTGATTTATTATTCCCTTATTAGGTTCATTCATGGCCTTCTTGATGGGTTTAAGAGGTTAAATTTCATTGTTTGGGAGCATTTTCTTCTTTGGTTTTCATGATTGGTTTACTTATATTCATGTATGGATAAACATGTAGAATGAGAATGGTTTTCTAGAATTGAAGTTATATTAAACTAGTAAAATTCCAATTGATTACATAGTCATTAAATTCATCTCGTTTTTTGGATTGAATATAAATCATTATATAAAACTTTAATGATAACTATTAGGGTTAATTGGCGATTTTTTATCACATTGAACTCATTTTAATCTATAAATCAATACCATTTGTAACAAAATATTATAGAACCTTAAATAGGATATATTACCTTTTTAATATTCTTGTTCAATAAAATTTTTTTTGATGACTAGAATTGAAGATTCTAATAGAAATTAAAAACATGTCGTCCATGAATGTGATAAATTAACACATCTCGGATGGTGTTTTCATTTCTAGTAAAAAAGAATAGTAAATGATATATGATGATGAATTATTCCATTATAAAAACAAAATTATAGTACATATATGTTACTAGAGTTATCATAACATTTGGATAAAATGATGCGAGGAAAGAAAAATAAAATAAAGGAATATGAAATAAAAGAAATGAAAAGAGGAATTTAACTTTTGAACTAATCTTCCATGAGACTATCTTAAATGATAGTGTTTTGTCTTTTTATGATACATAGGGCTGATATATGTTGGGGAGGATATTAGGAGGATATTGGGTAGAATTTAGACAAGGAATAAGGCTTGATAGGGGTGAAGAGAAGAGGTTGTGATGGGGTTTTATAGAGGAAGAGAGGGGTGATTTTGGAATATCTTATTCATTATTTAATTATTTCCATCAAGAATACCAATAGTGTTGATTTATGTGATCCTTAATAGTAATAAGTGCTCGTGAGTTTGAAACAAGTGTTCATATATCAGCCATGATGTTATGAATAGAGAATTTAACTGATAATGTATATATACAGTAAATTACCGTATTTTACTATTTTTAAAAAATTCAAGTATTTCAGAAAAATTACAAAAATTCACTCTAACAAATTTTAAACCTTTATAATTCCATAGTTAACTCCACTTTTGATAATAATTTTATAAATATGATTAATTTTATTTTTAAATAAAATAATAATTTATTAGAAAAATAACAATTTTAAAACTATAATTCGTTTTATATCACCATGAATAATTAATCACGATCTAATTATATTCCAATATAAAGACAATAAGAAAATAATATGATTTAATATTCAAAAAGGTAATATTACTATTAATATTACTATTCATAAGGGTATGTTACTATTCACCAAAAATTAAGTTTGTCTTATCAGAGTCTAAAAATCTTACTGAGCACAATTGTGTATGTCAGTTATTCAAAATTAAAATCACAGAGGTGGAAAAATTATGTTTACTAGATAGGTTTTTACAGAGTGGCTTTTTTTGAGACTCTGTGTTCCATGAATTCAATATTAAATTTATTTATAAAACTTTTGGGTATTACAAAGCACCTATTTCTCTACAGTCTACCACTTCTTCTATGAACCACCAATTCTTCTATGGACTGCCACTTCTTCCATGGACTTCCCCTACTACATTGAAGACATTTTCTTCTACATACTTCCTAGGAAATGTGGTCCATTTTCCATTATTTTCTATAGATCCCCAAAAAATCATTTTAGGGAATTTTTCTCATGAAATACACAACCATTCTTGGAATTCTCCCTCGTAAAATACATTATACTTTGCAACATTTTTCTCAGAGCAATGAAATTTTATAATGAAATTAACTCTTATTAAGGATCTAATTAAGGGTCTTTATATAGGAAAATATATTCAAATAACCCACTAATCTTAATTACCCAAAATTTAAATTTGGTATAACCTTCACCATGAATAGCTATGTGGTCCGCAAGATGCCCTTTTCCATTGCGGCGGTCAATATCTTCCACAAATTAAAAAACTTTTATAGAAGCCATAATCACTGCCCCAACCAGAAAATGACTCACCTCCCATGAACTAATGATCCTACCATGATCTAAAAACCATCCAAAAACGTTTTTGTCTACGTGGTCCTCGTAGCGCGTTCCACAGTCAGGATAATGATACTATGCAGAAATATTCCTTTTCCAATTTCCCTTCACCATTCCAAGTACCTCAATTGTGGAATGATAATTATGATTTATGGTCCATTAACCACTGTCCATGAACTCAATTTTATAAAAATTTACTTTTTCACTAAAAGTATTAGGATTTTACGTCCAAAAAAATTGGAAAACACAAGGAAACTACGCCACCTAAAATATTTTCTTCGGCAACTCCAACCATAATGATTTAGGGTCATCTAGTTCTTTCAACTAACCCAAACACCCCATTTTACCCAAATGGAACCCTGGGGGATTTTGTAAAAATGTGGCTAATAATAATTTACATGGTGAGTTTATCTAGCCACATATAGAACTCATTAATTAATGGGTGAACATCACAATGGAATTTGTGACAAGGTTACCCAGGATTCCAAGGACTCATGAAAGAATTTTTATGGGTGGTGATTGGTTGAATGTTTCCCCAATTTATAATTTTTAGAGATATGTACTCTATAGAGGATCTATGAAATATAAATAAGCATAATATTGAAAACTTTTTAAGGAATTATATTAAGGATTGTACCAGATAAATATTAATGGTTTATCTCATGTTTTTGGATGGGATTGTAGAAGGCCTTGTAGACTCAGTTGAAGTTGAATATGGTTTAGTATAAACTAAAAAATAGATTAACCATGTGCACTATATGAATATTAGAGAATATTCTTCTTGCATCCATGATAGAATTTAGAGGAGCATAGAAAGATCTATTAGGATTGGTTGAGTTTTCTTATTAAAATAGTAATCATGATTTGATTTATATGGCGCAATATGAGGATATTTATTTTAGGTCATATAATTCAGCATTATATTGGAAAGAGGAAGGTGGGGTAATAGTTGTGGGCCCCAATATGGTTTCAAATACTTTTGAGAGAGTGAGTCATATGTTAGGGAAAATATTTCCAAGGAAGTAGGGAAAGATAGAACCATGTTTGTTGGGACCCTTTGAGATCACTAAGTAGACATGGGAAGTGGCATACCATTTGGATCTTCCTTAATGAATCTATGGTATGCATGATGAGTTTTATGTGTCACAATTATAGAGGTATATACCATACAATACAAATGTTATCGATTATAAGGATTCTAATCTAGATCCAGACACAATATATGAGGAGTTTATAGTAAATATTGTATACTATAGATATAGAGTGATTTAAGGGACGATGGTACAACTTGTTCAGATTTTGTAGAGACATGTTCATATCTAAGAGGAGACTTGGAAGCAAGAGGCAGATGTTCATGTTTAGTGGAATGATTTTTTCTAATGGTATCCAAGTAGGTTCTTTTGGATGATGAGAATTTCTTAAGGATTTATAATTGCAAATCCATGTTCCCTTTGTCAACTTTTATAGCATAAGTGTTACTTCACTATGTAAATATTGATCTTACATTGTAAAAGTATCAGCCACATGTTCTATATATTAATGGAATTATGGATTTGTAATATTATACCATCATGTATTTATGCAGTAATAAATCCTTTTATTCTATATGTGAACTAAATAAAATATTTTTACACTACAATATCTCTTTTTCTAGATTGGTTATGATAGTTTCTTGTATCTAGTCTTTAGATCATTATAGACCATCAAAAGGTAGTACTAGGGGAATTATGAGGTCCTCTATCTTTGGTCACTAATAGAGGAGGTACAAAAATAACTCTCACATAGGGTTGGTCATGACAATCTACTATAAACAGCATCTATCCCTCACATAGTTCAGAAGAAGTTCTAGTAGCTCAAATGAGTCACAGAGGAGACCACCCTCAACATGCAAAATAGTCTTAACCTCTTGCATTGGGAATCCATGAACCGGTATCGTGGTGGCACAGACTACAATTTTTTTATATTTTAAGGATTTATTTTACACTAAAAGAGTCCTGAAGATGGTATTACACCATAATATTTCCATTTTTACCATAAAATGTGGGACCCTTATCCTACACTTCAAGTCAGTAGTTTATTCCTTATGTGGAGAGGTCCTCCAGTACCAAGGGAATTTAATTTTGTAATCAGTTTTTTTTCTATGTCCTCTATCTTGTTTCTCATTTTCTACCACTATAAGCCTTCTAATGATGAATTATAGGTTATAGGAGTAACTTTCTATGATCAAATGTTGTTTTTTCATGATTATATATAATCATGATGATATACTATACCAGCTAGATTACTCATCCTATAAATGTGTTACCATTTCACTGGAGGATGTAATTGAAGCATGAGACTGGTAGACAATTGTGAAAGAATATCACTTAGTGGTGGAGTGAACTTAATTGTGATGGTGGTGATGAAGGACTTGATCACATGGTAGGTGTATGAAATTGTAATGGTGTCATGTTGATGGTGTTCATAAATATTACTTTATTTGATAAGTTCAATTCACCATGTGAAGGCCTGGTCAATTTTAGTACTAGATATTCACATCCAGAAGACACATTTGGAATGATCTGCTTAGGGGATAATGATGTCGTATATCATCTCCATGAAACTATGAGGATGATGTATAGAGGATAGTTTGGTCACTACTAATATCAGCTATTATCATTAAAGAATGGGCCTGAATTAGGTTTGGCCAGGTGTTTATGATGACTGCTTTAGTGCCCGACCACTTGGTTTTGTGTGTGTATTTATTCCGATTACATATTTTTTTATCATTACTGAAATAAAATTGACACACTAGAGAAAATCAGGTAAGGAAACATTGGATGTGTCCTAATGAGTCATGTACACATAGCTTATTTGAGAATTTTAGTGTGCATTTAGATTTCATGAGAGATTCGATGGAAGGAAAAGGTAATGTACTGGATAATTGAGAAGGGGAATATGAGGCTGGTATTCGAGATAGTGGACCCCAATGTCCTATAGTTTATGTATTGTATTATTTATCGACATTAATTACTCAAGATAGCTTTTCACATTGAGATATTTTCCTTATATGACATGTATAAAATCATTATTATTCCACGTGATTACTCTAACCATTTATCAATATTTTTTAGTTTTCTATTATTCTAGTGAAATGAAATTATATAGAGGGTATAGTATCCCCACATTCAAACATATAACTTCGTTTTTGTCGACAACCTTTGGCATAGGCGGAGGTATGAATGACATCATGCGGTGTTCCAGATCAGACATGAAGGTTTGGGTTTGGGTTTTACCATACTCATAGATGAATAGTATGCTAAATGTATTTTTCCTAACCTCATGTTCATTCCATATAATATATTTAATTATTATCATAAATGAACCAAGGAATATGCATGTGGGGATATAAGGATGCATGGCTCCATGAAATATTTTTCAAGTCCCGTAGGTTATGTTGAAATGACTCTATAAAACATTACCCCATTCCATGTATGATACTTAAAAAATTCTACTATTATTAGAATATAAAATGGCCTACGAATAAAGTGGTATTACCCATGTTACTCAATATCACTTCATCCTCCCAAACATGATCATCACTTAAACAACCCATTCTGGAAATAGGCATGACACACATGCAAAATTAGAATGACCAATTCCATAATTGATGAATTTATACCCTCACATAATGAGGGGATTGACTGGGTTTCCTAAAATATAAAATTAATATTTCAAATTGGGGTCATAAATATATGTCACATGATAACAAAATTCAATTTCAACATTAATATACATCTTAAAAAACTAATAAATAATTATCTCATGAATTATAATGAAATTTCAAACAAGGAAATGATATATATTTGGTTCATGATTTTAATAATTATTTTGTCATAAGATTTATTAGTAGTCAATTGAAAATATACCTTAAGCCATTTTCATTCAATAATTTTTTGAGGTAATGATTGTTTAGAAAGTGAACAATAAAAACTCATATTTTAATGATTATAATTTTCCTTTGTTATTATATTCATTTCATATTCTAGAAATAACAATGAAATACCAATTCCAATGAGAATCCAATAAGTGAAGATATTGAATCCCCTACCTAAATTCCAAAATGAATTCAATCATTTATTCCCATTAAAAATTCCCATTAATTTCTTATAAATTTTAATTATTTTTTCTCCAACATTTTTATCCACCACTATAGAATAACATTCCCACTCATAAGAATCTATGTTTTTAGAGATATAGTATAGAATAAAATAATAGAGAGAATATGAAAAATGTTCTATGTGGAGAGGTTAATTACACTTTATGAACTGTAGAACTTTATCCACATAATTTCCATGAAATAATTTTCATCCTCAGTTATCCAATCTGGTCATCCCTCTCTCATCCAAAAAATTTCCATTCGACTCATCAACTAACCCCATTTTAATTTAATTATCATGCCATGATAAACCCATTAAAAGGTAAAGATATTATTCTCTAATACATACATTTCCTCGCCTCTAAAATATTCAAACATCTTATAAATAATTTAGTGAAAAAATATATAATTAAAATGAATTACATAATAGATAACTATAACTAAATTTTACCACCACTTGGAATCTATGGGAAGAACCAACCACCATATAATAAAACCAAATTACAACACATGGGTAAACATTAAGTCCCAAATTAAATATTCTATTCTGAATTTTTATTTTTCGAACATTAAAATTATAATTTTACCTTTATCAAATGACTATAGTACCACTTGATAAAAATATTATTAAAAATATTTTAAAGGAGATAATGTATAAAAACTATGTCTCTCCAGAAAAAATTAATGAAATAATTTAAGTTATGATTTTATTTTTGGAGATCTATTAATTTTAGGTATTCTGTTGTAATATATAATGTTACATATCCTTTTAAATTATATGTATAAAAACTTTAAATTTTTTAAATCCTCTGACTTTGGTATTTTTGGAAGAGATAAAAAGATATAAATTGTTTATATTTGAGGGATTTGATTACACACTACAGGGTAATAACAAGTGACATAATATTGGGTGATAAATACAAAATGAAGGAATCCTATCCACCAAGTATATAACATAATTAAAAAAATGAAAAAATATAACAGTATAAGATTTAAAATAGGATATAATTCACATGGGAAAAATAGTTTAATAGAAGGATATAAATGTCATGTAAGGAGAAAAAATAAGTAGGATATCATCAACAAGATTAAAATTAAGTACATTTCTAAACTAAAAAGTGTATAAAATTTGGTTTTTTTTAATACATATAGAGATTAATTTATTAATTTTTTTTTATAATGGTTATTTTTGGGTACAAGATAGAAATCACATTATAAAGAGCGAGTCATTGTAAACAAAGAGAGGCAATGTGTCCACTACAGAATTTTACCAGTAGTACAATTAGTGTATGTTGGTACATTATCATATCATCATTTTACTCACATTATATTCAGCCTGATATGCGTGATCTATTTAAATTTATTATATTAAATTCTATTACTAATTTTATACTCTATAAGGGAGATATATATTTTTTTAATAGTGAAATAATATGTTCAGTAGAGGGAATAATTATAATTTTACATACTATTATGCATCCCCCTCATTGGGATTAATTATTAGTGGACCAAAAAATAGAAAATTATTTTAAATCATCTATTCCACCTACAAATAATGTTAATCAATTAATATTGAATGATTAATTGATAAAAATCAAAAAATGAGACACTATATTAAAATAAATAATATTATCTTAGCAATTAATGTTCTATGTGATTAAAGATAAAATAAAATTCAACGAGATTATTCCAACATGGAAGTGATAGTATTGTAGCTACATGGGTTTTGTTTTATTTTATTATTAGTATATAAAATAAAATTCAAATGGAGATGTTCCGAGAAGAGAGAAAATGAAAAAAACAATATACCATATTTAGAAATGGAGAAATATATTTCATGAGTTTTTTTATTATACAAGGTATATCCATAATCCATTGAATTAAATTGAATAGAAGGATTTGATAAAAATACAATCATAATATAAGGAAAGTACATTGAAATTCCAATAAATATATTTCTCCAAATGATTATTTTTTTCATGAAGAGGAGGAAAATGAAGATAATAATAAATTTGTAAGTAAATAATAGAGATCCAAAAATTCAGCAAATAATAAATTTAAATCATAGAATAAAAATAAGAATAATTAATAAGAAAACAAAATTAAATTTTCCTTTATAGATAGAAATAATAAAAAGACATCAATTATTAACAGAATATTCTCACTATGAATGAAAAGAAATATTAGATTATGATATAATATGTCAAAATAAATAAATGAAACTCATAAATTTTATGATATAGAATATTTTATTATATAAAGTACCAAATTATATAAGATAACATAAAAAGAGTTAAAAAATAAAGATTATTTCATTTTTGATGGACTTCAACATAACTTTATTTTAAATTTTATTCATTTACAAGACTTCATAATTGATGTATAACAAAATAAAATGAGATAAATTATCAATAAATAAATGGTGGTTCCTCAATTATTGTAATAACAAGTGGAAACATGTATTAATTAGAAAAAATGTATGGAGAATTATTTATTAATATTCATATAGGCAAGCCATATCCCTCACTATTGTGTAAAATGTTAAAATAAATATAATGTTTCAACTAAAATTCTGAAATTAAAGAGAAAAATGTTTATAGTATGTGACAATTAGATTAAGTGAAATAATTTTTATAGTATGTACAAGAAAAAGAAGATGAGATCTTATAATTTTATTAATTTATAAAACACAAATGTGTTTAGACCCACATCTAAAAAGGGTTCTAAAAGAAAAATATATTAAATATTAATCATTTTTTTTTATAGTCATATGTCATTAATCATGATCATGTATTAGAAAAATTAGTTACGAGATTCTTTACTGTGTATTGAACACATAGTAAAAATGTATATAGGGGAATTTTTAAAACATTATAATTCGAAAATGGAAAAAATTTCAAATTTATGGTGGTATAAAATAATATAAAGAATAATAGAATGAAAAATTATTTATTACTTTTGATAACTTTATATAAAACATATTTTTAATAAAGTAAGTAGAAGTGAAAAACATAGAAAATTTGTTTCTCATAGAAATTGTCTTACAAGGAACTATTTAAATTAATAAGTATATGTTGTATTTTATTTTTAATGTAGATATTTAGTTAATTTATGTTAAAATGTAATCAAATATGAGATATTATATGGAATGAAACAAACTATAAAATAAATTTATTTTTTTAGTAGAACAAGATTCATCATATTTAAAGAAGAAAATTAAGAGAAATATAGAGTTATGGTGTATGATGACATCATATCTGGTTATTTCACCATGTGTAAATTAAATAATGGTTTTAATAAAATGATCGATATTTTAGAGAGAAGTGATGTTAGTGTGATTAGATAAAAACTGAGAATAAATGAATGTTATTTTGAAGAAGTTAATGATGATTATGATGGACATGTCGTTGAATTTATAAAACTCCCTTATAAAAAACATGATCATGATTATAAAGTTTAATTAGAAGATAGATAAGAGTTTAATGGAATATAATCAACTAATGAATGTACCAAATATAAAAAATAGTAAAATAAGACATATCAAACCTCCACATTTATGGAAATAAACTTACACAAACTCAGAGAATATAGAAAATTTAGAGGATATTATATCTATCCTAATTAGTGTTTCTATGTTTTCAATAAATTAAATATTATAACTCATGGGTTGTGGAAATGAATTATGAACATATCAAATTAAAAAGAATGATAGTTGGATACATATTGAGAGACCACATGGAAAAACAACTAGTTGGAATGAATTGGGTGTTGTAAAAGAATATTGTTAAATATATAAATGATTTAAGAGTCAGAAATTAACTTAAATGAAAAGTGTATCAACTCATTCTAGATACCAATGTCTAACCCGATTCATTATAAGGCCACTTATGTGCTTCCACAATGCTATTGGATGGTGAAACGTCTAAGTGATAAATATGAAAATATTGTAAGATATATTCCCACACTTTTAGAGATAATTTGGTCTATTATCTAAATTTATTAAAAATTTAACATGACCCATCAATTTTTTGACCATTCCAATAATTTTTAACATATTATACAGTGAAAAAATTATTTAAAGAATACTATGTTCCGGAAGTGGTAGGAAAAATTCTAGTAAATAAAAATAAAATAACAACAATTATAAGGAATACAAAAAGAAAACAATAGTCTAACATATACAATACTTATGATATATATAAAGAAATACTACATATGTCTAGATAGTAAAAAAATTAAAAAAATAGTAGTCATCATCACCCATATGAAATATTATAAACTTCCAAATTTAAATCAAATATCCTATCTCTATATTCATGAAAAACCATAGGATATGGTATTTACCTTACCTAGGTTGTGGATAGTGAGATCTACATTCATCACAGTGGATATGTATATGATGTTAGTATATCATGTAATGAACCAAACATTAATTAATTGAAATAACTCTTGATATAATTAAATGTATCTTTATGTAAAATTTTTATATATATTTTCAACATCTTTGGTTTTATGTTTTTGGATTTTAAAATACTGTTAAGAATTGTGACCATTGGTAATATAGACTTTGAATGTTGATTACATGATTAATATATATATAGGTCTTTAACAAATCCAATTTATCACTCAAAGGAAGAGATGACCTCATACAATAGACGTGCCCCATACGAATCCCATTTGTTAGATCTTGAAATGGAGGTTGCGTCTCTAGGATTCACTCTTGACCAAGCCCAAGCTGATCTTGAATATGTTAAGCTCGAGCAGGACAACCTACAAGAGAAGTGAATGTTGATAGAGATTACCACCCGAGAAATGTTATCCAAGCCACCCCAAGAGTCTTTCACCATCACACACCTTACTCTTTGGTCTTATGCAGGTGTTATAAGGGGTTATGTAACAAGACCCCAGTGCTATTGTTATGTACATTATTGTTGTATATAATAATTAATATACTTTCATTTTATTATTGTTACCTTGTATATAGTTTTTAAAGCACAAATATTTTTTTTAGTTAATGTTCAACAAAGAAATATATTTTGTTGAATCAATGGATTTTTGAATTAAATTACATTTTAATAAAATATTATTATTATTATTAAATTTTTTTTTATTAAATATAAATGATCGTATAAATTTATGAATACAATTGTAATTTTTATTATGGTTTGAAAGGCATTTTTGTCAAAACCCATTAATTTTTTTATAAAGGTCAGTTTTTATTTTAAAAGTAAAAATTAAAATATTTTGAAAAATATTTAGATAAAATGAATATTACATCTAGAATCAAGATGTCAAAATTATTTAACAGTGAATTTCTCATAATTTTCTAAGACAGTCAAATTTTTGGGTAAAAAATAAATACTGTTTAAATATATACTGTTTTTTATGACACAATAATGACCCAATAGTGATGTAATAAAATAATATAAACTTTATTTTCGGAAAATATATGTTTTACCATTATTTTAATGTGATTTTAGGTTTGTTTTATTTAGTTTACAAAGCTTTAGTGGACCCTTCAATCTTATTAAACATTTGGTCATTTGAAATTGTTTTCCTTGGGAGTGTGACTCACATCCACATAAGAAACCCAATTATTTTATGAATTTAAGACTTAAGACTTATAAAATATTGTTTTCCATTTCCCTTTTCCAAAAACCATGGGAAAAAACCAAGGGATGGTTTGTGGTTTGGATTAGTTTAATGTGATGTGTCCCAAACCTAAATAATAAATAATTCCCTCACCTCTCCTATATAATCCAACTCAATATCACACTTTATAATCACTAAAATCTTTTGGAGATTGCCCAAACTCTACCCTCCTTTTTCTAGAATCCTGCCATGGTGCCCCAGGCTCCCAACAATCCTCTCTCAAGCCTTTGGAATCACACTTTCATGTATGGGTTTTTCTTCCTTTCTCATTTTTTTCCTATATTCTCTGAATTTTTATGCCCTTTTAATTTCAATTATAAATTTTGGGGTATGGTTTCACACTTCCCCAGTACATCCCTATTTATTTTTGAATTATGGGAGACCCTTTCTCTCTCATTAAATTCCTCCAATGTACACCTGTCACAATGCCAAAATTTCGAAAGGAATTTTTTTCTCCTCATTTACATTCAAGAAAATATCTTTTATCATGAATATAAATTCCATTATATTTGTTGGGTAATGTATATATATTACCACCTATTTTCCATGTCATGTAAATACGATGAGAAACCCCTTTCTCTCTCATCAAACATTTTTATGAGTTCTTATGTCACGTCGTTATGCTGCCAAAATTGCACCACACTTTTCCAAGACAAAGTCATTGTGCAGTGAATACCATTCCAATTTCTCTATCAAGGGTATTCACCTTTATGAACATTTAATTATTGTATAAAGTGTTTCAAGTATTTATTCAACATTCTTTTATCTGGGAATAAAATATTATGTTGAATGACTCAATGTTTTATGATCCATGTGGCACACTTATGCATGAAATGAAATGTTTAAGAAGGGTGCACCCTGATAGCACTCCAATACATTGGGTAAAGTATATTAGAATGATACATCACGTGAAATGGGTTTTTAATCATGCTAATTCAAGTGAAATTAGGGTTTACTCTTGCTTAATGTGCAATGCTGGTTTACTCATGCTCCATGTGCAATGAGCCTTGGATCATTCTAATTCAATGTTAAGTGTTGTTGCCACATTTCCATGTTATGATTATCATGCTTTATCATGCCTTTATGTTTATGCTTATCTTTTTCTATATTTATATTCTTATTTTCTAACATTTATTGTATTACTCATGTTATTCCATTATTATTCCCTTACTGAGATTTATATATCACCCTTTTCTTATACATGTCATCTGGTTATCCCATACAATGCTAAGTACGATGGAATGCATTGGTCATGTAAAGGAAGTTTTCAATAAAGATGTGGTATTTCATGTTTTAATTTGTTTTTTAATGATACTAAGCCCCAAAAAACTAGACCTTTTGATCTTCTTTATTGTATCAAGTGATGTTTATGTAATAAATTATGTTTAATTGTGTAATAAAGAGCAGGGTTTTCATAGTTGGTATCAGAGGATATGTTTATTTAATTTTGGAATTAGGATTAGAAAACCCTAGTAAATCCTTAGAGACAACACTAAGTATAATAAAAAATCCCTATGTTTTGGTGAGTATTGAGTAAGTGGTTTATAAATCAAATACATCCATGTCTAGATACGAGCAGGTAGAGGCGACTCCGTCGCAGATGTATCCTAGGGGTAAAACCCGAAAACACCACTTTGGGCTGGACTCGAACTTTAACTAGTTCATGAAAACGGTCCTTGATAAACTATGGGTTATGAAACTCTCAGGTCATATGCTTTGGTAAATTCACAAGCTTAGTATGAACCACTATTAAGGGACAAATAAACTTTCTTAAGAATATATGTTAGAAGGTAGATCATGCATAACATAGACTAAAGCCAAAAGATTCCTATGTTAAGGAAATAAAAGTTATTTATTAGTCATAATTTTTCTCCTTGGATTACCCTTTTTGTGTTACCCCTAAATTTACTTTTATTACACCCAATGGATGGTAATAGGAGGACTCGGGCTAAAAACCAATTTGAAGATCAATGTAATGACTGTAGTAATGAGATGCCCAATCCAATGGGAGCGGGAATTGTAAAAACCTGATATTTTATGATAATTATTATTTTTGATTTATGTTATGTCATGTGTTTTATGATACAACAATATTATCTTGTGTTATACGCAACACCGTATTAGCTTGGAGTATACGCAACACTATTCTTAGATTGTGTTACACAAAATTTCAAGTTCGTTTGATAATAGTCATTGTATGCAACATTGAGTGTATATATATATATATTCAACATATAAATGAAAAACGGTTTGATTCTGTTATAAAAAAACAAAAAAGGAGTCTTTCACAACACGCAACACTGACTTGTCTTGCATTACACGCAATCACAACCTTCCTAGATAGCGTGTGTTATACGCAATACCAGGTTTCACTAAACGACGATATATTGTTATAATATTATTATGTACTAGCCATTATGAATATTATTAACTACATTTTTAATTTTATAACATTATTATTTATCTTATAAATTTTCTAAAACATTTTATGTGAACAAAATAAATTTTTCGGGTAAAATAAGTATTTTTCAAAAAATACAGTTTTGCCACCTTTTGATGGCGCATCCACATTAAATATAGTTTTTGACATGTTTATAAGTTCAATTTTACAAAATAAACTTCTTATTTCGAATCAGGATATAAAAATTTACATTGGATAATGTTTTTGATATTTTTCTGATAACTTTCATTTTTTAATGAATAGTAATAGCACGCTATATTTTAATTAAAAACAATGTTTTTCATCGTAATAATTTATATGGTTAAATTATAATATTTAATTGTTTTAATTTATAAATAGAATATATTTTTACCATTTAATATAATGTATGTCATTATCATTGATTTTACCTTGAATTCGTAGGTTAAATCAATTCAATCTTTTGCAATGTTTTAACCAAAAACCTGTTTTCTTTCGACAATGGGATTAATTTTATTTTAATTTATGCAAATTTTGTGTATTGAATTTGGAAAATTGGATTCCATATTTGGAATAAGTGTGTCCAAATTATGTTAATAAGCTACTTTTTATTTTTTGGCATTATGAATAGTAACTATAGTAAATTTTATTTACCATAGTTAAAGGTAAATCGGGTAATTATGGGTAAATATAAGATTATAAAATTACCCTAAAACCTTCCAAAATTCTATTGTATGACTAAAGGATGACCCATATCACCTAATGGTCGGAATAGATTCCTTTTATGGACATGTTTCCTTGAAAATAATTTAATTATTATTAAAACCAAAGAAAGTGACAACATGTCACTCTCTTAAATTTTGTAAGTTCAATAATTTTAATTTAGTGATAAACTTCATGAAACTTCAAACATGAATAGTCTCCAGAAATATAATAAAATTATATACATCATATTAATTTATTTATAATTTTTAGGGATTAAATAATTATCATTAAAGGTGACATAAAAGTGATGTTGAAATTATTTTATTAAGAGAAATATCAAATAAATGGTTTTAAAAATATTAAAATAAATATTATATGAACTATTTAATGTGCCCCTCTAATTTTCTAGATAAATATGATATGTTATGAATCTATTAAATCTTTTAGTTCTAAAATATCTTCTGTATATTATTTATTTAAATTCAAATAAATGAATAGTGTCAAAATTGACACTATTGTGATTTTATAAAAATAACATATTATAAAATTGTTAAAAAATCACAAAAATATTTAAAAATTATAAATTTAAATTTATATGTTCTAAAATGTCATAAAGTGTCAAATTATTGAAAATTAACAACACATATGTAATTATTTATAATAATTTAAAATTTAGAATATTATTACCACAAATAAAATTAAATTGATAAATAAGGATAAATCAAGTTGATATTGTTTAAAATAAATTCCTAACATGTCTAAATTTTATTGGTTGATGTGATTACAACCCTATCTCATCTAATATTTTAATTGAGTCATTTTTGTAGGTTTTTATGTGGGTTTTGAATTTATATTAAACTAATATTTTTGAGGATTCCAAAGGTGCCCCTCTCCTCCCTTATAAAAGGGCACCTCCTCCCTCTCTTCCTCACACCATTTTGAGCCTTGATGCTTGGAGAACCTCTCCCCATTTCACTTTCCCACTTTCCTAGAAACCTTATAGAGGTACTGGTATTCTCAAAAGACCACCCTTAGTTCCCTAAGAAGAAGTTTAAAGGAGGTGCGTCGAAGAAGACGTAATGTCTGCTACCGATTATTTCAAGCTTATTTCTTCTTCAACTTCTTCTTCATTAGTTGTTTCATTATACAGTAATAACATCAGTATCAGTAATATAATGATATTTTATTATAAATATGTAACAACCCCATTTCACCTTCTATCCATCCTACGGAAAACGAAATCACCACACGTGAGTACGTACGGAATACCGTCTCCACGTCGTGGTGTAATCTGTTTTTCCACCAACAGCATACATGGATGGTATAATGGTGTAAAGAATAAATATATACGGTTATTAAAAAATCATACTGAATCTTATATATTATACCATCCAATACAATTCTATTCAATAATTATGGGAACGACATCATCACTCGTGCGTACGTACGGATTACCCTCTCCACGACGCGATGAGATTAATTCTCCATGTTAACCATACATGAATGATTATAAAGTTTTTATAATGAATAATAATGAAATATATGAAATAATAATTCTACTGGATTTATGTATATATATATGATTGTCATCTATTTATTTTCATTCAATTCAATAAGGAAATGAAAACAGTGTTCATGCGTACGTACGGCCTACCGTCTCCATGAACGGTGTATTTCATTCCTTTTATCAATATATAATATATATGTATATGATAAATTTATATTATATATAAATCTTGTTTTACATTCTTTAATTAAGTAAATCAGGATATAAGTAATAATATCAAGAAAAACGAGTCCAAACATGTACGATAAAAAAAATGATTTTACCGAAAATGCTGCTTTAACATGGAACATACAAAAGAACGGGTAATATAAAGTCATAATTGAACCATATATGATATCATAACAATGAATATGATTCTGTAATAATTCAATGAAATTATTTAAATCATTATACAGGAGTTTTGGATACGTACAAAGCATATCGGGCCTAAGGTAAGGGATAGCTTTTCCAATCTCGTTCTTATCCGAGATTGTTTACTCATAAGTATTTACTGGGGTTATATTTATCATACATGTCCAAGTTTTATAAAAATGTTTTAATGTATGTTTAAAGTCCTTTTTACCCATTTTTGACTTTTTGACTTTTACTACATGTTATGTAAGGAATCTTTCTTTTGTTTACGCTATGAGGTACTTTTTTGACTTTTTCGAAAAAAAGTACGAGAAAAATGATATTTTTAACTTATACGGCGTGAATGGATTTTTACGGTTTTATAAAGCCTTATTTTCATGAATCTTCCTCCAAAATATTTCATGACTATTTTCAACAAAATACTTTTCATTTAAAATTGCATGGAATTTTGTGAAATGAAAATGATTTGGAAGAACAAAGGATATTTTCCTCAAGAATTCATTTCAAGTGTTTTATCAAAACCATTTTCCATCTAAGATGACATTACTTCATATGTGTATGTTTCATGTATAATTTCTCTATGATTTACATGGTTTCACTTTTCTTATGATGAAATATCCATTTGTTTTATATGGATTATGTGATGATGGGATGATGTTTATGAAACCCATTTTATTCTTTGGGTTATGATGAATGTTTTATGTTTATTTTGTGGAACAAGTAAGAATGATTTCATTATGAGATGGTTGGGACCTATATCTACCTCCAATTCATTGGTTAAAGATTTATATCTCATGAGATATACATGGCTGGAACGATAAGTTAATCCGGTTCAGTAATACAGGACGTGAACGAGGAGTGAACTCGATTCAGAAAGGGACTTTGTCCACTAAGATGGTCTTAGCAGCAATGCCTTGGCTACTATGGAAATCATATCATGTGCTTAATGGTTACCACAATCACATGTTTTATTCCCATGATATTTTATCACGATTAATGTTTCTTTGTGATCTATGCCTTATGTACTACCATGTTTTATGTCATTGCTCAAGATTTTGATGTTTAAACATCATGTTCATGCTTTTAAGTTCAAATGTATATGATTTGTTTTATTTTATCCATGCTTACCCATACTGAGAATTTAAGCTCACCATTTATATGTTTTCTTTTCCCCATGTTATAAAGAAAGGTTTTAGGTAAGAAAAAAAGGGGAAGATGTTTATGGGAGATGTTGAAGATCTTCCACCACGATTAGAAGATTTCATTCCGAGTTTCCAAAGACACTAAACTATTACGGTCCTTATGTGTCTGTTTTTGTTATTTATTATATATTCCGCAAAAGTAATGTAATTTCCATGTACATCAAGATTCGGGTATCTACAGTTGGTATCAGAGGGAAGGTTTAGTCAACCTTTGGAAACTAGGATACGAGAACTTTAGTGATATCCCTAGATATATTTCTAAGGTATGTCTAGGGATGACCCTAAGGTTAAGTATAATTATAGGTTATAATCCTAGAATTATGGTAATGATCTTAGAATTAAACCTAAGATGTTAGATATTGACCGTACTCTCCCTTTATTATGTTGTTTTCCCTAGAATGATTTTGCCTCTCACACTATTCTTTTTGGGTTTTAGACGATGGCTGGAACCCGAAAGAACCGTGTTGATCGATGTAATGGACAATGCAATGATTTTCCTTATGAAAAAACCAATTTTATGAGAGATGGAGTTCAAAATCTGATTGCTATACTTACACAAGATTGAATCATTATGGACTTCCAAATGAGAAGATAAGGGAACAATATTCTATTGAGTCCTTCATGAGGCAACATCCACATTCTTTCAATGGGTCTTATGATCCAGTTGTTGCTGAACAATGGATCAATACCACTGAAAAGATATTTGCAGTTCTTAAATGTTCTGAACATGATAAAGTCATCTTAGCAGTATATCGTTTGGAAGGTGAAGCTGATCAATGGTGGAATCTTATCAAGAATACGAGGCCAAGAGATGAAATTGATTCCATGTAATGAGATGAGTTCAAGAACTTATTTTTCAATAAGTACTTCCGTCGTATTATTCGAACAAAGATGGAGAAAGAGTTTCTTGAACTAAAGCAAATGGATGATGAATCTATTGGTATATACGAATCAAATTTTACAAGGCTTACAAGGTATGCATCTGGCTTTATCATCCATACTGAATGTGAAGCTGATCGATTCTTCAGTGGCTTAAAACCAAGTATTCGAAGGGAATTAGCTATAATATACTTCAGTAGCTATGAAGAAATTGTGCGTTGTGCTATCAAGGTAGAACTGGAAGTTGGTGTAACATATCCATCTCATGGTTTTGACATGAAATGAAAGATGGAGTTAAAGGAGAAATCTTAGAACAATGGTGAAAATAAGATGAATGATTCTTTATGCTCAATGTGTGGAAAGAAGCATGGTGGAGATTGCCTAAAAGGTACTAGAAAATGTTTTAAGTGTGGAAAAGAAGGTCATCAAGTAATTGATTATAGAAGTAATTGGAAAAAGGTTTCTAATGACGTGAATAGAGAAAATACTATATAGAACTCTCCACCAACACTTCAATGCTTCAAGTGCATGGAAATGGGGCATTATGCTAATAAATTCCATAATCCACGAGTTAATGATGATCAACGAGAGCAACCTCTTAAGGAAAAGGATAAAGGGAAGTCTCATGCGATCACTATTTGTGATGTTGAGTATGAACATGATGCTGTGTAATGATTAAGTGTTTATGTAATGGGATTTCAAAATTGTATCATGGAATCTCATTTATTGTATTGTGGAATTTTGGAATATCTATGTATTGGTTTTCAATAATTATATGGTACTGGTAACCATGAAAAAGTGATTGAAATATTTTTGGAAAGTAGATGAAATGCGCATATTGAAGGGATAAGGAGAAAATAATATGATAGAAATCATGAGATCATGACTAAAATAAGGAAAAAGTGATATCATGGTTTGAGTATATAGAATTTTTGGGATTTTGGTATGTGGAAAGAGTTAACTTTTGATAACATTCATGTTTTCACTAAGGTTAAATGGGTATTCATTTTTCAAGAGAATACATGATTATGGTATTCACATGATTGAAATGTGATCAACAAGATATATTGGGGATAAATGATGGTATTCACATATTTGTTATATGACCTTTATAGTAATCATTATCTTTATACTATGAGTTTGGAAAGAAGTATTTTGGATGTTGAACATAAGTTTCTATTTTTAAAGGCTAGAAATTGTTTTTTCTATTTTATTTCTAGAATGTCATAATAGTGTAGTTTTAAAAAAAGCACAACCTACAGGACGAGCGACAACCTTTCACATCGGACAAGGCTGTGGAAATTGAACCCACAACCGAAGTGCGACAGGCCTTTATCACATACCACTGGCCTACAGAAAGTCCCTAGTTAGTATAAATTAGTTTTATTTATTAATCAGTATTATTGTTGAAGTATAAGTCCATTTTTGGAATCATATATGATTAACCACACCCTAGATGAACTTATGTATATTTGATAACTTTTTCTAACCTTTTGTTTGAAACAGATGGAATGACTCATCATTCTATCAAATGATCTGCTAACACTTCATGAATAACAAATTCAACTTCATTTCTTTAAGAGATGAATTGGAAATTGTTCAATTCATGAACAACAGTGAAATTGTACCAAAATCATGTAAGTATTTCTTTTAATTCATCAACTTTAGGGAAATGATCTTGAAAACCAAAAATGTTATCCTAGTGCCTTTATATCCGATGAATCAGATGGTACCTTAGATCATCACAAATCTATGGCTTTGTGATTGTTGGCTTTTTCATAGCCATTCTCTCTACCACTCTCCATCAGAACATGATGGTTAGATTTCTCTTCCATATCCATATTTTCACCTATGTTCTTTTATGTGGAAACCCAATGATTAGTTAATTTGGGTAACCGTTACGTTTCATACTTTAGTTTTTAAAGTTACGTTTTGGTATTTCATTTTACGACGTGGGTTTCAATTAATGAAACATTCAAGTAGAAAACCATGTATAACCCTGATGAATTTTGAGGACGAAATTCATTTTAAGAGGGGTAGAATGTAACAACCTAATATTTAATGATAAGTATTCTTTTTGATTTATTTGATGTCATGTGTTTTATGCTACATTAATATTATCTCGTGCTATACGCAACACTGTATTAGCTTGCAGTATACGCAACACTATTCTTAGATTGTGTTACACACATTTTCAAGTTTGTTTGATAATAGTAATTCTACGCAACATTGAGTGTATATATATATATTCAATGTATAAATGAAAAATTGTTGGATTCTGTTATAAATAAACAACAATGGAGTCTTTCACAACACGCAACCCTGACTTGGCTTGCATTACACGCAATCACGACCTTCCTCGATAGCGTGTGTTATATGCAATACCAGGCTTCACTAAACGACGATATATTGTTATAATATTATTATAGACTAGCCGTTATGAATAATATTTACTAAATTTTGAATTTTATAACATTATTATTCATCTTATAAATTTTCTATAACATTTTATGTGAACAGAATAAATTTTTCGGGTAAAATAAGATTTTTAAAAAAAAATACAGTTTTGCCCCCTTTTGATGGCACACCCACATTAAATCTTGTTTTTGACATGTATATAAGTCAAATTTTACAAAATAAACTTCTTATTTTGAATAAGGATATAAAATCTTACATTGGATAAAGTTTTGATATTTTTCTGATAACTTTCATATTTTAATGAACAGTAAAACATGCTATATTTTAATTAAAAACAACTTTTTTCATCGTAATAATTTATATGGTTAAATTATAATATTTAATGGTTTTAATGTATAAATAGAATATATTTTTAACATTTAATATAATTTATGTCATTAGCATTGATTTTACCATGAATTCGTAGGCTAAATCAATTCAATCTTTTGCAATGTTTTAACCAAAAACATGTTTTCTTTCGACAATGGGATTAATTTTAAAATAATTTATGCAACTTTTTTGTATTGAATTTGGACAAATGGATTCCATATTTGGAATTAGTGGGTCCAAATTATGCTAATAAGCTACTTTTTTGGGAATTATTAATAGTAACTACGGTAAATTTTATTTACCATAGTTAAAGGTAAATCGGGTAATTAAGGGTAAATATAAGATTATAAAATTACACTAACACCTGCCAAAATTTTATTGGATGACTAAAGGATGACCAATATCACCTAATGGTTAGAATATATTCCTTTTATGGACTTTTTTACTTTAAAATAATTTAATTATTATTAAAACCGAAGAAAGTGACAACATGTCACTCTCTTAAATCTTATAAGTATATTAATTTTAATTCAGTGATAAACATCATGAAACTTAAAAAATTAATAGTATATAGAAATATAATAAAATTATATACATCATATGAATTTATTTATAATTTTTAAGGATTAAATAAATATCATTAAAGGTGACATAATAGTGATGTTGAAATTATTTTATTAAGAGAAATATCAAATAAATGGTTTTAAAAATATTAAAATAAATATTATATGAACTATTTAATGTGCTCCAATAATTTTATAGATATATATGACATGTTATGAATCTATTAAATCTTTTAGTTCGAACATATATTTTGTACATTGTCTATTTTTTATTCAAATAAATGAATAGTGTCAAAATTGACACTATTGTTATTTTATAAAAATATCATATTAAAAAATTGTTTAAAAATCACAAAAATATTTAAAAATTATAAATTTATATTTATATGTTCTAAAATTTCATGAAGTGTCAAATTATGGAAAATTCACAACACATATGTAATTATTTATAACAATTTAAAATTTAGAATATTATTACCACAAATAAAATTCAATTGATAAATAAGGATAAATCAAGTTTATAATGTTTAAAATAAATTCATAACATGTCTAAATTTTATTTGTTGATGATATTACAACCATATCTCATCTAATATTCTAATTGAGTCATTTTTTGAGGTTTTTTGTGGGGTTTGAATTTATATTAAACTAATATTTTTGAGGATTCCAAAGGTTCCCCTCTCCTCCCTTATAAAAGGGCACCTCCTCCCTCTCTTCCTCACACCATTTTGAGCCTTGAATCTCGGCCAACCTCTGCCCATTTCACTTCCCCACTTCCCTAGAAACATTATAGAGGTATTTTTCTTCTCAAAAGACCAACCCCAATGCCCTAAGAAGATGTTTAAAGGAGGTGCGTCGAAGAAGAGGTAATCTCTTCTACCGATTATTTCAAGCTTATTTATTCTTCAACTTCTTATTATTTAGTTGTTTCATTATAAATTAATAATATAAGTATCAATAATATACTGATATTTTATTATAAATATGAAACAACCCCATTTCACATTCTATCTATCCTACAGAAAACGAAATCACCACGCGTGCGTACGTACGGAATACCGTCTCCACGTCGTGGTGTAATAAGTTTTTCCACAAACGCCTTACATGGATGGGTATAATGGTGTAAAGATTAACTATATATGGTTATTATAACATCATACTGATTCTGATATATTATACCATCCACTCCAATTCTATTCAATAATTCTGGGAACGATATCATCGCTCGTGCGTACGTACGGATTACAGTCTCCACGACGTGATGAGATTCATTCTCCATGTAAACCATACATGAATGATTATAAAGTTTATATAATAAATAATAATGAAATATATGAAATAATAATGCTACTTGATTTATGTATATATATATATATATATGATTTTCATCTATTTAGTTTCATTCAATTCAATAAGAAAAACGAAAACAGCCTTCATGCGTACGTACGACCTACCATCTCCATGAACGGTGTATTTCATTCCTTTTATCGATCTATAATATATATGTATATGATGAATATATATTATATATAAATAATTTTTACTTTCTGGAATTATGTAAATCAGGATATAAGTAATAATATCAAGAACAACAAGTCCAAACATGTACGATAAATAAAACGATTTTACCCAAAACGCTGCTTTAACTTGGAACTTACAAAAGAACGGGTAATATAAAGTCATAAGTGAACCATATATGATATCACAACAATTAATATGATTCTGTAATAATTCAATTACATTATTTAAATCATTATACAGGATGTTTGGATACATACGAAGCATATTGGACCTAAGGTAAGGGATAACTTTTCCAATCTCGTTCTTATATGAGATTGTTTATTCGTAAGTATTTACTGGGGTTATATTTATCATCCATGTCCATGTTTTATAAAAATGTTTTCATGTATGTTTAAAGTCCTTTTTACCCATTTTTTACTTTTTTACTTTTACTACATGGTATGTAAGGAATCTTTCTTTTGTTTACGTTACGAGGTACTTTTTTGACTTTTCCGACAAAAGTATGAGAAAAATGTTATTTTTAACTTATACAACGTGAACGGATTTTTACAGTTTTATAAATCCTTATTTTCATGAAGCTTACTCCAAAAGATTTCATGACTATTTTCAACAAAAAACTTTTCATTTAAAAATGCATGGAATTTTGTGAAATGAAAATGATTTTGAAGAATAAAGGATATTTTTCTCAAGAATTCATTTCAAGTGTTTTATCAAAACCATTTTCCATCTAAGATGACATTACTTCATATGTGTATGTTTCATGTATAATGTCTCTATGATATACATGGTTTCACTTTTCTTATGATGAAATATCCATTTGTTTTATATGGATTATGTGATGATGGGATGATGTTTAGGAAACCCATTTTATTCATTGGGTTATGATGAATGTTTTAAGTTTATTTTGTGGCACAAGTAAGAATGATTTCATTATGAGATGGGTGAGACATATATCTCCCTCCAAAGAATTGGGTAAAGATTTATATCTCATGATATAGACATGGCTGGAATAGTAAGTTAATCCGGTTCAGTAATACAGGACTGGAACGAGGAGTGAACTCGATTCAGAAAGGGACTTTGTCCACTAAGATGGTCTTAGAAGTGATGCCTTGGCTACTATGGAAATCATATCATGTGCTTAATGGTTTCCACAATCCCATGTTTTATTCCCATGCTATTTTATCACGATTAATGTTTCTTTATGATCTATTCCTTATGTACTACCATGTTTTAGGTCATTGCTCAAGATTTTGATGTTTAAACATTATGTTCATGTTTTTAAGTTCAAATGTATATGATTTGTTTTATTTTATCCACGCTTACACTTACATAGAATTTGAGCTCACCCGTTATATGTTTTCTTTTCCCCAGGATATAAAGAAAGGTTTTAGGTAAGAAAAGAAAAGAGGAAGATCTTTATGGGAGATGTTGGAGATCTTCCACCACGATTAGAAGATTACGTTCCGAGTTTCCAAAGACACTAAACTATTACGGTCTTTGTGTGTCTATTTTTGTTATGTATTAAGTATTCCGCAAAGGTAATGTAATGTCCATGTACATCAAGCCTCGGGTCTCTACAGGAATTGTGAACTTTTTCACGCTTCTCTCTCAGATAAATAAATATTTGAATAGAAACATGGGTCAAGAGGAATGTTCAGCCCCCCTAAGAAATAAAAAGTATCTGTCAAGTGATTTATGAGATAAAGGCCGCCTAATTTTAATGGATCATCCAATACCTCAATCATTGAACAATAGATCTACTCCGTTGAAAATATCTTCCCCATAATTCAATGTTCTGAAAATAGAAGGTTCTCTTGGCTGCTTATCATATGGAGGGTGAAACTGATCAATGGTGGATGTGGATCAAAAATACGTAGCCTAAGGAGGAGATTGAGGAGATGGAATTGAAGGATTTCTGAGAGACGTTTTTTGATAAATAATTGTCTCTCACTCTTTGGCTTAAGATGGAAAGGAAGTTTCTTTCTCTCAATAAAAAAGATGACGAATCTATTGGAGGATATGAGGAAAAAGTCAAAAGTCTTTCATGATATGACTTCAGCTTTGTCATTACCCCCGAATTTAATGTTGAACACTTCTTTGGGGGGATGAAACCTAGCCTGCAGAAAGAGTTGGAAATCCGTGACTTCAACAGCTATGAGGAACTTGTCTGATGTGCCCTCAAGGTCGAAATGGAGATCATAGAATCTCAGGGTTATCATGGGGATAAGAATCATAAGGTGGAATTCAATGATGGTGATCTTATGAATAAATCCAACGGTGCTAAGAAGATCTAGAACCCCACTTCCCAAAGGTGAAGAAAGAAGCACCCCAGAGACTGCCTGAAGGGGATAAGGAAATGCTTTAGGTGTGGAAGAGAATGAGACCTAACTATTAACAGTCGACAAGAAATACCTGCGGCTACGACATAGGAGATGGATGATCCATTCAAACCTTAACTCGTTGTTAATTGCTACAACTGAAAAGAACTAGGGAATCTTACAAATCAGTTTCCTAAGACAAGGGTTTTCGGAGGCAAAAAACAACCTCTAAGGAAGCAAGGGTGATATTTTTCCATCACTACATCTAAAGTGAACCCCAGAAAAGAATTGGTGATATGTACTGTAGTTATTCATTCATGAATTGTGAACATACTTTTTTATTCAAGTTATATGCATTATTTTATATCTTGAAAGTTTAGTAGAACAATCCCATCACCACCACAAATCATGGAAGTGAAGATGTTGGTGAGTACAACAATTGGGGAAATCATTGCATCCCATGAATATAACTCATCCCCTGTTATAATATGTGGATTAAACTTCAGGGAGAACCTTATCATACTCCCTATGGTAGAATTTGATGAAATTCTTGGCATGGATTGGCTTTCCTTATATAGAGCCAACATAAATTGTCATGAGAGGGAAATCACTCTCCATGTAGAGAATCGAACCCCAATTATTTAAAATTACAAGGATGACGATGAACCATATTTACCTCCAACATCTCAAGTGTGGATATTACTTCCCTATGAGCATGCGTATCTGGATCAGATTATTGAGTATAAGGAGGAAACCATCCTAAAATACAAGACTATTGTGAGGGAATTCATTGAATTGTTTCTTGAGGAATTTCCTGGTCTTTCTCCTAGAAGAGATGTTGAATTCATAATTGATCTTATACCTTGGGTGTTTCCAATATTCAAGACTCTATCTAGAATGTCTGTTGTGGAGCCTGAGGATCTGAAGAATCAACTATATGAGAATCTAGATAAAGGGTTTATACTCCCAAGTGCTTCACCATGGGGTGCAGTAGTCCTATTCGTCATGAAGAAGGATGGGTCAATGCGCCTTTGCATCGATTATCGTGTGCATAAAAAATAACGATAAATAAAAAGTATCCTCTACCATGAATTGATGACTTATTTGATCAGCTTCATGGAGCACAATACTTCTCTAAGGTGGATTTGTGGTCGGGATATTATCAAGTAAGGGTGAAGAAGGAAGATATCCACAAGACAACTTTTTTTACAAGATACAAGCACTATGAATTCATATAAATTACTTTTAGACTCACTAATACTCTAACAATATTCATAGACTTGAGGGATAGAGTCTTTAGAGATTACCTAGACAAATTTGTGGTAGTCTTTATAGATGATATTATGATATACTCGAAAACCAAGCAGGATCATGAGTAGCATCTAAGAACTATACTAGAGACATTTCCGATGGAGAATCTCTATGAAAAGTACAGAAAGTGTGAGTTTTGGTTGAAGGAGGAATCATTTTGGTCCATATTATCACAACCAATGGGATATCTGTGGATCCCTCTAAAATAGATGGAATTGAGGGTAGGTTGAGGCCAACATTGGTAACAGATATCCGTAGCCTTTTGGGGTTAGCTGGATATTATCGATGATTTGTGAGAAATATCCCTTGATTTTCCAACCCTCTTACAAAACTATCTCAGAAGGGAGTAAAGTTTTCATGGAGTGATTAATGCGAATAAATATTCAAGGAGTTGAGAAGGAGTCTTATCACTGAACCTGTGCTCACTTTACCCACAAGTGGAGAGCTTTTTGTGGTATTCAGTGATTCTTCGAAGAAGGGACTGGGATGTGTGTTGATGAAAAATGACAAAGTCATTGCCTATTACTCAAGGGAATTTAATGTTCATGGACTGAACTATCCAACACATGACCTCTAGTTGGCTGTAGTGATCTTTGCTTTGAAAATTTGGCTGCATTATCTCTTTGGGGTGATGTGTGAAATATATACAGACCACAAAAGACTCAAGTATATATTCACAAAAAAATAGTTGAACATGCTCCAATGAAGATGGTTAGAGCAGATCAGTGACTATGACTTCTCAATCCATTACCACCCTGGGAAAGCGAACAAGGTGGAAGATTCCCTATGTAGAAAGTACCCAATGATTCTATCATTGATGAGAATTGAAAAGGATCTAATATTCTTATATTTGATCATTATGGATATGAGAATCATAAATAATGGAACATAATCAATCCTTTCATAAATTACTTCTCAACCGCCACTTTTGGAAAGGTTAAAGGATGCTCAAAAGAAGGATGTGGGAATTTAGGAAAAAGTGAAAGCTATTAGAAAAGTAAAATCCTCGAAAATTAATGTTAATGAAGAAAGAATTATGAGATTTGGGAAAAGACTATGTGTTCCATCATGTATGGAGCTGAAGAAGGAAATTTTGGATGATGCACATAGTTCAAATTTCTCTATTCACCCAGGAAACACGAAGATGTATCGAGATCTCTGAGAGAATTATTGGTGGGATAATATGAAGAACGATATTGCTAAATATACATCAAAGTGCCTGGTGGGAGAGAAAGTGAAGGTAGAGAGGAATAAGTCTAAGGGGATGATGCTACCACTACCCATACCAAAATGTAAATGGGAGAACATCACCATGGAATTTGTCACCGGATGTTCGAAGACATCCAAAGTAAACAATGAAATCTGGGTTGTTGTGGATTGTCTTACAGAGGTTGCACACTTTATTTCTATTCTAGAGGATTTCTCATTGGATCAACTGGAAAATATATATATTAGGGAAGTGGTAAGGCTTCCTGGAGTACCTCTATTTATTGTGTCTGATCGAGATCCGAGATTCACATCTATGTTTTATAAGAGTCTTCAACATGCTCTGAATACTGAAATGAACTTCAGTACGGCCTATCATCATCAAACTGATGTCCAATCCAAGAGTACTATCCAAACACTTGAAGACATGTTGAGAGAGTGCTCAATGGACATTAAAGGATTATGGGATCAACATCTTCCTCTGGTTGAGTTCTCTTAAAAAACAGATTCCACTCGAGCATCCAAATGGACCCATATAAAGGACTTTATGGGAAAAGGTGTAGAACACCATCTTTTTAGGATGTGGTCATTGATCATAAGAGTCTTGGACCATAAATGGTCGAATAAATGGTACAGAAGGTGAAAACCATTCAGCAGCATATCAAGGCAGGCCAAATTCGATAGAAGAGTTGTGCATATAACCGTCAATGAGACCTTGAGTTTAAATTTGGAGACACGGTATTTCTATGAAGATCTTCCTAGAATAAGTTCATGAGGTTTGGAAAGAAAGGGAAGTTATGTCCAAGGTACATCAGCCCCTTCGAGATTCTTGATTGTGTCGGGGTTGTGGCCTATCGACTATAACTTCCACCAAACATATCCAAAGTACATGATGTCTTTCATGAATCCTTCCTAAGGCAGTACATACTAGACCCTTCACATGTTCTCTCTTTAGAGGTGGTACAGTTAGAGGATGATCTTTCTTATGAGGAGAAGCCAGTAAAGATATTATATCATCGAGAAAAAGTTATATTAAATAAGACAATTCCCATCATCAAGGTGTTGTGGTGAAACCACATGTTTGAAAAAGCAACATGGGAATCAAAGTAAATGATGAAGAAGAGTTACCCAAATCGGTTTTAGTGTGGGTAAAGGAAATTTCAAGGGAGAAATTTCTTAAGGGGGGAAGATTGTAACGACCCAAACTTTCATTAATGGAAATCCCTCTTAATCTAATTAAATGTATATTTATGTAAAATGTTTATATAAAATGTCAACTTATTTGGTTTTATGTTTTTCTATTTTAAAATACTGTTAAGAATTGTGACCGTTGCTAATATTGTCGTTGAACAGTGATCACATGATTAGTATAAATATAGAGATTTATCAAATCAAATTTACTCAGAAAAAGGAAGCGATGGACTCATCCAGTAGACGCACCCAACACAAAGCCCATTTTTTGGAGTTCAGAAAGGATGTTTCACCTTTGGGCTTCTCTCTTGACCAATCCCAATCCATGCTTGAATATGTTAAGATCGAGCAGGACTGCCTATGAGAGAAGTGGAAGTTGATAGAGATTACCACCCGAGCAATGTTATCTGAGCCACCCCAAGAGTCTGTCACTCTCACACACCTTACTCTTCGATATTATGTAGGTGTAATCATGGGTTATGTAATAAGACCCTTTTACTATGGTTATGTACATTAATTTTTTATATAATAATGAATATACTTTCATTTTATTATTTTTACCTTGTAAATAGTTTTTAAAGCACAAATTGTATTTTTAGTTAATGTTCAACTATGAAATATATTTTGATGAATTAATGGAATACTGAATTAAATAATATTTTAATAAACTATTGTTATTATTAAATTAATTTTCATTATATATAAATGATCGTATAATTTTATGAATGCAATTGTAATTTTTAGTAATGTTTGAAATCCATTTTTGTCAAAACCCATGAATTTTTGGCAAATCTCGGTTTTTATTTTCAAAGTAAAAATTAACATATTTGAGACATTATTTAGATAAAATAAATATTATTTCTGGGATCATGACCTTGAAATTATCCAATGGTGAATTTTTCATAATTTTCTGAAATAGTCAATTGTTTTGGGTAAAAATTAAATACCGTTTAAATATATAATGTGTTTTATAACATCATAATGACCCAATAGTGGTGTAATCAAATACAATAAACATTATGTTTGACCAATATATGTTTTTAAATTAAAATAATGTGATTTTGAGTTTGTTTGATTTATTTTAAAAAGCTTTAGTGGACCAATCAAGACTTATTAAACATTTTTTCTTTTTGATTTGTTTTCCTTGGGAGTGTCACTCAACTCCACATAAGTAACCCCATTATTTTAAGAATTTTGGATTTTGGAATTGTAAAATATTTTTTTCCACATACCTTTTCAAAAAATCATGTGAATAAACCATGGTTTTGTTTGTGTTTGGGTTTAGATTAATGTGAGGTGTCCCAAAACTAAATAATAAATAATTCCCTCACCTTTCCTATATAAACCCACCCAAGCTCCCACTTCCTCCTCACTCAAATCCTTTGGAGTTCTCCCAACCTCTTCCCTCCCATCTCTATAATCATCCCAAGGTGCCCGAAGTTCCCTGGAAGACTCTCCCAAGTCTCTCTCAAGCCTTTGGAAGCACACTTCTAAGTATGGTTTTTTCTTTCTTTCTCATTTTTGTCTAATATTATTTAAATTGTTATGCACTTTTAATTTCAATTATAAATGTTAGGGTATAGTTTTGAACCTCTCCCATACATCCCTATTTATTTTTGAATGATGGAAACCCCTTTATCTCTCATTAAATGCCTCCCATGTACACCAATTACTATGCCAAAATTCCAAAAGGAATTTCTCTCTCCTCATTTACATTAATGAAATTATTTTGTAACATGAATCTAAATTCCATTACATTTTTTGGTATATATATATATATATATTCTCTCTTACTGTCCATGTCATGTAAATATGATGATACACACCTTTATCTCCCATCAACAATTTTTATGAATTCTTATGTCATACCGTTATACTGCCGAAATTGGACAGCGCTTTTCCAAGCGAAAGTCATTGTGTTGTGAATACCATGCCCATTTATCTATCAAGGGTATTCACCTTTATGCACATATAATTAATGTTTAAAGAGATTCATATATGTAATAAACAATCATTTATCATGAAATAAAATATTATGTTGAATGATTTAATGTTTTATGATCTATGTGGAACACTTATGCATGAAATGAATTTTTTAAGAAGGGTGCACCCTGATAGTGCTCCAATGAATTAGATAAAGTATAGTATCATGATACATCATCTTCAATGGGTGTTTAATCATGCTAATTAAAGTGAAATGAGTGTTTACTCATCCTTTATGTGCAATGATGGTTTACTTATGCTCCATGTGCAATGAGAATTGGCTCATTCTAATTCCATGTTAAGTGTTGTTGTAACATTTCCATGTTATGATTATCATGATTTATCATGCCTTTATGTTTATGCTTCTCTTGTGGTATATTGATATTCATATTTTCTAACATGTATTGTATTCCTCATTTCATTCCCTGATTATTCTCTTACTGGGCTATATAGCTCAACCTTTTCTTATCCACGTCCTCAGGTTATCTCATGCAATGCTAAGTACGAGGGAATGTAGTGGTAATGTAAAGGAAGATTTCAATGAAGAAGTTGTATTTCATGTTTTAAGTTGTTATGTAATGATCCTAAGCCCCAAAGACACTAGACCTATCAATATTCTATGTTGTATCAAGTGAAGTCTATATAATAAATTATGTTTAATTGTTTAATAAAAAACTGGGTAGCTATATATCATATCTAATTGGATATCACGTAGTGATCCCTACCCATACACCATATAACAAAGTGTTTTTAACCACATAAGGAAGACAACCAAGGGGTGAATCAAGGTTTTTCAAATTAAAATCATCCTTTCCAATGAGTTTTTTATAATAAACTGAAACAAAATTTCAACCCTCACAGAAATTAAAAATGAAATAAATCAAAAATCAGAGAAAAAAATATTTTACATGGTTCCCTGAAAATGGGATATGTCGTAGTAGTATAAAATTGATAATGATTTTGTATTCCAAATTCACTAATTTCGCTACCACTTTATAAAAAAAATGAATGTTGATTCTCTATCCACTGATGTTTACAACCATCACCAAAAATTGAGAAATCTCTTTTTACCTCACTCTATAATAACACAATAATACTCTACGTAAATGTATTGATCTTACTAGAACCATGAATATATCATTACACAAGGTTAAGTGTATAAATATACTCTTCCAATATAATGAACGTGTTTATCTTCAAATGTGATGAACTCTTAAAGTAATATCCATTCCTTTTAACAACGTCTTATATTAAATAATCTATTTAGGAACTAATACCTATAGTTTTATTATCTATTTTTGTTGTAGAAAAATATCTTTATAAATTTATAAGAGAATTAGAAAATTTCACATTTTGGGATCATTAAAAATGATCTGTTAAGTGGAATAAATGATTTAATCATTCCTCTACCAATCTAAGTCAAACTAAATTAATCTGAGAAAAAAATATTTCCAAAAATAAATGAAAATTTAATTCACCTTTTTCATTCTTACTAGGCCCACCATAACATAGTAATTTTGACAAAAATATAATCAATTCATGTAAATATTTAACTCTATATATCATAACATTAAAATATCTTTTTATGACATAAATATTAACATTTTAGAGAAAAATTATTTTCAAAAATATATTATATCGAAGTAATCTCTTAGACATGATATAAACCATATATATATATATATATAGAAATATGATTTATTTAATTCATCCTGTTCGATTTCTAATTCCCATTTCACTACAAAAAAACATGATATCCTATACAGAATATTTTAAGGTACAGTTTCCCCTATTTTTTGTTTTATTTATTCCTTGAAAAATCCCATATATGGATTTGACAACACCTATTTGAGGAATCCTTGCACCTGGAACTGACTTAATTAACATGCCATGGTCTCTACAATGCCCTGTATGAACCACATCTATTCATTTTCCATTCATCCTTTAAATCCAAAATATTTACTTTAACCATAAAAAACATGACTCATATTTTTTTAGACTATTCTTTCCATTATGAAATAATCATAAATCTCATGACTAATATGGACTTTCCATGATAATAAGATGTTTTCTACATCATAACCTATCCAAGATTATAGGTTTCCAATTCCAAATTAAATACCCTATAGATATACTCCAGTATTCCATCCATTTTAATATAGCATGGTCACCCCCACATTTTGTTCATCAATACACCAATATATAATATAGATATCTATTCCATGATTCATCCTAATTCATTTAAAATACACTTTTAAACATCCATCAACCTAAATAGTGAATCTTGATTTATATTTTATGTTTGTTAGAGGATTTATACTTAATTTATTGATAGAGAGACCCTAAAAATACATATAAGCATTATATTCTAAAAATATCTTCTAGATTTTATTGAAAAATAATTACCTTAGAAATTGTAACCCAAAAATTAAAATTTTTCCATCTTCTATATGATATAACCCAAATGGTTAGATAGAGTCTTAAATTTGTTAACAAAAAATAGAATTCTATAATGTTTCATGATCAGTGTGAGAAATAAGAGTTAAATTAATTTTCATCATGAATCAATTTTTTTATCTACATATTTTGACACTAAATGTCAATAGTCATTTTATAATATCTCTAGGAACCACTTGACATTTAATATCACAACCAATGATAACATGGAAAGAAACTTATTCAGAACATATTAATACTCAAGATATCTAATAAAACATAATTGAACTTCTAAATAAACACTCATACACACACCCTAATACCTTCTCAATTAAATATTACCAAATTTTTCCCCAATACATTAATGTAACACCCTAAGCTTTCACGATACACTTCTTTTTGAATAATACAGTAGCATGTGTTGTACGCAACTTCGAGTTCTAACACACCACAACCAATCAAACTACCTGTTATAAATAGTAATACCCACGTTTTAAAATTTTATAAATTTTATCATTAAAAATGGACTGCATTTTTGGATTCGGAATATGGAATTTATCTTAGGGTGAATTTTTTGCACTTTTCTGGTAACTTTTATATTTTGATGAATAGTGAAAATTACTAAATTTTAATGAAAAACATATTTTTTAATAGAAATAATTAATAGTGATAAATTATGAATTTGAGTGATTTTAAAGTATAATTAGATTATATTTTTACCATTTAATCCAATGTTGATAATTGGACATAATTTCACATTTAAAATGGACATAATCAAGTGCCAATCTTTTGAAAGTTATTATTTCTTAAATACACACATTTTGTTTTGAAAACGGGAATTAATTTTAAATTAATTTCTGCCACTTTTATATTTTGAATTTTGAAAAATGGATTCAATATTTAGAATTAGGATGTCCAAATTGTGTAAAAAGGCAAATTTTATTTCTATACATTTTGAATAATTACTTCGGTAAATATTTTATTTATCGTGGTTAAAGGGTAAATCCGGTAAATAAGGACAAAAAATAATATTATAATAATATTAAATTAACCTAAAACGTGTCCTAACCCTATGGCTGATACATTTCCGACCATTGGAATCTTTGGTTTGATTTTGGGACCCCATGGAGCCACTTGTAAGTGATAATGACACTATATTAATTAAGTTAAAGTAAATACAAAAATGACATAAGCATATATCTTTTAGAAAACAAATTTGTACATAGGGTTATATATGTTATATTTTAGACTATAAATATTCATTAGAAATATAAAAATATTTCCTAAATAATGGTTTTTTATTTATAATTTTTAGACATTGAATAATTAAATTTATTTATGACACAATAATGATGATGTATTTTCCTTATTAATGAAAGAATCAAATAATTGGTATTATAAATGTAAAAATAAATATAATTTGAATGTTTTTATAACATAAAATAATTTTATTGGTTAATATAAAATTGTAGGATTATGTAAATTAATTTTATTTGAATTAATATAGTTTTAAGACTTTAACAAAAATCAATTATTAAATAGTGTCAAAATTGACATAAAGGAGTTTTTAAAACAAATATTATATTATAAATTGATATAATATACCTAAAATTATAAGGTTCAAACAAAGGACTTATATAATTATAGGTGTATCATTAATGAACCACTTGGGGGTTGATTTGAAGGTAATAGTAAGTTTATTAGCCATATAATACAAAAATACAAAGAGACATGGTATATGTCAAACTAATTATCTAAGAGTTATTACTAAAAGATAAGGTTAATAAAGTGACCAAAACCAATCTAAAACCTATTGATTGAGTGGTTTTAGACCCATCCCAACCATATACTTTAAATAATACACTTTTAAGCCATTATATACTGAATATAAATTTATTATAAAATAATATTTCTATCTTTTCCTATGGTGCCCCTCAACCCTCTTATAAAAGGGCACTCCCCCATCTCTCTAATTCGCACCTTCAAATCCATTTGGCATGGTCGACCCCTGCCCAAATATCCCCTAAACATACATAAAATTATCCTAAATGCCATCCTTTGGTAAGAAATCCATATTAAGGATCCATTTTGATCAAATCCGATGGAAGAACCCGAAGAAGAGGTAACGATTTCACCACCCTCATTCAAGTTCCTTTATTCTTCCAATTCTTCTTTCTTTGGAATTTTCATTCTAAAATAATAACTCCATTATCTTCTATATACTGTGATTTTATTAGAAATATGTTAAAACTATATTCTGTATTCTATCTATCCTTTGAATAACATGTCACCATGCGTGCATATGTACGGCCTACCAACTCCATGTCGTGGTGTAATTGTTATTCAATATATTATTATTTGGATGGGTATAATAATGATATTTAATTCATTTAAATAATAAATATAACATTATAATGATTCAGTATATATTATATAACATCCAATTTTATATTATTTTAATATCAAAAGAATGATATTGTCGCTCATGCGTACATACGGATTACCGTCTCGACGAACGCGATGAGATTCATTCCCCATTTTATCCATTCAAGAATAAATTTCATTTGATGATTAAAAATAATGTTTATAGACATGATATAATTCTGGATATGAGTAAGATACATCCCATCAATAAAAAATATGTCTCAATAACAAATAATATAAAGGATAACGAATCCGTTAACACCCGAAATGAGGATAATATTAAGATATTATCAACAAATCAATGTTAAAAGATCATATATGATATCATATTAATGTATTTGATTATTGTATAATAAAATAAAAATTATTTCACCAGTATAAATGAGGTTAACCTACCCTCAACCAAGGAAAAAGTAAAAAGTAAGGGGTTTCTTATCTCACTTTTAATTCCATGAAATTTCCATTGTTCACCACTTATTTATTGATTGTGGTGTGTGTACTGCCGGTGATTGTATTCATTGCATAATATAATTTAATTTATGGATATTTTCATCATCATTGTATTATCCTTATTTCATGGTTTTATGTTTAGTAAGTTACAAAATCGATAAGGGAATTTTAAATTTCAATTTCCACTCATTCGAATTTACTCATACATCATTGATTATTTTACTCCAAGCTTATGTGTGGAATCCCTATTAATTTTCTTATGTCATAATTTCCACTCCCCATTCTGTGGATATACTTTTGATACACATAATCACTCAATTGATAATTTCTTAAGTCATCAATATGAACTTGATAAGAGTAATTTTAACTCAATCTTCATTTGTTGAGTTAAATATCCAATTTATTGATGTTGTCTTTACAAGAATATGTTTGAATGTCCTCTGATTTATTTACACTAAATATCCATTCATATTTAGTGTATTTATATTTTTCACACATAATTATGTCGTTGATTTATCCTTTACCTAAGGATGTAGTCTTTATAAGATATTTCATCTCAAATTACATTCCATTGATACTTCTTTGTTGTTATACACCAAATCACTTTTATATGGTGTATATAATGTACTTTGACATAGTATATCATGAATCCCTTTATTATCATGATATTACAAAGTTTTGATTACCACAATTATTTGTATTCAAGTGTCTCTCTTTTTGTTAGTAACTCTAACAAAAATATCATTTTCAATGTTTTAATGATTTATTATTCTAAATATTTATCATTAATGTACAAGTATTAATAATGGTTTTAAGGATTTATTTATATGGACATTAAAGTTTTAAAACTGAAATTAATTTTAAATGTTTCAAAGTGGTATGGGACAATTTGATTCAAAAATCTATTTTTTAAATGGCTTCTTGACAAATTGTGTGACTATTAAATGATTTTAAGAAAAATGGGGATATTTCTCTCTAATAGTTTTAATGATTATTTTCATCTATGTCAATATCCTTCATTATTCCTGATTGAGGTTAATATGATACAATACAATCTACTATATTGTATCAAATGAGTTATGTTTGACTATAGATGTGCTATTTTCATACCGTTCATGGTTTTTGGATAAGGTATTGACATTTCGTATGATAGTTTTAAGACGAATGTTTATGTTATGTTTCAAAATTTTCATATGAGGAAGTAATTGGACTTAGTAAGTGACGAGTGGATCCCTATATAACTCCTCAATGCATCGGTAGGTCTCCTGAGACAAACTAGTGTCATGGCACAAAGCCTTGACAAAATCTTATTTTTAGTATTGGCACAAGGCCTTTACTATGTGTTTATGATAGTCTGGCATTATGAATTTCATTATTATGAAAGGGGTTATTGATATTACATGTGAATATTTGACTAGTAGAATATCCATGTGAATAAGTAAATGGAATTATTTCATTTTATCTTTTTCATATTATGCCGATGTTTAAGTTTAAAAGGATTTTGTTTGAGTTATACATTGTCTTAAATGTTTATGCTTATTTATGAATGTTTCTGCTATATTGTTATCCTTACTGAGCAACTGACCTCACCCATTTATATGTTTTATTTTTCCTAGGATGTGAAGAAGTATTTTATGAATGACCTATAGAGATAGTATGAGTATATGAGTGTGGTATATGGAGAAAATATGTTGTTGTAGTTTTTCACTTTATGATGTAATGTAAACTTTATGAATGTATCTAGTGATTCCAAGGCTACTAAACTAATCAGTCTTTTGAGGCTTGATCTTTTTTGATCATGCCAATGATACATAATAATTCGCCGACTCTGGGTAAATAGGGTCGGGGCATTACATTAACATCCCATGTATAAAAAAATATTCTTCCTTGAGAATATATCTATACCTATCCCTTTGAGAAATATTGAGTATCTTATTCACCTTTATCAATTAAACTATAAAGAACATCATTGAGAATTTACAACACAAAAAAAATTAACTCAACCAATTAAATAAGGAAGGATATAATACCATACGAGAAACCATTTACTGATATTACTAATTACCAACTTGAAGAACTATTCTACATACTCACAATGAAAAATATGTTAGCGGAGTAGGGTTCTCTTGTCCAATCATTTTTGTGATTAGAGATGGTAGAACTTAATTGTATAAATTATTCTTTTCAAAACACATATCAAATAGTTCCTTTATAAAAATATTTATATTTTGAGTTTGAGTAAAAAATACAATGATTCCACTCGACCAAGATCAACATTATCATTGATAAAGTGTTATCTAATCATGAAACACATTGTACTTGAGGTATTTATATGTTTTTGTAAATTAATAACACTTTCATTATAACACTTTATTACAATAGGGGTATTCACATAACATCCAATATTATCAAGATGTTTTTCTTCCATAGGTGTTGTGTAAATACTTGAGTAAAAACTATATATTCAACTTCTACTATGGTCAAAATGATAAAATACTTACTTTTTATTACCCAATAAATACCATAGTATCTTAGTTAATATTCACTCCAGATATTGAATTATTATCACCCACTAGTCTAACACAAGCTACGTAAGTATATTCCAATAATTCCTTACATGATATTAGTCTATTAAAAAATTATAATCCACTATGAATTTGATAATATATAGTAATATTTTCATGGGGATAAAATATAATTTTTTGAAAACATATTATGCCTTATAGTTTCATGTTTAACAAAAATGATATTGTGGGTTTTCAATAGTAAGTACAATACGCACCCAATTATATTTTTATACTCCCTTATATTTCCCCTTTTCAATTATTATCTCTTGATAACTTCAACTAGGTATGAAATTGTGCAGTTGTGACCATTGAATCCACTATTTCAAATATTATAAGCACCACCATAGAATATTTTTATGGAGAGAAAAATTAAATAGGACATCTAATTATCACATGTAAACCAACGAAAAATATCAATTTACTAGTCAATAGAATTTATAACATGCACCTCATAAATTATTTAAAAAATTGAAATTATGTATCATTTCATCCAATAAATATTATTTTATCTAAATATATGAAAACAAAAATTCTATGATAAATCTCATTTTTATATAGTGATTACGATCATATTCTAAACATGTGAAACCATGAATTCTCATGTACTAATCAGAAATAGAATTTCATGATATTATTACATACTTTAGTAAATAAAGCACCTTTTATATCTAATTTTTTTTTTATTTTCTCTCATGAATAAAAAATCCATATAAAAATTTCATGTAAACATTTTATTTAAGGAATCCATTGAGGAATTTTAAATTGGTTTCTATTTTAAAAATATTTAATTTTCTTTTAACTATTAATGTTAAGGATAACCATATGTTTTCCAAATAAACAGTAAGATAAACAATTTATTCCATATTGATTCCTTTTATTGAATAATAGTCTTTGAACACAAGTCATAATTTCATTCATATCCCATTTCCTTCGTCATTTAGATTATAATTAAAACTCCATATTTTTGTGATAATATTATACTCTTCTAGTATTTAAAAAATATATAAATATTAATTCTATAAATTTAATCAAAATAGTTATTCATCAACAAGACCCAAATATTATCTTTAACTACCACATAAAATATTTTAGGCTATACTTTATATATGTGTGAACTTTTTATAAATACTTAATTATTAATGCATGAACATGATATATCTTCTCCAAAAAAATATTTTCTATGTAAATTTCATCCTTCATTCTAGAATTATATATATTATAATACTTTTTTCATGATGACAATTGTTTTTTTCTTTATCTCAATCAGCACCAGCCATTTTTGTTCCACTTGATCTACCTAATGTTTAAACTTTTTCACATTGATTTTCTTGATATTGAATAAAAATATAGTCATTTTATATTATAGGGACATATTAAAATTCAAAAATTATTCGATTACTTTTGTTGAATAATTTACATAAATTAATATTTTAAAAGTATCCCAAAAACATTCATTCATCTCAATAAAATTTAGGCTTCATCCACATGGATGTTTATAAATTACATATCATTATCAATTTGAGATTTTTAAAATTTTAGCCCAATAATATTATCCACAATATTTGAAAAATTTTAATGAAATAATAAAAATCTACACTTGCGAGTGTTCACCATAATCCATACCATCGTTTTGAATTTCCCAATGTATAATAAATAGTTCCACATTCCATCAATGGATCTCAAGGATATTGACCAAAAAAAGAACCAATTATAAAAATCATACTAATGTGCCTCCTTTAATATTTTACTATTTTGAAATGATTTATTCCTTTTGAAAAATTTCACACATGTCTATATGGTCACATGTATGATTTATTATATCACCAACTGTATCGAATATCACAAACCCTTCTGAAGATTTTCTAATCAAATGACAATGATGTTTGTTCCATAATCTTCTTTCTTCTTATATAGATAAATATCTCATGTCATACTCTCCACTAATGTGGTAGATACTCTGTATTATGATATGTGTGACATATTTGACTAATAATGAGTGTGTTATATCCATGAAATTTATAAAATTATACATACATATTTCTGTAGTCTTTTCAAATTATTTTATTTTTCACAGAGAAAAGCGTCTTCAATAACTCATCATCCCTAAACCATATAAGGCATTATATTTCATATTTCATCCAAATGACAACATCCTAGTTTTACATCATATAGGAATTATAAATTCTTTTAATGATTAATATATTTAATTGTTCTATTTTTTACAATGAAATGAATACTGCAAATACCTTTTTGACTATTTAAATATTCATCAAAGAGATTTTCTTCACATAATTTAGAAGTTTTTATTATTATCATTACTTTTAATATGATATTTAGTTATTATTCAAAAATTCTTAAATTTATTTTGAGTTCTTATTTTTATTAGTTATTCCTTGACTTGCGGTATTCTACAACTTGAAGACTCCTTTAGCACCTTCCAATACTCCTATGATGAGAAATACATGGATTTCACTTCATATCATTCATATAAAAAATAGTGGTCATAAAAAACATACATAGAATACTTTTTTCTCATTATCACTATTACACTTATTTTTTATGATATCATTAGGATATGGAACACATATTATTTATATACCCTATCTTTATATAATTATAATATCTTATTCTTTAGAATGTTCTTGTGTGTCTTTAGTTCCACTCTAGTATATTTTTTGTTTTTTATGAAAATTTATTTTCATTTTGGGAGTTAGATCTTCTAGATTTTCCTCTACCATGATATCCTTTTGTTTATAGTCATTCTATAGAAATAATTATGTATTTTTATAGATACTTTTACTACTATAAAACAGACTCCAATTTATTTTTAATATCTCAATGTTTCTCATTCACTTTCTCTGAATCCCAAAAAAAACAACTTCCTTATATCATCATAAGTGTCATGACTCATTCTTAATATTTTTTATTTTAGATCCTCTTAATGGATTGTCCATTAAGTAATTCAATACACCTAATCCAATATTTTTTTTAATTTTTTAATTCTCTAATGATCCATGATTAATTTCTTACATTGTGATTGGTTTCAATAACTTTTTCAAGGTTATCTAGATTTTAATATCTGTGCATTTCAATCCCATACTTCTGTTCAACATTATCCTGTTCTTTCTATTTCATATCGTGTTTTGAATCAAATATCATACTATATGATTTAATTGAGTTGTATCTACAAACATCTATTTCATATTGCATAGCCTATAGATCCACCTTGACAACTACTACACCATTTTATTTAGAATGATCACAACCAATTTAATCTTTATTTTTTTAGTTCCCTATGATTGATATAATTAATTATTGTTTGAGGTCTTGGAAACCTTAAATATCCTCCAATTATATTTATTATATGATACTTCCCTTCTATGATTTTTTAATTCTTTAACATATTTTTCTTTGAATTACACATTACTTTTACATCAGTTAAATATTTTTATTGGTACTTTATCTTATTCATATTCTTGATGATTCATGGGAAACATAGTAGTGATATGACAAATCATTCCACACCAAAATCATTCAACTATTAAGAATTTAATCAATCAAATTAATATTTGTGGAAGGTAATGAAATGAATTCATAAATATATTTTTCTTTGGGTTCATCATTCATTCATAACTTATTTAATTTTATGAATGATAATCCAAAAAATTTATCTTTTTTTCTATTCTTCAATTATTAGTCCTTATATAATATGAAGCATAATCCCTCTAAAGACTATTCAATGTAGCAAATTTTGGATCTCTATTCTCAAGATAATAAACCTTTTTTTAAATAATGTGGAAATATAATCATAATTAACTTAATAATAATGATACACCTGAGTTTTTATCTAATTCCATATATTTCTTCTTCAATAACATCCAATTAATCAAAAAATAAATCTATGGATTCATTTGTGTTATTTTTTTTAATACACATAATTTTTCCATAAAGTAATTAATTTAGCATTATTATCCTATGAATCACTTTAATAAATGTTTAAATGATACTATCACATAGTGTGTGGTCCTTATTTGACATAAATTTCATATATATTAGGTTGGAATAAGATCCCATAATCCACTTATTCCATTAGGATTAATATCTAATCTATTAAAAATATTTCTCATTAATTTCCACTTTATTTTTTATAATAATTCCTTGTATGATATCCAAATACACATCTATTACAAGGAATGATAATTAGTATTGTATCAAATTATTATAATGTAGAAATATATTTCATTAATAAATTAATATAACCATGTGATTCCCAGAAACTACCACATATTCTGATTAGAGTATCCTTATAAACATGGATCCTTATAATATAATATCACTTATTAGTACCAAACAATAAATATTCCAAAAGAGGGATTAGGTATGAATATGTGTATGTAAAATTAAACTTCCCCTTCCAAATGAAATTTTCCGTGATAATGGAAAAATATTTTTTCTCACTTACTATAATTATGGAAGGAATTATGTAAAAAATAGAAATAGAAATTATTATACTTGGTTAAATAACATTAGGGTATATCCAAGGAGTATACACATTCCAATGTGAAAATGTAAAAAAAATCACTAAACACAATATCTGTTCTTATAAATTTATATAAGAATCACCATCCGTCTTGGTTTTTGAATCCCCCAAAACATTAGGAACAAAGTACTATCCTCACTATAAAATAAAACACTACTCATTTAAGTGAATTCATTGATTCTAAATGAATGAATAATTGGATATTAATCTATGGTAGATATATAAATTTACAACTCCTTCAGCAACATAGTTATGTCCATGGTCTTTTAGGAATACTTACTTTGAATTAATATTTAATATTTCTAGAAATATTTATAATTATATTTGATCTAAAAACTATATTTATAGAGTATTATTATACCCTTTTATATAAAAATATATATCTATATATTCATAATAGAATCTACAAAATGATCATATTTAGGGTCACCAAAAATATTTGAGTGAGTGGAAAAAAATTTCAATCCATACTCTCTTGATTTATGTTAGAAACATTGTATCGAAATTAATAAATATATCTAGAATGAAAGAAAAATAAAATTTAATTTTTTTACAATTAATCCAAAAATGAAATATTAGAGTTCACTATTGTGTGGGTAGTTCCAGTAAATCATAAACTCAAGAAACCATGACCTTAAAATCTCATATTATCTCATAAATATATCAAATTAAAAAACATAAACATTATTATTTAAATTACAATAAGGAATAGATTTATCTGGGACACTATGTAGACAATTTATAGGGAGTATTACTTCTTTAATAGTATTATCCTTTTAATTTTCCCCATTTTAAGTTTAAAATATAATAAACCAATATAACCCTTAAAATCCTATATAGAAAAGTGTAATATGACACACAATTTTTATCATTATTCAATAAATCCTTCTAAAACCCACAAACAATTTCTTTATCTCTCCATATAGATCACATTAATTTTCTAAACCCACCATGTTAACATTAATTCTAGTATTGATCCTCAAAAATATATTTCTTATTAATCCTTTATAACTATTATATCCACCTTAGGAATCAATATGAATTGATTTGTTATTTTCCTTTATACTATGACTTCATCCATAATATATTTAACTATCTCTTAAAAAATAGGGATTTTCTCTGACTAAATTATATATTCCATAACATTTCTTAGTCCAAAATACCTATTTATATAACCTAGGTGACGACCATGTGAAATTAATCTATTACTACAACCAATTCATCATATCTCAGTCACCACAATGCCATGCCCATATCTATACTATTACACACATAAGATATTATTCCCAATCATTAACCAACATCTTATCAACCATCGTAAAAACAACTCATAGCCCAAATTATTAATGTTAATTGATATCAGAATTCAATTTGAAGTTTTTAACAATATTTTTTCTACAAAAAAACCTAAAGATACCTATAGTTTTTATAATATTTTATATAGGAATGAAAATTATTAATTTTGAAAAGAAAAAAAATTAATAGTATATAATGTTCAATGATTAAACATAAAATAATATAATAACTTTTTTATTTTTTAGGTTGTCAACAAGAAATTGTGGTTACTGAAAATAATTACACTTATCTACGCTCAGAATTCATGTATAAGAATGACTATATCCTTCTTGGTAAAAAGAAGAAGGAAAATTTTCATCCACACTAGACCATTACTAATAAAGTGAAATATCAAAGGTAAATGGGACTAAATATTCCATTAATAAGGGGAAAATATATTGAGTGTAGGGAAAAAACATATCATATTCCATAGCTACATCCATATAAGTACCTAGAGGAAATTTTATTAATCTCTTGAGTAATATACAATATTTTTTTAAAATATACCTAATTTTTTTTAAATATACTTAATTTATTTAAATAAATGTAAATTTTTATAAATATTGGATTTCATAAACCCATATAGGAAACACTTGAACTATACACTAGATAAGTCCCATGGAAAGGTCCGAAGGGAATTCTAGTTCCTCATGGGCTGGAAACCAGTGCCTAAGTATTAAAGAACCACACTTGTAAAAAGTTTCACCCAATAAACAGAATAAAATAAACACCAGGAACATGTCAATAATCAATAATGACACCTTTTTATGTCAAAAGTATATGTAAAACCGATGAAATAGATTCCCATTAAGAAAGAAATTAAAAATTAAAAGACAACTAAACAGCCAAACCATATCCATATAATAAAAAGCATAAAAATTTACGAAAAGTGACTAAATATAAAAAGAATATGAGTGGGGAGATAAATCCACAATTTAAAAAAAATCATAAATTATATACTTAAGATGAAAAATGATGTCCCCATGAAAAATGGAAATTCTCTAATATCCTCCCTATTATTTCACAAGGAGTATCTAAGGGGAAAAAAATACTATTATAACGTGATCCCCAAAAACCCGAAAAAACAAAAAATACATAGTAATGAGCATAAATCCTAATATCTAACCCCACAAAACCAATTCATAATCATTAAATGTTTTTGTATTTTATTCTATTTTTAATGTATTTTACTAAATTATTTATTTCCATTTTTAATTAAAATATATCATATAATAATTTCAAAGGGATTTATTTTGAGAAAATAAAATTATCCATAAAAACAAAATTCATGATATATATTATTTTATAAATATAATAAACTTTTAATGGAGGAATCCATTTAGAATGAAATCTTTTAAAATGCTAAATTTTATAAAATAAAGAAAAAGACTCAGTTTTGGAATAATTATTTCCCAATTAATATAACAATTATCAATGGAAAAATATAACTATAAAATTTGAGACAACGGCATAAATAGTTATTTTATGTAACCCACATCAGTAACCACATACTAAATTACAATACACAACCTAAAAAGAGTAGTTATAACCTCAACTCTTAAAAAATCATACCAAATATAAATATAAATAATAATAAACAGATAAAGGATGAATAAAAAGTAAGCAAAATAAAAACCATTAAAAGAATGTAACTATATCTAAATAATTATAGCATCACTAAAAATATTAAAATTAATGAATAACATCATGGGGTGGCCATAATGGTCCAATTTTAGGGTTACATATGACCCTGTACTATTTTAGTGGTCGAAAAAACCAAATAAGCTTGGCACAAGCACTAGGGAGAGTAGTCTCAAATCGAAATAGAAGATTCTACCCATAAAGTGATTCAATAATAATATAATAAAAAAGTTTATTAATTTTTCTATCAAATTCCAAATAATTTCAAGATTGACCACATCTTTTAGGACTTTTAAAATCTTTCTCTACATTGGTTCAAAGATTTCCTTAATCAACTAAAAGGGTGGTGAGTTACTAAACAAAATTCAATCATAAAAAATGGAAACATCATATAAAGAACCCATCACCACCTACCAATTACCTTTACCAAAATAATCTATTTTTAGTTAAAAAAATCATTCTCGGTGTAATAATTATATTAAATGTAATAAAAACTATGAACTAAACCGATATCATTTTTGAACATGCTAAAAAATATTTGATACATATTTGAGAAAAAAAAATAATTAAAATCTCATGATAATTATTGCTAATGGGTCTTGAGTCTTTAATGAAAATTTTAATACATGTAAGTAACATTTTTTAAAACAAAACATTGTTCGATACGTATAATGAATACTTATTTTTTTTAAAAACTAAAATTCCATAATAAACACATTAACAATTTTAATTGAAACACATACATAATTTTTTTATAAAATATAAAATTCACGAAAAATAAAAAAACAATAAAATAATATCAAAGGAGTAATAAATATCAATAAAAATAAAAACCCATTAAAAAATGACCCATTAGATTTGAAAACTAAGTGAAATCATAATTGTTTTACTTTTAGAAAAACTATTTTAGTTAATTTATATCTTTTGATTCCTTTTAAAACTAAAATTTTCATATGGAAATCATAGAGTAATTTTATTGAAAAATTGGATGGTCTTAAAAATTGGTTTTGGATTTATAGATCTTACATTCACTTGAAAAGCCCATTTTAATGAACTAATAAGAATATATATTAAAATATATAAATGAAAACCTCATGAATTTCAATAATTTTTTTCCATATATTAGAATAAATTAATAATTATATGAATTATTTTATTATTAAAGATAAATTCATAGAGAGACGAACATAAAAAAACCATGTCGCAATCGATGAACAAAGATAGAAGATGACTTAAGAAGTCACCCACGATCCCTTGAAACCATGAATCACAATATAAATCCAAATACATGACAAATGGTTTTCCTAAAACTAACTTAAAAGATATAAAATAGATGAAATATATTGAAGAAACCATAAGAAAATAAATAGAGAGGGAAAGAGAATCTAACATGGAAGAATCCTCTCAGAGAAGAAGAAGGATCCAAGATATCTATAGAGGAGAAGGAATCATAAATGAATTGTAACATCCCATTACCCAATTTTAGGTATTCCTATAATCAATATTTTTATTTCCCTATTTGTTTGGGTTTATTTCAAGTGTTTTGAAGGTGGAGAGACTTTGTTAGTGAAAATGACTTAATGTTTGGGGATGTATGTTTTTTTAAACTATGGAGTTTAGGTATAAATTTGTCAAAAGGATATTCAGGGTACTTCTAGGGTATAGAGAATGTTAGAGTTGGTTTGGGTTTTTGAGGGGAATCTACTCTTTCTATTTCCCTCTAGAGGATTACAGGTTGTGAACCATTTACACATCATGTAATGGTTTCCAAGAATATTTTGCAAACTGGGAATAAATAATGAATGGTTTACACACAATGTCAATTTGACATGTCATAAATGGTAAAACCAGAATTTTAATTTTGGGGGAATGCCTTTTCGACCATTTTTGGGCAGGATTACACATCATAAAAACGAGATTCACACCATGTTATTTTCAAAAGTTGTGATTTTTAGTGTTATGTACGGGTTATTGATCCTTCATTCAAACAAAATCTTCTTACCTATCAACCTAGAAGTTCTCATAGACGATTTTGGAGTCCTCATATCCTTATGAAATTCTTCATATAGGGATTGATCTCTATTGCCGATGTGTTTCATTTCTCCAGTTGAGTAATCTTTCTTTTTCTTCTTCATATCCATTGATTATAGTATCACCATTTTCCCATGTTATTGGATTCATTAATAGGTGATGATAATCTTCTTGATCCTTTCTAGAACCATTTTTTGATATTCCTCTGACGTCTAGTCATTGTATTGGTTGTGGTGAAGCATGATCATTCATTGATGAATTTTTTGATTTGTACTATCCGCTGAACATTTTTTCTGTCAAATTGATTATGATATGTGGGGATTGGTTATAGAACCTCTATAATTAGGCTTCTTGTTGTTCATCATTGGTAGATTTTTTTGCGGGCATGTACGACTCATGTTTGAGTTATGTGGTTTTATCTCTAGCCTATGTTGAATGAACTAAACCACTCTAGTTTTTTATAAGTTTTTTGTAAATTAAATTTATTGATTGATTGATTTATTTTTGTGTGTGGAAATAGGTTTTTGAGAAAGGATGGTTTTCAGATTTTCTGGTAAAATAAAATGTATTTTTGTAGAATTGAGAAATGAATCTATGAAATTGTTTTCAAAGTATAGTCATGATGAAATTGTTTGGAAAATATACCACATGGGAAGACTTAGGTACTTATGTGGAAGGGGTACTCATGTGCCTCGTCCATTGATACTATCATGAGGTTCCCTCATTGGGTGTTTCAATATTCCCTATTACCCCTATACTAAAGACTTGATAGTCCTATTGGGGGGGGGTCACTTTTTAGGGTGTTTCTATTATCTCTATATTAGACTCATATATATAGTGACATGATGCATGCTAAGGTCTAGGTCTTAGTTATGAGTTTTATATTATGACTTTCCTATAGTTATCCTTGATATAATGTTACTTTTGATTTTGGATTGTACCATTTTAGCTTTCACATCCATGGATTTCATATGATATGTGACACATGATTTTTTTTCATTGAATACTTTGATATATGATATATTATTTGAAATAGTCTTAGTTCATTTATTTGGAATTGTTGAAAAAGGGGAAATTAAATATTTTACCATGATTTTCATATAAAAATTGTTTCACTATTTATCATTCCTTTGTATTATTAATTTAGATCATGTTTTTATTAGTTTACAATAACATTTAATGGAACACCTAGGTGGGGTCCTATAGAGTCTGTTAGTTCACACCCTACACACCCCTTTGGCAGTGCGTAGAACATTGTATGTATTTCAATTTAGGGAAGGGAATGGTGTTGCAATGAGGTAGTGAGGTCCCTATAAATAGATTTTGGGTATCAAGTGGTGAGATGGTGGGAAAATTCCCATTCTATCACATGGACTAGTAGTTATAATCTCCATTTCCATTGTTTTTAGACTTATCTCCTAGAAATTTTGTACTCACTTCTATGTTTATCACATCATCGGTTTATTTTTGGTATAAAATATTTTATTGTTTAGTCTTCCTCTATTTATTTTAATTAATTAAACACACACACACACACATATATATATATATATATATATATATATATTTCATGTTTTTTACTTCATATTAGATAAAATCATTCCCTATGGTTGTTATTAATTCCCAGTTTCTAGTCGCTAGCATGTGGGGATCAAGAATGCCTTTCAAGTATGTGATGGTTGGGATTGAGTACCACTTATAGAGGGAATATAGGCCGGGTTCCTCATTTTTTGGCATTATAGGTGTTATATTATTCTATTGATTAATTGTATTGGTATGTTGGTAGACTAGAGATAGTATTTTCAGGACTTGAGAGGTCTGTTTTAATGAGTGTTGGATAGCTTTTACTGTGAAGATAATCATGTAACCATTTGATATTGGGATGTGTGTCTCCTATTTTGATTTATTGAGCTTAATATTAGTTTTTTCTTATGGTTTTGTAGTATTAATTGAAATTATTATATCTTTGGATAATTTATTACATTTTAGTTTCCAGTAGCATGTATTCAAGATGTCTTCCATAAGCTACTCAAGAGAGTGCAATGGATGCTACTTAAGGTAATGTTCATATAGATTAGAAAAATATTGAGGCTATCTTGTGAGTAGTTCATGTTGTCAAAAAAAATTTTCCACAATTATATAATGTAGTTGAGTTATAGTCGAGAAATAGTAGATAATGGGATAGATGAAGGGAGTTCTTGCACAACAATAGAACATCTTGTAAGGGTATATATGAATGATCCTAAATTGGTGGAGGAATTTCCTGACCAGATTGATCAAATATTTGAATTCCTAAATAAACTTGAGAGTGTCATGGTGAAGTGTGTGGAATTCAGACTTTATTTTCCTAGTAAGAAATAGTGGGATTCCATGGTATATGTGGATATACATGTGGGCTTGGGATGGAAGGGTTTCCAGACTCTCTTCTTCTAGATATTTTTCTCTAGAGTCACTGATGATAGAAAAGAATATGGAGTCTCTATCTTTGTAGAAGGGATGGTTCTCGATGATGAAATTCACTAATCGATTCATATACCTAGTAATAAGCGCTCTAAAGGTAGTGAAGATTGATCAAATGAAGCCTTAGAAGTGAATTTAGGGTTTCGTACCAGATATCAAATCAATAGTATTTAGGTTAAATCATTCATCCTGTGTAGAGACAGTCGACATGGCTATGATGGGAGGGATTAATACATTATGTAAGGTCATTTATCCTTTCCCTTCCCTTTTACCCAATCGATGTATTAGTGGTGCTCCTGGGAATAGAGGATGTTTAATTCTCATCACAGGAGTGGTGGAAGTGGTTCTCAATATCAAGCCTCATATGCACCTTCAGTTGTAGCCAGTAGTGTTCTACAAACTCAATATCAATGTGTAATGGCTTGGCACACATAGAATTAATATCTATTTATAGTGGAGATGTGAAAATGTTTGGGATGTTATGGTCATCTTCAACATTTTTTCAAGTGATATCTATTCCCCATTATGGCACAGGATTGTCATATCCAAATTATACTATGATAGAATAACAATATTCTAAGTCTAAATTCCTCTATCCTGAGGCATCAAAAGTGATTCACCTTAACTCAATATATTAGTTTTCACTGTAGGTAGATGCTGGACTAGTGATAGTGAGAGGTACCACCTTTATTTCGTCTTCCATAGAAACTAATTTATCTGATATAAGTTCCTCCCACTCATTTATATGTAGCCATGTTTAATTATTAAACATTCAACAGAGATCATGCCCATTGTTTTGATTTTGGGAAAAAAATTTAGGATGAGTAATGAGTAACAGTTTTAGATTCCTTGTTCTTTACCGATTATTAATACAATGTTAGTTTTGTATTTTCTCATTCATGATCTGGATTTGTTTGATGTAATTTTAAGGATGGGTTGGCTTTTTTATCATTTGGATGAGGTTGATTTTGTATCATCAATGTTCCTCATTTCGTATGAATGATGGGATCTCTATGTTGTTCTAGGGAGTGTATGATCCGAGTTTTGGTCATGCAGGACCTTCTAACATAGAGCTCATGAGGTTTTTGTCTACTATTTCATATGATCTAGATGATGCTTCTTCCATTATTGATATTCTAACTATTATATAGTTTTTGTTGTCATTTTCCAATAATTTTTTTTCATCATCCAAAGAGGGAGGAAGAGGTTATGATTGGCCTGGTCCCCTGTAAAAAGTATATTTTAATACCCTCTTATAATTGGTCACTAATGGATATAAAAGTTATCAAGTTTCAATTGAATAACCTGATGGAAAAATGTTTCTTTCACCTTGGCTATTTTTCTTAGGAAACCCAAGTGTGTTTTTCCAAGAATTAAGATGATTCAATACAATTATGCATGGAATATCAAGTGTTGAACCAAGTGAAGGTTATTAATTAGTATCCATAGCCCCATGTTGATGAATTTTTTGATGAGATAATGGGGGGGATGTTATTTTCAAAGATCGATATTTTGTTGGGTTATCATATACTAAGAGTTTGGGGGTTTCATATTCCAAATATGAATTTTAGGAATAGGTATGAAAATCACGAATATCTTGTAATGATGGTTTTTTAAACTAATCATCTTCTAGTTTTTATTGAATTTATGAATAAAATATTCCATCATTTTATCGATGATTTTTTGGAAATGATCATAGATGATATTTTGGTTTATTAGAGATCTAACCATGAGTATGATAATTAGTTAAGTATTTTTTTGATAGTACCAAGATGTTATAATTTGTATGGAATGTTTTTGAAATGAATGTTTTGGATCCATGAAGTGATGTAGTTGCTGAACTTGATTTCGAAGCATGGATGATCATTTGATCTAAAAAAGGTGATTGGTGTATTGTCATGGAAGAGCCATGTAATGACTTTGAAATTCATATCTTCCTTGGTCTTGATGAATACTACCAAATTTTTTCAATGTAATTCTCAAAGATTGTGTCACCCTTGACTACTCTTACTACAAGTGGGGGAAATTTATATGTGATGCAATGTGTCAGTCTTCTTTCGATGTTATGTAACAACTTCAAACATTATCCCCTTTCTTAATCTTACCTGAGACTAGTAAGGGGTTTGTGATTTTTTCTAATTCTCATAGACCTGGTTCTAGTTTTATAGTTATGTAGGATGATCATGTGGTGTCTTATGACTCTTTTCATCTTTGAGAACATGAGAAGAATTACCCCACTCATGATTTTGATCAATCAGCGATTAGGCATGTGGAAAACTTTTATAGACACTATCTTATTTTGGAGAGGTTAACAATGTTTTCTAACCATAATATTCTAAGATAAACCTTTTATCATAAAGTCTTTAATCATAGGGAAAATACCTTCAAATTTTTTATTTTGAGATATTAAACACCCTGTGAAGGGGAAAGTTACTAATGATTATCTCATTAGGAATGCACGATAACATGCTATTTTGGAATCTAAGGAAGTGTGAAACCTTATATGTATCTTCATTTAGATTCACCTAGATGATGAAGAAGATGTTTCTGGTATGGTTTTGACCAATTTCCAATCATCATCATCTCTCCTTGAGTCCATTATACAGAGTCAGCAGCAGGTTGATGAGTTTAGAGAAATTTTAGAAATCATATATGTCAGGGAGATCATTTCTGGTTGGTCTCTCTCTTTTGATGGTATACTATATTTTTGGGATCAGTTTTTCATACCATCATTTGTGAGAATATTTGTTTTTTACTAACATAATTATTCATCTTCCACTCATCTGGGAAATATGAAGATTTATTGTGACATGAGACTATGATTCTAGTGGACAAGTAGGTAGAATAATATTATAGATTTTGTATTTCAATATTACACTTATCAACAGATAATGGAAAAAATAGAAAACGTTATTCTTTTCTTCATCCTATTCTGGTTCCACTTTTTAAAAGGGTTTATATTTCCATATATTTTTTGTTGGATTATCATGGAATCCATGAGGGAGGAGTCCTATATGGGTGTTGATCAATCAGTTGAAAAATCAGGTCACTTTATTTTGATTTGGGACACCACTATAGTTGATGATTTGAGTATGTTTTATTTACATAAGATCATGAGGTTACATGGGATACATTCTACCATTATTTTAGTTAGGAATATTAGGTTTAATTTTATGTTTTGGAGGATTATCCAAGCAGTGATTTTGAATAAGGTCCAACTGAGTACAACTTACTATCTATAGATAGATGACTAGATGTAGCATTCTATTTGTATCCAAGAGGATATTTAGTGTGCCTAAATCATTAATTTTTTGTGGATCATGGGATATTAATCAGGGAATCATTGAGTTTTATTATAATATAAATTTATCCATTTTTTATTAGAATGGATCCCTTCAAAGATTCAGATGGTCACTCATACCGATAACATAATTGTTGGGTAGAGGTTGGTGAGGCCTCTTTGGTGGGACCAAGTATCTGTAAGGAAATGTCAGTGACGATTCAAGATATACATCGATTTATGGCTTGAACTAAGAGTTGACAGATGTCATGTGTAGATCCTTGGAGTCTTCATTTAGAATTTTCTATTGGTGACCATGTTATATTGGATGTTACTCCATGGTTGTGTAACCATCATCTTGGAAAATTTGGAATGATAGATCTAAGATACATTAAACCATTTGAGGTCACTGAGAGGTATGTGAATTTTTCTTATTATTTTTAATTTAAAGTTTTGTTGACTAAAATTAATGTTTATTTACATACATAATAGTTCAAGAAGTATCTTCCAGATCACAATCATGTTTTGAGTTAAGAAAATATTGACTTGGAGCTAAATGTTTCAGTTGTGGAGCATCCAGTGGAGAACGTTGATTCTTTAGAGAATGTATTACACAGGAAGTCAATTTCATTGGTCTATGTGTTATGGAGACATGGGTTAGATTATCATGACATGTTGAATGATTATTCAGTTATGAGGGATTAGTTCCCTCAAATATTTTTAAACACTTCTTCCATATGACCTACAAGGTATAAATAGTCTTATGTTGGGGAGTTTTTAACATCCCATTACCAACTTTTAGGTATTAATCCTCTATATTTTTTCCCTATTTTGTTGGGTGCATCTTAGGGTTTTTGGGAGAGTAGATCCTTTTGTTGGTAAAATTGCATAATGTTCAAGTATTTATTTTATTGTAAATAAGTATGTCTAGGTTTAAACATGTTAAAAGGTCTTATGAGGTTCTCTATAAGTTTAAATAATGTCAAATTTTGTTTTTTAGGAGAATATTGTGTTTCTATTCTTTTTTGGTTGATTAAATATTTTGAACCTATTACACATCATTTAATGGTTTTGAGAAAGATGACATGAATTAAGTTAAATACATGAATGATTTACACATCATGATATAGTAAAAATCATAATTTTAATTTAAGGAGACAAGTTTTTTAGTATTTTTGGGTTTCTTGGATAACAAATAATTAAAAGTGGATTCATTCCATTTGAGTCTAGGGAGTTGTGATCTTGTTGGAGTTGAACTAGTGATTTATACTTCATTTGAACATATACCTATTCACTCTCAACCTTAGATCTATCCCAAGTGATATTGGAGACATATACTCTAACTGAATTTATTTTTTTAGTGATTGATCTATACAGTGGTAGTGGTATGTTTTTTTGGGCATGTAATCCTTCTAATTCCTCATTTAAATTGATTATGATAGGAACATTGTGCCCCATTATTGGATCCATTAATTTTTAATGATAATATTTTTGATTTTTTCAAGATATGTTGTCTGATCTTCCAACAGAATCTGAAAATTTTGTTTTTCTTGGTGTAGTTTGATATTCCTTCGAGGAATGTTGTGATTTTTCTTCTCCACCTACCTTTTTATTTTTAAAATTTATTTTTCGACTTGATAAGTAATTATTAGGTCATAGTTTTTTTATTTATGTTCTTCCTCATCAATAGATTTTATTGTGGGAATGTGTGAATAATGTTCGAGGTATGTGGTTCTATGTGTAGTCTATGTTTGATGAACTACATTTCTACAGTTTTTTATAAATTATTTTATAATTTAAATTGAATAAATTAATGATTGATATATATATCTAGAAATAAATTTTTGAGAAAATATATATTTCCCATTTTTTTGGTAAAGGAAAACATTTTTTCAATGCATTATTAAATGTATTTGTAAAATTGTTTCCAAATCATGGTTTTGATGAAATGTTTTAGAAAATATAGAATATGGGATGCCCATGGTACTTTAGTGGAAGGTGTAATAGTATGACTTATCTTTTGAAACTATTGGGAGGTTAACTGATGGGGAATTCATTTTCTCCCTAGGCCGGTTATTTTAGGGACATTATAGAAATTTTGGGGGGATAACTTTATGTGGTGTTCCCAGGACCTCAATATTTAATGGATATATATTAACACTTAATGCAAGTTCTTATGTATTAGTTCCATGGCTAGCTAGACCTACATTAATACTCTATGTGATGTTTCTTATGATTTTGGCTTGAATTTGTTTAACTTATATGACCATGGACTTGATATGATATGTGAAGTATGTTTATCTTTTCTTTTAAAACAATGATATGTGAGATATAAATTTAAACTTTTTTTACATAGATTATTTTGAAATTTGGAAAAAGTGGAATTAAATGATTTACAATTATTTTGATAAAAAAGTTTCATAACTATTTATAATTACTTGTTTTATTTAAATTTTATCATATTAAAATTAATGTAATGAGACTTGATATGGAACACATAGGGGGGATCTTACAGAGCATGTCAGCTCACTCCCTATGCACCCATTAGAGAGTGCATATACATTTTTATATCTTCTAATGTAGGGAAAGGTAAGGCACTACAGTGAGGTGGTAAATTTCTTGTTAGTTGAGTCTAGGTAGCTGGTGGTGGGATGGTTGGATGATTCCTTCACTATCCTATGGAGTAGTAATTTTGTTCATTATTTTCCTTTGTTGTTGGACTAGTCTCTCAGTTATTTTCTGGTTTCTTCTATTTTTTATCACTTATTATATTTCATTTTGATATGAAATATATTATTGTTTATTCATAAACTATTTATTTACTTTATGTATAAATATATGTTATGTTTTTTTACATTTTTTTGGATAACTCAATCCCTAAGGTTATTGTTGATGCCCGAGTCCTAGTACCCTGACCGTGGGGATGAAGAACACCCTTCGACGATGTGATGGTTTGGGTTTGGTACCAATTTGAGTGGGTATCAGGGTGGAGTTCATCACATTATTTTGTATCCTCTATCTATCATCATGTTAATTAGTAGAGAAAGAGGGATAGGATGGGTCAAAATTAGGGTAGGGTAGTTTAGGAACTTCACACATAGTAATACCTGGACATGTCACATTATTTGGCGGCATGGTTTACCAAACTGTGAATTGAATATGCACCCATTTCTAGACACACATGGGTACAAAAAAGGTTTGTATTCATTGTTTAAAAAACTATGTGAGTAGCTCAACTAAAAATTTTATGTTTCATGTGGGTTGGTGGGTATGATTTTCACTAACCATGTGCTAACTGTTCAATAGAAATTGAAACACAAAAACATCAATATTTTAATGAAAAAGAACCCAATATTTAAGAAACATGATATAAATTATTAAATAGGTAAAATAATAAAAAATCATAAAGTCTATGTGTGATAATTCTACCCACCATACCACTTTTTTCTTCTTCAAATTCATAGAAGGTGTATGGACAAAGAAATATTAATTGTTTTTAAATATGTTGATGAATTTAATAAGATATAGCTCATAAAGCTTCATGGACATAGTGGAATACCTCTTCAAATCTATAATTTCCACCTAGAAGATCCCATAGAAAAAACAATCAGTGATATGAGACCTATAGTGGGCCCCAACAATTTAATGGTGACACTAACATGTTGAAATCTGAAAAGAAACCACAAGGGACCAAGATAACCCCATTTGGGGAAAATTAAAGCATTAAAAGGTTCTAATATAGAAATATTTAACATAAATATTATGTTAATCATACCTTAACTTATCATAATATATATGGATCATAAAAATAAATAAGAGACACTAAAACCACCCATCACAAGATACCTTAGTAAAGGAAATATGTAATTTATCAAAAATTAAATTATATTAATTATAGAATAAATATTTATTTATAGTGAATTTTTTATTATGAGAATAGTTAAATATTATTAAATTTATGAATAACAATACATATCAGGGTTTAATGTGGAATATAAAAGTTTCAAATATTATAGTTAGAAAAAATGGAATAATTCATATACTAATGTAATCTATGCAGGCATGAATTCTTTAAAAACAATTACTACTTATATAACAATAGTAAAATAAATAAAAGAATTTGGAATGTTATATACATTATCATGGGATGTGTAGAACCCTTTTCTGTAAAGTAGAGAATTTGGAGGTGTTATAATGGTGGAGAATATATATGGTGTAATGGAAATGTTACCATTTGGATTTGACTATTACTTTACAACATCAATGTGACAATTATATGACTATTATAATTATAATAATAACCAATAGAATATTAAAATATTATTTAAAATTATAATATATCTATATACTCTTTAGAAACAAATATATATGATGTTATAAAATTTAGAAACCCTTAAATTGAATAAATAATGTGTTTCCATGAATTTTTCATAAAAAATATTTAATTTTTATTTAAAATAAAAATTTATCATATAAAGGAACTTATTTTATTATAATAAACATTTTATTTTAAATCACCATATTTAAATTAGTTTAGTTTGAAATTTTGAGATTTTTCTAAAATGATTTAGTGTGCAGTGAATAGTAAAAATACAATTTTCTGTTATCAGTATGTTTTATGATATCATAAATACATAATAACGATATAATAATTAATAAAAATAAGTCAAAAAACATAAATAATTAATTTTTATAAATTTATTATATTTTAATTAATTAAAATAAATTTTACAACCTGAATATAACTTTCTGAATTCTTAAATGGAAATGGAGGTTTCAAAAAAAATATTTTTTGTTAATACTATTTTCCCATGCCAAAATTAATATAAAATAATGATGTTATGTCTCAAAACACAAATATGTAAAAACACAAATTATTAATTTCTTAAACCATGATATAAAATAATGGTTAAGCTAGTGGTTTTTTATTTATCACATCATATATTTCCGAGTACTATACTAAGAAATTAATAAACAATACACACACATTTTCAATAAATAGTCACCTCTCAAACCAATTTCATTCACTCCAAAGATTTAAAACAAGTATTTATCCCCATTTCAGCTTTTTATATAATTTCAATGATGTTTCTATGGTTACAAGAAAGTCTTTACAAGATTTAAGAACCTATCTCACAATGTAAATTATCCACTTCCCCTCCCTTTTTATCAATGTAATACCTTTGTATTTATTCCACTAAATTCAATTTTATTTCATTGAAATAGACTTATGATAAATAAATTACTATATAAATGGAATTTTTATCAAATATATACTTTTATTCTATCTCATTAATCTCATCCCATAAACTAATTTATAAACCCTTTGAGTAAGAGAAATCATTATTTGATGTTCCATGCATTCCTTTTTATATTGTAAACACACAACCCTATTTTTATTCAATATTGTTCATATATATTTCTTAACAAATCATTCATTGGGTATTTTCATGTTTGAAACCCACATTCCCATATCTTGGGTTAAAATGGTAAAAATTTAAATTCTTTATACACTTATACACTCAATGATTTTATACGAAACCCGTTTATTATTTTATTATAGTCTTTTTGAAAAACATGAATAATGAAATATTAAGGGTGAACATTGATAGGTCTATAATTCATTCAATAAAAAATTATTTTCTATCGATGAAATATTTATGACAACTTAGTTAATAACCATGGTATTATGTTTTACAACACCTCTGTGATACAACTTTGAATGTCTCATTTTTATGTTATAGACACATTTCCATGTTATATATTAATGATTATGCTCTAATGTTATGCCTCATGTTATATCTAGTATGTTTTTTCATGTGCCATTTTTTATCACTCACTAGGATTTATTGTCACTATTTTTTTATTGATTTATGTCCCTATGAAATGATTTGTAGTGAGGTGACTGGGTATGGAATAATAAAGGTGTTATTTAAGATAATTAAATAATGTTCATAATTATTTTTTCATCATTTACTTTATATTTTACATACCTAGATTCCATGACACTAAACCAATCAATAGACATAATATTTAATAATGTAATATTTTATCAAGGAGTTGTGTTAAAAAAATGCATTAAAAAAGTAGGTCTCTGTAGTTGGTATTAAAGGAAGATTTATATTTATATTTTGGAAATATGGACTTGAAAATATTAGTAAAACCCTAGTGATAAACCTAAATATAGAAAACATCCTTAAACATTGGTAGAGTATAATGTGTGTGGTTTTTTTGAAAAATTCTCCCCTATATGGATAGTGGTCAGTAGATATATATGGGGAACATATGTAACTAGGGGTAATTACCTTGAAATAGATTTTTGGGTATTAAATCAACATGTAATTAGTGCATGATAAAGATTCATGTGACTACAGACCTAGATCGACACACCCGCAAGATATGATTTGATTATTCACATGATTTTTATGTACCATTATGAATGATATATATATATAATGATTTTTTAATATTTATGTATTAAATTCTAGAAGAATATTATTAGAAACATTTTGGACTAAACACTAAATTGGAATGATCACTATACGATTCCCAACAATAACAAATTTCTCACACATAGGTTTCTTTCTTTTTTGATTTTTTTTTCAAAATAGAAGGCCACATATAAATAATAAATGTGATAGAAAATTCAAGTACATTCATACTAATATGATGAGATCTAGAGTTTAAAAGATCTTGAGTATGATAAATCTATTAACTCAGGTTATGTATATTAGACAACACCCTATAGAGTAATTAGCTTCAACAAGGATGGAACAACTATCCGTTGAACCCTTCACGAAAATAACACCCACCTAGATTTAGTGGAACATCTGATCCACTACTAATTTAATAATGGATCAATACCATTTAAAGTAAATTTTTTTGTACTCCATTATTCTATTACATAGGGTGTTACATTTCAGTTTACTACATTGAGAGTGAATTTGATCAGTGAAGGAAACTGAATAATAACATCAATCCATAAGTTGAGGTTAAAGCTATGGAGCAGGAGGAAAAAAATATTTTTCAATATGTATTTTCATTATACACTTTAAAAAATAACAGAAATGGAATTACATGAATTGAAATAAAAATAAAATGAATCAGTGGGGAGTTTGAAATGAAATTTATAAGGAATTAATGGTACCATTAAATCATTTTCACTCATTATAGTAGGAATATTTATCCTTAATTTTATGGGATAAGACATTATCTATAGAAATAGTATACAATATAATACTTTTTTGACTTATGAGAAGATAGTGTAGTGTCCCAAAAAATTATAAATATATTTTGGAGATTCATATTGGTCTCATTGATATAATGTTAAGAATAGGGGGACAAAGTCAAATTTTGGAAATAATTTAATCCATTAGTGCGAAGAAAAGAAAAAACAACTACCCTTGCGAAATAAGTGTTATAAGAAGAATTCAATGATTCTTTTAATTAGAGTAGAATTCATTAAATAAGTATAAGAGATGGGTATATTTCTCTAAATTGTTGTAGAGATTTAATGCCTCAACATCTAAATACCCATAAAAAATAATATAGTGAACATAAAACATGAATAACAATGATTCAAGTGTGTAGAGAATGGACATGTCTATAATAAATTTAAAATCAGAATAAAATATAGGGGAACTTCCAAAAAAGCCCGAAAGAATCAATAAAATTTCATTAACTTGATATGGTAAGTCTTCAACCTTTTTGGAGTTCGCTTTTGGATAAAAATACTTTTATGTGATTTTTTTGGGTTTACTACAGACTGTAGAATAGGTACACACCGTGTACCTGAAGTACATGTCCTATACCTGGTGTTGGTTGCATGTCGTGTACTGGGATATCATTTTGTTAATGGGGGGATCATGTCGTGAGCTGGTACACATCGTGTACCTGAGGTACACATCTTGCAGTAGTTAAATGTTAGTTTTTAATCTGAGGTAATGGGGTTTTGGGCATAACTTATCAAGTGTGGACTACACGTTGTGACCTTGTGGTATACACTGCGACCCAACCCACGTCCTATTTTAAATTCATGATCGGAAGTTCTTCTCATTACTTTTCATTTTATAACTCTTGTCTCTCAACACTATAGTCTCCCTATGTGGTTTTTAAGGGCTCCCACCTTCCGGTTTGATCTTATTGGCTTTAGATCTTTGTTGCATCAATAGTGTGATTTCCTAGAAAGGGTTCTCCATAATTTTTTGAGTTTATCTGTTTTTGTCTTCTTGTTTTTTCAATGGATCGTCTAGGGATTTATGGATAAATTCCATGTGGTGTTGGATCATTATTTTAGGTTTAGCTTAAAGATCTCCTTCACCTTCAATCTCATTGATGGGTGTTGTTGTGAGAGTCATTCTTTGGGAAGCAGGTAGGTGGTTCCATTTTGATTTTCCAAATTCATTAAATTTGATTTTCTTAGTTTATTTTAATTGATGATTTAAATTAAATTGCATAAATTTTCGTTCAATTACATGAATGAAACCCAATTCCTTTTAATTGGACAATTTTATATGGTTTTGACACGAAAATTTGGAAAACCCCCAACTATAACGATTTAGGGTGGGTTTGTGGAAAATTGTTTGATTTAAATTATGATATTTAAATTATGGATTTTAGGGGAATATTTTCAATTATATTGTTGAATTTAAATGTGAAAAGGAATTGTGAAAATTATTGAATTAGTTTTTAATGAATTTCAAACTTCCTAATGGATAAAAATGATTTGATAGAAACCTGGTGATTTTATCTCGTGAAAAGTAATGTTTTTGAATAAAACTTGTTTTTGGTTTAAATGGAAATAAATATGGAATATTTGAAATGGAAGAATGAGATTGATTGTATTTTTAGCATCTTTAAAATAGTTCTCCCATCATATAAGAGGGCATGTAATCCTAAGGTAGTTAGTGAGTTATATGTATACACTCAACACTATGACAACATTATAAAACATACATGAACCAGGTCACATCCCTGAAGGGTTGGTGATGAGTCTTCTTTGGCCAATGTCGTAATGACAGGTGTATACACATTTTTCTATGTTCACAAAGAGAGTTCAAAATCCTATAGCTGTTTAAAATTATCATACCATGTGGCAGATAACCATGTTTCTCACTTGTTTATTTATATGAGAGATATAAATATGTTCCAATGTTTGTTTGAACTACTTTACAATCCTTCAAAATTTATATAAACTATTTTATGTAATTTTTTACATAATCTATTATTTTAGAAATATTCCATCTCTTGTAAAGTAAATCATGTGCTTTGATTGTACTTTCCATCATTTAAAAAATGTATAGCATGTTTCGTTTAAATATGATTTTAAATTTTCCAACCCATTTGTGTTGAAAAATAAAAATCTTTTCATTAGAAAATCTATATTTAGCATTTGTTATGGTATCTTTGGTGAAATCCTTCTTGGCTTAGGCTCACATCTAACTTTTTTCCTTTCACTGTTTGTAGACTTTTTTTTCAAGTCTCAAGAAAAGGGAAGGGATCTAATGGATGTGGATCCATCTGTTAAGACCTGGACTTGGTGATTTGTGTCCTTAGGGACATTGGGGATGTTTTCTTGTTTTAGTACATGAGATTAAATACCTTTTCATTATGAATTTTTGTATTATGGAATCTTACTCCAAGGGGATTTTTCTTTTGATACACATACTATTTTTTTTTATCTTTTTCTTATGCATTATTGTGGAAAAATCATTCCAACTTATATGTTTTATGATTCCATGTGCTAGTAATGAGCCCATGGTAATCAGGAATTCCATTAGGGTTATGTTAGGACCAGCTCAGTTATCAGGTTACCAGGGTACCTGGACTGGTTCATAACAAATTGGAATCAGAGGAGGCAGTTCATATTCTATCTTGAAGTCAGTATGTATTCGTTTAATTTTTTTTGGGATATAGGAGTTAGTTGCGATTGTGTTCCTGGACATATCTCAACACAATAAACCTTATGTTTCCAGGGGTGGTTAGGGAACTCCGTCTTGTAGATTAGTTCTTGTCTTTTCCAAGTAGAGATTTGGATTGGTTGAAATCTAAATCTTTTTTATCCTTTATGTAGAGAATATTTTATCTTCCTACTTAGTTTGAGTATTAATCTAATGTTTTCCTTACATCTTTTGATGTGGTGTAGCATCATGCCACTGATAAGACATGTGAATCAGATACAGAAAAATGTTTATGATGAACCCCATAAATAAAATATTTTTGTTGATCCAAATCTGGTGGAGGTGATTGTGCACATAGTCCAAGCTCTAGGACAAGCACCACCTCCGGTTTCCACTTATGCTTCATCTAGGGATCCTTAGAGAGTTGTTATTTAGAATCATTCTCAATATTTCCTTCTCCTGAGTCCACCAGTCTTCAAAGGATCCACTGATCCAAAACATGATAAAGAGTGGTTAGGCATGATTTAACATTAGTTTGAGTTATTGGAGAGATCAGAAGTGACCAACCTGAAGTGTTCCACCTTAGTACTGGAGAGACCAATCAAGAGATGGTGGGATACAATGGTGATGGTAGGGAAACATGAGGTCTTGGAGTAGAAATACTTCAAGGTTATTTTCACCAATAATTTCTCTCTAGATTCGATGGTTTTGGATAAGGCTGTTGAGTTTTTCAATCTTTAACAGGATGACAAAACTATGAATGAGTATTCAAATTTCTTTTCTAAGCTCGTGCATTTTTCTCCTGAGGTAGTATCTAATGAGAGGATAAAGGCTTGATGGATCAAGTTGGGAAATTGATCAAATATACTTTCTCAGTTTTTCTTGCGGAATATACCTTCTTATGCTGGTGTGTTGGATAGGACGATGATGGTTGAGATGGAAATGGATGGCAAGTCAGGGTTGACGAGAGTACCTTTTCCTCATAGTGTAAGTGTTTGTTCCTTAAATGGAAAAGGGAAGTGTGATGATCATCAGGAATTTTCTCAATTATAGAGTCACTCTAGACCTACTGCAGCTCTAGGAGGATGTTATTTGACTTGATACAAATTTTGAAAGCCATGACATTCTAGTAGTATTTTCACTGATCCACCCAAGAACTATAGATGCTTCGGACATCCAAGGCACTTGCAGAGCTTCTTCCATTACTTCCCTACTCCACATGGTTGGACATGATCTTCATATCCTCCTAAAACTGTGGGGAAATAAAACATTTCTCTAATAAAAAGGTTCCAGCCACATAAATCTGAAATGAGGCTTCTTTACACTGTGGATTAGTCTCTAGAGGAAGAATACGATTTTCTAGTGACTGTGAGAGGTACCATTACCATTGTTTCATCATTAGTGACTACTCTTTTTGAAACTGGTTCATCACACTCTTTCATTTTATCCCATATGTTATACCTTCTTAATCATCCTATGGAGAAACTATCTTGTTCAATTGATATTTCTACACCCCATGGTACAATGAAGGAGCAGGGTCTCCGTAGTCCTGCCTGTGTATTCTCTCTATCAGAGGTTGAGCTATCTTTGAGTTTTCTGGTACTTAATATGAAATCTCGTGATGCCATATTTGGGATGGATTGGATCATTTCAAATAAATCCTGAATTTATTGTTATATTTGATGGGTGTACTTTACTACACCCAGGGGTGTGCCACTTGCATTCAAGGAGAATGGGACCCAAGCTCATAAAGAGCTGTAAATTCTTATCCAGAGTTAGGGAAAATGATATCTGTGTTTTATTTTGACCTGGAGTGAGATTCAATGGGTGGTAATCTTCTTCTATTCATCATCGAGTTTTCCAATGTGTTTCCCTCAGATTTATTTGGTCTACCACCTATGAGAGAGGTTGAGTTTTCTTTTGACTTAATGCATGGAACTCAACTAGTTTCTGTCCCCTCTTACCGTATGAAACCATCTGACCTAGAAGAGCTGAAGTCCCAATTGTATGATCTTATTGAGCAAGGATTTATTCATCCAAGTGTGTCACTTTGGGCATCACTGGTTCTCTTTTCTAGGAAGTTTGATGGTTATTTTTCTTGTGTGATGATTGTTGAAAGCTCAATCAAGTTATGATAAAGAAAAAATATATGTTTCCACAGATTGGAGATCTGTTTGATCATCTAAAGGGGGTAATTTACTTTTCAAAGATCAACCTTTGATTTAGTTACCTTCAATTGAGGATAAAATAATATGACACTCAAAAAGCTGCCTTTTCGATTATGCATGGGCACTATGAGTACCTTGTTATGGCCTTTCATTTAAAAAAATTCTACTACAATTTTCATAGCCTTAATGAAAAAGATCTCCCATGATTAACTAGATACCGTTTTAGTGGTCTTTGTGGATGAAATTCCTGTATACTCCATGTCCGAGGAGGATCATATGCAACATCTGAAAATAGTTCTAATTCTATTGGAAAATCACCACCTTTATTTCAAGATTTAAAATTGCAATTTATAGCTTTAAAAAGTTACGTTCTTTGGATATGTGGTGTGTGAACAAGGTGTATCTGTTGATCCAATGAAATTTATGTCTGTTATGACTTGAGAGGAACCAATAAATGTCTTAGAGATCCAGATCTTTTGGGGCTTAGCCGGATATTACCGTAGGTTTATGAAGGACTTCTCAATGTTGGATTTACCAATGAATTTTATGACTTTAAAGGGGTGAAGTTTGTATGGAATGATAAATGTTAGAGTTATTTTGTTGAGTTGAAGCATCTGGTTACTACTGCGCTGATGCGGACTCTTCCAGTAGTCGGGTAGGGCTATGTGGTCTTTTATGATACATCCGGTTTAGGCTTGGGCTGCGTTCTTATACAGGGTGATCATGTAGTGACACATAGATCTCTCTAGCTTAGGCCACATGAGAATAATTATCCCACCCATGATGTTGAAATTACAACAGTGATGCATGGACTTAAGAGTTGGAGGCACTACCTTTTTGGTGAAAGGATTACGATGTATTTAGACCACAAAACCCTATGTTATATATTTTCTAAAAAAATATTTGAATATTTGATAGAGGAATTGGGTGGAGTACTACACCCTAGGGAATGATAATGTTGTTCCTCGTGCATTGAGTACGAAACATCCAACCCAAGAAGTGTAAGAATCTTCAAAAGAGTGAAATTTGATGGCTCTTTTTTGCACAGTTCCATATTGGAGTTCAAGAGAAAAGGGATGAAGTTTCTTTAGCCAATGTCCAGTTGATGTATACCCTTCTTGAGATGATTATTTAATATAAAGATCTTGATGATGAGTTTCGTAGCATTATAGAATCCCTTTATGGTGGGGAGATAGTTTCCTAGTTTTCATTCTCCAAAGAGGGAGTTCTATGCTATTGGAACCACATCATAGTGTTGTTAGAGGAAATAAAATAAGTGGTGGGGGATTTCCAAAATTCTCAGTGGGATGTGCATCATGGAACCAAAAATATGTTATATGACATGAGGCAGTAGTTTTGGTGGTGGGGAATGAGATGAGACATTGCTGAGTTTGTCTCTCATTTCTATACCTTCCTACAAGTGAAAGACAAGCACTAGAAACCTTAAAGTTATCTTCAACCTCATTCTGTACCTACTTGGAAGTGGGATGATATCTCTGTGGACATTGTGGAATGGTTTCCTCATACCCAATTAAAGAAGAATTAAATTTGGTTTGTGATCGACAGGTTGGCCATGTCAGATCACTTTATAACCATTCGTGAGACAGCTAATGTTGAGGAGATGTGACATCTCTACATGAAAGCGATTTTTCGCTTCCACGGAGTTCCAACTTCTATAGTATGTTATAGAGATCATTGATTCACTTATTTCTTTTGGATAGGCCTTTATGAGGCACTAAGATCTTAGGTTCTTTTGAGAATGACCTACCATCCGCAATTGGATGGCTGGACAGAAAGAGTTATATATATTCTTAAGGATATGCTTCATGCCTGTGTTCTTCAAATTGACATGGATTGGGATGATCACTTGGGTATGGTTTATTTCTCTTCTAACAGTAGTTACCGGTCCACTATAAGAATGTAGCCTTTTTATTCCTTGAATGTCTGGCTTTGTAAATCTCTATTGTCTTGGTTGGATGTCAGTGACTGTTATTTGGTTGGACCAAGCATGGTTTAGGAGTTGACATAAAAGGTTTAACTGATTCTTTATAGGATCTTGATAGCAAAAATATGATATAAGTCTTATATTGATCGACTTTGTAGACGTTTGGAGTTTTCAGTTGGTGATCAGGTTTTATTAAAGGTTTCACCCCAGTGGGGTCATCGATATCTTGGGAGGCAAGGGAAGCTTTCTCCACCCATTGTTGGACCTTTTGAGTTAATTGACAAGATAAGGAAAGTTTTGTACCATTTCCACTTCCACCGCTATTGAATTTGATTCATTTTGTGTTCCATGTATCGTAGTCGAGAAACAATGTATTTGATCTGTCTCATATTTTGAGCTCGAGGGATCTTGAGATCGAGCTTCACTGATCTTTGACTAAATGATGAGTCATGATAGTTTATTCTGAGACCAAGGTAATTCATGGGAGTATGATACCTTTGGTTTGTGTGATATGGAATCATTGTGTTGATAATCATGAGATGTGGGATAGGGACACACTGATGAGGGAGATGTGGCCTCATCTCTTTGGCATGGAAGATTCTTCATAGGATTTCTGAGGGTGACTATCTTTATGGTGGGAATATTGTAACTTTCGGTTACCTTGATCAGTTATGTTTCCACCTTTTTTAATTTACATTTTTTTTAAAAATACTTTTATGTAATTTTTCATGGTTTACTGCAGACTGCAGAATAGGTACACACCGTGTAGATGAAGTACACATTGTGTACTTGGTGCTGGTTACATGTCGTGGACTGGGAGATCATGTCATGAATGGGGAGATCATGCTGTAAGGTGGTAAACATTGTGTACCTAAGGCACACATCATGTAAGGGTTAAATGTCAGTTTTTAATCCAAGGTAAAGGGGTTTTTGTTGTAACTTATCCAGAGTGGACTGCACATCATGACCCCAGGGTACACATTCTGACCCGGTCGACATCCAGTTTTAAAACACACAATCAATAGTTCTGATCAATCCTTTTCATTTCATAACTCATTGTTGTTGACCCTAGACTCTCTCTAGGTATTTTTTAGAGGTTCCTCACCTTCTGGTTCAATCTGATTGGCTTTAGATCTTTGTTTCATTTGCGGTGTGATTCCAAGTTAAGGGTTCTCCCTCATTCTTCGAGTTTCTCCCCTATATTCTTGGGTTTTCAATGGATTGTATAGATATTAATGAATCTATTCCATGTGGTGTTGGATATTTCTTCAAGGTTTAGTTTCAATATCTCCTTCAACTTTATTATCATTTACTGGTGCCGTTGTGAGTGTCTTTCTTATAGAAGGAGCTAGGTGGTTCCATTCTGATTTTCTAAATTGATTATCTTTGATTTTCATAGTTTATTTCAATTAATGATTCAAATTAAATTTCTTAAAATTTCTTTCAATTGATTGAATGAAATCCAATTATAATGAATTGGATGATTTGGAATGGTTTTGACATGGATATTTTGAAATCCATAACTCTATTGAATTGGGGTTGGTTTGTGGAAAATATTCTGCTATAAATTATTGAATTTAAATTATGGATTTGATGGGAAGGTTTTAAATTAAATTTTTGAATTTAATAAGAAAAATGAATTCTGAAAAATATCAAATTGGTTTTGAATGAATTCCAAATTTGTGATTGGATTAAAATGATTTGACAAAATTTATGTGGTTTTATCTTGTAAAAAAGTAATGTTTATTTAATAAAACATATTTTTGTTTTAAATGGAAATAAATTGGAATTTTTGGAATGGAATAATAGGTTTGATCATATTTTAAGTAGTATTATAATAGTTTTCCATCATGTAAGAGTTCATGCAAGCCACAGGTTGTTAGTAAGTTATTTGGATACACCCTACGCTACGACAACATTCTAAAACATACATGCAGTGGGTCACATCCCCGGTGTGTTGGTGATGAGTCTCCATTGGCCAGTATCATAGGGATGTGTATATACACATTTTTTATGTTCACATAGAGAGTGCGGAATCCTATAGTTGGTTAATACTATCTTACCTTTTGGCAGATGACCATGTTGCTCACTTTTTTATTTATATTCAAGATATAAATGTATGCAAATGTTTGTTTGAACTGCTTCACATTTCTGATGAATTTATCTAAACTATTTTATAAAAATAGTTTCCTTAAGCCATTTTTTAGAAACATTACATATCTTGTAATGTAATTCATGTGCTTTTAACGTCTTTTCCATCATTTTGAAAATGTATAGCATGTTTTGTTTAAATAAAATTTTAAACATCCCAACGAATTTGTTTTTAAGAATTTAAATATTTTATTTGGATAATCTATATTTGGCATCTTGTGTGGAATCTTGGGTGGAATATTGTTAGGATTAAGCTCACACCTTACTTTTTCCTTCAGGTGTTTGTAGAATTTTTCTTACAAGGATCAAGCAAAGGGAAGGTATCCCTTGGTGGTGGATCCATCTATTGAGCCTTGGAAATGGTGAGAAGCGTCTTTAGGGACTTTTGGGAATGATTTTATCTTTCAGTACATGGGATTCAGTACATTTTTTTTATGAAGTTTTTTATTCTGTTACGTTTCTCTTAGTGGTGTTTTCTTTTGAAATACATACTGTTTTTTTTTAAGTCTATATTCTCGTGGAAAAATCATTCCCACTTTTATGTTGTATGATGCCAGGTGCCAGTCGCTAGTCCATAGGGATTGTGAACTCCCTTCAGATTATGTCTGGATCATCTCGGTTATTGGGTTATCAGGGTACTCGGACTAGTTCGTGATAGAATCTAAGCGATCGAGTTCATGATTTTTCAACCATTTTGGATGAATTACATGATCCAAATTATATAGTAGTAGGCACACTAATTATAAATTAAAATCTATAAATTATATTTTTTTAGACTAGATTAACATATTGTCTTATATAATTCATGTTTGGAAAGAATGTAGAATTATACGTAGAACTACATGTTGCATAAATTATCATTTAATTGCATGAAGGAACTATTCTAACATTTGGGATATATAAGTGTTACCCTATTATATTTTATGAGTTGAGTCCCACATAAAACCCGGTGTCTATTAAAATTTTGGGATTTGAAGTAAAAAATAGGATGGATTTGTTGTCAATTTATAAATTCATGATCAAATATAGACGTAAGGAAATTTCAATTGTATTTAAGGGAAAACTAGTAATTATCATTAAAGGAGAGATATCCTAATTGGAGTATTTTTAAGAACCACCTCCTATAATCCTACTTATATAAATTTTTGATAGAGAAGGTGAATAAAGTGAAAGAATAAAGATATAATACTTACCCAATTGTTTTGGAATACATTGATTTATTTCATGAAGAGTTACATGGAACTCCCCCAAAATGAGAGGTATAGCTATCAGTTGAACTCATACCTAGATCTTATAAAATATCAATGAACCTATATAGAATATAAGATGTTGAATTATAACTATTAGTGAAGAAATTCAAGATATTTAGGAGAAGGGATTATTTGACCAAGTGTATCTCATTGGGAAATACCTATTATGTTTCAGAATAAAATTAATATATAGAAGTTGTTATGCATTAATTATAGGGAACTTGGTGGGATAAATATGAATAAAACTTGACCACTTCCAAAGAATAATGATTTGTTTGAATTGATTCATGGGAATCAATTCTTTTCTATGATTAACCTATTATCATGGTATCATCAACATAAGGTTGTGAAAGAAGATATCCTAAAGAAGTACTTATGAACATGATATGGTCATTAGGTGTTTGCTGTTATTCCATTTGGATTTACTAATTCACCTTATTTTTTTTTTATTTTATGAATAGGGTCTCTAGAGGATAACATGAATAAATTATGGTTATATTTTAAATAATACTATGATATACTAGAAAAATCATGTGGAGAATGTAGATAATATAAGGTTCATATTATATACTCTCATAAAATATAGTCTTTATAGTTAACTAAAAATGTGTTTAGGTTATTTAAAATAAAATTTTCGAGAGAAATTTTGACTAATAATGGAATCTCATCCGATCGAGAAATTTTTTGAGGAGTGGTCTCAACCTATAATAGTATTTGAGATTCATAGTTTCCTTTTTAAAGAGGGATACAGTCAATGTATTTTGAATTTTTTAAAGGATTTATAATATACTAACCAAGTTAAAAGAAAATAGATTTATGTTTATCAAGAATAATATGTGCGAATAATGTTTCCAAGAAATGAAGAAGAGGTCAGTCTGTGAAATATTTTTAACTTCAACATCTATTGGGGAAGGATTTTTTATTTATTGTGATGATACCTTGAATAGATATGGTTGTATAAAAAAGAAAAATGATAAGGTGAGTTACCATGAATCTCAATAGTTGAAGCTTCATGAACTACCATTGATATAGAGTTTACTATAGTGAGATTTTATTTGAAGATATATATACATTATCATTATGTGGAGAAGTGTAATATATATGCATACCACCCAAGTATAAATTATATATTCACACAAAATTAAATCAACATGTGACAAAGGAGGTGGTAGAATCTTCATAAAGACCATGATTGTTCTATTTATTATCACAAAGAAAAAGAAAACAATGGCATTGATTCATTTAATAGGAAAGACCCAATAGTTCATGTAATGATGAGGATTGAGGGATACCCATTGATCAAAGAATTGGTAAGGATGGACATGGAAGTCATAGGTGATGGGGAATACTTATTCTAATCCAAATTTATTTCCCAACCCTCCTTACTATAGAGGATAAGGAAAGAACAGAGAGATGATCCAATGTAATAAAAGAAGAAAGAAGCAATTAAAAATGGATTGTTTACCAAGTTCTTTGTAGGGTATGATGTTTTTCACTTATGAACTAGTTTTTATGTATTGATATTTCTAAATACAATAAACCATTATGTTCATCATGTGTGTTTTTCTATGATGAAATGAATATTCATATATTAAGATTTAATATCTATGTTTGAGAAATTTGCATCTTTACAAAAGGAAGGGGGTTATGTCATGGGTGTGACCTATAAATATGTTTATGGTGAAAATATATCTATGATTTGTTGGGTATCATAGGCAGTTCATAAAAGTATTCTCTTTCAATATAGTTCCAACGAAAGGGCTTACAAAAAACTGAGCAATGTTTGATTGGCTGAATCATAGTGAAGTGGTATTCAAGGAGTTAAAGAATAGATTAACATATAATCTGATTCTTATTCTTCTAGAAAATGAGAGTGGTTATAAAATGCACAACATTACTCTAAGAGTTAGTTTGGTGGATATCTTAATTCAAGGAGATCAGGTAGTTAATTTTAGGTCTCCTCAACTATAACCCCATTAGTAGAACAACCCCACTCATGAACTGAAATTAGATGTAGTGGTCTATAATTTGAAGGGTCAATACTAAAAATTTTATTTTGAGAAACTATTTTAGATACATTTTTCTCAAAATATTGCAAATGTTGAATGTAGCAATTTTTTATGGAAAGCATGGAAATATTGGGTACATTTATGCAAGGTTTTCTTGAAAATGTTTCTAATTTATCAAAATTTTTCCAGAAAAATTAGCTAATTATATATATCCATATATACATATATATATATTTGCGTCTATGTGTTTATAATATTTTAATAACATGTATTTATTTATTATTACGAGAAATATATATATATACATATATATATATATTGTAATATATGTCATAAATATATAGCTTCTTATATAATATATTTATAATAGTAATTTTTTTATAATTAATATATATAAATGTAGATATACATATATAACATATTAATATTATATTTCTATTTTATTATTATTTATAATATATATATATTTAATATATAACATAAATAAAATTTTCATATAAAATACTTATAATAATAATTTCTATTAAAAAATATATATATTTTTGTGTGTTTTTCAAAAGGAAGAGGGAAAACACATTTTTTCACCCAAACAAACCCTATTATTATTCTAGGCAGAGGGTACCCATTACATGACCAGTAGACCTACTAGTTATGAATCTATAAGAAATGAACTGACACATAGGTCCAAATCTGAACTAAAGGCCCAGATAATAAGGTATTTGATGTACCACTGTAGAAGATATCATCGAGCTGCCCCTCCACCCTCTCAACATGAATTCCCACACCTTGTCACACCCGGAATTCGTTTGAGGTATGTTTTTAATTTTTTATTTTTTATTTTTATCACATAATTTTATTTTCCTTTATTTAAATTGTTTGGTTGAAGGGAGGGCCGAAACCGATGTGAGTTTTTCACTTTTCGCGCTGACAAGTGATTGTTGTATTGTCATCGCTCGATGCGTGGGCATGGTACATGCAAAGCTATGTGGCTTCGCTAGTTCAACGCGCGACCTGCCCGGTGCACGAATGATTAAATAACTGAATAAAAATAAAATTTATTATAATTATAGTTATTTTCGTCATTAGTATTAGTAATATTATTATTGTGATTAGTTTAGGTTAGATTTTCTTTCTTAGGTCTTAATTTATTTTTATTTTTCCCCATATCATCATTATTTTTTTATTTTATCCCTTCTTTAATTTTCTTTTTATTCCCTTATTTTCTTTTATTTTTATGTATTTCCTTATCTTTTTTAATCCTTTCTTTTTTATTTTCTTTTATTATTTTTTCCTACCTCTTTTGATCTCTCTCTCTCTCGCGGGCTACTATTCATCCACCCCCCTTTGTCACACACGAACCCTTCCCCAAACCCTATGCCGATGTCCCGCCTTATCTCCTCCCGTCGGACCATCTCAGTTCTGCCTCAGCCAACCTTGCGTCGGCCTGCCTCACCCCATCCCTCCTCACACCCGCTATGCCCAAGCCGTCGACCACCCTACTACCCTCCTGTTTTCCCAGCCTAACCCATTTCCCCCTTCTTCCTCTCCTCTCGAACAACCACGCCACCATGATTCCTCTTATCCCAAAGTCTGTGTGCACCTCTCCTCATCGAGCCGAAGTCTGCATGCACCCCTAGTCCAGTAAAAACACAAGCAAATAGCCCCTTCTAGGTTTGTCTGAGACCCCTTCCCCCTCCCTTACTCAACCGAGTTTCCAGTGGATTCCCTTCTCGTTTTTCCAGCATTGTGCAACCCTCGACACCCTCCGGTGACCCCAGACCGGCCTCTCACACCCACGCCACAGTTGTGTTTCACCTTGTTTTGTTGTTTCTCCTATTTGATAAATTTTTGGGTTAGGGTTTCACTTTTTTTGGGGTCTAATTTTGATGTTTTTGGATCAGTCTACTATTTTAGGGTCCAATTTTTCCTCCGCGTTGTGCGTTTGTGGTGAAATTGGGGTCACACCATTTTTTTTTCAAATCTGGCGACACAACGGTAGGTGATTCCACACTGAATTATTACCTCGCAATCATTTGTGTGTTGGTTTAATTTTTCATCACCTTGATAATTAGTTTTCGTGATGAAGAAATTTTTTTTGATTACATTTTTAATGCGCATCTAATTTTCTAGAAGTATTCTTATGTGATGCCAGTCCATTTTTTATTGTGAAAACATACTTTGGATTGTTTATTATTGTGTGTAAGGCTTGTAGTGCGTGAGGTAGGAAGTACAGATGACGCAGTTTATATTTTGGCATGTGTCATAATATGTTTTATTTTAAAAATGGTTTTTCATCTGCCCCCCCCCTTTGTCTCGCAAAAACACTTCCCCAAACCCTAAGTTGTCGCCACGCCTTATCTCCTCCCACCAGACCATCTCGGTTCCACCTCGGCTAGCCTTTCTCTGACCTTCCTCGCACTGGCCCTCCTCACACCCACTCTGCCCAAGCCGTCGACCACCCTGCTGCCCTCCCATTTGCCCAGCCGAACCCATTTCCCCTACTTCCTCTCCTCTCGAATAACCGCACCACCCTGCTTCCTCTCATCCCAAAGTACATGCGCACCCCTCCTCGTCGAGCCGAAGTCCTCATGTGACCCTAGTCCATTTAATACATCTGCAAACAGCCCCTTCTAGGTTTGGATGAGATACCCACACCCTCCCTTTCTCGACCGAGTTTCTAGTGGCTTCCCCTCTCTTTTTTCCGGTGTTGATCAACCCTTGACACCCTCCGGCAACCCCTGACCGGCCTTTCGCACCCAGGTCGCTGGTGCGTTTTACCTAGTTTTGGTGTTTCTCCCATTTGATAATTTTTTGTGTTAGGTTTTCACTTTGGTTGGGGTCCAATTTTAATGTTTTTGGGTATGTCTATGGTTTTAGGGAGCAATTTTTTCTCTGCGTTGTGCGTTTGTGCAGAAATTGGGGTTGTGCAGGCTTTTTTTCCAAAGATGGCGACACACCAGTAGGTGATTCCACACTCAATTATTATCTGGTGATCATTTTCATGTTGGTTTAAATTTTCACCACCTTGCAAATTAGTTTTCATGCTGAACAAATTTGTTTTGATTACATTTTTAATGTGAATCTAATTTTCTAGAAGTATACTTATCTGATGCTGGTCTATTTCTTTATTGTGAAAACTCACTTTGGACTCTTTATTATTGTTTGTAAACTATGCAGTGTGTGAGTTAGGAAGTGCAAATGACACGGTTTATATTTTGTCATGTGTCAAAATATTTATTATTTTAAAAATAGGTTTTGAGTGACTTTTTTCCCTTCAAAAACATTTGTGACATGTTTGAAAATGTTTAAAAAATTTCTTAATGGTTTTCTTAATTATCAAAGTGATCTCATTGAGTTATGTATCTAGTTTAATTTAATACGCAAGCAGTGTAGTTTAAGTTTTAAAAAGTGTTGGTGTGCATGTGGTTTTCAAAAAAGATATTAGTGTGTGGGTGACATCTTATGTGAAATTTTAATTTAGGTGAGCACAAGAAGGGATGCCGGGGTATTAGGTGGGTGGACTAGGACTAGTGAGCTAGTGTTCCGGAGATGTCTCGGCCCGGTTTCACTGGCAGTATTTACGATTGCAACACTAACTAAACATATGATGAATGAGGGTCGTGGCCTTCTAAGACACGTTTTCTGAGGGTCATGGCCTTCTATGCCACATTATCTTAGGGTTGTGGCATTCTAAGAAATGTTTCACCGAGACACGACATTCTAGGGTCCCACCTATTTCTAGTTCCCATAGGGCCTCTCAATCCTTTGGTGTTTCCAGTTACTTTGTGCACAAAAATGATACATGATATGTCACTTGAGTTACTGCCCAAACATGTATTTTCTTTAAAATTCTTTTCCTTAAGTCGTTCTTATGAAAACCATTTTCACTAACGTGGTTAAGCTTTTTTTTTCTTTTATTTATCATTACAAATGTATTGTCTTTTAATAATTGTGCTTGGAATCTTTTCGTGGTGATATCATGCTGGGCGATTACTCACACCCTACATACACCCTTGAGTGTATGCAGATTTGTTTACGTTTGATACATTTAAGGGTCCAGTATTTGGGAGAAATGGTTCAGGTTGTTAGCAGGCCTCTTTAAATGGTGTTGTGGTAGTGGCTTGAGGGTGGTGTCCTCACGTCGGGCGACAATTCTTAAGTTGGTTTTTGGTCACCTTACTTTTAGTATTTCTTGGGTTTTGGTTTTACATGTTACTCAAAATTATGTTTTTGGTTAAAGACTTGTTTGGATGAAACTTTTACTTTTTCTTGGTTTATTATGTTGTCTACTTTATATTTTTTTACTCGGGTAAATCGTTCCCAATATTTATTTTGATACCCAGGAACTTGTGCCATCCTGTAGGGATAGGGAATTCCCTTCAGGCCTTGCCACAGGCTGGGTCGGGCGTCGGTTTATATGGTGACCCGACATGGTTCTTGACAAAATGTAATCGGAGGGAGGTTTCTTTTGTTATCTGGGTTATTTTATTTGGGATGAGTCTAGTTAGATAAGAGTTCAGATTTTCCGGGCTCAGAATTCTGGTAGCGAGTAGGGTGCCTGGCCAGCACACCTCCTAACAGACCCTGAGTCGCCATGGGATGTCGGGATTCTTGTTTGACTTCTCTTCCAGGTGGGACGTGCAGGCTGGTGACTGTTCGTGGACATCAGTAGGGGAAAAATAGTGTGGTCATGATGTTATTTTTTTGCATATTTGGTTTTTTAAGTATTACTTATTTTGCTAAAAATTTGGCTTTTCTTTGGATATGATGTATTGATGATGTTATTTTATAACTGTTGCTCCTTACAGAAAGATGCCTCCCCGGAGATCTTATACGCACCCACGTGATAAAGCCGGGGAGATTTCTCCCTCACCGCTTGATTAGATATTGGAAGAAGCCGTGGTCCGAGCTGTTCAGACTTTAGGAAAGGGGAGACTCTTTGCCTTTCCCCTATTCCAGCTAAAGGAGATGAGTTTGGCTCTAAGGGGGATAAAGCTCAGGAATTTATGAAGAATAACCTCCTTCATTCTGAGGTAGTTCAGAACCTCAAGAGGAAGGGGAATTTCTTGAAAAGATAGAGCGTATGTTCGAGTTCCTTGACACTCTAGAGTAAGTCAGGGTATAGTGTGCATCTTTCCAGCTAGAGGGCTCCAGTCGTAAGTGGCAGGAATCAGTGATCCAGGCTGGGAAGCATGAGTAGATGAGTTGGAAGGATTTCAAAGCTATCTTCAACGAGTAGTATTTTCCCGAGTTCCTAACCTATGCCAGATCCTGGGAGTTCATGGATCTTTCACAAGGGGATCAGACATTGATGGATTATGCAAACCACTTTTCTTATCTAGTGCGGTAAACACCTTAAATTGTTTCAAGTGAATATTTGAAAGCTCGGAAGTTTGAGAAGGTCCTTCGACCAGCAATCCAATCTTAGGTCTTCTTGTTCAAGTTGAGAAATTATGCTAAGGTGGTCAATCATGCTTGCATGGTCAAGATTGACCAGAGAGGAAAATCCGGGTTTTTGGGGTCAGTATCCAAGCTTAGCAATGGAAGTTCATCCGAGAAGAAGAGTAAGCGTGATGAGAAATGGAAGAAGAGTGGTGGCAGCTTAGGTCATACTCCCAGGAAGACTTCATTTCAGGCTTCTAGCATGGGGTCCATGGTGTTCCATCAGTGCAGAAGGGTAGGCCACATCCGACCTTCTTATCGATACCCTCTCATAGCATGCCATGTGTGTGGAGTTGTGGGACATCTATAAGGATTTTGTAGGACTACACGCCCTTACTAGAGTGGGGATGGATATGTGGCTTCCAGAGTGGTATCAGTTAAGTATGATCCGACCAGGACGACATGATCTCAGTTCGGTGGTCATGGTGGTAGGACCAGATCGTCTTCAGGGCAGAGCCAGATCTGGGTAGAGCCTCAGGCGAGCGGTCGTTCTCAGGCAGGGACCAGACATTTTCATACTGTGGATCAGGCACTGGTGGGATCTGATACAGGACCTTCAATTGTTCAAGGTACCATTCTGATTTCACCTTCTATAGCGACAATTTTTTTTCATACTGGTGCTTCAATTTCTTTTATATCTTCCCATCTTGTGAATTTGTTGAGCCTTCCAACCAAGCTTTTATCTATTACAATGGAGTTAGTAACACCATAGGGTAAGAAAAAGGAGTAGGTTCTTAGGCGTCCATCGTACGCACTCTATATGTTAGGAGTCGAGATGGAGTGGGATTTCTTGGTCCTTGATATGGACCTATTTGATATGATCCTTATCATGGACTGGCTGGTGTGCTTCCAAATGCATATTGACTGATATCAGTGCCGAGTTAGTTTTATGGCACTAGATGGGAGTCCTCAGTTATTTCATGGAGACTGGGATACTAGGTTGTGTTGCACGGGACCACCACTCCTTGAGTTGGGGAATATTTCTTATCAGTTGTCATCGCTTGCACTGGATGATGATGGTGGTGTTTCTCAGGGCAGGTTACCTCATGTAGTGGATGTGTTCTCAGAGGTTTTCCCAAATGATTTTTCATCCTTACCCTTAGAGTGGTACGTGGAGTTCTTGATTGAGTTGGCGATGAGAATAAATCCTATATCTCTTCCCTGATATCGGTTGGCCCCCACCAAATTGAGGGAATTAAAGATACAGATGGATGATTTAGAATCCAATGGATTCATTCTCCCCAGCGTCTCTGCTTGGGCCGCCTCAGTTCTATTCGCGAAGATGGCTGATGGAACCCTTTGGTTATGCATCGATTACCGGAAATTGAATATGGTGACCATTAAGAATAAATACACTTTTCCCCAGATAGATGATTTGTTTGACCAACTGAAGGGGGGAAATTGGTTCTCCAAAATCAACTTGCGTTCCGGATACCACCAGCTCAGGGTGAGAGAAGAAGACATTACGAAGACGGCTTTCTGAAGTAGGTATGGTCACTTCTAGTATCTAGTCATGCCTTTTGGATTGACGAATGCTCAGACAATTTTTATGGAACTCATGAATAGGGTGTACCACCAATATCTCTACTCCTTTTTTGTGTTATTTGTGGATGACATACTGGTTTATTGTAGATCTGAGGAGGAACATGAGCATCACCTACACATTTTTTTGGGCACTTTGAGGGATCACCAACAGTATGCCAAACTCTAAAAGTGCACTTTGATGATTAGGGAAGTGATGTTTCTGGGGTATGTCATTTCAGAACAAGGGGTTTCAGTGGATCTTGGGAAGATCAGTGCAATGATGTTGTGGGAACAGCCGATGAATGTGTTTGAGATCAGGACTTTTCTTGGCCTGGTAGGTTATTACAGGAATTTTTTAATATTTCTCACGTTTTGACTCCTCCATGACCTCACTCACCCCGAAAAGGGTGAAGTTTTAATAGAGCCCACAGTGCCAGGTATTTTATGAGGATTTTAGGTGACGACAGACCACCGCACCTGTATTGATCTTACCAGAGTCTGGGAAGGGTTGTGTAGTTTATTGTGATGCATCAGGTACGGGCCTTGGGTGTTTACTCATTTAGGATAATCATTTGGTGGATTATGGTTCTCGCCACCTCCGACTGCACGAGAATAATTATCTGACTCGTGACTTAGAGTTAGCAGCAGTGATTCATGCTCTGAAGACTTGGCATTACTACCTCTTTGGGGAGAAATTTTTGGTCTATTCTGACCATAAGATCCTAGACTACATCTTCTCTCAGAAGGATCTCAATCTGAGGTAGCGCCGCTGGATCGAGTACCTATAGGGATTCAACTTTGACATTGTATATACCACATACAAGGGTAATTTGGTGGTGGACTATTTAAGAAGGAAGGTACCAGTGTAGGCGTTGAGGAATTCCAGCGATGATTGGACTTTGATGGGGCTCTTCACCTAGATGCACATGGAGAGTAGGGAGCATAGCGAAGGTACTTTCTTGGATAGCATTCAGTTGACTCCTGGTCTTCTGGATTTGATTCTATGGGAGCAGCTTGGTGATGAGTTGTGTCAACAATCCATGCAGTTTATTAATGGTTGAGAGAACCCTTCCGATTGGTCTTTGCTTCCCAAGAGGATCTTTGGTTTCAAGGGACATGCAGTGGTGTCGTTGTCTCTGTGAAAAGTGGTGATGCAGGATAGCCACAAATCTCAATGGGCCATCCATCCTGGTGCTACCAAGACGTATTACGATGTTTTTCGCTTGTTCTGTTGGCCAGGTATGAGGTGGGAAATAGCCAACTTTGTATCGATATGCTACACTTGTCAGAAGGTGAAAGCAGAGTATCAGAGACCATCGGACCTACTTCATCCATTACCCATTCCTACCTTGAAGTGGGATGAGGTTTCCATGGACTTCATCATTGTATTTCCTCGTACACCTCGGGAGAGGAATGCTATTTGGGTGGTGATTGATCATTTGACCAAGTTATCTCACTTTATCCGGATCAAAGATACAATGAAGGTGGAGGAGCTAGGCCATTTTTATGTTCAAAAAGTGGCCAGACTTCATGGTGTGCTGTTAACAGCTGTTTCTGACAGGGACCTCCTCTTTACATCTCGGTTTTGGGGAGGCCTTTATAAGGATTTGGGGTCACAGATTAAGAATATCACGACATACAATCCTCTGACGGATGGCCAAACGGTGTGGGAAAACCAGATTCTGGTGGATATGATCCACACATGTGTGTTGGATTTCAGAGGATCATTGGATATCCATTTGGGATTGGTCAAGTTTGCTTATAATAATAGTTACCAATCCTCTATTAGAGTGGCACCCTTTAAGGCACTATACGGTCGGCCTTGTCGGTCTCCTTTGTGTTGGGCTCAGGTATGCGAGACCTCACTCTTGGGACCGAGCCTTGTTCAGGAGACATCTGAGAAGGTCAAGTTGATTAGACAACAGTTTCTAATAGCTCAATGTTTCTACAAATATTATGTAGATCAGAGGTGCCGGGATCTTGAGTTTTCAGTTGGGGACAGAGTGTTCTTGAGGGTGGCCCCTCACTTGGGTCACCACCGCTTGGGAAAGCAGGGAAAGGTGACACTGAGGTATGTTGGGCCTTCCGAGATTACTGAGCGGATTGGACAAGTGGCATACATGTTAGCTTTTCCTTCACAACTAACGTCAATTCATGACATATTTCATGCCTCCTAACTGAAAAATTATAATCCCAACCCATCACATGTGTTGAATTGAGAAGAGTTGGATATTGTGCTAGACTTATCTGTGTTTGAGTGGCCAGTGCGGATAGTGGATTCTCAGGAGAAGGTGATTCATGGAAAGTAAATTCCCTTGGTTTGTATTATCTAGGAACATAGGAATGAAGAGCATGAGACTTGGGAACGAAAGTCTTTGGTTGATAAAGAGAACCCATTTCTATTATTTTATCAAGCTTCGAGTTGACTTTCCAAGGGAGGAATGTATTCATTGTGGGGATAATTGTCCCACCTGAACTTCTTTTGAAGTATGTTTTTAATTTTTAATTTTTATCCCGTAATTTTATTTGCCATTATTTAAATTTTTTGGTTAAAGGGCGGGCTGAAATAGATGTTAGTTTTTCACTTTGGGCGTGATAAGTTAGTGTGGTCTTATCATAGCTCGAAGCGCGGGCAGGGCACAGGCAAAGCCGTGTGGCTTCGCTAGTTTAATGCGCGACCTGCCTGGTGCGTGAATGACTAAATAACTGAATACAAATAAAATTTATTATAATTATAGTTATTTTTTTCATTAGTATTAGTATTATTGTTGTGATTACTTTAGGTTAGATTTTCTTTCTTAGGTCTGAATTTATTTTTATTTTTCCCCATCTCCTTATTCTTATTTTATTCTATCCCTTCTTTAGTTTTCTTTTTATTCCCTTATTTTCTTTTTTTATTTATTTCCTTCTATTTTTTATCATTTCTTTTCTATATTCTTTTATTCTTTTTTCCTCTGTCTTTTTCTCTCTCTCTCTCTCTCTCGAGATACTGTTCATCTGCCCCCCCTTTGTCTTGTACGAACCCTTCCCTGAACCCTACACCCCTGTCGCGCCTTATCTCCTCCTGCCGGACCATCTCGGTTCCGCCTCGGCTAGCCTTGCGCCGGCCTGACTCACACCGGCCCTCCTCACACCTGCTCTGACCAAGCCGTCGACCGACCTACCACCCTCTCGTTTGCCCAGCCAAACCTATTTCCCCTACTACCTCTCCTCTCAAACAATCGTGCCACCCTTCTTCCTCTCATTTCAAAGTCTGTGCACACCCCTCCCCATCGAGTTGATGTCCGCATTCACCACTATTCTATCCAAAACACCTGTAAAAAACCCCTTATAGGTTTGGACAAGACCCCCGCACCCTCCCTTGCTCGATAGAGTTTCCAGGGGCTTCTGTTCTCAATTTCCCAGTATTACGCAACCCTAAATACCCTCTGGAGACCCCCGACTGGCCTTTCTCACCCACACCGCATGTGTGTTTCACCTCGTTTTGATGTTTCTCCTATTTGAAAAATTTTTGGGTTAGGGTTTCACATTGGTTGGGGTCCAATTTTGATGTTTTGGGGTCAGTCTACTATTTTAGGGTCTAATTTTTTCTCCTCATTTTGAGTGTGTGGTGAAATTGGGGTTGCACAAGATTTTTTTTTGCAAAGATGGTGACACACCAGTAGGTGATTCCATACTCAATTATTATCTAGAGATTATTTACGTGTTGGTTTAATTTTTCAGCACCTTTCTAATTAGTTTTCATGATGATTTTTTTGATTAAATTTTTAATGTGCATCTAATTTTATAGAAGGATACTTATGTGATGCTGATCCATTTTTTTATTATGAAAACTCACTTTGGACTATTTATTATTTTTTGTAAACTGTGTAGTGTGTGAGTTAGGAAGTGCAGATGATGCAGTTTATATTTTGGCGTGGGTCAGAATATGTATTTTTTTAAAAATGGGTTTTCAGTGACTTTGTTCCCTTCACAGACTATTGCGACATGGTTGGAACTATTTAATAAATTTTCTTAATGTTTTGATTTATTATCAAAGTGATTTCATTGAGTTATGTATCTAGTTTAATTTAATACGTAAGCAGGGTAGTTTATGTTTTAAAATGTTTTGGTGTGCGTGTAGTTTTCAAAAAGTATATTATTGTGAAAGTGACATGTTATCTGAACTTTGAATTTAGTTGAGCACAAGAAGGGAAGCCGAGGTATTAGGTGGGGTGAATAATACTAGTGATCTAGTGTTCTGGAGATGACTCGGCCCAGTTTCACTGGAAGGATTGACGATTGCAACACTAACTAAACATATGATGACCGAGGGTCGTGGCCATCTAAGCCACATTTTCTGAGTGTCATGGCCTTCTAAGCCATATTATCTAAGGGTCTTGGCCTTCTAAGCCACGTTTCACCGAGACACGACGTTCTAGGGTCCCACCTATTTCTAGTTACCAGAGGGCCTCTCCCATACTTTAGTGATACCTGTTACTTTGAACACATAAATGATACATGATATGTCACTTGAGTTACTACCCAAACATGTGTTTGGTTTAAAACTCTTTTATTTAAGTCGTTCTTATGAAAACTATTTCACTAACATGTTTGAACTTTTCTTGTTTTCTTTTCTTTATCATTAAAAATGTATTGTCTTTTAATAATTGTGCATGGAATATTTTCTTGGTGATATCCTGCCGGGCGATTGCTCACACCCTACTTACACCCTTGGGTGTAAGTAGATTTGTTTACGTCTGATACAGGTAAGGGTCCATCATTTGGGAGCAGTGGTTCAGGTTGTTAGGAGGCCTCTTTACATGGTGTTGTGGTGGTGGCTTGAGGGTGGTTTCCTCACATTGGGAAAAAGTTCTTAGGTTTGTTTCTGGTCACCTTAATTTTAGTATTGTTTGGGTTTTGGTTTTACATGTGACTCAAAAATCTGTTTTTGGTTAATGACTTGTTTGGATGCAACTTTTACTTTTTTTTGGTTTATTTTGTTGGCTTATTTATATTTGTTTACTCGAGAAATCATTCCCAATGTTTATTTTGATACCCGGGCACTTGTGCCAGCCCGTGGGGATCAGGAACGCCCTTCGGGCCTTGCTGTGGGCTGGGTCGCGCGTCGATTCGGATGGCAACCCAACTTAGTTCGTTACACACCTCCACTTTCTACCACATGCCATTGCTTTGGGATGATACCATCCATCAACTATTCTTACCACCTATTTCATTCAAGTTATTCATCACAGTATGAATCCCTTCACTGAGGACCCTCCATCGATTTCTCCCTTTTTACTATGGAGCCATCAACCATCTTCGCAGACTAGCCTCCCTCAATTACAGCCACCCATTATCGGACTATAGTGCACCGATATGCTTACCTCCAGCATAACCAAATTCCAACTTCATAAAATATTGGGGATCCACCAATATTTTCTCTTAGGGTTTTATGCATAATTATAAGGTGCCTTAACACCAGGCTGGACCCCAACTACATATATAAATATTAATATGTGTTGGTTTAAAATATATTAACTAAATATATATATATATATACATATATACATAAATATAGACATGCTTATAATATATTAGTAAAATTTATTTATTTATTATCACTAACAACATATATATTTATGTACTTTTTGTTTTATGAGACATAAAAAATTCACATATTTTGTTATAAAATATATTAATATTAATTGATTTTTATTAAAAATATATATACATAAATACATGTATGTTTATAATATATTAGTAATATTTTTTTATTTTTATTAAATATATATATATATACTAATGTTTTATATAATATATAACATAAATTTATGTTATTTTCATTACAAAATACCAACAATAATATATTTTTATTAACATTATATATAGATATATATGCATGTGTGATTATAATAGAATAAATATATATATATATATATTCAATATATTAGTAATATATTTTTATTTATTATTAATAATAATATATATGTATTTTTTATTATATAAAACATAACAAAAGTACTCATATTCTTTTACAACATATCTTTATTAACAACTAGTACATCGCCCGTGCATACGCACGACATCATAAATGAAATCTGAACTACAAAATGCATTAGAAATATGAGAAGTGATCAATGAAAATTAATAAATAAAATATTTAAATTATAAATCAATTCATAGAAACAAAGTATGAAAAACTAATTTCTAGATACTTGAAATAGGAAAACACTGAAACAGAATCATGGTACGATAACTTCACCATGGGTGTTTTGAAGCCTAGAGATCAATAGAATGATGGTTAGAAATATTTCAATACATTTTTAACAATAAAATAGATTTGAATTTAAATATAAAAAAATCTATAGACACAAAATTTAAATCTATAAAAAAACCAAACTCACCATTCCAACAGTACTTACATACCTCCACCATGGGATACGCCACGAGTGTTTTGAAGCCCAAAGAGGCAATGAAAGCACGGTTAGAAATAATTTTATAATTTTGTAACAATAAAATATATGAGAATATAAATATAAAAAATTCTATAAATTAAATCAATGTTTCCATGTAATTATAAATCGGATATTACAAATTGAAATGAAAATTTTAAGCTCATGCCATTATATAGAATTCTCTAGGTGTGTAATTATGTTCAAGGGGTGATATGGTTACAAATGAAAATATACTTAAGGGTAAAATGACTTACTTTTTTCCCAAAATCCTTCATTTTTTCCCTCAATTGAATATATCTATCCAAAAAACATCACAAATTCCATCATTTAAAAAATAATAACACAATTTTAGAACTCAAAATCATAGAATAAATAGTAAAAATATGAATTTATAAGTATTTATAGAACATTAAGATCCAATGAAAATACATGCATTTATAATATAATTTAATATGTTTTATATTTGTCACTAAGAGAAGTAAAGGAAAATTTTAATAGTTATCCAATGTATTAAAATTGAAAAGATCCAGATATAGTGTTCATGTAGATATTGTGCATTTTTAATGCATCAAAACTGAACACTTGCACATGTTTTCAGCATGATAATATATCTAGAGAAACCACCAGGCTCAAATAGTCTACAATAATTCACCTATCTATCTCTTTCTAGAGAAAACTTTTTAAAATTCATTCCCCACTACATCTAGGAATAATCATTTCAAGTGGTGTAGGTCAATAAAATTTAACCATCACATGTTTCAATAATGAATAATAAGGAGAAAATGATGTTTAAAAACTATATATGCATGCCCCACTATATTTGGGAATAATCATTTCAAGTGATGTAGGTAAATAAAATTGAACCATCACATGTTTCAATAATGAATAATAAGGGGAAAATGATTTAAAAACTATATATGAAGGTTACGACATTATAAAATCACGGTTACCTTAGATACATGCGACAAAAATCATGAGCTGATTCTATGTCCAAGGAATGAAATGGAATTAAGTTGATTGAAATGTATGTATACATACACACCCAAGACCTTACTCATAACTGGAGTTGTTGGAATCATTTATTATCATGTCGTAAACAGGTTGGTCCAGAACTACCTTAACTAAATGATTGTTATGCTAGATAAGATCTATTACTTTTCCATGTTTAAGGGGGGCATTATCAAGTTATTTTTCTTCTCATTAGTTCTATAAGAGATAAAATATTCTTTGTATGGCTTATGGAAGGTCATAAGGGATATCCATTATAACAACTTAGGGAAATATTATTTATTGAGCCGTGTGTGAATAGATCATATGAAAAAATTAGAGATATATTCCTAAAATCTAAATACGAAATGCATATTTTATAGATGAAGATTATTTTGATAATTTATAAACTGCATACTATAGAAATCAATAGTGTTAGAAAAATACAATAATAAAAGTAGGGGTTATCATTTTTAGACAAGCATAATGAATAAACATCTGTATCTATTTCCATTCATTCAAATACAATGCAGATGGGTTGAGTCAAAAATGAACATGAATTGTCCTCATAATTAAAATTAAAGAGAGAATATTATTAAACATCAATATATATTCTAACATATACATTGTTCATCAACAAGAAAAGATTTATTATTTTGTTTCAAAAACTCAAAAGAATGTTTTGTTAATTACAGAATCATATATCCATTCCAAAATAAAAACATACATAACACAAATATTGTTGAGAAAAATTTCATTAAAACCATAAAAAACACAACATTATAGATATTTAAAAAAAATCCATCTTTATTTAGAAATTACATTCCAAATATTCATTATTTAAAAACCTGAAACAGAAAACATATTCTCACATATATAAGTATATAAATCTATTATAGAAAATAAAAAATTAAAGTACCACAAAGGTAAACATAGTTATAAAAAAACCCATAACAATATGAATATTAATCAAAAATTTAAATGGAATCTTCATTTGCAATTCAAGAAACACAGATGTAAACAACATCATTAACAAATAAAATTAACTACTGATCAAAATTTACAACGCATTTAAAGTTGGAAAAAAAATCAAAATAAAATATATGTTATGTATATCAACTAAATAAACATCAATATACACGTGTTCTCTTATCTATAAAAAATAACTTCATTAATATAAAAAATTATATAGTGGAACTATATATAAAAAATAAAACGATATTTTCAATTGAAAAAACAAACTAAAAACAAAAAGTTTGTTCTGTTATAATTAATTCAACATCAACAATCAAAAATCACACCTAATCCAACGAAAAATAACAATGTGTTGATAAACAGAGAAAATAAACCCCTGTGGTAGAATAAAAATTATTAGCATCATCCAATGAACAGAACTCGGGTGTGTGCGATCAATCAAAGAACAACTCATCTACAAAAACTAATTATCAGCATCATCCAGTGAACAATTGTAATAGGAATTCATTTACAAAAAAACTGTAATAGTAATGGTCTGAATTATTTTCATAAAATAATTCTCATCGACATTATAATCAATCATCTTCATCGTCAACAAAATGAATATTCTGTAGGAAAACAATAAGAAACCAAATCAATGGTTTTTCCCAATACCAATTCTGGGATAAATCTTGGTTGGTATTAATTGAGAACTTGACTTTAATCATCGTCTACACTATGCTCTTCATTCTCATCCTAGATATCATCATCTCCATCTTCATTTGAACCTTCCTTATTTTCCTATAGTCCTTCATCGTAGTTCCCCTCCCCAATTTGAATTAGTAACATGAACCAAGAAAAATAAGATAATAGTTAAAAAAATTCAATAAACTTATGGTATTTATATGAGCAAGCATATTTCTATGGCATAGTTTTTCATTATAAAAAAACAATTACATCACCACTTCCTAGATAATTTATGGTACCATAATGATCCAGGGTGACTAAATACATAGTTTGTTAACTTAATTTTCCAGATGTTTCTGTTCCAGCTTCTCAAACATATCAAAAAAATCGAATTTATGAAAAAAATAACTCCAGACGTTATATTTAAATACAGTCTACAGATTTAATCCCAAAATATATTTTCAATATATCCAAAAAACAAAAATCTACAGCCACATGTTAGAATTTTAAATTTGGAGTTAAACCTGAATCGGGATTCCACTAAAATTGTTTTTGCTTTTGTGTTCGGATTCTGCCTTTAATTTCAAAACCACATCCAGATAGAGAATTATAAAATTAGAGAAAAAAAAAGTTGTAAACTATAAAAAATCATGTAAAACATCTAAATAAGTGAGTCAACTCCCAATATCCATATAACATTCAAATCAAATACCAATTAGTTCATGAAGAAATTTTTCCTTAATAAGGTCCTAATAATCCGAAAAGGCAATGTTGGAAGCTTTTTTTCTTCAACTCGTTCATATACGACAACCTCTATATGTCAGCGTCTTGGTCATCAGAAGTGTCAAGTAAAATTACATATTTTCATAAAATTTTGGATAAAAATACATGAAATAAAATACACAAACATATATTGAAATGTCATGAAACAACTGAGATATATATATATATATAAAGTATCCACCATAAACAGAACATGTTATCAATATTAAAGTATTTTTCGTGTTTGATGATTAAAAAATCAACAAAATTCATCATGACCATGAAAATTAAATTGGAAATAATATTTTTTTGGGTTATTAAAATATTATAATTATTATTTATTTAGGATCTTAAAATAATAATCATAACCTAATTTTTATATCATTTTTATTAATAATAATATATTTTTTATTACCATATAAATTTTATAATAGATTGGTGATTCTCATTGTAAATTAATCAAGTTATCAGTAAAAAATATTTGAAATTAGTTTCCATTTAAAAAAAACATTTATTTACCTTCTTTCCTATCAATTCATGCACTCAACTTCCACCCAAAAAAATAGGACCTTGGCCCAATGACATTTAAAAAATGTGGGAAAACATACAACTATATTGAATGGCCACCATTACAATATAAAATTTTTTAAAGAAAATATCCATGATGGTTAGAAATTTACAATGATTTTTAATTTCATTAAATTAATTAGAATATGAAAAAATTGGGTTTACCAAATATTTTCAGCAAGTTCAATTTAAGAAATCGTAATCTAAAAAAATCTAAAGAAATACGAGCATTAAAATTTTGAAATGAAAAATGGAAACCATGAACACTAAAAAAATACATTAGAAATTGAACATTTATGTACAGATAGATACAACAAAAACAACTCGTACCTTCCCTTTTGTAAATAGTGTAAAATTGATGAGTCGTTAACTGTAAATCAAATCTAGATGATGAATTAGTTGGTAAAATAATAACAGGATCAACAAAAAACAATGATGATCTAACAATTTAAAAACAAGGGAAAACAAACAACAACATTGAATGATCTCCTTACAGATCTCAAATATGACTAAAGAAAATAACCTTAATAGTTCAAAATTTAAAATGATATGCAATTTCATTAATATGGTTCAAAACTGTAAAATCTAGGTATACCAAACATGTTTAGCTAGATTAATTTTGGCTAGTATAAAATAAAAAAGGACAAATGGAAATTTGGGAAATTTGGCTCTATACTCCATTTGAAAACACATTGAAAAAATCATACAATAGGAGCATGAATAGATAGAACACATATAAAGCTGGAAACACATTTGTAGTAGAAACATACTATATTATCAATGAACAAACTTACAATGACTACAATATTCAGATAGTGAATAGAAACACATACCTATTGTGGGGTGAGCAACACGTCATTTGAAACTCGATTGAGTAGAAATTGTTGATAGTTGTAGATGTGGATGGATATAACGAGCTGGAGGAAATCATGGAACGAGATGCAGTGAATGTAGAGGGTACCTGACGGAAATAATTTTAGGTAGTAGGATAAATGGAAAAAATATGATTAGTTGAGGGTATTCTGGAAGGTGAACCATAGTAGAATACAGACATATTAGCGTAGAAGACACCTGCTGTGTATTGCGGGTACTGCATGATGATGGGAGGAGAAACACGAGCAGGATCCCTAGGAGTAGCATAAGGGGAATATGATGTTTAAAAACTATATATACAGGTTACAACAGTGTAAAAGAAAAGTTACCTTAGATACAGGTGACAGAAATCATGATCAGAAGTTATGTCGATGGAATGGCTTGAAATCGTTTGAAATGGATGAATGTTGAAGGTAATGGTTCCGAGTAGATAGCCGGAGATCGACCACCACTGTCATATACAAATCGTACATTCCATTTTGTAAAAAGTGTAAAATTGATGAGTCGTTAATTGTAAATCAAATCCAGATGATGAATTAGTTGGTAAAATAATAGCAGATCAACGAAAAACAATGATGGTCTAACATTTCAAAAATAAGGGAAAACACACAACGATAATGAATGATCTCCTTATATATCACATATATTACTAAAGAAAATAACCTCAATAGTTTGAAATTTACAATGATATGCAATTTCATTAAAATGTATAAAAATGGAAAATCTAGGTATGCCAAATACATTCACCTAGATTAATTTTGGCTAGTATAAAATAACAAAATACCAATAGAAATTCGTAAAATTTGGCTCTCTAGTCCATTTGAAAACACATTGAAAACATCATTCAATATGAGCATGAACTGTTAGAACAAATATAAAGCTGGAAACACATTTGTAGTAGAAACACACTATATTATCAATGAACAAACTAACAATGAATACAATATTCAGATAGTGAATAGAAAAACATACCGGTTGTGGGGTGAGCAACATGTCGTTTGAAACTCGATTGAGTAGAAATAGTCGATAGTTGTAGATGTGGGTGGATATCACGAGCTGGAGGAAAACATGGAACGAGATGCAGTGAATGTGGAGGGTACCTGATTGAAATAATTCAATGTAGTAGAATAAACAGGAAATATACAATAATATGAGGGTATTTCTGGAAGCTGAACCATAGTAGAATACTGAAATATTAGCATAGAAGACACTGGGTGTGTATTGCGGGTACTTCATGACGATGGGAGGGGAGATGCAAGCAGGATCCCTAGGAGTAGCATAAGGGGAAAATGATGTATAAAAACTATATATACAAGTTACGACTGTGTAAAAGAATAGTTACCTTAGATACGGGTGACAAAAATCATGATATGAAGTTGTGTCGAAGGAATGGCTTGAAATAGTTTGAAATGGATGGATGCTGAATCTAATTCCCCAACCATCCATGGCACACTTCTCTTTGAATAATATAGTAGCATGTGTTGTACGCAACTTCGAGTTCTAACACACACCACAACCCATCAAACTAGCCATTAGGAATAGTAACACCCACCTTTTGAAATTTTATAAAGTTTATCTTTTAAAATAGAATTCATTTTTAGAATCGGAATATCAGAATTAGCTTAGGGTGAATTTTTGGTATTTTTCCGAAAACATTAAATTTTTGATGAATAGTGAAAAAACACTGAGTTGTAGTTTAAAACCGAATTTTTATTTAAATAATTATTTATTTTATTTAAATTTAATTAATGTAAAAATATATACATAATACCTATATAATTTAAATGTAATTCATTGGAATTAGTTTATAATAATTTTAGATATATAAAAATTTTATGGAACTTTTTACCATCTTTTACCTACCTCCTAGGAGTATTTAGTAGTTCACATAAAACTTAATTCTACCACTTCTTTGAGTGGAATTTCGAAAATCCAAGAGACACGGTTAATATGAAGTAGTAAAATGTGGTTCAATAAGATAAAAATAATTTTTGGTGAATAGTAACTTTTTACTTTTACTTACCACGGTTAAAAGTAAATATTGTAATAAATGGTAAAAATGATATTAATATTACCCTAACACATGTACTAATTCTATTGGACAAGTTTATCTCGACCAAAAAAAGCCTTAGAAATAAAATATTATCATTTATGTCCACTTGGATTAGATTAGGACATTTATTATTATTTAATTTAAAGAAGAGTTAAAAGAGTTAAAATCAATGTTTTATTACTAAAATTTTTTTAATATAAGGTTATACATAAGATAAATATGATTGTAAATATTAATTATAAAGATAAATTTATTTCCTACATAATGGTATTTTATTTATAATTTTTATACATTAACTAATTTAATTTATTTGTGACACAATGGTGATGCAGTAAATACCTAATTAATGAAATATTAAAATAATTGATATTATAAATATACACATAAATGTAATTTGAGACTTTTAATGATTTAGATTAATTTTATAGGTTAATATGACATGTTAGTATTCATTTAATTATGTTTTTTCAAAGTAATAATGTTGTTATGATTTTCACAAAAATCAAATACCAAATAGTGTCAAAATTGACATAAAAGAGTTTTTAAAACAAATATTATATTATTAATTGATATTCAGTTCCTAAAAATCTAAGGTTCATCAAAGAGACTTATATAAATATAGTTGTATCATTAATGGACCACTTGGGGGTCTCTTGGATGTATATGGTAAGTTTATTAACTATATAATCTAAAAATACAAAGTGACATGTTAAATGTCAATCTAATTAACTAAGAGTTAAAAATAAAAGATAAGGTTAATATAATGATCAAAAACTTCTTAAAATCTATTGGTTGAAATTATTTCGACCCATCCCCACCTTATACTTTGAATAATACACTTTTGATCCATTATAAACCGAATATGAATTTATTATAAAATAATACTTTAAGTTTTCCTAAAGAGCCCCTCCTCCCCCTTATAAAAGGACACCACTTCTAACCAATTATTAACACCTTCAAAGCCTTTTGGATTGGTCCAAACCAGCCCAAATATTCTATCAACTTCCCTAACTTCAACCTAGAAGCCTTATTTGGATCCGAAATCCAACTTAAGGAGCCCTTTTGATCAAATCAAAAGGAAGATCCCGAAAAAAGAGTTAATGTGTTCACCACCCTCTTTCAAGTTATTTTCTTATTCAACTTCTTCTTTCATTGTTATTACCATTGTAAAATAATAAATCAAGTATCATCTATATAATATTATTTTATTATAAATATGGTACAACCATATTTAGTATTCTATCCATCCTTTGAATGACATGTCACCATACGTGCGTACGTACAACTTACCGTCTCCACGTCGTGGTGCAATTATTATTAAATATATTATTATTTGAATGGGTATAATAATGATGTGTAATTCATGTAAATAATAAATATAACATGATAATGATTCTGTATATATGATATTCCATTAAATTATATATTATTTTAATATCAAAAGAATGATATTATCGCTTGTGCGTACGTACGGACTACCATCTCCACGAACACGATGAGATTCATTACCCATCATATCCATGCAAGTCTAATTCTCATTAGATGATTAAAAATAATGTTTAAGGACTTGATATCATTATGGATACGTATAATATAAAACCTATCCATAAACAAACATGGCTTATGTAACAAAACATATAAAAGAAAACGAGTAAGCTAACACCCGAAACGACGATGATACTAAAATATTATTAACAAAGCATTATTAGAAGATCATATAAGATATAATAATTATGTATATGGTTCCTGTATAATTTAATAACAATTTTTTAACTTTTATACAGGAGGTTAACATACCATCGACTAAGGAAAATTACAAGGTAAGGATTTATTTCACAATCTCTTCATTATACGAGGTTGTTTACACATAATTATCTACTGTGATCTCTTTATCATCCACATACATGTTTCTTAAAAATTCCTTTCAAAACATTATTATTATTTTACAGAATATGGGTTAAATTCATTTATACCCTTGTTTCAATTTTTATAAGAAGGTTATAAAGGATTCCTTCTGTAGTTTTCCAAACAAGGTCCTTTTTAACCTTTTTGACAAAATTTAGGTAAGAATGTTTTTTAACATATACGGCTGGTGCGGCTATTTTCCACCGTTATAAAATCTTGAAGATTACCTTAAAATATTATAAGTATATTTTCAAAGTGAATGTTTTATTTTATAATTATGTGACTTTTAAATGATTTTAAAAAAAGAGATATTTCTCTCAAATAGTTTTGATTTCATCTATGTCAACATACTTTGATGGATTTTAAGCTTATTTGAAGTTTGTTTATTTGATACAAAACTTCCATATTTTATTGAAGTTTTTGTGATATGTTTGACTATGGATGAGTTATTTTTTAGACCATTCATGGTTTATGGAGAAGGTATTTACATTTCGTATGCTAGTTTTAGTACGAATGTTTATGTTATGTTTAAACCTATTCATATGAGGAATGCATTGGAATTAATATGTAGAGACCCGTATCTTATCGTACATGGACATTACATTACTTTTGCGGAATACTTAGTACATAACAAAAACACACACACAAGGATCGTAATAGTTTAGTGTCTTTGGAAACTCGGAATATAATCTTCTAATCCTGGTGAAAGATCTTCAACATCTCCCATAAAGATCTTCTTTTTTTTTACCTAAAACCTTTCTTTATATCCTGGGGAAAAGAAAACATAAAAGGGTGAGCTCAAATGCTCAATAAGGGTAAACAAAAGAAATATCAATCATATCATATTTTTCATAAGAACATAACATTTTTGGAAATCTTAACCTGCAAAAGAGAGCATAATTTCATAACATGGGATAAATCATAGTAGTGAAATGAAATCATAACTTAAAACATTACTCATTGTGGCATACACACATAATCATAGAGAATCATTTCTTGTTAGTCAAGACTCATTGCCAAGACTATCTTAGTGGACAAAGTCCCTTTCTGAATCGAGTAATCCTTGTTTCAGTCCTGTTTCACTGAACCGGTATAACCTACCATTCCAGCCATGTCTATCTCATGAGATATAAAATCTTTACCCAATGCATTGGAGGGAGATATAGGTCCCACCCATCTCTTAATGAATCCTTTCTTATGTGTGCCACAAAATCATAAATCATACATAATTGCATAACCCATGTAATAAAAATGGGATTCTTAAACAACATGACATCATAAAACCATTCATATAAGATAAAGGAATTCATAAACATAATTCCACCACAACATAGTCAAATCAATGTAAAAATATGGATAGAAACAGAACCCTTTATTGTCTTATATGGAAAATAATTTTGATAAAACACTTGAATTGAATTCTTGAGGAAAATATCCTTTCTTCTTCGAAATCAATTTCTTTTCACAAAACATCATGCAATTTTAAAAGAAAGAGATTTTATTGAAAATAGTCATGAAATCTTTTAGAGGAAGCTTCATGAAAATAAGGCTTTATAAAACAGTAGAAATCCGTTCGTGCCGTATAAGTTAAAAAAAACATTCTTCGTACTTTTGTCGGAAAAGTCAAAAAGTACCTCGTACGGAAAAACGACAAAAGATTCCTTTCATATCTTTTACTAAAAACTCACCGAAGGGTAAAATTGGATTTAAAAAATTGTAGGTTGATGTAAATAACATTACATATTGAGGAAACATGGATGTGGATGATAAAATACACCCCAGTAAATACTTACGAATAAACAATCTCGGATAAAAATGAGATTGTGATATTTCCCTTACCTTAGGTCCGATTTGCTTCGTAAGTGTCCGAACCTCCTGTATAATGATTTAAATAATGTCATTTACTTATTAAAGAATCATATTCATTGTTATGATATCATATATGGTTCACTTATGAATTTATATTACCCGTTCTTTTGTAAATTCCATGATAAAGAGCGTTTTGGGTAAAATCGTTTCATTTATCGTAGGTGTTTTGATTTGTTGTTCTTGACATTATTATTACTTATATCATGATTTACTTACTTCCAGAATATAAAATATGATTTATATATCATATATATTCAGTATATATATATATATAATAGATAGATAAATGAAATGAAAAACACCGTTCATGGAGACGGTAGTCCGTACGTACGCATGAACGCTATTTTCCTTTCCTTATTGTCTTGAATGGAAGTAAGTAAGTGACATACATATATATATATACATACATAAATCCAGTAGCTTTATAATGTCATATATTTCATTATTATTTCTTATATATACTTTATAATCATTCTTAAATGGTTAACATGGAGAATGAATCTCATCGCGTCGTGGAGACGGTAGTCTGTACGTACGCACGAGCGATGATATCATTTCTATAAATATTGAATTGAATTGGAGTGGATTATACAATATATCAGAATCAATATGATGTTGTAATAACTATGTATAGTTATTCTTTACACCATTATAACCATCCATGTAAGGTTGTGGTGGAAAATAGATTACACCACGGCGTGGAGACGGTATTCCGTACGTACGCACGCGCGGTGATTTCTTTTTCCGTAGGATGGATAGATGGTGAAATAAGGATGTTTCATACTTATAATAACATATCAGTATATGAGTGATACTGATGTTATTACTTCATAATTAAACAACCTAATAAGAATAAGTGGAAGAAGAAATAAAGATGAAAGAATTGGTAACGGTAATTACCTCTTCTTTGAAGCGCCTCTTTGAGACCTCCTCTTAGGGTACTAAAATTGGTCTTTGAGGAAGACCAGAACCTCTAGGATGTTGCTAGGGAAGTGGAGAAGAGATTTTGGCAGGGGTTGGCCGAGCTTGAGAGCTCAAATTGGTGTGAGGAGGAGGGGGAGGAGGTGTCCTTTTATAGGGGAGGAGAGGGGCACCTTAGGAATTCTTAAAAATATTAATTTATAATAAATCTAACCCCACTTAAAAACCTCCAAAAATGACTCATATTCGAAGCTTAGATGAGATAGGGTTGTAATCTCATAAACCAATCAAATTTAGACATGTTTGGATCTTATTTTAAACCTTATCAATTAAATTTAACTCTAAGTTAAATAATTTAACTTTTACCGTGTCTTTTTGTTTTCTTTCACTATATGGTTAATACACTTACTATAACATGCCAAACGAACCCCAAATTGTTTATTATTAATATATATATTCTTATATAAGTCATCTGGCCGAACCTTAGATTTTTAGGAATAAAATAACAATTAATAATATAATATTTGATTTAAAAACTATTTTGTGTCAATTTTGACACTATTTGATATATGATTTTTGTGAAAGTCATAACAGAATTAAATGTTCGAACCAAGTTGATTAAATAAACATTAATATATCATAGTAACCTATAAAATTAGTGGAATTCATAAAAAGTCTCAAATTACATTTATTTTGGTGTTTATAACATCAATTATGTCAATATTTCATAAATAAGATAATTACTACATCACCTTTGTGTCATAAATTAATTAAATTATTTGATGTCTACAAATTACAAATAAAATACCATTATGTAGGAAATCTCTTTAGATTTCTAATGAATATTTATAGTCGAATTTATCTTATGTATAAACCCATATTAAAAATGATTTACTTATTAAACTTTGATTTTAACTATTTTAACCCTTCTTTAAATAAATTAATAATAAATGTCCTAATCTAATCCAAGTGGGCCTAAATGGTCATATTTTATTCCTAAGTTTGTTTTTGGTCGAATTACACTTGTCCAATAGAATTGGGACATGTGTTAGGGTAATATTGATATCATATTTACCCTTAGTTACCCTATTTACTATTAACCGCGGTAAAAATAGTAAAAAGTTACTATTTACCAAAAAATTATTTTTATCTCATTGAACCACATTTTACTTACTGATATCAACCGTATCTGTCGGATTTTTGAAATTCCATTCACAGAAGCGGTAAAATTAAGTTTTATGAAAAATTCAGTTTTTTTAACTACCACTTAGTAGTTTCACTATTCATCAAAAAATGAAGGTTTTCAGAAAAATGCCAAAATTTCATCCTAAGCTATATTTCATATTCCGAATTCAAAAATGAAGTCTATTTTACCAAATTCATAACATAGAAGTTGAAATAATTAATTTTATAATTAAATCCCGCTGTTAAGACAAATAGCGTGTTTTTAAGAAACAATTTCTATCAAAAGATTAATACTTGATTATGTCTGGTTTAAATGTGAAATTACAACCAATGACCAGCATTGAATTAAATTGTAAAAATATATTCTAAATATACTTTAAAACCACTCAAATTAATAATTTATCACTATTAATTATTTCGATTAAAAAAGTTTTTTTTTAATTACAATTAATAATTTTCACTATTCATCAGAATATGAAAGTTATCCGAAAAGTACCAAAATTTCACCTTAGGCTAAATTCGATACTCCGAATCCAAAAATGAAGTTCATTTTGAAATATAAGATTTACAGAATTTTAAAAAGTGGTTATTACTATTCATAACGGCTAGTTTTAATAATATTTTAATAGCATATCGTTGTTTAGTGAAACTCGTTATTGCGTACTACACACGCTATCAAGGAAGGTCGCGATTGCGTGTAATGCAAGGCAAGTCAAGGATGTGTGTTGTGCAAGCTCCTTTTGGTGTAGCGTACAACACAAGACATTAATAAAATTAAAAAGAATATATTTTTTTATAAAATCTTGGGCTGTTACATTCTACCCCCCTTAAAATGAATTTCGCCCTCGAAATTCGTCGGGGTTATAAATGGTTTACTATTTGAAAGTTTCTTTAATAGAAACCCACATTGTAAAAGGGAATACCAAAACTTGGCTTTAAAAACTAAAGTATGAAATGTAACGATTACCCAAATAAACTAATCACTGGGTTTCCGCATAGGTGAAAATATGGATATGGAAGAGAAATCTAACCATCATGTTATGATGGAGAGTGGTAGAGAACATGGCTATGGAAAAGCCAGTAATCACAAATCCATAAATTTGTGACGATCTAAGGTACCATCTGATTCATCAGGTATAAGATCACTAGGACAACATTTTTGGTTTTCAAGATCATTTCCCTAAAGTTGAAAATTTGAATTAGAATAAATACTTACTTTATTTTGGTACAATATCACTATTGTCCGTGCCTTTAACAATTTCCACATCATCTCTTAAAGAAATGAAGTTGAATTTGTCATTCGCGATGTGTTAGCAGATCATGTGATAGAATGATGGGTCCTTCCATCTGTCTCAAACAAAAGGTTAGAAAAGTTATCAAAAAATACATAAATCCATCTATAGTGAGATTAATCATATATGGTTCCTAAAATGAACTTATACATCACATATCATACTGCTTAATATAATAAAACTAGTTTCTACTAAACAGGGACTTCATGTAGGTCAGTGGTAGGCGATAAAGGCCAGTCGCACTTCGGTTGTGGGTTCGATTCCCACAGCCTTGTCCGAAGCGATGGGTTGTCGCCCGTCCTGCAGGTTGTCCTTTTTATAAAACTATATTACTATAACATCCCATCAATAATATCGAAAAAAAACTTCTATCCTTAAACAATACTAACTTATGTCCAACATAATTCATTCCAATCATTAGGCTCATAATACTGCAGTCCATTCTCATAATATAGTGACAACGATTACCAGAGATTTAATACTGTCGTTGATCCCCACATATCATAAGATATGTCTTGTTGGTCACATTCCAAACATTCAAAGTCCTTAATCGTGTATTCTCTTGAATACCTTAGTGAAAACATGAGTGCAGTTAAAAGTTAACACTTTCCACATACCAAAATCCTCAAAATTCTATATACTCAAACCATGATATCACTTAGTCCTTATATCAATCATGAGCTCATGAATACTATTAAACATTTCATTTTCTCATCTTCATTATGCGCATATCATCTTATTTCCAAAAAATATCTCAATCACTTTGAATACCACATCAATAAATATTGCAATACTCAATGATACAACATTATTTTGGAATCCCATTACATAAACACTTAATCATTCCACCACATCGTTGTCATATTCAACATTGCCAATAGTGATCGCATGTGATTTACCTTTGTCCTTTGCCTTCAGTGGTTGCTCATGTTGATCATCACTAACCCTTGGATTAGGGCAATTATTAGCATAATGCCCCATTTCCTTGCACTTGAAGCATTGAAGTGTTGGCGGTGCGTTCTCTGCAGTGTTTGCTTTATTCACATCATTAGAAACCCTTTTTCCATTACTTTGACACTCAGCTGCTCGATGACCTTCTTTTCCACACTTAAAACATTTTCTAGTCCCTTTTAGACAATCTCCACCATGCTTCTTTCCACACTTTGTGCATAAGGAAACATTCATCTTCTTTTCACCATTATTCTGAGATTTCTCCATGAACTCCATCTTTCGTTTCTTGTCAAAACCATGAGATGGATATGTAACACCAACTTCCATTTCTAGCTTGATAGCACAACGCACAATTTCTTCATAGCTACTGAAGTCTCTTATAGCTAATGCCCTTCGAAGACTTGGTTTTAAACCACTGAAAAATTGATCAACTTTACTTTCAGGTTGGATGATAATTCCAGAAGCATACCTTGCAAGTCTTGTAAAATTTGCTTCATAGGTACCAACAGATTCATCGTCCCTTTGCTTCAGTTCAAGAAACTCTTTCTCCATCTTTTTTCGAAGAATACGAGGGAAGTACTTATTGAAAAATAAGTTCTTGAACTCGTCCCATTCCATAAACTCAATTTCATCCCTTTGCCTTGTATTCTTAATAAGATTCCACCATTGATCAGCATCTCCTTCCAAATGATACACTGCTAGGATGACTTTATCATGTTCAGAACATTGAAGAACTGAAAATATCTTTTCAGTAGTACTAATCCATTGTTCAGCAACTAATGGATCAGTAGACCCACTGAAAGAAGGTGGACGCTGCCTCATGAAGGATTCAACAGAATGTTGCTCCTTCCTTTGCTCGTTTGGAAGTCCTGCATGATTCATAGCTTGAGAAAGTTGTGTGAGCATGGCTACAAGATTTTGCATTCCAGCTCCTATATCGTTTGGTTGCTCAGGGGTACAATCATTGCATTGCCCATCACATTCCGCATTAACACGGTTCCTTCGGGTTCCATCCATCGTCTAAAACCCCAAAAGAATTGTGTGAGAGGCAAAAATCATGCTAGGGAAAAAAACATAATAAAGGTTTAGTACCCTCAATATCTAATATCTTAGGTTAAATTCGAAGATCGTTAGCGCAATTCTAGGACTATAACCTATACGTATACTTAACCTTAGAGACATACCTAGACATACCTTAGAAATATCTCTAGGGATCTCACTAACGTTTTCGCATCCTAGTTTCCAAAGGTTGACTAAACCTTTCCTCTGATACCAACTGTAGAGACCCGTATCTTATCGTACATGGACATTACATTACTTTTGCGGAATACTTAGTACATAACAAAAACACACACACAAGGATCGTAATAGTTTAGTGTCTTTGGAAACTCGGAATATAATCTTCTAATCATGGTGAAAGATCTTCAACATATCCCATAAAGATCTTCTTTTTTTTACCTAAAACCTTTCTTTATATCCTGGGGAAAAGAAAACATAAAAGGGTGAGCTCAAATGCTCAGTAAGGGTAAACAAAAGAAATATCAATCATATCATATTTTTCATAAGAACATAACATTTTTGGAAATCTTAACCTGCAAAAGAGAGCATAATTTCATAACATGGGATAAATCATAGTAGTGAAATGAAATCAAAACTTAAAACATTACTCATTGTGGCATACACACATAATCATAGAGAATCATTTCTTGTTAGTCAAGACTCATTTCCAAGACTATCTTAGTGGACAAAGTCCCTTTCTGAATCGAGTAATCCTCGTTTCAGTCCTGTTTCACTGAACCGGTATAACCTACCATTCCAGCCATGTCTATCTCATGAGATATAAAATCTTTACCCAATGCATTGGAGGGAGATATAGGTCCCACCCATCTCTTAATGAATCCTTTCTTATGTGTGCCACAAAATCATAAATCATACATCATTGCATAACCCATGTAATAAAAATGGGATTCTTAAACAACATGACATCATAAAACCATTCATATAAGATAAAGGAATTCATAAACATAATTCCAACACAACATAGTCAAATCAATGTAAAAATATGGATAGAAACAGAACCCTTTATTGTCTTATATGGAAAATAATTTTGATAAAACACTTGAATTGAATTCTTGAGGAAAATATCCTTTCTTCTTCGAAATCAATTTCTTTTCACAAAACATCATGCAATTTTAAAAGAAAGAGATTTTATTGAAAATAGTCATGAAATCTTTTAGAGGAAGCTTCATGAAAATAAGGCTTTATAAAACAGTAGAAATCCGTTCGTGCCGTATAAGTTAAAAAAAACATTCTTCGTACTTTTGTCGGAAAAGTCAAAAAGTACCTCGTACGGAAAAACGACAAAAGATTCCTTTCATATCTTTTACTAAAAACTCACCGAAGGGTAAAATTGGATTTAAACAATTGTAGGTTGATGTAAATAACATTACATATTGAGGAAACATGGATGTGGATGATAAAATACACCCCAGTAAATACTTACGAATAAACAATCTCGGATAAAAATGAGATTGTGATATTTCCCTTACCTTAGGTCCGATTTGCTTCGTAAGTGTCCGAACCTCCTGTATAATGATTTAAATAATGTCATTTACTTATTACAGAATCATATTCATTGTTATGATATCATATATGGTTCACTTATGAATTTATATTACCCGTTCTTTTGTAAATTCCATGATAAAGAGCGTTTTGGGTAAAATCGTTTCATTTATCTTAGGTGTTTTGATTTGTTGTTCTTGACATTATTATTACTTATATCATGATTTACTTACTTCCAGAATATAAAATATGATTTATATATCATATATATTCAGTATATATATATATATAATAGATAGATAAATGAAATGAAAAACACCGTTCATGGAGACGGTAGTCCGTACGTACGCATGAACGCTATTTTCCTTGCCTTATTGTCTTGAATGGAAGTAAGTAGATGACATACATATATATATATATATATACATAAATCCAGTAGCTTTATAATTTCATATATTTCATTATTATTTCTTATATATACTTTATAATCATTCTTAAATGGTTAACATGGAGAATGAATCTCATCGCGTCGTGGAGACGGTAGTCCGTACGTACGCACGAGCGATGATATCATTTCTATAAATATTGAATTGAATTGGAGTGGATTATACAATATATCAGAATCAATATGATGTTTTAATAACTATGTATAGTTATTCTTTACACCATTATAACCATCCATGTAAGGTGGTGGTGGAAAATAGATTACACCACGGCGTGGAGACGGTATTCCGTACGTACGCACGCGCGGTGATTTCTTTTTCCGTAGGATGGATAGATGGTGAAATAAGGATGTTTCATACTTATAATAACATATCAGTATATGAGTGATACTGATGTTATTACTTCATAATGAAACAACCTAATAAGAATAAGTGGAAGAAGAAATAAAGATGAAAGAATTGGTAACGGTAATTACCTCTTCTTTGAAGCGCCTCTTTGAGACCTCCTCTTAGGGTACTAAAATTGGTCTTTGAGGAAGCCCAGAACCTCTAGGATGTTGCTAGGGAAGTGGAGAAGAGATTTTGGCAGGGGTTGGCCGAGCTTGAGAGCTCAAATTGGTGTGAGGAGGAGGGGGAGGAGGTGTCCTTTTATAGGGGAGGAGAGGGGCACCTTAGGAATTCTTAAAAATATTAATTTATAATAAATCTAACCCCACTTAAAAACCTCCAAAAATGACTCATATTCGAAGCTTAGATGAGATAGGGTTGTAATCTCATCAACCAATCAAATTTAGACATGTTTGGATCTTATTTTAAACCTTATCAATTAAATTTAACTCTAAGTTAAATAATTTAACTTTTACCGTGTCTTTTTGTTTTCTTTCACTATATGGTTAATACACTTACTATAACATGCCAAACGAACCCCAAATTGTTTATTATTAATATATATATCCTTATCTAAGTCATTTGGCCGAACCTTAGATTTTTAGGAATAAAATAACAATTAATAATATAATATTTGATTTAAAAACTATTTTGTGTCAATTTTGACACTATTTGATATATGATTTTTGTGAAAGTCATAACATAATTAAATTTTCGAACCAAGTTGATTAAATCAACATTAATATATCATAGTAACCTAGAAAATTAGTGGAATTCATAAAAATTCTCAAATTACATTTATTTTGGTGTTTATAACATCAATTATGTCAATATTTCATAAATAAGATAATTACTGCATCACCTTTGTGTCATAAATTAATTAAATTATTTGATGTCTAAAAATTACAAATAAAATACCATTATGTAGGAAATCTTTTTAGATTTCTAATGAATATTTATAGTCGAATTTATCTTATGTATAAACCCATATTAAAAATGATTTACTTATTAAACTTTGATTTTAACTATTTTAACCCTTCTTTAAATAAATTAATAATAAATGTCCTAATCTAATCCAAGTGGGCCTAAATGGTCATATTTTATTCCTAAGTTTGTTTTTGGTCGAATTAAACTTGTCCAATAGAATTGGGACATGTGTTAGGGTAATATTGATATCATATTTACCCTTAGTTACCCTATTTACTATTAACCGCGGTAAAAATAGTAAAAAGTTACTATTCACCAAACAATTATTTTTATCTCATTGAACCACATTTTACTTACTGATATCAACCGTATCTGTCGGATTTTTGAAATTCCATTCACAGAAGCGGTAAAATTAAGTTTTATGAAAAATTCAGTTTTTTTAACTACCACTTATTAGTTTCACTATTCATCAAAAAATGAAGGTTTTCAGAAAAATGCCAAAATTTCATCCTAAGCTATATTTCATATTCCGAATTCAAAAATGAAGTCTATTTTACCAAATTCATAACATAGAAGTTGAATTAATTAATTTTATAATTAAATCCCGCTGTTAAGAGAAATAGCGTGTTTTTAAGAAACAATTTCTATCAAAAGATTAATACTTGATTATGTCTGGTTTAAATGTGAAATTACAACCAATGACCAGCATTGAATTAAATTGTAAAAATATATTCTAAATATACTTTAAAACCACTCAAATTAATAATTTATCACTATTAATTATTTCGATTAAAAAAGTTTTTTTTAATTATAATTAATAATTTTCACTATTCATCAGAATATGAAAGTTATCCGAAAAGTACCAAAATTTCACCTTAGGCTAAATTCGATACTCCGAATCCAAAAATGAAGTTCATTTTGAAATATAAGATTTACAGAATTTTAAAAAGTGGTTATTACTATTCATAACGGCTAGTTTTAATAATATTTTAATAGCATATCGTTGTTTAGTGAAACTCGTTATTGCGTACTACACACGCTATCAAGGAAGGTTGCGATTGCGTGTAATGCAAGGCAAGTCAAGGATGTGTGTTGTGCAAGCTCCTTTTGGTGTAGCGTACAACACAAGACATTAATAAAATTAAAAAGAATATATTTTTTTATAAAATCTTGGGCTGTTACATAATAAGTGACAGGTGGAGCCCGCTATAGCTCCTCGATGCATCAGTACGTCTCATGAGAAAAACTAGTGTCTTGGCATAAGTCCTTGAAAAAATCATATTTTTAGTCTTAGAACGAGGCCTTGACTATGTTGTTATGATAGTCTGGCATTATGAATTCCATAATTATGAAAGTGGTTATCGATATTTCATGTGATTATTGAACTAGTAGAATATCAACGTGAATAAGTAAATGGAATTATTTCATTTTATTTTTTCCATATTATGCTGATGTTCAAGTTTAAAAGGATTCTGTTTTAGTTATACATTGCCTTAAATGTTTATGCTTATTTGTGAAAGTTTCCGCCATATTGTTATCCTTACTGGGAATTTGAGTCCACCTCTTTCTATGTTTTATTTTTCCCAGGATGTGAAGAAATATTTTATGAAGGACCTTCAGGGATAGTATGAGGGGATATGAGTGTGGACTATGGAGACTATGTTGTTTTAGTTTTCATTTTATGATGTAATGTAAACTTTATGAATGTATCTAGTGATTACAAGGCTACGAAACTAATCAGTATTTCGAGACTTAATCTTTTGTGATCATGACAATGTTATGTAATAATGCACCAAATCTGGGTAACTGGGGTTGAGGCGTTACAGTTGGTATCAGAGGGAGGTTTATTACAATCCTTGGGAGATAGAGTTAGATAAACTCTAATTAGAGAACATATACCTAAGATGGACTTTGAGGATTAGAATAGAAGAACTTCCTAGAAATTTGGAATTGTAGAGATTTTCTGAGTTTTCCGAGCAATACATCCCTGTCTGGATACGAGCAGGTAGAGGTGGCTCTGGCACATATGTACCTAGGGGTAAAACCCAAATACACCACTTTGAGATAGACTCGAATGGGAACTGGTGCACGACAACGGACCTTGCTGCACTCTTGGTTATGACACTCTCGGGGGATATACTTAGAATAATTCTCATTTTCTTTACAAATCATTATGATTGGTTTATGAGTATATAATTCTTCAAAGAAAACATTTTTTTTATGATTATGAATTATATCCATAAATAGTTCAATTTATGTTAAGTGTTTTAGAAGTATGGAATTATGTATTTTGATACATAAACTGATCTAGTTTATGCCATTGTATAGAAATGGCGCCTAGTGGAAGGAATAGAAACGGTGTCAGTGCACACACTCCATGTAGGGATTTCCCTCCAGCTCAAGATAAATATAGTGGAGCTGGTGATGCAACGAGTGCTGATCAGCTAATCACCATACTGGGACAACTCACTCAGGTTATGAATAATAACCATACTCGTATGGAGCACCCTGATCCGTAGCGTGGAGGATCATTAGTAGATAGATTCATGAGGCAGCAACCACCACCATTCAATGGGAGTACAAATCCATTAGTAGCTGAGAAATGGATAAGTTCCCTAGAGAAAATATTTCATGCATTGGGGAGTAGTGAAAGAGAAATATTTATCATGGAAGTTTACTGCCTCACTAGAGATGTTGATCAATGGTGGTCATTGATACAAAACACAAAGGAAGATAATGAAGTATCAAATATGGAAGGGAGGGAGTTCAAAGATCTTTCCAGAGGAAAATACTTTCCTCGTGACCATCGAGCATATTTTGAAAGGAAATTTCTGAGTCTGAGACAAAAGAAGGATGAGAATGTCGCAAAGTATGAGGCTAACTTTACAAGGTTAGAAATGAATGCTGGAGATTATATACGTAACCCAAGAAGTAAGATTAATCATTTCTTTTATGAGTTAAAACCATTTCTTCGTCGATCATTAGTGTAACAATCCTTCTCATCGTACGAAGATATTGTCTCATGTTCTATCAAGACAGAAAAAGAGTTTTATAAGTATTATGATTTTAAAGCAAAGGAAGAGAAGAAGAGATCTGATGATCACTTTGTAAATGGAAATAATGGTAAGAACGGAAAAGTTTAATATCCATCCCGCAGTAAATGTGGGAAGAAACACCATGGTACTTTCATGAAAGGAATGGGAGTATGTTATAAGTGTGGTAAAAAGGCCACTAAGCTCGTGATTTCAAGGGGAAGAAAGAAGCTATCGATGTTCAATGCGACAACTGCAGGGAGATGGGACATTATACAAATGAATATCCTAAGCATCAGTGGAAATTACCTCAGAAAAGGCCAAGGGATCAAGGCCAAGCTTATGCTATCACTACTGCTGAGGTAGAAGCTCCGAAAGACGTGGTGACAGGTAATTTAATGGTTTCCTCAAGTTTAGAAGATGCTTTATTTTATTCTGGATCATCGCATTTTTTCATATCTTCCCAATTTTCTATGAAAATTACATATTTCCAATTTGATTTAACAAGGGAGTTGTCAGTTAAAACTCTTAAGGGAAGTAGCATTGCAATAATGTTTTGTGAATTAGTACCCATTAGAGCACATAAATATTTTTTCCCACTGATCTCATCATCATACCTATGATTGAGTTTGATATAATCCTCAGTATGGATTGGATTTCGGACCATGATAAAAAAATTTATTGTAAGAAGAATGAGGTTACAATTTTTGATGATGATGATAAGGAACACCTTATCTTTAGAGAAGAATCGTCACCACTTAATTCTTATCTAGATTCACCCCTAGTAGCTCAACTGAATTCAATTATTGGGGAGGAATAGAATAAAATGATTGAGGGGAAGGAAAGGAATGTTCAAATAGAGGATGTACCAATTGGGAAAGAATATGTAGATGTGTTTCCGAAATATTTACCTAGACATCCTCCAGAATGAGATGTTGAGTTCTCCATTGATTTAATTCCTAGATCAAGGCCTATATCGAAAACCCCTTATAGAATGGCCACTGTGGAATTAGATGAACTAAATAAACAACTAGAGGAATTGAGTAATAAGGGATTTATTCGCCCAAGTGTTTCTCCATGGGGATCCATTGTCCTTTTTGTTAAGAAAGAAGATGGATCTATGAGGTTATGTATCGACTACAGGGAAATCAATGCTATAAAAATAAAGAACAAGTATCCCCTACCTCGCATTGATGATTTATTTAACCAACTACATGTAGCTCAAAACTTTTCAAAGATTGACCTTCGATCTGGATACCATCAGTTGTGTGTGAAGAAGGAAGAAATTCTGAAGACAACATTTTGATCAAGGTACGAGCATTACAAGTTTACAGTAATACCTTTTGGATTGACTAATGAACCCTCTATATTCATGGATCTAATGAATAGAGACATCAAGTAATATCTCGATGATTTTGTGGTGGTATTTATTGATGATATCTTGGTATATTCCAAAACCTACAAAAATCCTGGAAATCACATGCATATTATCCTGAAGACTCTTAGAAGACATGAATTATATGGGAAGTTTAGCAAGTGTGAATTATGGATTTAAGAGATTTCTTTCCTTGGCCATATTGTCTCAAAAGATGGAATCTTTGTTGATCCTTCTAAGACCAAGGCAATCCAAGAATGTCCAGCACCGATGAGTATAACTGAGGTACGCAGTTTTATTGGTTTAGTAGGTTATTATCGATGTTTCATCCAGAATTTTCCCCAGTTGGAAAACCCATTAACAAAGCTAACACCTAAAGGGGTTAAATTTTTTCGGAAAAAAGAGTGTGAAAAATGTTTCGAAGAAATGAAGAGAACATTAGTCAATGATCCTATATTGACTCTACCATCGGGGAATGATGGGTTCGTTATTTATAGTGATGCATCGAAGAAAGGACTTGGTTGTGTCCTTATACAGAATGATAGGGTTATTGCCTATGCATCACGATAGTTGAAAATTCATGAGCAAAACTATCCTACTCATGATCTCGAGTTAGAAGATATGATCTTTGCTTTAAAGATATAGAGATACTACCTCTATGGTGAAATATGTGAGATTTATACTGATCACAAGAGTTTGAAGTATATTTTCTCACAAAAAGAACTCAACATGAGGCAAAGGAGATGGCTTGAATTACTCAAGGATTATGATTGCATGATACACTACCACCCAGGGAACGTAAATAAGGTGGCAGATGCATTGAGAAGAAAAGATCATGCAGTTTTGAACAATATGAGAATTGAAAGGGATCCAATTTTCATGGATCTAGTGAAGATGGACATGGGAATAACCATGGAAGGTGAAACATCACTGCTTTTTCAGATGGTTTCCAAACCACATTCACTAGAAAGGATTAAGAGTTCTCAGACCAGTGATGAATAATTTCAAAAGAAGATTAAAATAGTGAATGATGGGAGATTGAGTGACTTTGTGTATGAAGATGGAATTTTGAATTTTGGGAAGAGACTTTTTGTTCTCGATATACTTGATCTAAAAAGGAAATTATTGGATGATGCTCACAGTTCCAATTTCTCTATACACCCGGGGAGCACCAAAATGTATAGAGATTTGAAGGATCATTTTTTTGGGACAATATATTGAGGGAGATTGCTGATTTTGTGTCAAGATGTATGATTTTTCAACAAGTGAAAGCTGCAAAGCAACATCCTGGAGGAGTCATGAAACCTCTTCCCATAACTGAGTGGAAATGGGATAATATCATGATGAACTTTTCCATGGGACTACCAAAGACTCCTAGAAGGAACGATGCAATAGGGGTTATTGCTGATCGTCTTACCAAGTCAGCATATTTTCATGCTATAAGAGAAGATCTACCACCAGAACATCTAGAAAGACTATATATTAATGATGTTGAGAGACTTCATGGAGTACCTCTATCGATTGTTTCTGATAGTGATCCCCATTTTACTTCAAGATTCTAGAAAAGTATTTAGAAGGTCTTGGATACCGAACTTCATTTGAGCACTGCCTACCACCCTCAAATAGATGGACAATTAGATCAAACTATTCAAACTTTTGAAGAGATGTTAAGATCATGCTCACTCGACTTTCAGGGTATTTGGGATCAATATTTACCTCTGGTGGAATTTTCCTATAATAGTAGCTTCCATTCAAGTATTCAGATGGCCCCGTATGAAGCGTTGTACAGAAAGAGATGTCGCACACCAACATGTTGGGATGACGTTGGTGAGAGAAAATTCATAGGCCCAGAACTGGTAGAGGAAACGATGGAAAATGTGAAGGTAATCCAAAACCACATCAAGGTAGATCAAAGTAGGAAGAAGAGCTATGCCAATAAACGAAGGAAGGATTTGGAATTTCAGGTTGGAGATCATGCTTTCTTGAAGGTATCTCCATGGAAGGGAGTTATACGTTTCGTTAAGAAGGGTAAATTGAGTCCCAGGTACACCAAACCATTCGAAATTATAGAATGAATTGGGGTTGTAGCTTACCGTTTGGCAATTCCGCCAAGTCTCTCTAAAGTTCACGATGTGTTCCATGTATCACTGTTGAGAAAATACATGCCTAAACCAACACATGTACTCACTTATGAAGAATTAGAACTAGAACCCGATCTGTCTTATTGGCAAGATCCCATCAGGATTCTTGATACAAGAGAACAAGTGCTAATAAACCGGACGACTCGTCTGGTAAATGTTCTATGGAGAAACCATAAGACGGAAGAGAAAACAAGGGAACCCGAGGAACTTATGATGAAGAACCACCCGAGTCCTTTCATGTAGTAGTATTCTAGAAATTTTGAGGATGAAATTATTTGAAGGAGGGGAGAATGTGACACCCCAAGTTTCCATGGTACGCTTCTCTTTGAATAATACAGTAGCGTGTGTTGTACGCAACTTCGAGTTCTAACACACACCACAACCAATCAGACTAACCATTATGAATAGTAATACCCATTTCGTGAAATTTTATAAATTTTATCTTTTAAAATGGACTTCATTTTTGGATTCGGAATATCAGAATTAGCTTAGGGTGTATTTTTGGTATTTTTCTGAAAACATTCAATTTTTGATGAATAGTGACAAAACACTGAGTTATAGTTTAAAACTGAATTTTAATTTAAATAATTATTTATTTTATTTAAATTTAATTAAGGTAAAAATAGATACATAATACCTATATAAGTTAACTGTAATTCATTGGAGTTAGTTTAGAATAATTTAAGATATATAATTTTTTTTGGAACTTTTCACCGTCTTTTACCCACCTCTTGGGAGAATTTAGAAATTCACATAAAACTAAATTTTACCGCTTCTGTGAGTGGAATTTTGAAAATCTGAGAGACACAGTTAATATCAACGAGTAAAATGTGGTTCAATATGATAAAAATATTTTTTGGTGAATAGTAACTTTTTACTTTTATTTACCACGGTTAAAAGTAAATAGGGTAATTAAGGGTAAAAATGATATTAATATTACCCTAACACATGTCCTAATTCGATTGGACAAGTTTATATCGACAAAAAACAACCTTAGGAATAAAATATTATCATTTAGGTCTACTTTGATTAGATTAGGACATTTATTATTATTTAATTCAAAGAAGAGTTAAAAGAGGTAAAATCAAGGTTTAATTACTAAAACGTTTTTAATATAGGGTTATACATAAGATAAACTCAATTTTAAATATTCATTAGAAATCTAAATTGATTTCCAACATAATTTTATTTTATATATAATTTTTAGACATTAAATAATTAAATTTATTAATGACACAATGGTGATGCAGTAATTACCTAATTAATGAAATATTAATATAATTGATAATATAAATATCCAAATAAATGTAATTTGAAAATTTTTATTAATTCCATTAATTTTATAGGTTAATATGACATGTTAGTATTCATTTAATTTTTTTTAAGTAATCATGCTGTTATGATTTTCAAAAAAATCAAATACCAAATAGAGTCAAAACTGACATAAAAGAGTTTTTAAAACAAATATTATATTATTAATTTATATTCAATTCCTAAAAATCTAATGTTCATCCAAGAGACCTATATCCTTATAGGTCTATCATTAATGGACCACTTGGGGGTCTCTTGGATGTATATTGTATGTTTATTAACTATATAATATAAAACTACAAAGTGACATGGTAAATGTCAATCTAATTAACTAAGAGTAAAAACTAAAAGATAAGGTTAATATAAAGACCAAAACATGTCTAAAATCTATTGGTTGAAATGATTTCGACCCATCTTAACCCTAGACTATGAATAATCCACCTTGGAGCCATTATAAACCAAATATTTATTTATTATAAAATAAAACATTAAGTTTTCCTAAAGAGCCCCTCCTCCCCCTTATAAAAGGACACCACTTATAACCAATTATTCACACCTTTAAATCCTTTTGGCTCGGCCATACCATGCCCAAATATTCTCTAAACTTCCCTCAAATAAACCTAGAGGCCTTAGTTTGATCTGAAAGCCAACCTAATAATCCCTTTTGATCAAATCAAAAGGAAGAACCTGAAGAAGAGGTAATGTTTTCACCACCCTCTTTCTAGTTCCTTTCTTCTTCAACTTCTTCTTTCCTTGTTATTCCCATTCTAAAATAATAAATCTAGTATATTCTATATACTTTGATGTTACTATAAATATGGTACACCCATATTCAGTATTCTATCCATCCTTTGAATGAGATGTCACCATACGTGCGTACGTACGGCTAACCGTCTCCACGTCATGGTGTAACTGTTATTCAATATATTATTATTTGGATGGGTATAATTATGATGTGTAATTCATGTAAATCATAAATAAAACATGATAATGATTTTTTATATATGATATACAACACAATTATATATTATTTTAATATCAAAAAAATGATATTGTTACTCGTGTGTACGTACGGACTACCGTCTCTACGAACGCGATGAGATTCATCACCCATCGTTTCCATGCAAGTATAATTTTCATTTGATGATTAAAAATAATGTTTAAAGAATTGATATCATTATGGATATGAATAAGATACAACCTATCCATAAAATACATGGCTTATGTAACAAAACATATAATAGAAAACGAGTAAGTTAACACCCGAAACGACGATGAAACTAAAATATTATTGACAATGCATTATTTGAAGATCATATATGATATCATAATTATGTATATGGTTCTTGTATATTTTAATAAAAATATTCTAACTATTATACAGGAGGTTAACATACCATCAACTAAGGAATAGTACAAGGTAAGAGTTTTTTTCACAATCTCTTTGTTATCTGAGGTTGTTTATACGTAAATATCTACTGGGACCTCTTTATCATCCACATCCATGTTTCTTAAAAATGTCTTTCAAAAAATTCTTATTATTTTACAGAATATGGTTTGAAATAATTTATACAATTTTTTACCTTTTATAAGAAGTTTATAAATGAATCTTTCTGTCTTTTTCCAGACAAGGTCCTTTTTAACCTTTTCGACAAAATTAAGGTAAGAATGTTTTTTTAACTTATACGGAGGGTGCAGCTATTTTCCGCCGTTACAAAATCTTCGAAGCTTCCCTTACAATCTTATAAAGATATTTTAAAAGTAAATGTTTTATTTTATAATTATGTGACATTGAAATTATTTCAAAAAATGAGATATTTCTCTCAAATAGCTTCGATTTCATATATATCAACATCCTTTGATGGATTTTAAGTTCATTTGAAGTTTATTTATTTGATACAATACTTCCATATTGTATTGAAGGTTTTTTGATATGTTTGACTATGGATGTGTTATTTTTTATACCATTCATGGTTTATGGAGAAATTATTGACATTTCGTATGCTAGTTTTAATACGAATGTTTATGTTATGTTTAAACATGTTCATATAAGGAATGCATTGGAATTAATAAGTGACGGGTGGAGCCTGCTATAGATCCTCGATGAATCGGTAGGTCTCATGAGACCAACTAGTGTCTTGGAACAAGGCCTTGAAAAAAATATTATTTGTAAACTTGGCACGAGGCCTTGACTTTGTGGTTATGATAGTCTAGCATTATGCATTCCATCATTATGAAAGTGGTTATTTATATTTCATGTGATTATTAGACTATTAGAATATCCTTGTGAATATGTAAATGGCATTATTTCATTTTTTTCCATATTATGCTGAAGTTCAAGTTTAAAATGTTTTTGTTTTAGTTAGACATTTCCTTAAATGTTTATGCTTATTTATGAAAGTTTCCGCAATATTGTTATCCTTACTGGGATTTTAGCTCACCCGTTTCTATGTTTTATTTTTCCCAGGATGTGAACAAATATTTTATGAATGACCTGTAGGGATAGTATGAAGGGATATTAGTGTGGACTATGGAGACTATGTTGTTGTAGTTTTCATTTTATGATGTAATGTAAACTTTATGAATGTATCTAGTGATTCCTAGGCTACTAATGCACCGACTCTGGGTAACTGGGGTCGGGGCGTTACACTAAAGGTAATAATTCAGAGTATAAAGTAGGATATATACCACCACTTTCATATACAACTGTGTATGCCAGAGTAATCTTTTCTCCCAAATAATATAGAAACCTACAACCACTAATGTCATATACAAAATAACAATAAAATTTAGGAAACAACAATAAAACATAGAATTAGTATGGAACCATATTTACACAAGAGGAACAACAACAATACTTAGAAAACAAACCTATGAACATAGGGGGAATAATATTATAAGGAAGAATAAAAAATGGAATATAAGAATTTGAAAAATCCTGTCTCAAAATAGACATGTTATAGATCACTGGATATATATGATCAATAAATATAGAATGTTCTAAATAATTATTGACTGAATGAAAGAAGTTGATCCTTAATTCATAAATCATGAAAGAATGTGGAATTGAAACATATTGTGGGAAATTCTATTGAATATAGTGAAATTAAAAGGTGAATACTGAAGTTAATTTTGACAGCGGAGATAGGGAGATAAATTATTGTATGAGTGATGCGTCTGGTAATGGGATAAAGCTTTACAATGAGTAAATCCTAACCCATCGTTGATATATATGAATGAACATAAATATATAATTTCAACACAGGGTTTGTTTGTGGGTATTAATGCTTACATCAGTTTGGGTAGGTGATGAATATTGAATGAAGACTTTCTTTAAGAGAAAGAGATAGTGGTATCAAGTGGCGGGGAAGTTCACGCAACTTATTGAGGGAGCAGGAGTCAATGATAGTCGTAGGGGATGAATATCATCCGATTGTATGTGGGTGAGGATTTCTAGTAGATTCTATGGAGAGGAGGATGCACCGACATCTGGAGGCGAGGCAGTGGCGAGGTATTCCATTGGTGGAGAATGAGGCATGGAAACCCTAATAGGTATGGAAGAGTGGTGGCAGCCGGCGGCATACGAGATGAAGCACAAGGAGGCGGAAGTGGAATTGGAGAGGATGGTCAGAAACGAGAGCGAGATAGGGAAGTCGGGGATTGGAGGCGGGTGGGAACACTAGTAGATTTTTAAGGAATTACCAATCGCATGGGGAGGAATACCACAACGTTTTTCATTTTGGCGGCAGAATTAGATGGTTTTGGGTGATGTGGAGCCATAAGACGGTGACACATAATCTTAAATTAATCCATGTATAGTATAGATAATTGATATATATATACAAAGAAATTGTATGTTCATATCATATTAATAATATATTTTTAGTAATTATTATTTAAAACAAATAGACACATATATATTGATATATAATATATAACATAAATATATATTTTTTGATATATAAAATATTAATAATAAATTTTTAATATTATCATTATATATAAATATATGTGTGTTTGTTTGTAATATATTAAAAATACATATATATAGATAAATATTTATATTTCGCTATTAGAATAGTAATAATTTTTTTATTTATTATTAGTAATATAGATAAACATATATATAACATAAGAAAAATACATATTTTTCTAGATAATATATTATTATTAATATATTCTTATGAAATTTATATACACATAATTATATATGTATTTTTAACACACATATAATAATTTTTTATTTTTTATTATAAAAAAATATTTATTTTTTATATATAATATATAACACACACAAATATATATACATATATGTTTTTATATAAAATATGAAGAATAATATATTTTTATTGATAATATATATAAAAATAATTTTTGGTGCATTTATAATATACTAATAATATATATAGATAAATTTATACATGATTATAATATATTAATAATACTATTTATTTAATTTTATTATATATATTGTTACATAAAACAACATAATTAAAATATAATGTTACATAATATATTAATAACAATATATTGAATTTTTAAAATATATATATACATAAATATATGGATGTTTATAAAATATTAGTAATATATATTGTGGTAATATTATTAAATATATATATATATATATTTCAACATAATATATAACAGAAATATACATTTTTTATATAAAATATTATTAATAATACATTTTTGAACAATATATATAAATATATATGTTTGTCTTTATTATATATTAACAATATATATGTGTCTGTGTGTATGTGTTTATAATATATTAATAATATATTTTTATTTATTATTATTAAGAATATATAAATATATATATTTTATATAAAACAAATTAAAAAATATATCGTTTGTTATATAATATAGCAAAAATAATATATTTTTATTAATAATATATTTATATAAATATATACATGTGTTTATAACATATCAATAACATAAATTTTTATTTATTATTATTAGAAATATATATATGTATATATATATTTTCTGTTATATAAAAAATAAAAATAAAAATATTTATTAAAATAATATGTTAATAATAATAAATTGTTATTAGCAATATATATAAATATACATGTTTGTGTTTATAATATATTAACAGTATATATATATACAAAAATATAAATTTTTGTATAATATATTACTAATATATATATATATATATATATTAATAATGAATTTATATACAAATATTTTTAAGAATGTATATATATTCATTTTTTTGTTATATAAAATATTAAAATAATATATATATTGTGATATATATAATATTAATAGTCTACGTATATATATATATACACATATATATATATATATATATAATTTTTTAATAGCATGTTGTTATTTATTTTTATTAACAATATATATTTATATTATAGGTTATATTAATATTACAATATTTTTATTATATTCATACATAATTTATTAAAAATAATTTTTAATTTTAAAACATACCTAATATCTGTGTGTGGGGGGGGGGGTTATTATTATACATATTTATAATATACGAAAAATATATATTATATATACACATGATGAGAATCTGTTCCACATTGAAAATCAATGTGGGTTAATTGTTATATATAACAAAAAGTTGGCATGAATTTCTATACTGTTTGCGGGGATGTATTTTCCGGTGCTGGGAGGTGTGAACCCAGATGGGGGATGTGGTTCATCGACATTGAGGTGAACATGGTTGGGGGGGGGTCGTCGGTGGGAGCTATAGTGAGGGGGAGGCAAGGTCACTGGTGGGGTGAGTTGGGAGGGGGTATGGTCTTAAAAAAAATCTAAAAAACAAAAAATATTACAAATTTAAATTTACGAATTAAAAAAAATGAATTTACCAACATTTCTACAATTTTTTGTGAACAGTGAATTAAATATATTTATAAATTCTACCAATTATCTAAACCATGTTTCAAAATGTTTCTTAAAAACAATTCTAAATAAAATTTATTTACCATCATTCCTAATTTTTTGGTAAATGATAAATTGGTGACACGATGTTTCCCTGTGTTTCTAAAAAATATTGGTAAATTCATTCGAAATGTTTATAATTGCAGAAAATGAAAAAAAAATGACTAGTTCACATTTTCTTAGTAGCATGTTGGAGTAATTTTCTCTTCAGTGGGAGATATATAATCTACATGAAAACAAATCTTCTGATATATCACATATCAATTAGGTTTGAACATATTACAGTGACATATGGATGTGTACATAGATAAATTCGACTTCGAGAAGTATTTTTCCCCAAGAAAGGGAAATATTGTCTCATATTCTCTCAATAAGAAATTTTCAGAATATGGGACACAAATATCCGAAGAGGAGTGAATGATTATGACCTCTCAAGTGGATTGGAAGGTGAGAGTATTCAATAATAATGGTTTCTTGAACAACAATCCCATGATCATAACTTCTACATTAGTGGATTGAGTAATGGTGGGTAATGTATCTAATTTGGATTGTCAAGTCATACAACACCTGTTGATGGGAGATGAACTTGTTCCATGACTCTCCTTGAATGGGAATTATATATCAAAGGGTGGTGGTTCCCACACTTGCAATGACCTGAAAATTTAGGAATGAAATTCAATTTTTTTAATTAAATGTCTTATAGATATAGAAAAAACATGCACTCCATTGGTTTTATTATTCCCAATTGAATTTAAATGACTTTTATGTATCCTTACCATTGATAATGTAGTTGTTAAATAGTGATCACATGAATATTTTTAATATAGGGTTTTAATAATTCCTTTAAGCATATAAGAAGTATGTGTTGGCCTCAACTAGTAAGATCATACCCTTTGAATCCCATTTACCAGGGATTCCAAGGGAGATAACATTTCTTTTATTTTCCCTAGACCAATCCCAATTTGGTATCCAACAACATAAACATGAGTGAAATCATTTGTGGGAGAAGTTCAATCTCATTGATATCACGACCCAAACCATGTTCACCAAATGGATCCATGAAAGCCGCATCATTTTACACCTTAGTCTTAGGACATATGCTAGTTCAATAATGAATATGTAACAAGACCCTAGAATTATGATTATGTACATTATTTTTGTATATAATAATAAATATACCTTTATTTTATTATTGTTACGTTATAAATTTTTTTTAACGAAAAATTTTTACTTTTGGTTATTATTCAAACTTAATTTTTATGAGGTCAAATGTATTTATTATTAAGGTTTGTAAACTATTTTTTTCAAAACCTATCAATTTTCGATAAATTTAGGTTTTTTTAAAAATTTAAAATTAACAAATTTTGAAAATTATTTATATAAAATGAATATATTTTTTTTGGAATCAGGATGTTGAAATTATCCAACGGTGAATTTTCATAATTTTCTGAGACAGCCAAATTTTTATGTAAAAAATAAATACTGTATAAATATATAATGTGTTTTATGACATCGTAATGACCCAATAGCGATGTAATAAAATACTTTAAATGGTATATTCAGAGAAATATATTTTTCCCTTTAAAATAATGAAATTTCAAGTTTACTTAATTTATTTTACATTGCCTTAGTGAATCCTCCAAGGCGTAAAAAATATTTTTAGATTTTAAAATAATTTCATTGAAAGTGTTACTCACCTCCATATAAGAAATAGAAATATTTTAATATAGTCAGAACTTAGCCATATAAAATTTTATATACTACTCCCTTTTTCTAGAAACCATGAGCAAAAAACATGGTATGGATTGTGGTTTTGAATACTTTAGTGTGTAGTGTGCAAAACCAAAATAATAAATTATCCCCCCTCCTTTTGTATATAAACCCACAAAAGTACCTATTTCTCATCACTCAAGCTCTTCTAAGGTTGAACAACCTCTTCTCCCTACTCCCTAAAGTTATCTTAAGTTTTCTTCAGCGTTCATTGAAGCACCCAAGCCTTTGGTTTGACAATTAATTTAAGGGATCTCCCTCTCTCCTTTTTCTTCTAGAACCTCTTTTATGTCATGCATTGTAATTTTCTTTTGATTGATTTGGGACTTGTTATTCCATGCCTCCTTAGCATAAATTTTATATACACATGATTATATTTTCCTTCAATCCCATTATTCCCCTCTATGATATTTTAAACCCACCCATTACTTTGCCAAAATTCTGTAAGGGATTTCTCTCTTCTCATTTCCATTCAAGAATTTCATTTATATTATGAGTCTAAATTCTATTTCAAATGTTGGGATATTATGTTCCATGATCCCATTACTATCCATAACATGTATAAATATTGAGATAACCCTTTTACTATCATCAACTCAATTTATGAATTTCTATATGACGTCGTTATGGTTCCAAAATTGCATCACGATTATCCATGAACAAATCATCATGTAGTGAATACCATACCCATTCCCCTATCAAAGGCATTCACCTTTATGTACTCATAAATATCAAATGATGAAGTATATGTACTAATTACACGTTCATATATTGTGGAATAAATTACTATGTTGAATTAATCCATGTTATATGATCTATGGGGAACACTTAAGCATGATATTGAAATGATTATGAAGGGTGCACCCTGATAGAGGTTCAATGCATTGGGAAATGTTTAGTATCACGATACATCATGTTTGGATAGGGTTTTGTCTATTTTCATTATAATATTTTTCCTCCATGTTGGGATAAAAGTTTGCATAATTCCCTTATGTTAATGATGTAATTTAATAAGTTGTTTCCACATTTCTATCTTATTATAGACATGCTATATGATGCCATTATATTCATGTTTCTCTTATGATACATTGATATTCCTATTGCCTAACATGTATTTTATTCTCCATGTTATTTCTTGTTAACTCCCTTACTGGGCTTTATATCTCACCCTTTTCTTATGTATTTCCTCAGGCTATCCCATTCAATGTAATGTACAAATAAATGTTGTGGTCATTTAAAATAAGTTTTCAACAAAGATGTGCATTTCATGTCTTAAGTGGTTATGTAATGTTCCCAATTTCCCAATAAACATGACATATTGATCTTTTAGGTTGTATTAATTGAAAATATATCCAATAAATCATGGTCAAATATTTTATAAAAAGAAGGGTTGTTATATTTGTTATCATAGGACAAGTTTAATTTTTTTAGGATTAGGATTAGAAAACTCTAGTGAAAGCCTTAGGGATAAAACTATGTATAAGAAAAGAATACCTAAATATTTATGAGTATAGAGTAAGTGTTTTATCAAGATAATATATCCCTATCTGGATACAAACATGTAGAGGTGGCTTTATCATAGATGTATCTACGGTTAGAACTTGAAAAAACCACCATGAGCTAGACTCGAACAAGAACTGGTACACGACAACACACCATACTACACACTTGGTTTGACACTCCTAGGGGATATGATTTTTTAAATTCAAAATCTTCATATAAACCATTATTAATGAAAAAGAAAAATCCCATAAGAATATATGTTAATTAGTAGTTCATAGATAACTTAGATAGAATCCTATAAATTCATAAGTTAAAGAGATAAATGTAATTTATAATATATACCATTAATATCATTAAATTCCCCTTTATGTGTTTAATTTTTCAAAATATTTACTTCTAATTTTTGTTTTATACTTGAAAATGGATGGTGATAGGAGGAATCAGTCTAACAACCGATGTGACTATCAATGTGATAACGGTTTCAATGAGATTCTTAATCCGATAGGAGCAGGAATCACATACTTTTTCAGGATAATCTCTCAATTAACTCAATTTTGGAATTGAAAATTTGACCTAGAGGATCATACAACCCCCCCTATGAAATTAAAATTCATAATTGAGAGCTTCAGGAAACAAATATCTCATACTATCAATAGATCATCTGATCCCTCAATCACCAAACAATGGATCTACTCTATTGAGATGATATTCTACAACCATTAATGATTTGAAAAAGAGAAGGTTATTCTGGATGTTTATTGTATGGAGGGTGAAGCTGACCAGTGGTGGAAATTGATAAAAAATAGAATCCATGAGAAAGATATTGAGGTGATGGAATAGATATATTACAATAAAATGTTTTTCGATAAATATTTTCCCCACACCCTTTGACATAAGATGGTATGGGACTTCCTTGACCTCATGAAAAAATATGATGATTCCATTAGAGCATAAAAGGAAAAATTCACAAGACTTGCATGATACACCTCTTTTTTTCTCATCACCACTGAATGCAAGGTTGACTACTTCTTTGGTGGGATAAAGCCTATCCTACAGAAAGCTCCAGTGATCTATGATTTTGAAATCAATGAGAACATTGTCTGATGTGACTTAAAAATTAATATGGAGATCAGAGAATCTCAGGGGTATCATGGGGATAAGAAGAAGAAATTGGACTTTTATTGTGATGTTCTGATGGAAAAATCCAATGGTGCTAAAAAATTATAGCAGCCTAATTGTCAAAAGTGTAAAAAAGAAGCACCTTGGAAATTTCCAAAAGGGGATAGGGAAATTATTTAGGTTTGGGAAATAAGGGAACCTAGCCAGGGATTACTGGAAAGAAAAACCTGATACAAGGACATAGGAAAGGAACCCTCCATTATATCCTCACGGCATTTTTCATTCATACAACTGCAAGGAACCATGGATCTTTGTGAACTAGTTCCCTAATCTAAGGGTTTTAAGGGGAAACCAATAACCTCCAAGGAAACCATGGATATATTTTTTTCATCACTACCACCGAAATGAATCCCAACAATGAAGTGGTGACAGGTACGATGGTTATTAATTCTTGAAGAGAGAACATAATTCTTTATTATGGTTATACACATTCTTTTATATCCCTAATAAATAGGATAATGATCCAAACACAACCACAAAGAATGAAATTAGAGTTGTTGGTGAAAACTGAAAATATGGTAATTATAGCATCCCATGAATATGAATCCTCCCACATCATAATTTGTGGATTATACATTCTAGATAACCTCATCCTACTTTCCTTCATTGTATTTGATGAAATTCTTGGCTTGGATTAACTTTCCCTATTTAGAGACAAAATAAATTACTACAAGAGGGAAATCACTATCCATATGGTGAATTGACCCCCAGATTCTATACAAGTGCAAGGGGGAAGTTGAATCTTCATTAGAACCATCATCTGAAGAATGGATATTACTTCCATATGAGAATAAATAACTTTCTCTGATGATCCGTTATAAAGAAGGAACCATCCTCAAAGATATGCTTATTTTGAGGAAATTCACTGATGTGTTTCCCAAGGAATTTCTTGGTCTTCCTCCTAGAAGAGATGTTGAATTATTAATTGATCTTATACACAGGGAGTTACCAATATCCAAGAATCCATATATAATGGTTATTATAGAGCATGATGAGATAAATAAACAACTACAAGAGAATCAGGATAAAGGTTTTATACACCCAACTACATCACCATGGGATGAACCAGTTCTCTTCGTCACGAAGAAGGATGGGTTAATGTGACATTGCCTTGATTATCATAAGATCAACAAAATCATGATAAAGAATGAGTATAGTTTTCAAAGAATTTAGGAATTTTTTGATTAGATACATGCAGCACAATACTTCTCCAAAGTAGATATGTGGCTAGGATATTACCATGCAAGGGTGAATAAAGAGGATATCCCCAAGACTGCTTTTCGTACAAGGTACGTGGACAATGAATTCATTTTTATGCATTTTAGACTCACTAATTCTCATGAAATGTTCATGGAAATAATGAATAGAGTCTTTAGAGATAACCTCAAAAAATTTGTGGAAGTCATTATATATGATATTCTAATGTACTCCAAAATCAAGGAGGACCATAATGGGATTCTGAGCACTCTGATAGTGACCTTGTGAAAGGAGAATCTCTTCGAAAAGTACAACAAGAGTGATTTCTAGTAGATGGAAATATAATTCTTAGTACATTTCATCAAAATAAATGAGATATCTATGGATCCTTTGAAAATAAAATCAAATGACGGATTGACAAGGCCAACATCTGTAAAGGATAACCATATCATCCTAGGGTTAGATGGATATTATCGATGATTTGGGAGAAATTCCTCATGATTTCCAAACCCTCTTGCCAAGCTAACCTGGAAGGTAGTCATGTTTTCTTGGAATGATTAATGTGGAGAAAGCTTCAAGGAGTTAAAGAATAGGACCATCACAACCTCAATGTTCACACTACACATGAGGGGGGGTTCATAATCTTCTCCGATGCTTTTAAGAATGGTCTCAACTATGTGTTGATGAAAAATAACAATGTCATTACATAATCCTCAAGGGAGATGAAAACTAATAGAAAAGATATGCCATGATACACCTAGATAAGGAAGCTATGATCATTGTGTTGAAAATATGGAGACATTATCTCTTTGGGGAGAAGTGTGAAATATATACGAATCACAAAATTCACAAATATATATTCACAAATAAATAGGTGACTAAGATCTAATGAAGATAGTTAGGTGTCATCAAAGATTATGAATCCCCAATCCATTATCACCCTAGGAAACAAAACAAGATGGATGATTCTATAATTATAAAGGACATGAAAATTAAATCATTGATGAGAATTGAAAAGTATCCAATATTCTTAGATTTTATATAGATGTACATGAGAATAATAAATAAGGGAACATCACCAATCCTTTCACAAATGATTGATCAACTATCTCTTTTAGAAATGTTAAATGATGCTCAAAAAGATGATGTAGGGATTCATAAGAAAGTATAAACTATTAGAAAATGGAAATATCATATTTTAATGATAATGAAGAAGGAATTGTGAGATTTGGATCAAGAATATGAGTTTCATAAACTCCATGGTTAAAGAAATAACTTTTTTATTATGCACATAATTAAAATTTCTCTATTCACCCAGAAAACAAGAAGGTGTGTCATGGTCTCCCGAAGCACTATTGGCGGATAAAATAAATAAAGAGATAATTGAAACTACATCAAAGTTCTTGGTATGTCAGTAAGTGAATCCTGAGAGGTAGAAGTCTATGGGTATGAATCAACCATTACCCATACCTACATGGAAATAGGAAAATTTCACCATTGAATTTGTCATCAAACATACAAATGCATCCAAAGGAAACAATGCTATCTGAGTTGTTGTGGATTGTCTTACAAAGACTACAAACTCCATTACAATTCGAGATGATTTACCATTGGATCAAGAGGCACACATATACATCAAATAATTGGGAAGGATGTATGGATAACACTATCAATTATGTCCTATTGTGATCCATGATTCACCTATAAGTTATGGAACAATCTTTAATATGCTTTGAACGTAGAGTTGAATTGCAGAATGACCTATCACACTCAAACATATGAACAATATGAAAAGTCTATCCAGACACCTGAGAATATTTTGAGAGCTTTCTCAGTGGACTTCAAAGGAATATGTGACCAAAATATTCCTTTGGTGGAGTTATATTACAATAATTGTTTCCACTCAAGCATCCAAAAGGATCCTTATGAAGGACTTTATGGTAAGAGGTGTATAAAAATAGTATGTTGGGATGAAGTTGGAGAAAAAAACTTCTAGGTCAAAAAACAGTTGAAGAAATTGTGGAAAAGGTTAAGAACATCCAGAAGCACATCAATGCTACCCAGAGTTGACAAAAGAGCTATGCTAATAATCATCGATGATACATAGAGTGTGATGATGAAGACCTAGTATTCCTCCACATATCTCCATAGAAGAGAGTTAGGAGATTTGCGAAGAAGTTAAAGTTTAGTCCAAGGTACATTAGACCTTTTGAGATCCTTGATCACATCAGAGAAGTTTCTTATCAACTAACACACCAACCAAACCCCTCTCAAGTACATGATGTATTCCATATATCACTCTTGAGGAAGTACATACATAACCCATCACATGTACTCAATCCAGCAGTGGTACCATTTGAAAATGACCACTCCTATGAAGAGAATCCAATGAAGATCTTATATCGAAGTGAAAATTTTCTAAAAAATAAGACAATGTCCATCATCAAAGTGTTGTGGAGAAACAACAAGTTTGAGTAAGCGATGTGGGAATTGGAGGATGTGATGAGGTAGAGTTACCCTCCTCTATTTTAGTTTGGGAAAAGGAAATATTGAGGGAGAAATTTTATAAGTAGGGAAGGTTCTAATGACCCAAACATTTATGAATAAAATTCTCTTTCTTTTAATTAAATGTCTTATAAATATAGAAAAAACACAAACTCATTTTGTATTATTATATCCAATTGTATTTAAATGATAATTATTTATCCTTACCATTGGTAATATAGACATTGAATAGTGATCACATGACTAGTTTAAATATAATGTTTTAACAAATCTTTTTGGCACAAATAATGAATGTGATGTAATCGACCCATAGGATTATACCCAATGAAGCCCATTAATCAGATATGATACGAGAGATAGAATTTTCAGAAATTTACCTATACCAATACCAAAATGAGATATAACAACTTATGCATAAGCGAAACCATTTACGGGAAAATTTTAAGCTCATCGATATCATGTCCCAAACCACGTTCACCAAAAGACCTCATGAAATCCCCACCATCGCACACCTTACTCTTAGGGTGTATGATGATGTAATAAAAAGATATTTAACAAGACCATATCATTATGTTTAATTAAATTATTTTTGTATATAATAATGAATAAAATTTTATTCTGCTGTTGTTACATTGTAAAATATTTTTAGAGCACAAATAGTTTTTTGTTAATATTCAAATTCAATTAAGAAATCTATTTTGATCAACTAATTGATTTTTGAATTAGTTAATATTTTAATAAAATATAATTATTATATTAAATTTATTGAATAAAAATGATATTATAATATTTATGAGGTGAAAAAAAATTTATTATGGTTTGAAAACTATTTTTGTCAAAACCCATATATTTTGAATAAATATCGGATTTTATATCAAAAGTGAAATTCACTTATTTATAAAATTATATAGATAAAATAAATATTTTTTTCGGAATAATTACTTAGAAATTTTCCAACATAGAAATTATCATAATTTGTTGAGAGTCGAATTTTTGGGTAAAAATTAAACACCGTATAAATATATAATTTCTTTTATGACATCATAATGACCCAACAGTGATGTAATAAAATACCATAAAAATATTATTCTTCCAAATATATGTTTTTTCTCTAAAATAAAGTAATTTTAGGTATATTATATATATATTTTAATGCCTTAGTGAATTCTCCAAGACATATAAAATAATTTATGATCATAAAATAATTTCCTTGAAAGTGTGACTCACCTCTAAACAATAAAGGAAAATATTTTAATATATTTGTCCCTTATACTTATAAAATATTGTATACCACTCCCCTTTTCTAGAATCTATGGGAAAAAACCCATTGGATGGTTTATGGTTTTGAATATTTTAGTGTGTAGTGTCCAAAACCAAAATAATAAACAATTCCCAACCATTCCTTTATAAACCCACCCAAGAACCCATTTATCTTCACTAATTCTCATTTGAGATCAGCCAACCTCTTCCCACTACTCTCTATAGTCCTCCCAAGGTACCCATAAGCTCATATGAAGACTCCCCCAAGCCTTTGGGATCACACATCCAAGTAAGGGATCTTCCTCGCACCTTTTTATTCAAACATCTCTTTTATGTCATGCCTTTTAATTTTCATTTGCTTGATTTGGGATATGTTCTTCCATAACTCCTTACTGTCCATTTTATTTATACCTGATTTTATTTTCCATTCACTCCCATTAAGCCCCCTTATGATACTTTAAACCCACCCATCATTATATCTAAATTCTTTAAGGTATTTCTCTCTTCTCATTTCCATTCAAGCATTTCTTTTATACCATTCATCTATCTTCAATTTCACATATTGGGATATTATGTTCATTGATACCCTTACTATCCATCCCATGTATTAATGATGAGATATCCATTTCCCTCTCATCAACCCAATTTATGAATTTCCATATGATGTCATTATGCTAACAAAATTACACCAAAATTTTCCATGCCAAAATCATTACGTAGTGAATACCATACCCATTCCTATATCAGGGGTATTCCACCTTATGAACATATACATATATAATGGTGACATACATGTATTAATTACACAATACATGATCATGGAATAAATGATGAAATTGGATTAATCCATTCTATTTGATCTATGTGGCATACTCAAGCATGATATTGAAAAGATTATGAAGGGTGCACCCTGATAGCGCTCCAATGCATTGGGTAATTTTTAGTATCATGATACCTCATGTTTGGACATGGGTTTACCTAATTTAATTATAGTACTTTTTTCCACCATGATAGGAAAGGGGTTACCAGATTCATTTATGTTAATGATACTATGTTTTAATTTGTTGCCACATTTCCATGTTATGATAAACATGTTATATCAAGCCTTTATATTCATTTTCTATTATGCTCCATTGATATGAGTATTTCAAAACATGTATTGTATTCTTCATGTTATTCATTTTTTACTCCCTTACTAGGATATATATATATATATATCACCCTTTTCTTATGTATGTCCTCAGGTTATCCCATGCAATTATCAGTACGAAGGAATGTTGTGGTAATTGAAAATAAATTTTCTAAAAAGATGTGTATTTCATATTTTTGGTTGTTATGTAATTTTCCTAATTTCCCAAGAAACTATACCTATCTATATTATAGGTTTTATTAAGTGAAATTATATGTAATAAATCATGTTTAAATTTATAATAAAGAGTAGGGTTGTTATAACATCTTTAATGGAGGAGTTAGTGAGGGACTCCCATAAATCACAGTGGTTGATACATCCAAGATGATCAAAGTTGTATCAGGATATGAAATTTTATTATTGGTTTTCATCCATGACTAATAAAATCATGAGGGTTTTAGCTCACCTATTTACCTATCTGTGAATAAAGGTGGAGCACCAGTGACTATGAAAATGTATTTAATATCTTCAAGTTCTAGTATTGAATTAGAATATTGTAACATTTTAATTTTTTTTATGTTTTCCAAGGACAACATGGTTTAGATATGTGGTTTGGGTGGTGGCCGATTAGTTGATAATGTTTTAAAACTTTTTTTTTGTTTTAAGTGACTTAATTTTTTGGCGAGTTAGGTATTAAATATTAAATGTGAAAATTGATATTTCATGGTTTTACATTGAGTATCATGTTATGCCGAGTTTCATGATTCATTTTATTATTAGAGAATGGAATTTAGAAGGTGATAGAGTCACAATAGAAGGTGATTAAAATATATCACCCTCAAATATATAGATAGTATGATAGGATTATATGGGTCAAAGAGGATATTATAAAAACATGTGTGCTTGAGTTTCATAGAGAATGTGATTTCAATAGAGATTATTTAGAGTTTTTTTTTGTAATAAAAATTTCAAATATTAGATTTAGATGCCTATTTTTAGGATCATTATAATTGAGCATGTCATTAATCACCATTTTGGTTTGAGTTGGGAGAATTGAAATTGATTAGGCTAAGCCAATTATAAGAGACATCTGAGTGAGTGAATTTTTTATGTCATATATTACCTCTCAAAGATCTAAACATTAATATACCCACTATAGTATATGAACCTTAGAGTTTATCATGAGATAATATGTGTTCTTGTGGGTGTAACCATTATTGGTGCATTAATATTTGAGAAATATAGAATAGCTAGTACCATAGTGTATTGGACCATTTTAGATTGTGGAATGGATTGGGTTGGTGGATTAAATGTTTGATATTCATTTATTAAAATTAGTTATCCATTATGTGTTTCATGTGTCACATATTTTATGGTATGAGATAGATCATGAACGCATCATTAATATTGATGATGTCGAGTTGGTGGAAGATGATTCATTCTTTGAAACTCTAGTGATGATCTTAGTCGGAAACGAGAAGGTTCCTTGGGGGAAGATAATTCCCCGTGTTCATGTTTCATGGAAGAGTGAATGTATATTGGAGGAAAATTGGACATGGGAATCAAATGTATGAACATAGTCGAAGACATTTTTTAAAAGACACCCCTAAAGACTCTTCTCAAATATGAGAGACCATTATTGGTGGATTTTTTTAGTTGTCCTATATTCTGATGGGGAATTACAATTTTTTTCTTCATTATATATATATATATATTTTTTATTTTTGGTTTTATATGGATTTGGGAGTATGTTGGAGTTATTTTCTAGGAAAGATGTCCTGAGTGCAATATAATTCTTAATACAGGGAGTCATTCATTGTGTGAATAACTTGGGCCATGATGTGAATGTAGTTAGAAAGAACAAAACCCCTTAGTCTGTAATTATTCATGGAATTAAGGAATTAATCATGTTTTGAAATGTTGGGGGCGGGGGATAATCCCTCTTCTAAGAGGGTGTTCACACCATGAAATAGAGTGCCACATTATGAAATATATTAGGTTGGGTTGTATTATATTGTCACTTTTGTTATTTCACCCTGAACCATTATTTTAAAATTACCCTATTGTCCACCAATTACCACACATGATTTTGCTCTATAATGGATTCACCATGAAGAATTTAACTCCCTTATCCACCTCTAATGGTCGATAAGAGTATTGTTTTTCATGGAGGCACTCATTTGGTGAGTCTAACACTTTATAATCATATGACACCCCATTCTATATAATGTTCTTGGTTCCTTTTTTATATTTCATAATTTTAACATATTGGGTATTTTTTATGTATTTGGTTCATTGAGAAGTACACAATTAGAAATTCATGGCACTCGAGGTAGGACATCCTTACCAATCTGTGACACATGTGTGAAATTATATGTGTTGACTTCCACATGGGTGTGTGTATCTCTCTAAGATCTTTTTTTTGTATCAAAGTGATTAGTAAATGGTCCATATCGATTGGTGTAGTTGGTCCCTTAGTTGGGGTTGAGGAGTTATATACCATGAAATAAATATGAAGGATCCTTGTATCATGGAAAAGGGTATGAAAATATTCATGGGTAATTAGGTATGGAATGATCTATTCTGGGTTTACAAAGGATAGAATATTATGGTTTGAAAAGTTGGGGCTCATATGATGATAGGGGAAAACCATGAGTGATATAGTGGATCTTGGCATCGTACTAGCCTCTTAAAGATAGTTAAATGGTTGAGTCAAGAATGAGACATGGGATTTTAATGAGTAATATAGCCTAGATTTTTGTGTGATGTGGGGACATCCTTGTGTGGGATGGTTGGACTTATAGTGATCAAGATGGATTCCATGAGTAAGATAATTGGGATGAGATGTGACTGTATGAGTACCCAAAATTGAGAAAAGAGGGACTTATTAGGGATTTTTTGTGGCTTGGTATGACCTTTCGTTCTGAGAGGGAGGAAATGAAATTTTAGAAGATTATTTGAGAATATTTGTTAGTGTTTGATGTCCATATAGGTTGTGTGTTAATCCTTGTATTTAAATTATATCATTATATACACATTCATATGATTGGTTCACTTATGTTGTGGACACAATTGTGGTGGCCTACTAGGATTATACTCAAAACCTATATGTCAATTTTGTTGTGCATATAGAATTTATAGTTAGGGATCAAGATAAGGGAAAGGGATTTGATCATGCTATTGAGTAGGTAGAGTTGGATGGATTTTTGTGATTCCATAATAGAATCCAAAATCATTTTTTTCATCCCTATTTATTTATTTTTTTCCTTGATTATTATATTTTTTATATTGTTCCATCATATGTGAGGATCCCTTTTCAACTACCTTATATTACTTTGGAATTACATATTGTTCTATCATGAATGTTACTATTAATAGTTTACTTGGAGTTTTTTATTGTTTCTTATTTATTTATTACTATTAATATGTATATAGTTATTTGTGATCTTTTAGAAAGGTAATATTCTTCCCATGAACCCTCATAGTGACTAGAATATTTTTAATAAAAACTTGGATATGAGGAGTTGCACATGAGATCCTGTGACACTCTAGCCAATACAAGTTTAGTTTGGTCAACAAATTAAAAAAATTAAAATGGAAAATACATTAACAATATAAGAAAAAAATTAAATACCCAAGGCGAATAATGATCTCCTCATGATCCTTGATCATGAATAATTATTATAACCATACTAATACCAATAATTAATATGTGAAAGAATAATATTAGAATAATCTACAAAATAAGCAATAGAGAACTAGAAATATATAGGCATGAGAATGAATCATATTTGGTAGCTGACCTAGAACTACTATATAGTATTTTAAAAAAGGTCATTTTATTTTATTTTGAACATACGTTACTAAAGTAAACATTTCAATATTAATTTTAATAAATAAAAAAACCTTATAAAATAATTTTATTCCAAAATAATATTTTACCCAATTGATCTAAAATCAAGAATTAAAATATTTGGAGAAGAAAATTATATTAAAAATTATGAATCCATTTCAACTATAACATTTTAAAATGAAATATTTTAATTAATAAATAATAATTGACCGATATTGAATTATACCCTTTCCATAAAAAATATCTATTATCAATGAATTAATTAAACTATGATATTTGATATTCCCACACATGTATAATTGAAAATAATAATAAATAAAAAAACTAAATGAGAATACTCAACTAAAGATGGTAAGTAATATCCTCTAATATGGAAATAGAATACATAAAATTTAATTGTAAATAATTAGAAAAATAAAATGAATAATCTCAGGTAAATGAAAAGAATAAAAAAGTAACTAAATGTATGAAATAACATAATCTTAAAATATATGTAAATGGATCAATAATATTATGGGGTGAGAACTATCAATCAATGATCAAGGTAACTAAAAAACATATGTTATCCCATAAATCAAACCAATAATAATAAAATATCAGAAATCACTAGGGAGAGTTACCTCAATAGATAAAAGAAGAGGCCAACTAGAAAGATAATCATTAATAATTGTACAAAAAAAATACATATTGTGTAATCATAGTCCAAGCCTAGGAACAATGAACTATTCTACGTAGTGAACTTCCTAGATTCCCTTACCCAACTGCCAATGTTCACATGATAAACTATAAAAATCCTTTTTCCCAAACAACAATATATAATATGAGACAATAATAATTTATTAGGAAACCATCACACTTTAATAATTTATTAGAAACCCATAACATTTTCTCGAAAAAATTAATACCAAAATGGTCTCTTTTTTAATATAACATGTTATACTCAGTGTACACATCAAGCTCAAAGAAATATAAACTAGAGGATAAAATTACATTATTTTTAGAATGTGGAAACAATGCCTTGATACCTATTTGAGAACCCAAATAATTAAATCACTCAACCTTTGTTGAAATTTTCCATAATTATTTAAAGAGAATTAAAAAAAATCATGATTTTAAAAGAACAATCGGTCTAATTATTTTAAAAACAAACATTATATAACAAAAAAATATAATTTACATAATAAAAAAAATAACACAATTAATCTAAAACCCAAACCACATTTACTATATTTAAATAAAAAATAATAGTAAAAAAACAAAATCCATTATATTTAAAAACTAGAAGGAATAATTATGAATTTACCTGAAGATAAATTTTAATTGATGTAATCTTTATTGATTTTCATTTTAAAAACATCATGCATAAGGAAATCATATATGTATTTTATGATAAACATATAAGGTCATAGAAATCAGTTTCAGCTACACAAAACCTATGTTCTATTTAAAAATAAATTTTAATGGCCTAAAATGAATATAAATTAATGATTATAAATTTATAAGTATTGTATTTTATAATTTTAATCCATATCTTAGTGAAAAACAAAATAAATCAATGTTTTTTTGTTTTATGATTTTTGATGGATAAACCTCCCTCAAATAAAGAGTGACATTTCAACTTTAATAGAAAATAGTAGAAGAGGCCTCAAGATGAGATCTATGATCTCTAGACACAAATAATCAAATGATCAACCAAATTAAAATACCTATAGTTTGACCATCATGGAATCGCAAGAGAGGAAGGGGATAAAAATAAAGGAAAGGAATAAGATGGAGAGAAATAGAGGGGGGAATGAGAATATCTTCTAGAAGAATCCATACATAGATAAATGATGAGTGATTATGTTCATGGAATAGGAGGAATAATCAATTCATATGGATCCCCTTGGCTACACTTATTTGAATGAAGGGACAACGGGTGAAAATATGAATTAAAATTGTGGTGGGTGGTTTAGGAATTTAAAACTTTTTAAAACATGGAATGGTTTCGTGGTTTTTTTCTTTTTTATCAAATCATGCATCAACCATGATCCCATTACAAGAGAAACCTAAAAAAACTGCATAATTTTCATAAATGGTACGATAGAACATAAACCAACTATGCAGTATATTATGATAAAAATAACAATTTTTTCACTAGAAGACTCCATGGTATCCAATAAATAATCACTAACAGTGTGAGATGCAATGAAACTCAAAAACATCAAAATTACAAGGAAAATTAACAACAAATCTATGAAAAATATGAAAAATCCATGAATAGATGAAATAATAATGGGAAATATGTTCATGATGTAACACATGTGAAAAAATATGGTATAAAATGATATGCATTAGAGTATGAAATAAATTTAAAAAAATCCATATTTTATTCATTTTAATGTATAACATATTTTATGATATGTTGATATGATATAGGCAACCTTTGATATTTTTTTGTTTCCCCAGGAATTAGTGAACTTCTAAGAAGTGGTTTTGGGGTTGAAATAGTGGTGAAAATATTTTATAATTTCTTCTATATGAAATAATAATCTCTAATAAATTGGGTACTTACAGTGCAAAATATTAATACACAACCTCACTTAGTTTAATATAGAAATAAAATGAAAATTAAACATACATGTTTTTATAAGGTTTAACCCTAGTGTTGGAAGTTACTCCTTTCTTTATCCAGTTTCTATCCAAGACTATATATTTTTATCTAATAATGAATCACTCATTATAGTTGAATAGGGATGTATAATCATCTACCTAGGGTTTATCTGTATTCTGTTGGAACCACACAACATCCTACTGGTTACAACAATACTACAATAAGATGATAATGATATATTGAGAATATGGTTTCTTCACTAAGTATTTATGATATTCCTATAATGTCATTTACATAACCATACTAATATGATCATTTATTATCATTGTTTGAATCCACTAAATAATTTTCATGAATATAATAACCTGGAATATTTTCCTAAAAATACATATAAATATTTATACATTCTTATTAAAATTTTTCTCAACCATTATTCAATAACTGATAAGTATATAATATGTTTTCTAATATAATCATACAGAAGATGTAAGAATATATACCATTGAATTCATAATCTTTATTGGATAAAATAATTCATTAATACCACAAAATTTATAAATACCAAAACACAATGAAATTGAGTTATTTCTAGAAATTATTTACACCATATAATTATAAAGAAATCCAATTACTTGAATTGTGTAATGGGATCCTTTACACATAATCTCATTAACACCTCATGTGTGTATGTTCCCTTGGTCAAGGAATATGTTTTCTACTTATTTAACCCCTATTTCTAGTGAATTTACAATAACAAATGCCTTTTTTATTTTATTATATAATTAAAAAACTAACCAATAAATACATTGTAATTTTATACAACATTGTGAAAAATTTAAAAATTGTTATATTTGTGATTTCCCTAAATAACCAGAAGTAATTTCCTCTATTAATTTAATTGGATGATATTTTTCTCATTTTTATTGAATATACATAAGGTTTATGGAATTTAATTGAAGTATAATTACTCTTTATTGAACTACCACTATGAATTAAATTACTATAAAATTCATCAATAGTCATTGAATAATGATTGGGTTATTCTTATGAGATATTAGTCATTTTAATATTATTCCAAACTAAATTTATAGAGTTTCTTTAAGAACCTATCTTATTATCCATCGCTGACATGTTTTAGATAAATGAAATGTTAAACTTCAAAAAACAATTATAGTGATCCACAATATTTAATATTTGACTTATTGGCTTGTATCACAATTTAAATATGATATTTTAATCAATGAAGTGTGTCTTAAGAATCATCTGAAATCATTTCCTTTAGAATATTAATTCTGGAAACTAAATTTTTTTACATAACAAAATTTTCAAGTTTTAACTAAGGTAATGGATTTTATGATGTATGTTCCTACTCATACGAGCTCCCCTTTTACTCTTCCTACCTCCCTTTTACTGTACATAGATTTTGAATTACTTTTACTAATCCATTAATAAGTCTTATAGTGTGAAGGTATATTTTATTAAGTCCCCTTTTAGTATTATTAAATTAATTCTCACACTTCTAAAGTTATGAATGGCTAATTTGATATTTCAATGAATTTTATAGATTTTTACATAGTATAATTTTGGGCTCAATAGTAGAAATCGAAATTTATTGATAAAAATATATATAATTACCTGCAATAACTTCATGGAACCTCAACGTATCATTTTAAAATTACTAACAACTTAAAAAACATCTCAATTTCTCCAAATTATTCTAGAACATTATTTTAAAAATATAAAATCATTTATCACTTTCGTTAGACACTTCCATCCCCCTTTATATTTTTTTTCCACATCACTAAACTCTTACAAGTTATCTCAGATATTCTCAGAATTTAGTTCATGTATAGAAAACAATTAAATCATATATTTTTCAATATTTATAAGTTTTATACACTGAAATACCTGATAATATATTGTTTTGAGTTAATTTCATCAATTAATCAGAAGAAGATACATCTTAGTGACTAAGATGATTTTACGTCAACTCATCAAAAATAACTCCCTATAAAATACTCCACATTTTGAAATCTGAATAGATCCAAATTACTAATAATTGAACACAGTTATTTTTGAAATGTATTCGGTCCCTTTATTATAATGAGTTTTATATCTACTTTCACCCCTTTTAAAAAATAATACAATGTCCTCATATGGTACTTTATGTACCCTCTAAAATGAGTGGATATGGATGAACATGGAGTCTTATACTAAAATATTTAACCATCTCCCTTGGAAGTTCATTTTCATTCATTTTTTCTTATTTTTAATTAGCCTATATGTACTCTGGATTAACATTACAATGTTCCCCTACCTCTTTAATAAAATAGAAAATTATCTCCTTAGGATTTAATCTATAATATTGATCATGATTTTTTTGAAAGGTCATTAGAACTTTTATTATCACATGTAATGTTAAATTTATTCTAACAACATTAAAGTATACCAATAAAATTTTATTAAAAACATAGGTGTACATGAATGTGTTTCTAATTTATATTTTCCTTCAGTTATATACAGTGAAACTTAATCCTTATAATTTCTAAAATATCTCATTTATCTATCAATAAGAAAAAACTCTCCTCTATATCTAGCCTTATTATCCAATCACCCACCCAGTCACTATCTATATGTCCTTGTAACTGAAAATAATGTATATTTATTATAATCATGCTACAATTTATGTTTTCCATAATGTATCTAAATATTCTTTTAGTTTATATTATATGATACTGATTAAGATAACTTTGAAACATCGAACATAGAGTTATAAAAATGATATGTCTATCCTTGATATAGTTAAACATATTAGTAAGAAAAAATTCTTTTAAAATTACTTTGATTCACATTAATTAAAGAGACATTTTTTCTCATCTTATTACTAACTATAATGGGTGTATAGATCAATTTATAATATTCCATAACAAAATTTTCAATAGTTCAAATAGACATTTATCTTAGGATGAAAATTGATGTCATTATTTTTTATAATATGTATTCCCACTATGTGACATCTAAAAATTTCACTTCATTTCCTTTTTCAAAATTTCATATTAATACACTTTTCCACAAGTAAATATAATATCATTACTTTTCACAATGAAAATTATTATTTCTATGAATATCTATTTCACAGAGATACTTCTATCAATATTTCCTTTTTGAAATTTCAAATCACTCAAATATCCATCATTATTAGAGTAATATTATCATGGGAACTATTTCAATCCATATATATAATTCCTTAACATCCACACCATGTTTGTAATTTTTTAATGTGAACTGGTGATGTTTTATAATGAAAATATCTTCTTCAATTTCTCAATTTAGTAATGGTGACTTCAAATACATTTGGTAAACCTTGTAATGGTTTTGTGCTATAACTAATAAGAAAATTTATATGGATTATATACTTTTTCATTGTCTAATGGTTTATTCAAAATCAATCACTTCCATTTGTGAATAAACTATTTTAAGAATTAGATAATTTTTCTATTTTACTCTATAGTTCTAATTCAACTTGTATCTAAAAACCCTCTTAGTAATAATTATAATTTTATATTGAAATCATAGAATAATCCCCAAAGTATGGTTCTTCTAAATATTACCAAATAATCATTCATACCAATGATCCAATTTTTCATGTTGAACTTCATCTGAATAAAATTGTGTTTCAACTGGATATATAAGTATTTTTTTCAATCCTTAATATTTTTCTCGTTTATACTACCACTATATAATTTCTAATAATACTTTCATAATGAATATGTTTATTTAGTTTATAATTTCATCATCTCTGATTTCCATAACTATCATCATAGTTGGTTTGATTTGAGTCAGTTTATACTAAATCATTCTATTTTAAATATTATTGTTTAATGTGTTTTAAAGAAATAATTTTTTATAGAAAATTCTATATTATGATATACTGCTCGAACTATAACATATGTATTGGAATAATTTTATTGTATTTTAATGTCACAATAATAAACATCATTTGGGAATCCTTTTATTTCAACACTAATATCCACTTCCATTAGATATATACCCTAAGAAAATTCCATATTAAGTATTATTTACAAAATATCCATGAACAGTACCAATAATATTCATGAAAAAGTGGATGACAATGATTTTTAATAATTTAAAAAATGACATTTATATTAACTAAATTTCATATGGTGTGTTTTTTTTTTCTTAGGTCTCCATAAGAATATATTCTCTATATGTATATGTGTGCATCAAACCTATGTCTTAACAAATTTATAGAGTTTACAATAAATTAATAATTCCATTCCATCTTAATAATTTCTCTATTTTTTCTCTTGATAACTCTATTCTATATATGTTTTTTGGGTTCACTAAATTAGTGTTTGGTCTAATTTTTTTCACGTATGTTTGCTAATTCACTGTAGGTGAACTATCGACCATTCTATTTTCTCATCCACATAATGTAAACTATAAAATATTTATATTTTATTTTATATTATATTTTTTAGGTTTCATATGAATCTAACAACACTTATTAGTCACAACAGAATGAATTATAAACTAAATAATAGTATATATCATTCAAAATATTTTGAAACCTACTTAAAAAATAAAGGAATAAAATGTAATAATTATGTGTACCATAATTCAAGGAATCCACTAACTCATCATTGAATTTCATCACATGGATTTGAGAGAGATGAATATATGGTAGCAAGAAAACATCCCACATTTGGGGGAATCCCTAAAATGATATGAATCTATTGTTGTATGAGAGGGATCCATCCATATTCCACATTCATCCAAAGCATCGAGTGTATATGAATAAAATGAAAGAAATATATTGGTTATAGGGATGTTCGACAGATCATGAGGATCTAAATCTACAATCAAACCACCACAATATGATAGTATAGTTTTTATAAAACCTAATGGTGGTCCTAGATGGAGTATTCATAAATTCATGTATTAAAATGGATGTATAAATTCCATGGAAAATTTATGCATCATTTTCATTTATTCCCTATACAATTAATATAATTATTAAACTGTTGAATTCAATTATATATTAAAAGTGTGAAAAATGATAATTGTTTATGATTTTGTTTTAATTGAAAAATTAATAATATAATATACCCTTCTATTTAGGTTAATCATTATTTTTATGTAATCTATATCACACATATATAAGTATTTAATGAATATCTCAATCAATATAAAACATTCAATAAATTCCAATAGAATTTATTCCATTTCACCTTATATTTTATTGTATAAAATAACATGTTAAACCATCTCCAGAACTCATTTTATAAATATATGATTAGCTTTTCTGTGTATCATATCACATGAAATACCCTGTGTAAATCCATCAAATATTTATTTTTTTAGCTCAAGAAACATTGAAAGTATATTTCTAAATAAAACACAATCCCAACCAAAAAGTTTTACCCCAAAATCCTTTATAGCATTGACGAAAAATATGAATATACGAATCCATATATGTAAGAAAAAATATTCTTATTTAAAAGATTATTTTCTATTTTTTCTATAAAGGGATCTGGAGTGATCTCCATCAAACACATGTATCTTTATTCCCATGTACAATATTCTGTATCATATGTAAACAAGTATTCTCATATTTTATTTTTTCTACAATACATCAAGTGATAATGGTAAACTAATCATGTCTTTACCATGCAACCAACTCACATATTCTCGAATACCTATGTATTGATGGATATAATCGATAGAAGGAACCAAACATAGACATTACTCAATCTTTAGTATTATTGATGAAATTATTTTTCATTTACTTGAGAATACTTTCAGGTTTATAGTTTTATATAATTAGGTCATAAATCATACATAAAAAACATAAAATTCAAATGTGGATACGTTTGATTAGTATACATTTTTTCCAAAACATAAAACAATTAAAATAAATCATGTTATCTTCTAATGAAAACTCTTAATGAATTTCAACATGACCACATCCTTTCTATTACCATCCTTAAAATACTATGAAAAGATATTAATTTTTTCTTTGGGAACAGAAATTATTAAAGGGGATATAAAATAGAAGAAAACTCTTAGATTAGGGAAAAAATTTAAACCCATAAAAAACATTTTCATGAAGACATAAAATTTTACCAACATAGGGAAATATAATTCCTTTAAAAGATAATTTACTTTACCTTTGGAAAAAAAATTATTTCCATGATAAATCATTATCAAGAATCTAAAATTTAAGTAGGTACCTTGGGACATCATCTCATTGAACCCTTTCATAACCCTTATAGAAACCTTACAAATTGGAATAACCATATGACCAATTTAAGACATAATTACCCTGAGAACATAGTCATTTCCCAATGAATTGGATTAATATCTAAGAGCACAGATCATTTATGATATAACGGGCTCACCCTATTCTATCTGGGCTTATCCATTATTTAAAATATCTAGGAATCACAAAATGAAAAAAAAATAAATATTTAAAATGATCCTTTATACACGTATGAAAATAACATTCATATATTAAATTATTATTATTTTTCAAATTCACATTTTCAATATTAAATAAAATTTCAAATTAAAATTTTGTTTTTAAAAATACTAAATTAGGGGAAGAAGGGTTTTCAATTCATGAATAAATGAAATATTTAAAATGAAGAAAAAAATAAAATATTCTTTTTGAAATTGGATAAATTTATTGTCACCATGTACTTTAATAAATAAACATTCAATTTTTTATTTTGAAAACATTTCATTGAAAACATATAAAAAAATATTCATTCTGAAAACATTGAAATATATTAAAATTATAATTATAAATTATTTATTTCTATATGAGAAAATTTCAAAATTCATTTTAAAAATATGGACATAAAATATAAAGGGGTTTTTAAAAAAAAACATTGAAAGATGATTTATTTAGAAAAAATGAACTTATCCCATTAAAAATAAATAAATCATAATCCACATGAATAAATAATAATTAAAAAAACATAAACACTATTATAATAGATAAATTCATGATATAACATTTCAAATGGTCTGTATACTCATCTTCTGAATGAATATTGTTGCAAAATATAAATATTGCCTCAATGAATTGAAATTATGATGAAGTCCCTTACCTTGAGTCTAAATTTTAATTTGTGTCTTTATATTATTGAATAATAGATATATGTTAATTATTTACATGATTTAGAACCATTTTTAGGTTTATTATTACTTTTATTTCACATATTTAAAATTGGTATACAATTACATAATCAATTAAATTTAAGTTGAATGTTTTAACCACATTCAGTTTATGTGTCAAAAATTGCATTGGTTGCTCAAATATGGTCCAAGAGGTAATTATTAAAACATATCAAGTATAATAATAATTAAATAATTACCATATTATAAATAAAATATTCTTTCAAAACCAATCATGAGACATGATTATGAAAATTGAACTAACATTATGGTCATGGAGACGGTAGGACGTACATAGGAATGATAATCGATTCCATTTTTCAATGATCATTTTGGAAACATTATAAGTATAATTATATCATAAAATAATGGTAATTATATCATAAATTAAATTCTATTTAGTCATATATAGTTATATATATCATTCTTGTGATGTGGTGGTGAAAAAAGGAATCACATTGCTTCGAAGAAGTGATAGTCCACACGTCCACGAACATCGTTATCACTTTATTTATGAATAAAAAAAGTAAGAAATGAAATAAAATTTTATACTTCAAGAATGTTTAATATGTAATTAATATAAAACATATTTCATTTATATCTAATTTTTTATTATCATTACCCTTATTACCCTCTATGCAATGGATTGGTGAAAAATAAATCACATCACTTCGTGAGGCGGTAGTTCGACATACAGATGAGTGATTCTATCATGTAAATTATGTAATGGATTATAAATAAATTTATATATGATATAATGAGTCTATATGGGTAATTATTTTATATATATCATATATAAACATTAAATTCATCATCAGACCTAACCGTAACAGGTGGTAATAGTAAAATAAACAACATCATTTTGAAAGGTGGTAGTCCACCATGCACATTAATAATGATTTCGTAACCCATTTAATGGAATAGTGTGAGGTTTTAGATTTCATCCAACAAATATTAAGTATATATAAGCTTATGAGGTTATTATATCATCAAAATAATAATAATAATTGATAGGGGTGTGTTAGGCATGTATTGTCTCAACAATAATCTATAAATCATATTGATTTGGATGTTCAAAAATACCTATAATTTTTTTCTAATAAAGTTGATTTATTTATTATTCAGTAATATAAATATATATATTATGTTTATATATTTTTTACATAATACAATGTCATGAGATTTAATCTGGAAACACTATTCATACAGTACATTAGGTGAACGAACATATGGATCATCATCCCTATGATAAAGAGTAAATGTATGGATTGAAATCCCTATATTTGAATAACTATAAGTTTATAGAATATATATATATATCCAAAAATGATGTTTGTAATCACTATTCAAACCCAATTTTTGGATAATGAACGTATATTTAATCAACCATATGTTTGGAATCAATCCTATAATAGAAGGATGAACATATGGATTCTCATCCCAATGTTAATTTTGATCCCAACATTCTTCTCAGATGAAAGTATGGTTCCAGAACCATAAATTGTAAGTAACCCTATTATACACAAATAAAACCTACACTATGAAAATGAACCCCACACTATGCAGTTCAACCCCAAGTTTGTCTATTAAACAATAGAAATTCAATTCATTGACCTTATCCAATATTTATGCAACAGTATAGACAGAAATAAAGATTGATCGAAATATATTCAATGAATGATTAGAAGAATCATTATGATTGAATAAATGAACAATATTTAATAGAGAAATTCACTCTTACAGTTACAGGATGTCTTGACTCCCCTGCTCGATTAAAATTTGAATTTATGTGACATATCATGCGACTTTCATGGATATTATTAACTAAAAAATATATATCTGTTTATATGAATTGATTATTTTATAAATATATGATATGTATGATAAATATTATATAATAATACATTCTTTAATTTTTCACTCTCTATAGAACTATGGAAAATATTGACTATATATTTTATTTTCTAAAAGAGGCTATTCTATGAAGCTCTACATTCCAAACCTGTACTACTATAACTACTACTATTTGTTTTTTATTATTAATTTAAGAAGATCACTATCATCAAGAACTTCTTTGATCCTATTCCTAATTTAATATTATTTTTGAGGAATAAGATCCATCTACTATCATCTATTTTTTATAAAATTATGAAGTATCACATAAACCATCCAAAAATAAATCTCTTTTGATTTATTAGAGTTCTAACAACTTGTACTCAGTTGTAGTTGTAGAGAGCCAAACTTGACGTACATGGACATTACATTACTTTTTCGGAATACATAATACATAAAAAAAACAGACATCCAAGGACCGTAATGGTTTGGTGTCTTTGGAAACGTGGAACACAATCTTCTAATCATGGTGAAATATCTTCAAAATCTCCCAAAAAGATCTTTCCTTTTTGTTTTCTTACCTAAAAACGTTCTTTATATCATGGGTAAAAGAAAACATAAAAAGGGTGAGCTCAAATTCTCAGTAAGGGTAAGCAGGGAGAAAATAAAACAAACCATATACGTTTGAACTTAAAAACATGAGCATAAGGTTTAAACATTAAAATATTTATTAGTTAAATAAATCTTGGCAGTACGTAAGGAATAGATCATAAGGGAACAATAATCATGATAAAGTAGCACGGGAATAAAACATGTAATTGTGGAAAACCTTTATGCACATTATATGATTTCCATAGTACCCAAGGCATTTATGCCAAGACTATCATAGTGGACAAAGTCCATTACTGAACCAGGTTTACTTGTCATTCCAGCCCTATATTACTGAACCGAATTTACTTTCCATTCCATCCATGTTTATATCATGTGATATAAATCCATACCCAGTGAATTTGATGGAGATATAAGTCCCACCCATATCATAATTAAATAATTCCTTCATGTGCCACAAAATAAACATAAATCATTCATCATAACCCAAAGAATAATATGGGTTTTATAAATACCATAACATCATAACATAATCCATATAAAATAAATGGATATCATTTAATCTTAAGAAAAATGAAACCATGTAAATAATAGAGACATTATACATGAAATATAAACATAGTAAATAATTCCATCTAAGATGGAAAATGGTTTTGATAAAACACTTGAAAAGAATTCTGGAGGAAAATATATTTTCTTCTTCAAAATCATTTTATTTTAACAAAATTCCATGAAATTTTTAAAGAATATTATTTAGTTGAAAATAATAATGAAATCTTTAAGAGTAATCTTCATGAAAATAAGGCGTTATGAAACCGTAAAAACCCGTTCATGCTGTATACGTTAAGAAAACATTCTCTTCGTACTTTTAACAGAAATGTAAAAAAGTTCCACGTATGGTAAACAAAAGAAATATTACTTCAATAACACAAAGTAAAAGTAAAATAGGGGTAAAAATGACTTTAAACATACATGGAAGAATATTAAACACTTTATGGAAAACATTTTATGGACATGGATGAAAAATATAAACATAGTAAATACTTACGTATAAGTAATCTTGGATAAAAATGAGATTGCAAAATTATCCCTTACCTTATGTCCAATTTCATCAGTATGTGTCCAAGACTCCTATATAGTTGGTTTAAAAATATTATTATCTTGTAACATAACCATAATAAAATTTATGATATCATATATTATTCACTTATGACTTTATATTACCAATTCTTTTGTCAATTGCATGTTAAAGCAACGTTTTGGGTAAAATCGTTTCATTTATCATACGTGTTTGGACTTGTTGTTCTTGATATTATTAATTATAACATGATTTACATAATTAAATAATGTAAAAAATGATTTAAATATAATATATATTCAGTATATACATATATATGATCGATCGATAAATGTAATGAAATACACCGTTCATGGAGAGGGTAGGTCGTACGTACGCATGAATGCTATTTTTGTTTCCTTATTAAATTTAATATAAGTAAGTAAATAAAATATACATAAATATAGTATAATTATTATGTCAAATGTTTCATGATTATTTATTATATATACTTTATAGTCATTTTTTAAAGGTTAATATAGAGAATGAATCTCATCGCATCGTAGAGACGGTAATCCGTACGTACGCACGAGCGATGATATCATTCTCATAATTATTGAATGGAATTGAAGTGGATGATAGAATATCTCAGAATTATTATCTTTATATAATAATAATATATAGTTATTCTTTACACCATTATACCCATCCCAGTAAGGTGGTGGTGGAAAATAGTTTACACCACGACGTGGAGACGGTATTCCGTACGTACGCACGCACGATGATTTCATTTTCTGTAGGATGGATAGAAGGTGAAATAGGGTTGTTTTATATTTATAATAACATATTATTATATGAATGATACTAATGTTATTAATTTATAATGAAAAAAATAAATAAGAGGAAGTAGAAGAAGAAATAAATTTGAAATAATTGGTAAAGGGTATTACCTCTTCATCGACGCGCCTCTTCAAAACCTCCTCTTAGGGCACTAATGTTGGTATTTGAAGAAGACAATGACCTAAATTATTTTTCTAGGAAAGTGGAGAAGAGAAATGGATAGGGTTTGGCCGAGAATAAAGTCTCAAAATGTTGTGAAGAGGAGAGGGAGGTGGTGCCTTTTTATAAGGGAGGAGAAGGGCACTTCTGGAAACCGATAAAATATTAATTTATAATAAACTCAAACCCAACATAAAACCCACAAAAACTACTCAAATACGAATATTAAATGATAAAGGTTTGTAATATTATCAACAAGTAAAATTTAGACATGTTGGGATTTTATTTTAAACCTTATCTACTTGATTTATCCATATTTAATATATTTAATTTTATTTGTGTTAATAATATTCTAAATTTTAAATTATTATAAGTAAATAATTTTTTGTTGTTAATTGTCCATAATTGGATACTTTATGATAGTTTAGACCATATAAATTTCAATTTATAATTTTTAAATATTTTTTTGATTTTTAATCAATTTAATAATATGCCATTTTTATAAAATAACAATAGGGTCAACTTTGACACTATTCATCTATTTAAATTTCAATAGAATACAAACTGAGAATATATTCAAACCAAAATATTTAATAGGTTTCTAACAAGTCATATGTTTCTAGAAAATTCGTGGAGAATATTAATTAGTTCATATAATATTTATATTAATATTTTTAAAACCGTTTATTTTATATTTCTCTTGATAAAATAATTACTACAACATTTTTTTATAATTATTTAATATAATAATTTGTTTCATAAAAATTAAATATAAAATATTATGATGAATATAAATCTAATATCTTTCATAATAATACTTTTAATCAAATTTATCTTCTAAAACACCCAACTTTTAATATGTTATGGTTATTAAATTATGAATGTGAAAACATCGACATCATTTAAAATAAAATAATATAAGTGTCATAATCACTTTTATAATGATCAAAATGGTCAAACGTTTGACCTTTGGATTATTTTGGTTTATATTTACACTACCAATAAGTTTTGGTCTGGTATTTGGGCCTTTAATGGTTATTATTAGTTTAATAAAAACAATATTATTGATTTTTCAGTAAATAAATAATTTCTACATCATTAATTTATATGCTATTAATGTAAATATATATTTCTCAAAAATTATAAATAAATTACCATGATAAATAAACTTTTTTTTCTTTCAGATGAGTATTTAAAACCGAATTTATATTCTCTATAACCTTATATTGAAAATAATTTAATTATTAATGTTTGAGTGAGACATATTTCACTTTCATTTAAAAAATTAATATTAAATGTCTTAATCACATACAAGTGGGTTCTAATAGATACCATTTCGGCCCAAGTATATTTTAGGACAACATATAATCATCCAATTATATTAAGACATGTGTTAGGGTAATTTTATAACATTATTTTTACCCTTAATTATCTAATTTACCTTTAACTTTGGTAAATAAAATTTACCATAGTTACTATTCATAATGCCCAAAAATAAAAGTTATCTATTTACCCAATTTGAACTTCCTTATTCCAAATATGGAATCTATTTTTACAAATTCAAGACATAGAAGATGCAGTGATTAATTTAAAATTAATCATGTTGTTGAAAAAAAACGGGTTTTTGTTTAAAACATTGCAAAATATTGAAATGATTTTACCTACGAATTCAATGTAAAATTAATGCTAATGACATTAATTACATTAAATGGTAAAAATTTCTTATAATTATACTTTAAAACCATTCATCGTTGTAATTTAACCATATAAATTATCTTAATCAAAAAAGTTGTTTTTAATTAAAATTTAGTGTATTTTTACTATTCATCAAAACATGAATGTTATCAGATAAATATCAAAAATGTATCCTATGTAAATTTTAATATCCTGATTCAAAATAAGATGTTTATTTTTTAAAATTTAACTTATAAACTTGTCAAAAATTATATTTAAAATGGGTGGACCATCAAAAGGCGGCAAAACTACATTTTTTTAAAAAATAATTATTTTACCCGAAAAAATTATTTTGTTCTCATAACATGTTCTAGAATATGTGTAGGATGAATTATTATGTAATAAAATTCAAAATTTAGTTAATAATATTCATAACAGCTTGTTCATAACAATATATTGTTGTTTAGTGGAACTCGGTATTGCGTACCACACACGCTATCGAGGAAGGTTGATCTTGCATGCAACACAAGACAAGAATAGTGTTTTCATATACTACAAGCTAATACAATGTTTCATATAGTGAAAGATAATATTGGTGTAGTGTACAAAAAAATAAATCAAATTAATTAAAAAGAATATTTCTCATAAAACCTCAGGGTGTTACATTCTACCCCCCTTAAAATGAATTTTGCCCTCAAAATTCATCGGTGTTATAAATGGTTTACTACTTGAAAGTTTCTTGCATAAAAAACCACATTGTAAATAGAAATACTAAAAATTAATTTTAAAAACTAAAGTATGAAATGTAACGGCTACCCAAATTAACTCATCACTGGGTTTCCACATAGAAGAACATAAGTGAAAATATGGATATGGAAGAAAAATATAACCATCACGTTCTAATGGAGAGTGGTAGAGAACATAGCTATGAAAAATCCAATAATCACAAAGCCATAAATTTGGGACGATCTAAGGTACCATCTAATTCATCTGATATAAGGGTACTAGGACATCATTTTTGGTTTTCAAGATCATTTCTCTAAAGTTTATTAATTTTTTCATAAGGATAAATACGTACTTGATTTCAGTGTAATATCATCATTGGTCATTCAATGAACGATTTCCACTTCATCACTAATTTAATGAAATGAAGTTGAATTTGTCGTTATTGAAGTGTTAGTAGATCATTTGATGGAATGATGGGTCATTCCATCTGTCTCAAAAAAATGGTTATGAAAAATTATTAAATATACATAAGTCTATATATAGTGAGATTAATCGTACATGATTCGAAAAATGGATATATACTTCAACTATCATTCCTATTAATAAAATAAAACTAAATTCTACTAACCAAGGACTTCTTATAGGCTAGTCGTAGGTGATAAAGGCCTATCACACTTCGGTTGTGGGTTCGATTCTTTTATCCTTGTCCGACGCAATGGGTTGTTGTCCATCCTATGGGTTGTCCTTTTTCAAAAACTATACTATAATAACATATCAGAAATAATATCAAAAAGTTATAGCTTTAAACAATACTATCTGATGTCTAAGTTAATCCATTCCAATCTTTAGGCTTATCCCAAATACTTCTGTCTAATCTCATAGTATAAAGAAAACATATTACTAGAGAGGTCATCTACCAAGAATGTTATTACCATCATTTATCCCCCATATATCATAAGATATATTTTGTTTTTGGTCACATTCCAAACATGTGAATACCTTAATCATGTATTCTCTTGAAAAATCAATACCCATTGAACCTTAGTAAAAACATGAATGCTGTCAAAAGTTAACTCTTTCCACATTCCAAAATCCCAAAATTCCTATATATTCAAACCATGATGTCACTTTGTCTTTATATCAGTCTTGAGCTCATTAATACTATCAAACATATTATTTTCTCCTTATACCTTCATTATGTGCATATCATCTTCTTTCCAAAAATATTCAATCAATTTTCTTGGTTACCGGTAACATATAATTATTTGAAACCAATACATATATATTCTAATATTCCACGATACTATAAATGAGATTCCCCAACACTATTTTGGAATCTCGTTACATAAAAACATAATCATTCCACCACTTTGTTTTCATATTCAACATCGCCAATAGTGATCGCATATGAATTCCCTTTTTCCTTATCCTTAGAGGTTGTTGATGTCGATCATCATTAAACCTTTCATTAGAGAATTGGTTATCACAATGCCCTATTTTCTTGAACATGTAGCATTGAAGTGTTGGTGGTGCGTTCTCTACATTCATTTCTCCATTCACATAATTAGCTTCCATTTTCTCATTACTTAGGAACTCAGCTTCTTGATGAACTTTTTTTTCACACATAAAACATTTTCTAGTCCCTTTAAGAAAATATATACCAAGCTTCTTTCCACACATTGAGCATAACGAAACATTTGTGTTCTTTTCACCATAGTTTTTCGATTTTTCCTTGAACTCCATCTTTCGTTTTTTGTCAAAACCATGAGATGGATATGTAACACCAACATCCAGTTCGACCTTGTTAGGAAAACGCACAATCTCATCATAGCTACTAAAGACTCTTATAGCTAATGCCTTTCTAAGACTTGGTTTTAGGCCACTAAAAAATCGATCAACTTTACTTTTAAGTTGGATGATAAATCTAGATGTATACCTTACAAGCCTTGTAATATTATCTTCATATATACCAACAGATTCAACATCCTTTTTCTTTCACTCAAGGAAATCCTTTTCCATCTTTTTTCAAAGAATATGAGGGAAGTACTTATTGAAAAACAAGTTCTTGAACTCGTCCCATTCCATGGATTCAATTTCATCTTGGTGCCTTTTGTTATTAATTAGAGTCCACCACTAGTCTGCTTCACCTTATAAATGTTGAACAACCAAAATGACTTTTTCATGTTCCATGCAGTGAAGTATGGAAAATATCTTTTCAATGGTATCAATCCATTGTTCTGCAACAAGTGGATCAGAAGATCCACTAAAAGAAGGTGGTCGTTGCCTCATGAAGGACTCAATTGAAAATTATTCCCTTCTATGATCATTTGGAAGTCCAAAATGATTCACAGCTTTTGTAAGTATAGAAATAATATTTTTCACTCCATATCCAATAACATTGGTTTGTTCAGGAGGATGATCATTGACTTATACATTACATTGATCAACACAGTTCCTTCAGGTTCCATCCATTGTATAAAATCCAAAAAGAATAGTGTGAGAGGTAAAATTCATGCTAAGAAAACAACATACTAAAGGGGGAGTACCTTCAATATGTAACATCTTAGGTTTAATTCAAAGATTGTAACCATAATTATAGGATTATAACCTTTACTTATACTTAACCTTAAGGACATCCTTAGACATACCATAGAAATATCTCTAGGGATCTCACTAAAGATTTCGTATACTAGTTTCCAAAGGTTAACTAAACATTTTCTCTGATACCAATAGTAGAGACCCAAAATTGACTTACATAGACATTAAATTACTTTTGCAGAATACTTAATACATAACAAAAACATACATCTGAGGAACGTAATAGTTTAGTGTCTTTGGAAACATGGAACACAATCTTTTAATCATGGTGAAAGATCTTCAACATCTCCCATAAAAATCTTTCCCTTTTCTTTTCTTACATAAAACTTTTCTTTATATCCTGGGGAAAAGAAACCATTAAAATGATGAGCTCAAATGCTCGGTAAGGGTAAGCATGGAGAAAATAAAACAAGCCATATACGATTGATCTTAAAAACATGATCATAATGTTTAAACATTTAAATCTTGAGTTGTGAAATAAATCTTTGCAGTACTTAAGGCATAGACAATAAAGGAACATTAATAATGATAAAATAACATGGTAATAAAACATGTAATTTTGGAAAACCATTAATCACATGATATGATTTCCATAGTAGCTGAGGCATTACTTCCAAGACTATCATAGTGGACACAGTCCATTACTGAACCAGATTTACTTGATGTTCTAGCCCTGTATTACTAAACCAGATTTACTTACTATTCTAGCCATGTTTATCTCATGAGATATAAATCTTTACCCAATCCATTGGAGGGAGATATAGGTCCCACCCATCTCATAATGAAATCATTATTTCGTGTGCCACAAAATAAACATAAATCATTAATCATAACCCAAATAATAATATGGGTTTCATAAACACCATCCCATCATTACATAATCCATATAAAATAAATGGATATCATTTCATCATAAGAAAAATGAAACCATGTAAATAATAGAGACATTATAATTGAAATATAAACATATTAAATAATAGCATCTTATATGGAAAATGGTTTTGATAAAACAATTGAAATGAATTTTTGAGGAAAATATCCTTTCTTATTCAAAATCTTTTTCTTTTCCTAAAATTCCATGAAATTTTAAAAGAAAAAGATTTTCTTGAAAATAATCATGAAATCCTGTAGAGTAAGTTTCATGAAAATAAGGCGTTATGTGTAACACCCCTTGCTTCCATGATACGTTTCCCTTTGAATAATGCAATAGCTTGCATTGTACGCAATTTCGAGATTCTTACACACTGTGACCAATCAAACTAGCTGTTATGAATAGTAATACCCACTTTTTGAAATTTTATACATTTGACCTTTCAAAATGGACTTTAGTTTTGGATTCAGTATATCGAAATTATCCTAGGGTGAAATTTTGGTACTTTTCGGATAACTTTTATATTTTGATGAATAGTGAAAATTACAAAATATTAATCAAAAACAACTTTTTTAATCAAAATAATTAATAGTGATAAATTTGGAATTTGAGTGGTTTTAAAGTGTATTTATAATATAGTTTTACCATTTAATATAATGTTGGTCATTGGACATAATTTCATAATTAACCCAGAAATGAACAAGTGTCAATCTTTTAATAGTTATTATTTCTTAAAAACATGATTTTTGTTTTGACAACGATAACTACTTTTAAATTAATTTTTGCCACTTTTGTGTTTTGAATTTGGATAAATGGATTCCATATTTTTAATCAGGATTTCCAAATTGTGTAAATAGGTAACTTTTATTTTTAGACATTTTGAATAATTATTTCGGTAAATATTTTATTTACCACAGTTAAAGGGTAAATCCGGTAAATAAGGGTAAACAAATAATATTATAATAATATTAAATTACCCTAAAACGTGTCCTAAACTTATTGGTTGATACCTTTCCGACCACGGGCATCTTTGGGTTGATTTTGGAACCTCATGGTGCCACTTGTAGGTGATAAGGACACTTTATATTAATTAAGTTAAAGTAAATACAAAAATGACATAAGCATATATCTTTAAATTTTTTTTTACTTAGGGTTATATATGTTATATTTTTTACTATAAATATTCATTAGAATGATAAAAAATATTTCCTACATATTGGTATTTTATTTATAATTTTTAGATATTTAATAATTAAATTTATTTATGACACAATAATGATGCAATATTTTCTTTATTAATGAAAGAATCAAATAATTGGTATTATAAATGTTAAAATAAATATAATTTGAAATATTTGATGCCATATAAGAATTTTATAGGTTAATATTACATTTTAGGATTTCTTAAATGAATTTGGTTCGAATTAATAATGTTTCTATGACTTTAAAAAAACAAATTATTAAATATTGTCAAAATTGACATAAATGAGTTTTTAAAAAAAGTATTATATTATTAATTGATATTATATTCCTAAAAATATAAGGTTCTTCAAAAGGACTTATATCATTATAGTTGTATCATTAATGGACCAATTCGGGGTCTCTTGTATATATATAGTAAGTTTATTAACTATATAATATAAAAATACAAAGTGACATGGTAAATGTCAACGTAACTAACTAAGAGTTAAAACTAAAAGATAAGGTTAATATAATAAACCAAACCTATCTAAAATATATTGGTTGAAATAATTTTGACTCATACCTACCATGTACTTTTAATAATCAACGTTTTATCCATTATAAAATGAATATGAATTTATTATAAATTAATACTTTAAGTTTTTCCTAAAGATCCCCTCCTCCCCCTTGTAAAAGGCCAACACTTTTAACCAATTCCTCACATCTCTTAAGCCTTTTGGATCATCCAAAATCTGAACAATTAAGCTCCCTACATCCCTCTTCTCCTCCTAGAATCCTTAACTTAGGCAAAAGGCACTTCAAGGGTCCTATTTGGTTCAAACCAAAGGGAGTTACCCAAAATAATGGTAACATTTTCTCTTAGCTTCTTTTCTTTATTTTTCTTCTCCAACCCCTAAACTCCTCTTATTATTTTCTTCTATAACAAAACTAGTATCTTAAATATACTAGGATATTGTTATGAGATGTATTTGAAAAACACTTATACACACCTCCATCTAATGGGTGAAGAACAAAATGTTTCTGTGGATGGAAACCAAATGCCACACGAAACGATGATGGTTCAATTATCTCCTACCACCTCTCATGGTGGCCGTTATGATGGAAATATAAATAAATATGATATTAATGTTATTTATTTTATATATAATCTTATTTAAATCCATTTTATATCATACCATTATTGGTTTCATGTTGTATATATATACGATAATTTCATTTGAGGGAGTGCGGACTACCGCCCCCTCAAAGTGATATGACTCATTCATACCATACATGGAACATATAATGGATGGTGTTAATGAACATAAGTAAAAAATATAAGATATTATATTATACTGGAATAATAATATACCTATGTATCATTTGGTTTTTATTCCTTTTAAAATGAAAAATGATATGGAAGTTGCGTTCGTGCATACGTACGGATTATCGTCTCAACGAACGTGATGAGATTCATTTCCCCATTATATCCATTCCAGACTAATTCTCACATTCTGATTAAAAGTAATTTTTATGGACATGATATAATTCTAGATATGAATAAGATACAACCTATCCATAACAAACACATCTTACGTAACGAATCATATAAAAGAAAACGAATCAGTTAACACCCGAAATGACGATAATACTAAAATATTACTAACAGAGCAATATTAAAAGATCATATATGATATCATATTTATGTATATGATTCTTGTATAATTTAATAAAAATTATTTAACTATTATAAAGGAGGTTATCCTACACTCTATCAAGGAAAAGTACAAGGTAAGAGTTTATTTCACAATCTCTTCATTATCCGAGGTTGTTTATACGTAATTATCTACTCGGACCTCTTTATCATCCACATCCATGTTTCATAAAAAAGAATTTCAAAACATTCTTAATATTTTACAGAATATGGGTTAAAGTAATTTATACCATTTTTTTAATTTTTATAATAATTTTATAAAGTTATCATTCCTTCGTTTTCTAAACAAGGTCATTTTTAACCTTTTTGATAGAATTAAGGTAAGAATGTCTTTTCTAACATATACGGCTGGTGTGACTATTTTCTACCATTATAAAATCATCAATGATTCCCTAAAAAATTTTTAATAATATTTTTAAAGTAAATTTTTTCTTTTCTAATTATTTTACTTTTAAATGATTTCAAAAAAAGAGATATTTCTCTCAAATAGTTTTTATTTCATCTATGTCAACATCCTTTGATGGATTTTAAGTTTATTTGAAGTTGATTTATTATGATACAAAACTTCCATATTATATTGAAGGTTTTGGGATATGTTTTACTATGGATGTGTTATTTTTATACCATTCATGTTTTATGGAGAAACTATTGACATTTCTTATGGTAGTTTTAATATGAATGTTTATGTTATGTTTAAACCTGTTCATATGAGGAATGAATTGGACTGAATAAGTGACGGGTGGAGTCCTCTATAGCTCCTAGATGCATCAGTAGATCTCATGAGAAAAACTAGTGTCTTGGCACGAGTCTTTGACAAAATCTTATTTGTAGTCTTGGCAGGAGGCCTTGGCTACATGGTTATGATAGTCTGGAATTATAAATTCCATCATTATAAAAGTGGTTATTGATATTTCATGTGATTATTCAATTACTAGAATATCCATTTGAATAAGTAAATGGTATTATTTCATTTTATTTCTACCATATTATTCTGATGTTCATGTTTAAAAGGATTTTGTTTTAGTTATACATTGCCTTAAATGTTTATGCTTATTTATGAAAGTTTCTGCTATATTTTTATCCTTACTGGGCATCGGAGGTCACCCCTTTCTATGTTTTATTTTTCCCAGGATGTGAAGAATTATTTTATGAATGACCTGAAGGGATATTATGTGGGGATATGAGTGTGGACTATGGAGAATATTTTGTTTTAGTTTTCATTTTATGTTGAAATATAAACTTTATGAATGTATCTATTGTTTCCAAGGCTACTAAACTAATCGATCTTTCGAGACTTGATTTTTTTGTGATCATGTCAATGTTATGTAATAATGCACCGACTCAGGGTAACTGGGGTCAGGGCATTACATTATGAAACTATAAAATTCTATTCATGATGTATAAGTTCAAAAAAACATTCTCCTCGTACTTTTAAAGAAAAAGTCAAAAAGTACCACATATGGTAAACAATAGAATGATTCCTTCCATAACACAAAGTAAAAGTAAAAGTAAAAGAGGGGTAAAAATTAATTTAAACATACATGGAATAATATTAAACACTTTATGAAAAACATTTTATGGACATGGATGAAAAATATAACCCTAGTAAATACATACGTATAAGCAATCTCAGATAAAAATGAGATTGCAAAATTATCCCTTACCTTATGTCCAATTTCTTCTGTATGTGTCCAAGACTCCTTTATAGTAGTTTTAAATATATTATTAACTTTTAAAAGTACCATAATAATATTTATTATATCATATATGTTTCACTTATGACTTTATATTACCCGTTCTTTTGTCAATTCCATGTTAAAGCAACGTTTTGGGTAAAATCATTTCATTTATCATATGTGTTTGGACTTGTTATTATTGATATTATTACTTATAACCTGGTCTACCTAATTCCAGAATGTAAAACATGATTTATATATAATATATATTCTTCATATAAATATATATGATAGATCGATAAATGGAATGAAATACACCGTTCATGGAGACGGTAGGCCGAACATATGCATGAACGCTGTTTTTATTTCCATATTAAATTAAATGGAAGTAATTAAATAACATATAAATAAATTCAGTATCATTATTATGTCACATTTATCGTAATTATTAATTTTATATTCTCTATAGTCATTCTGGAATGGTTAACATAGAGAATGAATCTCATTGTGTCTTGGAGACGGTAATCCGTACGCACGCACGAATGATGATATCGTTCACATAATTATTGAAAGGAATTTAAGTGGGTAATAAAATATATCAGAATTATTATCATGTTATAATAATCATATATAGTCATTATTTACACCATTATACCCATCCAAGTAAGGTGGTGGTGGAAAACATATTACACCACGACGTGGAGACGGTATTCCGTATGTAGGCACGCGCGGTGATTTCACTTTTCATAGGATAGATAGAAGGTGAAATAGGGTTGTTTCATATTTATAATAACATATTAGTATATGAGTGATACTGATTTTATTACTATATAATGAAAAAAATAAAGAAGAGGAAGTAGAAGAAGAAATAAATTTGAAAGAATCGGTAAAGGGTATTACTTTTTCTTTGACGCGCCTCTTCAAAACCTCCACTTAGGGCAATAAAGATGGTCTTTGAAGAAGACCAGGACTTCTAGTATGTTGCTAGGTAAGTGGAGAAGAGAACTAGATAGGTTTTGGCCGAGCATGAAGGCACAAAATGTTGTGAAGAGGAGAGGGAGGAGGTGCCTTCTTATAAGGGAGGAGAGGACCTTTTGGAAACTTCTAAAATATTAATTTATAATAAACTGAAACCGTACTTAAAAACATCCAAAAATGACTCAGATCTAAATATTCGATGATATAGGGTTGAGATATCATCAAAAAAATAAAATTTAGACATGTTGGAATTTTATTTTAAACCTTATCAACTTGATTTATTCTTATTTAATCTATTTAATTTTATTTGGGGTAATAATATTCTATATTTTAAATTGTTATGAATAATTACATATGTGTTGTGAATTTTCCATAATTGTATACTTTATGAAATTTTAGACCATATAAATTTCTATTAATAATTTTTAACTATTTTTGTGATTTTTAAACAATTTAATAATAGGTCATTTTCATAAAATAATAATAGTGTCAATTTTGACACTAGTCATTTATTTGAATTTAAATAAAATACACACATAGAAGATATTCGAACCAAAAAATTTAATAGGTTCCTAACATGTCATATGCATATAGAAAATTCATGGATAATATAAATTAGTTCATATAATATTTATATTAATATTTTTAAAACCATTTATTTTATATTTCTCTTAATAAAATAATTACTACAACATTTTTGTATAATTTTTAATATACTAATTTTTGCATAAAAATAAAAAATAAAATATTATGATGAAGATAAATCTAATATATTTTATAATAATACTTTTAATCTAATTTATATTCTAAAACACCAAACTATTAAAATGGTATGTTTATTAAATTATGAAGCTGACAACTTTGACATCATTTAAAATAAAATAATATAAGTGTCATAATCACTTTTATAAGGCTCAAAATGGTCAAAATTATACCTTTGGATGATTATGGTTCATATTTATACGACCAATAAGTTTTATTCAGGTATTTGGGCCTTTTATGGGTATTATTAGTTTAATAAAAACTATATTATTGATTTTTTATTAAATAAATAACTTTCACATCATTAATGTATAAGCTATTAAGGTAATTATATATTTCATGAAAATTACAAATAAATTACCATGATAATGAAAAACATTTTAGATTTCAAATGAGTATTTATAACCGAATTTATATTCTGTATAACTTTATATTAAAAAAAGTTAATTATTAACGTTTGAGTGAGACATATTTCACTTTCATTTAAAAATAATAAATTAAAGGTCTTAATCACATAATAGTGGGTTATAATAGATACCATTTCGACCCAAGTATATTTTAGGACGAAATATAACCATTCAATTATACGAATACATGTCTTAGGGTAATTTTATAATATTATTTTTACCCTTAATTACCTAATTTACCTTTAACTGTGCGAAATAAAATTTACCGTAGTTACTATTAATAATGCCTAAAATTAAAAGTTATCTATTTACCCAATTTGGAACTCCTAATTCCAAATATGGAATCCATTTTTACCAATTAAAAACAAAGGAGATTATGTAATTAATTTAAAATTAATCCCATTTTTGAAAAAAACTAGTTTTTGTTTAAAACATTGCAAAAGATTGAAATAATTTTACCTACGAATTCAATGTAAAATTAATGATAATGACATTAATTACATTAAATGGTAAAATTTTCTTCTATTTATACTTTAAAACCATTCAAAATTATAATTTAACCATATAAATTATCTTGATAAAAAAGTTGTTTTTAATTAAAATTTAGCGTATTTTTACTATCCATCAAAATATGAATGTTATCAAAAAGATATCAAAAATTTATCCAATGTAAATTTTTATATCCTTATTAAAATTAAGGAGTTTATTTTGTAAAATTGAGCTTATAAACTTTTGAAAAATTATATTTAAAATTGGTGGACCTTCAAAAGAAGGCAAAAATGCTTTTTTTGAAAAATACTTATTTTAACCAAAAAATTTATTTTATTCTCATTACATGTTCTAGAATATGTGTATGATGAATTATTATGAAATAAAATTAAAAAATTTGTTAATACTATTCATAACGTCTAGTTTATAATAATATATCATTATTTAGTGGAACTCGGTATTGCGTAGAACAAACTCTATCGAGGAAGTCCGCTCTTGCATGGAACAAAGCCAAGAATAGTGTTTTCATATACTAAAAGCTAATACAGTGTAGCATATAGTGAAATCAAATCATTGTGTAGCGTACAAAATAGGACATCAAGTTAATTAAAAAAAAAATTTCTCATAAAATCTCAGGGTGTTACAATAGTGATGTTTTAGATTCTTCTTAAATGATTTGGATATCTAGTTTACTGTTAAAGAACTAGAAGGATCATTTTATCCTTGTAGTAAAGGTGACAACTGCTTGTACTAAGTTTTGGATTTGAAGGTCTTGTGAAAATAGGAATTTTTTGTGAAAATCACCAAGCTCATAGAGATAGATAGGGTTGGTGGACTGGACTAGGGGATCATTCTTCCCCAAACCATGGTAAAAATTTCTATGTTCTTATTTAACGTTTATCCACTACTCATATTTATTATAGACAACAATGTTGTATATCTACATAAATTTTATGGATGCTTATAATACCGAATCTATCAATATTATCAAAAATACAAAATCCACCCCCTTCTGTGTATCTATGTATTATTCCGACCTACCAATTGGTATCAAAAGTGAGAGTTTTGAAAAATAACTATTAAGATAAAAATAACAAGGTATTACAATGAATATGTCAATGGATGAACCGAAAGAAGTTATGTCTATGATTCAATATCCATATTTTAAGGGTGATACTTATGGATTCTTGAAGTCATGAATTATTATTTATTAGAAGAGACATGTATTTAATGTTTATTTGAAGATCATCACTCCTTATCAAATTCCTGAGAAACAAAAAACTTTTTATGCCACAATAAAAGATGAATATGATATCAAATCAAGTTAAATAATTCTATCCAATATGGACTTAGACCTGATGAATTCAATTGAGTATCACAGTTTCCTACAACATATGAAATGTGGTAGACAAAATTTTTCACATATTAAGAAATAGATAACATCAAACATATGAGGTATGATACTAAAAAAACTAATGTTTTACACCATTAAAATGTTAGACAATGACAAAATCCCTAAAAATAATGGATGGTTAACATAGATTGCCAAAAATATTATTTCATTGATTGATCTTGTTAGTCAATCAGATCATGCTCTAAAAGTCCTTAGAGTAGTTCCCTCTAAATGAAATGTCATATATGTAGCTATTCGATATTCATAAATTGTCATGAATTTGACTATGAAATAATTAATTATAACATTGATGAATTAAAGAAGTAGAAATTAAATCTGAAGTTGAAGATCACAATATTGTAAAAGGGAGAACACTACCCTTAAGGTGACATCACAGAAGCATGCAAGAAAATGAGAAAAAAAGAGGTGAAAATAGAAAGAAATTCAGAAACTTGAGACACTAAAATGGAACTTGCTAAGCGAGTTGGAATGCATACCAAATTCTATAAAAAGAAAATAGGTTTCAGAAAATCATTTATGAATGAAGAAAGATAAACTAGAGAAGTAAAATGAAAAGATGGAAAAAGGTTGTGTCAAATAAAACCTGATTTCAGTAAATTCAAAGATAAAATAATAAGTATAGAAAAGTTATTTTATAATAAAATTGATTATGAACATAAAGAGTTGTTAACGCTGCATGTAGTGTATCTAAAGGCTCCGACAGATCTTCCAAGGTTGATTCAGAAAAAGAGCCACCAAATCTAAAAACCAACATGTGCATTTTGTATATGGAAGAATAAGTGGTAAAAAACTATTATTATTATTATTATTATTCTAACTCTGATATTTGATCAAATATAAAAATGGATACCTACTATTCAATGTTAGAATGGAAATACGATTATTGAATAATTAAACATAAATCATTTAAAAAATATTCACAATGATGTATTTTAAAAAAAAAACATTATGCTAAAACAACATCAAGAACCAATTAAAAAATTCAATTAATCTACAAAAATTGTATTATTCATGAAAAAGGATAACAAAATTAAATAATGAAATAAAAAAATTATAAAAGTGATTCTAGTATTTTAACTAAAGGATTTAATAATTTAATTAAAATATTGGAAATAATGTTACTAAAAGATAAGACTTTTAAATAGGAAGTAATTATGAATAATAAAAAATATACAAGAATTTTTTTGTGTCCAATTCAAAATGTTTTACATGATCTTATTCTGGAATAAAAGGTCACTACACTAGCAACTATTATTTAAGAAATCCTAAAATAAGTTATATTAAAATAGATTTAAGTTCAAATTTTTTTTGAAGATAATAATATAAATGTTGGAAAAATAAGGAAAATTTGGATTCCCGGATCATTTCTCACTGACACAGGTAGACCCTAGAAATTATGGGTTACAAAACAAACATATGTTTATGTTCATTATAGATGATAGACGACAAAAACCAAAATACAAAGTAGTATATGGATAATGGGTGTTCTAGAAACATGAGAGGAGACTCATAAAATTTACATATAATGAAATAAATTAATGAAGGTCTAGTTACCTATGGTGACAATGAAAAATGAATGATTTTTGGAGTTGGAACAATTGGAAATCCAAAGATAGCCTCAATCAACAATGTGTTATATGTAAAAGGGATAAGTCACAATCTGATAATCATTTCATAAATTTGTGATGATGTATTTTATTTTAATTTTATCTAAAAATCCGTACTTATTTTTCAACGATAAATTATAAAAATTTAGAGCAACTACAACTAAAAATATGTAAACATTGGATCTATATTATTTTTGTAATAAGAAATTTAATTGTTTAAATACCTATACAAATGAGTTATGGATATGACATATATGACATGAACATTATAATATATATACTTTATATAAATTATTTAAGAAACAATTTATTTCATATTTTCACAGTCTTATGTTTAATTATGATAGATTTTGTACTACATGCCAAATCAGCAAAAAAGATAAATCATATTTTAAATCTATTAAAAAAAAATTTAGATCTAAAACATTATTAATTATCACTATGGATTTGTTTGGATTATATAGGGGAGCAATATTGGTTGGTAAATTTTATTTTTATGGTATAGTTGACAAGTTTTCAATATTTACATAGGTTTTTTTAATGAATCAAAAGTCAAGTATTCAATATTATTGAATTTAAAAAAATCAAAATGAAAAAGATTTTAAAATAATTTTATTGAGAAGTGGTTTTGGGGGAGATTTTGGGAATCAATTTAATTCCTCTTTCTAAAATTTAGATATTAAACACACCTTCTCTGCACTAAGAACAACTTATGAAAATGGAATGGTTGAAAGAAGAAACATAACTATTCAAGAAATGGAATGGGCTATTCTAAATGAATACCATCTTATTAATTATTTTTTGTAAGAAGATGTAAGTGTAAATTTCTATATCCTGAATAGAGTCATAATAAGAACCCTAATTAAAAAGACACTATATGATGTATAGAATAAAACAAAACCTAATTTAATGTACTTTAATGTCTTAAGACGCAAGGTATATATCTTGATTACTAAGGATAACCTTGGAAAATTAAATCCAAAAGCTGATGAAGGAATATTTATAAGATATTTTCCTACTTCTAATTTCTATAGAGTGTTTAATAAAAAGTCAAGTATTTTTAAAGAATAATTTCATGTGATGTTTTATGAACCGGGCCCTTTCATTAAAAAAAGGGTCAAATAGATGAAAATACTAAATCTTTTGACAAAATGATACTTGATTAACCTAAGACTAATTCTGAAAATTAAATTAATGAAATATATTCTAGTTCAAAAGAACATTAAACATAAAAACCTGATAGTTTCTAACCTAGACATTCTAGACTTTTAATAGACCATCCTTTAGATACTACAATAGTAGACCTAGACAAAGGAGAAAGAACTAGATGTAATGTAGGAAAATTAGTTGAATTCTATGCCTTTCTATCTTAGTTAGAACCTATGTATATTTAAGGAGATTTATATTATGAGTGTTGGCCATTATCCATGTAAGAATAAAAAAATAAATTATTTAGAAATATAGTTTTGGAATTCAATGAAAGACCATTAGATTACCTAGTAATATGAACCAAATGGGTCTTTAGAAATAAATAGGATAGTGAAGGGACCATAACAAAAAATATACCCATATGAGTAGAAAAAATATATAATCAGAATGGAGGAATTGATTAGGATGATACCTTTTCACCATTAGCATGATTATAATCCATTAAAATCCTTTTATCTTATGCATCTCATATGAATTTTAAATTATATCAAATTGATGTTAATTTTTTATTTTTAAATTGATATTTAATAGAGGTTGTTTATAATGAAAAAAACCTAGGTTTTAAAACCCTTCATAAACCAAATTCTATTTTTAAAGATACTAAATCTCTTTATGGACTTAAACAAACACCTAGAGCGTGGTTTGAATGATTCAACTCTTTTTTATAGAAAATGTATTTTCTATGGGATTATTATATCCTAATAGTTTTAGGAAATATTTTTTTCCAAATATTTTCTTAGTACAAATTTATGTTGATTATGTGATTTTTGGTTCAAAAAATAATATTATTTACAATTAGTTTTAAAATATAATGTAAAAATAATTTGAAATGAGTATGATGGGAGAGTTGAATTTATTTTTAGGATTTAAAATCAACAAAAATGATTATGGGACTGTTTTCAATAAAATATAATATATTATTGGTTTATTAAAAATTATTGGTCTAGAAAACAATAAGTCTTATAAAACTCCCATGTGTACCAATATAAAACTTTATTTGGATGAATCCATAAAACCAGTTAACAACATGTAATAAAGAATTATTATTGGTAGTTTATTGTATCATACTAATATCAAAGAAGAAATAATTTTTTCTGTATATCTATGTTCTATATTTTTGTAAAATATGAAAGAATCACATCTTAATTATGTTAAAATATTTTTTACATATTTAAAAATAAGTATTTTAAATTTATACATTACCCCAAAAAATTTGATTTTAATTTAATTTGATACCCAGATGATAACATTGTAGGTTCTATATTAGATAGATGATCCACCGCAAGAACCTACTACAATTTATGAAAATATATAGTAGAATGGTCAAGTAGGAAAAAAACATTTTCCCTATCAACAACAGATGCATAATATCTATCTACTGGCAGTTTCTGTGCACAAGTGGTATGAAAGAAACACAATCTACTGAATTTCGTACCAAATTTTAATAATATTCCAATTTTATGTGATAATAATAATGTGATAAATATTTCAAAATATCATATATGAAATTTGAGGATTAAGTATGGTGATATAGGGAAGAATTTTATAAGATATCACATTCTCGAAAAAGATATATCATTAGAATTTTGAAATAGCGAATATCAATTAGCTGATATTTTTACTAAACCACTTTCTACTGTATGTTTAGATTTTATTTTGGGGGGATAATAATATTTAAATTTCAATCAATTTTTATCAATTTATTTTGATTTATTTATTAATTTATCATTTTTATTCTTATTTATTTATTTATTATTTATTTAATATTCAAATTTCAGAAAATATTTATTTCAATATTTCTATATATTTCTTTCCAAAATAAAAATAATGATTACATTTTCAATCATTGTGAAATCAGAACCTGTCACTAAAATGTTAAACCTCTACCACTCTCATTAATTCTCCTTCACAAACCTTCGGATTTCAGAGAATATCTTATTTCGTTTTTATAAAAACCTACCATAAAAACCTTCAACCCATAATCCTTTAGCAATGCAACCATTAGGTAGAGTAAACGAAGTTGATATGAGTGATCATGTTTACTCACATGTGATGTATTGAAAATTACTTCAAGGAAAGGTAATATATTTTGACAGGTTAAATAAAACAAATATGTTGTTGAAGGACACTATTAGATTTAAAGGGGTGAAATTTATTTTTGGAGATAGTAGTATTCATGTGGTATTTGAATATGAAGTAAAATAATTTTTTCAAAATACTTTATTTAGTTTCAGATATTATGAAGACATTATTATCTGTAACAGCCCGAGATTTTATGAAAAATATTCTTTTTTATTTCACTAATGTCTTGTGTTGTACGCTACACCAAAAGGAGCTTGCACAACACGCATCTTTGACTTGCCTTGCATTACACGCAATCGCGACCTTCCTCGATAGCTTGTGTCGTACGCAATACCGAGTTTCACTAAACAACAATATGCTATTAAAACTAGCCGTTATGAATAGTAATAACCACTTTTTGAAATTTTATAAATTTTATTTTTCAAAATGGACTTAATTTTTGGACTCAGAATATCGAAATTAGCCTAGGGTGAAATTTTGGTATTTTTCTGAAAACTTTCAATTTTTGATGAATAGTGAAACCACTAAGTGGTAGGTTAAAAAAACTGAATTTTGCATAAAACTTAATTTTACCGCTTCTGTGAATGGAATTTCGAAAATCCGAGAGACACGGTTAATATCAAGGACTAAAATGTGGTTCAATGAGATAAAAATAATTTTTTGGTGAATAGTAACTTTTTACTTTTTTTACCACGGTTAATAGTAAATAGGGTAACTAAGGGTAAATATGATATTAATATTACCCTAACACATGTCCTAATCCTATTGGACAAGTTTATTTCGACCAAAAACAAACTTAGGAATAAAATATGACCATTTAGGCCCACTTGGATTAGATTAGGACATTTATTATTATTTAATTCAAAGAAGAGTTAAAAGAGTTAAAATCAAAGTTTATTTACTAAAACATTTTTAATATGGGTTTATACATAAGATAAATTCGATTGTAAATATTCATTAGAAAGATAAAAAGATTTAATACATGGTGGTATTTTATTTGTAATTTTTAGACATCAAATAATTTAATTTATTTATGACACAGTGATGATGCAGTAATTATCTTATTAATAAAATATTGACATAATTGATGTTATAAACACCAAAATAAATATAATTTGAGCCTTTTTATGAATTCCAATAATTTTCTAGGTTACTATGATATATTAGTGTTGATTTAATCAACTTGGTTCGAACATATAATTCTGTTATGACTTTCACAAAAATCATATATCAAATAGTGTCAAAATTGACACAAAATAGTTTTTAAATCAAATATTATATTATTAATTGTTATTTTATTCCTAAAAATCTAAGGTTCGGCCAAATGACTTAGATAAGGATATATATATTAATAATAAACAATTTGGGGTTCTTTTGGCATGTTATAGTAAGTGTATTAACTATATAGTGTAAGAAAACAAAAAGACACGGTAAAAGTTAAATTATTTAACTTAGAGTTAAATCTAATTGATAAGGTTAAAATAATAACCTAAACTTGTCTAAATTCTATTGGTTGATAGGATTTCGACCTATCCCCACTTTAGCTCCGAAATAAGACCCTTTGGAACCATTATAAACCGATTTTGACTTTAATATAAAATAATATTTTGAGATATTCCTAAGGTGCCCCTCTCCTCCCTTATAAAAGGACACCTCCTCCCCCTCCTCCTCACACCAAATTGAGCACTCAAGCTCGGCCAACCCCTGCCAAAATCCCTTCTCCACTTCCCTAGAATAATCCTAGAGGTTCTGGTCTTCCTCAAAGACCAATTTTAGTGCCCTAAGAGGAGGTCTCAAAGAGGCACTTCAAAGAAGAGGTAATTACCGTTACCAATTCTTTCATCTTTATTTCTTCTTCCACTTCTTCTTCTTAGGTTGTTTCATTATGAAGTAATAACATAAGTATCACTCATATACTGATATGTTATTATAAGTATGAAACAACCCTATTTCACCATCTATCCATCCTACGGAAAAAGAAATCACCGCGCGTGCGTACGTACGGAATACCGTCTCCACGCCGTGGTGTAATCTATTTTCCACCACCACCTTACATGGATGGGTATAATGGTGTAAAGAATAACTATACATAGTTATTACAACATCATATTGATTCTGATATATTGTATAATCCACTCCAATTCAATTCAATATTTATAGAAATGATATCATCGCTCGTGCGTACGTACGGACTACCGTCTCCACGACGCGATGAGATTCATTCTCCATGTTAACCATTTAAGAATGATTATAAAGTATATATAAGAAATAATAATGAAATATATGACATTATAAAGCTACTGGATTTATGTATATATATATATATGTATGTCATCTACTTACTTCCATTTCAAGACAATAAGGAAAGGAAAACAGCGTTCATGCGTACGTACGGACTACCGTCTCCATGAACGGTGTTTTCCATTTTATTTATCTACCTATTATATATATATATATACTGAATATATATGATATATAAATCATATTTTATATTCTATAAGTAAGTAAATCATGATATAAGTAATAATGATGTCAAGAACAACAAGTGAAAACACCTACGATAAATGAAACGATTTTACCCAAAACGCTTCTTTAACATGGAATTTACAAAAGAACGGGTAATATAATGTCATAAGTTAACCATATATGATATCATAACAATGAATATGATTCTGTAATAAGTCAATAACATGATTTAAATCATTATACAGGAGGTTCGGACACTTACAAAGCAAGTCGGACCTAAGGTAAGGGAAATATCACAATCTCATTTTTATCCGAGATTGTTTATTCGTAAGTATTTACTGGGGTGTATTTTATCATCCACATACATGTTTCATCAAAATGTAATATTATTTCCATCCACCTACAATTGTTTAAAACCATTTTTACCCTTCGGTGAGTTTTTAGTAATATTGATGAAAGGAATCTTTTGTCGTACGAGGTACTTTTTGACTTTTCCGACAAAAGTACGAAGAATGTTTTTTTTAACTTATACGGCACGAATGGATTTCTACTGTTTTATAAAGCCTTATTTTCATGAAGCTTCCTCTAAAAGATTTCATGACTATTTTCAATAAAATCTCTTTCTTTTAAAATTGCATGATGTTTTGTGAAAAGAAATTGATTTTGAAGAAGAATGGATATTTTCCTCAAGAATTCAATTCAAGTGTTTTATCAAAATTATTTTCCATCTAAGATAATAAAGGGTTCTGTTTCTATCCATATTTTTACATTGATTTGACTATGTTGTGATGGAATTATGTTTATGAATTCTTTTATCTTATATGAATTGATTTATGATGTCATGATGTTTCAAGAATCCCATTTTTGTTACATGTGTTATGCGATGATGTATGTTTTATGATTATGTGGCACACATAAGAAAGGATTCATTATAAGATGGGTGGGACCTATATCTCCCTCCAATGCATTGGGTAATGATTTTATATCTCATGAGATAGACATGGCTGGAACGGAAGGTTATTTCGGTTCAGTGATACAGGACTGAAACGAGGAGTGAACTCGGTTCAGAAAGGGACTTTGTCCACTAAGATAGTCTTGGCAATGAGTCATGACTAACAAGAAATGATTTTCCATGATTATGTGTGCATGCCACAAAGTTTCAAGTTTTATGTTATGATTATGGGGATCTCATTTTCATTTCTATGATTTATCCCATGTTATGATATTATGAGCTCTTTTGCAGGTTAAGATTTCCAAAAGCTATGTTCTTATGTATATGGTGTGATTGATATTTCTTTTGTTTACCCTTACTGAGCATTTGAGCTCACCCTTTTATGTTTTCTTTTCCCCAGGATATAAAGAAAGGTTTTTAGGTAAAAAAAAAGGGAAGATCTTTATGGGAGATATTGAAGATCTTTCACCACGATTAGAAGATTACGTTCCGAGTTTCCAAAGACACTAAACTATTACGATCCTTGTGTGTGTGTTTTTGTTATGTACTAAGTATTCCGCAAAAGTAATGTAATGTCCATGTACGATAAGCTTCGGGTCTCTACAGTTGGTATCAGAGGAAAGGTTTAGTCAACCTTTGGAAACTAGGATGCGAAAACGTTAGTGAGATCCCTAGAGATATTTCTAAGGTATGTCTAGGGATGTCCCTAAGGATAAGTATACGTATAGAATATGGTCCTAGAACTACGGTAACGATCTTAGAATTTAACTTAAGATGTTAGATATTAAGGGTACTCCCCCTTTACTATGTTGTTTTCCCTAGCATGATTTTTGCCTCTCACACTATTCTTTTTGGGTTTTAGACGATGGCTGGAACCTGAAGGAACCGTGTTGATCAATGCAATGGACAATGCAATGATTGCCCTCCTGAACAAACAAATGTTATGGGAGATGGAGTGCAAAATCTTATTGCTATACTTACACAAGCTATGAATCATTCTGGACTTCCAAATGAGCAGAGAAGGGAACAATATTGTATTGAGTCCTTCATGAGGCAACGTCCACCTTCTTTCAGTGGGTCTTCTGATACACTTGTGGCTGAACAATGGATCAGTACTACTGAAAAGATATTTCCAGTTCTTCAATGTTCTGAACATGATAAAGTCATCTTAGCAGTATATCGTTTGGAAGGTGAATCTGATCAATGGTGGAATCTTATCAAGAATACGAGGCCAAGAGATAAAATTGAGTCCATGGAATGGGACGAGTTCAAGAACTTGTTTTTCAGTAAGTACTTCCCTCGTATTCTTCGAACAAAGATGGAGAAAGAGTTTCTTCAACTGAAGCAAAGGGACGATGAATCTGTTGGTACCTATGAAGCAAATTTTACAAGACTTGCAAGGTATGCTTCTGGTATTATCATCCAACCTGAAAGTAAAGTTGATCGATTTTTCAGTGGCTTAAAACCAAGTCTTCGAAGGGCATTAGCTATAAGAGACTTCAGTAGCTATGAAGAAATTGTGCGTTGTGCTATCAAGGTAGAAATGAAAGTTGGTGTTACATATCCATCTCATGGTTTTGACAAGAAACGAAAGATGGAGTTCAAGGAGAAATCTCAGAATAATGGTGAAAAGAAGATGAATGTTTCCTTATGCACAAAGTGTGGAAAGAAGCATGGTGGAGATTGTCTTAAAGGGACTAGAAAATGTTTTAAGTGTGGAAAAGAAGGTCATCGAGCAGCTGAGTGTCGAAGTAATGGAAGAAGGGTTTCTAATGATGTAAATAAAGCAAACACTGCAGAGAACGCACCACCAACACTTCAATGCTTCAAGTGCAAGGAAATGGGGCATTATGCTAATAATTTCCCTAATCCAAGGGTTAGTGATGATCAACATGAGCAACCACTGAAGGCAAAGGACAAAGGGAAATCACATGCGATCATTATTGGCAATGTTGAATATAACAACGATGTGGTGGAATGATTAAGTGTTTATGTAATGGGATTCCAAAATAATGTTGTATCATTGAGTATTGCAATATTTATTGATGTGGTATTCAAAGTGATTGAGATATTTTTTGGAAATAAGATGATATGCGCATAATGAAGACGAGAAAATGAAATGTTTAATAGTATTCATGAGCTCATGATTGATATAAGGACTAAGTGATATCATGGTTTAAGTATATAGAATTTTGAGGATTTTGGTATGTAGAAAGTGTTAACTTTTAACTGCACTCATGTTTTCACTAAGGTATTCAAGAGAATACACGATTAAGGACTTTGAATGTTTGGAATGTGACCAATAAGACATATCTTATGATATGTGGGGATCAACGACAGTATTAAATCTCTGGTAATCGTTGTCACTATATTATGAGAGTGGACTGCAGTATTATGTATAAGCCTAAAGATTAGATTGGATTATGTTGGACATAAGTTAGTATTGTTTAAGGATAGAAGATTTTAGATATTATTGATGGGATGTTATAGTAACGTAGTTTTAGAAAAAGGACAACCTGCAGGACGGGCGACAGCCCATCGCTTCGGACAAGGCTGTAGGAATCGAACCCACAACCGAAGTGCGACTGGCCTTTATCGCCTACCACTGACCTACAGGAAGTCCCTGTTTAGTAGAAACTAGTGTTATTATATTAAGCAGTATGATATATGAAGTATAAGCCCATTTTAGGAACCATATGTGATTAATCTCACTATAGATCGACTTATGTATATAATTTTTTCTAACCTTTTGTTTGAGACAGATGGAATGACCCGTCATTCTATCACATGATCTGCTAACACTTCACGAATAACAAATTCAACTTCATTTATTTAAGAGATGAAGTGGAAATTGTTAAAGGCACGAACAACAGTGAGATTGTACCAAAATAAAGTAAGTATTTATTCTAATTCAAATTCTTTAACTTTAGGGAAATGATCTTGAAAACCAAAAATGTTGTCCTAGTTCTCTTATACCTGATGAATCAGATGGTACCTTAGATCGTCACAAATTTATAGATTTGTGATTACTGGCTTTTCCATAGCCATGTTCTCTACCACTCTCCATCAGAACATGATGGTTAGATTTCTCTTCCATATCCATATTTTCACCTATGTGGAAACCCAGTGATTAGTTTATTTGGGTAATCGTTACATTTCATACTTTAGTTTTTAAAGCCAAGTTTTGGTATTCCCTTTTACGATGTGGGTTTCTATTAAAGAAACTTTCGAATAGTAAACCATTTATAACACCGACGAATTTCGAGGGCGAAATTCATTTTAAGGGGGGTAGAATGTAACAGCCCGAGATTTTATGAAAAATATTCTTTTTTATTTTACTAATGTCTTGTGTTGTACGCTACACCAAAAGGAGCTTGCACAACACGCATCCTTGACTTGCCTTGCATTACACGCAATCGCGACCTTCCTCGATAGCTTGCGTCGTACGCAATACCGAGTTTCACTAAACAACAATATGCTATTAAAACTAGCCGTTATGAATAGTAATAACCACTTTTTGAAATTTTATAAATTTTATTTTTCAAAATGGACTTCATTTTTGGACTCAGAATGTCGAAATTAGCCTAGGGTGAAATTTTGGTATTTTTCTGAAAACTTTCAATTTTTGATGAATAGTGAAACCACTAAGTGGTAGGTTAAAAAAACTGAATTTTGCATAAAACTTAATTTTACCGCTTCTGTGAATGGAATTTCGAAAATCCGAGAGACACGGTTAATATCAAGGACTAAAATGTGGTTCAATGAGATAAAAATAATTTTTTGGTGAATAGTAACTTTTTACTTTTTTTACCACGGTTAATAGTAAATAGGGTAACTAAGGGTAAATATGATATTAATATTACCCTAACACATGTCCTAATCCTATTGGACAAGTGTATTTCGACCAAAAGAAAACTTAGGAATAAAATATGACCATTTAGGCCCACTTGGATTAGATTAGGACATTTATTATTATTTAATTCAAAGAAGAGTTAAAAGAGTTAAAATCAACGTTTATTTACTAAAACATTTTTAATATGGGGTTATACATAAGATAAATTCGATTGTAAATATTCATTAGAAAGATAAAAATATTTAATACATGGTGGTATTTTATTTGTAATTTTTAGACATCAAATAATTTAATTTATTTATGACACAGTGATGATGCAGTAATTATCTTATTAATAAAATATTGACATAATTGATGTTATAAACACCCAAATAAATATAATTTGAGACTTTTTATAAATTCCAATAATTTTCTAGGTTACTATGATATATTAGTGTTTATTTAATCAACTTGGTTCGAACATATAATTCTGTTATGACTTTCACAAAAATCATATATCAAATAGTGTCAAAATTGACACAAAATAGTTTTTAAATCAAATATTATATTATTAATTGTTATTTTATTCCTAAAAATCTAAGGTTCGGCCAAATGACTTAGATAAGGATATATATATTAATAATAAACAATTTGGGGTTATTTTGGCATGTTATAGTAAGTGTATTAACCATATAGTGTAAGAAAACAAAAAGACACGGTAAAAGTTAAATTATTTAACTTAGAGTTAAATCTAATTGATAAGGTTAAAATAATAACCTAAACTTGTCTAAATTCTATTGGTTGATAGTATTTCGACCCTTCCCCACTTTAGCTCCGAAATAAGACCCTTTGGAACCATTATAAACCGATTTTGACTTTAATATAAAATAATATTTTGAGATATTCCTAAGGTGCCCCTCTCCTCCCTTATAAAAGGACACCTCCTCCCCCTCCTCCTCACACCAAATTGAGCACTCAAGCTCGGCCAACCCCTGCCAAAATCCCTTCTCCACTTCCCTAGAATAATCCTAGAGGTTCTGGTCTTCCTCAAAGACCAATTTTAGTGCCCTAAGAGGAGGTCTCAAAGAGGAACTTCAAAGAAGAGGTAATTACCGTTACCAATTCTTTCATCTTTATTTCTTCTTACACTTCTTCTTCTTAGGTTGTTTAATTATGAATTAATAACATCAGTATCACTCATATACTGATATGTTATTATAAGTATGAAACAACCCTATTTCACCATCTATCCATCCTACGGAAAAAGAAATCACCGCGCGTGCGTACGTACGGAATACCGTCTCCACGCCGTGGTGTAATCTATTTTCCACCACCACCTTACATGGATGGGTATAATGGTGTAAAGAATAAATATACATAGTTATTACAACATCATATTGATTCTGATATATTGTATAATCCACTCCAATTCAATTCAATATTTATAGAAATGATATCATCGCTCGTGCGTACGTACGGACTACCGTCTCCACGACGCGATGAGATTCATTCTCCATGTTAACCATTTAAGAATGATTATAAAGTATATATAAGAAATAATAATGAAATATATGAAATTATAAAGCTACTGGATTTATGTATATATATATATATGTATGTCATCTACTTACTTCCATTTCAAGACAATAAGGAAAGGAAAACAGCGTTCATGCGTACGTACGGACTACCGTCTCCATGAACGGTGTTTTCCATTTTATTTATCTACCTATTATATATATATATATACTAAATATATATGATATATAAATCATATTTTATATTCTAGAAGTAAGTAAATCATGATATAAGTAATAATGATGTCAAGAACAACAAGTGAAAACACCTACGATAAATGAAATGATTTTACCCAAAACGCTTCTTTAACATGGAATTTACAAAAGAACGGGTAATATAATGTCATAAGTGAACAATATATGATATCATAACAATGAATATGATTCTGTAATAAGTCAATAACATGATTTAAATCATTATACAGGAGGTTCGGACACTTACAAAGCAAGTCGGACCTAAGGTAAGGGAAATATCACAATCTCATTTTTATCCGAGATTGTTTATTCGTAAGTATTTACTGGGGTGTATTTTATCATCCACATACATGTTTCATAAAAATGTAATATTATTTCCATCCACCTACAATTTTTTAAAACCATTTTTACCCTTCGGTGAGTTTTTAGTAATATTGATGAAAGGAATCTTTTGTCGTACGAGGTACTTTTTGACTTTTCCGACAAAAGTACGAAGAATGTTTTTTTTAACTTATACGGCACGAATGGATTTCTACTGTTTTATAAAGCCTTATTTTCATGAAGCTTCCTCTAAAAGATTTCATGACTATTTTCAATAAAATCTCTTTCTTTTAAAATTGCATGATGTTTTGTGAAAAGAAATTGATTTTGAAGAAGAAAGGATATTTTCCTCAAGAATTCAATTCAAGTGTTTTATCAAAATTATTTTCCATCTAAGATAATAAAGGGTTCTGTTTCTATCCATATTTTTACATTGATTTGACTATGTTGTGATGGAATTATGTTTATGAATTCTTTTATCTTATATGAATTGATTTATGATGTCATGATGTTTCAAGAATCCCATTTTTGTTACATGTGTTATGCGATGATGTATGTTTTATGATTATGTGGCACACATAAGAAAGGATTCATTTTTAGATGGGTGGGACCTATATCTCCCTCCAATGCATTGGGTAATGATTTTATATCTCATGAGATAGACATGGCTGGAACGGAAGGTTATTTCGGTTCAGTGATACAGGACTGAAACGAGGAGTGAACTCGGTTCAGAAAAGGACTTTGTCCACTAAGATAGTCTTGGCAATGAGTCATGACTAACAAGAAATGATTTTCCATGATTATGTGTGCATGCCACAAAGTTTCAAGTTTTATGTTATGATTATGGGGATCTCATTTTTATTTCTATGATTTATCCCATGTTATGATATTATGAGCTCTTTTGCAGGTTAAGATTTCCAAAAGCTATGTTCTTATGTATATGGTGTGATTGATATTTCTTTTGTTTACCCTTACTGAGAATTTGAGCTCACCCTTTTATGTTTTCTTTTCCCCAGGATATAAAGAAAGGTTTTTAGGTAAAAAAAAGGGAAGATCTTTATGGGAGATATTGAAGATCTTTCACCACGATTAGAAGATTACGTTCCGAGTTTCCAAAGACACTAAACTATTACGATCCTTGTGTGTGTGTTTTTGTTATGTACTAAGTATTCCGCAAAAGTAATGTAATGTCCATGTACGATAAGCTTCGGGTCTCTACATTATCGATAAGATTTACGAAAATAATTTTTCTATTTCTACCTTAAAAATTGTTGGGATATTAGTTTTTTTACATAGGTGGGAATTTCATTTCGATTTAAAAGATATTAGAAATGATAAATTTAACTCAGAGGATATAATGTATTCTCTATTTGGTACTCAAAATTCCAAAACTATGATGACTAAATGCCTTAATGTTGATCAAAAGTTCTTGGTGATGTTTATTCAATATGAAATTGTGCCTCAGATGAATGTATTGGGAAATGTTTTGTAACTTGACATGTATTTTCAATTTTTTTTGAATAATATCTAGCTGAATTGCAGTCCGTATATACTGAGATACTTGCATCATTACTGTCATAAAGATGTATGAATGGCCTTATTTCCTTATAGAAGGATTCTTTCTCTCTTGCTATTCATGTATGGAAATATAAAAGACATCTCATTAGGATAAATATTTTATCATTTCAATTTTTTAAATTCTAGATCTATAAGGATGTTGGGATACATATGGAGTGATTCCAGTGGTAGTCAATTGCATATTGGAATATAAGAACATCAAATAATGGTGGATGCTGCTCAGGGCGTATTAGATAATAGCACCATTAGTTGGTTTTGTGAGACCCATGCTTGATAAAGAATAGGAATCAGAATCCAAAGTTTATGAGGTTGGTCTTCTTCAGAGGATAAGAATAATAGTTCATATTTCTAATAGTAAATAAGTGAATCAAGAATGATTTGAGAATGTGTCTCAATTGGTTGAGGATGTTGAGAAAGTGTCTTAAGTGGGAAATCAGCTTAGGTAAGTTGTCCCTATTTATAGAGGAGTTTCCATTTTTTATATATATCTTATTTATGCTGATTCTATAGATGTAGAGGTTTCTATATTAAGAGAAAGGACAAGAGTATTTGGAACCACTATTTAAAAATAAGATCCAAGGCTGGCTATAGTGGAATCTAGACATAAATCCAAGTCACTTTTTAATGAGACTTTAGGCTCTTTCTAAAGAAATACAGAAGCTATAATTCATAATTTCAATTAGCTGAATGTACATAACTTGTCTCTATGACAATGTTTGGAAGATGAAAAGAATAATGTTGAATATTTAATTAGTTCTACAGTGCCTATATCTATGTTTGATGCTCTTCATCATCAATTCATTGATATTAAATAAAAAAATTTCTTTGTGGGTGATATTGTAGCATTTAACATAACATTAGCTGGATAAATAAAAAATTTAAAGGAAGAACCTATGAATAAATAATATTTTGATAAGTTGAAGAAGATATTGGGAAAATAATTACAGTCTATAAGAGCAATTCATCAGGAATCAACCCTTACACAACAAACATCACCATATTTGATCATAATATTTGTTGCAACATCTCTTGTGTTATCATATCGGAATAACAGATTGCACACTTTTCATTGTGATGGTACTCCCTTGAATGTTTTATTTCATAATTTGAGAAAGTTGATCAATCATATGACCTCATATGCATATTGGTTGGGGTCAATCTTCATCGTGTGATACAGCGGTCATCTACATTCATTCAGACTGAAGAGTCCATTAATGAATTTTTTAATGTAAATTAGGTTGATTGTTTTAGAATTAGAAGATATTCAATGAAGATACTATAATAATGGAAGGAAATCCCAAAAACCAATATTTGTGTTTGTTAGTGGAGTTACATGAAATTCATGGTGTTGTTCAGTTAATTCCTCATCTCACTGCACCCTCAATGAGTTGATATTTATATCAAGCCAATCTATTTGACCCAGTCCCATCTTTTTGGACCACTTAATGATTTTATTTTGGAATGTAGTCATTATTTTTTAAAAAATTATATTTTTAATTTAATTTAATTTAATTTAATTTATCTCTATATCTATGCGTTTAAAATAATTTTATAATTTTCTTTGTTTATTATTTATGTAAAATTTACACTATAAGAACAATTTTGTTCTTTTTCTAACCAGTACACTACCACATCCATTTGTTGTTCTGTGAAAAATTTAATGTGTTATAATACATTTACATATGATTTATTTTTGATATCACCAAAGTGAGAGAAAATTTGGTTAGGAAAAACATTTTTAATTTAAAATTATCTGTTTTTTCATATAAACAACACTATGAAATAAAAATAATATCATTTCATAACTTCAATTGATTTTTAAATAATATTTTGTTAGTGTATAAATTTTCAAATTATTTTTAAAATTATGTTATTAGATTTTTTATCATCAAAAGGGGGATATAGTTGGGAATTAATTTTCTTAAAAATTATTTATTTACCAAATTGATTTTGATGATAAAAAATACACTTTTTTATTTTCTAATAAAGTTTGTTTAAATATTTTTTAGGAAAATATATATATCATGTTTATATATTTTTGATGGAATATAATGCTATGGGATGTTTTCTGGAAACAATATTCAAACCCTACGTTCGGTGAATGAAAGTATGGATCATGATCCATATGCTATTCAGAAAATGTATGGATTAGAAACCATACTTTCATATAAAAATTTTCATATGGAATATCTATCAAACATTATCGTTTTGATTTTCTATTAAAATTCTATGTTCGAAGAATGAATGTATGGTTAATAAAACCTCTATTTGGAATCAGTCTGATACTGGGAGGATGAACGTATGGATTATCATCCCCATGTCACTTTTGATACATATGTTCTTCTTAAGTGGATGTATGGTTCAAGAAGAAAACATTGAAATGAACCATAGGTTATGCAAAGGAAACCAACTCGATGAAAATGAATTCTATGCTACACAGTTCAACCATATGTTTGTCTATTCAATAATGGATATTTAATTACATGATTTTATTCGAGATTCCATCAATGGTCTTGAAGGAAACAAATATCTATTGTAATATATTATAATAATGATTCAAATGATCATTATGATTGATTAAATGAACCATATTCAATTTATAAAATCACTCCTACTAATAAGAAATTTTTTGATTCCCCTGGTCGATTGAAATTTGAATATCTCTGATCTATCAAGCGACTTTCTTAGATCTTCTCAACTGAAGAAAAATCTATCTATTTATATGAACATAATATTTTTGAAATATATGATACGTATGATACATAAGATATAAAACTACATTTTTTTGAATCTATACAGAACTATTGAAAAGATATACTGGCCCTGTTATTTTCATATTCCTTCCTGAATATCATTTTCAACAAGGTATTCTATGAATCTATTCCTACTTTTAGATTCTTATCGATGAAGAAGATCTATCTAATGTAAGTTTATACTATTGAAACTATGAAGTATCAACCTAAACCATCAAAAAATAATACTCTTATGATTTATTGGAGTTATAACTACTTGTACTCAATTTTGGTTAGGTGTTAGACTCTCATTTTAAGCTGTGGATAATAGGTTCCCTATTAATGAACCAGAAATCTCTAGTTAGACTTATTATAAAGGTGTCAAATACCTACACTCAGTTATGGATTTGAAGGTCATGTTAAAAGAATAGATTTCTAGGTAAAATCACCAAGCTCTTAGGGAGATCATTGTTGGAGTGGAATATGGGATATTCATGCTCTAAACCACTATAATAATTTTTCTGTTCTTATTTACTTTTTATCGACTGCTTTAATTTATTACAAAAAATACAGCTCTATATTTTCAAAAATCACGAAGATATTTGCAAACCAAAATCTATAAATATTATTGAAAATAAAAAATTCACCCACACTCTTGTGTTTTATTATATTAGTCTGACCTAACAGTGTGGAGGATGAAATAAAATAAAATACACATTAATCAACTTTTCCACTTCTTCAGGTATCTCCTTTTGGTTTTCACCAAAAGGCTTCCATAGTTAGACTTTTTTCCTAATGTAAGGGTTTTATGATGAGAGTATGGAAGTGGGAATGTAATTTGGGATGGTATAGGATGAAAAATTGTTTCTATACTCTAAAGATAGTGGGAGAGTGGGTAGCCATTTATAAGTGCGTTGAGTGGCATATTTGTATTTTTTTTATATTGAATTCCACTCACCTTTTAGTTAAATAACCTGGACCTAATAATGTTACATTCTATATAATATAAGGGATTAGATTTAAATATGGTCCAAAAATGGGTTTTTGAAAAGTTTTGGTTAATTTTTAAAACATATATTTTATGTTCCACCACTTTGTAAACTTTTTTTACATTAATTTCATTAATTATTTTTAATTCCATTCACTAATCACTTTGGTAAAGAATTATGATAATATAAATAGTCATTATATATTATGATGATTCAATAATATAAAATCCATTTTAAACATTAATTTCATATAAGTTTAAAATTTTAATTTTATATTAATCATGCAGACACAATGATATATCGCGGTATAAGAAGAGTGGTTTTTTCGAAAAAGACGATTCTATATTTACTGTATGTCTAATAATAAGAATAATTATTATACAAAATGAATTAATATTTAATTATATCTAAAATATAATTTTCATTTATTCCATTACCCATTTGGGATTATTTTAATTAATTTAAAAGGAGAAGCATTAAAAACATTAAAACGGATTTAAGAAAAAGAGTTTTTTTTAAATACCAAAATAATATTATATTAAAAATGAATATAAAGTTGATTATAAAGCAATTAAATAAATTGAATATAAAAATATAATAAACGGTTTATTTTAAATCATACTAAAAGAATATTGGGACTCCTAAATTAATTAATTTATTAAAAAGAATATAATTTTTATAATAATAACTATTGTTCACTATTCATTGAAAAATCAACATTTTCCAAAAAATACTAAAACTTAAACCGAAGTAAATTTTTTACATGATGATTTAGAAAATGATGTTAGTTTTATAAAATTATGATTATAAATTTTATGAAATTTTCATTTAAATAATTCATTTTATGAAAAGTGTTTAATTAAAAAAAATTATATTATAAATATAAATAACTTCATATTTTTATAAATAATATATCAATCTAATCTATATTAATAAATATGAAAATAATTTATTCTATCATTATCTTTTTTATTTCTTACACCCACTTTTAAAAATTATTTCCTCACAATTTTAACCATTTACTAAACAAGAGGGAATATCATTCACTTAGAGCCTTTTCAAATTCCCATTTTGCATCTTCAACCATATCATTTTTCTGTAAAACCATAACATAATGAATCACATTATTACATAAAAAATTTCTTTATTCATTCAATAAAAATATCTGGATATCCCTTTAAAGAAATATTTTCTTCTAACTAAACTACATTAGGGCTCAAAATTTGAGATGGATCTAGCACATATTTACCTAACAGTGAAAAATGTAATATATTTTATACCTAAAAAATCAGAGGTATGGTCGATTAGTAGGTAACTAATATATCTCTTATAAAGATTATATATGGTGAAATGAACCATGGACTCATATTCTCTTTCATACCAAAATTAATCACACTATTCCATGGATAAATTCTGAGAAATAAATTATCACCTAACATGAAACAAAGATCATTCCTATGGTTATCCACATAACTATTGTACCTTCTTTGAGATGTACTGATGTGTCACTGAATCAGTTGATCTTTCACTACCATTTAATCTATAAACTATAATCCCAACATTTCATTTCTTTTATATCATCCCAAAATGATGGTGTACGATACCACATTCTATATAAATCCTCCAGTAGTATATTCAGTATACTGGAATAAAAACTATTTTTATATGAAAAATAAAACAAAGAAACATGTTTATACCAACATTCATTCTAATCCATTGAATTATAATGATTTAAATCATCCATGGGTTAAAATTTATTCTAATATTATACATAAGATAAAGGAAGATACTATTTAGGGACATTTAATTCTGTACCCAATGACTTGTGAAGTCCATTATAAAAATTATATGTGGATCAAGGATAACAATTTTACATAATGTAATGAGATAATAAATGTAACATTAATATCTTATTTATATAAATTAGGTAATTGGGATATAATGAAATTGTATCTTAAAGGGGAAGGAAATATGTAGAGTTAGTAAATCGATCAATAATAAAAAAATCATATTATTACTTGACAAGTCAATGTAAATTTAACCATGAAATATAGTGATATATTCACCCATTTCCACTCTTACAATGGATAGGGTTGAAGAATCCCCTTCAGTAATTTTCATTCTTATTTATCCGAATTACAAATCAAAAACATCATGGTAAATACAAAAATATCACTTTTAATTCCATACCCCAGTAAAAATATTTAATATCGTGGTTCTTGTTATTGATTCCAAGATTAATAGAAAACAAAGAACGGTGGTCATCAATTAAAAAATATTTCCTCAAATGGGGAGCATAAGGCACATGCAATATTTTTACAAATTGTAAAACACCAAATACATCAATATTAAAATCCGCAAACCAACCCTTCATAATGGATTCACCCTTTTCCAGCAAATATGGATCCTCTATTTGACCTCTCGTAATTATTTATTAAAAATGTTCAAAGTACTGAAACACAAAATAGAAAAATGGATTTCCATGAATCGGAAAATTCGAGGCCAAAATTCGTAAAATCATTAACCAAAATTTTAACATTAAAAATGTTAAATGGTTAATGCGGGATTAGGTTTTAAACACACATCAATGACCACTGTGTTTTCTTTTCCATGATTTTAATGGATATTGTAATAATAATTCATTATTAGTTATAGAAATATTATATATATCACATTCACCTATTTTAGAGTTAATATATACTTAAAACATTAATTATCAGTATATATTTAAAAAATTAGTCCCTAGAAATGATGCCTCCAACATTTTAAAGAAAAAAAACAAAATAGCTAATTCCAAATCATGATTAGGTTAATTAAATTAATGAGATTTCAACTAATGTGAAGCATAGAAAATTACCTAATCATTCACCATTAGGAAAGAACTAATAACTTTTAATGAATAACCACTATATATGAATAATTATCCATTTTTATATGGTAGGTCCAAAACTAGACAATTAACCAATATTATTTTTTGTTCATTAAAATAATTATCACATTTATTTATCTACATAAATTTAACACCATTTTAAGTTAGCTTAGTTAGTGGGATATAAAACTAAGAAATGTTTCAACAAATCATAGGTAGTAAACCTCTAACACAAGAGAAATATGAGTCCCTGTGATATATGTGGGTCTTTTCAATTATTTAGCAACTATAGTTTTAGTAGGTTCAATAGTTATTCCATACTAAGAAAAAATAAGACCACGTAATGAAATTCATTGAAAAAAAGATCCATAATTGTTTAATTTCCCATAGAGTTTATTATCTGTTTTGTTTCAAAACAAATACACAGGTGTATTTTGTTTTACTCCTTATTTTTAGAATATACCAAAATGTCATCAATAACCACACCAAATGACATGTCAAATAAATCATGGAGAATTCTATTCATAACATCCGTAAATACAAAAAGTGGATTATATAACCCACATGGAATACCAACAAGCTTATAGTTACCATATCTATTACAAAACACAATCTTCAGAATATATGATTCATTTACATTGAACTGATGATACCCATGTAGACACCCAAAGCTTGACATACATGGACATTACATTACTTTTGTAGAAATACTTAAAACATAACAAAAGTAGATGCCCAAATACCGTATTAGTTTAGTGTCTTTGGAAACTCTAAACACAATCTTCTAATCATGTCGAAAGATCTTCAACATATCCCATAAATATCTTCCCCTTTTGTTTTCTTACCTAAAAGTTTTCTTTATATCCCAGGGAAAAGAAAACATAACAAGGGTGAGCTCAAATGCTCAGTAAGGGTAAGTATGGAGAACATAAAACAATCCATAAACATTTTAACGTAAAAACATGGACATAAAACATCAAAATCATGGGTAATGACATAAATCATGGTAGAACATAAGGCATAGATCATAAAGGAAAATTAATCATGATAAAATAGAATGGGAGTAAAACATGTAATTGTAGAAACCATTAAAGACATGTTATGATTTCCATAGTAGCCAAGGCATTGCTGCCAATACCATCATAGTGGAAAAAGTCCATTACTGAACTGGGTTTACTTGATGTTCCATCCATGTCTATCTCATTAGATATAAATCATTACACAATGCATTTGAGGGAGATATAGGTCTCACCCATCTCATAATTAAATCATTTTTTCATGTTCTACAAAATAAACATAAATCACTCATCATAACCCAAAGAGTAATATGGGTTTCATAAATACCATCCCATCATAACATAATCAATATAAAATAAATGGAAACAATTTAATCATAAGAAAAATGAAACCATGTAAATAATAGATTCATTATACTTGAAATATAAACATATTAAATATTGTCATCTTAGATGGAAAATGGTTTTGATAAAACACTTGAATTGAATTCGTGAGGAAAATATCCTTTCTTATTCAAAATCATTTTATTTTCTCAAAATTCAATGGAATTTTATTAGAAATGTATTTTATTGAAAATAATCCTGAAATCTGGTATAGGAAGCTTCATGAAAATAATGTGTTATGAAACTGTAAAAATCTGTTCATGCTGTATAAGTTAAAAAAACATTCATCTCGTAATTTTTCTGTAAAAGTCAAAAAGTACCTCGTATGGTAAATAAAAGATAGATTCCTTTCATAACATGTGGTAAAAGTCAAAAGGGGTAATAATGACTTTATACATACTTGGATGATAAACAGAACCCTAGTAAATACATACAAATAAGAAATCGTGGATAAAAATGAGATTTCAAAATTATCCCTTTCCATTTATAATCGTTGGAATCATACGTGTCATAAAATAAGGTAAATTACATGCATATGTAAATATAATATCCTTCATAATAAAAATCATAAAACATTCATGGGAAGCACAAACACCATACAAAATAAATAGGTGGTGATTAAGGCATATGTCTCAGAGAAATAAAAGTGAGACAAAATAATCCTTTACCTTATGTCCAATTTATTCTGTATGTGTCTGAGAATCTTGTATAGTGGGTTTAAACATACTATTAACTTGTAATAGAACCATAATAATACGTATGATATCATATATGATTAACTTACGATTTTATATTACTCGTTCATTTGTCAATTCCATGTTAAGGCAACATTTTGAGTAATAATCGTTTCATTTATCGTACGTGTTTGGAATTGTTGTTATTGATATTATTATTAAATATATCATGATTTACATACATACAGAATGTAAAACATGATTTATATATCATATATATTCAGTATATATATATATAATAGATTGATAAATAAAATGAAACACACCGTTGATGGAGACGGTAGGGCGTACGTACGAATGAATGTTGTTTTCCTATCCTTATTGACTTGAATGGAAGTAAGTAGATGAAATATATATATACATACATAAATAAATTAGAAATATTATGTCATATATATCATTATTATTCATTATATATACTTTATAATCATTTATTAATGGATAACTTGGATAATGAATCTCATCGCGTCGTGGAGACGGCAATCCGAATGTACGCACAAGTGATGATATCGTTCGCATAATTATTGAACGGAATTGGAGTGGATGATATGATATCTCAGAATCAGTATCATGTTATAATAATTATATATAGTTATTATATACACCATTACACCCATCCAAGTAAGGTGGTAGTGGAAAACAGATTACACCACGGTGTGGAGATGGTATTTCGTACGTACGCACGCACAATGATTTCATTTTCCATAGGGTTTATAGAATGGGAAATAGGGGTGTTTCATATTTATAATAACATATCATTATATGAGTGATACTGATGTTATTAATTTATGATGAAACAACTAAATAATAGGAAGTTAAAGAATAAAGAAATTTGAAAGAATCGGTTGAAGAGATTACCTCTTCCTCGATGTGCCTCTTTATAACATCCTCTTAGGGCACTAGAGTTGGTATTTTGAGACAATCAGAACCTATATTATATAACTAGAGATGTTTAGAAGAGTAATTGGCCGGGTTTGACCAAGAATGAAGGCTCAAAATGTTGTGAATAAGAGAGGGAGGAGGTGCCCTTTTATAAGGGAGGAGAGGGGCATCTTTGGAAACCTCAAAAATATTAATTTAATATAAATTCAAAACCACATTAAAAACTTCCAAAATGACTCCAATCTGAATCTTAGATGAGATAGAGTTGTAATTGAATCAACCAATAAAATTTATACATGTTGGAAATTTATTTTAAACCTTATCAACATGATTTATCCTTATTTGATCTATTTAATTTTATTTGTGGTAATAATATTCTAAATTTTAAATTGTTATAAATAATTACTCAGGTGTTGTGAATTATCTATAATTTGGAAAATTATGACATTTTAGACCATATAAATTTCAATTTATAATTTTTAGATATTTTTGTTATTTTTAAACAATTTAATAATATGTTATTTTTATAAAATAACAATACTGTTAATTTTGACACGATTCATTTATTTGAATTCAAATAAAAGCCACACAGAGGATATATTCTAAAAAAAAATTCAAATAGATTTATAAAATGTCATATTCATCTAGAAAATTTGTGGAGAACATTAATTAGTTAATATAATATTTATTTTAATATTTATAATACCATTTATTTGATATTTCTCTTAATAAAAAAATTACTATATCATTTTTCTATACTCATTTAATATACTTATTAGTTGAATAAAAATTATAAATAAATTACTATGATTATGATAAATATAATATCTTTCAAAATAATTCTTTTAATCGAATATATAATCTTAAAATTACAACATTTAAATTGTTATATTTATTAAATTATGAAGGTGACAAATTTGACATCATTTAAAATAAAATAATATAAGTGTGATAATAACATTTATAAATCTCAAAAAGGCCAAACATTAGACCATTGGATGGTTACGGTTTATATATATATGACCAAAAAGTTTATTCCAGGCTTTTGGGCCTTTTAATGGGTATTTTAATTTTAATAAAAACTATATTACTTATTTTTCACTAAATAAATAATTTATGCATCATAAATGTATAAGATATTAAAGTAAATAAATATCTCTTGAAAATTAAAAATAAATTACCATATAAAAGAAAAATATTTTATATTTCAAATTAGTATTTATAATATAATTTATATTATGTATAACCTTATTTTAAAAATACATTAAATATTAAAGTTTGAGTGAGACATATTTCACTTTCTTTAAAATAAAATAAATTAAAGGTCTTAATCACATTCAAGTGGGTTAAAATGGATTCCATTTCGACCCAAAAATGCCTTAGGATGAAATATAATCATCCAATTATATTAAGAAATGTTTTAGGGTTATTTTATAATATTATATTTACCCTTAATTACCTGATCTACCTTTAAATGTGATAAATAAAATTTACCGTAGTTAATATTCATAGTGCCCAAAAATAAAAAGTTGCCTATTAACATAATTTGGACCTAATAATTTTGAATATGGAATCCATTTTTTCAAATTCAAATCACAGAAGTTTCATAAAGTAATTTAATATCAATCCTGTTGTTAAGAAAACGTGTTTTAAAAGTTAAAACATTGCAAAAGATTAAAATGATTTTACATATGAATTCAATGTAAAACCAATGATAATGACATAAATTACATTAAATGGTAAAAATATATTCTATTTATAATTTAAAACCATTCATTATTATAATTTAACCATATAAATTATTACATTGAAAAAAGTTTTTTTAATTAAAATATAGCGTGTTTTTACTATTCATTAAAATATGAAAGTTATCAAAATAATATGAAAATTTTATCTAAAGTAAATTTTTATATCCTGATTCCAAAGATGAATTTTATTATTTAAAATTGAACTTATAAACATGTCAAAAAGTATATTTAATGTGGGTGCACCATCAAAAGGTGACAAAACTACATTTTTTGAAAAATACTTATTTTACCAGAAAAAAACTATTTCGTTCTCATACCATGTTCTAGAAAATGTGTAAGATGAATAATAATGTTATAAAATTCAAAATTTAGTTAATATTTTTCATAACGTCTATTTCATAATAATATTATAACAATATATCGTTGTTTAGTGAAACCCTGCATTGCGTACTACACACGCTATCAAGGAAGGTCGCAATTACGTGTAATGCAAGCCATGTTTGGGCTGCGTGTAGTGCAATATCCCTTTGGTGTTGCATATAAAATACTCAAAACTTATTTCATTTATAAATTAAATAAAATATATACTTAATGTTGCATAGAATAATATCTACAAAACGAACATGAAATTGTGTGTAACACAAGCCAAGATTAGTGTTGCATATACTGCAAGCTAATATGGTGTTTCATATAGTACAAGTTAATCTTGGTGTAATGTACAATAGAATACAAAAATAAAATTAAAAAGAATATATCTCATAAAATCTCAGGGTGTTACATTCTACCCCCCTTAAAATGGATTTCACCCTAAAAATTCATTGGCATTATAAATAGTTTACTACTTGAAAGTTTTTTTTATATAAACCGACATCATAAAAAGAAACAATAAAACTTCATTTTAAAAATGAATTTTATAAACCTAATGGATAACCAACGTAACTCATCATTGGGTTTCCACATAAGAGGACATAGGTGAAAATATGGATATGGAAGAGATATGTAACCATCATGTTCTGATGGAGAGTGATAGAGGACGTGGCTATGAAATAGCCAACAATCAAAAAGCCATAAATTTGCGATGATCTATGGTACCTTCTGATTCATCAGATATGAGAGTACTTGGACAACAATTCTGGTTTTGAAGAACATTTCCCTTACATTGATGAATTTTTTACATAAATAGAAATACTTACTTGATTTAAGTCTAATATCAATGTTGGTCATTCCATGAACAATTTCCACTTCATCTATTATTTAAAGAAATGAAGTTGAATTTTTCATTCTTGAAGTATTAGTAGATCATGCGATAGAATGATAGGTCATTCCATCAGTCTCAAACAGAAGGTTAAAAAAACTTATTAAATATACATAAATCCGTCTATGGTGAGATAAATCATATATGGTTACAAAAATGGACATATACTTCATATATCTTACCACTTAATAAAATAAAACTAATTTCTACTAACCATGGACTTCTTTTAGGCCAGTGGTAGGCGATAAAGGCCTATCTTACTTCGGTTGTGATTCCTGCATCCTTGTCTGACGTGACGGGTTTTCGCACGTCCTACGGGTTGTCTGTTTTTCTAAAACTACATTATTAAATTCCTGCAATAATATTGAAAAATTTTCTATCCTTAAACAATACAATGTTATGTCTAACTTAATTCATTCCAATATTTAAGCTTATCCAAAATACATATGTCCAATATCATAGTATAAATAAAACGATTACTGGAAAGGTCACATAACAAGCACGTGAATACCAACATTTATCCCCTATATATCATAAGATATATCTTCTTGATCGCATTCCAAACATGTGAATACCTTCATGTATTCTCTTGAAACATAAATTACCATAGAACCTTTGTGAAAAAATGAATGCTATCAAAGGGTAACTCTTTCCACATACCAAAATCCAAAAAAATCTATATACTCTAACCATGATATCACTTTGTCTTTATATCAGTCATGAGCTCATTAATACTATCAAACATATTATTTTCTCTTTATCCCTTCATTATGCGGATATCATCTTTTTTCCAAAAATATTTCAATCAATTTTCATGGTTACCGGTACCATTCAACATATACTTTAAAATACTTTAGGAAAAAAATAGTGTAACAACCCTTAGATGTTTCTTTATTCCGTAGTACCATACATTCTTCTTGATAAACATTCAATCATTCCACTGCCTTCTTAAACCATGGACCAAGATTTGTCATTTTATTCCACAACACTACTTTCATCTCATATATAATTTGTAGTGTCTTCATCATCATCAACATTAATACTACCCATGCGACCGTGCAAATTATCTTCATGAGATTTTCCATTAGGGAATTGGTTTTCATAATGCCCATACAATCCACATTTAAAACATTTAACTGTTGTTGATGTCTTAGTAATACCATTATCCTTTTCCATTGTGTTAACTGATCCTTTTCCTTTGCAATTACTATCCTTGTGTCCTTATTTTCCACACCCAATGAATCTTCCTATTCCTTTTAAACATTCTCCTTGATCCCTCTTCCCACATGATTTAAATGAGGGAAATTGAACTTTCTTTCCTCCATGATCTTCAGGAAACTCCATCTTTCTCTTATTAGATTAGTCAGGAAACATACCAAAGTTGAGATTATTGATCATATTATGAGATTTATGATAAGGCATAATAATGATGTTTGGACTTCCAAATCCCATTTCATTTCGTTTCTCATGAATAATATCTTTCTATAGTCCATCATATCATCCATTGACATGAATCCTCATGTTTCCTTCCATTTCTTAAAACCCAAAAAGAATAGTATGAGAGGAAAAAATCGTACTATAAAAACAACATAATCAGGGGAAGTACATTCAATCTCTAACATATTAGGTTTAATCCTAGTTTTTTCAAGATCATTATCATAATTCTCATATTGTAACCTATACTTTATACTTAACCTTACAAACATCCCTAGACATACCTTAGAAATATCTCTTGGGATCTCACTAAAGTTCTCGCATCCTAGTTTCCAATTTTTGACTAAACCTTCCCTATGATACCAACTATAGATACCCAAAGCATGACGTACATGGACATTAAATTACATTTTTGGAAATACATAAAATGTAACAAAACCAGATTCCCAAAGACTGTATTAGTTTAGTGTCTTTGGAAACTCAGAACATAATCTTCTAATCATGTTGAAAGATCTTTAACATCTCCCATAAAGATCTTAACATTTTTTTTCTTACCTAAAACCTTTTTTATATCTTGGGGAAAAGAAAAAATAACAAGGGTGATCTCAAATGATCAGTAAGGGTAAGCATGGAGAATATAAAACAATCTATAAACATTTGAACATAAAAACATGGACATAAAACATCAAAATCATGAGTAATGACATAATTCATTGCAGTAAAAAAGGCATAGATCATAGTGGAAAATTAATCATGATAAAATAAAATGGGATTAAAACATGTAATTGTGGAAAACCATTAAACACATGTTATTATTTCCATAGTATCCAAGGAATTGCTTTCAAGACCATCATAGTGGACAAAGTCCATTAATGAACTGGGTTTACTGGTCATTCCAGCCATGTATTACTAAACTTGATTAACTTGCCATTCTAGCCATGTTTATCTCATGAGATATAAATCTTTACCCAATGCATTTGAGGGAGATATAGGTCCCACCCATCTCATTATGGAATCATTCTTTCGTGTGCCACAAAATAAACATAAATCATTCATCATAACCCAAAAAATAACATGGGTTTCATAAACACCATCCCATCATAACATAATCCATATAAAATAAATGGATATCACTTCATCATATGAAAAATGAAACCATGTATATAATAGAGTCATTATACTTGAAATTTAAACATATTAAATAATTTCATCTTAGATGGGAAATGGTTTTGATAAAACACTTGAAATGAATGCTTGAGGAAAATATCATTTCTTCTTCAAAATAATTTTATTTTCTCCAAATGCCTTGGAATTTTATAATAAAAGGATTTTATTGAAAATAATCATGAAATAATGTACATGTATCTTCATGAAAATAATATGTTATGAAACCTTAAAAATCCGTTCATGCCGTAAAAGTTTAAAAACATTCTTCTCGGACTTTTGCTGGAAAGGTAAAAAAGTTCCTTGTATGGTAAATAAAAGAATGATTCCTTCCATACCAAATGGTAAAAGTCAAACAAGGGTAAAAATGACTTTATACATACATGTAATAATATTAAAAAATTTATGAATTTTTTTAGAAAACATGGACATGGATGATAAACAGAACCACCGTAAATACTTACGAATATGTTATCTCGGATAAAAATGAGATTTCAAAATTATCCCTTACCATTTATAATCGGTGTAATCATACATGTCATCAAATAAGGAAAATTACATGCATGTGTAAATATCATATCCTTCATAATAAAAAGATTAAAACATTCATAGGAAGCACAAACATCATACAAACGAAATAGGTGGTGATTAAGGCATTTATCTCACAGAAATTAAAGTGAGACGAAATAATCCCTTACCATATGTCCAATTTCTTCTGTATGTGTCTGAGACTCTTTTATAGTGGGTTTAAGCATATTAATAACTTGTAACAGAACCATAATAATATTTATGATATCATATATTATTCAATGACGACATTATATTACCCGTTCATTTGTTAATTCCATGTTAAGGAAAAGTTTTGTGTAATAATTGTTTCATTTGTCATATGTGTTTGGACTTGTTGTTATAGATATTATTATTACATATATCATGATTTAATTACTTATATAATGTAAAAAATTATTTATATATCATATATATTCAATATATATATATAATAGATAGATAAATGAAATGAAACACACCGTTCATTGAGACGGTAGGTTGTACGTACACATGAACATTGTTTTCCTTTCCTTATTGACTGGAATGTAAGTAAGTAGATGACAGAAATATATATATATATATATATATACATAAATCCAGTAGCATTATTATGTCATATATATCAGTATTATTCATTATATATACTTTATAATCATTCTTTAATGGTTAACATGGAGAATGAATCTCATCGCGTCGTGGAGATGGTAATCCGTACATACGCACGAGCGATGATATCGTTCCCATAATTATTGAATGGAATTAAAGTGGATGATATGATATCTCAGAATTAGTATCATGTTATATTAATAATATATAGTTATTCTTTACACCATTATACCTATCCAAGTATGGTGGTGGTGGAAAACAGATTACACCACGACGTGGAGACGGTATTCCGTGCGTACGCACGTGCGGTGATTTCATTTTCCATAGGATTGATTGAAGGTGAAATAGGGGTGTTTCATATTTATAACAAAATATTAGTATATTATTGATACTTATGTTATTACTTTATTATGAAACAACTAAATAATATGATGTTGAAGAATAAAAAAACATGAAATAATCAGTAGAAGATATTACCTCTTCCTCGACGTACCTCTTTTAAACATCCTCTTAGGGAACTAGAGTTGGTATTTTGAGAAGATGAGAACCTATATTCTATAACTATAGATGTTGAGAAGAGTAATTTTCAGGGGTTGTCCGAGGTTTAAGGATCCAAATGTTGTGAAGAGGATATGGAGGAGGTTCCCTTTTATAAGGGAAGAGAGGGTCACCTTTGGAAACCTCAAAAATATTAATTTAATATAAATTGAAACCCCACTTAAAAACTTCCAAAATGACTCAAATCCGAATCTTAGATGACATATGGTTGTAATATCATCAAAAAATAAAGTTTATACATGTTCAAAATTTATTTTAAACTTTATCAACATGATTTATCCTAATTTAATCTATTTAATTTTATTTGTGGTAATAATATTCTAAATTTTAAATTTTTATTAATAATTACTTATGATTTTTGAATTATCCATAATTGGGTACTTTATGAAATTTTCGACCATATTAATTTCAATTTATAATTTTTAAATATTTTTGTAATTTTTAATCAATTTAAAAATATGTTATTTTTATAAAATAACAATACTATTAATTTTGACATTATTCATTTATTTTAATTTAAATAAAATCCACAGAGAGGATATATTCGAACCAAAATGTTAAATAGATTCCTAACATGTCATATGCATGTTGAACATTTTTTGGGAACATTAATTAGTTCATATAATGTTTATTTTAATATTTATAAAACCATTTATTTGATATTTCTCTTAATAAAACAATTAATACATTATTTTTGTATAATCATTTAATTTACTAATTATTTTCATAAAAATTAAAAATAAAATACTATGATGATGATAAATCTAATATATTTCAACAAAATACTTTTACATGAATTTATAATCTTAAAATCACAACATGTAAATTGGTTTATTTATTAAATTATGAAGGTGAAAACTTTGACATCATTTAAAATAAAATAATATAAGTGTCATAATCACTTTTATAATGCTCAAAATGGTCAAATATTAGATGATTGGATGGTTATGGTTTATATATATACGACCAATAAGTTTTGGTCAGGTTTTTGGGCCTTTTAATGTGTATTTTTATTTTAATAAAAACTATATTACTGATTTTTCACTAAATAAATAATATCTGCACCATTAAGGTATACACTATTAAGGTAATTAAATATCTCTTCAAAATTACAAACAAATTACCATAACAAAGAAAAAAAATTTATATTTCAAATGAGTATTTATAATCAATTTATATTCTGTATATCCTTATATTAAAAATACTTTAATTATTAAAGTTTGTGTGGGACATATTTCACTTTCATTAAAATAAAATAAATTAATGGTATTAATCACATCCAAGTGGGTATGGATTTTATTTCGACCCCAATATGACTTAGGAAGAAATATAATCATCAAATTATATTAATCGATGTGTTAGGTTAATTTTATAATATTATATTTACCCTTAATTACCCGATTTACCTTTAACTATGGTAAATAAAATTTACCGTAGTTACTATTCATAGTGCCCAAAAATTAAAAAATGCCTATTAACATAATTTAGACCAACTGATTCAAAATATGGAATCCATTTTTCCAAATTCAAATAATAGAAATTGCAGAAATTAATTTAATATTAATCCAATTGTTTAGAAAACAAGTTTTAAAAATTAAAATAATGCAAAAGATTGAAATGGTTTTACCTATGAATTCAATGTGAAATCAATGCTAATGACATAAATTATATTAAATGGTAATAAAATATTCTATTTATACTTTAAAACCATTAAATATTATAATTTAACCAAATAAATTATTATGAGAAAAAAAGACATTTTTAATTAAAATATTGCGTGGTTTTACTATTCATTAAACTATGAAAGTTATCAGAATAATATGAAAATTTTATAAAAAGTAATTTTTTTATATCCTAATTCTAAATAATAATTATATTTTGTAAAATTTAATTTATAAACATATCAAAAACTAGATTTAAAGTTGGTCTGCCATCAAAAGGTGAAAAAACTACATTTTTTTAAAAATACTTATTTTACCTGAAAAATTTATTTTGTTCTCATACCATGTTCTAGAAAATTTGTAAGATGAATAATAATGTTATAAAATTAAAAATTTAGTTAATAGTATTCATAATGGATAGTTTATAATAATATTATAATAATATATCGTTGTTTAGTGAAACCTCGTATTGCGTACTACACACGCTATCGAGGAAGGTCACAATTGTGTGTAATGCAAGCCAAGTCAGGGATGCATGTAGTGAAAGCTCACTTTGGTTTTGCATATAACATAATCAAAACTTATTTCATTTATACATTAAAAAATATATATACTTAATGTTGCATAGAATAACTTCTTCAAAACGAACTTGAAATTGTGTGTAACACGAGCCATGAATAGTGTTGCGTATACTGAATCTAATACATTGTTGCGTATAGTACAAGATAATCTTGGTGTAGTGTAAAATTGAAGAAATAAAAGAAATTAAAAATAATATATCTCATAAAATCTCATGGTGTTACAACCCCAACCTCAATTCAACCTTTATAAAAATATTATTCTCCTTGGATCTTATCAATTAAATCACACACACACACACACACACACACACACATATATATATATATAAATGATACTTATTACAATATTAATGTTATTTAAGGATCTATAATTAATGTAAAGTATCATTGGGCCATATTTATTTTTAACAATCAGAATAGGATCACCATTTTATGAAGTGATAGGTCAAATAAAATTTTTAAATAAAAAATTCCGACAATTTCATTTTCAACTATAAAATTCCACTTGACCTATTTGATAAGGGGGTTTAAAAATAGTCTTATAATCAATTATTAAATAAATTGTAAATATAACAATTAGATCATGAATAACACTAGGAAAACCTTCCAGAAAACATCCATCTATTTATTTACTACCATATCATTATTAATTTGAAATGTTTTTTTATTAAATTGGATCCCACTAAAATGAAGATCTATTTTTATGAAAACTTATCATAAACATTAGTGTGACAAGATTCATATTTAACTAATAATGGAGCATGCTTTGGAATTTATCTCACCATATAGTTATTTAGTTAAATAATTATACCAATCATGTTTTATATGAATCCTAGAATGTTGATCAGTTAAACCATTTTCCAATCCATTATAAGGATATTCTTAATTACATTCAATTGGTAAACTAATCCTTTTGGGGTCACCCAGCTAGTGTAACCCAAAACAAACCCCAAAATAGGGTAAAAAAGTCAATCTAGGGGCACCCTTATTTGTCATGAACAACTCGTGGATTTAAAATTTTACCTATATTTTCTGTTAACACATATGATATTTTAGGGGCACCCAACACTGTCATGACTAAGCTGTTTGGATGATTGTGGTCTTAACATGTTCCTCTTTAGAAGTAATCTCACACTTATTATTTGGATAAAATTTTAATCTCATCATGTTATGTCTTGTTATTCCCTTTTATTTATACATGCTTCAAGTAATATAGTTTGGAAAAATATACCCTCAAAAAAAAATATGTTCAAATAATATTGATGTGTAGCTCTTTATTCAACCACAATGTTTTTATTTCTCACCCAAAATTAAAAGACAAATATATTCTTACATATCTGAATATATCTTATTCATAAGTTATATGAATACATCATTTAAATTATTAAAATTATATGATATTTACAATATCCACATGAGTAATTCAAGAGAGATAGATAACCAACCACAATCACTTTTTAGACTAGGAATATTCCTCTAGGTATGTAGGTTGACATTCCTAATGTTCCTCTATAGTGGAATAATTTACTATAAAGTTAAATAAATTTACCATAAATCTAACAAATAATAGGAAGAAGGTGTATTCAACAATTTTTTTTATTATAACTTGAATTATAATTCGATCTTCAGGTAGATGAAAGAAAAAACTCATTATCATCACTACCATGCAATACATGGATTAATTTATAAGTATTTTTAAAAATATAAAAAAAACAAACATTGTTCATTATATAAACTATTTATAAATATTAGTAATATATGTAATAAATTTTAAACTAAAAAATATAAATATTTAAACATGAGATAATTTTTTTTGAACTATTCAGAAATAAAATTTATTTATAAACCCTTTTATAATATCCAAATATGACCCCACAATTAGTTTTAACAATTCAAAATAAATATTTAAAAAAATAAATAATTTGAGAATAAAAAATTTACAATTTATCCTTATTTCAAAATTTATAACCCTTCATTAATTATTTATCAATTTTTTATAAATTTAAAATTTTATTTCTAGATCATAATTCATTGAATATAATTTAGTTTAAATTTATTTCAAATATTAAAATTTAATTTTTGGAATATAAATTTTTTATAAATAATTATTTAATAAAATTACAAACCATTTATAATTAATTTAATAATTAACTAATTCCTTTTAAATATAATATCCCCAAAATAAATTTTATAATGATTTATAAACATTTTATAAACCATCTAAATAATTCATAATGATTAATGTTGTTAATTTTTTTTAAACAATTCCAACGACATTATTGGATATGAGTATTCCTTCGTAAGGGTGGTGACTTCTAACCACACATGAGCTATTTGGAATACCATGTGTAATGGTACGACACTACTTACAAATATGTAGAAAAATTATAATAAGTAGTGAAAAGGTAATTCAATTATTTCCATCACAAAAATTATTCTACATAAGGGTATAAATGATATTATCTTTACATGAATGCTTCATGTATGTTTAGGTCTTGTTTACCTCTATAAAGCCTTCTAGGACCATAGTTCAAGGCTTTTACCATTTTGAAAAAAAAATTGAATAAAGGTAATAAAGAGGTTACCCAAATGAGAACCTTCTATGATTGGGTATCACATAAAAGTAAGGGGTCAATTACTGTGACATAACCCTTTAAAATATTCATGTACATTTACATAAAATGGTAAGTAGTATCATAAACATACATAAGTATATACTTGTAATGGTACATATAAGGGTACAATTATATAAAATGATATACAAAAGGGAATTTTAAGATAATATTTATGGAGACCATTCTATGAAAGGGTAAATCCTTGGTTACCGTTACGTATGTTAGCTTCATATTGGAAAAAATAAATTTCAATATTTTTCTAAATACTAGAAAAAGTTGATCTATTTTTTGAATCTTCTTTATTTCAAAATAGATTATATATATATAAATCATGATATACCTCTGACACTATAGTTATATTTTATATGAATGGAATAACAATTATCCAATCCTGGAGAAGCGATTACAACCATTGTTTGGGAATCTATGATGCACAATTATATGAAATGTAACACCCCAAGCTTCCGCGGTACACTTCTCTTTGAATAATACAGTAGCGTGTGTTGTACGCAACTTCGAGTTCTAACACACACCACAACCAATCAAAGTAGCCGTTATGACTAGTAATACCTTATTTTTGAAATTTTAAAAATTTTATCTCTCCAAATGGACTTCGTTTTTGTATTCGGAATATCAGAGTTATCCTATGTTGAAATTTTTGTAATTTTCTGAGAACTTTCAATTTTTTATGAATAGTGAAAAATACTTAAAACAAATTTTTTAATCAAATTATTTTATAGTGATAAATTATAATATTTAGTGGTTTTAAAGTATAATTAGAATATATTTTTACCATTTTATCCAATGGTGTTCATTATAATTAATTTCACTTTGAAATTAGACATAAAAAATTGTCAATCTTTTGATATATATTGTTTCTTAAAAACACGCTATTTGTTGTGACCGCGGGAATTAATTATAAAATTAATTAATGCAACTTATATTTTTGGAATTTTTTAAAATAGAAATCATTTTTGAATTTGGAATATCAATTATAGCTTAGGGTGAAATTTTGGCATTATTCTGAAAAACTTCAATTTTTGATGAATAGTGAAACCACTAAGTGGTAGTTAAAAAACTGATTTTTCGTTTAAATGAAACATTACCACTTCTGTGATTTTAATTTCAAAAATCCGAAATTCATGGTTGTCATTAGGAAGTAAAATGTGGTTTAATGGGATTAAAATAATTTTTTGGTGAATAGTAACTTTTAAGTTTAATTAATCACGATTAAAGGTAATTAGTGAAATTTAAGGTAAAAATGATATTATAAAAATATGAAAATACTTTTACACTTGTCCTACCCCTGTTGGATGTGTCATGGCCGACCAAGACAATCTATGGGTCAACTTTCCGACCCCATTGAGCAACTTTGGTAGGAAAATGACATAAATAACATTTTATTTAAAGTTAAAATAAAAATGTCACAAACATACGTTGTTTTAGTAAAAGAATTTTTAAATAGGTTTATAAAAGTCATATGTTTGACTATAAATATTCATTAGAAAGCTAAAAAGTTTTCCTACATCATTATATTTGTTTTATAATTTTTATACATTAAATATATTAAATTATTTATGACACCATGATGATGCAGTGATTGCATCATTAATTAACAATTTAAATAAAATGAAAAGATAATGTAAAATCCAAGGCTTACACTTGTCAAAAATCTATTTAATGAGTAGATATCGAACCCTTATCACCTTAGCCTCGAATTGTATAAGTTTGGGACCTTTAAAATCCGAAACGCATTATATAATAAAGTAACATTTCATTACTTTCCAAGAGTTCCCCTCCTCTCCACTTATAAAAGGCCCCCACCACTACCACCTTACTCACACTTTCAAAGCCTTTTGGCTCGGCCAAACTCTTCCCACATACTCTCCCAACTTTCCTCCCTTACTCCTAGATGAATCACTTTGGGCATAGTTCTTTCCAAGGAGGCCTTTGGCTCAAATCAAAAGAGTTACCCGATTTTAAGCTAATGTCTTCTCTTATGTTATTTTGTTTTATTTTGCTTATCCAACCCCCCTAAAATCTTTTTATTCATTTATTTTGTAACAACAACAGTATACTCAATATACTAGGATTTTGTTAGGAGAATTATTCGAGCTACACTTACACACACCTACATCTAATGGTTAAAGAACATACAGTTTCTGTGGATGACGAATTTCTGCCTCACGAAACGATGATTGTTCAACACTCATATAACAACTTCAAAGGTGGCCATTAAGATTTCACTATGTTTATAAATGATATATAATATGTTTATGTTTTACTTAAGGTTCTTTATTTTTCATTTATGGCATACTTTTATTGTTTCCATTATGGGTAAACACGATATTTTCATTTTAGGAAGTGCGGACTACCGCCCCCTCAAAGTGATTTGAATCGTTAATGCCATATGTGGGATGTATAAAGGATGAAGTAAATGGTATTATACATTATATTATAGTGGAATTATATTACACCTTTATATCATTATTATTTCATTAAATATGAAACAGAAATGAAAGTAGCGTTCATGGGTACGTATGGCTTACTGTCTCCATGAACGGTGCATTTCATTTCTTAACTCTAAAAGTTATGTAATATTATAAATTCATGTATATAATGGATATATATGAGATATATGATATATATATCATGAATATAATTATGGATATAATGGATATTTCACCACATGAACAACTTGTAATTATAAGAAGTTTATTTTTGACTTAAGTACCAAAGATCGACGAAACGACCGTTATTAACTTAAATAATTACATAATGTTCATAACATGGTAATAAGTGATATAAAAGGAATAAAAAACATGAAAAAGGTTATTAAGAAATTATAAATTAACTCTAGTTTATTATTCAGGAGGTTAAATAACGGTCGAGTCAAGACAAGACGCAAGGTAAGGGAACTTCTTAATCCAATTTCCATTCTTTGGGTTAATCTCCTACTTTCAAATTATGTCATGATATTATTATGTCATGTCTTGTATTTGTACTTTATTTATGTGTAATTATAGTGAATACACATAATAGATATACTTTATTTAAAAAAAATGATCTCTGTAAGGGTCTTCGTCTCAATCTCCTTTCATTGAGGCATATTTTGTTTTAAACACAACTTTATTTTATATGGTGTATAAACCCCTTTGACATTTATTTTATTCAAAAGGAATATTTTTATATAAAGAGTTTTTACTAAACGAAAAAAGGAGTGTTTTTTTTCTTACGTATGCGGTGACAATGACTTCTCCGCCGCCGTGACTATTATTTGAGTTTCAGCTTCCTCTATAAGCCATAATTTTTTTAAATGAAAAATAAATACAAAGTTTTAATTTTCTTTTATTTTGGTATTGAAAATGGTATGTATCAAATGTTGTTTATGAGTTTTAATATGTGAAAACCCAGTCCAAATGTATAAGTATTTAATGCATGCATAAAAATATTTTCAGAAAAACCGACTCTCGAGTGTGGTAGACAGGAAGAGATTGGGCGTGAACCCATCATGGCCTGTAATTAGTCAAGCAGTCTCAGAACTAGTTATTTTGTTTTCAGAAGCTTGCATAATCTATTCGAAAAAAAAATGGTGTATATTTGACCAATTTTAAATGTACGTATCTTCTAAAAATTGAACTGGTATTTTGATGCCGCAATTAATTTCAAACGGTATTTCAAAAAATGGTATTCTTAAGGGTTTATATACCATTTTTCATTTGAGAAATGCATTGGACATAGTAAGTGATGGGTGGAGCCCGCTATAGCTCCTCGATGCATCGGAAGGTCTCATGAGACATACTAGTGTCTTGGCACGATGCCTTGACAAAATCTTATTTTTTGTCTTGGCACGAGACCTTGGATACATGGTTATGATAGTCTGGCATTATGCATTCCATCATTATGAAAGTGGTTATTGATATTACATGGGATTATTCTACTAGTAGACTATCCATGTGAGTAAGTAAATGGAACTATTTAATTTTATTTTTGCCATATTATGATAAGGTTCAAGTTTAAAAAGGCTTTTGTTTTAGTTATACATTTCCTTAAATGTTAATGTTTATTTATGAAATCTTCCGCTATATTGTTATCCTTACTGAGCATCTGAGCTCACCCCTTTAAATGTTTTAATATTTTCCAGGATGTGAAGAAGTATTTTATGAATGACCTGCAGGGATAGTCATAAGAGGATATGAGTGTGGACTATGGAGACTTTGTTATTGTAGTATTTCACTTTATGATGTAATGTAACATTTATGAATGTATCTAGTGTTTCCAAGGCTACTAAACTAATTGGTCTTTCACGACTTGATCTTTTGGGATCATGACAATGTTACGCAATAATGCACCGACTCTGGGTAACTGGGGTTGGGGCATTACAGTTTGTATCAGAGGAAGTTTAGTACTAACCTTGGAAGGTAGATTTAGATAAACTCTGATTAGAGAACATGGCCCAAAGATAGACTTTGAGGATTAGTATAGAAAACTTCCTATAATTTTGGTATTATAGAAATTTTGTGAGTTTTCTGAGAAATACATCTCTGTCTGGATACGAGCAGGTAATGGTGGATCTGGCACAGATGTACCTAGGGGTAAAACCGAAAAACACCGCTTTGAGCTAGACTCGAACGGGAAATCGTGCACGACAACAGGCCTTGCTGCACTCTTGGTTACGACACTCCCGGGGGATATGCTTAGGATAATTCTCATTTTCTTTACAAACCACTATAAAGGGTTATGAGTATATACTTTCTCAAAGAAAACTTTTTTTATGATTATGGATTATATCCATAAATAGTTCAATTAGTGTTAAGTGTTTTACAAGTATGGAATTATGTATTTTGATTCATAAACTAATCTAGTTTATGCCATTGTTTCGAAATGGCGCCTAGTGGAAGGAATGGAAACCGTATCAATGCACGCACTCCGTGTAGGGATTTCCCTCCTGCTCAAGATAATTATTGTGGAGTTGGAGATACAACTGGTGCTGATCAACTTATTACCATACTGGTACAACTCACTCAGGTTATGAATAATAACCTTACTCGTATGGAGCACCCTGATCCGCAACGTGGAGGATCAATGTTAGACCGCTTCATGAGGCAACAACCGCCAACATTTAATGGGGGTACAAATCTATTAGTAGCTGAGAAATGGATAAACTCCTTAGACAAAATATTCCACGCCTTGGGGAGTAGAGAAAGGGAGAAGGTTATCATGGCAGTTTACCGCCTCACTGGAGATGCCGATCAATGGTGGTCATTGATTCAAAATACAAAGGAAGATGAAGAAGTATCATGTATGTAATGGAGAGAGTTTAAGGATATTTTCTTAGAAAAATACATTCCTCGTGACCATCGAGCAGATATGGAAAGGCAATTTCTGAGTCTGAGGCAGAAGGAGGATGAGAATGTCGCAAAGTATGAGGCTAATTTTACAAGGTTAGCGAGGCATGCTGCAGATTATATATGTAACCCAAGAAGTAAAATTGATCGTTTCTTTTATGGGTTAAAACCATTTCTCCATCGAGCATTAGTCTCACAAACCTTCTCGTCATACAATGATATTGTCTCGTGTGCTATCAAGATGGAAAAGGAATTCTCTAAGTCTCATGACTTTAAAGCAAAGCAAGAAAAGAAGAGATCTTTTGATCAATCATGAAATGGAAATAAGGGGAAGAAGGGAAGAGTTGAATATCAGTCCTATAGTAAATGTGGAAAGAAACACCCCGGTACTTGCTTGAAGGGAATTTGAGTCTATTACAAGTGTGGTGAAAAAGGCCACCAAGCTCATGATTGCAAGGGAAAGAATGTTGCTGTCAATGTGGAATGCTATAATTGTAGAGAGACAGGTAATTATGCAAATGAATGTCCTAAGCGTCAGGGGAAATTAACTCAGAAGAGGCCAAGGGATCAAGGCCAAGCTTATGCTATCACTACTGCTGAGGTTGAAGCTCCAAACGATGTGGTGGTAGGTAATTTAATGGTTTCATCAAGTTTAGAAAATGCATTATTTGATTCTGGATCATCACATTGTTTCATATCTTCTCAGTTTTCTAAGAAAATTAGATATTTCCAGTTTGATTTAACAAGAGAATTGTCAGTCAAAATTCTTAAGGGAGGTATTATTGCAACAATGTTTTGTGAATCAGTCCCCATTAGAGCACATAACTGTTCTTTATCCACTGATCTCATTGTTATACCTATGATTGAGTTTGATATAATCCTCGGTATGGATTGGATTTCAGACTACGATGCAAATATTTATTGTAAGAAGAAGGAGGTTATGATTTTTGATGATGATGATAAGGAACACCTTATTTTTAGAGAAGAATCGTCACCACCTAAGTCTTATTTAGATCCACCCCCAGTAGCTAAACTAAATTCAATTATTGGGGAGGAAGAGAATGAAATTACTAATGGCGAGGAAAGGAATGTTGAAATAGAGGATGTACCTATTGTGAAAGAATATGTAGATGTGTTTTCGGACGATTTACCTGGACATCCTCCAGAACGAGAAGTTGAGTTTTCCATGGATTTAATTCCTGGATCAAGGCCCAAATTGAAGACCCCTTATATAATGGCCAATGTGGAATTAGTTGAACTAAATAAACAACTAGAGGAATTGAGTAATAAAGGATTTATTCACCCTAGTGTTTCTCCATGGGGATCCCCTGTCCTTTTTGTTAAGAGTAAAGACGGATCTATGAGGTTGTGCATTGACTACAGGGAGATCAATGCTATAACAATAAAGAAAAAGTATCCCCTACCTTGCATTTATTATTTACATGACCAATTGCATGGAGCTCAACACTTTTCAAAGATTGAACTTTGATCTGGATACCATCAGTTGTGTGTGAAGAAGGATGACATTCCGAAGACAACATTTTGAACAAGATAGAGGCATTACGAGTTTACAGTAATGCCTTTCGGATTGATTAATGCACCCTCTGTATTCATGGATCTAATGAATAGAGTTTTCAAGGAATATCTTGATGATTTTGTGGTGGTATTCATTGATGATATCTTGGTATAATTCAAAAGCTACGAAGATCATGAAAATCACTTGTGCATTATCTTGAAGACTCTTAGAAGGCATGAATTATATGGGATGTTTAGCAAGTGTGAATTCTGGCCTCAGGAGATTTCTTTTCTTGGCCATATTGTCGCTAAATATAGAATTTCTGTTGATCCTTATAAGACCATGGCAATCCAAGAATGGCCAGCACCAACGAGTATAACTAAGGTACGCAACTTTATTGGTTTGGCAGGTTATTATCGACGTTTTGTGCATAATTTTTCCCGATTGGCTAACCCATTAATGAAGCTCACATGTAAAGGGGTTAAATTTTTCTGGACAAAAGAGTGTGAATAATGTTTTGAATAACTGAAGAGAAGATTAGTCAATGCTCCTATATTGAATATACCATCAGGGAATGATGGTTCGTTATTTATAATGATGCATCAATGAAAGGACTTGGTTGTGTCCTTATGCAGAATGATAAGGTTATTACCTATGCATCACGATAGCTAAAAATTCACGAGCAAAACTATCCTACTCATGATCTCGAGTTAGCTACTATAATCTTTGCCTTGAAGATATGGAGACATTATCTCTATGGTGAAAAGTGTGAGATATATACCGATCACAAGTGTTTGAAATATATTTTCTCACAAAAAGAACTCAACATGAGGCAAATAAGATGGATTGAACTACTCAAGGATTATGATTTCACGATACACTACCACCCAGGGAAGGCAAATAAGGTTGCAGATGCTTTGAGTAGAAAAGATCATGGAGTTTTGAACATGGTGAGAGTGGAAAGGGATCCTATTTTCATGGATCTAGTAAAGATGGATATGGGAATCACCATGGAGGGTGAAATATCAAAACCTTTTCAAATGGTTTCCAAACCATCTTTAATTGAAAGGATAAAGAGTTCTCAGTCCGATGATGAAGTTTTGAAAAAGAATATTAAAGCTGTGAATGATGGGCGGTTGAGTGACTTTGTTTATGAAGATGGAATTTTTAAATTTGGGAGGAGACTTTGTGTTCCCGATATACCTGATTTAAAGAGGTAATTGTTGGATGATGCTCATAGTTCCAATTTCTCTATACACCATGGGAGCACTAAAATGTATAGTGATTTAAAGGGAAATTTTTGGTGGGACAACATGAAAAGGGAGATTGCCGATTTTGTGTCAAAATGTATGGTTTTCCAACAAGTGAAAGCTAGAAGGCAACATCCTGGTGGAGTATTGCAACCTCTCCCCATACCTGAGTGGAAATGAGATAATATTACGATGGACTTTGTCATGGGACTACCAAAGACCCCTAGAAGGAATGACGCAATATGGGTCATTGTTGATCATCTCACCAAGTTAGCACATTTTCTTGCTATAAGGGAAGATCTGCCACTTGAACGTCTCGCAAGACTATATATTAATGACGTCGTGAGACTTCATGGAGTACCCCTATCGATTGTCTCAGATCGTGATCCCCGCTTTACATCAAGATTCTGGAAAAGTCTTCAAAAGGCCTTGGATACTGAACTTCGTTTGAGCACTGCTTACCACCCTCAAACAGACAGACAATCAGAAAGAACTATTCAAACCATAGAAGACATGTTGAGATCATGCTCACTTGACTTTCAAGGAATGTGTGATCAATATTTACCTCTGGTAGAATTTTCCTATAACAATAGCTTCCATTCAAGTATTCAGATGGCACTATATGAAGCGTTATACGGAAAGAGATGCCGCACACCAACCTGTTGGGATGACGTTGGTGAAAGAAAACTTGTCGGCCCAGAACTGGTGGAGGAAACGACGGAAAAGGTGAAGGTAATACAAAACCACATCAAAGCAGCTCAAAGTAGGCAGAAGAGCTATGCTGACAATCGAACGAAGTATTTGGAATTTCAGGCAGGAAATCATGTTTTCTTGAAGGTATCACCATGGAAGGGAGTTATATGTTTCGGTAAGAAAGGTAAATTGAGTTCCAGGTACATCGGACCATTCGAAATTCTAGAACGAATTGGGGCTGTAGCTTACAGTTTGGCAATGCTGCCAAGTCTCTCCAAAGTTCATGATGTATTCCACATATCACTGTTGAGAAAATACATGCCCGACCCAATGCATATACTCACCTATGAGAATTAGAACTGGAACCCGATCTGTCTTATTGTGAAGTGCCCGTCTGGATTCTTGATAAAAGAGAACAAGTGCTGAAATCCCGGACGACTTGTCTAGTAAAAGATCTATGGAGAAACCATAAGATGGAGGAGGCAACGTGGGAACCCAAGGAACTTATGATGAAGAATCACCCAAGTCTTTTTATACAGTGATATTATATGAAATTTCAAGGATGAAATTATTCGAAGGAGGGGAGAATGTAACACCCCAAGCTTCCGCGGTACACTTGTCTTTGAATAATACAGTAGCGTGTGTTGTACGCAATTTTGAGTTCTAACACACACCACAACCAATAAATGTAGCCATTATGAATATTAATACCAAATTGTTGATATTTTATAAATTTTATCTCTCCAAATGGACTTTGTTTTTGTATTCAGAATATCAGAGTTATCCTAAGTTGAAATTTTTGAAATTTTCTGAGAACTTTCAATTTTTTATGAATAGTGAAAAATACTTAAAACAACTTTTTTAATAAAAATAATTTATAGTGATAAATTATACTATTTAGTGGGTTTAAAGTATAATTAGAATATATTTTTACCATTTTATCCAATGTTTTTCATTATAATTAATTTCGCTTTGAAATTAGACATAAACAATTGTCAATCTTTTGATATATATTGTTTCTTAAAAACACGCTATTTGTTGTGACAGCGGGAATTAATTATAAAATTAATTAACGAAACATATATGTTTGGAATTTTTTAGAATAGAAATCATTTTTTAATTCGAAATATCAATTATAGCTTAGGGTGAAATTTTGGCATTGTTCTGAAAAACATCAATTTTTGATGAATAGTGAAACCACTATGTGGTAGTTAAAAATTTGATTTTTCGTTTAAATGATACATTACCACTTCTGTGATTTGATTTTCAAAAATCCGACATTCATGGTTGTCATTAGAAAGTAAAATGTGGTTCAATGGGATTAAAATAATTTTTTTGTGAATAGTAACTTTTCAGTTTAATTAATCGCGATTAAAGGTAATTAGTGAAATTTAAGGTAAAAATGATATTATAAAAATATAAAAATACCTTTACACTTGTCCTACCCCTATTGGATGTGTCATGGACAACCAATAAAATCCATGGGTCAACTTGGGGACCCCATGGAGCCACTTTGGTAGGAAAATGGCATAAATAACTTTTTATTTAAAGTTAAAATAAAAATGTCACAAACATAAGTTGTTTTACTAAAATAATTTTTAAATGGGGTTATACAAGTCATATTTTTGACTATAAATATTCATTAGAAATCTAAAAGGTTTTCCTACATCATGATATTTTTTTTATAATTTTTAGACTTTATAAAAATTAACTTATTTATGACACCATGATGATGCAGCGATTACCTCATTAATTAACGATTTAAATAAAATGAAAAGATAATGTAAAATCCAAGTAATATACTTGTCAAAAACCTATTGGATTAGTATATTTAGAACCCTTATCACCTTATACACTAATTATATAATTTTGGGACCTTTAAAATCCGAAACTCATTATATAATAAAGTATCATTTCATTACTTTCCAAGAGTGCCCCTCCTCTCCACTTATAAAAGGTCCCCACCACTACCACCTTACTCACACATTAAAAGCCTTTTGTCTCGGCCAACGTCTGCCCAAATACTCTTCCAACTTCCCTACCTTACTCCTAGAAGCCTCACTTTGGGCAGAAGTCTTCCCAAGGAAGCCTTTGGATCAAATCAAAAGAGTTACCCGATTTTAAGGTAATGTCTTCTCTTATGTTATTTTGTTTTATTTTGCTTATCCAACCACCTAAACTCTTTTTATTTATTTATTTTGTAAAAACACCAGTAGCCTAAATATACTAGGATGTTGTTATAATATGTATTCGAGCTACACTTACACACACCTACATCTAAGGGTTAAAGAACATACTGTTTCTGTGAATGGCGAATTTCTGCCTCACGAAACGATGATTGTTCAACACTCATATAACACCTTAAAAGGTGGCCATTAAGATGTCACTACATTTATAAATGATATATAATATGTTTATGTTTTACTTAAGGTTCTTTATTTTTCATTTATGGCATACCTTTATTGTTTCCATTATGGGTAAATGCGATATTTTCATTTTAGGAAGTGCAGACTACCGCCCCCTCAAAGTGATTTGAATCATTAATGCCATATGTGGGATGTATAAAGGATGGAGTAAATGTTATTATACATTATATTATAATGGAATTATTTTATATCTTTATATCCTTATGATTTCATTAAATACGAAAATAGAAATGAACGTAGCGTTCATGCGTACGTACGACTTACCGTCTCCATGAACGGTGCATTTCATTTCTTACCTCTAAACGTTATGGAATATTATAAATGCATGTATATACTGGATATATATGATATATATGATATCTATATCATGAATATAATTATGTATATAATGGATATTTCACCACATGAACAACTTGTAATTATAAGAAGTTTATTTTTGACTCAAGTACCAATGATCGACAAAACGACCGTTATTAACTTAAATAATTACATAATGTTCATAAAATGGTAATAAGTGATATAAAAGGAATAAAAAACTTGAAAAAGGTTATTAACCAATTATAAATTAACTCTAGTTTATTATTCGGGAGGTTAAAGAATGGTCTAGTCAAGACAGGATGCAAGGTAAGGGAACTTCTTAACCCGATTTCCATTCTTTGGGTTAATCTCCTACTTTAAAATTATGTCATGATATTATTATGTCCTATCTTGTATTTGTACTTTATTAATTTGTACTTATAGTGAATACACATAATATATCTACTTCATTTTAAAAAAATGATCTTTGTAAGGGTCTTCGTCTCAATCTCCTTTCATTGAGGCATATTTTGTTTTATACACAACTTTCTTTTATACGGTGTATAAACCCATTTGACTTTTACTTTTATTCAAAAGGAATATTTTTATACGAAGCATTTTTACTAAATGACAAAAGGAGTGTTTTTTTATTATGTATGGGTGACAATGACTTCTCCACCGCCGTGACTATTATTTGAGTTTCGGCTTCCTCTATAAGCCATAACTTTTTTTAAATGAAAATTAAATACAATGTTTTAATTTTCTTTTATTTTGGTATTGAAAATGGTATGTATCAAATGTTGTTTTTGAGTTTTAATATATGAAAACCCAGTCCAAATGTATAGGTATTTAATGAAATCATAAATTTTTTTTCATAAAAACCGACTCTCGAGTGTGGTAGACAGGAAGGGATTGGGCGTGAACTCATCATGGCCTGTAATTAGTCGAGCAGTCTTAGAACTAGTTATTTTGTTTTCAGAAGCTTGCATAATGTATTCGAAAAAACAATGGTGTATATTTAACCAATTTTAAATGTACGTATCTTCTAAAAAATGAACTGGTATTTTGATGCCACAATTAATTTCAAACGGTATTTTAAAAAATGGAATTCCTAAGTGTTTATATACCATTTTTCATTTGAGAAATGCATTGGACTTAGTATGTGACAGGTGGAGCCCGCTATAGCTCCTCGATGCATCGACATGTCTCATGAGACAAACTAGTGTCTTGGCACGAGGCCCTGACAAAAGCTTATTTGTGGTCTTGGCACGAGGCCTTGGCTACGTGGTTATGATAGTCTGGAATTATGCATTCCATCATTATGAAAGTGGTTATTGATATTGCATGGGATTATTCGACTAGTAGAATATCCATGTGAGTAAGTAAATGGCATTATTTAATTTTATTTTTGCCATATTATACTGAGGTTCACGTTTAAAAAGGCTTTTTTTAGTTATAAATTTCCTTAAATGTTAATGTTTATTTATGAAAGCTTCCGCTATATTGTTATCCTTACTGAAAATCTGAGCTCACCCATTTAAATGTTTTAATATTTTCCAGGATGTGAAGAAGTATTTTATGAATGACCTGCAGGGATAGTCAGAAGAAGATATGAGTGTGGACTATCAAAACATTGTTATTTTAGTATTTCACTTTATGATGTAATGTAAAATTTATGAATGTATCTAGAGTTTCCAAGGCTACTAAACTAATCGGTCTTTTGAGACTTGATCTTTTGTGATCATGCCAATGTTACAAAATAATTCACCGACTCTGGGTAACTGGGGTTAGGTCATTACATGACACCTATGAAATGTACTAAAATAAATATCCTGATATAAAAATGTTTACTATACCTCATAAAATCCTTTTTGTCATCATTAAATTCCATCAAATGGTTTTTAGAGATGTCTCAAAGTGGTAGCTAAAATAATTTCCACCTCGGGAGGTATCCATAGGCCAATCATAATCTCTCATCACATGAGTGGGATCCATGATTATTATATATCCTACTAGAGACATGAGTTTATGGGAAAAATATGAATTATATATACTATTTATATGGTGTTTTGACCATGTATGAGGATCTAAATCCTCACTTACACTATAATCATATGAAAGTAGGGTTATATAGAACACAAGGACTCTCTTATGTGTTATATTATTTAATTTATGTATAAAAATACTTATATAAATTCAATGGACAGTTCATTAATCATATTCATTTACTCCGTACACCATTCATATATTTATAAAATTAGTTCATTTAATGATGGCTTAGATAGATAAAATAAAAAATGATAAATGAATATCATTTTGCAGTAATCACATGATGCACAAAATAACATACCCTTGTCTACATGAAAGAAACAATTTTCAATATATATAAATATATATCAAATATATACATGAATTTATGGTATATATTCATCACCATTAAATGAGTACTATGTTTCATTTTTTTACCACACCCAACACTGAGATTAAATAAACCATGATATAATTTTTGGATATTATAATTTAAATTTTACAAATATAACAATGTCATGAGACAGAAAGTTATGAAAAATCGTAACCATATTATATAACATATTTATGACTATTTCCATAATAAAATTAATATTCAATTATAAATTGATTATAAATTAGTGAAAAATGAAGATAATGTTATCTGAAGAAAAAATGAGAGACTTTTCATAAAACTATTTCTATGTGCACAATGTGTTATTATCAAAATAGATTAAAATTATAAATATTGATAACTAATTTTAATGAAATTATTAGAATATATAATTCATAAAATTAATTCTAATTCATTTAAATTTTTTAATAGGCATGTACCATCGACAATTTCATTTTATACTTCAAAAATATATTTTCATCAAAAATTGTTTTTGTTTGATTTTGATTACGAGTATGATAATAAATTCTTGACACTTTTAATTTTTTTTTGATTAAATGGAACTCATTTTTGAAATAACCATGTAAAAATAGACTTCATTGAATTTTTTTACAGATTTTTTTGAAAAGGATGATTTTATGGTGAATAGTGAGAAATAATGTTTTCAATATCAATTGTTATTATTTTAATTAAATTAATTATTTGAAGGTCAAATTATATTTAAAAATTTGTTTTAAAGAATAATGTGATCCCTTTTATTTAACACAATCATATTAATTCCATATGAATCAAAATTTTGTTTGGTTTTTGAATAAGATTTGTTTTTTTGGATAAAAACACAATTTTTAGAAAAAATATTTTTCATTGTGGTTTGAATTATTTTATTAATAATAATTTATACCCCATATGTATATTAAATATTGAAAATTTTATTTAATATTTTTAATCAAGAGCTTCATATTTTTTATATGTTCAATTTCATTTTTTAATTACGAATATTAATTTTACTAAAAATGATATCGTGGCGGTAAAAATCTTAAAATGAGTTAATTAAAGTCAAAATATATGGATAATGTAAAAAATATTATATTTAACCCTATTGAGATATATTATTTCAAACCATATCACATTATTATCAATCATATTCCATTTTTTCTATTATTCTTTTATAATTACATTTATGTAATTCAATATAATGAATTAGTACAACCTATGAATATTTTTTTAATATCTGTATTATGTTTTCATAAATAAAAGAATATTTTATGTATGGTAGTAAATTTTAATTTAAAATATGAATAAATCTTATTTATTATAGTAATAATAATAAATTTTTAGTGATGGTATAATTATTTTTAACATTTACAAAACACCAATACATGACCACAATAAGTATTAGAAAAAGCCATTAAAATTTTTTACTAAAAAAAGAAATATTTTTTTGATAAATTAGGGTGTTACAAGAATTTATTTTATATGTAATGGTGAAATAGTTTATATTCAAATTCCATAGTTCTCTATATGTCTTTAACATTATTGTTTGTGAATATTTTTAAAAATTAAATTAAATGGTATTTAATGTTTAAATATTTTTGTATTTTTTTAAAAAAACATTAAAATTGCATCATAACTCAAATGGATGATAAATTATATATGTTATCATTATGGGTTCATTTTTGTTCTTCTTTTTATTTTTTATATTTCTTTCATGAGCAATAATGTTTGAAAAATATTTTTCAACGGTTAAAGAAACACATGAATAATGAGGGAGTTAAAAAAATAATGTTTAACGTGAAAATAAAAATTCTCTAAATTATATTGGTTGAATTTATTAAGACATTTCTATGGAAATCCACCATTTTATTACATAACTTTTCATTTTATTTTACAAAAAGAGGATCTTTAATGTCCAGTGTCTTGGAAAAAATATACATAATAGATGAAAACATATATCATTCTTTTAATCCTCTCTAATGGTTTCTTCAAAAGTTCATCCTAAGTACAATTAATTCATATACTAACCTGGGGCACACATCAAAGGAAAGGGAGAGCATATTGCCCTGTAAGGGAAAACAAGGAAACCAATTTACATGTGAACTTGAGAGAATACCATAAGAACATGAGGAAATATCTTAAAGGCACGAGAAGATACATATCATGATAATAATAAAAATAATAATATATTGGAAATGTGGCATCAACGATTAATTTAGACATTAATAAGAATATCACTAAGGTCCATCTCCAATGTGTCATAAAAATTACCAAGGTTATTTAAAAAGGTATCATAAAACATGTCATCTCAAGATATTAATTTCATTATCCAACGCATTGTAGAATTATCACAATGCACCCTTAACATGTATTTATTTTCATGTTATCTAAACATATAATAATAATAAAATTCACAAATTACCCATAGATATTAAAAAAAAGTGTTTTATATCAAAATCATGACATTTTAAAAAGTGATTAAAAACATGATCATTAGGACATTCATAACCCATGGAAAGGGAATGTGGGTTTTAGGTATGTAAATTACATAATGAAATATATCATTTTTATGTATTGAATAATAAACCTATAAATGAAATAGGTATGAATTTTCAAATTAAGAAAATAAGATAATTTTTTGGGAAAAATAGAGAGATTTTGAAAAGATAATTTTGTAGTCTAACAAATATGAAACATTGTTTTTAGAAAACATTAAAAAGAGAAGGTAAATGGATAAAAAATTCATAATAGACCCATAATATAGAACAGGGATATAAAAAATGGAAATAATAACATGGAATGGAAACATTAATCATATACCACAAATAAGAGAACATGAATGGAAAAAAGAGATGTTTAGAATGTCGTTACAAAAATTCTACAGCTTAACGATGTCACATAAAATTTCATAAAATTAGTTGATGAGAGAGAAATGGGTATCTCATCATTTGGAAATAAAATGGAAAACAATAATGATATATAATTATGTAACCCATCCTAAGAAAATGGAAACAAAAAGGAAGAACATAAAATATGTCTTTAAATAAAAGAAGAGGGTGAAATGATCCCTTACATTGAAGAGTATCTTCAAAAACACAATTGTTTGGTCCTTGGAAGATTTAATGAAACTTTGTAGGACTCTATAAAAATTAAAAAGACCAAGTAATAATCTAGGGATAATTTTGAATGAATGTAATGAAGTAATTGGTTGGTATTTATTGAAAAAGTGAGAGAATGTTTTATTAATTTCCATGGGACACCTCATTAGTGGTACTGGAAAAATAATGGTCTTTCCCATGGTATTTTCCCATGGTTTTGGTAAATTTGGACACATAAAATAATATTTTAATCATAATGAGTCTATGATAATTTTAAATTACATATTACAACATTATGATGTCAAAAAATACAACGAAAACTCAAAAACAATATTTTTTACTATTCACCGAAAAACAAAACATTTTATAAAAATATCATAAATTCAACATAAACTCATATTGATATTTTATATTCAAAAATGAACTTCATTTTATTTAAAATTATTTTCTAAATATGAGAAATTTAATTTTTTTGTAAAATCACTATTTTCAGAAGAAAAAATACTAATAAATAACTAATAATTTCAAGAACTATTATTTACTTATACTATTATATCACATTACCATTAATGATGAAAAAAATATATATATATACTTACATAAGTAATATAACCATACCATTGGTTATATTACTATTCATAATGGTAATATTACTTTTTATAATTTACAATTCACCAAAAATTATGTTTCTCTTATTAGACTCTAAATTTATTACTGATCATAATCGTATATGTCAATATTTTCAAAATAATTTAACATTATTAATTATTTAAAGCATAAAAAAATATTTTAAAATACTATTTTTTTCAATTTCCATTAATAAAATGAAACTTCTTTGAAAAAAACAAAAAAATAATCATATATTTAATTTGACAATGGAAATTCAAAAATGATGGCTATTTTACCATAATGAGATATTGTAACAGCCCAAGATTTTATGAAAAATATTCTTTTTAATTTCACTAATGTCTTGTGTTGTACGCAACAGAAAAAGGAGCATGCACAACACGCATCCTTGACTTGCCTTGCATTACACACAATCGCAACCTTCCTCGATAGCGTGTGTAGTACACAATACCGAGTTTCACTAAACAACAATATGCTATTAAAATATTATTATAACTAGCTGTTATGAACAGTAATAACCAAATTTTAAAATTATAGAAATTTTATTTTTCAAAATGGACTTCATTTTTGGACTCAGAATATCGAAATTATCCTAGGGTGAAATTTTGGTATTTTTTCTGAAAACTTTCAATTTTTGATGAATAGTGAAACCACTAAGTGGTAGGTTAAAAACTGAATTTTGCATAAAACTTAATTTTACCGCTTCTGTGAATGGAATTTCGAAAATCCGACAGACACGGTTGATATCAGTAAGTAAAATGTGGTTCAATGAGATAAAAATAATTTTTTGGTGAATAGTAACTTTTTACTTTTTTTACCGCGGTTAATAGTAAATAGGGTAACTAAGGGTAAATATGATATTACTATTACCCCAAAACATGTCCTAATTCTATTGTATAAGTGTAATTCGACCAAAAACAACCTTATGAATAAAATATGACCATTTAGGCCCACTTGGATTAGATTAGGACATTTATTATTAATTTATTTAAAGAAGGGTTAAAATAGTTAAAATCAAAGTTTAATAAGTAAATCATTTTTAATATGGGGTTATACATAAGATAAATTCAACTATAAATATTCATTAGAAATCTAAAAAGATTTACTACATAATGGTATTTTATTTGTAATTTTTAGACATTAAATAATTTAATTTATTTATGACACAATGATGATGCAGTAGTTATCTGATTTATGAAATATTGACATAATTGATGTTATAAACACAAAAATTAATGTAATTTGAGACTTTTTATGAATTACACTAATTTTATAGGTTACTATGATATATTAATGTTGATTTAATCAACTTGTTTCGAACATATAATTCTGTTATGACTTTCACAAAAATCATATATCAAATAGTTTCAAAATTGACACAAAATAGTTTTTAAATCAAATATTATATTATTAATTGTTATTTTATTCATAAAAATATAAGGTTCGGCCAGATGACTTAGATAAGGATATATATATTAATGATAAACAATTTGGGGTTCGTTTGGCATGTTATAGTAAGTGTATTAACCATATAGTGAAAGAAAACAAAAAGACACGGTAAAAGTTAAATTATTTAACTTAGAGTTAAATCTAATTGATAAGGATAAAATAATACCCTAAACTTGTCTAAATCCTATTGGTTGATAGGATTTCTACCCATACCCACTTTAGCTTCGAAATAAGACCCTTTGGAACCATTATAAACCGATTTTGACTTTAATATAAAATAATATTTTGAGATATTCCTAAGGTGCCCCTCTCCTCCCTTATAAAAGGGCACCTCCTCCCCCTCCTCCTCACACCAATTTGAGCACTCAATCTCGGCCAACCCCTTCCATTTTCCCTTATCCACTTCCCTAGAATAATCCTAGAGGTCCTGGTATTCTTCAAAGACCAATATTTGTTCCTTAAGTGAAGGATTCAAAGAGGCATTTCAAAGAAGAGGTAATAACCATTACCGATCTTTTCAATTTCTTTCTTCTTCAACTTCTTCTTCTTTAGTTGTTTCATGATAAAGTAATAACATCAGTATTACTTACATACTGATATGTTATTATAAATATGAAACAACTCTAATTAACCTTTTATCCATCCTGCGGAAAAAGGAAATCACCGCGCGTGCGTACGTACGGAATACCGTCTCCACGTCGTGGTGTAATCTATTTTCCGCCACCACCTTAATTGGATGGGTATAATGGTTTAATGAGTAACTATATATGATTATTATAAAGTGATATTGATACTGAAATAGTATAAATACACTTCAACGCAATTCCACGACCATGGGAACGATATCATCGTTCGTGCGTACGTACGGACTACCGTGTCCACGACGCGATGAGATCCATTCTCAATGATTAACCATTAATGAATGATTATAAAGTATATATAATAAGTACTAATGAAATATATTACCTAATAATGATATTGTAATTATTTATATTTATATGTATGTCATCTACTTAATTCCATTCAATTCAATAAGGAAACGAAAACAGCGTTCATGCGTACGTACGGACTACCGTCTCCATGAACGGCGTATTTCTTTCCATTTACTAATTTATTATATATGTATATTCTGAATATATATATATATAAATCATGTTTTATATTCTGGAATTAAGTAATCATGATCTAAGTAATCATATGAATAATTACAAGTTAAAAACACAAACGACAAATGAGACGATTTTACCCAAAACGCTACTTTAACATGAATTTACAAAAGAACGGGTAATATAAAGTCATAAGTGGACCATATATGATATAATAACAATGAATATGATTCTTGAATAAGTCAATAACATGATTTAAATCATTATACAGGAGGTTCGGACACTTACGAAGCAAATCAGACCTAAGGTAAGAGAAATATCACAATCTCATTTTTATCCGAGATTGTTTATTCGTAAGTATTTACTGGGGTATATTTTATCATCCACATCCATGTTTCATCAATATTTAATATTATTTCCATCCACCTACAATTGTTTAAATCCATTTTTACCCTTCGGTGAGTTTTAGTAATATGTATGAAATGAATCTTTTGTCGTTTTTCGTACGAGGTACTTTTTGACTTTTCCGAAAAAAGTACGAAGAATGTTTTTTTAACTTATACGGCATGAATGGATTTTTAAAACATTTTTTCCAAGAATATTACTTTAAAAATTTTCAAGTTTATTTTTAATCAACTTCTTTTAGTTTAAAGTTGTATGACATGTTAAGAAAGGAAAAATGTTTTTGAAGCAGAAAGGATATTTTCCTCAAGAATGGAGTTCAAGTGTTTTATCAAAATTATTTTCCATCTAAGATAATAAAGGGTTCTGTTTTTATCCCTATTATTACATTGATTTGATTATGTTGTGAGGGAATTATTTCTATGAAGTCATTTACCTTATATGATTTGTTTTATGATGTCATGATGTTTCAAGAATCCCATTTTTGTTACATGTGTTATGCGATGATGTATGATTTATGATTATGTGGGACACATAAGAAAGGATTCATTATAAGATGGGTGGGACCTATATCTCCCTCCAATGCATTGGGTAAAGATTTTATATCTCATGAGATAGACAGGGCTGGAACGGTAGGTTATACCGGTTCAGTGAAACAGGACTGAAACGAGGGTTACTCGATTCAGAAAGGGACTCTGTCCACTAAGATAGTCTTGGCAATGAGTCTTGACTAACAAGAAATGATTCTCTATGATTATGTGTGTATGTCACAAAGTTTCAAGTTTTATGATATTATTATGGGGATCTCATTCTCACTTCTATGATTTATTCCATGTTAAGATATTATGATCTCTTTTCCAGGTTATGATTTTCAAAAAGATATGATATGATTTTTTTTAGTTCCTTTATTTTCCTTGCTGAGCATTTGAGCTCACCCTTTTATGTTTTATTTTCCCCATGATATAAAGAAAGGTTTTAGGTTAAAAAAAAGGGAAGATCTTTATGGGAGATATTGAAGATCTTTCACCACGATTAGAAGATTACATTCCGAGTTTCCAAAGACACTAAACTATTACGATCCTTGTGTGTGTGTTTTCGTTATATACTAAGTATTCCGCAAAAGTAATGTAATGTCCATGTACGATAAGCTTCAGGTCTTTACAGTTGGTATCAGAGGAAAGGTTTAGTCAACCTTTGGAAACTATGATGCGAAAACGTTAGTGATATCCCTAGAGATATTTCTAAGGTATGTCTAGGGATGTCCCTAAGGTTAAGTATACGTATAGGTTATAGTACTAGAATTATGCTAACGATCATAGAATTAAACCTAAGATGTTAGATATTGAAGGTACTCCCCCTTTATTATGTTGTTTTCCCTAGCATTATTTTTGCCTCTCACACTATTCTTTTTGGGTTTTAGACGATGGCTGGAACCCGAAGGAACCGTGTTGATCAATGCAATGGACAATGCAATGATTGTCCTCCTGAACAAACAAATGTTATGGGAGATGGAGTTCAAAATCTTATTGCTATACTTACACAAGCTATGAATCATTCTGGACTTCCAAATGAGCAGAGAAGGGAACAATATTCTATTGAGTCCTTCATGAGGCAATGCCCACCTTCTTTCAGTGGGTCTTCTGATCCACTTGTTGTTGAACAATGGATCAGTACCACTGAAAAGATATTTTCAGTTCTTCAATGTTCTGAACATGATAAAGTCATCTTAGCGGTATATCGTTTGGAAGGTGAAGCTGATCAATGGTGGAATCTTATCAAGAATACAAGGCAAAGAGATGAAATTGAGTCCATGGAATGGGACGAGTTCAAGAACTTATTTTTCAATAAGTACTTCCCTCGTATTCTTCGAACAAAGATGTAGAAGGAGTTTCTTGAACTAAAGAAAAAGGATGATGAATCTGTTGGTATATACGAAGCGAATTTTACAAGACTTGCAAGGTATGCATCTGGCATTATCATCCAACCTGAAAGTAAAGTTGATCGATTTTTCAGTGTCTTAAAACCAAGTCTTCGAAGGGCATTAGCTATAAGAGACTTCAGTAGCTATGAAGAAATTGTGTGTTGTGCTATCAAGGTATAAATGGAAGTTGGTGTTACATATCCATCTCATGGTTTTGACAAAAAACGAAAGATGGAGTTCAAGGAGAAATCTCAGAATAATGGTGAAAAGAAGATGAATGTTTCCTTATGCACAAAGTGTGGAAAGAAGCATGGTGGAGATTGTCTTAAAGGGACTAGAAAATGTTTTAAGTGTGGAAAAGAAGGTCATCGAGCAGCTGAGTGTCGAAGTAATGGAAAAAGGGTTTATAATGATGTGAATAAATCAAACACTGCAGAGAACGCACCACCAACACTTAAATGCTTCAAGTGAAAAGAAATGGGGCATTATGATAATAAATGCCCTAATCCAAGGGTTAGTGATGATCAAAATGAGCAACCACTGAAGGCAAAGGACAAAGGGAAGTCACATGCGATCACTATTGGCAATGTTGAATATGACAACGATGTGGTGGAATGATTAAGTGTTTATGTAATGGGATTTAGAAATAATGTTGTATCATTGAGTATTGCAATATTTATTGATGTGGTATTCAAAGTGATTGATATATTTTGGAAATAAGATGATATGCGCATAATGAAGGGAAAACGAGAAAATGAAATGTTTAATAGTATTCATGAGCTCATGATTGATATAAGGACTAAGTGATATCATGGTTTGAGAATATAGAATTTTGAGGATTTTGGTATGTGGAAAGTGTTAACTTTTAACTGCATTCATGTTTTCACTAAGGTTCAATGGGTATTCAAAAGAATACATGATTAAGGACTTTGAATGTTTGGAATGTGACCAACAAAACATATCTTATGATATATGGGGATCAACGATGGTATTAAATCTCTGGTAATCGTTTTCACTATGTTATAAGAGTGGACTGCAGTATTATGGATAAGCCTAAAGATTGAAATGGATTATGTTGGACATAAGTGAGTATTGTTTAAGGATAGAAGTTTTTTTCGATATTATTGATGGGATGTTATAGTAATGTAGTTTTAGAAAAAGGACAACCTGCAGGACGGGCGACAACCCATCGCTTCGGACAAGGCTGTGGGAATCGAACCCACAACCGAAGTGCGACTGGCCTTTATCGCCTACCACTGGCCTACAGGAAGTCCCTGTTTAGTAGAAACTAGTTTTATTATATTAAGCAGTATGATATATGAAGTATAAGTCCATTTTAGGAACCATATGTGATTAATCTCACTATAGATCGACTTATGTATATAATTTTTGCTAACCTTTTGTTTGAGACAGATGGAATGACCCGTCATTCTATCACATGATCTGCTAACACTTCACGAATAACAAATTCAACTTCATTTATTTAAGAGATGAAGTGGAAATTGTTCAAGGCATGAACAACAGTGAGATTGTACCAAAATAAAGAAAGTATTTATTCTAATTCAAATTTTCAACTTTAGGGAAATGATCTTGAAAACCAAAAATGTTGTCCTAGTGATGTTATACCTGATGAATCGGATGGTACCTTAAATCGTCACAAATTTATGGATTTGTGATTGTTGGATTTTCCATAGCCATGTTCTCTACCACTCTCCATCAGAACATGATGGTTAGATTTTTCTTCCATATCCATATTTTCACCTATGTGGAAACCCAGTGATTAGTTTATTTGGGTAATCGTTACATTTCATACTTTAGTTTTTAAAGACAAGTTTTGGTATTCCTTTTTACGATGTGGGTTTCTATTAAAGAAACTTTCGAATAGTAAACTATTTATAACCCCGACGAATTTCGAGGGGAAATTCATTTTAAGGGGGGTAGAATGTAACAGCCCAAGATTTTATGAAAAATATTCTTTTTAATTTCACTAATGTCTTGTGTTGTACGCAACAGAAAAAGGAGCTTGCACAACACGCATCCTTGACTTGCCTTGCATTACACACAATCACAACCTTCCTCGATAGCGTGTGTAGTACGCAATACCGAGTTTCACTAAACAACAATATGCTATTAAAATATTATTATAACTATCCGTTATGAAGAGTAATAACCACCTTTTAAAATTATTTAAATTTTATTTTTCAAAATGGACTTCATTTTTGGACTCAGAATATCGAAATTAGCCTAGGGTGAAATTTTGGTATTTTTCTGAAAACTTTCAATTTTTGATGAATAGTGAAACCACTAACTGGTAGGTTAAAAACTGAATTTTGCATAAAACTTAATTTTACCGCTTCTGTGAATGGAATTTTGAAAATCCGACAGACACGGTTGATATCAATAAGTAAAATGTGGTTCAATGAGATAAAAATAATTTTTTGGTGAATAGTAACTTTTTACTTTTTTTTACCGCGGTTAATAGTAAATAGGGTAACTAAGGGTAAATATGATATTACTATTACCCCAAAACATGTCCTAATTCTATTGGATAAGTGTAATTCGACCAAAAACAACCTTATGAATAAAATATGACCATTTAGGCCCACTTGGATTAGATTAGGACATTTATTATTAATTTATTTAAAGAAGGGTTAAAATAGTTAAAATCAAAGTTTAATAAGTAAATAATTTTTAATATGGGGTTATACATAAGATAAATTCAACTATAAATATTCATTAGAAATATAAAAAGATTTCCTACATAATGGTACTTTATTTGTAATTTTTAGACATTAAATAATTTAATTTATTTATGACACAATGATGATGCAGTAGTTATCTGATTTATGAAATATTGACATAATTGATGTTATAAACACAAAAATAAATGTAATTTGAGACTTTTTATGAATTAAACTAATTTTCTAGGTTACTATGATATATTAATGTTGATTTAATCAACTTGGTTCGAACATATAATTCTGTTATGACTTTCACAAAAATCATATATCAAATAGGGTCAAAATTGACACAAAATAGTTTTTAAATCAAATATTATATTATTAATTGTTATTTTATTCCTAAAAATCTAAGGTTCGGCAAAATGACTTAGATAAGGATATATATATTAATGATAAACAATTTGGGGTTCGTTTGGCATGTTATAGTAAGTGCATTAACCATATAGTGAAAGAAAACAAAAAGACACGGTAAAAGTTAAATTATTTAACTTAGAGTTAAATCTAATTGATAAGGATAAAATAATACCCTAAACTTGTCTAAATCATATTGGTTGATAGGATTTCGACCCATACCCACTTTAGCTTCGAAATAAGACCCTTTGGAACCATTATAAACCGATTTTGACTTTAATATAAAATAATATTTTGAGATATTCCTAAGGTGCCCCTCTCCCCCCTTATAAAAGGGCACCTCCTCCCCCTCCTCCTCACACCACTTTGAGCACTCAAGATCGGCCAAACCCTGCCATTTTCCCTTCTCCACTTCCCTAGAATAATCCTAGATGTCCTGGTCTTCTTCAAAGACCAATCTTAGTTCCCTAAGTGAAGGATTCAAAGAGGCGTTTCAAAGAAGAGGTAATAACCATTACCGATCTTTTCAATTTCTTTCTTCTTCAACTTCTTCTTCTTTAGTTGTTTCATGATAAAGTAATAACATCAGTATTACTTACATACTGATATATTATTATAAATATGAAACAACTCTAATTAAACTTCTATCCATCCTGCGGAAAAAGGAAATCACCGCGCGTGTGTACGTACGGAATACCGTCTCCACGCCGTGGTGTAATCTATTTTCCGCCACCACCTTAATTGGATGGGTATAATGGTTTAATGAGTAACTATATATGATTATTATAAAGTTATATTGATACTGAAATAGTATAAATACACTTCAACGCAATTCCACGACCATGGGAACGATATCATCGTTCGTGCGTACGTACGGACTACCGTCTCCACGACGCGATGAGATTCATTCTCAATGATTAACCATTAATGAATGATTATAAAGTATATATAATTTGTACTAATGAAATATATTACCTAATAATTATACTGTAATTATTTATATTTATATGTATGTCATCTACTTAATTCCATTCAATTCAATAAGGAAACGAAAACAGCGTTCTTGTGTACGTACGGACTACCGTCTCCATGAACGGTGTATTTCTTTCCATTTACTAATTTATTATATATGTATATTCTGAATATATATATATAAATCATGTTTTATATTCTGTAATTAAGTAATCATGATCTAAGTAATCATATGAATAATTACAAGTTAAAAACACAAACGACAAATGAGACGATTTTACCCAAAACGCTACTTTAACATGAATTTACAAAAGAACGGGTAATATAAAGTCATAAGTGGACCATATATGATATAATAACAATGAATATGATTCTGGAATAAGTCAATAACATGATTTAAATCATTATACAGGAGGTTCGGACACTTACGAAGCAAATCGGACCTAAGGTAAGGGAAATATCACAATCTCATTTTTATCCGAGATTGTTTATTCGTAAGTATTTACTGGGGTGTATTTTATCATCCACATTCATGTTTCATCAATATGTAATATTATTTCTATCCACCTACATTTGTTTAAATCCATTTTTACCCTTCGGTGAGTTTTAGTAATATGTATGAAAGGAATCTTTTGTCGTTTTTCGTACGAGGTACTTTTTGAATTTTCCGACAAAAGTATGAAGAATGTTTTTTTAACTTATACGGCATGAATGGATTTTTAAAACATTTTTTCCAAGAAGCTTACTTTAAAAATTTTCAAGTTTATTTTTGATCAACTTCTTTTAGTTTAAAGTTGTATGACATGTTAAGAAAGGAAAAATGTTTTTGAAGCAGAAAGGATATTTTCCTCAAGAATGGAGTTCAAGTGTTTTATCAAAATTATTTTCCATCTAAGATAATAAAGGGTTCTGTTTTTATCCCTATTATTACATTGATTTGATTATGTTGTGAGGGAATTATTTCTATGAAGTCATTTACCTTATATGATTTGTTTTATGATGTCATGATGTTTCAAGAATCCCATTTTTGTTACATGTGTTATGCGATGATGTATGATTTATGATTATGTGGCACACATAAGAAAGGATTCATTATAAGATGGGTGGGACCTATATCTCCCTCCAATGAATTGGGTAAAGATTTTATATCTCATGAGATAGACAGGGCTGGAACGGTAGGTTATACCGGTTCAGTGAAACAGGACTGAAATGAGGGTTACTCGATTCAGAAAGGGACTTTGTCCACTAAGATAGTCTTGGCAATGAGTCTTGACTAACAAGAAATGATTCTCTATGATTATGTGTGTATGCCACAAAGTTTCAAGTTTTATTATATGATTATGGGGATCTCATTCTCACTTCTATGATTTATTCCATGTTAAGATATTATGATCTCTTTTGCAGGTTATGATTTTCAAAAAGATATGATATGATTGTTTTTAGTTCCTTTATTTGACTTGATGAGCATTTGAGCTCACCCTTTTATGTTTTATTTTCCCCAGGATATAAAGAAAGGTTTTAGGTTAAAAAAAGGGAAGATCTTTATGGGAGATATTGAAGATCTTTCACCACGATTAGAAGATTACATTCCGAGTTTCCAAAGACACTAAACTATTACGATCCTTGTGTGTGTGTTTTTGTTATGTACTAAGTATTCCGCAAAAGTAATGTAATTTCCATGTACGATAAGCTTCGGGTATTTACAGATATAATAATTTTATTTATACAAATGTATTACACAAAGTAACTATGGACTCATTACATATCCCCTTATAACACCTGAATATGACCTAAGTGTATGGTGTGCAACAGTGATAGAATCTTGTGGCTGCTCAGACAACATTGCCTGAGTGGTGATATCTATCAACTTGATCTTCTCCTATATGATATTATGTTCTATCATGACATCTTGAAGTTCGATTTGGGCTTCGTCCGAAGAAAATCCCAGTTATGCTACCTCTTTTCCATGTTCTGATTTATAGGCTTCGTACGGCCCGATTATACAGGATGAGGCTATCAACTATTCATTCTGTATTATGTAACCATGATCATTTATATTTAAAAACAAAAATCATAACATTAAGATTATAGTTTCCAATGGTCATATAGACCAATGGTTAAAATTAACCAATTGTTATATAACGGTTGAAACACAAAGGTCTCATTTAAATTATACTCACTTCATTAATAAAAATAATTTTTTTTTGAGTATGAAATAAAATAACATACAAATTCAGGAAACAAGTATTATTCAAATGTTTGGGTCGTTACATTCTTCCCCACCTCAGAAATTCCACCCCCGAAATTTCAACTCATACCCTTAGAAAATAAAAGGTGTGGGTACTTATGCCTCATAGAATCCTCTGGTTCTCACGTGGCTTCTTCATATTTTTGGTTCCTCCAATACAGTTTTACAAGGTGGTAGTGTTTTTGTGTAGAACCATGTCTCTACTACCTAAGATCTCTAGAGAGTTATCCTCATAATAGAGGTCATGTCCTAGTTGTAACATCCCTAGATTTAGTACATGTGAAGGGTCAGGTATGTTCTTTTTCAAAAGGGATGCGTGGAAGACATCATGAAATTATGCTAGATTTGGAGGAAGTGCAAGACAATAGGTCACTACTCTTACACGATCAAGGATTTCATAGGGTCCATTGTACCTTGGGCTAAGATTCCCTTTCTTCCTAAACCTCATGAATCTCTTCCAAGGTGAAAATAGAATGAATAATTTATAACCAACATCAATATCCAAGTCCCTACTACAGTTGTCAACATAGCTATTCATCAGACTTTGAGCTCCCTTAATGTGTTGTTGGATGATTTGAACCTTTTATGTCATCTCTAATACAAGATTAGTCCCAAGATGATTACTTTCACTAGATTCATCCCAACAAGTAGGAGTTCCAAATCTATTCCCATATATATCATTATAGGGTTACATTTGATTGCTTGAGTAAATGCTATTATTGCAAGAGAACTCGTCTAATGGGAGATGTTGATCCTATCCACCTTTAAATTCTATTGAGCATGTTCTCAGCATATACTCGAGTGTTTGAATAGTCCATTTAGATTGGTCATCGGTTTCGGGGTGAAAGGCCTTACTGAAATTCAATTTTGTACTTAAAGGATGTTGAATAATTCTCTAGAATTTTTATGTGAACCTTGGATCGTGATAACATATGATAGAAAGTGGAACGCTGTGTAGCCTTACTATTTCCCTCACATAAATCCTAGAATGTTGACCAAGAAAGAAATCTTCCCGGATAGTGATAAATGTGTAGTCTTGGTGAGACGGTCCACTATAACCCATATCACATTGTTTTCTATGGATGTTTTTGGGAGACCAATGAAAAAGTCTATAATGATATTTTCCAACTTTGATGCTCCTATGAGTAGTGGTTATAATACACCCACTATGAATTTGTCTCTATGACATCACTTGTAGACACACTGGGAACCTTGTATTGCAGTCAGTAATCTCCCTTTTCAAGTTATCCCACCAAAAATGACCATGATGGTCTCTATACATTTTTATGCTTCTAGGATGTATACAGATAGTAGATATATGTGATTCATCAATCAAATCCTTCTCTATTTTCAGAATAGACAGAACACATAGCCTTATATGAAATTTCCGTACACCTTTTTGATCAATATTGAACTCATGAAACTTCTCAACCTTCATAGCCTCAGAAACCTTCTGTAGAAAATAATATTCATTTTGAGCCTTCTTGATCTTCTCTTCTAATGATGGTTGATAAATTATTTGGTATAGGGTTGATGATGTCCCTTCCCATACAATTCCCTTGTCCAATTTCACTAGGTCCCTGATCGAGGGATCTCTGGGGATTCTCATCATGGAAAAAACATTACTGTCTTTCATAACTAATGAATGAGTTAATTTGTTTTCTCTTCTAGGATAATAATTAATTGAACAATCATTTTATTAATGATGTTTCAACCATCTCCTTTGTCTCATGTTCAATTACTTTTGTGTAAAAATACACATCAATCTTTGATGATCTGTGCATATATCACACTTATCCCCATAAATATAGTGCCTCTATATCTTTGGACAAAAAAACAACCATATCCATCTCTAGATAATGTATATGATAGTTTTTTTACCGATTCTTCAACTATCGAGATGCATAAGAAATCACCTTTTCATTTTATATAAGTACACATCAAATCCCTTTTAGAGATGCATCACTAAAAATAAAAAATTGTTCTCTACTTGAGGGGAGAGTTAGAAAAGGTATACTAACCAAAATTTTCATTATCTCTTGGAAACATTACTCACACTCTGTTGTCATGAAGAACATAAACCCTTTTGGATTTAACATGGTTAATGGATTAGAAAGTCATTAAAAGTTTTTTAGAAACCTCCTATAATATTCTTCTAATTCGATGAAACTATGAATATCAGTTATTGTTGTAGGATGGGGCCAATCCTCTACAACCTTTATCTTTGCAGGTTCAACATTGATTCATTTGTTGGTTACAATGTTCCCCAATAAAAAAACATTTTTAACCAAAACTCCCACTTTCTGAACGTTTCAAAAATCCTATACTTGCATATAGGTTTCCAAATAACCCTTAGATGATTCTCATGCTCCTCACAAATAATAGAATATATCATTATATTTCAATAAAAACTAGCACAAATTACCCAAGTAGTACTTAAAGACTCTTTTAATAAAATCCATAATAACAGAAGGTGCATTAGTCAGTTCAAAGGGAATAACAAAAAAACTCATAATGCACATATCTTGATTGTAAGGTGGTTTTTGGAATATATTCCTTCTACACCCCCAATTAAGGATAACGAGATAGAAGATCATTCTTGATGAATAAATGATCCCCATGAAGTTGGTATAATACGTCATCAATTCTTGGAAGAGGGTATTTGTTCTTCACTATGATCCCATTAAGTTCTCTACAATCAATGAATAGCCATATTGATATATCATTCTTCTTCATAATGAAAAAAAGTTCTCTATAAGGAGACACACTCGGTCGGAGAAACCTCTTCACCAAAATATCATGGAGGTTCTTCTTTAATTCCTCCATCACTACATATTCCATCTTATACGGGGTCTTTGATATCAGATGAGATCCAGACATGAGTTTATTAGATAAATATACTTCTTATTGGGTGGAGGTCCAGGTAGCTCATCAAGAAATACATCAATGTATTCCATAAATATGGGGACATTTTCTATCCTTATACTCCCATTTACTTATACTTTTTCAATGATAAACTCTATATAGAAATACATAAGAGGTTCTTCGAGACAAAGATAAAGATGAGATATCTATCCTTGAAAGATATCTGTAGGACTTCCATTCATGAATACTGATATATCTAGGATTATGTATTTGATATTAGTATTATAACTTGAGAGCCTGCTGATCCTTAGTATAATGCCGAATTCTAACATGGTAGTGACTACTATATTTTCAATAATATTGTTCTTACTAAAGTAAATGGTAGAGTTTATAAACACTGATGATACTTGGATAATCCCACAAGGAGTCTCGACTGATAACTCTACTTTTACCAATTCAGTAGTTAATTCTAAATTCTTTTCAAACATGGAAGAAATAAAAGAATGTGTAGAACAGGAATCAAACAATGTACATTCTATCTTTGAGATAACAATGACAATACCTTCCACCACATCATTTAGATCTTCAACATAAGCTATAGTGATAGAAAAAGAAAAACCTCTCCCACTTGACCATTTCTTAGGCTGATGGTGATTCCCCTCCACTTCCCTCAGATTTGGAATGTTATAGGAAAAGTTCCCAATATTTTTACAAATGAAGCATTGGACTTCAGGTATGACCTGCACCATCTTCCCTTTGTCATTAGTGTTGTAAAGTTTAGGCTTCACCTCACTACGCAAATTTCGGGCAATATGGCCATCTCTTCCACAATTGAAGCACATCCTTCTCCTGAGAAAGTAGTTCCCCAAATGCTTCTTCCCACACTTATTAAACATGGAATGATGCACTTTAATGCCTCCTGTTCCCTGATCAAAGATCCTCCCTAAGCTTAGATCCATTGATCTCTTTTTATCCTTGGATTTATGAGACCACTAAGTCTCACTACACTCTAGTTGACTTTCATAGCACTCCCCACGATCTCATCATTTCTATCATAATATCGATTGGCTAGATTCTTCCCCAGATAAGGACTTAGTCTACCAAAGAATCTATCAACCTTCCAATTAGGATCCTGAACAAATCTTGAGGTGTAATGGGAATGTCATCTGAATTTCATCTTGTAGCTCCCATTAGATGCATTCACCATCTACTTTAACTCAAGAAACTCCTTCCCCATTTTTGTTCTCTTCGAATGAGAAAATAATTATTGAAGAATATCCCTCTGAACTCTTCCCTCTCCATACCTTCAACCTACACACTTGGCCGAGTGTTTTTAATCAGTTCCTACCACTAATAATCTTCTCCCTCTATGTGGTAAATAGTCAGGGTGAACTTCTCTTATTTTGAATAGAGGAGCATGAAAAATATATTTTTGATTGAGCTAATCCACTATTCCTCAATCAATGGGTCGATAGACCCACTAATGGTTATGGACGTTGATTCATAAAGGACACAACAAAAATTTGTTGCCATCACAGTGAAATTAGTCTCTTATCTTGATTCAGGTTATTTCCCATTATATGAGTAAGTTGTTTCATCATTCTCATGAATGTTTCTTTTCTAGATTCTATTAGAGGTCCATTAGCAAATGGTCCATTACTGTCATTATTTTCACTGTTCATCCTATTGCCCTTAAATTTATAAAGATGTAAATCCATAGTGATAAACTTATTTCATTTGCAAATATTTTAATCTTGAATGATTTTTATGTCTTAAAACATCTTGATTAAACATATTATTCTTTAAAAACAACTACTTTTCTCTATAAATCCTTCATAATATTTAATAAAAATTGCGTGATTAGCCAAAAATATCCCCTAGGAGTGTCAAACCAAGATTGAATCAAGGAACACTATGGTACACTTGTTCCCATTCGAGTCTAGATCAAAGTTGTGATTTCGGTTTTTACCCCTAGATACATCAATACCAGAGCCACATTCAATTGTTCTTATCTAGAAAATGATTTATTTATTTGGAATTCACTTACATAATATTTCACCAAAATACTAGGAAATTTTAATTTATTTAAACATATCTGTACGGTTATTCCTAAATTATTCATATCATAATTTCAACAAATAAATAAATAATCCTATGATACCAAATATTACATCCCTCTATTTTGTTACATAACTTTTCATTTTATTTTACGAAAATAGGATCTTTAAAGTCTAGTGTCTTGGGAAAAATAAACATAATACATGAAATAATAAATAATTAATTTATTTCTCTTTAATGGATTCATAAAAATTTATCCAAATTACAATTACTACATATCATAACTTGGGAAATACATCAAGGGAAAGGGTGATCATAATATCTAGTAAAGAAAAATAGGGAAAACCGATTACATGTGAACTTGAGAGAATACAATAAGAATATGAGGAAATATCATTAAGGTTTGAGAAGAGACATATCATTATAATAATAATGTGAATCATATGTAGAAAATGTGGCTTCAAAATTTAATTTAAACATTCATAATCATATCACCAAGGTTTATCCCCAAGGTTTTATAAAAATTACCCTTGTTATTCACCAAATTATCATAAACGTTTTCATTTAAAGTGATTAATTTATTTTCCCAATGCATTGGTTCACTATCAAAGAAAACCATTAATATGTATTTATTTTCATGTGATACATATATATCATAATTAAACAATTCATAAAAAACCTAATGATTATAAAATAAATGCATCTCATATCAAAATCCTGTCATTTTAATAAGTGATTAAAAACACGATCATTATGTCATTCATGACCCACATAAAGGGAATGAGAGATTTATGTTTGTCAATTAAAAAATATAATATATCATTTTTATTTCTTGAAAAGTAAACCTGAAAATTAAATCGGTATAGGTATTCACATAAATACAACTATAGAATTTCTTGAGAAAAAAGTGAGAGATTTTGAGATGAAAAATCCAAAGAATATTTTTTAGGAAACATGTTTTTTCATAACATTAAAAATAGGGGAGAAATGGGATATTAATTCATAAAAGAATCATAATATCGTATAGGTATAGAATAAAAAAGAAATAAAAACATGGAATGGAAAATTTAAGGGAATAACACACAGAAGTGAAATGTAATGGAAAACGAGATATTGAGAATTACCTTATAAAAATTCAATTGCCTAAGGTCATCACCTAAAATTTTAGAAAATGAGTTGATAGGAGAGAAAAGGTTCACTCATTAGTGGGAAAAAATGGAATGAAATAAGGATATAAAATAACATACACCAACATAAGAAAATGGAAACTAAAATACATTAGAAAAAATAAGTCTTTGACTAAAATAAGAGGGTGAAAGGCTCCCCTACCATAAAGAGTAACTTCAAGAACTCATTGGTTGGTACCTTGGGGATTGAGGTTACCATGGGAGGACTCAGTGAGAGGTAAATATTCTATAGATTTGGGGGGGGGATTTGGAATGAATGGAATAAAGGAATGGTTTGGTATTCATATCAAAAATGAGGGAATACTTTATTAACTTCCAAGGTACCCCTCATTACGTGTATTTTTATAACCATGGTATTGATCATAGTATTTTACCATGGTTTTGTCCACTTGGGACACCTAGTATAATATTTTAATCCAAATTTGTCGACGATATTTTTAAATTACATATTACATCCATATTATGTTATAAATCAAACCAAAAACTCAAAAACTGTATTTTTAGTATTCACTGAAAAACAAAACATTTGTTAAAAATGTCTTAAATTTACCCTTAACTAATATAAATTTTTTGAATTCAAAAACTAACTCTATTTTATGGAAATAATTTTCTAAATTTGATAAATTTAATTTTTATGTAAAATCACTATTTCCTCAAAAAAACACTAATACTTAACTATTAATTTCTAAAACAGTTATTTACTAATACTGTTATATCACACTACCATTAAATATTCCTAAATTATATTTATACTTACTTAAGAGAGGTTACTATTCCACCGGTCATATTACTATTAAAAAGGGTAATATTACGATTCATAATTTATTATTCACCAAAAACTGAATTGAACTTAAAAACACAAAATTTTTTACTGATCAGAACTGTATATGTTTGTTTTTTTTAAAATCATTTCACATTATTAATTATTTAATGTATAAAAAATATTTTAAAATACTATTTTAGTATTAATTAATAATATGAAACTTTTTAGAAAGAAACTAAAAATTCATTCTATATTTATTTTGACAATTGAAATTCAATAAATGATTGTTATTTTAACTTAATAAGAAATAAAAAATTTATTTATACCAAAGGATTACACAATGTAACTAAGGCCTCATTACATATCTACTTATAACACCTACATATGACTTAAGAGTAATGTGTGCAGTGGTGATTGAATCTTGGGGTGGCTTGGACAACATTGCCCGAGTGGTGATTTCTATCAACTTGAACTTCTCCAGTAGAAGATTACGTTCATGCTTAACATGTTAAAGATCAATTTGTTTTGACCCAAAGAAAAGACCAGTGATTCTACCTCCTTCCCATGCATTCCAAATGGGCTTCGTTCATCCTGAGTCTACTAGATGATGCCATCAACTTTATTTATATGTTAATTAACCATGATCATTTCAATTTATAAACAATAATCATAACGTTAAGTGTATAGTTTCCAATGGTTATATGGACCAACAATCAAAAATATCCAATTTTTATATAAAGGTTGAATCCCAAAGTTCTCATTTCAATTAAACTAACTTAATTAATAAATGTATAATGTTCTATTAAGAATAAAATAAAATAATTGAAAAATTAAGGAAACAAATATTTTTCAAAAGTTTGGGTAATTATAATTACCATCAATAAATTGAAATATATGACACATTATATCCATTTCACTTGAGTTACAAAAATATTATATGTTAAAATTTAATTTATTTAACAGATTTCCACCCACCTCATATACTCAATTCCACACCCCATTTTATCCATTACGATAGACCTATATCTATTCAAATCTATTCCGAATATCCATAAACATTTTCTATAGGTTATTTTCTCACTAAAATACTATCTTATAATTTTTAAGGTGTAATCCAAAGGAGGCCTTTCAATGAAGAGGCATAACTATTAACTGAGTGTTTTAATGATTATTTATTCTTCTTCTGCCATCAAATATTATTTAAACATAATGATATTATAAAATCTGTATATTAAATATAGTTAAATATTATTATGTTTATTTGAAAACACTTTTTAATTTCGTTTTCAATCCTATAAGAAATATAAACATCACTCATGAATACAAGTGGACATCCACTTCTACATAGCGATGTGATTCAATTTTCATCACTAAATAATAAGGCTGGTTATTATGAAAAATTTAATTAAAATATACTATTTTATATTAATTAAATAATTATTACTGTTCATATGTAATATATTTTTTACCTTCTTATTCTTCCATCCATTGGAAAATGATAAAATAACTCATGTATATGTATGGAATACCACCTCCAAGAAGATATGTGTTCCATTTTTCATGCTTACCATTCAAGAATGGTTATAAAACTATTATAAATGTAAACCAAAAAAATTATTTAATTATTAATATTATGTATATTTTTTAACCATGATCTATTTTACCATATCGTTCCATCAAATTTCAATTTGGACATACAAACTAGACATCCTGAAAATGTCAAACATGAACTTAACTAACTAGTAACTGCATAAAACATGGTCTCAATAAGAATATTGAATATATAATGAAAATTAAATAGGATATTTATAAAGTATAAATATAATTTAATTTTATTATTAAGATGATAGAGAATTTAAAATACTATATTTAAAATAAGGTAGGCTATTTCTAATATCAATTCCCTTTCTTTGATAATTATGTTATTTTCACCAAAAGTTTTCTTTTATATAGTCTTTAATTCCAATATGAATTTATTTTATCATTTTTTTACTGATTTTTTAAATCCATTTTTGTAGATCTCTTCAATTTCTTTTTTTTTCAATAGTTATTAATGTCATGTGGGACTTTCTTTGACAAATATTATTTTTATTATTTAATTGAAAATATTTGTCTTCCATGTCAAAGTACTTTTAAATATTTTATAGAATGTTCTAATTTGTTCTTAAAATGATGATAATAGTCAATTTTGTATATTTTTTTACTTTATTTATAAAGGATTAAAAAAACTTGTCAATATTTTATACAAAAATCCATTTTTATATTCCTTACAAAAGTTTGAATATAATAGTTTTTAATGACTATTGAATGAACTCATTTTCTAACAACATAATATTTTATTTTAATTAAATATTTATTTACATGTTGTGATTATTATTTTCAAATGAAATAGTTTTCTCTATATTCTATAAATTTTTAGTTTTAAATAGATTTTCATAGGGAAAAAAATTCTATCATAATTTTTACAGGTCAACTAAATATTTAATTAATTATAGGATTCAATTACAATTAAGAAAATTATGGTTAAATTGATATATTTATTTTATTTATTCATGCGATATATAATTGAAATTTTATGTGAATGATGGTTCATCATGATATGTATATAATGATGGGTGGGGATGATAAAACAGTCCAATGCATTGGGTAAAGTGATATAGTTTATTAGTGATTTGTTACACTAAATAGATTTGGGAATTTTCTGGTTAGGCGACTCCATTGAATGGTTTGATGTAAGTATGAATGTAAGCACAAAGTTACAAGGTACTATATGAATTTTATATAATTAAAAAATTGTTTTTATAGAAATATATTTATTTCATAATGTATGATAATGAGATTATATTTTGTGAAAGTTTACTATCTTTTTAAAGGTGCAATTTATGTTTTTCAAGAAATGGGTTTTCATGGGTTCTCATGTCTTTTAAGAAACCCTCATTATTATTATTTAAATACAATAAATTATTATTAAGTTTTTTATGAAAAAAATTTCAAAAAAATATTATTTATTGAACATGGTTAAAAATATTTGAGCACATATTTTATTATGAAAAAGTGGGAAATATATTATGGATTTCATAGTTTTTAAAATGGAAAATGGGTTCCTTTTTTCTGTGAATCAATTATTGAGATTTTATTTATCGTAGAATGTTTTAAAAATAATTCCATAAGGATTAAATATGCGTATGAATTATAGAATGGTCAATGGTGAAACCACATAATTGATGAAAAAGTGTTTTAAATGGAACATGTGTTTAATTTTAATAATTATTTTTAATGGGTGTTGAGTATACGTGTCCACTATTTTAAGGGATTGTTATGTAAGTGATCTTTCTAATTATAAAAAAATAATAGATCCTAATGAACATGGGAATATAATAAAAAACATTCCTTAAGATTTAACAAATAATTTTGGGTGATTAAAAAATAAGTGAACATAGAAAATCCTAATCCCTTGTTAGTTGGTCTTCTAAAATTTCTAAATATCTCTAATACATGACACTTTTGTTTCAAGAACATGACAAAATATTATTAGTGAATTAACATTAAATTTAATGAAATAATAATCACTATTTGAATCCATGTTTCTAATAGGACCAGAAAAATAAAAAACAAGTTTAGTGTTGTAGTGGATTGAATATTCACTCATTTTTGTATTTTATAAACCATAATCCCCATATGAACGTTTTTTCAAAAAATATATGTTTCTATTATATTCCATGTAAGGTTTCACTCACCATAATAAATTGTTATTTTATATATTCTTGTTCTTATATGGTCAATATTTATAATATATCACAAATTATTCTTTTATTTTTCACTTATGTATCATGAATTGATTGGATCACCCATTTGAAATGGGTTTGCATTTATTTATTCTCATTTAGAGATAAATATTCCATCCATAGTTTCAAGTTTATTCATGAAACATTGTTGAACATGAACTTATTCCCATCTTAAAATAATTTTATTAGACTATGATGGTTGGGTCTCAGTCCATCATACTAAAGAGCGTCTATCTAGTTATATTTTCTTTATTCAATATCAGTTGTAAAAATGCATTTAATTTTAAGAGAAAATCTATAGTAAATTTTCATATTTATTCTATATTATTAGTCTATTAACATAAAAATTTATTTATCAATAAAAATGTATAAGGAAGATCCATTTTCAATAATCTATGAATTTTATTTCGTACTTGTCATCAAAGAAACTTCAATAGTAAGGGAAATTTATTTTAGATTTTGAATAGGAATTTTCATTACGTTTTAATAGAATGAGTTTTTCCAGTATTTTTATTCCTGAATCTATATACATAGAAAATATGTTGGCCATAACTAGAATATATTTCCTTTAAATACTAATATATATTTTATAAGGAAAAATTTAATTAATTCTTCATCACAAATGGGTTCTTTTGTTGTTCGCTTATGATATTTTCTGAGCTACTCATACTTGATTTCTTATTTCCAACATATCTATATATATTTTAACAACATTTAAAAACTTTTACTTGAATATATCATAACACATGAAATATCCACTAAATTTTATTCTTTGATGAATAAAGAAATTCTATACAGAATTTTTCTACTCTTAAAAAACTATGTGTTGTGCTTCTTTTTCCATGGGGATATTGTTCATGTAAAAGATTTATTATATTATATATATATACTAGAGGGGTAGTCATCATCCATATTGGAACAAATGTGACTAGATTTTTTTTATAACTTACATCATTAGTTAAATTAATAAATAAGTTGAGACATTAATGGGGAATATTTGACATCTTCATTTGAGTTCACTTTCTCAATTTATTTTAATATCATAACCTTAGTATCAACCAATATATTCTAATCATACCTCATAATCTTAAATTCCTTCTTAAATTTAGGATATTTTTATTGATTCTTGAAAATACCTTATTCTTTTAAATTGAGTATATCATAAAGACCATTAAATATCTTTTCATCTTCATAACATTTCATCAAGATGTATTATATTTCATTAATAAAAATTGATTCCATCACGCAATGTTCTTCCTTATCCATAGTTTTCATTCCTCCTTTTTTCTCAAGAGTCATTTATTTCATGAGATTTGTAACGCCCCTACGCTAGTTACCCAGAGTCGGTGCCTTATTACTTAACGTTGGAATGATCACAAAAGATCTAGTCTCTAAAGACCAATTTGTTTAGTAGCCTTGGAAATACAAGATACATTCATAAGTTTTACATTAAATTATAAAATGATAAACTACAACAACATAGTCTTCATAGGCCTCACTCATATCCCTTAGACCATCCTAGAAGGTCAGTTATAATATACTTCTTCGCATCGTGGGAAAAATAAATTATAGAAAGGGGTGAGCTCAGATGCTCACTAAGGATAACAATATAGAATAAACATTCATAAATAAGCATAAACATTTAAGGCAATGTAAGACTAAAACTATAGACTTTTAAACATAAACATCAGCATAATATGGAAAAATTAAAATCAAATAATTCCATTTACTCATTCACGTGGATATTCTAGTAGTCAAATAATCACATGCAATATCAATAGCAACTTTCATAACGATATAATGAATAATTCCAAACTTCATAACCACATAGTCAAGGCCTTGTTCCAAGAATACAAATAAAATTTTGTCAATTCCATATGCCAAGACACTAGTTTTTCTCATGAGACCTACCAATGCATCGAAGATCTATAGCAGGATCCACCCATCACTTATATAGTCCAATTCATTCCTCATATGAAGAGGTTTAAACATAACATAAACATTCATTTTAAAACTAGCATATGAAATGTCAATACTTTATCTATAAACCTTGAATGGTGTAAAAATAGTACTTCCACATTCAAAAATATCAAAAATCCTTCAATAAAATATTTTAGTTTTGTATCATAATAAATAAACTTCATATAAGCCTAAAATGCATCAAAGGATGTTGACATAGACAACATCAAAACTTTTTAGAGAAATATCTCATTATATTTTGAAATCATTTAAAAGTCATATAATTATAAATTAAAAAATTTATTTTAAAATTGTTCTCATAATCTTGTAATGGAATATTCGGCGATGTTATAATGGTGTAAAATAGATGCACCCTCCGTATAAGTTAAAAAAACATTATTACCTTAATTTTGTCGAAAAAGTCATAAGGTAGCTTATTTGGAAAATGAAGGAATGATTCATGTCAAACCACTTTATTAAAAGTAAAACAAGGGTATAAATGAATTTAACCCATAGTCTAGTAAATGGATTTTTTTTTTGGAATACATTATTAAGAAACATGGATGTGGATGATAAGGAGGTCCTAGTAGATACTAAGGTAAAAACGACCTCATATAATAAAGAGATTGTAAAATTAACCGTTAATTTGTACATATCATTGGTCAAGGGTATGTTAAAATCTTGTATAATAGTTAAATAATTGTTATTAAATTATAAAATAACTATATACATATATATGATATCTTATACAATCTTCTAATATTGCATTTTTAATGATATTTCAGTAGTATCATCATTTCTGGTGTTAACTGATTCCTTTTAATTTATATGATTTGTTATGTAATTAATGTTTGTTATGGATAGGATGTATCTTGTTCATATTCCGAATTATAATAAGTCTTTAAACATAATTTTTAATCATAAAATAAAAATTAGTCTTGAATGGAGATGATGGAGAATGAATCTCATCACGTTCGTGGAGATGGTAATCTGTACGTACGCAAGAGGGACAATATCATTATTTTGATATTAAAATCATATATAATTGGATGGTATATCTTATATGAATAATTTTTATCTTGTTATATTTAATATTTAAATCATTTATACTCATTATTATACCCATCCAAATGATGATGTATTTGAATAACAAACTACACCACGACGTGGAGATGGTAATCCGTACGTACGCACGTATGGTGACTTTGTCATTTATAGGATGGATAGAAGAATGAATATGGTTGTACAATTTTTATAATAACATCAACATATATATAAGATACTGGAGTTGTTGTTTTATAAGTGAAAAAATAAAGAAAGAAGAAATGGAAGAAGAAAATAACTTGAACGAGGTGATAAAATATTTACCTCTTCTTCATGTTCTTCCTTTTGATTTGATCAAAAGGGATCTTTAGTTGTTTTTATGACTAAATAAATGCCTCTATGACTAGTGGAGGACAATTGAAATGATATTTGGGTAGGGGTTGGCCGAGCCAGATGGCTTTGAATGTGTGAATTTTAGAGAAGGGAAAGTTCCCTTTTATAAGAGAGGTGAGGGTCATTTTAAGAAAAGATTGAAATATTATTTTATAATAAAATCATTTTTTGTTTCTCATGGATCTAAAAATAATTATTTAAAGTATATGGTGGGTATGGTTATAAAAACACTCATCCAATAAAATTTAGATAGGTTTATGTCATCATATTAAACTTATCTTTCAGATTTAACTCTTAGTTAAATAGTTTGACATTTACCATGCCTCTTTATATTTTTATATTATATGGTTAATAAACATACTATAAACTTTCAATAGAACCTCAAGTGGTTCATTAATTAAATATATAATATTATTTAAGCCCTTTTTCCAAACCTTATATTTTTAGGAATTGAATATCAATTAATAATATAATATTTGTTTTAAAAACTCTTTTATGTCTATTTTGACACTATTTGGTATTTTGTTTTTGTTAAATTCATAACAACAATATTACTTTTAAATAAAATCCATTTAATCAACCCTGACATGTCATATTTACCTATAAAAGTAGTTGAATTCATTAAAAGTCTCAAATTAAATTTATTTGGATATTTATAATATCAGTTATTTTAATATTTCTTAAATAAGGTAATTACTACACTATCATCATGTCAAATATAAATTTAATTATTTAATGTAAAAAATTACAAATATAATACTATTATGTAGGAAATATTTTTAGATTACTAATGAATATTTATATTGGAATTTATCTTATGTATAATTAGTTATTAAACTTTTATTTTAACTCTTTTTACTCTTCTTTAAATAAAATAATAATAAATATCCTAATCCAATCCAAGTGGAACAAAGAGGTTCATATTTTATTCCAAAGGTTGTTTCTGGTCAAATTATACTTATCCAATAGAATTAGAACATGTGTTAGGGTAATTATGCTATCATTTTCACCCTTAACTACCCTATTTACTTTTAACCATGGTAAATAAAAGTAAAAAAGTTACTATTGAAAAAAAATTATTTTCATCTTATTGAACCAAATTTTACTCAATGATGTCAACCGTGTATCTTGGATTTTAGAAATTCAACTCACATAAGTGGTAAAATTATGTTTTATGCAAATTTTCAAATGCTCCTAGGAGCTGGGTAAAAGATGATAAAAAGTTCAATAAAATTTATACATCTATACTTATTATAAAATGACTCCAATTAATTAAGTTGAAAATATATAAGTATTATGTATCTATTTTGAACTAAAATAAATTTAAATAAAATATTTAAATATTTAATTAAAATTCAGTTTTAAATAATAATGTAGTTTTTTCACTATTCATCAAAAATTTATTGTTTTCAGAAAAATACCAAAAATTCACCCTAAGATAATTTCGATATTCTAAATCATAAAATGAAGTCCATTTTGAAAGATAAAATTAATAAAATTTCAAAAATTGGGTATGAAAATTCATTATGTCTAGTTTGATTGGTCATAGTGTGTTAGAATCTTGAAGTTGCGTACAATGCACGATATTTCATTATTCAAAGGGAAACATACCGTTGAAGCATGGGGTGTTACATTCTTTCCTCCTTAAAATAATTTCATCCACAAAATTTCTATAATATTACTGCATAATAATATTCAGGTGTTTCTTCATCATAAGTTCCTCATGTTCCCACGTTGCATCTTCCATCTTATGGTTTCTCCATAACACTTTAACGAGACGAGACGTCTGGTTGTTCATCACTTGTTTTCTAATATCAAGAATTTTGAAAGGCTCTTTACAATAAGACAGACCAGGTTCCAGTTCAATTTCCCCATAGGCGAGTACATGTGTTGGGTCAGACATGTATTTCCTCAATAGTGATACATACAACACATCGTGAACTTTGGAGAGACTGGGCGACATTCCCAAATGGTAAGCAACAACCCCAATTTGTTCTAGAATTTCAAAATGTCTGAGGTACCTAGGACTCAATTTACCCTTCGTACTGGAGCATATAACTCCCTTACATGGATATATCTTCAAGAAAACATGATCTCTTACCTGAAATCCCAAATCCTTCCTTTGGTTATCGGCATAGCTCTTCAACCAACTTTGTGCTTCTTTTATGTGGGTTTGGATAACCTTCACCTTTTCCATCATTTCCCCAACAAGTTCTGGGCCTATGAGTTTTCTTTCACCAACATCATCCCAACAAGTTGGTGTGAAACATCTCATTCCATATAACACTTCATATGGTTCCATTTGAATACTTGAATGGAAGCTATTGTTAGAGGAATATTCTACCAGAGGTAAATATTGATCCCACATACCTTGAACGTCAGGTGATCAAGATCTTAACATGTCTTCTAAGGTTAGAATAGTCAGTTCTGATTGTCCATCAGATTGAGGGTGATAGGCAGTGCTTAAATGAAGTTTAGTATCTAAGGATTTTTGAATACTTTTCCAGAATCTTGATGTAAAATGGGGATCACAGTCAGAAAAAATCAATAAGGGCACTCCATGAAGTCTTACAACTTCATTAATATACAGTCTTTCTAAAAGTTCATGTGGTAAATCTTTTCTTACAGCAATAAAATGTGCTGACTTGGTAAGATGATCAATAATGACCCATATGGCACCATTCCTTCTAGGAATCTTTAGTAGCCCCATGAAAAAGTCCATCGTAATATGATCCCATTTCCACTCATGTATGGGAAGAGGTTGCATGACTCATTGAGGCTGTTCCCTTATAGCATTCACTAGTTGAAAAACCATATATCTTGACACAAAATTAGAAATCTCCATCTTCATGTTGTCCCACCAAAAATGTTCCTTCACATCTCTATGAATCTTGGTGCTACCAGGGTGTATAAATAAATTGGATCTATGAGAATCATCTAACAATTCCCATTATAGATCCAGTATATCGGGAACACAAAGTCTCTTCCTAATTTCAAAAGCCCATCTTCATATATGAAGTCACTCAATCACCCTTCATTCATAGCTTTGATCTTATTTTGAAACTCCTCATCATCACCCTGAGAAATTTTTATCCTTTCTAGTAAAGATGGTTTGGAAACCGTATGAAAAATAATTGATGTTTGACCTTCCATGGTTATTACCATATCCATCATTACTAGATCCATGAAAATAGGACCCCATTCAATTCTCATCTTGTTCAAAACTCCATGATCATTTCTACACAAAGCATCTGCAACCTTATTTTCCTTCCCCAGGTGGTACTGTATTGTGAAATAAGAATACTTGAGTAGTTCAAGCAATATACTTTTCCTCATGTTGAGTTATTTTTGTGAGAAAATATACTTCAAAATATTGTGATCAATTTAATTCTAACATTTTCACCATAGATATAATGTCTTCATATCTTCAATGTAAATATTATAGGTACTAACTCAAGATCATGAGTAGGATCGTTTTTATCATGAATATTTAGCTGCCATGATGCATTGGCAATAACTCTATCATTATGCATAAGGACAGAACCAAGTCCTTTCTTTGAAGAATCACTATAAATAACAAACCCATCATTCCTCGATGGTAGATTCAAGATATGAGCATTGAATAATAATCTATTCATTCCATCAAAAAATTCTTCACACTCTTTTTTCCAAACAAATTTATCCCCTTTACGTGTGAGCATGGTTAATCAGTTAGCCAATAGGGAAAAATTCTGGTTGAAACGTTGATAATAACCTGCTAAACCAATAAAACTACGTACCTAATTTGTACTCGTCGATGCGGGCCATTCTTAGATTGCCTTGGTCTTTGAATGATCAATAGAGACTCCATCCTTAGAGACAATATGGCCATGAAAATAAATCTCCTAAATCCAGAATTCACACTTGTTAAATTTCCCATATAATTCATTTCTTCTAAGAGTCTTTAGAATAATGCACAAGTGATTTTCATGATATTTTTAGATTTTGGAGTATACCAAGATATCATCAATAAATACCACTAAAAAGTTATCAAGATATTCCTTATGAACTATATTCATTATATTCATGAAGACAAAGGGTGTATTAGTCCATCCAAAAGGCATTACTATAAACTCATAATGCCAGCACCTGGTTTGAAATGCTTTTTTAGGAATGTCTTTTTTTTCTCACACAACTGATGATATCCAGATCGAAAGTAAATATTTGAAAACTATTGAGCTCCATAAATTTGGTCGAATAAATCATCAATTCAAGGTATGGGATACCTTTTATTTATTGTTATAGCATTGATTTCTTTATAGTCAATGAACAACCTCATAGACATGTATTTCATCTGAACAAAAAGAATAGGGTCTCCCCATGGAGAAACACTAGGTTGAATAAATCCATATTTAACCAATTCCACTAGTTGTTCCTTTAGTTCCACTAATTCTACAGTGGCCATTCTATAAGGGTTCTTCGATATGGGCCTTGAACTAGGAATTAAATCAATAAAAAATTCAATTTCATATTCTGGAGGATGTCCAGTGAAATTTTATTGAAACAAATCAATATATTACTGCACAATAGGTACGTCCTCTATTTGAACATTCCTTTCCTCACCCAGAGTTATTTTATTCTCATCCTCCCCAATATTTAAAATTAGTAGAGCAACTGGGGGTGGATCTAGATAAGAATTAGTTGGTGATGTTTTTTTCTCTAAATATAAGGTACTCCCTATCATCATCGGGTATTGTAACCTCCTACTTCTTACAATAAATTTCCACATCATGGTCTGAAGTCCAATCTATAACAAGGATTATATCGAATTCATTCTTGAGTATGACAATGAGATCAACAGATAAAGAACATTTATATTCCCTAATGGGAACTGATTCACAAATTTTTTTGCAATGATACTTCCCTTAGGTGTTTTGACTGACAACTCCCTTGTTAATTCAAATTGAAAATATCTAATTTTCATAGGAAACTAAGAAGATATGAAAAAATTCGATGATTGAAAATCAAATAAATCACTTTCTAAACATGAGGAAACCATTATATTACCCGCCAGTACATGTTTTGGAGCTTCAACATCAGATATAGTGATAACATAAGCATGACCTTGATCCCTTGGCCTTTTCTGAGGTTATTTTCATTGGCGATTAGGACATTCATTTGAATAATCCTCTTTCTCTACAATGGTAGAATTTAACATTGACAACCACTTTCATCCCCTTACAATCATGAGTTTGGTGTCCGTTTTCACCACACTTGTAACAAACTCCCATTCCCTTCAGGAAAGTATCAGGGTGTTTCTTCCCACATTTATCACTGGATGGGTATTGAATTTTTCCTTTCTTCCCCTTATTTCCATTTCCATAGTGTTAACATATATCTTCTTCTCCGGCTTTGCTTTAAAGTCATAAGAATTAGAGAATTATTTTTATTCCTTGATAGAACATGAAAAAATATCTTCTTACGAAGAGAAGGATTGTGAGACAAATTCTCGACATAGAAATGATTTTAACCCATCAAATAAATGATCAATCATAATTCATGGGTTATGTATATAACCTGCATCATGCCTTGCTATCATTGTAAAGTTATCCTCATATTTTTTGACATTCTCATCCTCCTTTTGTCTCAAACTCAATAATTGTCTTTCCATATCCAGTTGATGGTCACAAAGAAAGTATTTTTCTTTGAAAATATCTTTACACTCCCTCTATTCTATATTTTATACTTCATCATATTCCATTGTGTTTTGAATCAATGACCACCATTAATCTGCATCTCCCATGAGGCAAAAAACTGCCATGACAACTTATTCCCTTTCGATAGGCCCCAAAGCATGGAATATTATCTCTGAGGAACTTATCCATTTCTCAGATACAAATGGATTTGTAGTCCCATTGAATGATGATGGTTGTTTCCTCCTGAATTTGTCTAACATTTATCCTATGCATTTTGGATCGGGGTTCTCTATATGAGTAATTTTATTAGTCATAACCTGACTGGGTTGTCCCAATATGGTGATAAGCTGATCAGCACTAATTGCATCACATGATCCACTATAATATTCTTGAGTAGGAGGGATATATGTACATGGATTACATGCATTGATATGGTTTCCATTTCTTACACTATACACCATTTCTAAACAATGGCATACACTAGATTAGTTTATGAATCACCATATATAATTCCAAACTTGTAAAATAATAAACATAAATTGAACAGTTTATGGATATAATCCATAATCATAAAAATGTTCTCTTTGAGGAAGTATATATTCATAAACCCTTCATAATTATTTTTAAAGAAAATGAGAATTCTTCTAAGCATATCCCCTGGGAGTGTCGTAACCAAGAGTGCAACAAGACCCGTTATCGTGATCCAGTTTCCGTTCGAGTCCAGATCAAAGCCGTGTTTTCGGGTTTTACCCCTAGGTACATCTATGCCAAAGCTTCCTCTACCTGGTTGTTTCTAGAGAGGGATTTATTGCTTGTAAAACTCAAAACAATATCTACAATACCAAAATTATAGGAAGTTCTTCTATACTAATCCTCAAAATCTATCTTAGGTTACAGTTCTATAATAAAAGATTTTCTAAATATAGCTTCCACAGTTTGTACTAAACCTCCTCTGATACCAACTCTAACACCCCAACACAAGTTACCCAGAGTCGATGCATTATTACTTAAAATTAGCATGATCACAGAAGATCAAGTCTCAAAATACCGATTAGTTTAGTAGACTTGGAAATACTAGATACATTCTTAAGTTTTACATTACATTTTAAAATGAAAAACTACAACAACATAATCTCCATAGGCCTAACTCATATCCCTTAGACCATCCCTGTAGTTCAGTCATAATATACTTCTTTGCATCCTGGTAAAAATAAAATATAGAAAGGGGTGAGCTCAGATGCTCAGTAAGTATAACAATATTGCAGATACTTTAATAAATAAGCATAAAATTTAAGGCTATGTAAGACTAAAACTAAATCCTTTTAAACATTAACATCAGCATAACATGGAAAAGTTAAAATCAAATAATTCCATTTACTTATTCACATGGATATTCTACAAGTCGAATAATCACATGAAATATCAAGAGCCACTTTCATAATGATAGAATGCATAATGTCAGACATCATAACCATATAGTCAAGGCTTTGTTCCAATAATACAAATAATATTTTTTAAGGACTTCTGTCAGGACACTAGTTTTTCTCATGAGACCTTCTGATGCATTGAGGAGCTATAACGAGCTCCACCCTTCACTTACTAAGTCCAATGCATTCCTCAAATGAAAAGGTTTAAACATAACATAAACTTTTGTATTAAAACTAGAATACAAAATTTCAATACATTATCCATAAAAAATGAATGTTATAAAATAACACATCCATAGTCAAACATATCACAAAACCTTCTATATAATATGGAAGTTTTTTATCATAACAAATAAACTTCAAATAAGCTTAAAATCCATCAAAGGTTGTTGACATAGATGGAATGAATTTTTTAGATAAATATCTCTTCCTATTGTGAAATCATTAAAAACTCATATAATTTTAAAAGAAAACTTTTATTTTGAAAATAGTATTATAAGATTTTATGGGAAGCTTCGATGATGTTATAACAGCAAAAAAAGTTTCACCCGCCGTCTATGTTAAAAAACAATCTTACCTTAATTTTTTCGAAAAGGTCATATGGTACCTTGTTTGGAAAACAATAGAATGATTACTTTCAAACCATTTTAGAAAATGTAAAACAAGGAAATAAATGACTTTAACCCATATTCTTTTATAGTGTAAATATTCTTTGGAATACATTCTTAAGAAACAAGGATGTGGATGATAAAGATGTCCCATTAGATACTTACGTAAAAACAACCTCAGATAATAAAGAGATTGTGTAATTAACCCTTACCTTGTACTTTTCCTTGGTCAAGGGTATGTTATCCTCTACTATAATAGTTAAATCATTGTTATAAAAATATACAAGAACTATATACATAAATATGATATCACATATGATCTTTTAATATTTCTTTGTTAATGTTATTTCAGTAGTATCATCGTTTCAGGTGTTAACTGATTCATATTTTTTTAAATTATTTGTTACGTAAGTAATGTTTGTTATGTATATAATCTATATTATTCATATTCATAATTATATTATGTCTTTAAATATTATTTTTAATCATCAAATGAAAATTAGTCTTGAATGGATACGATGGGGAATGAATCTCATCACGTTCGTGGAGACGGTAATCCGTACGTGCGCACGAGCGACAATATCATTCTTCTGATATTAAAATCATATATAATTGGATGGTATATCATATAAAAATAATCATTATCATGTTATATTTATTATTTAAATCATTTATACTCATTATTATACCCATCCAAATGATGAAGTATTTGAATAACAAACTACACCACGACGTGGAGACGGTAATCCGTACGTACACACATATGGTGACTTTTTCATTTATAGGATGGATATAATAATTAATATGGTTTTAAGATTTTTATAATAACTTTATATTATATAGAATATACTGGAATTATTGTTTTATAATGTAATCAATAAATAAAGAGAAATTGGAAGAAGAAAAGAACTTGAAAGAGGTGATGAAATATTTACTTCTTCTTTGGGTTCATCCTTTTGATTTGATCAAAAGGGATCCATAGGCTGGATTTGTGACTAAATTAAGGCTGATAGGATTAAGGTAGGAAATTTTAGAGGATATTTGGTCTGGGGTTTGCCAAGCCAAATGGCTTTTATGGTGTTAATTTGAGGGAAGGGGAAGTGCCCTTTTATAAGAGAGGTTAGGGTCACTTTAGGAAAATATTGAAATATTATTTTATAATAAAATAATTATTGGTTTCTGATGGATTCAAAATACATTATTTAAATTATAATCTGGGGATGGGTCAAAAACCTCTAAACCAATAGGTTTTAGACCGTTTTAGGTCATCATATTAACCATATCTTTTAGACTTACCTCTTAGTTAAATAGTTTGACATTTAACATGTCTCTTTGTATTTTTATATTATATGGTTAATAAACCTACAATAAACTTCCAAGAGAAATTAAAGTGGTTCATTAATGACATATATAATATTATTTATGACCTTTTTCAGAACCTTATAATTTTAGGAATATAATATCAAATAATAATATAATATTTTTTATAAAAAACACTTTTAAGTCAATTTTGACACTTGTATTTTGTTTTTGTTAAATTTATAACAGCATTATTACTTCTAAAAAAATTCGTTTAATCAAACATAACATGTCATATTAACCTATAAAATTAGTGTAATTCATTAAAAGTATCGTATTAGATTTATTTGGATATTTACAATATCAATTATTTTAATATTTCATTAATAATGTAATTACTACATCATCGTTTTGTCATAAATAAATTAAATTATTTAATGTATAAAAATTATAAATAAACTATCATTGTGTAGAAAATACTTTTATTTTTCTAATTCATATTTATAGTCGAATTTATCTTCTGTATTAACCTATAGTAAAAATGGTTTAGTTATTAAAATTTTGTTTTAACTCTTTTAACTCTTCTTTAAATAAAATAATAATAAATGTTCTAATCAGATCAAAGTGGACCAAAAAGGTTCATATTTTATTCCTAAGGTTGTTTTTGGACGAATTATCCTTATCCAACAAAATTAGGACACGTTTTAGGGTAATTATGATATCATTTTTACCCGTAATTACCATATTTACGTTTAACCATGGTAAATAAAAGTAAAAAGTTAATATTCACCAAATATTATTTTCATCTTATTGAACCACATTTTACTTACTGATGTCAGTCGTGTCTCTTCGATTTTTTACATTCAACTCCTAGAAGCGACACAATTATGTTTTATGAAAATTTGCAAATGCTCATAGGAGGTGGGTAAATGATGGTAAAATGTCCGATAAAATTTTATATGTCTAAACCTATTATAAAATGACTCCTATAGATTATATTGAAAATATATAGGTATTATGTATCTATTTTTACCTAAAATGATTTTAAATAAAATAATAAAATATTTAATTAAAAAGTTGGTTTTAAAGAATAACGAAGTGTTTTTCATTATTCATCAAATATATAATGTTTATAGAATAATAAAAAAAATTAAAGCTAAGCTAATTTCGATTTTTCAAATCCAAAAATAAATTCCATTTTGAAAGGAAAAATTAATAAAATTTAAAAAAGTGGGTATTACTATTCATAACAGCTAGTTTGATTGGTCGCGGTGTGTTAGAATATCAAAGTTGCCTACAATGCAAGATATTGAACTATTAAAAGGGAAACATATTGTGGATGCATGGGGTTGTAAGAACCCTTTTTTTCTATAAAAGACTTTGGAATATTCTTGATGTTATCCCAGAGAAGCACCTTCAGACGACATGCGATTCTGAGCCCCAGTGTGGCCTGAATTAAATTTTCAGTGCGTTCACACTTGGCACACCAAATAAATGGAATGATTCCTAAATGGAAATCTAGATAAGAAATATTAGTGCATGGATGGGTCCGAAATTGGGGTTTTACCCAAGGCATGACATAAATCAGGTCGTCGCGGGATGTTTGGACCCCTCTCCCATTAACGGAACGTTAAAGATATAAATAAAATAATTTATTTATTTGTTTAAGGGTTAAACTCAAGTAACTCCTAATCGGTAGCTCGAACAGGAAAACCGAGGGCACTGTTGAGTCCATAACGTTCCGTTTACCATAGGAGGGGTGAAATTTTCTCGGGCGCGACCCTTCTGTGAAAAATGCCACCAGGGGCGTTTCTGTAATTTAGAGGCCTCAGTCATTGAGTTGTATAAATTTTGAACAAGGTCTTTGATTAAAATTTCGAGACCGCTGTTGTGATCGAGAGGTGGTGTTTACCCTCGGGGAGGCTTATCCTCGACCTCGTCAAGAGTTTCGGATGTGGGTCCTTTCGTGGGTGATTAATAAAAATTAATTAAATTAATTTTTATAAAACTCTACTTAAGCACAAACATCACCTTCCTCCTGCATTTTCTCTCTAGTGGAAGAAGCTCCTCAAGAGCGCCCCTCTCCTCATGCTTTCCCCTCTATGGTGCTTCCAGTTCCGGTGAGGGCAGATCGACGGTGAAGCTTCGGGCTACGCCCAAATAGGTAGGAGTTTATCATTTCAAATTTTAATTCAAAACCTCTCCTTTGAACCTGAATTATGATATCTATTTTCATTTTAATTTCCAAGAGAATCCCATGGTTGCGTAGATTATTTTTTTAGCTTTCCGTCGCACATTTCGGAATTGAAATCTGAGTCCCGAGGCGATCACAATTGTCTAGTGATGTTTCTGGTTTTTTTTTCATTTTTGGGTGTTTTTCGACGAGGTTCCGGTCATCCGGGTGACGACAGCCCAGGGTAGCGGTGGTCAGGCCTTACCATCATGGAGGCGGGGCTTCTCGGCAACGAGCATCAGTGAGGGGGAGGCCAAGCGCGGTGGCACAAGCTCCCTTCATCGGAGGCGGTCATCGTCGGCGCGAGCGGCTGCGGGAGTTGGTCCGGGAGCGCTGTTGTGCGAGGTGGCCAAGTGGTGGAACGAGTCTTTAGCAGAGGCTGTCGGGGCACGCAGATGGAGAGGCCGAGCAGGCTTCTGCGAGGGCACTAGCCTGCAGGGGTGCCAGCGAGGTGGAGACCAGGGCCGATCGGCTATCCCCGGTTGGCGCGCACGAGGGGAGACTTGGGTCAGCGACCCCAACTGGCAGACCGCGCCCACAAAGGGTAGGTCGCCATGGAAAGCGAACCAGACCAGTTTAAGCCGGTCCAGGAGAGGCGGGATAGCCCGCATGGTGAATCGCGGGCCGGTTCAGGCAGGGTGGGCCGGCCAAATCGTCCCGACCCACCTCGTTTCGTTCGTTAAAACTTAAAATGTCTGTAAAATGCAGTCCAGGCGTCAGATTCGCGTGCCATATGAAACGACGTGTTCCTCGGATCGAGACGAAGCTCTTGAGATGGTCTCGGGGATTTTTAATTCCAGAGACGAGGGGCTCGGTGGCATGACGCATACGTTAAGTGCATTGGCATTTTTCTGGGAGTTCTTGTTTTGGATGGAGAAGACACATCCAGAGTCCGTTTTGAGTGCTGTCAGCGGCATTGTAACCCTGGAGTCAAGACGAAGATTGCCAAGGGGTTTTCAGGCGTTGAAACTAGAGTTGATATGTGGGACCCACATCCCGTCTTTTAAGATGTGATCCGAGTATTGTAACTTTCTAGTCGGATGTCTGTTCGGGGCGTGCGAGCAGTAAATTTTGGGTGTTTTTCTGAGGGAATTGCAATGACACAATCTCCCCTCTTTAATTCCGCATGGGCGATCCCCACGAGGTCCATTTAATGTGTTGGCGGTGATTTCTATCTTTATCACTGGGTGTCTGTTTCGGAAAAATGGATTGTCAATCTTGTGTACTTTTTTGAGAGGATCGCAATAGTGTGATCCGTTCGTTGTGGTTTGGGACTGAGATGCGGGTCCCACGAAGAACCGCTCATGTGTGGTACGACGAAATGCATCTTTTTTCTCCGAATATCTGTCCCACTCAAGTGAGTAGTCAATTTGACGTGTTTTCCCGAGGCGATCTAATTGGGGTGATACGCCCGACTATTTTCAGGACCGATGCTCGGGACCACGAGACATCGTTCAGGTGTAAAGCAGTATTGACCGAATTTTATGTCGGATGTCTATTGGAGATCTTATTAAATGGGGAAGCATGAAAGGTTCTTTGATGGTGGTTCTTCATGTTGTGTTTGGAAGTGAACCCCTGGCGTGTGATCAGGTTCACTCCTATGAGAGTGAAGTTAGTGTTTAAATAGGTGTGGTTGGCCATGCTAGGGCCGTGGAAGAAGCAGGTTGGAGAAATTACACTTTCGGCCTTTGTGTTAAATTTTGGTGATGTATGGTCGATAGCCTTGGGTTGGCAATGTGGTATACTTTGGGAGTATATGGGAATGCTCGAAGGTACGTGTTGTAGTTTTTACCTGAGAACGTTTGTGCGCTTGGTTTGGAGATGAGTTTGGTCCACATGTCGTGTGGGCCCCATGTGTGTTTCATTTTCTAATTTACATACCTTTTACCTCTTGCGACATAGAGAGACCTTCTGTTATTAGTGTTTAGACCCGCAGGGTTGAGTGGGTCCCCCTGGTCCTGTTCTCGATGGTTTCGACCAGCAGGGTTGAGTGGGTCCCCTGGTTCTGTTCTCGATGGTTTGACAGGCAGAGTTGTTTTAGTTCCCCCGTTCGTTCAGTTGAGGGGGTTTTCAGTGTTGTGTCCCTTTCACTGGACTGCGACATCGTTTACAGCTACGTGCATTCGTACAGTGTGGTTGTTCTCCCACTTTCTGGAGTGAGTTGTCTCATTCCTCTTCGATAGTAGATTCTGCGGATTGGAGCATGTATCACCCTGAGAGGCTCGGGGAGATTCTCACGTCCCTTCGTGTTCCCTGGTAGGGTTCTTTGGGTATCGGTGTGACCAACACATTACCCGATCACTAATCCTCTACCCAGGAGGTTGTTTCCAGTAGGGTACGGAGCCCCCCGTGAGCCCTAGTCATAAACTCCCTAGCTGTGTATCGAGATCATATCTTCTTTCCACGATCTATCATAATGGGTTTCCCTCTACGTGTTCCGGTTACCAGTGGTGTACCATCCAGCAGGGATGGCCAGTGTGGTACCATCCAGTAGGGATATCCAGTGAGGTTCCATCCAACAGGGATGGCCAGTGGTGTACCATCCAGCAGGGATGGCCAAAGCAGATCTGGGTCTCCCTCCAGCAGATTACCCTTTTCGCGGGGCTAGGCAGTGGGAACCCGTCGACTTTGAGAAGACCCCTCGACTGTGTGACAGTGACGAGGTGTGTCTTTACATTCCCCCAGAACACTCAAGAACGAGGGGCTTTTTCCCCACCGAGACGCGTCCTTGTGAAGCGACCTAAAACTGTGCGGGTAAGTCTGTGCCGCCCAAAGCATATAATGTCAAGGTGCGGTTATTTAATCCCCTTGACTTGTAGCTCAGGGCAGACGCATGGATAATGGGCATTGATGGTGTTTATTCTGGGACTCTTGTCTACTCACTTTTTTGGGATGAGCTACAGGATAGAGATCCCCTTGCGATCTTTCTTGGGTTTCTTGACGGAGCATATATATATGTATAACTTGTTCCAGTACCAAATCCTTGGGTTTTGGCTACTCTCCTTCCAGGGGAGGTGAAGACGTGAGGTGAGCCATGTGCTTTCTGTGTCTATATTCTGGTGGTTGGATGAGTTTGATCTCCTACTATAGTTAGTGAAGACTCGATGTGAAGTTCAACTTCTCACAGTTTCTAGCTCCTTATGATAGGATAGTCATCTTCCTTCCTCTTGTTGGGTTGAGATTTACACTTTATTGCACTCTCAGTTGTACTCATTTACTTTACCCCATTCGGTCTACTTCTCACCTATTCAGTACCTCATTTGATGCTCCCTCGAGCCTTCGTGGAAGCCTACTAAGTTTTTTTATACTCACCCCTGCTTGGGCTTTGCCCACACTTGGTGTGACCTTCCAGACGACAGACAGGTTGTCTGTGACTTCAGCGGAGCTTTGGAGTTCAGGAGCTCGGACCGCGTGCGGTGGTTGTAGATGGATTCATGGTGTGGCACTCTCCTAGCTATTTACTTTTATTGAACTATAACTGGGTTGTGGCACTTTTCTGGCTGGGCGCATGTTTTTCCCTTTTCTTTTCAGTTTACCTTCTGCACTTTCTTTGTACTGTTTAGAGGTCGATGCACTTTTTGTGGTTTTTTATAGCAGTCGGTACTTAAAATTCTCTTTTACTCTGTACTTATGCATTGATTGGGATGCGTGTGTGTGTACATGAACATAGGAAAAGGCCTCCCCGAGTTTTTTATCCTTCGGCGCTTGTTGCCAGCCCCTGGCCTATGGAGGCGTGCTTGGGGTAGTTGCGGCTCGAGCCCGGGTAGGGTCGGGTCGTGACAAAGTGTTATCAGATGTCGTTCTTTCCTTGGGACATTGTTTGGACATCCCTAAAAAGGAATTGGTTGGGATTTAGGGAAATAGTGTTAACGTGTCTCGAGAGCGGCTCTCAGGCAAGGGAGTCCAGTGATGGTGCGGCAGCCGACGTATCCATTCACTAATACCTTGATAACCCGCTTGTTGAATCGGCATGCTGAGACACTCGTTGCAAGGAAAATTGGTTTGTTCATCACATAGGATTTATTCTTTACTTTATTTCTTGAGTCAACTCTCCATTTTTGTTACTGTTATATACATATATGCTCATCTGATCGTGACACTCCATGATAACATTCAGTATGTGTCCGTGAAGACATCCAGCCAAGATACCTTCTTTGGTTCGTGACAATGACCCTTTGAGCTACAAGGCCTCAGTCCAGGACCCATCATGCACACCCCTTTCATCGGGTAGGACGGTAGTAACACCCCACCTATTGAGCAGCAGACATCTTCAGCAAAGAATACTGAGCATGAGCACGCTATGTGAGTTCTAGCATCAGAGACCGCTGATGTTTTGTGGTGAGCTAGACCCTTAGGCAGTAGAGGTTTTGCTTGGGATAATGGTTCTTCTTTTTAGGCTTGTGTAGATGCTGATAGATCTTATGGTGGATTTGTCCGCCAGCGTTTTCCACGGAGTAGGTGGGCGTTGGTGGAGTGTGGTGACTCAGTTACTCGATGAGTCTTCGCTTTCATGGAATGACCTCCAGCTTCTGTTTCATGAAAAGTTTTATCCCTACTGCTTACACTCTGTTCGGATCTAGGAGCTCCAGTAGTTTCGGCAGGGAGGGATGACAGTGACTGAGTATGTGACTAGATTTGCAGACCATTCACACTTTTTCCTGGACTTGGTCAACGACGGAAACTTCCAAGCGCGTAAGTTCGAGCAGGGTCTCCGTAGAGAGATTCGTGTTGTCATTGTAACCTTGGAAATTTCCATATATGCCTGGGTGCTAGTGCAGGAGCTGGTGACAGAGAGCTTCCTGTCATGCTCTACAGTTGGTGGGGGCAGCAGGCTCGATAGAGCCAAGACGTCTGCCGCATTTAGTAGGCATCAGGTGATAGAACCTCAACACATGTGGATTTCTGATAACTAGACTCAGGGGCATGGTCGTACACCATAGGGGAATTAGAGGGCAACATGGCAGCCTGAAGAGTACCGGTGCTATGCTTGTGATGGGAGAGATCACTTGCCGTGGGACTGCCCGACCACGCATGATGAAAATATCGGGCAGGCAGCTGGTGCACCACCGCGGTAGAGGTAGTGCCGTGATCTGAGTAGCACCCAAATAGGTGGTGCTTTCAGAGGAGTTGGAGGAGCTAGTATTGGGGGATGACATTACGAGGACTTCCTATCACCACCAAGAGGTCCATGTCAGGCTCTGAGAGCTGACAGTTGGGACCACAGACAGCCGCGAGCTTTGGATGTCTACGATCATGCAGAGCATGAGGTGACAAGAGGTACTCTCTACAACTCTTCTACTTTTTGCAAGTAGAATTGTTAGACTCTGTGTGTGAAATGGTTTTCTCCCTGCTCCATTCTTGAGTTGTTACCAGGGTGAATTGGGGCATCGTTGTAACCCAGTGTTAGTGGAATAAAAGGTGTGGAACCCTTCTCTTCAGTCAATGGTAGCGACTCCATCGCTTTCCGAGCATGTAAGAGTGTCTTGGTCATGGGAAATCGACTATGGGATCTTGCGTGACCAGATATCCTTGGGTGTTGCACCATATAGATATTCTGAAGGAGGGAATCACCGGGCTTTGTCCCAGGTCCAAACAATGATTCCAGTCATGGCGTACGACGTGGGGGGTTGACCGGGGAGGTAAGCTACCCCTGAGGGCCTTCGGGCCGTTTGAGGCTTTGCGGAGGGATGGAGAGGTTCCCTACCGCCTTTACCTAACCCCAAGGTTGGGAGTGGGTGCATGATGTCTCCCACATGACTCACCGAAGAAGACGTGTGTGTGCACCTATGCACGTCATTGGCATGGGAAGACCTTGCGTGAACAGATCAAATCCTTTGGTCTGTGTGTGGTGACTCGAGCTTGTGAAAACGTTTTCTGGGTATGGAAGTGCCAGGTGCGGGCTTATTACCCTGATTTGTTCCATATTTTTGCTTTTCAGGGATGAAAATCTTGAAGGAGGGAATGATTTTAGTACCCGGTTTGTGCAATTATAGACTTTGGAATATATTTAATGTTATTCTAGAGTAGCACCTTCAGAAGGCGTGTGATTTCGAGCCCCGGTGTGGCCGGAATTAAATTTTCAGTGTGTTCAAACTGGGGATGCCAAATAAATCGGATGACTCTTAAATGGTATTCCGGATCAGAAATATGAGTGCACAGATGGCTCTGAAATTTGGTTTTTACCCTTGGAACGATATAAAACATGTCAGCACGGGAAGTTGGGACCCCTCGCCCGTTAACGAAATGTTAAACGGATAAATAAAATAATTTATTTATTTGTTTAATGGTTAAAATCACGTAACTCCTAAACGGTAGCTTGGAAGGGAATATTGGGGGCACCGTTTAGTCCAGAATGTGTCGTTTACCCTAGGATTGGTGCAATTTTCGCGGGCACGACCCTTCTCTGAAAAATGCCACCATGGGCATTTTCGTAATTTAGCGGCCTCAGTCGTTGAGTTTTATAACATTTGCATGGGTCATCAAATTAAAATTCCAAGACCTCCGTTGTGCTTGAGAGGTGTTTTTTACCCTAGGGGAGGCTTAACCTCGACCCCACTGAGAGTTTTGGATGTGGGACCATTCGTGGGTGATTAATAAAAATTAATTAAATTAATTTTTTTAAGACACTACTTAAGCACAAAAATCCTCTCCCTCATCCATTTTCTCTCTGGAGGAATAAGATCCTAAAGCCCACCCATCTCCTCAAGCGTTCCTCTCGAAGGCGCTTCTGGTTCCAGTGAGGGCAGATCGATGGCGAAGCTTCGGGAAACCCCCAAAGAGGTAGGAGTTATTCGTTTCAAATTTTAATTCCAAACATCTCCTTTAAACATGAATTATGGAATCTATTTGCTGTTTAATTTCTGAGTGAATCCCATGGTTGCGTAGCTTATTTTCTAATCTTTCTATCTAAATTTTCAGAATTGAAATCTGAGTCCTGAGGCAATCGCAATCGTCCGGCGAAGTTTCAGGGGCAGGGGGTTCTTTTTTGAGTGTTTTCCGGCAAGGTTCCAGACATACGGGTGGCGGTGGCCTAGGGTAGTGGCGGTCTGGCCTTACCAGAACAGCAGTGGGGCTTCTCGGTAGTGGGCGTCGGTGAGGGTGAGGTCGAGCGTGACGACGCGGGCTCCCTTCAGCGGAGGTGGTCGGCGTTAGCGCGAGCAGCTGCGGGAGGCATTCTGGGTGAGCTGCTACGCGAGGCGGCCAAGTAGCATGGCGAGTCTTCAGTGGAGGCCGATGGGGCTTGAAGAAGGCAAGGGAGAGCAGGCTTCGGCGAGGGCGCTTGCCTGCGGGGGCACAAGCGAGGCCGAGATCAGGGCCGACCGCCTTTCGCCGGTCGGCGCACACGAGGGGAGACTGGGGTCAGCGATCCCGACTGGCAGACCATGACCCGCAAAGGGCGAGTCGCAGTGGAAAGAAAACTAGACCGTCTCAAGCCGGTCCAAGTGAGTCGGGCCAGCCTGCACGATGAACCGTGGGCTGGTTCAGGCATGTTGGGTCGGCCGAACCGGCCCGACCCACCTCGTTTCGTCCATTAAAATTTAAAATGCCCATAAAATGCAGTCCAAGCGTCGAATTCACATTCCGTCTATGGTGACGCATTCCTCGGATTGAGACAAAGCTTTTGAGATTGTCTTGGGTATTTTTAATTCCCATGACGAGGGGATCGATGGCACGACACATACGTTAAGTGAATTTTCATTTTTCTAGGAGTTCTTGTTTTGGATGGCGCGGACGCCTCTGAAGTCTATTTTGAGTGCCATCAGTGACGTTGTGACCCTGATGTAAAGATAAATATTTCCAAGGGGTTTTCGGGCATTGAAGCTAGAGTTGAGGCATGGGCCCCACAACATGTCTTTTAAGCTGTGAGCAGTGTTTTGTAACTTTTTCATCGGATGTCCGTTCGGGGTGTGCGAGTAGTCAATTTTGGGTGTTTTTCCGAGGGCATTGAAATAATGAAATCTTCCCGCATTAATTATACATGGTGGTAAATGCCCCAGGGGACTGTTTTGGGAGTTGGTGGTGATTTATATCTTTATCACCGGGTGTCTGTATCGGACAAATAGATAGTAAATGTTGTGTAATTTTTCGATAGGATCACAACGGCGCAATCTGTTTGTTGAGCTTAGGGACCGAGATGCGAGTCCTATGAAGCACAGATCTTGTGCGGTATGGATAAATGTATCTTTTTTCTTTGGATATCCATCCCACTCAAGCGAGAAGTCAATTTGACGTGTTTTCCAAAGGGGATCACAATGGTGTGATATGCCCAACTGTTTTCGGGACCGAGGCTCGGGACCACGGGACGCCTTTCGCACGTAAAGCAGTGTTGAATGACTTTTACGTTGGATTTCTATTGGAAACGAGTAAATAGTCGATATCACATGTTTTTCTGTGAGTATTACAATGGTACAAACCATTTGGATGTGTGGAGTCTCTTTCGAGAACTCATTAAATGGGGAATCATGAAAGGTGCTCCGGTGGCGGTTCTTCTTGTAGTGTTTGAAAGCGAACCCTTGGTGTGTGATCACATTCACTCCTGTGATAGTGAAGTTAGTGTTTAAAGAGGCGTGGTTGGTCATGCTAGGGCTTTGGAGGAAGTGGGTTGGCGAAATTATGCTTTTTCCCTTCTTGTTAGCTTTGGGTGATGTATGCTCGATATCTTTGGGCTGGAAATGTGGTATGGTCTGGCAGTATATGGGAATTCTTGAAGTTACATGTTTTAGTTTTTAGCTGATAATGTTTGTGCGCTCGGTTTGGAGATGAATTTGGGCTACACATCGTGTGGGCCCCATGTGTGTGTCGTGTTCTAATTATGCACCTTTGACCTCTCGAGACGCAGAGAGCCCTTATGTTTGCAGCGTTTAGACCAGCAGAGTTGAGTGGGTCCCCTGGTTCTATTCTCGATGGTTTCGACTAGTAGGGTTGAGTGGGTCCCCTAGTTCTGTTCTTGATGGTTTGATGGGAAGAGTTGTTTTGGTTCCCCTGTTCTTTCAGCTGAGGGGGTTTTCAGTGTTCTGTTACATTCACCGGACTGCGACATCATTTATGGCTACGTGCATTCGTACAGTGTGAGTGTGATCCCACATTCTGGATTGAGTTGTCTCGGTCCGCTTCGATAGTAGACCAAGAAGATTGGATCATGTATCACCCTGAGAGGCCCAGGGAGATCCTCACATCCCTTTGTGTTCCCTGGTAGGGTTCTCTGGGTATCGGTGTGACCAACACATGACACGGGCACCGATCCTCTACCCAAGAGGTTGTTTCTAGTAGGGTACAAAGCCCCCAGTGAGCCCTGGGCGTAGAATCGCTAGCTGTATATCGAGTTCATATCTTCCTTTCGTGATCTATCGTGAAGTGTTTCCCACTACGTGTTCCGATTACCAGTGGTGTACCATCCAGTAGGGATGAACAGTAAGGTACCATCCAACAGGGATGACCAGTGAGGTACCATCCAGCAGGGATGGCCAGTGGTGTACCATCCATTAGGGATGCCCAGAGCAGATCCGTTCTCCCTCCAGCAGATTACCCTTTTCATGGGGATGGGTAGTGGGAACCCATCTACTTTGAGAATACCTCTTGACTGTGTGACAATGACGAGGTGTGGCTTTACGTTCCCCCTAAACTCTCAAGAACGAGGGGCACATTCCCCACCGAGACGTGTCCTTGTGACGCGACCTAAAACTCTGTGGGTGAGTCAGTGCCGCCCAAAGCGGATAGTGTCAAGGTGCCGTGATTTGAGCCCCTTGACTTACAGTTTGGGGCAGACGCGCAGATACTGGACATCGATGGTGTTTACTTATGGGACTGTTGGCTACTCACTTTCTTGGGATGAGCTATGGGATGGAGATCCCCTTGAGATCTTGTTTGGGTTTTTTGACAGAGCATATATATATGTATACCTTATTCCAGTACCCACTCCTTGGGTTTTGGCTACTCTCCTTCCAGGGGAGGCGAAGACCCACAGGGTATTCCACGTGTTTTCTGTGTCTAGCTTTTCGTTGTAAGACGAGTCTACTCTCCTACTATATATAGTGAAGACTCAACGAGAAGTTCATATTCTCAACGTTTCTAGCTCCATGTGATAGGACGAGTCTTCTTCCTTCCTATTGTTGGGTTGAGATGTACTCTTTACTGCACTCTCAGTTTTACTCCTTCACATTACCCCATTCAATTTACTGCTCACCACTTCAGTATCTCCTTTGTTACTCCCTCGAGCCTTCGGGGCATCCTAATGAGTATTTTTATACTCACCCCTGCTTGGGTGTTTCCCGCACTTGGTGTGGACTTGCAGACAACAGATAGTTTGGTCATGAATTCAGCTGAGCTTAGGAGTTTGGGAGCTTAGACCGCGTGTGGTGGTTGTAGTCAGATTCCAGGTGAGAAACTCTCCTAGGTGTTTACATTTGTTTACCTGTTTGTTGGGTTGTGGCACTTTTCTGGTTGGGCGCGTGTTTTTCCATTTTCTTTTTTGTTTACACTCAACACTTGGTTTGTAATGTTTAGAGGTCGATGCACGTTTTGTGGTTGTTTATAGCAATTTTTACTTTACTTTCTCTTTTACTCTACACTTCTGCATTGAGTGGGCTGCATGTGTGTGTACAGGTACTCAGGCAAAGGCCTCTCCGAGGTGTTTATACTTCAACGCTTGTCGCCAGCCCCTGGCCTATGGAGGAGACCTATGGGTAGTTGCGGCTCGAACCCGGGTAGGGTCGGGTCATGAGAGGGGTGTTAAAAGATTAGTGTTTCTTGATGTCATGCTTCCAACATAGATTCATGACATGCCATATATGAGTAATTTTAAATTCTTCTACCTCATAAATTGAGGACTCATTGTGCAACACAACATACACAAAAATGATATTGTTTTTCTCAACAATTACATGTTTAGATTGACTTACTATAGAGGGATCACAATATTATTCATTAATAATTAATATATAACATTATTATCTTAAAATTTTATACTTTTTTCAAATATATTTTAAACTATCAATTCATATTTTTTCCAATTTTTGTTTTCATAAATTTCATACTGATGAATAGCTTCATATTCTCATCTATTCCTCTATGGAATGTTTAAGGAAAAGATACAATTCCAACATTTTTAAAGATATTAAATTAATTTCTCGATTATATTTTTTGTTTCATTGTCAAAAATAATATGGATGTGATACATGATTCTATGGCAATACTTATCCTTTTTTTCATTATAAAAATCACTTGAATCAATAACATCTTAATTATTGATCTAGAAATTCATCATGTTTTTAAATGCCTTTGCCTCATTAGTTTTATTTATTAGTATATGTTCCTTTTTAAATTCAAATAATATGATTGTATTATATAGTTTTCCAAGGTATAAATAATATATATCTTAAAATAATATTATTATGGTTTCAAATAAATCAAGAAAATGTATCATCATCTTCTTTAGAATGGTATAGTGTTCAACATTTTCTCTATAGAATATTTTATTATATATAATTTTCATTAACTATCAGTAATGGGACTTCTATAAAATCATAATTATATATATTATATCCGTAAATATATTACTCTAAATTTATTTCATTTCTTCTCCAACATTTATTTTTTATTCAATATAACTTTATATCATGTCATAAATTTCGTTTGTTTTATGAAGACCCATCATGTTAGTGAAAAATTATTTATGATGATGACATAAGAATGGATTTCCATATCTAGAAATTTCAAAAAAATAATGCATAATATATTACATGAAGGTAGGAAGACATCCCAATATTCCATGTTTTCATAATCAACCACTTGAATTTCCCAACATCCTAATGGTTATAATGAAATCAATGCAAGATTGGAATGATATATTAAGAATCCAATATATTTAGTATCTCTATATGTTTTTATCCTGAAAATTTATTATATATATAAAATAATAATATAATTTTTTCTAGTTTTTCAAGCTCATGAAATTAATTAAAATATTATACGAATATGATAGAATAAACCAGAACATATGGATGTAGAAATATTTTCTTCTCAAAATTATTTTCAATAATTATTAACTAAATTATTCAGTTATAAATTTTTCCCTTTTCTATTAATACATTATATTCAGGATATTTTTTCCTATAATTATTCTTTCACATTATATTAAAATATTTTTCAAATTATTCTTCTTATCAAATAAGACTCAAATTATCATTAATTTAATTAATTTTGAAAGTCAATTGGCCCTTTAAAATTTAGATAATTCCATTAAACTAATATAAACATTGGGATTTGTATCTCATTGTCAAAAAATCTTTCAAATTGGCATATTTCCAATATTAAGGAATATTTTTTATCATAGTTTATCAACGAACTCTTGTACAATTCCAAAAAAGACCCTTATGTTTTTGTGTATTAATTAAAAATCACTCAAAAAATCACTATACCTTCATACATAAATGAGAACATTCATAAATTATTATATTTTTGAATTCCATAAATAATATATATTTATTTTCTCTCCAAATTTGATTTTAGAAGCTAAAACATAAATATTTTTAAATATGTTTATGGGATGAAAATTTTCATTGTTGAACAAAAACTCATGTTCTCATAACCACCAAAATATTCTCAGTTTTGAAAACTCGGATAGAATCACAATACATTGATTTTCCTGAGAGTATGAAATAAGTACCATCACAATAACAATAATACACTAATTAATTTATTTCCTTCAAGATGAAAATTAAATTAGATACCATAAATTTTTTAATATAAATTAATTGGTATACATAAAAAACATTTGTAATGATAACCACTTTTTAGTTTCTAATAGACAGACTTGTATCAAAATTATAATTTGATGTTTTAATCAATAGAGTGTTGACTGACTATCATATAAAATAAATTACTTTAAAATAATAAATTTCAAAAACTCATAATTGTCACTCAATAGAATTATTTGATTTTATCTAGGGGATTGAATATTTTTAATTCAATAATTTCTCCTCTAATGTTATGAATAAATCTTATGAATTCCCAATTTCATTATCAAAACATATTAATTACCCATAAAATTCCATGAATGATTCTTCATAAGTAAGGAATTACTATTCAAATGTATTAATTTTCTAAACATTTGATCAATAATAGAATTTTATATTTCTTTAGAAAACATAATATTACTTCAAAACAATTTAAGGAACCAAAAACTATATTTAAAACAATCCATATATCATTGAAATCATATTATTAACCCTTCAATGGTTCTCAAAAAAAGTTGATAACTGAATCAATCATTCAATAAATTCCATAGGTCACTTAAACATGTATTAAAAGGCCTGGATGGTTCATAATTTCATGTATAATAATGTACTATTTACCTTCACTACTATGATTTATAAAATTAATTTGATCTACAACATCTAGGCTATAATTAATTAAAATAACAAATACATGTGAGGGATATTAAATTATGGTTACATAAGATATTAATTTAGGCATTACTCAATCACTTGTGAGATGTATGATTAAATCCAGGGGATAAAGGGGAATATCAAAAGCCTATATATAGGGGGACATACAATGAATCAAAAATATATTCTATGTGAAATTATTTAATCTTATCTTTCTAAAACTCTTCACCCTAATGTTATATGTTACCATAATTCCTATATTTTTAGAAACTGAAATATCATTATGAATACAAAGGTTCTAAAAGAATAATTTGTCTTATTTTATGGTACTGATGGATACACACTAGATAGAATAACTTTTTAGTTATTCCCTTATGATCATTATAATGAAATAATTTAATAAAATCATAGATGAAAATTGTTGTGCAAGGTATATGTTCATTATTTCTAGTAGACTGGATTCCAATTTTAATGGAATAGTAATATTTTATTAAAATGTTTTTATTCACTTACACTATGTTGATTAATATTCTTTCTTCCCTTAGAAACTATTCACTAGTATCAATGCCTAACTATTTTTTTGATTAATGAAATCCTTCTAAAAATAAAGGCTTTTGAAATAAAATTTCATTTAATATTATATATAATTATGTTTGATTATGATGTTTATTCTTCCCCGATTGAATCATGTATTTTTATATAGGATAGTGAAACCAGTGAACAAATAAAAATCCCTTGGTTTTGAAAGGGTAATAATAATGGACATCATGAAATCATATTCGATGATAGATCGTAGTCACATGTTTCATAATAAAACATCATATCACCTTTATGATATTAATATGAATCATAAAATAGGTTATTATACAAATAGTTCATTTTCCCTTTATACAACAGTGATAGATAGTTGAAATATAATGTGATATCGACATATAATGATATTTACCTTTTCCATTTGATTTGAATATAGTTACATGTGCACCTTATCGTAACTAGAAATATGGCTATTAGTCATTATATGGGACTCATCACACCTAAATAGTTTAAGTCCTATAGTCTACATATGGTATCTATCATTCCATATATATCCTTAAATATAATTTTTGAAGGATTTATTTTTCTTAAAATAATATTATAATTTTTCATATATTATTTCAATAATGTTTATAAATTATAATAAAATTCATCTTCGGATATTTATTAATTTTTAAATGTTTCCTACTTAATTAATTAAATGATTATTAAACAATTATTAATAAGTATTCCAATATATATTGTGTTAACGTTATATATTAAATTTCTCCAAAAAAGGGTAGATATATAATTCATATATAAAATGTTTATATAAATATTTTTAATTTTAATTTTTAAAGGCATTATAAATTAAAAAAATATGGATGACTATAACTATCTTATACATAAAAATATGAATTGTTCCTAATGACTAATTTAAACCATTACAATTAAAATGGTATTATTTGTTAATTATATAGACCGTTTAATGTTATATTTGGAAAATTATTTTATAAAGGGTTTAAATAATATTAATATTTAATATGATTATTATGTAAAATGTTTACATAATAGATATTTAATTATAAAATAGTTATATTTTATAAAATATCATATATGAAAAGAAAAATTTATATAATTAATAATGCGATGTTAATTAAATTGAGAATAAATATAATCAGAAAGCTTAGGGAAGAGCCCTTATTATTAAAAGAAAAGAAAAGAGACCTTTTTAATGGGAGAGGGTAACCCATTATAGCCCGAAGGCCAGAGGTAAACAGTCAAACCTCAAAACAAAGGAAAATCACCCTCGCATCCAAGAGGAAGACGAAAACAATCGGACTGCGAACTCCCTAAGAGTCCAAGATGCAAAGAAGAAAACGCGCGAATTTGAAAACATCAAGAGATTACCTCAAGCCTCTATGAAAGAATCCAGAAGAAGACGAAAAGGATACATCTGAAACACCACACAAATCAAACTCCTTGCCCCCCAAATCGAGCCGAGAAGACCAAAACTCCAAAGCCAAAAAACCTGGACGCTTCGGCCCATGCCACCGAGAAGAAGCCGAAGGCCGTCCTTGCTATGAAATGCCACAAGAAGATCAGAATCCTCACCACTGTATGACCAAGCCTTCTAAATCGTGCTTCTGAACCCTAGCTACACTACTGCACAAAGATTCCAAATAAAAGTCGTTCCACCAGCTGAAACTGAGCCTACTGGAGCCAAACAACGCTGTTCCGTGCCCGAAGCCGCATCCAAGCCACATCCAAATGTAAGCCGAGACCTGACACCGCCACACAGGAAAGGTAGCCAAGATTGAGTCGGCTTCATAAAGACCCGAGTCAAGCCAAGACCAGGACCGTCGACACTGTGACCACCTTCTCCACCATGGAAAACCGCAATCCAAGCCAAGATACATCACCTGAAGATTCGAGCCAAGCTAAGAAAACCACCGCTTAGAAAAGAGATCTGTAGTAGAAGATGAATCCACCACCGCATTCCGCCTTGGATTCGTACCGCCAAGGCCCTCCGCACTCCGAATGTGCCCCCAGAAAGCCATCAAAAACCCCAGGGTGCTCCCGAGAGCGGATCTCCAAGAGGCTCCCCCTTCCGAGAATAAATATAATGTGTTTACAACTATATAATTACGTAATTTCTATAATGAATTATATATTGTTCAATTGTCTGACTGAATTATTAAATAAATTATACATCATGGTTGGAAAAAAATTATTTATTTATTCATTCTAAATATTTATGTTTATTAGTTACTTATCAGACATGAAAGGTAGGATTTATTTAAATTATGTGATAAATTAATTCTAAAAAATCATCATTCCATGTGTCACATGCTAAATATAAAGATATTTGATTTAAGTCCCATCTCCCTTACCCAATTTTTTAATGAATTGTATTATATTTAATTTATTTTCTGAATATGTATGACACATATTAGGTTTTTTATGATTAATTAGAATATATATTTCTTAATGTATCCCTAGGTAATGGTACATTGGTTCAGAAATACTATAGGCCTAGAGGATTATTCATTATTTAGTATGGTGGAAGTTACATATCTATAGCTCCAGGATTATTAGTTAGGTAATTATCATGTTAATATAACTATCATCATTTTCCAAAATATTTTATATACATTATGAATATAATGAATTTTGATATGTTTATCTTGTATTTCTCGGTGAGTATCACACCTTTTGGTTTTATAAACAGATTTAAAATAATATACTATAATAATATTTTATTTTATAATATAATATGGATTCTAAAAGATAAATTGTTAAAATATTGAATACATAATGTATTAAAAATGAGATAATAAATATTTCAAGGATTGAACTAGTTATATGTTTAATATACATGTGATGTATATAAAATTATTGAGGATTTGAATGAAATACATTAAACTAATAATTTTTTTATTCTTTATAATGTAGAAAAATTTAAGACCTTGATCATTTGTTAGTGGTCATTATATTTATTTGGTTCTTATAGATTATATTGTGATTGGAAATAATTTAATAAGGCGGCCCTATTGGTTACATTCCATGTTTGTGAAATTTTATTTAGGTATACTTTATTTGGAAAATGAAATGGTTAGTATATCCAAGTAATATGGTTAATTTTATCCATATGTGGTACTTGGGTAATGTGTTATATGCTCAACAATCAAATATTCATATACGATATGATTGGGATGATATTTGACATAAAAAACAAACTGGTGAGTTGAATATTGTGAAGGGATCATTAATAAATGAAATTTGGATCTTCAATCACTAATTAGAAATGGTATATTAGTTCAACATTTTAGTGGTAGTACATTGAATAAGAATTCTTCTTAAATGTATATAAAAAATTATAATCATCAAATACAATATTATATAATTAATAACAAAATCAACATTGTCATTATTTTCCAGGGGATCTATATTGAATATATAAGAACAAAAAAGATAGTAATTTAATAGAATGGTACTAGAACATAAAAATAAATCTTATGTAAGAGAGAACACCTTCATAAATAACATCTTGTTAAATTATTTTGACATATGGGTATATATTCTGATGATAAGAATAATAATGTTAGAGAAAAATTACCTACTCTAATATTTGAGACAATATAACCAATGTTTCATAATTAAAATAATTCCATGGATTTCTATGATATGATAAACTAGCTAAAAATGATCTATTAGAAAAAATATAGGCTTCAGGCATTTGAGTTTTTGAATTCTCTCATATAATATATGATTCTAAAAGGAATATGTAAATCAACTTATGTACAAAATTTTATATGGCAGGTCAATAAATTAGAGAGAATTTTTTCACATATCAGGATAGATCAATCTATGTAATGTCTTTTATAATAATATTTAGAAGGGTTTTAATAGTTTGTAATAAACAATAACATGAATGAGTTGAATAAAATTCTACCCAATCTCCTCTACAAGTCAATGACAACTTATTAGGGAATGGGTACACCATGTTCATGTGTATTAATGATGGTTTAGAAGGATAATGGGAAATGTTTTGGTACAAAGGTATGAATAGTTGTTATAGTTAGTTCAAAACACCATTTAAACCAAAAAATATGATGGATGTAAAATTCATTATTTTTTGAGATTCTACCCATTAGGGAATGAACTATATAGAATACTTAAGGGATTTTAAGAAATAACGTGGAGGGTATACCTGAGGTATTAATGTTATAAAATTCAATTCATTTATTTTGAATGGTATATGTCACAAACCATATGTTTTACAAGTGCTGAAAATATATTGTATTTCATGGGTAAATAATAAATTGAAAATTTGTACTTGAGGTTTTGTTTCTTGTCAATGAACTAAGATTTTCTTCATTGATAAAATAGAAGCTGTATATAATTTTTGATTGGATGTTTTAGGATAAAATATGCAATTTTTTCTCTTTTTTCTGTTACGAGGGGATACTATAAATAACAACTATTTAAATAATGAGTTTATTTTTTATACATGTGGCTTATGATTCATCTAACAATATAACATACTTGGAGATAACGATAGAATTATTTTTATATTAGATAATATTTTTAACAAATAATATAAGGGAACATGATTCAACCACTAACTATAATATATCTAACCAAGTCTCATTTTAATTTAGTATTCTAAACACATAGAATAAAATATTAGATTTATATATAATAGACTATTTTATAGCATTACCAAATTATTTAAATTTTTGAATTTCAAATTAAAATATAGTTTGTGTTTCACATAATAATTTTCTAAATAGAATATAGTTTCTATGACCCTAGTGAGTATATGTTTGAATATTGAGAAGCTCAAAGTTAATAAGTAAAATATTATGTATGCCAAAGTGTTTTCCACTAAATTAATTAAATGAGTATATGGTATTATAGTGAACAAAAATTTTGATGTTATTTTTAGTTACTATAAAAACGTTAATTAAATTTAATATTCAAGTGGTCTTAGGATATGTTAATAAGGATTAAATTTATATTATTTCTTTTTTACAATAATATTTCAGTGGAAACATTTTTGGGATAGTGTTTCAAGAATGATTACGATTCACTTAAAAAGACATCTAAGTAAACAATATAAGTTATTAATATTATAAAATTAAATATTAAGGAGTTTGAATATATTCATAGAGTGAATGGTTTGGGAAATTATTCCTTTATATAACTATAATTTTTATTGTATTACATTGAATATGTTACTCAGAATGGCGTTTAGTGGGAGAGTTTTATTAGATTCTCACTAAATGAAGTGGTAGGAATTACATACAGTTTAAACAAGTTTAAGAAAACCCTTAATGTACAAAAAACATATGAATGACCTAGTAGTCTGTAATATTTTATATTTTAGACAAGTGATAATTTGTGGTTGTGTAAAAATGTTCCTAAAATTTTTAAGAATAAAAAATTCATCAAAAAAGGAGAAATTCAATTTTTACATTACCACTCATTCATGTGAGAGATATATACAACATGAAGTGTCATGAAATATGTATCTTGTATACTAAGGGTTCATGGATCATATTTGGAGTACCCTTTACCTAGGTTTTATGAGATACCTAGCCTTAGTACCATGATACTTTGATACAATTATTTATCAATTATTATGGATTTGATAATATGGGGGCGGTTTGCTATGTCAATGTTTATATAGTAATATGGAGCTTTAAAAATATGGGATTTATAAATTTTTATGAAAATCATGATATATAGGACCTCAATTTAGATAGACTGAGTAAATATATGTACATATGATTTGATCATATATATGGATGAGGTAAATGTGATGTGGTTATCCTCTAGTTGAATGACATGGGGGGTATTAATTTATTTTTATAATTTATACTCTAGGAGTCAATAAATTTTGAAGAGAACTTATTATATTCACAAAAACCATGTTGTGTGGTCAATACAGTTCTCTGTTAAAGGTAACTTATAAAATATCATGCCTACATATGATAAAACTAGTGGACATAAGTAAAGAGATACATGTGATTGATGGTGGTAATTCCATGTCCCTTTATAGAATGAGTAGTATTAATGATGTTCTAAAGGTCATAATCTACATAAATATATGAATATTATGAATAATATAACTTTTATGTGCTATAAAGTCATGAAAGATTGCACTTTTTTATTGAATGGGGATTGCGTTTTACTCAGGGGAGATTCATTATATGTTTTTTACATGTTTATCAAAAAAGATTATTATATAGAGGTTTCACAATGTATTGTGTTCGATAGAATATAAGGTAAAGTTAATTATAACATTCCAAGAGTGTTTTGGAAGGAATAAAAATGGTGTTTCGAATATGGTTTCACCTTTTATTATATTTGGTACAATAAAAAGTGAAATTATAAAATATACTTTTATACTTTAGTGAATTTCAGATATTGAATGGAATATTCCACCATTAAATGAAATATTTGTATGTTATGATATATTATTCCATATAGTTTTACTTAAATATGGATGAATTATCATTTTACACCTTCTAGGGTACCTCATATTTTATGATATGTAGAGATCATATATGTTTCATTGGATAATGGTTTTATACAACTTTAATGAGCCATAACAACATGAATCATAAAGTATTAAAATAACAATACGATGTTTCATTGATTTTAGTGGATTTATATCATATAGGATATTATTAAACAATAGTTTTATAATATTAAATAGTTGGGAGGGATATTGTTTTATTGACAAATTATATGTAACCATAGGTATTACTCATTCCTTTATGAAATGTATGAGTAAATTCATGGGCTCAAAGATAATCTTCACAACCTCTATAAAAATAAAATACTATGGGTATAATATTGATATGTATGTGATCCATGAATATCATCTTGTCAAAAATATATCATAAAAAATATAAATTATTACATCCTTTTATTCTTTTGAATTGCTAGAATATCAATAATGATATGAAAATTCTTCTAAATGTTTTTGTATGATTCAATAAAAACTATGAATATACATAGAAGGAAATACTATTCCAACCATTCTTTAGAAAAATTCAACACACATTTATTGAAAATGGAGATAAAATCATACTATAGTTTAATTTATACATTCTTCATTTCCAATTTATAAGCATTATGTTCAATAGAATGTTATTCCTAGGTTAAAAGTTTTCTATTAGATTACACTTAGTTAAAATATCATTAATAATACCTTATAAATCAAAAATTAACTACATAGAACAATATGACATCATATGAATAATAATGATACCAATATAGAACAATAATAAAAAATAAACACATAGACACCATCATTAATAGAGTATGATACACAAATATGAAATTTGAAAGTGTATTATCATACTAAAAAACCCATGTACAAAAAAGGATAATAATGAAATAATATAATTTTAAATAATCACCAAGAATTATTTTATTATCTAATTCCATAGAACATGTATAATATCACACTCAATCTAAATATGGTGACATTAATTTTTCTTATAAAATTAATTTTTTGGAGAAAAATGTATTTTTGGTTGATTTTAACAATACCCCATCTCTCTAATAAAAATTAAATTACAATAATATGATTGAGATGAGGGGTAAAAACTAATAAATTATTGGATACATAATCTATAAGATAATTAAATAATAAATGGAACAACATGATAGATTTAACAATCTTGTAGTAGTAGAAATTGTGTATTTAAATTGATGTTTATGGGAAAATGAAATATAGGATTAATAATAATTTTTTAAACATTTTTATCAATAAATAATAGAACATTTTAAAACTTGATGCTGATAAATACCACACTAGATGATGATAACCCTTTGGAAGATGAGGGGATGATGATGTGAAGATTTTAAAAAAGGACGTATGAGATTCTTGGAAGAAATATTCTATTTTATTTTAGAATACTAATAATAATTCATATATTTAATTGAAATAAAAAAATTCTTCATACAACTAACAATAACTATTTTTTGAACCACCGTACATCAAGAGGCCACCGGGATTCCATTGGTTATATGATGTCGAAGCCTTTCGATACATGGTTCCCTTTCATGCCGTAAAAAAATTTAGTCCCCTTTAACACCTTCCATAAATTCCCCAATACTTCTCAAAATCTAATGATTAATCATTTAATAAGTTATTAAAAAAATTACTCAATCATAAAATGAGAGTAAAAAAACTACAATAATCCAGATATTCATCATTTTTAGCATTATCAAAATACTAATGTGATAATATTTGGACAATGATCATTACCCCCTCCCTCTCACCACAATGTCTTAGGTTAGAGTTAAATATACAAATAATTAATCAAATATTGTGGAATGATCTTCCACGAAAAGTGTTTCCCACTTATATTAATGATGAAAATTGATTACCCTACAATAGAATCATTAGTTTATATCAAATTGTCATCAAAACAAATATCATGAGTGAGATTATGTAAATATCTTCTCAATTAAATCACATATAAGAAATATTTAATAGCATTGAAACAATGAGTTAAAAAGACCTTCAATCTATTTCACTAAATCCCTTAGATATTTAAGATGATTAAACTGAAAAAAGGAGTATGTTTCACATTCTTACTCATCCTTTAATTTTATAATCATAGAATAACATGGATAAATACAATATTGATAGTTAAAAACAATAAAGGCCAACACACGTAATCATTATAATATTTATGCATGTTTTGATTAGTATCCAACATGTTCTAAATCAGTCTAACCATATTTTTCATTTCCCGTACGATTTTATATCAAATCAAAAAATAATGACCAATTTGTATCCACCATAGTAGATAATGGAATCGTAGAAGTTATAGTGATTAAAAAGGATCCATGTGAGTTGGTGATTAATAACTATTATTATAATCGTAATATAGTAATGACTGATTTTATTTCCATGATACATTGAAATCAATGACCAAACATGAATAATATACATTAAAACTTGAATAAAACACTTGTATTGGACATTTATTTATGGATGATATGGTATGATTAGATTTACATAAGTGAAAAAATATACAATTTTTTAAAAAATATATAAATAAACTTCATACCCTGAAAAAACGAAATTATTTTTAGCATGAACAAATGTTTCACTATATTTAGTGTAAAATATTCATAATTAATATATATAAGTATATTACTTGATTAATGATAATTTATTGTTCATTGTTAGATTAACTATGTTCTCCGATAAAATATCCCATCATCTCAGAAGTCATAGAAATCAATTCATAAAATACATCATGATTTCATATCACATAAAATCATGTAGATATAGTGTTTTTGATTAACATATAGGTAGTTAATATTTAGCTTCAACCTATAGTAATGTTAGATATCAAAAAAACGAAACTAGTTATCTCCCTTTTCATACCCAACCAATAGAACTGGTTTTGAATACAATAATTCATATGTGATACACATAGGTGAAAACTGATAATGGAGACTAATATTTCATCATAACTTATTTTCCCAAGTTAGAAACAAAATACTTCCAAAAAATATTTTTAAAGAGTTGGAGTCATGTTACAATCATTCAGGAAAATACTCACCATTTTGTCTTTCTCAAATCATGATATAATTCATTAGGGATTTTAGAGTATTTTACTAATTTTATAATGGTCGAAATGAGATTAAAATAGAATAAAAATATCATCTTATGATCCTTAATGACCTCAAAATAGATCTTATTCATTAAGGAGATCAATAAGTACTCGTAATTCATCTCTCATTCCTCTTACAGTTGAGTTTTTCATTTAATAACATTCACAACAATATTTAAATTTTTAGTGTATAAATGAGATCAAAATAAAATTATTTTATTTATTAAAACATAAAGGAAATTTAATATTTAGATCCAATTGATAAAATGTGTAAATCATGATGTAATAATTGGTGTATATCTTGAATCATTATCCAATGGGAAAACCCCTCCAGTATTTCAATGCATGCACAACTATAGACAATTCTAGATAATGGGATGAATAATTATTTTCATTTTCCCAAAGGAAATATAAACCAAAAGACACTATATTATTATCCTATATAATAATAAAACAAAAATTAACTATAGAGAAATAAAAATATACAACAAACCATTCACCAACCTATGTTATAATCAAAATAAGAGTAGGGTAATTCTAATTTTTAATACCTTTAAAGCTAAATAAAATTACATAAACAAAATTATCATATTATGCATATTTTTGAAATCTATCATAGGAGTAACTACTACAGTGGATTATTTAATGAGGTGATAATAATATTTGAAATTTCCTAGAGAAAATTATATCACAAAGAATATTTTGAGAAAAATAAAAGAAATTTTCACCTAAACATTTTAGTACATGATGAAATTTTAGTTTGTAAAACTTGTAGTATAAACATTTAACTCAATAGATACCAAAAAGTTCATTTTTAATTCATTTAATAGAGAATATTTTCTTATGATGACTTTAATATGATCTATATATACATTCAATTCAAATCACATTATCTTGAGTCTATGAGAATAAAAAAATATATTAATGAGTATAGGAATGGATGAAGTATCCTATCTATTATGTTCATGATATCTACATAGAATCTTTTCAATCTTAATTTCATGAAAATATATTTATAGTGACTATAAAATATTTGAAAATCCAACTCCGGGATTTCATATGATCATACCAAATGTAAATTATAGCCAAAGTTCTATAAAAATCAATTAAAACTATTTTTTTCCCTTTCCATTGATATAGTAAGTTATCAATATGAAAAAATAACTAGTGTCTTATATTGGTCAACTGACTAAATTTTCAATAATCAAAACATAATCATAATCTAATATCACCCATCAAAGAGTCAAGAATAGAGTAACCATTTGAATAAGTCATAGGTACAATAGATCGCATACCCTCAAGCTCCTCTAGATGAATTTTCAACTATCATATATTGCATTGGTGTATTAGATAAGGAATAATTGATATTGATTTTATTGTTTTAAATGAATTTATCATGAACCCCATTTATCATTTAATAGGAACACTTGATAAAACCTCTATGAAAGACATCATGAATGAGGTCTATCACATGAGTTAATAACCATTATTTGTTAGCATAAATTGCCAGGATCCTAAAAAATACTATTTCAAAATTGATTGTTCTAAATGATCTAAATCCATATTTTCTTTACTATATTATAATTGAAATGCTCTAATGAATGTATATTGATTAACAATAGAATATTTGAAAGTGGACACCTTTGATAATAGTCTATATGGGTTGAAAATTATATTAACCACTTAATACATAGAATAAAATCATAGGTATTTATATTGAGGATAAAAAATCATATATGAACTCATATATTACAACCATTATAACATATGATGAAAATTTCATACTCATATATTCTCTCCAGTGTTATAGAGTTTTAAGTTTCTTAAATTTTTACAATTCTCCCACTGACAATTGTACAAAACCCATAAGTTCTATAAAGATAAATGTATGACTTGAACTTATATCAAATACAATATACCTGAGAGTATATGATACAGAAATAGTACATTAATGAATATAAGGATAATAAATGGTATCATTTGTGAGATAATTTTCAATAATAAATATCATTGAGCTGTAACTCCCTAACCCAGACAACCATGATCAAGATGGAGAGATTCAAGACCTCAAGTGTGCCTCCTTATATGAAAGAGGATGTTAACTAGCTGTGAGGATCTAAACAAAAATTGCTGGGAGACTATACCCTCAATATCAATTCCTCTCACCAATAATAATAATAAAATAATGGAACTCAAAATAATCAAGAAGAAGAATATAATTTCCAAAAGAACACATGTCATTCAATAAATAAAAGAGCTCATAATGTGGTAATAAAAACATAGACAATAAGTCTAGAAATGTAAGTAAATAAATAAACACTATGGGAATCCTCTGAATTCTGTCCCATTTTATTTACCACATCCACGATCCTGAGATCAATACTCTACCATGGGCCACTTTCTCCTACTTGGATGCCTATAAATGAATTTTTTATGTTTGTTAAGATCTCGGTGATGGGTGTGATTTATAAAACATATTATGAAACTAAAAATTCATCCTTAATATGTTGAAAGAGGGATTACATGTTTATTATAAGATTATAATAAATTACAAGAAACATAATAATTATTTATTGACAAACCATGTGCTTACCAAGAAACCTAGAGCCCCCTAAACACCTGCTTTAAATCCACATTAAAAGGTCAGTTGTAGGATGCCTCAAGTGCTCAAGAACCATCCACAAGGCATGATTTTTTTTTCTATTTGGTCATAAGGGATTTAATTGGTCTAGGATTCCATATAGTTATATCAAGAATCCATCATGGGTCATGCCTCTTGGGCTTTATAGCCCTACCGTTCCTCGTGTATGTCATCCAAACCACCATGCCCCTAACCCAATTTCCTCAGGTCAAACCTCTAAACTATCATGCCCTTATACTGTTCTTAGTTCATTCATTTCCATCAACCAAATCCATGATCAATCCCCCTCTAAGTGACAATCACACCATAATAGTCCACTTATTCTGGAAACCAAGAACAAAACCTCCAATATATTGGTAATTGATATATTAGGTGAGAGTATACTAGCCAGGAATAATATATAATACATATAATATAATAGAAACATATATTACATGTAATTAACTCAAAACATGATTAATCAATATATAATTAGAAACATGGAATCATGAATCATAAATGGTTCTCATGAAACATGTACATGCCCACATGTTACCTCTCTCAGGTTTGGTTAAAAAATATGAAAAAAAATAATCACAATAAGGAAAGAAGTGTATATGAAATACTCAAATGGTAAGGAACTTACTACTTTAAGATCATTAATGATGAACTGCTCTATTTTTAAAAATATCCTATAGAAAATCATATTTCACACACATAATGAGATAGCTGGTAGATCAAGGATTTCTAAATAAATTATAGTTATTCAATGAATAGGTTTATAAAGAAGCTCGGAATATATTTAATGTTAATAAGTATTTATCTATAACCATATACCATTAGTATTCTGTCAACAAAACCTATTCCAATTTATATTGGAGGAGAGAATACAAATTCACTGTGTCCATTGTAAATTGATAATATGGTGAATAACTAATGATCAATTATCAAATAGAACATTTAGACTATAAAATGAAAATTGGTCCTTCATCAATCCAGTAATAAAGAACAGATTCATGAAGAAGGGAGTATGAGAATGATATATTTATGATGTATTACCTCGATACATCCACTATTATTTTTAGTTCCAGCTCTCATCACGGGAGATTTTGTTGACATGAAATAACATCCACCAATTTACCATGACACCATCAATGATTTAGGGTTCAATATCACATCTTGAATACCTATATGATGATGAGGATGTTATAGTTATCCCCCCTATAAAACATATTATCCTCAAGTAGTACCTTAAATGATCCAGCTCAAACAACTGTGTCTATTCAGATTGAAAAATAGCCTCCCTCTCCCAAGTCTACTCTTATATCCATCCATGATGCCACGTGATATGGAAACGATGTATCATATTACCTTGAAATAATTATTATCTCTATAATAAAATCCATGTTGGTCACTCCACATACTATGTATCAGGATCTAGCTCAACATCCTTATAGTCGATAACAATATTAGGATTGGGAATGTACCACTAGAGATAAGGCACATGAAACCCATCATGTATACATATAAAGTGATATTGAATATAAAATTGTCATTCTAATATCACAATATATAATTTTATATCAATTAGTCCAATATATCATTTAGATAGGTTCCATGGTATTCTCAAATGTCAGTGTCAAAATACAGTTGTTAGTCGTAATAAAACCATTCAACCTACAAAAAAAAAAACCAATGGTATTCTTTAGTTGTTGGCATAATACTTCCACCTTCTCTGACTTATTATTATCATATTTTAAATTTGATTCACTCTCTTATAGTTCACGTATAACATACCATGTACCATATTCTCTACCTGAGTATCTTCACACCAACAATTGGTTAATGATATCTCCCCCATAAAGAACGACATAATGTTCCATCTCAATCAAAGACTCATTACTATTGTATTACGAAAACTCAACCAAATATAGGTGATCGTCCTACATGGAATAATGTATAAAATTAATTCGAGAATAATATCCTCATGTACAAAAATCATCATCTCTAACCATCCATCTATCTGGGGATAATATCATAAGAGAAACCTCATAAGAGTATATACGGCCTTCTACAAGCCCTTCATGAATTTTGAAGTTCAAAATGTGTTCTTTTTAGATAATATGGAAATGGGAACTCCATAAAAATTATAAAATCATAAAAAAAACTTCTTACCTAGTTCATCTACTAAGAGAGTGTCACATACCAATAATAAATGAGAAACATTCATTATTTGATCGATAATCACCCAGACAACATCACAAATCTTCAGGGTTATTTCTAACAATATCACAATTTATATCATGGCATCCTTTCTCTTTATCATGGGAATGATATGTGCTATGAGAAAACCAATAGGACACAAGTATTGGACCACTATCTACTTCCATGAAAGGAATATATAAATGAATCATGTAATTTCCACTTTACCACAGTCTACTGAAACTATCTTCTAATTTCGTAATAAATCTTTGTCCCTGTTTGATGAAATACCCACTTAGAGGTGTGGAATTATATCATCAACTCTTCTTGAAGGGATTTTGGGACTAAAACACTTCTATATACTACGAATAAATTTTTTAAATCCATTGACAACCTTAGAATCAGGTCACTACCTACTAGCTATTCCCACATCACATTACATGATGGGTTTGATTCTTGGGCATCCTTAACCTGGGATACTAAAAAAACAAGTGATTAGTAGTATATCATGTGTCCTCATTCCCTATAACAATGATACATCTATCCTATAATATGTAAACAAGGTCATCATGCACCACCACTACAAAAATGTTCATTTACTAATACCCAGATCTACATACCATTTATGGATAATATAATATATAATGATGTTACCTTAAGCTATTTCATATTCCAAATCAATGTTGAATGCCAACATGCACTCTACCCAACACTTACAACTCTAATTTTTCCCCTATATGTGATGATACAAGGAAAGATATTATGGTCTGTGTATAGAATAAACATATCACCAAAGAGATAGTGACACCAATACTTAATAGAATAGACCACAATTAATAGGTCGATGGTATGGGTAGGATAGTTCAAATAATGATGTCATAGATGACATGGACCATAGAATAATTATAGCTCCATTTTTATCAGTACATACCCTACACTGACACCTGATTCATCTTTATTAATGACATAACCAATCCCATGATTATTACGAATCAACAATGGCACTGTATTCAACCATATATTTAGATAAATAAAATCCTCTTCACAATGGTTCAAAAACTGAAACTTTCCCCCATTATTCCTTAACACATTAATTAGTGAAATTAAATGGTATAAGTCTTAATTAACACAAAAATTATATCCTAATAATCCCAAAAATATAATGATCTTAAGCACATTACATAGATATGTCCAAGACATCACTATATATAGGTTCTCTGGGTACACCAATAAACATGTTTTAGTCCATATCATAATTATAACCATCCATGATCTAATATGGATTCCATCTGAGTTTTTTTTATGGATACATAGAGCATGTATAGGTTGGAATAAGATGGAACAAGGTACAATATATCGTGTGGGGTGGCATAATATACCTTTAGGGATAATATTCCCTAAGGGATTTAAAGAGGCAAATGAAGAGCATGAATTCCAGTAAAACAACACCACTGGTGAGTTTTTTATGTATGAATCAATGCATATGAACATTTTTCATTATTTATGTTTTTGTGATATTGGAATAATACATCATAAATTCTATTATTTTAATCATTAAACCTATTTCATTACATGACTATTTCACAAGTACATCAATCACCAATTATACACCACAATCTTAAGTATCAAAAAATAAATTCATGATGGTATTATTAAATATTGTTATATTGAAATGACTATATAAAATGGATGACATATAATATGTCTATGTAGATCATAATCGCATATAAATGAATATGAAGTTAATAGATTTAATTTAATCAATGATCATGAATGAACTAGAATAGTGTATAGGAAATAATCTTATAAATATCTCCAGAAAAAGTGTAGTATATATGTACAATAAAATAAGAGATTGGTACATGGAAGGTTATCTTTCTCTCAAAAGGCAAACACTTCAGAAAAATCATTTTCATCAGAAGCTTGATCTTGAATGTCAAATGTTCAATGTAATATCATTAATAATTATAGGAATGTAATGAATTATCAAAAGATTTGTGCATGTAGTTTATACCAGAATTTATGAGTATTTTCAATATAATGAAGTAATCAGAAGATGAATTTTTGTAAGATGATAGATCTCATAATGGTGGGTAAGTTTACCAATATTATAATAATATCAAGATACCAGTTATTGTGATTATATTATGAAAAATAGCTCTAGATAATCTTGCACAATGATGTAATGATAACCTACGACTATAATAGAAGTTATATTTTAAGAACATGTGGATTTCTATGGATAATAAGAATTTATAGAGTTTTTCGGGAAATGTACATGAAAATAAGATAAAATTAGATTCCTTATATGTTTCAGAAGTATACAAGGTTTGATATAATGGATGAAGATATTGATTTTCAGAGAAGTGAAATTTAAATATGTTTTAATTATAGAGAAATATAAATATATATTTATGATGATGTTTAAATATGATAAAAATGAATAAGAATAATTTTTAGGTTATATATTGTGAAAATCATAAAAGAATAATTTGAATAAACTATAACCAACAGTTCAACTATGATTTTTTTTGAAGTTTAGAAAGAATTTGGGAGAAAGTTGATATTAAACCCTTGTTGGGAAAAAAATTAACTATTAAAAAGGTAGATAATGCATATTACTCTATTATTAAATTAGTATTTAGAGTCAAATAGAAATAAATAAGAGTTTTCTGGTGCTATTTTTGTACAATAAAGAAGAAATATATCAATAATAAGATGTGGTTAGAGTAGATCTCTTTATTTATGCAGCTTGTGTAGTGGAAAGAAGATGAATATGATATTTCACAGACACATTGAAGATGTAAAAAACTATCAATTTTTATTATTAGGATTAATAATATGTTTTATATGGTTTTTTGTACAAAAATAAATAGGTTACTATCCAATGTGTAAGTAAATAAGTCGATTAATATTGAAAACTTCAATAGCATGAATGTATCCAAAAATTAGTGAATAAATATTTGGTTATTAATATCATGCATATCATTTTTATTATTGGGATTTAATTATTGTGGGATTAATTTAATCATTCTAGATATTTATAATGATTTTAAAAGGATAAAACAATTATTATGCACTCATAGGTTTATACTAGTGGATTATTCGATATTACATGGATATAGATTATACATATTATTATTGTTCACATTTAAAGAGGTGAAAATTATAAATTTTTTATCCTATTTTCATGTGTGTGTGTGTTTTTATATGCTGATAGAGTGATGAAAGGTGTCAGAATGAGAGATCTATTAACATAAAAGTGAATACTTAAAATAAAGGGACAAAAAATATAAATAGAATAATAAAACACCAATAAGGAAACAAAACCCTATAATTATTGATCATATAAAAAACATGGTCCTATAATTTTATTAGATAAGGTCCACCTCTAATTGGATTTTGATTTTTGTTATGTAATTTGAAGAGTAATGTATCTTTCTAAGTTTATAATGAACATCAGTTTTAGAGAATATAACGTTATTTTTTATCATATTTTTATCTCTACAATGAATATAATGGATAATAGAAACAAAGAAAATAATGGGTTAATGAATGAAACCCTCTTGTAAATATTTTAAGTAAAATAATTTTTTCATATCATAGTAGTGAATAGGAGAATTATATAATGGAATAACATGAACTAGTGGCTTATTCTTCAACCAAGGTGATTGCAACTTCTACCCTTGAATAATGAAAACCTTTATATGATCAATAGGCATTTGAAAATTAGTATCTACACTATTATTTATAATAATAAAGTATTTTTATAGGTGATAACATATATATATCTTCAAAGGAAATAATTTTTGATCTATTTAATGGTTTCCAATATAGTTTTCCCAATGTAGTTATTTCTTTTCTATGTGAAATTTATCAATGTGAACAATTTGATATCGTATATCATTAAGGAGAATCTAAATTATTGGATAATTAATTGGAATAATATATTTAATATTTCTTGAATATCCTTAAAGAAGGTGAAGATAAAGAACTTATGAATGTGGTACATGAAATGATATGATAATGTTTTGAGAAATGATGAAGTAAACATAATTCATGTAAAATGTAAATCCAAGAAGGTATTTGAATTGAATTTCAATGAATTTTAAATTAAACTAATGTATTTAATTTATGTAAAAAATTATTATATAGTTGCGAAGGAAATGAAAATTTCAAAAATTAACACATTTCCTCAAGAAAAGAATAAAAGTCATGATAATAAAGATATATGAATAATGAAAGGGTTTGAGAAAAACAATATAGATGAAAATGATAAATATATTATCAATAAAAAGTTCCTTGAGTTTATAATCTAATTAGAAAGTCTCGAAATAGATCAATCCATTTCTTCACTAGAAGTTGATGGAAAAGATAATAAATCCACACAATCTTAATATGAGAGTTTATTTTCTCAAATGCTGTAAATTTATTTATTTTATAAATTAAAATAATCTTAGGATAAACATTAGAACGATCAATAGAAAAGGTATCATCCATCTCAAGTAATAAAGTTTGTACCAAATATATTTTTATGAAAAATAGTGGCATGAGTTCAAAATGTTCAAAAAATGTATGAGGAAAATTTACTAGAATCCTACCACTATGTCAAGGGTGTATAAAAGAGTGTACAAAAGAGTTGGTTCCTGAAACTAATCTGAACCAGTTGTGGTGAAATTCTATTAATAACATATCATCAAATTTTTATATTCTGAAAAACATGTGGTTTATAAATGAAAAAAGATAGGATATGAATATTAGTGTTATAAAATGATTAAAATATAGATATGTATTATTGGTATAATCTATTAATTTATAAAAATCTAGTGGAGCCTAAAATAAGGGGGTGAAATCTTGAGATTATATATAATCGATACATGAATGGTAAAAGTCAATATATATAAAAAATTAAATTATTTTAAAATAACTAAGGAATATTCTATGGTTTTGGTCATAAGGATGGTTCATGTGAAACAATATATGCATCAAAAAATAGAGAAATAAGATCACATCAACTGATGAGAAAATGAGATAAAACATTGAGAAAGATATTGAATGAATTGGAAAACCTAAATACTCCCAAGATGCTTCAATAGAGTTGTGATAAATATTTGGGTAGTGAAACATGACTATAATGTTGTTATATGTATGTCCAAGAAGAATATAAATCATTCCTGACCAAATATGATCAACTAATTCCCCTATGGAAGTAGAGTGCATACCATTGAATCTTAAAAATATGTCATGGATGTATGTATTGATGGAAGAAAGAAAAATAAAATCGGAAGATAGGTTCATGTGTGACCCAAAGAGACATATATTGTAAAATAAATTATAATAATACAAGTGGAAATTTCAAAAAGGCTTCCTATGTTTCTAATTACTGTATAGTAATATGACTAAATTATTTGGAAAATGAAAAAATGACTATTGTTGGTTATATATTAGTTGGGAACATGTCCATTTGATAGGTGGTCATGTGATATACATGTATCCAATATGTACATTAATTTTCTTTTTATTTTTAGAAACACATTAAATATAATATAATTTACATATACAAAAAAATTAAATAATAAAATAAGGTGATAATAATTAATTAATTTACATTATTATAAAATATGTATATTTATTTATTATATTTTTATATTTTTAATATTAATAAAAAAATTTGATTTTCCAAAAAATTCATAGAGAGATTTTAATCCTAATGGATTGATAAACATTAGAGCTTGGATTATATATAATGGTATGTGATTCAAATAATTTTATTTGAGGGTTATTTTATAATGTATTATTTTTTCTATGGGTTTTGTATTTTCATTTTATTTAATGCGATCAATTCAGACAGAATATTCTACTAAAATGAATTTTTTATTTATAAATAAATATTTTAATACTTATTTAATTATTATTTTTTATGAAATAATATCAAGAACACATAATGTATAAAAAATTATATTTCTATAAAAATATTATATAAATATTTTGTGTTTTAATTGAAAATAAAAATTAATAAAATTTATTCCAAATTTTAAATTCACAGATTAACACTGTAAAATTGGGGAAATCTTATCTGTTTAACAAAAAAATAATTACCTTGGTAAATATTTAATCATTTTAAACAAGTTAAAAATATATAAAATGAACTGGCTTGAATATTTGATAATGAAAATTATATAAAATCAATCCAGGGCTCTTGATTTAGATATGGGAGTCAATCAAAAAAGTGTCATCAATATTTCTTTAGTGTACTCAGAAAAATCGCTTGTGAGTGTGTCTTTATCTTTCTTCTAACTCATGTTTCTAATGATATGTACCTCATTTTTACCTAAAAAATGATATCTCATACACCGATATCAAACCCCTTATACCATTAAGTTTCCTATTTTATTAATGAAAATATTCCTTATCCCATTTATTTTAAAATGATTGGTGGTTTTTTGGTATTATTAAGGAGGCTTAAATCCATTATTTTGAAGGAACCCTTCTGAGAAGGAGAGATTTCCCAAAAAGCGATTATCTAGTTATTCTCTTACTTTATAAATTATCTTATCATCTTTAACCTTGAAAAATATCATTCTAGAATGAAATTATGTTCTGTTAACATCATTATTCTTTATTTAAAATGATATTACTGTTATAAAACTCTAAAATATTACACATTCATTAATATAAAAAATTATTGTTTTGGTTGGTTCAACCGCCTACAAAAATATTGTTATACCAACATTAGCAGTTTTATCATATATAAGTGTCGAGACATTAAATCTAGTTTTTTGGGTGACATAATTATAAATGGACAATATAAGGTATCATGTTTTTATCAATAAATTTCTAAAAACACATTTATCATAAATTTAACCCTCTTGATTCATATGCATATCATACATAAAATTAAAATAAAACATAATAAATAATATAAAAAATTATGCATCTGACAAGAATAATATTTTACTGATAATCATTTTATTATTAAATATAAATCGACATCCCTATTACGAAATGTGTATTAAATAATAAAAATTTATAAAATATTATTAAGATGATAAATATAAAATAAAAATATATTAGTAATACATGATTATAATTTAATAGTTTAAATGGTAAAATATATATAAATAAATTTCTTAAATAACTGATTATGGTGGTTATGTTTATTATACTGAATTTAAAGTGTTTCCATTGAAGTCGGTAGTAAATGAAAGGGATTATCATCTCACTTTAATTTAATTTATATATGATCCACATTTCCCACTTTTTTGTGTCATGTCAATAAATCATCTTTAATTTTATTTTAATTAAAATTATTTAAATTAAATGGATTTTTAATTCTATCTCAGTTTCTATCAATGATGAAATATTGATTCAAAAGTTACAAAATCCATAAGTGTTTATTTTCCAATATCATTATGAAATTGTTTTTAGTTATAATTAATTTTACATCTACTGAAATTATATGTTTTACATCTATAAATGTCTAATTATTTTCTTCTCCTATGGTTATTTTCTATATTTACATTTATTTTCACAATTTGACATCCAATTTTATTAAAAAATAAACCAAAGAAGTGCCCAAAAGATAAGTTGACCATATCAGTTATTTTTTATCAAGATGTTTCTTTTCTATGTTCATTATTATCATATGTACTTATCCATAATTATTGGATTTCATAGTTCCATTCTCCATTGACATATAATTTCATTATTATTTTTATCTTGAATCATTTTTAATGTTTCTATAAAGGTTTATTTCTTCGACAATTTTATTTTATTTCTTTTTTGAATAATATTTTTCAAGTATTTATAAATACATAATCTTTTTTTATTAAATTTTGATTTTTTTAAATCAATTATTCTATAAATTATTCCCTCCTTAAAATAAAGGTTATCAAATATAATGGGATATTTCGTCAAATTTTCCATTATAATTTACCAATTACTTTATGATTTTTTAACAATTTAATACCCTTTATTGTTTCTTCTATTTGATTATGGGTATTTTAAATTGAATCATCCCCTATATTTCCCTAGATGAGTCATTAATATTCCTTTTTATGAATCTTATAAATCACAATTTATTAACATTGGTTTATGAAGCTCTAATGGAATTGTGAATGTTTTCATTTTTCTTTGAAAACCATATTTATTGTTTTTCCTAATGTTATAAGTGATTATATAATTATATACAACTCAAATTCATTTGGAACAGTTCTATATATCATGATATGAGATGTAATGAACTATAGAGGGAAACCAATATATTATAGGGAGTATTCCAATTTGATTATTGGATTGGGGAGTGATCCAAATTCACTATAGGAATTTGTGTATGATGTTTATGGGAATTAAGTGTAAACAAAATCCATATGAATACTATATAAACAACGTTTATAGGAATATGGTATGAAAACAACCCACTATAGAAATATCCCACTACGTGATGATGGTCTTTCTTGTGATCATTGTAATAAAAAATCATTTCTTCACATATCTATGTTCTACATTATTATGAAACATATCTATGTTATGAAACATTATAATGTATTGGTTTTAGGGATCATGATTATTGAATCATATTCACATACTCCTATGACTGATGTATCATGTTATTCCAAAATCCTTGTTTCATAAAACATGATATGTGATTAATGTTATATTTTTTTATGATTTTCTCATTTTATTATCATAAAAATTTATTTTGTTCTTAAAAAAACTTGAAAATCTTATGTTCAGTTATATTCTTTGAATATTAACTCTTATGTTTACATTTATTATGTGTTTTAGATCACATACTTTATGTATTTTCAATCAATAGGAAATTTAGAAGAGTAGTTTGTATGATATGTTTTCAAGGGTAAAATTTTCAAAGAACATTTATGGAAGTTATTGAAGGATGTTGGTAAAATAATTTAGTAATGTATGTTATATAAAAAGACCCATAACATATTTTTCCAAGGGTTATATGTTTTTGTGACTTTTAATGAAAAATACTATAATATTGTGTAATATGTATTCATTTCATAGTAGTTTTATCTCAACTATATAATACTACAAAATAATAAATATCCCTACGAAAATTATATGCATTGTTGAAAGGGTATTATAAAACAAATTATGTTGGAAATGTGAATTTAAATAAAGTAAATAAAATTATAATGAATTGAATTACTCTTATAAAAATCATTAGTAATTAATGAAAATAAAATTGTAATAAAATAATAATCAAAATAATTATGAAAATATTAATAAGATAAGATAAATAAATATCATGGTTTCCAACACTTTTTCCAGGGTGTGCATCCGTCTATGGGGACACCCTACTCTTTACCCGCATTCCCTCTTTCCAGAGATGGGTAGCATCCATAGCTTATTCAGGGAAATTTTCTCCTTGATCGAAACGGCATGATGCAATGTCAGTCTCTCCTTCCAGGGATTCCTTCTCAGAATTCATTTCCTAGTCTAGTTATCCTTCATAGATTTGAGTCATTATTCATGAATCTCACTCTCAGTACCATATCTTTGTGGTCACCGATTTATTATACTACTTCTGTCAAGAAATTAGAAGAGGTGTTGATAGGTTAGAAACCTTCTATCAGTGTAGATGAAAACATCATGCATGTTGGGGAATCTCAGGATGCGTGGACATTAGTGAACTTGTATTCTTCCTCACAAGAGGGAATCTCAGGGGTGTATAACCTGAGGAAAACCACATCGATTATGGGGCATGTGAAGCTAGAAGAATTTATCCAAGGTTTTCTTAAGATTCCTATGTTTAACAAATGGCATGATTCAAGTTTAACATCTTGCGATGTTGGAATGAGAGTGATCAGAATTCCCCATGGAGATAGATTAGATAGGTGGATCCCTAGGAGGGAGCACATGGAGTGTTTATTAGCTGTATGGGTCAGATCAACCAATAATAGTGGACCCTAGATGGTGTGTAACAGAAAGGGAAGATATTACACCGTGAAGCCTGGTCTAGACACCACTGAGGGAGGATCAGGGACTGTGTGCCTTAGAATGGGGGAAACCATATGGATATATCATAATAGTCAATGAGAGTAGACCCATGGTGGTGTTTCCCCAAAAGGGAATATGTCACACCTTGAAGTATTAATTGGATCTCACAAAGGGCGGATCAAGGTGGTGGTCCCCAATGAGGGGAAAATCACGGTTTACCATTGGATGGGATTAAAACTCAGGGAGGCTTCCTACGTACCTTGTATAGAATACATGGATCAAAAACCACATATTTTGGAGGGGTGAGTCATAGGAATCTGGGTGTACATAAAGGATAATGACTCAAAGAAATTCTCGGACTTATGCATTGATAGCGGAACATCATAATAGGAACTCTATTGGTTGGATGATTATGGATTGTGTAGGGATTATACATGGTTAGTTGACGTTGTTCCATAAAGAGTGGCGATGAGATAGATGATGTGATCTCATCGAGATGTGGCACCCCAGGTAATAATTAGGATGGATGATGAATGGTTTGACAAAGTGGATGGGAGGAATGGGGTGGAACCATAGTGGATATGACAGTGATGTTGGTATTGAACCTTAAAGAGGCTTCTTACGTATCCCTATAGTAGGGAATCAAAGTCTACATAGTTCAGTGGGGTGATGGGACACTCGAGGAGGAGGCCTATGAGAATGGACGCACATATGGGACCTAAAGGAAGTATAACTTTCACATTGGGAATGACCTTCCCAAAAACAAGGATTCTAGGGAAAGACTAGGATATGACATGACTGATGCGATAGAACCTCAGTGAGGCCTCCTATATGTCCCTATGTTAGGGAATAAAAGTCTATATAGTAGAGGAATGGGGCATAGATCAGGGTGTACACAAGGGAGAATAACCCAAAGACATGTTGGGGGTTACACATGGTTAGCATCCCATAATAATAGGGACACTCTTGGTTGGAGGAGTCTTAATTGAGTTTGAGGCTTATGCGTGGTTAGCTTCTTGAGAGCTGGTCTAACACCATAAAAGGGTGGACCAAGGGTGTGTATCCCAAAAAAGGGGACACTGATGTTTACCAATGTTTAGGGTTGAACCTTAGGGAGGCTTCATACATACCCTATCTAGGATACAGAGATCAAAACCCATGTAGTTCGAATAGTTTTACCAGTGTTTAGGGTTGAAAATTAATGAGGATTCCTACGTACCCTGCCTAAGAGACAGGGATCAAATACCACATAGTTCATACATGTTTACCAATGTTTGGGGTTGAATCTCAGAGAGGCTTCCGACGTACCCTATCTTAGAGACAGGGATCAAAACCCATATAATTGGTATGTATAAAGTTTAACATCATGTGGAACGAGGGTGAACCAATGTGAAGTGGTTAGAACTAAAGGATGAAAGGTCTGACACAACTAAAGGATAGACCAAGGATGTGGTTCCCAACCATGGGGACAATTATTTTTTCTAGTGTTTGGGATTGAAGCTTAGGGAGGCTTCTTACATACCCTATCTTGGACACAGGTATCAAAACCCACATAGTTAAAATTGTTGATGGGTCTAAAGCCTCTATGGGATGTAAAAAGGATGGGGGTCCCAAAAATGGGGACTCCCATTTTTTCCAGTGTCTGGGGTTGATCCTCAGAGAGTCTTCTTATGTACCATACCTAGGAGACTGAGGTCAAAACCCACGTAGTTGGAAAGTATATAGTTTAATTTCATGCACGACAAGAGTGAACCAATGTGAAGTGGTAGGGATGAATGGATGATGGGCTTGAACCTCAAGGATAATTCCTATGTAAATTCATAGGAATAAGAAAAGATCAAAGTCCATGTAGTTCAAAATTGGGGAATGGGGCGTACACACTAAGGGAGACAATGAGGGTGTCATGGTCGATGCATACTCAAAGACCATATAAGTCATGGTCGGTGTGAGAAACAAGAGGAAACAAGGACCAGACGATCACATTGAAAAAGAAGAATCCATAAAAAATAGATTTGGGATTATAGATGGTTAGATACCCTGATACCGCTAAGGAGTGGCAATTGTGGATGAGGCTTAGGCATGGATCTTTCCCAGGTTCCACTAAGGAGTGGAAACAATAGGTGGGGATTATGCATGGAAGCTGCCCAAGTGCCGCTATAGAGAAGTAATGATAGGTGGGGCTTATGCATGAAAGCTACATAGTTGCTACTGAGGAGTGAAAAAATTGAAAGGGCTTAAGTGTGGAAGCTGCCTGGGTGCTACTAAGGAGTGGAAAATGTGAATGGAGATTATGCATGGATGCTTTCGGGGAGCTACTTGAGTTCAATGACAGTGCATGGGGCTTGCGCATGGAAGCTACCCGAGATGTCTTCCTCATGTATGACTACGAGGGAATTTCAACTCATTGGTAGTTTGAGGAATATAATTGAGGCCTACACCTATACAATAGTTCAAATGAGGTATAATTCCAAGGACATTGGAATTAGTTTGAACAAATGGAGGAGAAATGTGTGAATCACATTCCCAACATTTGAATCACAATGGGGTATCGTGATGAAGGGAGATAACTACATATCATATTCGAACAAGAGTATCCACATCACGTTATCTTGAAATGGAAACCAATAAAATGAGTGACAACCGCTGTTGATATTTGAAACAAAAGGTCAATCTTGAATTTTCATTCAATGTATTTCAGGGCATTGGACTAGATTGTTAGGTGAGATGAAGCATCATGGGACCAAGCCGTTAGGCGGTCCCTTCAAACATGAAAGAGGATGATGATCCAAATGGAGGGCACAAAAAGCATGAGGGGTAGTGATGGAATGTTTGAAAAGATTACAATGATCTTGAAATTACACCACTTTAATCATGGTCTGATGCATCTTATGCTTGTCACATAAGGGATCTCTTATTTGGAACAAGTGGCATCCTTTTAAGGAAATATAGGGCATGATAGATTTTAATTTCATGTAATATAGAATATTAACATCTTATGCTTGGAACATAAAGAATATCTTATTTGTATCAAGAGGCATCCACTATTTTCAATATAGGGTTTACTATAGTTTAAAGTCATACAGATAGGACTATTTGGATGAAGGCCCCTAGAAATGGATATTATTGGGAATTACATGATTGCGGCCCTATATGGTTCATCCTGGCATAGGATTATGGTGATGGGGTTTGAATGAGTTGCTTGAGGAGAGTTTCAACTCAAGGTACTTCAGAAATTTATGCTGAGAATACCAACTCAGGATAAGGGAAATAGAACAAAAGGAATATGTCAACCGAAGGTGTTTCAAGGAGTTCATAGAAGTATCTAGAATTATGGTATTTCATTGGGGGATGGTGGGGGAAGAACGGAAAATGTGGAAACCCAGCCTAGAATGTTCATGGTGTAACTCTCCATTTGTCATGGGGGTGAGTTACTATAGTGAAGGGACCAGCCTGGAGGGCTGGGACCATACCCTAACACTAATCCTGAGGGGGGGTGCGGGGGTGTAGGCCTCATGGTATGGACCAGTGGGCACAATTTTAGGAACTTTGCAAAGGATAAGGCTCCAATAAGCAATGGATTTTGTAGAGCATACTGTATCTTGAAGAATAAAGCTTCACAGAGATTAGGGTCTCATGGATCATGGGGAATCATAGAACTGAGTGTGTCACGAAGCAGGTCCTTCGTGAAGATCATGGTCTCATTGAGTGGGGGTATTTGTAGAGCTCATGGTCTCACAGAGATGGTGTATTTTTAGAGCTGAGGGTCTTGCATAGAATGTGGTTTCATAGAGCTCAGGCCCTCATAGAGCACGAGGCTTTGCAGAGCTCTGGGTCTCACATAGCATGGGGCTATGTGGATATCAGGGCCTCGTGGAGGAGCATAACGAAGGTAGGGTTCTTGCAGAGCATTGAATTTCCATAGAATATGGAACATTATTATGAGAGTGCTCTGCAAATGATTAATTCTTCACGGAGCCTCGATCAACCCGAATGGGGATCCCTCCAAAAAGGTAAGAGGCCTTCGTGGTCCTCGGGAGCACTGTGAAATTGGAGATTGGCTGTAGAAGGGGTGGTGTAACCATATTCAAGATTGGGGGGAGGGGTAGGATATTTATAGGCAATGAAGGCCAGCGAAGCCATCCATGGAGAACAAATGGGAACCATGAAGAAAAAGTGACGCCGCGATGGAGATGGTGCTTTGTGATCGGAGGCAAACTCTCAAGTATATTGATGTTGCGAAGGATACCATCAAAGCCTTCTCGACTCTTTCAGAGGCTCTTTTCAAGTTCCTAGGACTCTAAGAGGATTCTATCATGGCCTTCACGACACTTTCCAGGGGGGTTCGGTCATGTTCTTCTACTCCATGATCACGGAGAGAGCTCCGCGAATGGGATTTGCGAACTATTTTTCATGCCCCACATCGAATGTCCATAACTCCTAATTTGTTACTCCATTTGGGATCTAGGTCCTTTCAAATTGAAGCTTACGAAATGGGATACAATCTTGGATCATTTATCAAAGAATTTCTAGTATCTTGTGGATGTATTTTCTTGTACTAAAAATCACAAAGGGAGATAGATAACCAAAGAGTAAAACATCTTTAATCTATAAATAAACACAATAATTTATTGAAAATAATATATGTAATTTGGTTTGAAAAATTAATCACAAGGAAATTAAAAGAAATATGAATATTTATTTTTTGAATAATATTAAAAATATTTCACAAAATTTATTAATAAATAAAGGGAAGAAATTCCACTTACAATGATAATAACAAGTGATGTCAGAAAAAATCATAAATGAAACGTTGATAAGAAATGTAAATCCAAACCAAACAAGAGATAATAAAATATAAACCAATAAAGGGATATAATACATACTATATTAGTATAATTGATTCATCAAATAAATAGAATAACTCCATAGAAAAATATTGATTCAATAATCATCTTTTGATGAATTTTGACATACTAAACACACATTAAATACATGTATAATAAATCTATGTTTATTAATAATCAATTAATTAAAAATTATTACCAATATTTAGTTTATTACATTTAAAATATAGTCATTTTATTAGTTATTTTTTACGTAGAGATAATTTTTTATTTATTATCGAATGCTAGTAGTTACAAAAGGCGTATGATTGATTCAGTATGATATAATTAATCGTCACAAATTTTTATAGGTTTATCATCACTGGAATGGTCATGTTACCAGACCTATGATTTTTAAATTAGTTTTTAATTCATCTCTTCATTAAATGATTTTTTATTATGTCCTACATAGGATAATACAATATATATTATTTATGTAACGTAACAATAATAACGATTTCCATTATAATAAAAATTAATTCATGTGTTACCAATACAGATTCATAATGTTAAATAAAATTCACACAATATATCATAAATAAGTTTTATTCATGTTTTATTAACCCCATATAATTACACATAATAAATTGGCGTATCATCATTTTTATAGGTGGATGAACCCACCCATGTGTGTACATTCTAAAAATAAAGGATGTTTAAAAACCCATATGAATGTCCATATTATACACTTATTAAAAATTATATAAATTGTAATTCCATTTTATTGGTTTAGTAAATAATATTATAGAACATATAAAAAAATAACAAAAATAAATAATGAATAATAAGGTACATAAATTGAATAATTCAATATGTCCTTAAGAAATGTCATTGTAGTGATGGATGTGGAACTATTTCCCATAATTATAAGTAATAAAACATGAGAACTAAATTTAAGAGATTTTATTTGGGTATAATATGGATATAAAATAATATTATTTGTGGTTCATATTTTTTTATGAATTTCATTTTATATTCAATATTAAGTGGATGTTTTTCATATAGCCATTCTAAATTGGTTAGGGAATGTAATTTTATATAGATTTTATACTAAAAGAGTACCTTGTATTTCTCATTAAATATATTTAAATACAAAAAAGCAATCATCTAACCCTTATAAATTCATATTTCCGTGCCTAATAGGCAAGTCCTCACTACTAGACATTCATGCATAGAAAGGGATGGAAACCTGGCCTCTTCCATAAAAAATAGAATACCCCTAAAAAATACATATATAAATAAATATATATGTATATATGTATCTATGAATATATATATATATATATATATATATATATATATGCGTGACAACGATCCCGTACCAGAGTGGTAAGGGATCCTTCTAGGCATCAAAGAGACCCAGGTTCAAAACAGGTTGAAGGCGAATTTCCGGGCTCCTGTAGTAGTGTTGTAGTAGTTACTGTAGCAGTTACAATTGGGTATTGTAGCATCCGGAACTATTCACACGATTTGGGCCTTCGGGCCACCGGTTTGGGCCTATAGGTCTCAAAGGTCATTTTGGTCATCCAAGGCCTTCGGGCCAGAGAGTCTTCGGGACACATAGACCGTGGATTAGCCATGTTCACAGAGAACAAGCCCCATAAGAAGAGGATCATAGCAACAAGAGTAGCAACCACAACAAGCAGAGCTAACTAGATTGGAAGAATGAGAGGGTATGGTGGCCGCCATCGGGACCAGGCACCATACAACTTTGTACAGGGAAATGCTAGCCATCCATCAATGCATGGTGGGGAGCTAGGTGATCAATGATGCAAAAGCTGGGGAGGGGCAGTTTAAGTGGGCTGGGCCTACGGGTCATGTATTGGGCATGGTATGCCTCTGGGCGTTTGGGTCATGTATTGCGGGTCAGTTGGGCCCTGTGCCTTCGGCCTACGGGTCATGTACGGGTTCCTCTTCAACCCTTAAATGGGATATTATCCCTAATAAAAATACAAAAGAAGGCCTTCAGTCCATTCAGAGTGTACTAATTCTTCAATTCATCCCATGAATATGCATTTATATATATATAATATGATTAATTCTTTCATTTAATCATCCATCATACCCAGAAAAAATGATGGACCTTAAACTCCATTATTGAATATTGTTTATGTTAGAGTGACTAATATAACTCATATTATCCACCTATAAATACACATACATAGTAACCGTGACAAATAATAAATAAAAATAAGATGGGATTATCTATTTATAAACTAAGCTATCCCCATATATGTCAAAAAATTTAAAAAATAAAACACTAAAAATAAATCAAATTCATTTATTCCATTATTACAGTACACATAAATTTAAAATAAAAACTATGGTTTATAATATAATTACATGTTCCAATTAGGGTACCTTTTTCATGAAATTTTAAAATTCCTTAACATTAAATCTATAATTCATCCAAATAAAAAATTATGATTCTTTGACATTCAACTAATATTGAGGGATGAACATTCCATATTCGATGTAGATATATGATCTTAATTATATAAATAAATAAAATAAATTACTAAAAAATCAGTATCACTACATGGAATACCAACATAGGGGTTCTATTACCACAACGTGTTTAGTATGTCCTAATTTCACAATCATGGGTTGAAAATAATTGAAAAATATATTGTTAAGATCACTAATAAATCAGTTATTAATAATTAAAAATATAGTTGTTATTATAAAGATGTTGCTGGGACATTTCCCTTGGGTCCCATGTCGTGACTACCCCAAGCCCGCCTCCTAGAGGACATGGGATAGCGATTAGCTCCGAAGGCGTCAACCAGCGAGTTGGATGATTTTTCCTGAGTACATGTATGCATACACATACCTAGCCACATCCCAAAAACTAAAAGGGGAAAATAAGTATACTGAAATAACTGTTGAGTACAAGTACAACTAAAAACAGGTGGGCCAGAATACAAACCCAATGAAAATAACTAAAAAAAAGAAATGTACAAAGGGACTCGGGTAGCCATCCATTGAAAACCCCACCTGATGGTAACCATAGTGTAGCTATTGGAAGAGGAAGTAGTATGTCATGTCTGCCAGATCCTACTGGGCCCCACCTGCTCCAAGGCGACCATGTCCTCCGTCCATGTGTTGATCATCTGCACCAGACACAGCATGTGTGGTCGAAGCTTGTGCAAGGGTGAGTAAAAAAAATACTTATTAGGGGACCCCAAAATATAATGGAAAGACCACAATGAAATCCTCAAAGAAAAGCACGAAGCATAATCATAAAGCCCAAGAGTAAGCACGAAGCACAAGACAGATCACACCAGGTATATAAATAGGGTACTATTAGAGGAATCATTATTCACGTCATCGAACACCGCAGATACTAGATAACTCCTCCACTATGAGTACATTGGGCATACCGGGTCACATAGAAGGTGCTTCCCACCAACCTTGGACTGCTTTGGTACTCATCCCTGATGAATACCATCAGTATACTGAGTCACATAGTCTTGCTACCACTGTGTTCCTATAAAGCCACAAATAGGTGCTTCCCAACTTGGCCAGTGGAGGTACTCCTCCCCATCGCATACCGTGGGTCTGCCGAGTCACATAGTCTTTCTCACACCATGGGTCTGAAAATTCACACAGAGGTTATTCTAATTGGGCCATAGTTAAGTCAAATAGAGTCACTATCCAATAGTCATTATGTATTAGCCAACCATAGGGTTATGTATGTAGCATTCTTAGAAGAACCTATTATCAAGACATTCGTTGCATCTCAATTTTAGTTAATGTCTCATTAGAAAATATGAAATGATCATCTTAATCGAGAGGGTCCCAATGCTGTAAATGGATCATCAAATTGATGCTTGGTTTGAAAGTTATTAGCATTTTAGTAAACAGGGGCTAGTTGCGTCTGGGTGCGACCAACCAAACTAGATGGGGGTCCCACATACCCCTATTTAATTCAACTGACCCAACCTGACTTGGTTTGGGTTAGGGTAGGTCTGCTCCCACAAGGCCAGTGTGCCAGGCCCAATGTGCCTCACTGGACCCAGTATAGTTTGGCTAAGTGTCCAACCTGTCAGGTCGCTCGGTGACCCAGTCTCATCCGGACTAGGTCTAAGGGCATGAGTCTAGACCATAGGGAATGGTTTTGGCCCAGTGGGCTATGGGTCAAGCCTGGCCTTCATTATGGGTGTACGGTGCAACAGTCGAGGCCCGGTTCGCCAGGAGGCAGATTGGTGGTGTGCACCTGGGATGCAGAAGCTGTCGTCTCGTCCCCTACATGCCCCACGGTTTGTACTTGGGGCCTCCTTCTACCTTGGTCAAGCGACCGTGTATTCCTAGGGTTGCCTATACCAGGGATGCGGCCTCTCCATAGCACCAGGCTAGCGTCGCCTTTACTACGACCGATGGGCCGCAACCTACTCCTCCGTAGTGCACACGAGCACACCGCCTCTTCCTGTGTGGCCAAAAGAGCAGGCCACCTCATCTAGAACGCGGTGCTAGGGGTGGATCCACCTCCAACATGCAGCTGGAGAGGGCCATGCACCACTACCGGTCGCCACCGCGCCAGTGGTGTTGCACCGGTGGCACCTTCCGTGGGTCACCAGGTCCACTCTGGTTGTCTGATTTCTGATCCTTTTGTGCCTTCGGGACTCTCGGGTCACCACCATCCCTGACTTGGACCCATATTCAACTTGACATGGATTTGAGGATGTGGCCACAAAGAAAACACGAGGTGGAGTTAATGGGTCCTTGTTCGTGTTGGCCCGTGCCTTCTACATTAAAGGATTGAAGCAGGGGTAGTACTAGGGATTTTAGTTCCATAAAAAAGTGATTGTTTAAACCCGAATAATGAAATCCCAAAAAACCGGCCTCCCCTAAGAACACATGATTCTTAAATAAACCTATTTGTGGGTCAATATGAATTCTTCATTGAATTTAAGATTGGGTAAAAACAATCATAAACACAACCCCAACCAATATTGAGGATTTTTTTTCTATTGATGGGTGAAGCTTTGAGTCATCATTGATCCTTTATCCATTAGTATTTATCACTCTTCGCTGATGGAATTCATCTACATTTTACGATAGAGATAATTATTCTTCATTGGAGAGGAAATCCACTGTTGGTTCTTTGGAGAATAATCTACTGATTAATTACTCTTTCTTCAATGGGTCAATAAAATAAAATGGAAATGCGTCTTAGCATTTTAGTTACGCTGCGACGCTGCATCAATATGATGTTACATTTATGAAACAACCTAGATGTTATGATTTATATAAGTCATAGTTACACTATGGGTACATGAGCCATTAATGTGTTCCATTAGTGTGCATCATTTTCACCTCATCGCTGTATCGTAGCATCACCCTGTTGGCACTTTTCAGTTGAGGAAAAGAAATAAAATATCTTTTTAATGTTATTTTATTTCTTTATGAAATATCTAAATATGAACTTTTTAGTTCGGACCTTACCAGCTGAAGTTACGTCATTTCTAGGAAAATACAAGAAATTTAAGTTCAGCAGTGCCCTATGATTTTTAATCTGAGCACCGATTGAAAAGTATAAAAAACCCGCAAACACATTTTCGGAATGTACCTTAAAAAAGTTCAATATTCTGTTTCAGGCTCAATGGGCCTCGTAATCAAATGACATCCGAGCATGGAGTCTTGAAATAATTCAATATAATTTAAAAACATTACATGAAAATTATGAGACATTATATTCTCCCCACCATAGGTATTTATGTCCCAAATATTCAAAACAAGGGCTAATCAATCAAATGAGGGTACTGAGCAAGAATCTGTGCCTCCTGCTCCCATGTGTTATCTAGAAGATTCTCATGATACCACCAAACGTAAACCAGAGGAATCAATTACCCACATAGGACTCACTCCTTTTGATTATCTATCTCTATTGGTAACATAAAAAATGTTTCCCCATCATCAAAGCCCTACTCACCCAAGTCAGTGACCTGTGATGGATCATGCAAATATCTCCTCAGCAACAATGTGTGGAAATCATTGTGCACCTGGTGCATCTGTGGGGGAAGATCTAGGTGGTACCCCACATTGATAAAACATATTAGGACCAGAAATGATTTAATAAACCTTGGATATAGATTACTACCCCAACAAATTCTCCTTAATCCCCATCGGCGCGAGAGATGAAGGAACACAGGGCCTCCCTTTTCAAAATCCAAGGATCTCCGCCTCTTATCAACAAATGATTTTTGCCTGATCTGTGTAGTCTTCATCTTCTCATGGATGATATGAACCTTCTCAATGGTTTCCCATACCATCTCTAGACCCCTGAGTTCCAACTCCCCATCGGTCTGTCCAGCATAGAGGAGATCTTCATGGCCGCTCGTAAGAGGCATCAAATGGTTCCCTGCCAATGGTGGAGTTATATTTTTTGCTGTATGAAAACTCCAATAGTGGAAGGTGGTCCTCCCAACTATGACAAAAATTAGGGACATAAGAACAAAACATGTCCTCCAGGTTCTGAATGGTCCGCTCCGTTTGACCATCCGTCTTGGGATGAAAAGTTGTGCTCAAGAACAACTACGTCCTGAACGCCTCTTGTAATCTCTTCCACAACCAAGATTTATTGTCTGCATTACGGTCTATGAAAATCATTGAAGGCACCCCGTGAATCATCACTATCTCATGGATATAGAGGCATCCAATGCCCTCTACCGATACCTACTCCCAGATGGGTTGGAAGTGAGCCGAATTGGTGAGTTAGTCAATGATTACCCAGATAAAATCATGGAATTTGAATGTATGTGGTAACCCCTTCTTGAAGTCCTTCGAGATAATGTCTTATTTCCACTGTAGCACCTCAAGTGGCTGATCTAGGACTACTAGAACCTGAAGCTCGACCTTCACTTAATAACAAGTGAGGTATTGTGAGATGAACTCAGCCACCACTTTCTTCATTCTTGGCCACTATTACTGATGATAGAGGCCTTGATATATCTTTACCACTCTAGGATATACTACCAAAGGGTATTTATGGAACTCCCTAAAAACCTCCTACCACAATGCCACTCGTACTATGGTGCGCCCTCTAAAAAGCATGATGTGCTCCTAAACTACTGAAAATCCATCAGGAGTATTCCCTAAGGATAACTGAGCACGTCAGTCATCGCTGTGAACATCCACCAGTTGTGCCTCCCCGACTCGCTGTAAGAGTGGGGGAGTAACTATCATCGATTGAATGTAAGAATCTCCATAATCATTTATAATGGATATATGCATCATGGCCAGCTACTTGGTCACCTTACTCAATAGTTTCAAACTAGTCCTCCTACTAAGCACGTATGCTACCACGTTACCCTTCCCAAGAGTATAGACAGTCTCAATGTCACAGTCCTGGAGAAACCCTATCCATCGTTGTTGCCTCATGTTTAGGTATTTCTGGGAGAAGACATGCATGTAGCTCTTGTGGTCGAGGTAAACTATAAACCGTTCACCCATCAATTACTGTCGCGACATCTTCAAGGAAAAGACCGCTGTAGATAATTTCAGGTCATGTTTCACATAGTTATCCTCATTATTCTTCAACTAACTTGAGCCTTAGGAGATCACTACTCACGCCTACATCAAGAAACATCCTAGACCAGTCCTTGATGTGTAACGACCAAGACATTTATTAATGAAAATACCCCTTGATCAAATTAAATGTCTTACTATGTAAAATGGTTATATAAAACCTATGCACTTCTATGGTTTTATGTTTTGGGAATATAAAATTACGTTATGAATTATTACCATTTCTTATATAGCCATTGAACAGTGACCACATGATTAGTATAAATATAAGGATTTAACAAATCCAATTTACACAGACAAAGGAAGCGATGTCCTCATCTAGTTGAATTAATCCATTCAAAGCACATTTATTAGAGGTCGAAGAGGAGGTGGAGTCCCTATGCTTCACTCTTGACCAATACCAATTTGAGCTTCAACACGTTTATCTTGATCCTAATAGATTAAGGTAAAAGAGGATGTTAATAGAGATCACCACTCGAGAGATTATATTTGATCCACCCTAAGAGTCTTTCACCATAGCACAGCTTACCCTTATGTCTAATGCGAGTGTTATAAGGGGTTATGTTACAAGACCCTTTAACTATGATTATGTGCTTTATTTTTTTATAAAGAATATACATTCATTTCATTATTGTTATATTGTAATTTTCTTTTAAAGCACAAGTAGTATTTTTTGTTAATATTCAATTAAGAAATAAATTTTTGATGAATTAATGGATTTTTGAATTGAATAATATTTTAATAAGATATTATTACTCAATCACATTTTATTATATATAAATGATCATATAAATTTTATAGAATTGAAATTTTATTATGGTTTGAAAGCCGTATTTTTCAAAACCCATAAAATTTCGACAAATGTCAATTTTTTATTTTTAAAGTAAAAATTCATATATTTAAAAAATTATTTAGATAAAATTAATACTATTTTTGGAATCATGATGTCAAAATTACCCAACAAATAATTTTTCATTATTTTATGAGACAATCAAATTTTTGTGTGACAATTAGTTATCATTTAAATATATAATGTGTTTTATGACATCATAATGACCCAATAGTGGTATAATAAAATTATATAAAAGGTTTTTTCAGACAATATATGTCTTAAAATTAAAATAATTTGATTTTAGATTTGTTTTATTTATTTTAAAAAGCTTTAGTGGACCCTACAAGACTTATAAAACATTTTAACATTTTAAAATGATTTCCTTCGCAGTGTGACTCACCTCTACATAATAAATCCAAATATTTTAATATTTTTTTCCAGTGGACATATAAAATATAATTTACCACTCGAATTTTTCAAAATCCATGGAAAAAACAATGTGATGGTTTGTGGATGCGATTAGTTTAATGTGTAGTATCCAAAATCTACCTAATAATGAATTCCCTCCCTTTTCCTATATAAACCCACACAAGAACCCACTTCTCTTCATAAAAAACCCTTTAATAACATTCCTACTCTATCCTCTACTCTCTATAGTCCCCCATGGAACCCCAAGATCCCATGAAACCTCTCTAAAGCCCGTCTCAATCTTTTGGGATGACAAATCATTATAAGGGATTTCTTTCTTTCTCATTTTTGTCCAAATTTATTTATATTGTTATAGATTTTTATTTTCAATTAAAAATATGGGGGTATGATTTAACACCTAACCTATACATCCATCATTATTTATGAATTATGAGTGACCTATTTATCTCATTAATGAATTCCATGTACACCTGTTACTATACCGAAATTCCGTAAGGAATTTCCCTTTTCTCATTTACATTCATGAAATTATATTATATTATGCATCTATAGTCCATTACATGTGTAAGGATATTATTTTTCATGATCCCTTACTATCCATTTCATGTATAAATGATGAGATACCCATTTCTCTCTCATCAACCAATTTTATGAATTCTATTTGATTTCATTATGATGTTAAAGTTACAATAAAATTTCCCATTCCAAAATCATCATGTAAGTGAATACCATACTCATTTCCCTATCAATGGTTTTCACCTTTATGAACAAGTTCGTCTTTATTGCAGACAAAAAATTATGTATTCCACATATATTATTCTTGGAATAATTTTTGATTTTTAATGAATCCAGGTTGTATGTCCTACAATGCACACTTATGAATGAAATGAAATGTTTATAAATGGTGTTCCCTGATAATGCTCCAATACATTTGGTAAAGATTAGTATCTAGATACATCAACTGAAATAAGGGTTTACTCATTCTAATTCAAGTGAAATTTGGTTTAAATCATGCTAATTCAAGTGCAATGAGGGTTTACTCATGCTCTATATGAAATGATCCTTGGCTCATGCTAATATCATGTTATATGTGGTTTCCACATTTCCATGTTATGATAATCACGCTATATCATGCCTTTATGTTCATTTCTCTCTTATGATCCATTGATATGCCTATTTCCTAAAATGTATTGTATTCATCATGTTATGCCTTGTTTACTCCCTTAATGGGCTTTATAGCTCACCCCTTTCTAATGTATGTCCTCATGATATCCAATGATAAGATAAGTATGAGAGAATGTTGTGGTCATGTAAAAGAAGTATTCAATAAAGATGTTGTATTTTTTTTGTCTTAAGTTGTCATGTAATGTATCTAATTTTCTACAACATTATACCCCTAGATCCCTAGAGTTGTATTTAGTGCATGTTTGTGTAACAAATAATATTAAAGTGTGTAATAAAGATCAAGGATGATAGAATTGGTATCAAAGTATAGGTTTAGTAGTTTTTGGGATTAGGATTAGAAAACCTTAGTGAAAGACATAAGGATAGGAATATGTTTAATAAAAACATCCCTAATTTTTTTTGAGTATATAGTAATTGGTTTATCAAAAAAATACATCCCTTTATGGATATGAAAAAATATAGGGGGATTTGGCACATATGTTTGTAGGGGTAAAACCCAAAACACCGTTTTGAGCTAGACCTGAACGGGAACTAGTGCATGACGATGGGCATTGCGGCACCCTTGTTTTGATAGTCCTAGGGGATGTGATTTGGTAAAATCATAAGCTTAGTATAAACCATTATTAAGGGAATAAAAAAATACCCATAAGAATATATGTTTGGATGTATATGATGGATAACATAGATTAAATCCAATAAATTCACAATTTAAAGAAATAAATGTACTTTATAAGTTATCCCTTTTTGTCTTTATATTCCAATTTATGTTTAACGCATAACTTTCCTTGTATTCCCTCCAATGGCTGGTAATAGGAGGACAAAGGTTGAAAACTGATACGAAGATCAATGTGATGACTATTATAATGAGATTCCAAATTCCATGGGAGTGGGAATCATAAAAATTTTCACAATACCCTCTCATCTATCTCAAATTTTGAATAGAAAAAATGGGTCAAGATAACGTTCCACCCCCCAATAAATAAAAAACTGTAGTCGAGAGCTTCATGATAAAAAGGCCTCTTTCTTTTAATGGATCATTGGATCCCTCAATCATCGAACAATTGACCAACTCCATTTAAAAGATCTTTTTCATCCTAGAATGTTTCAAACAAGAGAAGGTTATTCGGTCTGCTTATTGTATAGAGGGTAAAGCTGATCAATGGTGAAAATTGATAAAAAATATGAAGTTTAAGGAAAATATCAAGGCGTTAGAATCGTAAGATTTCTGAAAAATGTTTTTTGATAAATATTTATCATGCACCCTCTGGCTTAAGATGGAAAGGGACTTCATTACCCTCATAAAAATGATGAAACTTCTATTAGAGAATATGAGGAATACATCATAGGGATTACATGATATGCCTTTGTATTTTTCATTACCCCCAGTGCAAGATTTACCGCTTATTTGGTGGAATTAATCCTAGCCTATGGAAAGCCCTAGCGATTCATGACTTTGATAACTAAGATGAAATTGTCTGATGTACCCCCAAAGATGAAATGGAGGTCAAAAAATCTCAATGGTATCATGTGGATAAGAAGCGTAAGGGGGAATTTAATTATGGAAGTCCTATGGATAAATAAAATGATGCTAATAAATTCTAGCACGCCACATTCTAAAGGTGTAGAAAGAATCACCCCATAAAATTTCTTGAAGGGGACGAGGAACTGTTTTATGTACGGAATATAATGAAACCTGGCCATTAACATCCGACAAGAAAAAACTACATTTTTGATAGAGGAGAGGAATGCTCTATTTTACCATCAATGCATTATTCATTGCATCAAGTGGAAGGAAGCAGGGAACTTTGCAAATAAGTTCTCTAAGCCAAGGGTTTTTTGAGGCAACCGACAACCACCAAGGAAGCAAGGGTGAACTTTTTCCATCACTATCACTGAATAAAACCTCGACAACGAAGTGGTGACATGTATGATAGTTATTCATTCAAGAATATTAAATGAGCATTTTTATTCTCGTTCAACAATTTTTTTATATCCTAAAACTTTATTAGAACAATCCCAACACCACCACAAATCATAGATATAGAGATGTTAGTGAGAATGGACAATGGGGAAATCATTGTATCCAAAGTATATAACTCCTCCTCTATCAAAATTTGTGGTTTGAACTTCCAGAAAACCTTGTGAAACTCCCTCTAGTAGAATTTGATGCAATTATTTTCATGGATTTTCTTTCTCTATATAAATTCAACATAAATTTTCATGAGAGGGAAATAACTCTCCATATGCAAATCGTCCCCCGATTCTGTACATGTGAAAGGAGGATGATGAATCTTCATTAGCACCGTCATCTCAAGAGTGGATATTAAATCCCTATAAGCATGATTTTCTTTCTCAAATGATTGAGTCTATGGAAGAAACCCTCCTTGAAGACATGCCTATTATGAAGGAATTCATTGAAGTGTTTCCTGAAAATTTATTGGTCTCCCTCCTAGAAGAGATGTTGAATTCTAAATTGATCTTAGACCTAGGGAATTTGAAATTCCCAAGACTCTATATAGAATAGTTGTTATGGAGCATGATTAGGTAAAGGAACAATAACAAGAGAATCTGGATAAAGTGTTTATACGACGATGTGCTTCACCATGGGGTTCACCTTTCCTCTTCATTATGAGGAAGGATGGGTCAATGCACTTTTGAATTGATTATCGTGAGCTCAAGAAAATCATGATAAAGAACATGTATCCTCTTCCACGTATTGGAGACTTGTTCAATCTACTACGTGGAGAAAAATACTTCTCCAAGGTAGATTTGCAGTTACGATATAACCATGTAAGGGTGAAGAAGGATTATATCCCCAAGAGTGCTTTTTTTACAAGGTATATGCACTATGAATTGATAATAATGCCTTTCAGACTCACTAATGCTTTAGTAATCATCATGGAATTGATGCATAGATTCATTAGATATTGAATCTACAAATTTGTGGTAGTATCTATAAATTATATTCTAATATACTCTAAAACCATGGGGAAGCATGAGAACTATCTAAGCTATATACTAGAGACCTTGCGAAAGGAGAAGCAACATTAGATGTACAGAAAGTGTGAGTTCTGGTTTAAAGAGGCATCATTGTCGGGTCATATCATCATAAGAAATGAGATATTTGTGGATCCCTCCATGATAAATTCAACTGAGGGGTGTCTCAGGCTGACAACTATGATGGATATTTATAGATTCATTCTGATAGCTGTATATTATCGCTGATTTGTGAGAAATTTATCATGATTTTCAAACCCTCTTACCAAGATAACTCGAAAGTGAGTCAAGATTAATTAGAGTGATGAATGAGAAGATAGTTTCAAGGAGTTGAAATTATGTCTTATCACTACACCCATGATCACACTACCCACAAGTTGAGAAATTTTCGTGGTATTTAGTGATGCTTCAAGGAAGGGAATGGGAAGTGTGTTGATGCAAAATTACAATGTAATTGCCTTTACTTCAAGGAAATTCAATGTTCATGAGAAATACTATCCAACACATGATCTGTAGTTGGCTGAAGTAATCTTCACTTTAAAAATTTGGTGACATTACAATTTTTGGGAGAAGTGTTAAAAATATATTGATCAAAAAAGCCTCAAATATATATTCACAAAGAAAGTGTTGAATATGTGTGAACCAAGATGGTTATAGATGATCAAAGACTATGACTCCTCAATCCATCACCACCATGGGAAAGCGAACAAGGTGGAAGATGCTCTATGTAGAAAGGACCCAGTGATTCTATGATTGATGTGAATTGAAAAGGATCCAATCTTATTAAATTTGATATATATGGACATGTGAATCATATAGAAGGGAAAATCATCAATTCATTCATAAATGATTGATCAATCGTCTCTTTTGGAAATTTTAATATATTATCAAAAGGATAATGTTTGAATTTCAAAGAAAGTGGAAAGTATCAAAAAATGGAGATCCTCAATGTTAAATCTTAATGAAGAAGGAATTGTGACATTTGGGTTAAGACTATGTGTTCCATAAAATCTGAAGTTAAAGAATGAATTTTTGGGTGATTCACATAGTTAAAATTTCTCCACTCTCCCAGGAATCCCAATGATGTATCATGATATCCAAAAGAATTATTAGTAGGATAACATGAAGAAGTTGATCAGTGAGTATACATCAAAGTGTTTGGCATGTCAGTAAGTAGAGGTTTATAGGTAGAAATCTAATGGGATGATGTTGCCCTTACCCATACCAACATGGAAATGGGATAACATCACCATGGAATTTGTCACCAAAAATCAGACGACATACAAAGGAAACAATGTTATATTGGTTGTTTTGGATCATCTTTCAAAGACAACACACTTCATTGAAATTTTTTAGGATTTACCATTTGATAAAATGCCACTGGTATACATTAGATAAGTGGTAAGGTTGCATGGATTACCACTATCAATTGTATTCGATCAAGATCAGAGATTCACTTGTATGTTCCGAAAGAGTGTCCAACATGTTCTCAATACTGAGCTAAACTTCAGTATGACTTATCATCCTCAATCTGATGGCCAATCTAAGCAGACTATCCAAACACTTGAGGATATATTGAAAATATGCATACTAGAATTCAAAGGAGTATGGGATCAAAATCTTCATCTAGTTGAGTTCTCTTAAAATAATAGTTTTCACTCTAGCATACAAATGGATTCCTATGAAGACCTTTATGGGAAGAGGTGAAAAACACCAGCATATTGGGATGAAGTTGGGGAGTGAAAACTCCTGGTTCCACAAATGGTTGAAGAAATTTTAGAGAAGGGTATGACCATACAGTAGCATAGTAGTACTTCTTAGAGGCAACAAATGAGCTATGATGATAATCATCGATGAGACCTAGAGTTTGATGTTGGAGACATGATATTCCTACGCATATCACCATGGAAGAGAGTAATGAGATTTTGAAAAAGGGAAATCATAGTCCAAGGAACGTATTCCCTTTTGAGATCTTATATTTCATTGGAGTAGTGGCATATCGACTAGAACTCCCACCAAACTTGTCTCATGTACATGATGTATTCTACGAATCACTCTTGAGGAAGTACATACCTCACCCATTCCATGTACTCAATCCAAAATTGGTACCATTGTAGAATGACCTCTCATACGAAGAGAAGCTGGTGAAGATCTTAGATCGTAGGGAAAATGTTCTATGAAATAAGACAATGTCCCTAATTAAGGTGTTGTGGAGAAACCACACGTTTGATTAAGAAATGTGGTAATCGAAGGTAGTGATGAATAAGAGTTAACCTCATATATTTTAGTGTGGGGAAAGAAATTTTGAAGGGAGAAATTTCTGAATGGGGGAATATTTTAACGGCCCAAAAATTTTTTAATGAAATTTTTTGTTGACATCATTAAATGTATTATTATGTAAAATGATTATATAGAACATATTCATTTCTTTGGTTTTATGTGTTTAGATTTTAAGATACAATTAATAATTTTTACCATTGCTAATATATCCAGTAAACAATAACCACATGCTTAGTATAAATATAAGGATTTAACAAATCCAATTTTATCAGAAAAAGGATGTGATATCCTCATCCAATATAATTGTTCCATATATATCCCATTTGTTAGAGCTCATAAAGGAGGTGTCATTACTGGGCTTCACTCTTGATCAATCTCAATCCAAGCTTCAACACATTATGCTTGAACGAAATAACCTACGGGAAAAGTGGAAGTTAATAGAGATTACCACTCGAGCGATGTTATTTGAGCCACCCCAAGAGTTTTTCACCATTTAAAACCTTACCCTTAGGTCTTATGAGGGTGTTATAAGGGGTTATGTAACAATACCCTAGCACTATTATTATGTTCTTTATTTTTTTGTATAAATATTATACATTTATTTCATTATTGTTACATTATAAATGGGGTTTAAAGCACAAATAGTATTTTAGTTAATATTAAATGAAGAAATATATTTTTTATGAATTACTTGTTTTTTGAATTAAATAATATTTTAATTAAATATAATTACTAAATAAATTTTTATTAAATATAAATGATCATATCATTTTAATATAATTGAAATTTTTATTAATATTTGAAATACCTTTTTGTAATAACCCATAAATTTTGGATAAATGATAGATTTTATTTTATAAGTAAATATTTACATATTTTGAAAATTATTTAGATAAAATAAATATTATTTTTGGAATCAGGACATCAAAATTATCCAATGGTAAATTTTTTCATAATTTTCTGAGATAGTCGGATTTTTTGGTAAAAATTAATTACCATTTAAATATAAAATGTGTTTATGACATCCAAATGATCCACTTGTGATGTAATTAAATACTGTAAAAGTGAATTTTTTCTAATAAATGTTTTATGATTAAAATAATTTTATTTTAGTTTTGTTTTATTTTTTTTACAAAGCCTTAGTGAAGCCTAAATTACATATAAAATTTTTTAACATTTTAAAATGATTTCCTCGAATGTTTGACTCATCTACACATATTCAAGCATAATATTTTAATATTTATATAAATAGGCTTTAGAAAATAATGTTTTCCACTCCACATTGACACAAAACATTGGAAAAAACAATGGTATGGTTTTTTTTTGATTAGGTTAATTTGCAGTGTTCAAAACCTAAATAATAAAGAATTCCCTCTCTTTTCTGATATACAATTACCCAAGACCCAAATTCTCTTCACTAAAAAACTTTTAATGATGTCCCTACATTACCGTCATCTCTCTACAATCCTCCCAAGGCTCCCCATGTTCCCATGAATCCTCCCTCAGATCCCTCCCAAGCCGCTGGGATCAAACTTCCAAGTAATGTATTTCTTCCTTTCTAATATTTGTACAAATTTCATTATGTTTTCATACCATTTTATTTTCAATTAAAAATGTTGGGGTATTATTTCAAAACTCCCCCATACTATCCTATATTTCTTTTAATTATGAGATATCTCTTTCTATCTAAGAAATTCATTCTATGTACACCAGTTACCATGCCGAAATTCTATAAGGAATTTCTCTCTTCTCATTTACATTCAAGAAATTATTTTATATAATGAATCTAAATTCCACTAAAAATTTTGGGATATTAAGTTCCATGACCCCTTTACTAACCATTTCTTATAAATATTATTAGATACCACTTTCTCTCTCAACAACCCATTTTATGATTTCTATTTGACGTCTTTATGCTGCCGAAGTTACAACAAAATTTTCCATGCCAAAATCATTATGTAAGTGAATACCATACTCATTTATCTATCAAGGGTATTCACCATTATACACAGGTACTTTTGGGATAAGGATTTAAATTTATTTATTCGACATATCTTATTTGTGAAATAAAGTATGATGTTTGATAGATCCAAGTTGTATGGTCCACATGGCACACTTATGCATGAAATGAAATGTTTATAAAGTGTTTGCCCATATAGGGCTCCAATGCATTGGGTAAAGATTAGTATCATGATCAGTCAAGAGCAATGAGGGTTTACTCATGATAATTTAATTTCAATGAGGGTTTACACATGATTCATGTTCAATGAAACTTAGCTCAGGATAATATCAGGTTAAGAGTTATTTCAACATTTCCATGTTATGGTAATAAAGCTATATCATGCCTTTAAGTTCATATTTCTCTTATTCTCCATTAATATTCTTATTTCCTAACATGTATTGTATTCTACATGTTATGACTTGTTTACTCCTTTAATGGGATTCATAGATCTCCACATTCTTATATATGTCATCAGGTTATCCTATGCAACGATAAGTTTGTGGGAATGTTGTGGTCATGTAAAAGAAGGTTTCAATAAAGATGTTGTATTTTTCTATCTAAAGTTGTCATGTAATGTCCCAAATTTCCCATGAAAATAGACCTCTAAATAATTAGTGTTTTATTAAGTGTATGATTATGTAATAAATAATGTTAAAGTGTGTAATAAAGAGTAGGGTTGTCATATGATGTGTCGTAGAAAACAACGTACTCAACACTCTCCTCTGGTAGTATCAAGATGAAGGCACTAGTTAGTCTCCACCTCAGCTCCTGGAAACTCTTCTGGTACTTCTATATCCACACAATCTGTTTACACTTCAGTGTCAATGACTATTAGGGTGATTCCACTATAGAAAAGTTGGGAACGAACCTCTGATTGTAACTAGCCAACCCAAAGAATCTCTACACCTCAGTCACACTCCTGGGTGGATCCCAAGCGAGCATTGCCTTTATCTTCTCTAGATCCACTAAAAATCTATCCTCTGAGATGAAGTATCCGAGAAAGTGGACCATAACTATCTAGAACTAGAAAAATGAGATATTACCCTAACGATGATGCTCATATAGTGTGTACAGGACTATGCACAGGTTGGTAGCGTGAACCACCTCTGACTCCAAGTACAGAAAGATGTCGTTAATGAAGACCACACCACACGGGTCAAGTTAAGGCTCGAAAACCCTATTCAGGAGTCCCATGAAAACTGTTGTGGCATTTATCATGCCAAAATCCATCACCAAGAACTCATTGTGGCCATATCGACATCTAAAATCTATATTCGGTACATCCTCGTCCGGTACCTGAAACGGATGATGGCATGATCTGAGATCTATATTTGAGAACCACCTCACTCCCTTCAGCTAATCAAAGAGGCCATCAACTCTCAATAGTGAAAACTTTTTCTTCACGGTTACCAGCTTCAGATGCTGGATGTCCATGTATAACCTAAAACTTCCATCTACCTTCTTGGAAAAAATAAGTGGGGTGGCCCATGGGGAATCATTGGGCCTTACGAACCCCTTCTTCTGCAGGCCCTCAAGATGTACCCTCAGCTCATGAAACTCCATGGGATCCATCTGATTTTATGGTTTGGATATTGGTGTCATCTTGAGGTACAATTTTTTGAAAAATTATACCTCCATTCAAGAAGGTAGTCCTAGAACATCCTCAAGAAGAACATACTCATACTCATCCACCACTACAGGAATGATTGGACTCCTCTTATCCACTATACTAAGGGTGAGGCTAGCCAACTATTGAGTGTATGGATGCACCCTCCTCCAAGAAATACATTCCTATACTGCAAGGGTTTATTTCTCACCTATGAAGGAAAACCATGTCCCATCTCTACGGACACCCCAAATTGATCACCTAAAACAGTATATCTGAGCATGGACTGTGGATAACCAGTCCATACCCAAGATGACTTAGTTTAGGCTCGACGCCTCAACTAGGAGATACCAACTGAAGCTCTATCCTCATAGAGTAAGATCACACTGTTGGAACTAGAGTGTAATCATTTAATACACTCCTTTAGGAGTCTCTAGCCCAAAGGATAGATCCAAAGGATCCACCATAATCTCCGAGCTCCGAACGAGGGATTAGGAAATAAAAGAGTGACTATCACTTGTGTCTATAAAAATAGAATCTAGGGTTGAGAATGTAACTCCCTGACCCCAGTTTTCTAGAGTCGATGCATTATTTTAATAGATTGGCATGATTACAAGAATGAAGTCCCAAAGGACCGATCAGTTTAGCAGTCTTGTAAAATAGATTACATACATGAATGTTACATTACACATTATAACATACAAAACAACATAAATAATCCTTTATGAGCGCCATTATTCTCTTGGATTAACCCTACATATCGATCACAATACACATCTTGGAATCCTAGGAAAAAAAACATAGAAAGGGGTGAGCTCAAACACTTAGTAAGGGAAAGCAATACAGCGGAAACTTTCAAAAATAAGCATAATCATTTAAGGCAAGTATAAAACTAAAACAAAATAATTTTAAACATGAACTTCAGCATAATATGGTAGAAATAAAATGAAATAATATCATAAACTTATTAAAATGGATATTCTACTAATCAAATAATCGCATGCAATATTAATAACCACTTTCATAACGATGGAATTCATAATGCCAGACTATCATAACCACGTAGCCAAGGCCTCGTGCCAAGACTACAAATATGATTTTGTCATGGCCTCGTGCCAAGACACTAGTTTGTCTCATGAGACCAACCGATGCATTGAGGAGATATAGCGGGCTCCACCCATCACTTACTAAGTCCAATTCATTCCTCATATGAAAAGGTCTAAACATAACATAATAATTCATATTAAAACTAGCATACGAAATGTCAATACTTTACCCATAAACCATGAATGTTATAAAAATAAAAAATCCATAATCAAACATATGACAAAACCTTAAACAAAATATGTATGATTTTTATCATGATAAATCAACTTCAAAACAAGTTTAAAATATATTAAAGGATTTTGACATTGATGAAAATGATTTGTAAACCTATTTGAGAGAAATACACATTTTTAATGAAAACATTTAAAAGTCACAGAATTTGGAAAAGAAGTCATTTAAAGACATTTTTGAATCAAAGTGTCCCATACCACTTTGAAACTTTTTAATGTAATTAACATTTTAAAAACATTCATGTCCATATAAATACATCCTTAAAAACCATTTTGAAGACATGGACATTAAGGAGAAAGATTTATAAGAATAAATATTTAAAACGATTGAAATTATGTTTTAGTAAAAAATCCATTAAAATAATCCCTTTTAAAAGTCTTTCATAAAACATGGATATGGATAATAAATATTTCCTAGTATATACTTACGTAAAAACAACCTCGGATAATAAAGAGATTGTTAAATTACCCCTTACCAATTTGGTAACATACGAAACATAGACCCCATGAAAAAGGAATAATACAATTAATATGTAAATACACATAAATTTAAGTGTATTACATAAAGAATACAATTATTGATAGTACATACACCACACAAAAGGTAAAAGTGGCAATATGGCATGAATCTCACGGGAATAAGGAGTGAGATGAAAACCCATTACCTTGCACTTTTCTTTAGTCAAGGGTACGTTTAGTCTCCTGTATGAAGACTATAGTATGTTATTAAATTATACCAGAACCATATTAATATTTATGATATCATACATTATTCATTTATTACTTTATACTACCCATTTAATAATAATTTCCATGTTATATTACTATTTCAGGTAATAATCGCTTTCTTTATCGTACGTGTTTTAACTTGTTACTCTTGATTGTATCACATAGATCATGATTTAAATACTTAAAGAATTTAAAAAATGATTTATTTATCATATATATTTATAATATAAAAATTTATAATAGATGTATATATGGAATAGAAAACACCGTTTATGGAGACGGTAGTCCGTATGTACGCATAAATACTGTTTCTGTTTTCATATAGTATTGAATGGAAGTAAGTGAATAAGATATATGTAAGTACATAAATAATTATATATATAAATATATATATATCCAGTAGCATTATTATGTCATAAATTACATAATTATTAGTAATATATATTTTTATAATCATCGATGAATAGTGAACTTGGAAATGAATCTCATCGCGTCGTGGAGACGGTAATCCGTATGTACGCACGAGTGAAAATATCATTATTTTGATATTAATATAATATATAATTGGATGATATATAATATATACAGAATCCTAATCATGTTATATTTATTATTTACATTAAATAATGATCATTATTATACCCATCGAAATAATAATGTATTGAATAACAATTACACCATGACGTGGAGACGATAAGACATACGTACACATGTATGGTGACATGTCATTCAAAGGGTGAATAGAATAAAGAATTTGGTTGTACCATAATTATAATAACATCACAGTATATATAAAATACTGGATTTATTATTTTATAATGGAAACAACAAAGAAAAAGGAAGTGGAAGAAGAAAGGAACTTGAAAGAGGGTGGTGAAATCATTACATCTTCTTCGGGTTCTTCATTTTGATTTGATCAAAAGGGCTCCTTATGTTGGATTTCTGAACAAACAAAGGATTATAGGTTGAATGGAGGATATTTTAGAGGGTATTTGGGTAGGGGTTGTCCGATCCAAATGGCTTAGAAGGTGTTAATTAGAGAGAAGGGAGAGTGCCCTTTTATAAGAGGGGTAAGGGGAACCTTAGAAAACAATTAAAATATTATTTTATAATAAATTTATATTCGGTTTCTAATTGCTCCGAAGTTTATTATTTAAAGTATAAGGTGGGGATAGGTCGAAAAAAACTCAACCAATAGGTTTTAGACAAGTCTAGGTTACCATTTTAACCTTACCATTTAGATTTAACTCTATGTTAAATAATTTAACTTTTACAGTGTCTTCTTGTATTCTTACACTATATGGTTAATAAAATTACTATATACTGCCAATAGAACCTTATATGGTTCATTAATGTCATATATATTATTATATAAGTCTTTTTTCTGATCCTTATATTTTTAGGAGTATTATATCAACTAATAATATAATATTTGTTTTAAAAACTATTTTATGTCAATTTTGACAGTATTTGGTTTTTGTTTTTTGTCGAAATAATAACTACATTATTACATCCAAAAAAATACATTGAATCGATCCTAACACGTCCTATTCACCTATAATGTTCGTGGATGTCATAAAAACATTGAAATTATATTTATTGTAATATTTATAATACCATTTATTTCATTATTTCATGAATAAGGTAATTACTGCATCATCATTGTGTCATAAATAAATTTATTTATTTAACGTCTAAAAATTATAAATAAAATACCATGATGTAGGAAATTTTTTATCTTTCTAATGAATATTTATAATATAATTGATCTTATGTAAAACCCTATATTAAAAATGTTTTAGTTATTAAACATTGATTTTAACTCTTTTAACTCTTCTTTGAATTAAATAATAATAAATGTCCTAATCTAATCCAAGTGGACCTAAATGATAATATTTTAATCCTAAGGTTGTTTTTGGTTGAAAAAAATTTGTCCAATAGAATTAAGACATGTGTCAGGGTAATATTAATATCATATTTACCCTTAATTACCTTTTTTTACTTTTAACCGTGGTAAATAAAATTAAAAAAGTTACTATTCACCAAAAATTATTTTCATATAATTGAACCACATTTTACTCTTTGATATTAATAGTGTCTCTCATTTTTTTGAAATTAAGCTCACAGAAGTGGTAAAATTATGTTTTATGTGAATTTGCAAAAGCTCCTAGGAGGTGGGTAAAAGATTGTAAAAAGTTCGATAATATTTTTTATATATCTAAAATTATTATAAACTGACTCCAATGAATTAAATTGAATTTATATAGGTATTATGTATCTATTTTGACCTAAAATAAATTTAAACAAAAAAAAATTTTATTTAAATAAAAATCCGTCTTTAAATAATAACTCAGTGCTTTTCACTATTCATCAAAAATTGGATGTTTTCAGAAAAATCCAAACAATTAAGCCGAGGCTAATTTTGATATTCTGAATCCAAAAATGATGTCTATTTTAACAAATTAAAAACATAGAAGTTTCATTTATTAATTTAAAATTAATTCCCATTGTCAAATCCAAAAGGCGTATTTTTAAGAAATAATAACTATCAAAAAATTGACACTTGTTTATGTTCATTTTAAATGTGAAATTACGTACAATAACAAACATTGTATTAAATGGTAAAAATATATTCTAAATATACTTTAAAACCACTCAAATTCAAAATTTATGACTACTAATTATTTTGATTAAAATTTTTTTATTATTAAAATTCAGTAATTTTCACTAGTCATCAAAATATGAAAGTTATCAGAAAAACACCAAATTTTTTTTGAAACACAATTAAAATGTCCCAATTCTAAAAAATATGTTTATGTTGTCAAATTGAATATATAAAAGTTTCAAATATTTGATTCAAAAAAGGTTCACCATTAAAAGGCGGTAAAAGTGTATTTTTTTAAAAATACAGCTTTTATCTAAAAAAATGAATTAGTTCTTACATTATGTCTAAGAAACTCATAATATGGATTCTAAAATTATAAGAATTACATATATATTGTTAAAAATTCAGTTAATACTATTCATAACAGCTTTTTAATGGCTAGTTTGGTAAGTTATGGTGCGTTTGAACTCAGTGTTGTGTGTAGTGAAAGTTATTGAATTGCATTGAAGAAATAACATTCTATTAAATCTTGGAGTGCTACATTATTCCCTCCTTAAAAAAATTGGATCCTCACAATTTGAAATTGTTCTTCTAAAATGAAAGGTTGAATATAGAAAATACGTTTGTGGGAAAACCAGCAGTGGAAATTGGGTTAATAAAATTTAGTCCTAATTAAAGGAAAAGGGGATTTAAAAAGTCACCACAAAATTATGATCCCGATTAGGAGAACATTGATGGAAATTAGAGACCCATAATTGGAGGAAAACCTTAAATATTTATAGGGAGTGATTGAGGTCATCAGTCACAAATAATTGTTGAATTGTGGGCCTCAAAGCCACCAATCTATGATGATTTAAAATACCATCAGTTCAAAAAAATTTAAGGTATTAGGATAACCCATTTTTTGTTTTAAGATGCCTTACCTAAAGTTTAAGAATTTATTTCTTCATAGAATAAGGGAAGAAAATAAATGTATACTTGTCAAGTATATTTCCATCCTTCAACTAATTTCTACCACTAAGTCATATTTCACTCAATAGGATTTCAAAAAAAAAATCTATTTATCCAAATCGTATAGGGTTAAAAAAATGAATTTATAATTCATTTACCAGACTATTTAAAAAAAATATACAAACCCATATATCATGTAGTCCAATCGTAGGTGATGCACCCTTGTCGCTCTTCGGTTGCGAGTTTATGTCTGGCGGCCTTGTCGGACGCGACTAGTTGTCACCCAACCCTTTGGTCGTCCTTTTATAAAAATCCAAAAATAACCTTAACAATAGTATCCCATTTCAAACTTAATCCATTCCATCCTTTATAATTATCCAAAATACTTATATCCAAACTCTTATTCCAAAGTTTATAAGGAAGTTAAACATAATGAGGATTCTTTTTCCTAGGTAATAACATGTGAACTCCTTCATTATGTATTCTTTTACAACACTGACACATCATGAATTACCAAAATCAACCATATCTTATTTCAAAATCACTACCTCATTATCAGGTTCATATTAAATATTACATTTCTTTAACCATTTATTTCCTAAAAAGTGTATCTTACTATTAAGTTACTTTTCTTAGAACCATATAATCTCAAATCCTCAATAAAATAATACTGCATTACAATCCTTATTTATCTCCATAATTCAAGTAACCAATATACTGTTGATACATAACTCAATGAAATAATTCTATAATAACAACATAAGAACACTAGTCATTCCTTTTTATCTGATGTTGTATAATAACTTGATTATTATCCAATAGTATCATTTGGTGCATACTCTGAGGATTTGGACATTGGTTTGTATAGTGTCCCAACTCCTTGAAGATGAAGCATTGTACATTTGAAAACTTTTTCTTACCCTTGCAATCACATACTTGGTGTCCTTTCTCTCCACACTTACAAAAACGTCCATTCCCTTCAAGCATTTACCAAGGTGATTCATTCCATATTTATCACATATTAGAAAATCCTTATTTCCCTTATCCCCTTTATCCATATTTCTTTCTACCATCCTTTTCTTCGCTGGCTTCCCTTCAAAACCATAGGAATCAAATAATTATTTACTTATCTTATTAACAAATGATACTATTTCTTCATATGATGATAACACATGGGAGACTATTTCCATTCGGAATTCTGTCTTAAGACCATTAATGATATGATCCTTCTTACTCTTTGGATCATGCGTATTACTGGAGTTCTCATTCATTCTACTGGGCGCCATTTCTAAACAATGTCATACACTAGGTGAATTTATGAATCACAATTCATAACTCCAAACATGTAAAATACCAAACATAAATTGAACAGTTTATGGATATAATCCATAATCAAAAAAGTTTTCTTTGAGGAGATTTATACTCTTAAACTCTTCATATTGGTTTGTAAAGAAAACGAGAATTATCCTAAGCATATCACCCGGGAGTGTTGTAACCAAGAGTGCAGCAATGACCGTTGTCGTGCACCATTTCCCATTCGAGTCTAGGTCAAAGTGGTGTTTTCGGGTTTTAACCCTAGTTACATCCATGCCAGAGCTGCCTCTACCTGCTCATATCTAGATAGAGATGTATTTCCTCAGAAAATTCACAAAATCCCTACATTACCAAAATTATAGGAAGTTCTTCTATACTAATCCTTAAATTATATCTTAGGGTAATGTTATCTAATCAGAGTTTATCTAAATCCTGTTTCCAAGGTTATTGCTAAAATTCCTCTGATACCAACTTTAAGACCCCAACCCCAGTTACACAGATTCGATGCATTATTTTAATACATTGGTATGATTACAATGAATCATGTATCGATGGACCAATCCGTTTAGCAGTCTTGGAAAATAGATTACATAAATTAATGTTACATTACAATTTATAACATACAAAATAAAATAAATAATTGTTTATGAACACCATTATTCCCTTGGATTAACCATGCATATCGATAACAATACACTTCTTGGAATCCTAGGAAAATAAAACAACGAAAGGGGTGAGCTCAAACACTCAGTCAGGGTAAGAAATACAGCGGAATCTTTAAAAAATAAGCATATTCATTTAAGGAAATGAATAAAACTAAAACAAAAGCCTTTTAAACCTGAACTTCATCATAATATGGTAGAAATAAAATGAAATAATTCCATTAACTTATTCACATGGATATTCTACTAATAGAATAATCACATGCAATATCAACAGCCACTTTCATAACGATGGAATGCATAATGCCAGACTATCATAACCACGTAGACAAGGCCTCGTGCCATGAATAAAAATAAGATTTTTTCATGGCCTTGTGCCAAGACACTAGTTTGTCCCATACCACTTTTAAAATTTAGAAAGGAATTAACATTTTAAAAACATTCATGTCCATATAAATAAATCCTTAAAAACCATTTTAAAGACATGAACATTAATGAGAATGATTTAGAATAATAAATCTTTAAAACATTTGAAATGATGTTTTAGTAAAAAGTACCTTAAATTAATCCCTTTGAAAAAACATTCATAAAACATGGACATGGATAATAAATATGTCCCAATAGATACTTACGTAAATAGAACCTCAGATAATAAAGAGATTATGAAATTAACCCTTACCAATTTGGTAACTTACGAAACGTACACCCCATGAAAGAGGTGTCATACAATGAATATGTAAATACACATAAATTAAATTTTATTATTTAATGAATACAATGATGTTCAGTACATACACCACACAAAAGGTAATAGTGGAAATATGGCATTAATCTCGTGGTAATAAAGAGTGAGATGAAAACCCCGTACCTTGCACTTTCCTTAAGTCGAGGGTACGTTTAGCCTCTTGTATGAAGACTATAGTATGTTATTAAATTATACCAGAACCATATTAATATTTATGATATCATACATTATTCATTTATGACTTTATACTACCCATTTAATAATAATTTCCATGTTAGATTAAAATTTCGGGTAATAATCGCTTTCTTTATCGTACGTGTTTTAACTTGTGACTCTTGATTGTATCACATAGATCATGATTTAAATACTTCCAGATTATAAAACATGATTTATTTATCATTTATATTTAGAATATAAAAATTTATTTTAGATGTAAATATGAAATGGAAAACACCGTTTATGGAGATGGTAGTCCGTACGTACGCATAAACGCTGTTTCCGTTTTCATATAGTATTGAACAGAAGTAAGTGAATAAGATATATGTAAGTACATAAATACTTATATATATAAATATATATATCTCAAGTATCATTAATATGTCATATATTACATACTTATTAGTAATATATATTTTTATAATCGTCGATGAATGGTGAACTTGGAAATGAATCTCATCGCGTGGTGGAGACGGTAATTCGTACGTACGAATGATCAAAAATATCATTTTTTGATATTAATAAAATATATAATTGTATGGTATATAATATATAAATAATAATTATCATGTTATATTTATTATTTACATCAAATACACATCATTATTACAACCATCCAAATAATAATGTATTGAATAACAATTACACCACGACGTGGAGACGGTAAGCCGTACGTACGCACGCATGGTGACATGTCATTTAAAGGGTGGATAGAATAATAAATTTGGTTGTACCATAATTATAATAACAGAAAATTATAGGGAATATACTGGATTTATTATTTTATAGTGGAAACAAAAATGAAAAAGGAAGTGGAAGAAGAAAGGAACTTGAAAGAGGGTGGTGAAATCATTACCTCTTCTTCGGGTTCTTCCTTTTGATTTGATCAAAAGGGCTCTTTAGGATATAATTATGATAAAACTAAGGATTCTTGGTAGAAGTGTGGATAGTTGACAGGGAATTTGGACAGTTTTTTTCTAGAAAAATGGCTTAGAATGTGTGAATTAGAGAGAAGGGGGAGTGCCCTTTCATAAGAGGGGTGAGGGGCACCTTAGGAAAAACATAAAATAATATTTTATAATAAATTTATATTCAGTTTCTAATGGATCCAAAGTTTATTATTTAAAGTCTTAGGTGGGGATACGTTGAAAAAAACTCAACCAATAGGTTATAGACAAGTTTAGGTTACCATTTTAACCATATCATTTAGATTTAACTCTAAGTTAAATAATTTAACTTTTACCGTGTCTTCTTGTATTCTTGCACTATATGATTAATAAACATACTATATACTGCCAATATAACCCCAGTTGGTTCATTAATTTCATATAAATTAGTATATAAGTCTTTTGGAAGAACCTTATATTTTTAGGACCATTATATCAATTAATAATATAATATTTGTTTTAAAAACTTTTTTATGTCAATTTTTACACAATTTGGTATTTGTTTTTTGTTAAAATAATAACTACATGATTATTTCAAAAATTAATACATTGAATCAATAGTAATGTGTAAAATTCACCTATAAAATTCGTGTATGTCATAAAAACATTGAAATTATATTTATTTTAATATTTATAATACCATTTATTTGGTTCCTTCATTAATAAGGTAATTACTGCATCATCATTGTGTCATAAATAAATTTATTTATTTAAAGTCTAAAAATTATAAATAAAATACCATGATGTAGGAAATATTTTTAGTTTTATAATGAATATTTATAATCGAATTTATCTTATGTAGAAAACATATATTAAAAATGTTTTAGTTATTAAATGTCGATTTTAACTCTTTTAACTCTTTTTTGAATTAAATAATAATAAATGTCCTAATCTAATCCAAGTGGACCTAAATGATAATATTTTATTCCTAAGGTTTTTTCTGGTCGATATTAACTTTTCCAACAGTATTAGGACATGTGTGAGGGTAATATTAATATCATTTTTACCCTTAATTACCCTATTTACTTTTATCCGCGGTAAAAAAAATTAAAAAGTTACTATTCACCAAAAATTATTTTCACCTCATTGAACCACATTTTGCCCTTTGATATTAACTGTGTCTCTCAGATTTTAGAAATTCTTCTTATATAAGCGGTAAAATTATGTTTTATGTGAATTTGCAAAATCTCCTAGGAGGTGGGTAAAAGACGGTAAAAAGTTCAATAAATTTTTTTATATGTCTGAAATCATTATAAAGTGACTCCAATGAATTAAATTAAATTTATATTGGTATTATGTATATATTTTTACCTAACATAAAATTAAACAAAATAAATTATTATTTAAATAAAAAGCCGGTTTTAAATAATAACTCAGTGTTTTCACTATTCATCAAAAATTGAAAGTTTTCAGAATAATACCAAAAAATCACCCTAGGATAATTTTGATATTACAAATCTAAAAATGATTTCTATTTTTAAAAATACAAAACATTTATGTTTCATTTATTAATTTAAAATTAATTCCTGTTGTCAAAACGAAAAGGCGTATTTTTAAGAAATAATAACTATTAAAAGATTGACACCTGTTTATGTTTAGTTTAATTGTGAAATTACATACAATAACCAAAATTATATTAAATGTTAAAAATATATTATAAATATACTTTAAAACTACTGAAATTTATAATTTATGAATGCTAATTATTTTCATCAAAAAAGTTGTTTTTAATTAAAATTTAGTAATTTTCACTATTCATCAAAATATGAAAGTTATCAGAAAAACAAAAAAAAATTATTGAAACTAAATTATTATGTCCCAATTCTAAAAAAGACGTTTATTATGTCAAATTGAATATATAAAAGTTTCAAATATTAGATTTAAAAATGTTTCACCATTAAAAGTCGGTAAAAGTGCATTTTTTGAAAAATACGTCTTTTATCTAAAAAATGAATTAGTTCTTAAATTATGTCTAAGAAACTCATAATATGGATTATAAAATTATAAGGATTATATATATATAGTTGAATATTCGGTTAATACTATTCATAACCTCTTTTGAACGGCGATTTTGGTAAGTTATGGTGCGCTTGAACTCATTGTTGCGTGTAGTGTAAGTTATTGAATCACATTGAAGAAATAATGTTCTATGCAATCATGGGGTGTTACAGAGAAGACATAGATCATACCATAGATTATCTCTGGAGTACCGTGGTCATAAGCCACTACTGCTTGAAACTGTGCTCACCCTTGTCCAATTTCTCCCTGCTGCTCGCCCTGTTCACCTACCATGTCCTCCACCCTTCGGAACTCCTCAATTGAACCTTTTCCCCTATCTCGACGATCCCTTGACCATCTTCTTGTCATCTGCATGGAATTTCGAGCTGTCACGTGTCATGTATTTCAGCCTGTAGCATGTGAAGGAAATCATGGCTCCCAGCTAACACCCTAAGGCCTTGGAGACCTGCGCCACCAACCATGAGTATTAGTGTTAGCCCCTAAAAGACCTGGCCAGCTTGGGCCCTCATGTCAGCTATCTACTGTCTTCTGAAGATTCTTCCACATAGTGTTTGCTGGTATCTTTGGCTGTCAGTGCCAAATCCGCCATGAAGCTCTGCACAAGAATGGCTCAATCCTACACCATGGACTGGGAAAGGATATTGAGAGACACCATCAATGACCTAATCTCCAATATGAGTCCATGCTCAAAGGATCAGGCCCTAAAAAAGTTTCTTAAGCATTGTTTATGGAGTCGTATGAATAATCTGTGAACCTCACTGAGTTCTCAGCCACCATCATGCTTCCTTACTAAAGGTTAAGTGACTCTTTAATTCTCACAAAGCACAAGGTCTTGACAAAAAACTACTAATGGAAAAGTTTCTCAAAGTCTAACTAGGTGAGGGTCACCTCATCATGCGTCTGGATGGTAAAACTCCACAATCTCCCTAAAGAGCTCTGTAGAAGGATCACTTTTAAGAGAACCAACTATTCATGTAGTGTCCTCTAAAAGCAGAATACCCGTTTCACTGCCTCCATCCAGTCCTTAGTGATGAGAGGATCAGTCTCTCCACTAAACCTGGGAGGTCTCTATATCTGAAACTCATGCAAGGAACTAAGTATTTGGATGTCCTCTACCGGTACCTCTGATAGTAACTTTTGATTAATTGGTGGTGGAAACACTAGTGAAACACATGATGGAACCATCTCTATCACTAATCCTTGAACCTATGCCTCCTTAATAGGCAAGCTATCCACATGATCACGTATCAGGATCCTAGACGGTCGTCCATGTGGAAGCATCCTGAGATAGATCAAGATATCCCATGGCCATAAGTTTATACAATGTTATCTAACTTTTATTTAAAAATAACATAAGGATAAACTTATTCAATCCATGTTTTCATGTTTAAAGATGAAAATCAGAATTTAGGGTCTTGTTGTATGGATACGTCTGCCGCCAAACCAACACTGGAGACCCCAAATCTGAAAGTCAGAATCGAAACACTAAACACTATTACCCAAAAACAATACAACAATATATTGGTCTCTGAGGTAGAACCTTCCACCAATGATACCACTTTTTCATGACCCGTCTCTCGGGGCATGTGTTGTGACTACCCCATGCCCGCCCTCTAGAGGCATTGGGCGAGCGACTGACATTGAAGGAATCACCCTGGAAGTGGGAGGAATTTTCTTGAGTACATTTATGCACACACATGACCAAGCTTGTTCTAAAACAGAAAGGGGAAAAAATTATAATAAAAAAAGTGTTGAGTTCAAGTAAAACTGAAAACAAGTGAGTGAGAATACAAACCCGACAAAAAGAACATAAAAGATCAATGTAAAAAGGGAATCGAGTAGCCATCCACTGAAAACCCCACCTGATTATAGGAGTAGTGTAACTACTAGAAGCCGAAGTAGAACATTCAGTCTGCCTAATTCTACAAGGCACATATGGTCCAAGGCCATCAAGTCCTCCATCGAAGCATTGATTGTTTATACTAGAAAAAACACATGTAGGCGAATCCCGAGTAGGGGTGAGAAAAAATACCCAGTAGGGGACCCAAAAACAAAAAGGAAAGACCACAATGAAATATTCAATGAAAATCATGAAACAAAATCAAAAGTACAAAGAATTTGACAACTCACACCAGATATACATCTAGGGTAGTGATAGAAGAATAATCAGTCACATCATCAAACACCTCATCTGCTGGAGAACTCTTCTACTACAAGTTCAGTGGGCCTTCCAGGTCACACAGAAGCCAATTCCCACTAACCTTGTTATTTTTTGGTACTCAAACCTAATGCATTCTATGGGTATGATGATTCACATTGTCCCTCTCCCACCATGGGCTTGAAAAGACACATAGAGGTGCTTACCCCCTTTGTCGACTGAGGTACTCCTCACTATTGCGTACTACGGGTCTACCAAGTCACACTGTCTCGCTCCCACCTTGGGACAACAAAGTCACACATAGGTGCTTCCCACTAGGATATAGTCGAGTCACACAGATTCTCTAGTCAGAAGTATTCATGTTTCAGCCAACCGTAGGGTTCCGTACGTAGTGCGCATGGGAGATCCTCTCCTCAATCCATTCTTCGCATATCAATTTCTGTGAAAGTATCCTTATAAATAACAAAAGATCGTTCTTGTCAATAAGGCCCTAACATCGTAAACAGATAATCAATTAGACTATTTTTTTCATGTTTATATTGTTTTAGTAAAAAGGGGTGGTGGCGTCTAGGCGTAGTCCGACCCGGTCGGACCGACCCAACTAACCCAGCCTGGGAGTCCCACATACCACAGTTTAATTTGACTGGCCTACCTTGACCTTGTTTGGGATATGGTAGGTCTACTCTAGCCTGGACAGTGGGCAAGGTCCAAGGGACCTCACTGGACGCGAACTAGTTTGGCCGAGGGTCAAGCATGTTGGGTCGCCCAGTGACCCGGTCTCGTCCAGCTTGGGCCGAAGGGCCCGGGTCTAGGACGCCGGTGTGGGTCTGGCCTACTAGGCCATGGGTCTAGACTGAGCCAATGGTTGGGGGTGAGACCTATCAGCTCAAGCTCAGACCGCTACGGGTGGACCAGTGGTGTTCGCCCTGGACATGGTATCCGGAACTGCGTCCCATCCCTGCCCCGCAGTTCATCTGTAGGGCCTCCTTCTATCGTGATCGAGTGACCAAATCTTTCCAGGGAATCCCAGATGTGGTTCACCGCCTCTTTGTTGTGCCAGGATAGTGTTTCCACTTCCATGGTTTATGGGATGCTACCTCCTCCACCACGACATGCACGGGCGTGCCGCCTCCTCCAGTACGACCGATAAGGCCTGATTTCCCCATTCAGTATGCGATGCATGGGGTGGAACTGCCTCTTCCATGCGGCCAGTGAGGGCCATCCGCCACCACCGATCACTGGTGTTGCTGTGCCGGTGACAACTTTTGTGGGCCACCGAGTCTTCTTCAATGGTCCGATATCCGATCCTTCAGCGCCTTCGGGCCCCTCGGATCACCACCATCCCTATATTGGACCCATATTGAACATGCCACCAATTTCGGGATGCAGGCACAATGAATACACAAGGAGAAGAAGTTCAAGCCGTGTTCATTTCGTCCCACACCCTACGCGTTAATGGTTTAATGAAGGAGAAGGTCTGGGGAATTTTGTTCAATTGAACAAGTGATTGTTTAAACCAGGATAAAAAATAAAAAAACACCCTACCATAATAATGCATGATCTCCAGATCAATATGTTCATCGGTAGATCTGTGTTCATCATTGATTTTATGAATGGGGAAGAACAAACATAAACCCAACCCGTACTTGTATTGAGGATCTGTCACTGAAGAGTGGTGAATCCCTAAGCTGTCATGAATCCTTGATCCAATTGCATTCATCATTGTTCATCGATGGCGTTCGTCTTTCTCCTTTGGTGAGGAAATCTGTCGGTGGTTCATCAGAGAATCATCTTCTGATTAATTATCATCTCTCCAACGTTTCATCCAAATAAAAATGAAATGTGTCACAACATTTTAGTTATGTTGTGACGCAACATCGTTATGATATTTAATTTAGTAATCATCGTAACTGTTACACATCATTTAATACATTGTTATGTTGTGGGTTTACAAGACATTAATGAGATCCCTTAATGCACCCCATCTTCTTATTTTCACCGCATCACAACGTCACTGTGTTTCCTCTTGTAGATTGGGGAAAATAAATAAAATATATTTTAATGATATTTTGATTTTTTCAACATGGTCTGAAAATTAACTTTCCCATCAGCCCTTTCCGTCCAATGTTAAGTCCTTTCCAAGATAATCCCAATGTTTTGAGTTTAACAGTTCTATTGGATTTTAGATCATAGCATTGGTTCAATAGTTATAAAAATCCGCTCAAACATTTTCTGAACATACCTTAAAAAGGTTCAAAAATTTTGTTTTGGGATCATTAGGCCTTGAAATCAAATACCATCAAAGCGTGTACTCTCGAAATAATTTCATATAATTTATAACATTTGCACATATATAACGAGAAATTACATAACTATTAAAAATAAATCATTAAATTAAATTATTCAATCAATAAATCAAAATAAATATTGAAAAATTACCTTGATTTAGTCTCATGTAGTCATAAGTTAGTCCAAATAATTTATATGAAAATTTTCATAGAGAAGAATTAAAATTGAACCATAATGGAATTTATTGATGGACTAATATTCATGCACAACACTATATGAAAATTTTAAAAACCTTAATGCAAAAAAATAAAAAATTAGAAAAGAATAAATCATTAAAAAACTTAAGTAAAATATAAAAAATATACTATAATACAAAACAATGTTCGAAAAACAAATTATCAAAAATTAATTACTTATGATGAATGAATTGTTTTATATAACCCATTCCTAAGTTTCTCATAATTATATAAATGTAATATTATTCTGTAAATTTGATAAACATATAATATATATTATTTCTATGTTAATGAAGTCACGAAATATTTCGTCCATTTCATATTTATCACTTATTATTTGATTTCTATGTTCAATGTATTATGTTTATCGGTATTGAAATGTATTTATTAAAATGATAATACCCCTTGTGTTATCATAATGAATGGTGAAAAGGTTATTATATATCCCATTATTAAAGAGTTTTTTTTGTAAATTAATTTGGTGGAACATCTTCATTTATGTATATATTTTACATCATATGTAAAATGGTTAACCAAATTTTTCATCTTAAAAGCACATAAGACTAATAAAGATTCTATCATGTGTCATTTCATACTTATAATTTTCCAATCTAATTTGTATCCCACTAAATGAAAAATTGATTAACAATAAAAATAATATGGAATTCGTTTTAATGAAATTAAAACACTTTTTTTATCCACGAATATATTAAATAATTATTTTGATGAAATTAAGATAACATCATTAAGGATTATTCGGAAAATGAATACAATTATTTACAAAAAATATCATGCCTTGTTATGTCAAGGTATGTTTAAGTAGTCTCACAATGATACTTATATAAATATTTTTTCAACCATTTTATTATCATTATCCAACTTAACCATACAATACATACTCATAAAAGTATTAATTACCTTAAATACATCAATTTCAATGTTTACTAATAGTTTATTCTTGTATTTTATCAGGACAAGTAAAAAACCTTTTTTTGAATGTTTTATTAAATATTTTGAACATTCATTTAAAATAATATTTTAATTAGTTCTATAATAATATATGAAAATTAAATGAAATTTTATTCTTTAGATATACTAGAAAAATACCATAAATTTAGATTTTTCCAATTATTCGATATTTTATATTATAAACTAAAAAAGATCACCCTAAATTCTTTATAAAAAATATTTTCTAAAACCTATTTGTCTGACCATTCCTACCATTATTTAGGGTTAATTACTTATTCAAAATTTTCTTTTTTAACTAAAAATAAATTATTTAAAAATTTAAATTCTTCAAAATTTTTGGTAGTTCTAGAAATTTATATTTTATAATAAATTACCTAAAAAATATTTTTTAACCATCATATAAATATTTAAAAAATTTAAATGCATGATGGATTCAAATATGATCCTAATGGATTTTAATTATATTATGGGTAAAATTATTCCCTATAGTCCATTATATCTTACTGATTATAAATTTTTTTAACTAGTCTAACATGATTACCGACAATAATCTATCTTTCACCTAATTTAGTTTCAGAGAAAATTTTATAATCATTAACTAGATTATCATAGGGACACTACCTGATAGTACACCAACTACTAAAATAATTATTTTAAATAATTTATCATTTTAATTTATAATCATTACTTTAAATGGTTTCATCAAAATTGTTTTCGTTCTAGTGTGAATAAATAATATTTTTGTCCATATATAAAAAAAGAATTCTATTATGACTACTAACTAAGAAATTACCAATGAAATTTTCTAATATCTGGTATCAATGTTTAACTCCTTCTCTGGTTAATTATGTATAAGGGGTATTATCATATACATTAGTTTCATAAAATGGAATTTATAAATTAAATGATAATTTTTCAAGGTCTTTGTACGTGTCATTAACATTGGTAGAATGTTTTGGTTAATAATTATGAAATTTTTGTAGTTAAATTTATTATTTTGCACAATAATAGATGATTCAAAAGTATATAATTGAGTTGTAGTACATATTAAAAATACATTATTTTGACTTGAAGAAATATTTTCCAATGAAAATATTTATTGTCAAAAATTTACAATTTAATTTAAAACATCTGAAAATAACCAATTTTGTGTATATTATATTTCAACTATAAGAAAAATATTTTTAAGATAAGGAATTTCAATAATTTTTTTATCATATCTCAAAGTAATAAATATAATCAACATAATAATATTAAAGGATATTAAGACAATTTTTTAAAATTGTGGAAGTTTATAGTATATTTGATTCATTAATTTAGCATATTCATTTATTATGTGATCTCATTGTGGAAAATAAATTATTGTTCAATATTGTAATATTTTAATAATATAATTATTTATTTTCAATACTCCTTGTAATCATTATAAACAAATATTATTTTTTTTATTCCAATTTAATGATAATTTTTTTAAAATTATATTATGATTATTTTTGATATTATATGAAATATAATTATGTAAATTTTTTATAGACATCTTAAATTTCAACCTAAAAAGTTTGAACATACATATATTCAACTTGGATCATACCAAATAAATAGAGGTGAACTAATTTTTTGGATTTTAGGAAGAAACATCATTTATAGATTTAAATAATTGTTTTTTATTTATTAAGTTATACATGATTACAAAAATTTCCCATTTTGAAATAATTGTTTTCCAATATTATAACAATGGTTTTAATTTAGCATTAAATGTTTGTGGTTATGAAACATTAACCATGAAATCTATCCCATATGCATTATCCAATTTTATTGACACATAAAAATGTATCATACTGAATTGAAATATATTTTAAATCAATAACATTAATATATTAAAAATAATATTTTTTCATTATACTGTAAATTTATAGAAACATTATTATTATTATTAAATATTTATATAATAAATAACTAAATTAATGAAAATTAAGTGTTATTTAATGAAAAATAAAATAAAATATACAATAAAAATATAATATTGAAATATTATTTTACCTATAATGAGGATATTACTCCATGATTAATCAACAAATTAAATATAGATGTACTAATATTGCTCAATTTTTTTTGAAAATGGTGTTCTTAATGAACATAAGATTTCAGAAACCTTTTAACATGTACAATGAAAATCCTTTATAGATTACCTTAGAATATTATTCCTATAATATTATTAGTAATACTAATTATTTTTACACCCAAATTTAGTTGGGTTCAATAATTTTTTCAAATTGATATTTTGGAAATATTATTTAATTTGGTTTTGGGGTTCACCTATGTGAGTTAGGTGGAACAATAAGTTAAATTAAAAAAAAATTATAGGATTATATAGAAAAAAATTAATAGATAAGGTAACTTAATTTATGATAATAATAAAAATTTAAATTTTATGTTTCTAAATATGTTTTTTTATTTTTTAGAGTAATTAATTAGAATTTAAAAATAAATAAAAAAATTTCCTTTACCACGCCACTAATAATAATGAAATATAATATAATTTTATACTATTTTATGAATTATAAAATTAATTCATTATAATATTTTATAATGAAATTAAGTTTACCCTCATTAATTTTGGGTTTTAATCTTTATTTTTCATTGATATTTATCTATTTTAACTTATTACATGAATGTTTTTATTTTTATGATATTTAAATATTATATTATGATTAAAAAATGTTTCCTTGAGTTGATCCCATGAATTTTTTCCAAAAAATTCTTAATACCTGATGCAAATGATTATATAGAAAAATTTACCATTTTATAAGTCTCTAATCGTTCTATGAATATTTTTCTACTTTTATCACATGATTCAGTTGAGAATAGAGAATTATTAAATTCATGAAAATCCAAATAATTTATTATTTTATTTTATTTACTAATTTATTTCATTTTATCATGAACATTATAAATATTCATTTAAAATTATCCCCTATTTTTTTAATCAAATGCCCCTATTTTCCTATATTAATCCACATTTTGGGCTCAACAATTGGATATCCTATCCCTCTCTCATTAAATTTTTTCTCCTTTTTAATATTTGATTATTTTTTCATCACATATAAAATACATTACCACATTTTCACTTAAGGATAATGTTACTATTTTACATTACTACATTGTACTTTTTTTTCAATATTTCATTTTATATAGATATTATTTGTTATTAGAGACCTAATGCCTTCATCCACAAGAATTTTCATGATGTGAAATAAATAGTGGATGGAAGATACCATGGGTTGTTGTTGACATGGAAATGAAAAGTGTTTATTTTTTACAATAGATTCACAAGAATGTTCCACACTAATAAATTTCATTCCATTCAATATACCAATAAATTGAGTAATTTTTTTAGTAATTTATTATTTTGAATGCATACTGAAAAACAAAAAATTTTGATGACACATTACATATTGAGGGTTTTTTTATCATTTATGTCTCCTTAATTTTTATCTTCCAAAAGTATAAAATTTTGATATGCGGTTTTACATGGATGCATGATTCTATTAATTATTGATTAATTCATAATAAAAAGAATTTATGTATTTTCTATCAACATCAAACCCTTATTTATTTTTGGGGGTACCCTATGCATTCATTTCATTTTAGAGGTAAAAACATTATTTATAAATTCAATATATATTAAAAAATATTTCTATAAAAATTATACACATGTGTATTTAAATTTTTTATAAGCTATAAAATGAATATTTTAAAACTACCGTATAATGTTTTTTGAAAGTATCAAAAAATCCCACCACAAAAAGTAATTTTATATTATATTTGATTATTGGGAAGGTGGTAATAAAGTGTTATAAATAAAAAAAATAAACATTGTATATTCTTAATATTATTCTTATGATAATAAAATTCACTCTTATTATCACTTATGAATGCATGTAAAAAATTAAAAATGAAATGTTGTTTTATAATCCAAATTAAAGGATAATAAAAAATAACACATTGGGGACATTATCAATGTTAGGTATCATAATAACATTGAGTATTTAATGAGATAATGGCATTATATAAAAAGATGAAATAATAGGGGAATATGAAGTATTAATGTGGTAATCCTAGAAAAGGTATGTTAATGGAACAACATTGATTGTGGGGATGAATTAAAGTCAAAAATTGAAACCATGATTATTTTCCGACTGAAGTTTTCAATTGATTATAAAATTCAGGTTTTAATCATAGCTAGAGAATCCATGAATGAAATTTGAACATGCAGTTTGTATAAAATAAGTTACGCTTCCACAAATTAAAATAGTTATAAAAACATAAATATACACAGTGGGGATGATGAAATTAATTCATGAAATTATGGATGATACTCCTAAGAATCCCAAAATGATATAATTAAAAAAACAAATCCACACATTTAATGTAATGTGTAAGGTGGGTCAACAAGCCTGGACAAAGGTATCCCAGTTATGCAGTATAAAGTTCCTAAACTATAAACCAGTTTGAGGGTTCTAAGTGGAAAGAATGGAACATCATTATATCTATGATTTTTTAGGTGTTCAAGTATATCTACCCCCAAAATCCTCATTAATTAGTTGATTTATCATAATTAAATAAACAAATCTTATCTAAACCCATGTTTATAAAATGTAAATTCACTCTAGTTTTTTATCTTTATCAAGGGATAAGAATAACATTATTAAAAAACAATTAATCAAATCATCCATGAAGGTTATTAAATATGAAAATTACAATATGAAATAAAATTCTATTTATATTGAAAATGTCCCAGATGATTTCTCTTTATAGAACCCTCTAAATAGAATATCAAAACATGAAGTTATTAATAATTGAGATCATTCAGTCATCAGTTGACATTAAGAGCCCAAAAATGTTTTCTTAATCCTTCCAACATATGAAAACATGGGTAAAATTTCTAGAGGACTCCATAAAAAATTGTAAGATTCATAAATCATTTAGTATGGATGTTACTGAATCTTACAAAACAATCTATTATCTTATTGGTTTTTGTGATAAAACTACATCTATTTAACATTGTCTTTAAAAATATTCACATAATTAATAATTGAATGTACACAAAAAATATGAAATAAAAATATATCCAAGTCAGTTAAATTATAAATTAAAGGTATTGATATTTTCTAAACTCACTACAATGAAGATTCATTTGACTCAACAACATCCCCCATTGGGAAAATTTAAGACACAAATGAAGAGATTATGTTGATTTCTTTTTTTTAATATATGTTCTATAAATTCTAATAAACTAACTCATAGTTTCATATCCATAATATTTTATATTTTATATATTTCAAAATACAAGAAAATTTATCCTCAATTTAAAATCTCCCCTTGAAAACATTTTTAAATGAATATATTATCATTTTTTTCAATATTTTTAAATTTATAACCGTTAATAATTTATAAAATAAATACAATTGAATGAATAACTGATTAATATGGAGTTATAAAACATTATAAAAAAAATATGAAAAAATAAACACATGACTTCATTCATCATTTGAAATACCCCTATAATTATTATAAAAAAAATGTATATTTAATGTTTCTACATTTTTAAATTTCATAGGAGAACCATAGTAGTAAAAATGAAAGAATATTATACACAACATATGCATTCACAGAAATCAGAATTGGATATAGAAAATCAGCTTTAAGTTTTTAATATTCTCCCCATGGGATCTATGTGTGTCAATAAATTTGGTTGAAATATGAGTAAGATACATCATCTCTATAATTTCTAGAAATAATCCCATGTATAAAGTAAATAAAAAAAATGAAAAAAATTAATCTTCATGGATTAATTGCTATAATGTTATTTTTTTTAAAATATTCAGTCATATAAATAATTATTTATAATTAAATGGATAAATTTAAAAATATAAAACTAATGTAATTATAAAATATAAAAAATAGAAAATATAAAAATTACTAGTAATAAATAAATTATAAAAAACCCATAATTTTATTCCCCAAAATTACCACAAATCTAAGTCATAATAGATATGTAATAAGTGATCTTATAACTTCTTCTCAGTAGTATATCATCCTATTGAATGAAGATATTTATCCTTAAAATTACCATTAGTTTTATATATAATTTATGTTTTTATGGTTCTCTAGAAAACACATATAATCATTTTATCTTTTATTTTAAATTATATAATGAGTTCCTTTTCATAAGGAGTTATCAAAATAATATTATGGTAAAAAAACAGTACTCATTATGGAAAAATAATTGAATTTTAAAAAGATATATTTTATACAAAAAATATATACATATATATATTATTATATTTCTCAAACTATGAATAATTGCAATATAATTTAAATCTCATCATGCTCTCAACATATTTACATAATTAGTAAGTGGGTTTGTTTTAGTGATCTAGGAGTTCATGCTTGTGATACATGAGATTTTTTTTTGAAGTGGAAGTTTTAATCCAATAACCCTATAGGTTTTTTCCATATAAAACAATATATAAAACTAATTGATATAAAATCAAAAAGTAATAAAATTATTTATTAATCTGTCATAATGATTTACAAGTTAATATGAATAGAATAATTAACAAAATGAATTTATAATAATTTACGGAGAGTGAATAGATACGATGAATGCCATATTAATGTAAATTAATATTTTAAAATAATATAGAATCATAATTTGAAAATTTATTCAAGGTAGAGAAAAAACATACTTCATTCGAAATCACTCAAGATATTAATAATGAATTTAAATACATGGAAGCTATATTATTTCACAACGGCTAGATCTTCTTCCATAAAATATGGTTTTAGAAGTTATATGATAACCAATGTTCCCATCATCAAGTGAAATTATTAGTAGATCAAATAATCTCTAGATTAAATGTTCCTATCAAAGAAAACTACCCTTATTAATAAGAGATAAAATTTATTTCCAATTTTTTAAGTATAAAAAACATACGTATAAAAAATAAAATTATTTATGAAATTTAAAAACATATTTATGAATAAAAAATTAAAAATAAAATTTATTAAACATAAAAATGATACTTATGTATGAAAAATAATTATTAGTAAATATAAAAATTAAATGGAATTTACCAGATATTGATTATAACCCTTTAGTTTCTTGTACATAATAATTCCATTCATAAAAACTCAAATATGAGGAATAAACAATTAATTTAGTTCAAATGTATTTTAATGTAAAACTTTTATCACACAAATATAAAAACTCTCTTATCATTATGAGTGGTAATTATATTTAAATTAAACAAAACTTTCCTTATAAAATATTAAAAATAATTTAATGAAAATTTCTTCCTCCAGTGTCCTCATTATTGATATTTTTTGTCAAATGGTGTACTAATTTGAATATATTAGTAAGCTTCATAATATTGTATTTTGATGGTTTTATAACCAATTCTATAAGTGGTTCGAAATCACTTTTATCCAAATACATCATAGATGTTCTTATTGATTTTCATGACTATTCAGATCAAGAATTGAAATATTTATACATTAATGAAAAATTATATTTTTAATTTAGTTTCGTTGTTAGAATTTATTTTATATACACTCACATATTTCAAGTGTTAAAATTAGATCATATAAAATCAATTTAGTAATATAATTCATATCATTGTCTCATTAGATTCCCATATATTAATTATAATATTAATAACGGTCATAGTAAGTCACTCATTTGATAGTTTGTTATCACAAATAGGTCAAATAAAAATAAAAATGTTCATGAATCTCTTTTAAAATTAGGGAAAAAATCACTATGTAAAAAAACTAAAATAATGATAATCATCCCTTGGTAAAAAAATATTATTCTCTATAAAACTTGGTGTTTTGAGAACAGTAGTTTTGAGCATCTTTAAAAACCCACATATAATCTAGCATGATGGAAATTGAATGTAAATTCATATTTTAGTCATATATGGATGTGTATTTCTGACATAGTATTTAATCTAAATATAATCTATATAATAATGAGCCAATCTAATGACCTCATTCTCAAAAATATTATATATTCCATTATTATTGAGATAGTATTCTACTATATGGTTGATAACATATATTTCCAAATGATATCGTAATACATTAATACTATACTTTATCAAAAATAAATAGCTAGTTTGTAATTATTTCTTCAAATCATAAAACATGTATAATACCCAAATTATATAAAATGGGTAAAAATAAATATAAAAAATTAATGCAAGGAAATATTTATAATATCTAATAAAATGAAACAACTATAAAAAATCAGGAAACTATATTAGGGATATTATATCTTAAATAGAAATATAATGGCTCTAATACCACATGCTTTCCTAGTAAATGTAAGTGATAAGTGTTGACAATATGTGGCGGGTGAATCGGTGTGCAAGAGATAATCCAAAATTGTCATCCCACCTAGGTTTTTATTTGACAATGTAATTCATGTTTCGATCAATTTCACTATATCAATGTATTTTATTTGAATATACAACATATACAATGGAAATTAAATAATTGATAATTAATCATGCATAGATAAATGTAATATGTATTGTAAAAATAATGTAAATGATGATGATACCCATAATTAAAAAATGATATTGTTACTAAAATAATTAACACTTTTAATAAAACAAAGTGTGAGGAGGATGAGTTGACATGATACATGATATCCCACTTCAACACTCGAAAGATCATTTAGTATAAAATTATTAGAATTTTCCATTTTCCAAGCCCAATACATCATTGACTATAAGCTGATTTTCAATAATGCATAGGTCTAGCCCTAAGATCCTCTTTAATCAGATGATTTTTAGTATGTTTTTACATGTAATTCATCAATAACCATAGTTAGTTGATAAATAATTATTCTAAAATATCATCGATATCAATGGATTATACAAGCTTGATTTAACAACCATGATGCTCTTCAATCATGATATATAAGAAAAAATAATTATAATAATAAATGAAAATATATTTAAATATTCAAACCTCATAGAAGATATTTCATACTATAAATCTCTGATGAAATATAACAATTAAATGTTCTCCATAAAAGACATGATAAAATCTATAATATGAATTTGAAAGATCATAATAGTTACATTAATCATTATTTCCATTACTAGATTACATTGCTTGAACTCATATATATTTATATAAAAAAAATATATGTTTGAATAAATAATTTTTTTACTAAAATAGAAACTACAACATATACAATGCTATAACACCTACTAGATGTAGCACACCCTCTGTTATCTGATGAGTTCATGGACACTAGAACACCCATAGTTCAATGTATATACTTTATAAATATATTTAAAATTATGGATACCATAAAATGTTATGTTCACTAATCATTTAAGAATCATACATTAAGTACACATAATAAAAAAACATATAACAAATCTATAATTTAATTTACTTATAAAATGAGTGTATATTGAATTTCTAAAATAAGGATAAAGAATAGTAATTTTACTTGAAAAATGTTTCATAATTTTTTTTAATATTAATAAAATGTTATGTTTCTCTAAAATTATGTAATAAAATAGCGTTATTGGATAAGTTATCATGCACTATACATAGCATCACATGAGATATAAGCGTTAAACAATATATTTAGGATATTATTATTGATCGAACAAAAATAAAATCCTATCATGTAAAAGAATTTTTATATGAAAATACGATTAAGGAAATTCAAGTGGTCATTAAATTATCAGGAAATAATAACATGATAATCAATGGAAAATAAATAGGTTATATATAAGAATTATATAATATAATCCAATATTAGGTAAAAAAAGAAACATATATTCCCCTAAATGAATAGGGTAATATACAAAATTTAAAATTCATCAAATGTTTACATAAAATAAGAAATGAATATAGTGAAAGGGGATTGATATAATTGAAACATAAATAATTAAATTAAAAAAATAGAACATTAAAAAACATCTTAGATTTATCATCATGTTTGAGTTAATCATTAATCAAATGTAATACAATATAAAGAATTATAAATCTAATAAAATAAGGATTGTATTAAAATATTAATTTGTATAATTTTATATTTGTATCATAACAAAAGATATAATATTTATGGACATTTTATGTAAAAGAGAAAATTTTAATTAGAGTTACCCTTAACTAAAATATGACATACTTGGTACACAACCCTAACATAATAAATTATAAAATATCATATAATAATAAAATATTTAATAATATTATTAATATTTATATTTCTTATTATTATTCATTAGTGTTTATTTATTATTCATTATATAGGAATTTTATATTTGTAAGAGTTTTTCGGTGGTGTTTGTTATCAATCTAAAATTTACTTGTGTATGGGTATTTCAATTATTATTATTATTTTTATGCCCTCATAAAATACATATATGATAGATTAACACATTATATCATTTTATATGTTTAATATTTTATTAGATGTTCAATAGTTGGTATTTTTTTAATAAATAAAGAGTAACATGATTTGGTATTTTATGTAGTTTTACATGTCATAAGGATTTAATTTTATACATAAGAATTTTAATATCTGTTTTATCATTACATATTATTAAAAATATTGTGAAAACCCATTATTTTGTCATAAAACATATATAGTATATTCTCAACCATCTATGAAAGTTGGGGATGGATTTGAAACACCATCCTCTATCCAGGTTGTAAAAACCAACAATGGTATGATATAAGTTTACAAAAATAGAGTATAAGAAGATTAATATTTAAAGAATATAGTCATAAAAACAAGTTTTATATTTGTTATTTTTATTAATAACATTATTAATAAAATATATAAGGGGTGAGAATATGTGGTGATTAGGATTCATTATAATTCTTTGCCCATTCATTGGAATTCCTCATTTATAAAAAGAAATTACCATAGGGGATCATGTTTTTGTTAAGAAAAGCTCCCTACTATGTTTTAGAGGGTTTATAAAAAATATTTCATTATAGTGGACGTCATAAATTGGCCATATTGAGAATCCTTTTGGGTTGATTTTTGTGATGCATAATTTTTATGTGTGTGTTTTTTGAAACATGATGGTTAATGGAAATTGTTACTCAATTATTTTTGTTTAAAGGATTGTCAATTCATATCAAGATCAACACTCTATTTTGATTACATTATCATTAATTCGTGATTTTTAGATGAAGAATGCATGCTTCCAAAATATATATCATCTATATGTGTTTATTTGTGGTTCTTTGGGTTAGGAATTGGATAAATTTAAGGGTGGGTAGTCACATCAAACCATTATTTAAGAAGTTATTTCCTAATATAGAATTATCATATAGATTATATATATATATATATTAATGCATCCTTATAAAATCCTAGTGCAAGAATGGTTACCAATTTTCTTTTTATCAATCAACATTATACATTTATTCAAAAATAATTATATTTTAAATGTTCTAAACAAATGTTTAAATAAATTAATATACTATTATTTAGAGCCACACAGTTGGGAACTCTTGAATTTATTTCACTCTTGAATTTATAATCATATGTCACTTAATTGGCCATGTAAAACCATTTATTATTCTGTCACGAGCAAGAGTTTGGTGCGTTTTAGGGTTGTGTTTCCATGAATTGGGGTTGTTACTTTTATGTTCATGCATCCTGGACTATGTGAATTATATTTTAATGTTGTGCATCCATATCCAAATGAATTATCATTTATGTTCATGCATCCATTCCAAGTATTATAACATCATGTAATATGGACATGATGGTATAAAGACGAAATTCATACAGCCTAGACAAATAATGGTCCATTCCATATTTGTAACCAAAGGAATCAATTATTCACCACGAGAGGTATTCCTAAATTATCACTAGTGGAATACCTCACATATCACAAGATTCTTCCTTGGATCATAACTAAAGGTATCCCTTTATCATATCCATATAAATCCTTGGTTCATAATTAGATACATATTGGGATCTTCATCTGATGTATTCCTTTCTATTCATTAGAGGATTCCATGTCTCAACACTAATGTCATCAAAGGCTCATCTCCATAGGGGAACAAACATCACACTCTTCACATGAGTATGGATGCTATTTTATTTTATCTTTAGTAAGAGGAAAAGTTTATTTTCCCCTACTCAATATAGAGGCATGCTTATTACCTTCACATGTAGAAAAGGGGTCACAATCCCCTTAATCTCATATCTTAATGATGGCTTGGGTAGTCCCATGATCATTGTTAGAGATATCCTATGGTTTTCATATATAGTAAATGGATGTATTTCATTTGGTCATAATATAATAGGTAACTAGATCTTGCTCCGGAAAGGGAATAATGGAATCTAATACTCCCCATATAAAAAAGGATAAATAAAATATTCTCATCACATTCGGTTATTGAAAGGTTTATAGAATTGTAGGAAGGTAGGAATGGTTTTTAATATAGTGATGACCATTATATATTGTAGTTTAGTGGAGAATATGTATTGGGATGATCACTAATTATGGGGGTGATGGGATGATAAGGTTTTGGGATGCTGAGATTTAACCACAAAGTGATTTCCCCAATATCATACTAGAATACTACAAAAACCCCACAAAGGTTATGTTTTGTAGTTTAATCTCATATGGTAGGAGCGGCCCATATTGTTTTAAATTATATTCTAATGATGTTATGTAATGTTTTTTAACGTCATATAGCTTAGTCTGCTAGAAAAATGTCTTGAAAAAAGGAAAGTGCAGGACTTATGCATGAGCATCCCTTTTTGGTTTCCCATATTTATATATAAATAACAAAGAGAATTTTTGGTTTACATTACACAGTGTGAGAGGCCATTATATGTATGTACCCTACTATATATTACTCACTAGATGAGTGAGGGACACGTGAAATTTTAAGGATTACAACTAGTAGGACACCCATATTCATTTCTTACATAAGGAAACATGAATAGTGGAATAGTGTGACTATAAGGGATGGTGTGAGGATTAATCATTGATCTGAAAAGAGATGAAATATCATGATGAAAACCACTGGGTATTAGATAGATTGTTATGTGACCTAATGTGTGCATTTTTATATGTAATATGCCTCCAACAAGCAGTGATGGTCCGATTCCATTAGTGGGGATGCTACTCCCCTAGTATAATGGAAGGAAATATAAAATATAAAATAATAATAATAATAAATAATTAGATTAGACATGTTCCATGGTAATAAAAGATTACATGTCATATAAATAAATAAGTTCCTAATGTGGAAAACATATCATATGAAAATAAATCTGATAAAAAACAAATTAATAATTGTTGGTATCATCAGTGTCCATCTAATCCAACCACCGTCTCCATAATCCTCATCTACTCATTCCACCATAGGTTAGATTACGTTTTTAGAATACATCATAAAATATTTACGAACACTGAAATTATCAAGAAGAATGCTAGTATATGACTTATTAGTACATCACCAATGCATCCTTAACCTGAAATGATAAAGAATAAAAGATTGTTTCAAAATAATAATAACTACTTTACAATAATTGATACACACAATCCATAACTATGTGGTTGTGTGCTGAAAAATCTTCCATAAAACCCTGACTGTAACAGCTTCGACTCGGTGCCAAAGGATAATCATGGTGTCCAAAAAATAAAGAAGTAAACACATAGATAATAAATCATGCTACTTTACATTGTGTGATTTTTAAACTCAACATACTCTAGTCATGAAGTATGTCATGTTCTCGACATCATTTTTGAATTGAGATATACTCGACATTCGATAGGCATCAAAAACATACCACATGGATTGTACTAGGCATTGAGTACGTATGAGAATTTTTTTTATATGAGGTATGAATTCATTCATTTTCACTTTAAATATTTTGTTTTAACCTAATAAAAAGTCATATCAAGGATATGGAGGATGAAAGGGTGTATGAGGCTTGTTCAGAAACTCAATGCTCAGCCTGTGAAAGAAATCATCAAGATTAACAGTTAACAGAAAAATTACCACCAAATCTGCATAGTTTCTCTTAATTGTGCAGGGTGTCTAGTGATATGAAACGTGATTTACTATTTAATGAAATTATTGACGTTAGGACATAGAACCATGAATGGGATTTTCAATTTTTAGAAAAGGTAAATAGAATCGGTTGGTTATAGTTTCCAAATCTGGGAACATGAACTGTGTGACGGGGAATTAAGATACATCATGGATCATGGTTTGTGCCCAATTTTTCTAATAGTGTGGCTAAACACTAAGACACCTAAATGATAAGAAAAACACCATTTTACCCTAAAATACTAAAACCCTAAACAACACTATTATTTTATTAATTATAGTGTATATCCACATTATTCTTCCAAATTGAACCCCTCCTCCCAACATGTTGTGTTCACTAATAAATCAACCATCCAGAATATGATTTGACTTCTGATCATATCATTGCATTTCTCTTGGTAAGCTATCAACTATATTGGCTCATTTTATCATTTCTTTTCTCCTTGATGGAGTAATTTTTTTGTAGGATCTTATTCTATATTTTTCAGATTATTATTTTATTTTTCCATTTTCTTCCTATATAGGCTAAACTTTTGGCTTATATTAGATGATTACTCATCTAGATTCATATGGTAAGTGTTCTAGATTTCATTAATTAATATCATGATTATTTATATTAAGTTTTGATTGTTAGACATTGGTTTATCCAAGGCTTTACCTTCAAATAAATCATATTATATTATTTCCCCACTTTTTTGAACCTAATGAACATTATATATCCTAAAAGATGTTTGAGGTAATCCACCTCAACATGAGACACCAATTTGGGTGAAAACTTTTTCATTACTATTTGAAAATCATGGTTATATAACTAAAACACCTATCAATGTGTTTGGTATGAAATCTAAAATGATATATCATACTTTATAATTTATAATTGTAGTTATGTAGTATGGCTATCACACTCACCAGAATATATTTATTTATATGGAAAGTGATCGGTATGACCATGTCAATATTTTAAATAGAAAAATTATCATTCCATTGTTAATGAATAATGATAATGAACTACTAAAAATTGATTGGATATTTTTAATTCTAATGGATCTATATTATAATTATTCATTCATGGAAATTATATTTTTGTGAATCTGGCAGGATGACCTTATTATTTTTATTGGGTCATGGAAACCCTCTTATTATGATCTAGTTATGGTAACCTGATTACTCGATTCAGGCATGGAGACCCTATTATTATGATTATATATGAGTTACCCTTTTATTATGATTTGGGCATAGAAATATAATTATCATTATTCTGGAATGGTTACCATACATTAATGAATCACTTATGAAGATTATATTTTTGATAATAGGAATAGCCTCTTATTTTATTGTAATACCAGGAATGGAGTCCATTAAAACGTGCGAGACACAAGACACTTCTCATGGGAACCATTGTTAATCTTTTTCTCCAAAAATTTATTAGTAGCAATTTATTTTACATCCCTACTCACATAATTGGGTTATGAAGATGGTTCAATGTTACATTTATTTAAGAGACATCCTCATGGCACAAATGTTTGGAATTAAATTCCATGGTCTTTAATACAACTGGGTGGAAGATTTTCCCCTGATCAATAAAACCAAACATCCAAACTCACTATAAAAAATTAACCACTAAATTATGCATGTTAGTAGTGTAAGACAAGTCAAGTAATATCATTGTTATCAAAAAGCATAAAAAATACCATTATGGAGGACTATTAAGATCATTGTACAAAGAAGAAGAAAAAAGAAAAAAACCCAAAGACTCCAATAAAGAATTTAAATAATTTCCCTTTACCCATGTCTTATAAATAAAATATAAAATATAACCAATGTTCCAAATTAGGGGTGAGTAATGAAATTTGGTAAGTTTTCCTAAAATAACTTTCCTACTCATTCCACTAGGATAGATCGAGATAGCACATTTATATACAAAATTTGTATAAATATCCATTTTAAATAGTTTTAAAATATTTAAAAAATCCCAAAAATTCATTCCAGAATAGTTTTTTATAGAAATTAAAAAACAATTCTATAAAGATTTAACATTCCTTTTTTGGCATACACATTCGATGACTCACACACACACACATATTCACACTTCTCTGATAGTTCCATACTCCTGCGTTATTTATCATCTAACCAATAATTCATCAAAAAGTATCCAATAGCCTTGTTCGCTAATGGAAGGTGCCCCTTATACAAGGTTATGTCCCATTGTACCCCAATGGTACCCACCCTTAATTCAGGTTTACATCGAAAGCATGATGTCACCCAAATCCATGTATTCCCAAACCATTTCAAATCAATCCTTAAATGAAATTTCAATTTAACTGTTCTTTTACTGAAATAATTTCAAATGTAGCATTTAAATAAATCAATCAAATCCATATTTTAAAATCAATATTTTAAAATCAATAAAACCAAGCACTTTTCACAATCAATTTCTAAAAATCTACAAACCCACAAAACATTTCTAAAGAAAGATTGAACCTTTATTTTTACACAAATTACACAATGAATTTCATTGAATTAAATAAATTTGAAAATAAGACTTTATGTTATAATAATTGGAGTCAATACTAAAGCCACCTACCTTAGGAATTATGATGAAACTAAACAATTAAATGGGAATGCTAAAAAAATTAGGTTGAATCTCCATGAACCCGCAATAGATAACTTTCTCTAACATCAAAACAACCACATCTAATCATGTAAGGCATAAAAAAATATATAAATAAAAAAAATCTAATATAAGAATCTTTGAGTGGGAAGAGTAGTAGGTACATATAAAAATACTAAAAAGAATACTTACCATGGGAATCCGGCTTCAACGCACCAAGAAAAGCCTTCAAATCACTTCTGAATAAATGGGGGAAGACTCTAAAGCCTTTGGGAGGAAGAAATATAGTGATAGGGAACAATGAAGGAAGAAGTGGAATAGATGAGAAAATAAGTGATATCCACTTTTTTAGGATCTCAATTTTAAACTATGCATCATTATTCATTGTGTTAAACAACCTGTGTGCCAACTATGTGGAAAAATCATCCTTAGGAATCATGTTACATAATTGGACTGGAGGGTTAGACAAACCATACACAAACTGTAAACAATCCCTATATCCCACTTTGAGTTGTTTCTATTGGCTAACCATACAGTTTGGATAAACTTTTCACCTAGTCGTGATCCTACCTAGAACCCCATGTTTCACTATACACAGTTTCCTATATGAGTTTCATAGATTTAACTAACTGAGATCAAACCATTATCCTTTGGAAAATCCTAAAAAACATTCCAAACGTACTCCAAACTCTCCCAATATATACCCAACCACTATACATAAATAAGAAACATAATGAACATGATACTTATTTGAAACGGATGGTGCTACATTTCCCTAACATTAGACTTTCTATTATCAGAAAGTAGAAAAACATCACTATTTTGAATGATTTATGGCCACTTCATGAACATTTCTTTCTCCCATTCCCAATTTTCTTCCTAAATCCGACTGTGTTTTGAAAAATCCTGTAATAGATCAATAAATTTCTCATAATCCATATTGAGATATGAAGCACTGAAGTACACAAATCTTGGTCAAAGTTATCTCTTCGTATCACATGGTTAGTATTTGAATGATACATTTTCAATTGAGATACATAAAACACATTATTCATGAAACTGAACCATGGGGATAAAGCCTACTGATATTCTACCTCACCAAATCATTCATATATCTCAAAAGGGCCTATGTATCAAATATATATATTTCCTTAATTCCCAAAACAATGATGCCCAAGACTTCAAGAGATCCTTGAAAATACATGGTCACTCACCTCAAATGTCAAAATCCAATGAAAATGATCCACATGTGATTTATGATGTCTCTAGGTTTTCTCCATCAATTTACTGATCAAATGAATCATCTCTATCATTTCTTTGAGAAGGCTTGTCCAAAAAAGTTATGACTCACCTGTTTCCACCCAAAAAAGTGTGGAACAACAAGGAAACCCATAAAATTGTCCAAAAGGAGAAAAATATATTGAGGCTTAAAAAGTTTTGTTATATGAGAACTCCCATAATGGCAGGTGATCCTTCTAGGATCAACCACAATCCATATACAGGACCACCAAATGTATTCTAATTTTTGTATAATCCTTTGTAATTTACCATCCATTTGTGGATGGTACCGTACTAATATTGAAATAAAACGCAATGGATTTATGTATGGATATATATAAATGTTACCTAAACATCAGATATCTCTCTGATAGTAAAAAAATGGCACTCCATGCCTCTTTACCACTTCTCAGATATATAGTTTTGATAATTCATCCACCATTTTAGATTAACTGATATCGATGAAATGTGACAACTTTTTGAGATGATCCAATATCACACATATGGAATCATGTTTCCGAACCATTATTGGGACACCTGTGATAAAGTCCCTAGATATAAGTTCCCATTTACAAAAATGAATTGGTAATTACTGAAATATCCCTTCTAGATGCTAATTTTATTCTTTAAACTAATGAATAGTTAAGAATCTCTAAATAAACTCATCCACCTTCATTTTCATACAGAACCAACAATACTATTATTTCAACATCGTATACAGATTCCTTATTCTCGATTGAATATACTATCAGGAATGGTCTAAGAACAAATAAATTCTTCTCGAATATACATTCATATAACTATATGATCTATAAACCACAACATTAAATAGACATCCAGTTTTCATCCCTTAATGGTCTCCCCACTGCTGAGTTTTTTCCTCATGAAAACATATTTTCAATTGAGAATATTCACCTATTTAATCATCTATACAAATTCAAGACAAAAAAATTGTAAATAGAACATCAACATCACCTCAGTATTAACATTACAATTGCTTGTTAGTAATGGATGGCATTAACTGCCACTGATCAGAAGCTTTTTTTCCAACTTCTTGTATGAATTTATTGTTAATGTATCTTCTATAAAATTTCCTTTTCATAGTGTATAAATCATGTCGAATTCAAAAATATGGAGATAATACATCCATCTTATTTCTCTCAGAATCAAAACCCTTTTTGAGAATGTATTTTTCAAACTCTTATGACCTATAAACATAGTAAATTTCTCAAAAAATATGTATTGATGCCATGTAATCAATGCATGGACTAATATAGCTGACTCTGAATCAGGTGTTGGTTAGTGATTCTCATGTAACTATAACTTCCTTGATCCATAATAAACCACATGATCTACCTTAATGAGAACACATCCCAAACCAGATCTCAAAGAAACACAATAAACCATATAACCTTGTCATTATTCCAAAATATCAAAATTGGTTCTGATGTAAAGTGAACTTTACTCTCTTGAAAAGAATTTTTTTTATTTATCATTCTATTTTATTGAACCATTTTTTCTCTTTAAATATGTCACTACTAAAGATATTAATGATAAATAATGAACAAAAACTTTGTAATAACTAGCTCCGCCATGAAATTTTTTTATCTCAAAGACATTCATTGGCGGTTCCCAAGAGATAACAACTTCTATCATTTATTGATCCACAGAAACTAATTTTTCATATATTATGTGGACTTAAAAATATACCACTTGTATCTAAAAAAACATTGATATTTTTGCATAATGGATACAATCCTTTAATATTCCCAACACTATCGTTAAGTGTTTCTCATGCTCCACCATTATCCCTGAATATACAATCATTTCAACCACAAACACCACCACCAAAGAATCAAGATATATCTAATATATCAAATTAATTAATTAAATGAATACTTTTGGTGAATTATTCATATATAAATACATTACAAAAAAATAATAATGGCCATATATACTCCTGATAGCTATATGAGAATATCCTTTTTCCGAACCCGCAATTGGTGACTTCCCGATTCATGTAAATTTCAGAGAACCACTGATATCCCCTCATTTTATTGAATATATAATTAATACATGGATGTGAACACTAGTTAATTACCATAACCTGGTTATGCTTATAAAATTCCTTACAAAACCTTAGAGTTCCATCCACCTTTTTGAGAAATAAGACCCGTGCTACCCATATAGGCATGCAAGGACAAACAAACCCTTTACTTTCCATCTCTTCCAATGGTTATTTTAATAAAATTATTTAGTTTGGTTCCATCCAATAATATGGATGGGAAAGAGTAATTTCTATTTTAAGGGTTTTCAATCTTAAACTCTACTTCTCTTATGGGTGGAAAACTAGAGATATTTTTATTAAAAACATACAGAAACTGATCAATAACTGGTGGAAAACTATAATTATCAATCTCTTCTACTATTGTCAAATTCATTGATGCCAACTGGTACAAGATCATTCCAATTTTTGGTGATAACATGATTGTTGCACCCACCTTTACATATATGCCTCCTTTTAAGAGATGCATTATGCCATCCAATGTGGTAAAACTGACCTGTCAAGTATAAAAGTCAATGTGACAATTTATCATCTTCAAGGAATAAATACAAATGATTATATCATATACACCCATCTCAAGGATAGATAAAACCCATATCAAATAAAATAACTCAACCATTATCAAAAAATCTCATCAAATAATTGCTTGACATCTTCTTGGAAAGAGAGGAATTTGCAGTTAAACCACAAAAGGAATCATATCCACACTCAAATTAATAAAATTAATAGCACAATATGAAATAAATGAATGTGGTAAACTAGTGTCAATCAAATATTTCATAAGGGTATAATTCATTGGAATTTAACCCCTCACCATTGATGGTTCATAATGACCATCCACAATAACTTTATCAGATACATATAATTTCTTTCTCAAGAAACATTGTTCTTTATTTACCTATGGATAATTTCCATGATGAGGAGTCATGGTATTACTAGAATTAACATGTATAACACTACTTTTATGATAAGTATTGTTCTTATACCCTAGTAATATTGAATTATACGATGTCTCTGACAATTAACATGTTTCTTGAACACTAGACCTTGTAGAACAGTGATAATAGTGATGAATATACACCACATAGTGGAAATTGTTACATGTTGTAGTTGGTGTTGTACACTCACATTTAATGTGGTCAAACTAACCAAATTTGAAATATCAGCCTTTACTCTTTGTCCTTGGAGAAAGATTCACCGATTTAGCTCTCTGATTTGGAGTCATGCCCAACCCATGTGAATTTGTTTCTATCTTATTCTTTCTCATATCATTAGAGTTACCATCATTTCCCATTGTTCTCAACATACTCATTTCACTCGTACCTCTTAGGATATCAATTTCTCCCACTATCTCTCTATTGACTATCTCCATATAATCTGTTATACAGGGCGCAACAATCTTTATGTTAATCACTTTCATCATCCCTGATTAAAATTGAATTCCTTTAGGGACCCACATGGAACAACATAGGGTGCAATGAGAACAAAATTCATAAAATTATCTGCATATACATTCACTGATATGATCTATTGCATCATGATGAAATTTTTTTTCATTCTTGAAATTTTAAATGGATGAGGATATAATAGTTTTTTGAAAAATTATTCAAAATTCTCAAATGTAAGGCCTTTGGATTGTTTATACTAAACTGAAAAATACCACTATTAGAATCCAAGTTCCTCTATTATATACATTGACATCTTTACTTCTAGAACTACTAGTGTTCCATGGAGATCAAAGATATGATTTATCATATTCATCTACAACACTACCTTATATGGTTACAAATCACACTAAAATATGGGTGGATTTAGTTTCTGGAACTGAAATGAATGATCCAACTTCCTTCGTTCATCCCTTTGATTCCCTCTATCCAATGGATAAAAGGTTTTGGATATAATATTATCCAGTTATTAGTTAACATGTGTCATGGGTGAAACCATTTTCCAAGAAGCTTCCTCTAGTTAGATTCTATGATGTCTACTCGGTTCCAAATTCTATAGAAACATAAAATTCCATATATCTCACTATCTAAATGTTGAAGGCTTATAAATAAAAATTCGATGAAATCATACAAATCACAACATTGAATTAAAAAATATGGGCTTTTTCAACATTAAACCATTCTTGAATATTAATCCATGTTTTGAAAATCAAATCATTTTCAAAAAAAATGTCATGACTTTTCAAAATATCGCATTTGAAAAAAAATTATCATTTTTCAAAATAATTATTTTTGTAAAAACTCAAAAATCATTACTGAAAAATATATTTACTCATAGTGGGAAGTTATTTCTAAAATGCATATTTTTCTCATCTCACTGTCTAGACCTATGAAAATGAGATTCCAATTACAATATGTTTCTACAGAACACTTTTGTACCCAACTCTATGGTAACATTAATCTCTATATAAAAACGGTTAGTGAAATATTTTTATCTTCTAAATCTCATGTTCCAACAATACTACTACTCTCTACCATCCCAACTCAAGTAATAGACAATAATTAAATTCAACTCCTAGTCCAGGAAAAAAAGATAAAAAGTTCAAAGATGGATGAAGATGAATTCCAATTTCAAGTAAAGAACCCAAAAAGATGATACCACTTGTAACATGCCACCCCTCATCAGTGGATTCAGAAGGTGTTGAAGAATTACATGTACTTAATATACTTCCCTATAGTTCTAAAGGTTGGAAATAAATTTCATGTGCTTCAATACTGTTGGGAAATAATTTTTCTATAAGAAATATAATAGTCAAAAACATATCTAAAAAATAACAACTAAATAATTCATATTAATAGTGTAGGACAAATCAATTAATAAAATAGATATCAAAAAATCACAACAAAGTACCATAGTGGAATTCTACTAACATCGTATAAATAGTAAGATAAAACCAACAAAACCCAAAGGATCTAATGATGTAACTCTATGTTCCAAATCCACAAAATAACCCAAGTATAAAAACCCCCCACAAAATAAATGTGATACTTTCCCTTTACCTATCTCTTGATAGAGAATATCTACAAAAGCACCAAATTTCCAAACAAGGGATGAGTAATAAAACTCAATAGGTTTTTCCGAATTACTTCCCCAATCACGACACTATTATAGACCAAGTTATCACATTAATATAAACAATTTATGTAAAAACCATATTCAATAGTTTAAAAGTCTATAACAATTCCCAATAGTTTCATGGAAAAAGTGTTTTCTAAGGATAGTAAAAAACAATTTTTAAAAAATTTCACATTCTTTTTTGGCATACCCATTATGTGATTCACATATACTCATATACACATAAACAAATTAACCATTTAAAGATCCATAATCATGATATATTTCTCATCTACCCACTATGTCATCACAATGTGGTCAGTCTCCTTGTTCCCTAATGACACACAACCCTTATTTAGGGTCATGTCCATTGGTACCATAGTGGTACATGCCCCTTATTCATGGTCACACTAAAATAATGAACTCTCAGAAACCATTTAATTCCAAAATCAAATCAAATAAACCATTTGAATAAATTCAAATGAAACTATTATTTTATTGAAAACCATTAAAAAATGTCATAAATTCAGTAAAGACATAAATTAAAATCAACATTTTAATAACATGAAAACCAAGCACTTTGCACAACCAATTTCCAAAAATCCAAAAATAAAAAAATAATAACTAAAAACGTTTCTTCCATGAATTTCACACCAAATTTAAAATTAAATTCATGAAATCAGTACATTTTAAAACATGCCTTCATATTTTATTAATTGGAGTTGAGAGTGAAGACACATACCCCAGGAATTATGATAGAAATTAAGAACGACACAAAAATTCCATCAAAATTGTGTTACAACTCCATGAATCCACCTTATATATCTTCCTATAACATCAAAATAGCCATATATCATATTTATTGGAATGAAAAACTATATATTTCTCCATAATGAACTATATATAAGAACCTGAGAGAGGAAATATAAGTAGATATAAGGAAAACTACAAAAATGAAGACTTCCAAAGGAATTAGTCTTAAACACACCATTAAAATCATTTGGATCAATTCCAGATTGAGGTAGAGGACTTCAATGCCTTTAGGATGAAGAAATATTGAGTTGGGTCCAAAATGGATAAATAAGAGAGTCATTAGGTGTAAAAATTAGTTAGATACAAATTTTTAGGATCCAACCTTCAAACCGTGCATGTTTAATTGTAGGGTTAGGAAAACCGTACGCAAACCGTATGCTAGAATATAAATCAAGAAGGAAATAAATGGTTTATCCCACACTATTAGAATTTTTTTCCCCATTATGAAAAATATCTCTATCAAAATTTTTAAGATTTCTCCTAGGTGACCGCACGGTCTGGACAAACCATATGCCTACCCATAATCCAACTGTCTCACTGAGCATAGTTTTCTATATGAGATGAATGGTTCCAGCTAAACATTCTCAAAATCATGAACCTTTAGAAAATACCTAGAAATATAACCAAAATTTTCCACCCCACCCCTAAACAACACCTAAACACTTTACAAACATAAAAATCATAATGAAAGTGTTACTTAAAACCAGCGGTGCTAAAATATATATAGTTACAAAAGTTAAAATGTATACAGACGAAATATCTGTATACACATGGTTACTTGTTCTAAGATCATATTTAATGGGATGGAGTACATAGTGCCTACCTGGTTTCCTCCAAAATCTAGAGCTGAACCTTTAAATATTTTATTACTAATTACAATTATATTTGTAGATGCCTCATGTTATAAGAAATTACTATATATTTATAGACATAATTGGTGTTATAATACTAAATTTATCTCAAAACCTATCTAGGATACTGATGGAACCTTGGTATATTATGTTGATGAAGGTAGGGACATGTTCTTTCATATAATGATTGATATATGATTATTTATAGAATGTGGGCGGGGTGGCATAAGACCAATTTATGTCTTGTGATGTTATTGGGATATACTATATGGTCCATTTTATATATATTTTTTGTTATTCATTACTACAACAATGAATTCATTTTTTACTTTTGTATAGATACAAGTCATTACATCATTTTTTTATAAGATACTAGATATAGATATGGTTGGTTTTTTCTTACATCAGGATGTTTTACCTTCCACTTTTAGTTATTTATTATTAATCTTATATTTATATAATCATTTTAGTAGTGAGATACTATGATCGGGAGGGTATAGTCTCCCCACTACACCACATTGGACCCTCACTACTAGTTGGCTCCTTCTCCAATTTGCGGTGGTGTGCCTGAGTCCCTGTAGCCCACCAGCTCAGGGAACCATTTAGTTATATCCAGGCTGGGAAATCAAAATTTGGTATGATGGGAATTTATTTTATTTTGTATTATCAATTGGGAATATTAGATTGGAGTCTAGGAAAGAGTCGTAATCTAGACCTTAGATGTGCCGAGATGTATCTACCACACCAACAAGTAAATTCTAAAATATATAGGATTTGACATGATATTTGTTTATGCATGTTGAAGTTGATTTAACTCCACTACTGGGTGACTCACATGATGTTTTATTATTGCTATTATTATTGAGAATAATATATTATCCTTGACCCTGTACGATAAGTAGGTATTAATAATGCATCATTTTAGAAACTTCATGATTTATATTTCATTCCTTATTCCATGACACATTTAATTATTTTGTGAATTTCTTATAGTATGTTTTGGTTACATCATTTTTTTGTTAATAAAAACTTTAATATCATTTATTGTTGGTTCATGATAAACCACAGGTTGGGATTAAGTCAATTCTACAAATTAGTTTTTATGGAGCATGTGCCCTCATAAATTGGATGTTGTGATCCATAAAGTTCAACATTTTCAAGATAATTTTTATATAAAAAAATGACACTAAATAAAATGGAATTATAAAATGAAATGGTCACCGATAAAATGGAATTCAAAATAAAATATAATTATGGTTTCCATTTATAAGGTAAATTTGAAAATCCATATTATATAACACTTATATTGGAAAATAGATCTTTACCTCGACTTAACATTTGTAGTGGGATGTAGTTAGCATGTATTTTGATCTATATAATTGTTCATATCCCTCATACCTAGCATTAGGAGAAGATAGATGGGTGTGGTTCTTATATAGGATGTCTTACACCTATAATATTCATATATCTATGATGATATTACTGAAAAAACCTATATAAGGGGTGAATTTTTTATTTGTAGAGATATGTGACCACAATGTCCTTTAGTCATGTTCTCGGATGGTGGTGATGGCTATTATCCAGAGTTGCTGGGCCCTAAGATACTAGACACATTTCTAGTAAATCCACATGTAACTCATCGTATTATCTCTAATCTATAAGATGATATTTGGTATTGAGGAGAGTTTATGTCGATTATGAAAACAACAAATGGAGCTCCATGAACTGCTCCTTCTTTGGTAGTGTTTATGTGAGAGTTTCAATATTAGAATCTACTTACTTTTTTAGGGGGTCGTGGTCTCAAGACTATAGAATTGTGGCTAGAGAAAGTATTTTCTATCTTTAGGCATCATGAGACACCTTTAGTATGGAATGTGAGGCTCTCTATATATATGTTTTATGGATCCGGAAAATGTTGATGGGATATTCAAAACTAAGAAGGTCAGTATCAGGAGTGATTTGGAGGGATTTTGAATCTTGATTCAATGAATATTTCATCCTTATTTTTTTGATGTATGATCATTCGTGGGGGTTTATGAACTAAAAATAAGGTATTATTTTAGATTTGGGATACTCATCTAATTTAATAGAGATATGATGCTCTATGCTTATTCATACTTCTGATAAACTAGTGAAAATGAGATGATATGAGGATGGGATTAGGAATCCTATCCATTCTCAGGTGAATGTTTTCTGGTTGAGTATCATATTTAATGTAGTGAACTAGGCTCTCATCTGTGAGAAGAAAATGTGGGTAAAATGTTATGTGGTCTAGGGAAATTATGAATCAAGACAGGGTAGTGGTTCGACTAGCGATTGGAAGAAGTAGTTTGAGACTTCATGTTTGAGTAGTAGATGTTATGTGACACCTATAGCTAGTTACATGGTTCATCACCAGTGTGTTGGAGCCATCTCATAATAATTTATAATGTACTATAAACCCTGTTGAGTTATGAGAAAATGATAGGTTGGGTAATCATTAATGTTTTTTATGCACCTTCCCATATCATCCTGGTGGGGGATGATACATATCATATCCACCTTTAGGAAAAGTATGAGGATAACCTCTCTAAGCAAGTAGCTGGAGTAATACTAGACTTAGAAGAAAAGGAGGAGGACATGGAAGAGGTATTAATTTGTCAAATATTCATATCCATGAGAGAGGACCATATTCAAGTAGTCATGTTGCGGAACATGTTTAGGGATCAAACCAGATTTATTCAATGAAGCATATACCAAAAGATTAGGGAGTCAAAAAATATTCTATTCGAGATACTATTCTCGTATCCCCTTCCATTGTTTCCACATTATTATATAAATATTCACCTCATAATTTTATATCTATGTATATTGTTGAATGATTTGGGATTGATATTGACTGTTTATGTAGAATAATGAAGATTGACACTACTTTGCGTATACAATCAAAGAGTGCATGTCGGTGTAAGGAATTTCCCCATGAAGTAGTGAACCATTTCTAGTTATGGGACCTATTCATTATTGAAATTAAGGGATTTGATGTAATTTTTGGGATGGGATGGTTGGTACCCTATTATGCCTACATATATTTTTATCACCAGAGGGTGTCGTTCGGATAACTAGAGGGTAGTACTTATATCCAGGTAGCTTGATATAGACTGTAGATTCCTGGGCACGGTAGAGTGATCATCTTTGATGAATACCATTATAAGGGTGATTATAGATTCTATCATACTGAATTTCCTCCTACATTTAATTATTTTAGGAATATTTTGTTTACATTGTTTTCCAAAATACCTCATGATAGAGGGAAATATTTACTATACTTTTATTTCCTAGAGTTTCACTGATATCCATTACTATTTACAAGTTGAATACTACATGGTTGTAGGTGATCAAGATGAATCTACAGAATTTTGAGGATATTTTTTTTATAAAACCTCGTACTCCACCTAAGGGATTATCAATTCTTTTTCTCCAAGAAGTAAAACATAACCCTCAAGAATTTTGTAGATCACAAGAAACTGAACCAGTTAATGGTGAAGAACAATTACCCCTTTCCTCAAATTTATGATCTCTTCTTCAAAATTAGTGGATAAAGGGTTTTCTCAAAGATCAAACAAAGAATATGTTAGTATTAGGTGTGAGTTATACATTCATATATACCACTTATGACTTTCTAATGTCAGTATGGGTAATAAGATTATCTGGTTATGCCTTTCAGTCTCACAAACACACCTACAATCATTATAGAATTTTTGAGTTGGATTTTCCATCTATTTTGGATTAATTTTTAATCATTTATAGGAGATACATTAAAATATTATTATACTCTAAGATACCATGATAAACATATTTAGATTGTTTATAATATGCTGACATAGCATCATTTATATTCTATGATCCTAAAGTTCCACTTATAGATCAATGAGGTTCACTTTTTAAGTTGTATAATGTTAGAGAAAGAAGTATCATTTAACCTTGAGAAGGTGATATTATTAGGTACCAGGGAATAGACCTAGAACATCATGGAAATATTCAGTTTATTTGAAAAATATGTTTATTACAAGCATTTATATGGGACATGTAATTCTTAGAAAATTTTATTATAATGGTAAGTAATAATGGTGTGGTATTTATATTGTTAGAAGCTTATGATTTTTCTTTTATAGAGCCGAAAGGGAGACTAACATTAACACCAGTCTTGATTATTCCAATGCCTATAGGAATCTATACTGCCTATTTTGATTCATCAAGTATCATTCTTTGAGTACTTATGATTCCATAATTTTGATTTATTGCATATGAGTCCTGGAAGTTAAGTCCACATGGGCAGAATTGACTTTTTCATGTTCTCGAGTTGGCATCTGTTGTACAAACATTTCCTTTTTTGAGGCAATACTTGATGGGGGAGAATTTTTTAGGCTAAAAACCACAAAATAATCATGTATATATCTAGTAATAATTACATGAAATAATGGTATAAATGTTGGTTTGAATACAGATATTACATTGAATTTGAGATTTCTTATACACATGGGAAATGAAATTTTGTTGTTGATTCTATGAGAAGGTGGAATTGAACGCAGAAAATTCAGGAGGCTAGAAGGGAGTGACAACATATGTAATTGTTTTCATATATGTAGAGAGAGTTTCATGATCATCATGGATAGTGTGTATATTAATATATATTAATGACCTCTTCACTTATGGAGGGAGTAATAATGAGGTAGTTTTCAAATCATGATGTATTTGTCCTATGAGAATGTATTACTAGTAAGGACCCACATCAATATTGGTATATTCATGGATATGATTTACTGGGTATACATAGGAATATTTGGGTCACTATATATATAATATAATAGATGATATAAGAGTCACGTGATTATCAATTGAAAAATCACTCGGGTATCTCTTTGAGGAATCAAGATATGCACTAAATGTATTGGTGGTCGGGTATGAAATGATAGGTAAAGGGTTTTATCACTTGGTGTTCTACATATCCACATGTGAAAGAGGAACACCTATGGAATAGTATCTTCGAAAAATTGTAACTATTCCTAGTATATAAATGTGATGATTTTAAAATGGATATTTTTTTTGGCTTACTGATGTCACCTCAAGGTAATGAAATTGTTTGGTTAGTCATAGTTTGTTTAACAGTTTTATACCACTACCTTCCAACCCATGAAACCTTTTTAGTTGATGATACAAGATGATTGTATGTCTATGAGATTATAAGTCTACACTAGGTCCATCTTACTATAATTTTAGGTGGGGATTTTCACTTCACCTCAAGGTTGTGTTAGGGATTACTAAGAGAGTTTGGTATATATAATATTCTTTGAACAACATTTAACCATCAGACTGATGGTCTGTTAGAATAGACTATACATGTTTTGGAGTAATTGTTCTGAACATATATTTTGATTTCGGTTGATATTGGGAGAATCATATAACTCTTGTCGATTTTTCATACAATAATATAATTACAAAAAAAAATTAAAATATCTTGGAATGATGCATTATATAGTAGGCCATTCTTGTCACACATGTTCTAATTAGAGGTAGGAGTGACCGTGCTACTAGGTCATCATCCCAATATGGATACTATGGAGTATGTTAAATTGATCATGAAATGTATTTCTACCAATCATTAAAGAAAAAAATTGCATTCTGATCACAATTGATGACCTCTAGAGTTCGAGGTCTAGGATCATGTTTTCTTATGGGTATCACCCAGACATCATCATATATTGATATAAAGTAAAGGTGAGTTTCATCCTTATTTTTTCAAGTCATTTGATATACTGGATAGATTCAGGTTGATATCCTATCAATTTATATTACCTCAAAGGTATCGTACCATGAATGAAGTCTTCCACGTTTCACAGTTGTGATGTTTTCATATTGACCCAACTCATTGGTTTGATCCTAAGGATGTTGAATTGGATGGAATTTCTTATATTGGGGAGAATATAATATTCATCATTGATTGGATCAAGAAGGATCTATGGGGATGGTATGTCCCTTTAGTAAGGGTGTTATGGTATCATGTCCAGGTACAAGACTATAATTGGGAGTGAGAAAAAAATTTATGTGATCACTTAGCATAGTCATTTTAAGACGTAATTTTACCTCCCTTATAAGGGAAACTCAGTGATGAGTTCCTTTAAGGGGAAGAATATAAGAAAATGATTTTTATATGAGGTAAAAATTCTTTTTATTTTCCGTTTATATCATTTTATTTAACCCAATATGAATTCATATTGTTTCTATATAGGGTAAATGAGAGTTTAGGTATTTTTCAGAACCAGAAAGACCAACCTGTGAATGAAATCACTCAACTTCACAAATAGTAAAAACCATGTAACCTAGTATACATGATTTCTACTAATTGTGTGAGGGTGTTTAGTGGGAAGAAACGAGCCACATGGTTTCATGAAACCTTCTATCTTTGGATTCACAACCATGAGGGAGATCTAATGTTTTTAATAGAGATAAATACCATCATTTTCACACTGTCTCACAAAACTTGCACATAAACCATGAATGGGGGGTATTGAGACAGTGGATGGGGAACTGTGGGTACATATATTGGCCTATTTTTTTGTAAAATATTCGACAGCAAAAATGTGAAAAAATGATACTTATTTCTTAAAACTCTAATAACCCAAACCCGTCTTTTCATTTATTCATTTCAGTGGACATCAACTTACTTCTTCCCATTTGAGATCCTCATAGGAATAAGAGAGATTCATTTATAAATAATCTTGTTAGAATATGATCCAACTTCTCATCATCTCATTGGATAGCTCTTTGTAAGGTCTCCTCTCCTTATGATGCATTAACCATTTATCTTATCCTCGATGGATTTATTTTGGTGCATGCTCTTATACACTATTATCAGGGTGTTCATAAGTTTTTATATTTTCATCAAATATAGACCAAAATAGAGACCAAAATTGGATGGGTACTCCTCTATGGGAGTAATTTAGGAGGTCCAATGTTATATTTAAATGTCATTATTATTTATCTGGTGTTGTGTTCTGCACACTGGTTTTACTAAGAATTACCCCAAAACTAATTTCCTTCAATTGGTTTTTCCATTTTAGCACCCAATGACCCTTATAAATTCTACAAGATGTTTTAGGTCGTCCAAATAAATATGAGACACCCCTCTAGGTGCTCCCTTTTTCATTATTATTTTACAATCACCGTTATATATATAAAACACCTATCATGGTGTTTGGTTCATCATTTAATACGTGATATCATAAATAATAATGGATATTTGTAGTGGTTTAACATTTCAAGAACACTTAAAAGAATATATTAAATTATATGAAATTTGAGTGGAACAACCACACTACCTATATAAGTAAAAAATGGTTATCACCCAATTAAACAATAATTATAATGAAATAAAAACCATTTATTGGATATTTTTAAATCATTTCATCTCACTATTGTTGTGATTATAGAATAGAGACCCTATTATTGTGATTCAGTCATGGTGACCCTATTTGTACGATTCAGCCATGTAGACCTTGTTATTATGGTTTGGGGATAGAGACCATGTTATTTTGATTCATGTAAAGTGACCCTATTATTGTGATCCTTTACTGGATATTGCATTATTATAATTCGGGCATAGTGACACAATTAATATGATTTAGGCATGGAGAACCTAATGTAATAATACAGCAATAAATACCCTTATACTTGTGATTCTGGGAATCACGTCCCAATTTCTTATGATACTAGGCATGGAGAGCCTTGAAATTTCTGAGACTCATGATACAAATCATGGATGATAGAGTTACGCCTATGGTTCATACTAGAATCTGTAGCCATATATATTTATATAAACATCACTATGTAAATAGACCACATATATGTATCAAATGGTTACTTATTTCACGATCATCGAGCATGGTCTGAAGAATTTAAAGTATTCATGGTGTCCTATTAGATCTAGAAAAATCTCTTTACAGTTTTTATTACTTATTACCATTATATATGCACATTTCTCATGTCATAAAAAATGAATAGATATTTAGAGACACTGTTGGTGGTGGCCGACTATGTTTTTCTCACACCCTATTAGGGCCACCGATGGTTCCTAGATAGATTACGTGGATAAAGGTAAAGATAGGGGAAAGAACCCATTTACTGATATATGATTGTTTATAGCATGGGAACAACGATGCACATGACCGGGCTATGGCTTGTGATTTAAATTGAGATATACTTTATATCCATTTTTTTCTTTTGATATATGTAGTATATTTCATTCATGGTGCCAAGCATATATTTTTTAATTTTTAAAGATACATGACATTAAATAATGTTGGTTAAGATGTTTGATATATATAATTTTGTTTATTTATTAATTCTGAATGATTCACATTTCTATGATTGTTATTTTTATGTATTCCCCTATTAATCTATTCATTTCACTAATGAGCTACTCTGATTATCATGGTATTTTCTCCCCACTTTAACAATTTGGACCCTAATTGCAAGTTATCAACATTTGGGTTATGGGTATTCATTCCTGAGGCCATGTGTACCACACAATTGGGGAACCATTAAGAGGAATTTGTTTTGGTATGTCACATTGTGAACCACACAGAATCCCTAAGGAATCATCATAATCATATCTTGTGCATAGGTCCCTCAACTCTGTCGTCGTAAGTTTTGCGCACTCCTCTATAAGAGATAAACATGTCATGATGGTCTGCCTACCCTTCCCTCCAAGAAAAATACAACAAAATGAAACATAGCATGATAGCACACATGATAAACATAACACATTTTCATAATTAATGAAATAAAAGAATACATGTGATTAAAATCAATCATGAATAATAAGCTATAATGTGCTCCAGGTAATAAGTGCCACATAAGGCTTCAAGGGATAAAAACCCACCCACATCTGATCATAGTATAGCATAGTCATCAAATATTTCTACACAAAAATCATAATAAGTAATTTTTTTAACAAGTCCCATAAAGGTATTTAACAACCTACCATAAGAGTCATCGATCTCAAAGGCCAGCAGAAACCACCCTATTTGGTTTGATAGATATAGTGGAAAATTCTACATTCAAAAACACCTCTTCATGGACTTACTATTTTAATCTTCAATATGTTTATTATTGAGGTTCGTCAAGGGTTCCTGAAACCAAAATAGTTATTTTATTTCAACAAGAAATTTAATATCGCATGCGATGATACTTTCACCCTCCAAGATAATTTACAAATTATTTTTTGAGACTAATACATGTGATAAATTTTTTTAATAAGGATAATTATCTTCTTATAATTATTCTTTTATTATCCTTTAATAATTATCTCTTTTTAATTTACAAAAAATTATCATTACTTATAATATCAAGAAAATTTAACCTAAATCATCGAGTTAATTATTTCTAATAATTTATCAAAATTTATTGTTTCTAATTATCATTTTATAATTTATTATAATGTTTCTTTTGTAATTATATATTGATAATTTATAATAAATTATCATTTCATAACTATCTTTTGATAATTTATCATTATTCCTTATTTATAATTACCTTTTGATAATTTATCCTAAATTATCCTTTTATAAATATAGCCAGAAGGTCCGAGAGCCAGGAAGAAACCTGCTCCCAACAAAATATTATATAAAATGTAAACAGTACAAAAAGCTCAAAAGAGGGGCGCCTTAAAAACCCTTATGCACATCACACAATTACAATCACCGCTAACCAAACTATCACAATAGATGGAAAGAACAAAAGACCAACTGGAACTGACCTCCATAACAGCCCTTTTGGAGAGGGAATCAGCAACCTCGTTTGCTTCACGGTAGACATGAGAGACATCAAGGAGTAGTCTCTGAGCAAGCTTCAGACAAGAGATCCAGGCAGACATCATCCTCTATAGTACATTACTGGACCGATCCTTCAAAATCTGGACAACAACTAAAGAATCGGACTCCAGCCATAACCAGTGCCATCCATAGTGAACAACATACCTGATAGCCTTAATCATGGCCCATAGTTCAGCCTCAATTGCATGCGCATGGCCAACATAATGAAAAAATCAACCCCTGACAAAACCCTAATGGGTTATGAATACCCCACCACACCCAGCAGGGCCCGGTGCACCCAAGGCTACCCCATCAGCATTCAACTTTAACCAGCTAAAGATAGGGGGAATCCATTGAATATATTTCAGCATACATGGTTTCCTTTCCCTGCCACTAACACCAAGAGATCTCGGAATTAGAAACTCAGAAATTTCATTATGCATGGAGCCTCTTTGATTCACCGAGTCCAATTTAATGCATCTATGAATCATCATGATCCCTTCGCGATGGCTGGATTTGACATTATCTAAGATCAGTCTATTACGAGACATCCATATGTATGATACAACTGAAACAATAGCAGCAAGTATCAAGGCTTTAAGCTACTCATAGCAAAAGCATAGTTAATAAACAAGTGAATAAGGGATTCATCTACCTTCTTACAGAAGAAGAAAACTGGAACAATGATGATACCTACTCACTGCAGAGCAGCTTGAATGGGTAACCTATTTTCCATATCTTCCAGATGAGTAAAGCATCATTAGGAAAGATGTATGGATTATGGACAACCGCCACCCATGATAGAAAGCCAGATTCATGACCACACAAGTGCTTATAACATTCCTTGCTAGAGAAGTATCCATTCAAATATGGTTTCCACACCAAAACATCAGAGTCAACATAATCATAATTGCAAATCTCATCATAAATAGCAGCTGGAATAAGTGTAGAAACATCAGAATTCCCATGAAGATCAGATATGGATAGATTCTTCATTGATGATGGTATAGTGACAGAATCCCTGATGAGGGAGGACATCCATTAAGTGGACCAGAAATTCAGATGTGAAATAGGGCAGACCAGCCATATAGATTGAGACATGATCTTGGAGAATGCGATTCTAACCGAAGACCAAACCGAGGATTTAAGGTACAAGCACTTCTTGTTCTATAATCTGTTAATGAACCTACCAACAAGGAATTCCATAGGGAAATTGGTCCTGGAAAGAAGCCTCCATGTGGAGTTTTGAAGTAAGGATTCATTGAATAATCTAATATCTTTAACTCCCATTCCCACCATTTTAACTGGTTTAATACATTCTTTCCAGGAGACAGCAACCAATTTTCTTTGTTGTGTTGAACCAGTCCAAATGAAATTCCGAACCAAACCACTCAGCTCCTTGATAAGGGCTCTTGGCCATCTATAGACAGAGAAAGAAAAAATAAACATAGAAGTGATAACTGAATTGACAAGACATATTCTACCATCCTGAGACATATTTTTCCTTTTTTAAATATATTTTGATAACTTAATATGAATATTCCATTTACAATTATCTCTTACTAATTTATCCTAAATTATCCATTTATAATTATCATTGATAATTTTATAAAAATTATTCATTATAAATAAACATTGATAATTTATTATAAAGTATCATTTAGAATTATCTTTTGATAATTAATTATAAATTATCATTTATAAAAATATTATTAGAATAAATTACCCTTTCCTAAGGATTTTATTATCATATGAATGTTTCAAAAATTATAATTTGATGATTTAAGTAATTATCATCTAGAAATTATAATAATTTATTCCTTGAATAACCCATGTTATTATCCTTTGATAATTTTTTTTATAAATTATCCTCAATTAAACAAATATAATTATCTATTGATAATAAGTATAATAATCATTTTATAATTAATAAAATATGTGTTGATATTTTAATATATTATACTTGGATAAATTTATCTAATCATCTCTAGATAATTCATTACTATTATCATTGATAATAATGTAATTTTCCTTTTATAATTTCATAAATTATCTTTTGAAAAAAATAATTTAATTATCCACTTATAATTACGAGTTTTGTTATTTTTCTATCAATATCTATTTTCTTTTTTTAGAATTCATGAATTCAGAATGAAAAAAATATTTATATATATTAACTCACATGGGAAGTGCCTATAAAACAGACGAGTAAAGGGGTAGGGGTGGGGGTCAAGCATCTAGAAGAAAAATAAGAGAACCATATTGGATATTTTGAGGTCTCACAATCATGAAAAAGGAGTCTCAAGATCTCTCAACATCAACATATTCAATCTATAATGAAGGAAAAATGGTTCGGGCATTGAAATTACCTAAGTGACGTTTGTTTTTTCTGGAATTTAAGTACACCATTATAAATAATGTTTAATCCTTCTTAGTGTGTATTAAATCACCACATTAACATATTAATGATTGAAATACTTAAAAATGAGTATGAAATTATGTTTTTTTTAAAACTTATATGCCTCAAAAATCGGTGTGACATATTTGGGGATGATGAATGAATAGTTAAATTTCGTTTTTAATAAAAAAAGCTATAAAAATATTAACTAACTTGTAGTTAAGTGTGATCAGACCAGAAATCCAACGAGTTAAAAATTTATGTCCAACCTTGGGTAAACCCAATATCAAAAACCTAATAGTGGTATCATATTTCTCTTAAGATGCACCATTTGGGAGATATTCAAATATTCTAAAAAATAATACTATTAAAAATATTAAATAATATTTCCTCACATGATATCTTATGAAAATATTGATGTGAAAAAATGTTCTATCACGCCTAAGGTAGACCTATCATCCCATACATAATGGTGGTCTTGCATTTCACATACAACATAATATTTGGGTGAAATTAAATTATTTTTTTATAATTTATTTGCACATAATATAATATAATATAGTTAATATTTTTATTTTGTAAACACCAAGGATTAATGGGCCACTAAATATGACACTATGTCATTCCCAAACTCAGAAAATATTACAAAGAATATTCCAAGATGATAACTAGGATTTTACCCATATGAAAAACCTTGAAAACATTTACTATGTAATTTTTTTGACTATACATATTATAACCTAAAAACATTTATAAATTACTAATTGTTTTATTTTCCTTAATAAATATATTATTATAACTATCCCCCACTATTGAATTCTCATCCCTGAGATGTATCTCTAGTGGTCTTGATCAAAAAACATAGGACACTAAGATCAAACATCAAACTCATAATCCCACATTTCCCCTATATATTTCCATGCTACCACCAAATCCATACTAGTGGCCACATTTTACATAAGATTATTTTGTCACTGTAATATATAGTCCATAGTAGACACTCCTTATAAGATGAATAAGGTTCCAACTCAATATCCCTAAAGTCTACAACATGCCCGTGATCCGGCATGTACCTTAAATGCTAAGAAATGTGGAACACATTATGTATGCCTCAATAACATGGATGAAATCCAAATGGTACTTCACTATACAAAACCATTTGGTGATCTCAAAGGTTCCCAGAAAAAATAGTGTTATCTTTCCCTATTTTGTCAAATGTTTTCAACCAAACAAAAGAGTAACCCACAATAAAAAATGAGTCACCCTTAGTGGTCTCCAAGGGTGTTACCTATAATAGGAAAAATATCTCTATCATTTATGAGTAGTGACCAACCTATTTATAATGAGATGCAATCTCTATGAGGACTCCTGAAAAAAACCATTCCCCCAACCACTGCTTCATCTTCCTCCTACCAACAATAGGTGATTCAAATGGTGTATCTTTAAGAGTTTCATAATGTTATATATTATTTGAGCCCTGATATATTTTTATTTTATGAAAAATAAATCATGTAAAGGAGATCCTACCATGTCCTACTGAAGCCTATAACACCAGATCAAAACATATTCTCCTATATGTGTGTAGTTCTTTAAGATTATCCATTGGTCTGAGGATTGTACATCGGGACCAATGGTATCTGATTCCTTAGAGATTACTGCAATCCATACCAATAGTAAGACAAAAAAAGTGTGTCTCTATATGAAATAATTCTGATGGTAAATCCTTGTGTGGGTAAATTCTCTCTAACATAGTTCTTTTCTAGAACCTCCACTAAGTGAGTCTCTATGATCAATAAGAAGTAGGAAAACATCGTTACCCGATTGAAAATTACCTAGAACGAATCTCGACTCCCTGGGGTCATAAGGAACCCCATGAGAATATAGATTATGTCGTATTCTCAGTTCTACATACATATCAAGAGTGGTTACAATAACCCACTTCACTGTTGGTGCTTGGCCTTCACCATCAGGCATGTAAAGCATCAGTAGTCAAAACCATCAATGACTCTCTTCATCCAAGGCCACTAGAACATTTACCTTTATTTATGATAAATATCGGTGGTACCATGATTTTTATTGTATTTTTTGTATGGTAATGCCTCATTAGATCCCCTCTAAATGAAGTAGGGACTACTTCTCATCCATGTATCAAAATCACATCATCTTATTTCGTTGACCTTATGGGCATTGGGTAATCATCAGTTAGTTATTCCCTTATTAAATCACACTATGAACCAAAATCATTTCCATAATTTACCTGGTCCAAAAGTGAATATGTGACTACTGATAGAGAATAGGTTTTAAAACCCTAGTCCTATGAGGAATCCATCATCCAATTAACCAACAAACTCATCAAGACTCATTTCTCATTTGAGGTAATTTCACTAAGCTCTTTCCCAGGCAATGTATTTTGGCTAAAAGAATATCCAATGACTTTACATATTCCTTGTTCATAACTCATTTAGAAACCAAAAACTACTAATACTCAACACAGTGCATTTGTCTCTTATTCTGGTCCATCTATATGAAGATAAATAAAAGGATTTTGTGGTATGTATAAATAAAAAATAACTCACCAAAGATACAGTGTCACCAAGACTTTCGATCATGAACTAAAACTAAAATTTCCATATCATGTGTAGGTTGTTTCCGAATATGGGTTCATAACTGATGAGACCCATATGATACTACCTTCTCTATCACTAAATCAATACCACTCCCAGACCAACACCAAATACATCATAGTAAATGAAATAACCTATCTGATGACTAGGGAGTGTCAACAATGTTGATTTCAATAACCTAATCCATAACTAATGGAATGAATCTTCACATTGGTACAATAATTGTAATTTCACTTGTTCATTTTCATGGGATATTACTGGTATTGGAAGGAAAGAGACATAATTGAAAAACTATTTGTAATACCCTACTAAACACAGAATTCTCTTGACCTGAAACACAGTCTATGGATGTATCTAGGACATGACTGCCTCTATTTTGTTATGGATTAATGATATAAACGTCTAAGAAACCATATGACCTATGAAAAACACCCATATGATATAGAATTCACAATTTGACATATAGGTGTAATGACTATGTGCTCAAAGCATACTCAAGACTAAATATTGATGCTTGGCATGATTCTCTGGTGTTAGACAGAAGATAAGAATATAATTATTGAAAACCATGATGAATGAGACCTTTTTTGGATGAAATATATTGTTCAAGAGGATTATTGACACTAATATCACATTCGTTATCCAAAATGATGTCTCTTGGTAATCATATAGTCCATCCATTCTCTAAAAACCATCTTTAAAATTTCCTCCTCTCAAACTCAAAATATATAATGGCCTGAACAAATATCAGTCGTGGAGAACCCCCTATACCCATATAGCTAATAAAAATTATTGTCAATATTGGGAAATGGATATTGGATCTTTACTGTCACATAGATTAGATTCCTATATTTGATTCATATTTGTATAATAGAACTTACTTTCTTACAAAAACATTGGTGAACCACAAAATGAAGTAATAATCCTTATCAATCCCTTCTTCTCCAATTCATCTAGTAGAACATTTAGTTCCTACATCTCAATTGGAACCATTCATTAATAGGGTATCAAAATAGGCTACATACCCTACCTGAGCGAAATATTAGCCAAACTTTCCATTCAATAGATGCCTCTACTTGGTTAAATATTTCCAAAATTATTTTTAACCAATTATTAAGAATTCTGAGTGCCTAAGGTGGTCTATAATGATGACGAACTGTGGTGTTGAAAATCCTGGCATATTCGAGCATAGTTTTTAACTCCTATGCCTTATACATGGACTAAGAGAATTAATTTTTATTAAAATATCTCTACTACCTAAAGTACATCTTAGGTGAATGAGAAATCTTAACTGTATTCAATTATACATATAGAGGAAATGTTGAATCTTTCTCCCTTTTAAAGCAATTCATCCATGATCCGAATTAGTTCTATATGACTACCTAATGGAATCGTTTTTCATAATTTTAATGAATTTTTTTGGGAGAATAGAATCATTATGACAAACCACAATCACTTTATGGGACCATAAATGATTTATACTAGGAAAATACCCTAATCCTAACGTATAAACATCCTAAAACTAACCCAGATATCCATCCTTATATGTCAGGTTCAATCATCAAAATAAAATAACACAAAAACCTGGTTAGTTAAATCCATTAATTCCTATAAATATATATCATAAAAGCATAACAACACATATATATTTCACATATTCAAATAAACTAACCCAAACTGGTATAAAAAATCAAGTAATTTTATTGAAGATCTACTATAAAGAAGAACAACTGGTATATATATATGGCATGTGAACCTACATGCCTATCCAAGATGCATGATCACACATGAAATATTATAAATAACATATCAAAATCATATGCATCACCCAAGGTAATTTTAATAAATAGTAATAGAAAATCATAAATTCCACCACATTATGTAATCTTAGTGGTCCACTATATAGTGATGGCGAGGCACTAACATAGTCCCCTTTCTTGAGTCCCAACCGTATTGTCTCCAATATATGATATCCCATTCAAATAATAAGATAAGAACATGTTAGTAAATCCTGATCCTATAATACCATTTTATAACATCACTACCCAAACATCCATGTCCATGGTGGAAGGTCACATGACCTCATACATGCCTCCCCATATACAGGAGGCTACTTAATAGCAGTGAAGGCCTGAGTCTGTCATTGGGGAGATAATAACCTCAGTATCATGTCATAGGTTGAATTATAATTAATAACCAATATTATAAATAATCATAGTGATCCTGAAGAAAGGTAAATATGGATTAAATGTCTTACATATAACAAAGATCCTAAAGTGACAAGAATAAATAGTTTAAACAATGTAGATAAAAACTGATAATCTATAGCTCCCACCAATTTCAATCCTTTCCCATCAGAAACCCCACACTCGTTGGCTCACCAGTTCACCATAGGGCCCTTTCCCTTCACTAGATCACCAATGGAATCTATAAACACACAAAAATTCATGACTAGGGTGTTTGTACAAGACTATTTAGGACACTAAAAATGAGACCTTCATATAATTGGCTCATGTATATATCTATATTCCTTAATAATAATAAATACATAACCCAAATCAAAACAAAAAAAATCCAAAACCGAGTGGCCATGAACAATCCAAGCCTCCACCAAACCCCGACCGTAACTTCTATAGCTCTATATTGGGAGGATACTCAAGGTTTTAGAAAAATCAAGAACCTGCCTTAGGAATCCTAAGTCATGCTACTCAAAACCTTGTGATCAGGAAACTAGGTATACTCTAGGCCGCAGGGGAGGGTTTTTGTCGACATTCCATATGAATCAAGAGATACACAACATTCACTATGAATTGAGAACATACCACATGAGATCCTATGGGTGTCTATTGCATCACATGATATCAACGAGGAATATTTATATCTCTTCCCAATTCATATGTCCCTCATCTCCATAATTGAAAGTCAGGAACACTCCACCTATAAGGGATAAACACGTTATGAAGACCCACATTCCTTGGTGTGTAATAATAAAATAGCATGGTAGGATACATGAGAAGGAATAACACATCCTCATAATTAAGGTATCATAATAATACATGTGATCAAAATATTACCGGAATAATAAGATACAAAGTAATCATGGTAATATGTTTAAGGTAATGCTCTTTGGGCTTCACACACACCCAGAAGTGATCATAATCTAGAATGTAAATCTAATATGAATTACCATACTAGGCATACCTAATTGGTGACCATGTAACTTAGAGAGAACATGCTATGTAGTAAATTTTCCACACCATGTACTACAATATTTTGTAGAAAATTTTATACACTGAGTCCCTAGACATGTGCCATAAATACATAATAAGAGATATACATGCCATGTTGTAGGCTTATCATGTCGTGTACTTATAACAATTTACGTAGTTTTAAAATTAATTTTTTATACTATGTAAACCTTGTTGATAAGTGGTTTCCTGTCGTCTTTAAGTTGATAAGGCATGCCATGTGATATTTCCTAACATATATATAAATGTTTGATTAATATCTGCGTAATTTTTAGATCTATATATCATGTGTAATATGTATTACAGTTGTTACTCTCTGTGGATTAAATCATGAAACATTACAACAAAATAATTTAATTTGTTTAATAATTAAGTTGATACTACACATCATGCATGTACGTGGTAAGTCGTGTATACAATATGTTATAATGAATAAATTTTATATGAGTATAATAAATTTTTATTAGATTTGGATGATTAATCAATGTGTTATCTTCAAGGAATATTTTTGTACCCATTTAATTTTAAATAAATTGTAATAATTTTTTTAAAATTCTAATGGATGATAATATCAAGGAAACTCGGTTGAGAATTAAGACAAAAGAAATAATATATTAAAAATAATAATGAATGGAATTGAGCACGATTTGTCTTAAATTATAACTACATGGAATTTAATTCTTGTTTTATTAAATACTTATTTAATTTCATGCATGTGTATGAACACTGGGATAGATCAGACATTTTTATGTGATTGGATTCATATAGTTTACTGTTAAATTAAATTATTTTCCTTTATGCCTTATTTTCTTTTATTATAGAAGGGTTCTTCCTAACCATGGTTTCTTTTATGTAAACCCTTTTCCCATCACATGCATGTGAGTAAAAGAATATGTAATGGATATATCTCTCATGCTAGTGGATGTAGTTAAAATTTGGAGATGAGGTTAAACCAATCCAAGATATATAGGGACCAGTGGAATGTAGTAACACAATCTTTAATTGGTTCAAGGTGTGTTTCTCCTAGGAAAACAGTTAGTTTATCGACCGCTAGAAAAACCCAACATTAGGAAGAGATCATGGTCATACAACTTTATTGTTTTATTTCTATCATGATTCATGGTTAATTTATTATATATGTTTTTTCACGATCACTTGAATTAATAAAATTAACGAGTATTCAGGATTGATATAAAATAAATTTTATTATACCTAAAAATTATCTAAGACATAGTTAATAACTTAATCAAATCCATCTAATATTAATAAGCATGTGATAAATATAATAATTTTAAAATTGCGCGGAATTGATAAAATACCTCAATAATATATATTAAGTCAGTATAACCTTTCATTACTTCTATTAAAATTGAACCATAGTTTAATATTCTTGGCCAACCAAATTTTGGGGGCTTTAAATTATTAGGGAGTTATAAATTAGGGGTTTAGGTTGATTTATCATAGTTTACATCAATAATATACTACAAAATACTAGACTTGGTGTAACTGAGAGGAAAGGGTTAAAGAAATCAAATTTAACGATTTTAGGATTTCTGAGTCCACTTAATAGATAAAACAATTGCGAGTTAAGTATGTTGGAATTTGGAATGCCTACCTAAAATTATTCATGTTTCTTGAGCAACCAATGTTGGGGAAATTAGAATTGGAATATGGATATTTGATGCCATAATTTCTAAGAAACATGATATTCAAAATCTTACGGTTAGGAATATTGTGTTTCAATAAAATAGTGGGAGACTAATAAATAGAATATTTATTTATTTGTCCAAATTATATTAGATAATGTAATAAAATTTGGATCTTGTTATTTTTTTGAGACAAAACATAAATTAATTGAAACATATCATTTCAATCCAAAGATGATAAGGATAACCTTCTCACTGAAGCAAATTTCGAAGAGTGGAATGGTGGTTACATGTTATCCTTCGCCATCAATATATATTAGATATGCTGGAAGAACCTATTCAAAATGCCCCATGTTATGATGCAAGTAATGAAGATTTATCACTCTATGAGAAGAATTTGAATGATTCAACAGATCATTAATATTTCATGTTATCATCCATTTCCAATGAGATTTTGAAGAAACATGAGGACATGTATTTGTGTAGCATGATTTCTCATATTCAAGATATCTATCAAGAGAATGAGAAAAAAGAGAGGTAAGATATCTACATTGATTTGTTCTGTAACTAATATAGGGTATTATGAATCTATTGGGCCTCATGTAGTCAAGATTATTGGCTGTAATAAACACTTATATATTTTAGGGATTAAATTATTGAATGATATTAATGGAGATCTTATAACTTCATCACTGCCCAAGACCTTCTCCATTTTTATTGTTAAATAAAATATGATAAATAATAATAAGAGTATTTCATAACATATTACTTTGAATTTACATGTGGATAAAGACATTTGTCATGATAAAGCTACAATCTATATGGTGAGTAAGAATAATAAAGAACAAGTAAAATGGGCCTCCTACTCACAAAAAGTCTAAATATCATGAGCATTGTCCTTCCAAAAGGAGAAATATGAAGAGGGAGGGAAAGGAAAAGGAGTCAGTATGTTTTTTATATGGAAAATCAGGAGGATAGAAGTGGAACATCACCCAATTGAAAGGGGAGGCTAAAGGTGAATTTTTTAATGATTTTAATATTTCAATATATAGACATTAGTTATTAAATATAACTTACGGTACTCACAACTGTATCGAAATGACAGAACCATGTAGATTTCAAATGATTGCGTGAGGAGGGGAGGATCTAGGAGCTACTAACAGTGCGATGATGGCTGACCTAGCCATTAGTTACTACCTCCATTCATTGAAAAATGGAATTATTTTGGTCTTTAAATTATCTTTTTATGTACCATCGGTTTTCAAGAAAAATACTCTATATCATTCCAAGATGTGAATGGGTTTATTTTCAAGTTTGTAAATATATTGCACTCTATTTTATATGGATATCAAATGTTATGTTATCTCACATTTAAATAATTTTTTTATGTATTAAATTGTGAAAATGAAGTGTTGGGAATTGATAATGAATCATGTTCATGTGACTCATATAAAACCCAACTATGGAATCAACGTGTTGGTCTTGTAAACAAGAAGCACTTGAAAAAGATCTATAAAGATGTATTTTAGAATCTTCAGAGATAAAACCACTTGAATGATGTCATTATTGTTTAATAGAAAAAAGAACAAACCACCATTTAGTGGACATCGTGAAGGGTAAACATAGCTTCTAGGAATAGTAGAAACTGATGTGTGTGGACTATTTCTAGTAGAAGCCAGAGGTGGATATTCATACTTCACATTATTTACTGATGATTTGATTAGAGAGAGAAATGTATACTTTATGAGGTATAATTTTGAATCCTTTGATAAATGAAATGAATTCATGAATGATGTAGAGAATCAACTTGGAATGAATATAATGAATATTTGATCAGATTGAGGTAGTGAAGATATTAAAAAAGTGTTTATCAACTATCTATGGGAGTTTGGGAAACTATCCCAACTCAATCCTCCTTACACAGCACAATGAAATAGTTTATGTGAATGGAGTAATCATAAATTTTTAGACTTGGTAAGGTTGATGATGTGTCGCAATGATATTCCATTATCTATTTTGGGATATGAGTTGCAAACTACAATACACACATTATGCTGACTACCAAATGAAGCGGAAAATAGAATTCCCATTGAGTAACAAAGTGCAAAAAAACCCATTTTGTTGCATAGCTATGTATGGGGTTAACATAAATTTTAAGGCCTTTATAGGGAAAAACTAGAACTCTAGGGAACAATATTTATCCTTATAGGGTATCCCATGGAAACAAAAGGATAATATTTATACAACCACTCATATAAGAGAGTGAATATAACTAAATAATCTATGTTTAATGATAGGCAGAACATCCTCAAAATGGATATTTGGAGAAATATTGAATTTGATAAATTTGATGGTCAAGATACCCAAGAGTATGTACAAGAACCAATTCTATAGGTCCTCGTGGAAGAAGTAGTTCCAGAAACACAAGTATTGTATAGGATTATTGGAGAGGGAAGAGAACCATGGAGATACAGTTTTCTAGTCACTAAAGATGGTGACACGTTAACAGTAGAAAATGATGAATATGTATCCTATAAAGAGGTAGTATAGATCTCAAAATGTGAAATATTAAAAGAATCCATGAATTCTAAAATGTATTACATTTAGTAGAAGCATGATTCATTATGGTCGATGTGCTAATAGATATAAACCCTATTGGGTGAAAATTGGAATTCAAGAGGGAACTAGACATGAAAGGTAAATTAAATACCTCTAAAGAATGAAAAGTTGCTAAATGGATTAAAAAGTATCATGTAATTGACTATGATTAAACCTTTTCACCAGTTTCTTTGTTTAAATACATCATAATTCTAGTTTATATTGTAGTATACCATGACTATGTGATTTGGAAGATGGATGTGAATACTACATTGATTAACTGAATCCTTTAAGAAGACATCTAAATGACAGAATCAGAAGGGTTTGAGACTCCAGGTGATGAAAAAATGATTTTAAAATTTCAAAGAACCATTTATTGATTGAAGAAACCATCCTGGTCATGGAACATTTGATTCAATGAATACAAAAAATAATTTGGATTCAATAATAATAAATGTGATATGTGTATTTATAATAAGTTTAATGATAATGTGGTCATTATCCTTGTAGTTTATGTTGATGACATATTACATATTGGAAACAACATACCATCCTTACATTCTATTAATCACTAGTTAAAAATTTGTTTCTCCATAATGAAATTAGGTGATGTATGCTATATTTTTGGGATTAAGATCATTGATGACAGATCCAATAGGATTCTTGGACTGAGTCAATGTATACATGTTGATTAGAAAATAAAGTCATTTAGTATGAAAAAACCAAAGAGGGTATTGGTTCTCGTTTCACATGGTTTACATCTTTATGGTAAAATGTGTTCTCAGACACAACATGGGAAAGATAGAATGAGTATGTTCTCATACACTTCATCTATAAGTTCAATCATGTTTTCTAGGTTATGTAATATAATTGATGCCTCCTATGAATTGAGATTGGTAGGTAGATATCAAGATGATTTAGGATAACAACATATGTTTTCTATTATGGATATCCATAAAAATATGAGAAGAACTAAGGATATGTTCCTGGTGTATGAATGTGATGGGGAGTTGGTCATCAAGGTCTATATTGATGTGTGTTTTTAGACATATCAGAATGATATGAAATCATTGTTATGATATGGTTTTGTTTCATCAGTAGATTAGTGATATGGAAGAGTTCAAAGAAGCTAGTTGTCACTAATTTTATAGTGGAATCCAAGTATATAGAGACTTATAATGCACCAATGTAATACTTTTGGATTCCAAAAAAATTCTAGTATCATGATGTGACACCTAAATGTAAATACCCAATCACATTTTACTATGATAATAATGTAGAGGTGGCTCCAAAAAAGATCCACGGTCACACCAATAGACAAAGAACATAGTCCGAAAGTATCACCTATTGAGGGGTTTTTATCAAAGCGATGAAGTTGTAGTAAGTAGAGTACCCATGGAAGAGAATGTTTCAGACCCATTGAATAAAGGTCTATCTCAACATAAGCATGAGTATCATGTGAGAGCTAGTTGACTGAATTTTATTGTCCATTTGATCAAGTGCATGTGGGAATTTTCAGGAGTTGGTTCTCTACAACTAACTTCTTTGTACTTTATGATAACCTGTATTCATATTTTTGAATATCAATAATGTCCTTATCACTTCATGAATGTTCATATGTAGAACATAGTATGTGATAATGTTCTAATAGTATATATCTCAATAAAATTTCATAACAGTTACCTGCTATGATGAGAACCTATAAGTGATATGACAATATTCTTAGATATATGTTCTATAGATGGATGATATAATTTTAGGGACAAAGATGATATTGGATATCATGGGTGGAGACTAATAGTACATTGAGAAAACTTCTGATTGAGTACACCATAAGTAATATTGTTATGAATATTATGAGAACAAGACCATCTAGTAGGAAATCAACATTTATATGTGTCATTAGATGTTCCTGTCTATGAACATGTGTATATTTCCTTTGTATTTAAGATTATTATTAATGAGTATTATGAGTCATGTACATTGATGTATTGTTGAAAACTATGAAAAAATTAGTTTTTAGTGAGGAATGATATGTTGGTTATGTCACAAGTAATACTGCAGTAACGAATATTTAAAGAAAGAATTTAGCGTTTCTATTATTTAAAGGATGTTAATTTGGATTACCATTATATGGAAATGATATAGCCTAAATAAAACCAGGTCCATGTTGTTATATAGTAAAGATTAATTTCTGGTAAATTCATAGAAAGAGACATCGAGCACATTGGGTTATGGCATCATCATGTAGCCAGTTTGATTAGAGATATTGTGATAAAGGGATAACACTACACAATAAGAATATGTATGATTTGTTATGTCATTGAAACATTAACTTATTTATCTATGGGTTCTGTAACATGTCGCTAAATGTTTTCATTGGGCAATATGCTTCTTCACCTAATTCCATTGAGAAGAAGGCATAGAGGCTCGCACACTACGTGTATCTAGATTCTTAATTAAATAATAATAATATTATTTATTATTTAATAAGATGAGTAAATATTATTCCCACATGTGGTTTAATAATTATTAATGTTTTCTTGATCGCATTTATTTTCTCAGCAGTTATTTTAGAGAATATAATGTGATCAAAATATTTAATAAATATTTATTTTCTATTTTATAAATATAATATTTATTTATTTATTAGGAAATAATTCTGTGTTATTTATTTCATAAATAAATATTTATTATGAAAGGCTTGATATCTATCGGGGAGAAATGGTGGACTGACATTAATGGTCCAGTGAAAAATAACAAATATTGAATATTATTTTAATAAATAATATATAATTTAATTCACATGTTATGCACATGTCTAGAAATAATAATAACAATATTATTATTATTTTACATGGGATTCTGATGCAATTAAATAAATAATAAGGGGAAATTGTACAATTATTTATTTCAAATCATATCGATATATAAACCCAATTATATTATTTCTCTATGAGCTAATTCATTTGTTTGGCTGTGCATAATGGATTTGGAGAATCCTCTCAAGTCCAAGAGAGCTTCCTTCTCCATGAAATACTCTAAGAACAGAGATCAATAATCCTCCACATACCACTCATATGTCAACATAGATACAAGAAAATACTTTGGAATAGATTCTTAGGGGGATTAATGGCGGGCAACTCTTGCGATAAGATCAACTCTGCTAGCACCTAGACATTACTATGACGACATTCAATGTTTTTTGGATCACGTGTGGATCCCTGATATCAGAAATATACCATTTATTCATAAAATGAAACTATGGTACAATGTTTATATGTTTTTAGATCCATCAATAAGAAATGAATTCAAACAAGGTAATCCTTTAATTAATTAATTTGATTATAAATAATATCTGATGATCCTCTCTCTGGTTCTGGACTTCTATCATCTATCTATATTCATTTATTCAATTTTGTAGATCATGATGTTGATCATTATTTAAATAATTGTTTGATTATATATCATAAAAAATAAAAGTTGGGCATAACCCATTAGATACTTCCACTACGTCCAGAACATACAGAACATGCCTCAGGACATGCTCGTATTTTTGTATGTGAGTCTTCCAGACCTATTATTGAAGATCACAAATTATAGGGGAATATTTATACTTCAGTTGATGATGATCAATTCTATAATGCCTTAGAGAAAATATAGTTGGAGACTCATATCCCTTATACCATTCTGGATGTCCATCAGCATCATCTAATGGGGAATGATTATTGGAACTAGAATCATATCCCTGTTAAAACTGGGTCTTACTACATGAGAGATTCACATGCCTTGGGGCATGCATATATACCTTCCATATTATCCAAAGGCATGTTAAAAGCCTCAGGATAAGTATAATACTCATTTTATGACCGAGTATCATTAATTGATAATGGAACACGCATTGGGATACCCTCATATCCATGCATAATTCTAAAAGTCATGTCAGTATATTTTTTCCAAGCTATAAAATGAGACCCATATTCCTAATATTCTCAATTTCAGTGTTTCTGAGGTGGTTGAAGACATATTATCAGCACCATGAGGGTTTTTGAACTCTTCATCCAAATGGGAAGAGGTTCATTACCATGACTGTCCTCCTCATGGTAGTGTGGTGATGGATCAAAGGGACTCTAATCCAAAAATTGAACGTGGTCAACTTCCCCAGGGTGATATCTATAAAAGAAAAGTAAATAAATCACATTCCTAGACAAATTCATAGAGATACGTGATCAAATCTCATAAAACATTATGTTAAAAGTTTCTCAAAACATCAATGGAAACCTCATACAGTTCCCCAAAAACCTCCTATAACACTACTCTTAGGTCAGCAGACGACCCCAAGAACATCCTTGTATGGTCTAATTAGATTGAATCTTGTAAGTCTAATAAAGATAAAGAAAACATTGACATGTGAAGAGATTTATATAGAATCAATATCTTCATATTGTTTTTTCCTAATGATAATTTTTACTATGATGTCCCATATTAGCTAGAAAAAGAATGCATGCCTTATACACACAAAATTATGTGGGCTACTCATCCAAAACCGAAGGATAGAAATATCCCCTATCTAGGTCACAAGTATCACCTTTATATTATCAATACAATTTGTTTTCAGTTTGATATGTCCTCCATTTCTATAGCCTGAAACAAATGGGTGGAAGAGGATACCGAACCTTACACATTTTTTTCAATGTTTCAGAAAAAACCACCACCGACTGATTTATTGAGCATCGATAGAGGTGAATATATGAGGATGAAAAAATGTGGATAATTAAACTTTTTTATTTCCCCAATACAATAGAACACTTCATATATAACATCCTGTAATGTCATAGCCTCTAATGAAATTAGATGACCATGTAATGCAAGATTCAGTTGGTCAATACAACAGAATTCCCCACTCCAGTGATGCCCAAACATCATGAACGGAGGGAGAGGATAGCCGTTATAACATTAAAATATCCCCTAAAAGAAATAATGATTCATTTTAGATATAGAAGAGGATGTTTCAATCAAACAGGAAGCTTTCAGTCATGAATTATTTCGGTCCTGTGCTTCCTTCACACCCAACTCCTAGAAGAGAACTAAACCTTCTGGGTTTGGGGAATATTTCCAATTACCCCCATCAATCATTTTTTCATTTCTTGGGACGATTCAAGATGTATTAGAACCTATTAAAACCAAACCCCATCCCACTAGACTGGGGGAATTTATATCTAAATCACCATAATTGGGTATATCGTCCTCTGATAGGATCCAATGTAAATCAATGGTGACTCAAAGTAAACCCCACCTCACTAGGATGAAGAATTTTTAAATTATTTTCTATTATGGGAATCATGATATCCCAGACTGGAATTAGTGGATCCACAAAAATAGGATATCTCCATGCCAATTTTAGCCCCGAATAACCCCCATCTCATAGGGGTGGGGGGATTTCCATCATCATCATCACTAGAGAAGGAATTAGGAATCTCTAGTTTGGGAGGTAGGATTGCATGGTCGACATTGCATCTATAAATCCTACTACAAGAAAAATATATACTATTCATCGAGAATTCATAAAACATTATCAAAAACTCCCAAGTGGTCACATTTCATAGACCACGATGAGAGGAGAATACATAAAAGGAAACAAAACCCTTCCATGGTTGCACGAAAAAAGGGAATAGTTTGTACACGGGTTCAATTAAATGGCCTGATAAAGTTAGCTTAGAATCATATCATTACGTAAAATGTAATGGGACAAGCACCATTTCTTGATATGCCTATATGAATGGTGTAACCATCAACACAATAGACAAGGTGTATAAAGACACAAAGGCATAGGTCTAAAGAACAAATAACATAACCAGAGTGGAGGGTGACTTGGACGCACTAACTGAGGCTGCAAACACCCATAACCCCAGGAGGATCTAAAATCTAGATCTTAAGAATTTCGATTTACCACCTCTCCAATTGAACACTACCTAAAAAAATGAAAATACATGGCTTCATCCCAATCACCACCACGAAGAGTTGAGATTCCTTCCATAGAGGAACAATTGATACAATATAAGAGTTAGATAAAAACTCTCAAACATATCAATAAAGAGATACTCATGGGATATATTCTTACTGGGTATCATATTCAAGAAGAGGAAAATATTCCATCATCAATAAGATCCAATATTCTGGAAAGAGTATCATATGAGGATTATACTGGCTCTAAATCTAGGCATCCATTCAATAAAAATGAGAATCATGAAAATGATCATGAATTCCCTATATTGTGGAGAAAAACTCTCCCTCACCATGGTAATCATTTAGCCTTATCAAGAATTGATAATCAGTTTTATATGAAGTTAGTGCCTCTGTATAGCCCCCACCTTCTCTTTATTTATAAGAGGTAGCTTCTACAGTAGTACCCTCAGATCTTCCTAACACCATCAAGTCCCAGGCTACTCTAATGAAAGCCAAGGAAGGATGATGTGCGCCTTTGTAGCCAGAGAGGAAGCCATATCCATAGTGAGTGGTTGAAATCCCCCCCCCCCACACCCAATTTCATAAATCATACCTTCTCAACCATTGATGGTGGAGGTGGCCTTGAAAAAAATCTCTCACACTTTGTATCGTGTTGTGGGATGATAATGGACCCTTGGTATCAATAAGAGGTGTCCATGATGAGGAGTTCAATAATTACTATATTATAGACAACCTTTGTTTGGTAAAACAAGATTCCATTAAGATTTGTTTTAGGATGAGAAGACCTTCTACATCAATTCCTTATCCAATTCATCTCCATGATGCTGAAAATAAAAAGCATCATCTTGAAAAATTGTAAGAAATAAAAAAAATGAGAGTGGTTATGATTTCGTATCCATATGGAAATTTTTAACTTATTCACTCAATAATAATCTCTCATAAGAGTAGATCATAGAAAAATGTACATAAAATCTCTAGGATTAGTTACCAACAAATCTGATCTAAATATTGTATGGAGTGGGATCAATGACCCAATATTTGGATGAAACCATTCAGTAGACAAAATCAAAATACTCATTCATGCCCTTGGCACATTTGAGAAGGATAGACAAAGCCTAAGTTATAGTTATCACTCTTAAGGAAAAGTTGTGCCCATCCAAGCAGCTAGGTGGATCCCAAATATCTTATTACCTCCTATCATGAAACGACAGACAAAAAAAAACCCCCATCCAGAAGAATAATGAAATTAGGTTTTCATGGGAACTAAGGAATGGAATAATAAATCATACTCCTTTTGAAATGAAAAATTCCATAATTATTTATTAGCATCCAGGGACAATAACCAATTGAAGCTGGAAAAGGTGAGGATGATCGATGAGGTCAACCTCACCCACCATCTTTACTACTTCTATAGAGACCCTAGATTTTCATAACATTTACATTACAAAAGTTTTGTGGAATACTTAAACATCATACAGATAGATTCCTAAAGACTGTAATTGGTCTAGTGCCTTTGGAAACATGGAAACATAACACTAGTACATAAATAAACTACATAATCTCCCACTAGGTTCTTTATGACTTGAAACCTTCTTAGATATATGAAACATAGTACTTTTCATCATAACATGGGGGAATGGAATATAAAAGGAGTGAGATCAGATGCTCAGTATGGGTAAAAAAGGGATACATATAATCATACACATGAGTATAAGTCTATTAGAATGTGAGCATGAAAAATAGATGATCATACCATGTATATCAGAGATCATAATAGAGATCATGGAATAATGATCAAGAGTTCATACGACATAATACATAATTAAATAATGAGATAAATACATGAAAACATTAAATAGGAGTAAGACGTTGAAAGGTATAAAACACATAATAATATTATGATTTCTATAGTGTCCAAGGAATCGCTACCAAGACCATATTAGTATTTTGGGTTCACTTAACACACCATCATTTTATCATAATTTTACTCCTCATACCATCTTAGTATTCATGGATCACTCCTATGACCATTATAGTATCCAAGGATCATTACCAAGACCATATTAGTTTATCTCATGAGATATAAAACTTTACCCAATTCATTGGAGGGAGATATAGGTCCAAAACACCTCATAATGAGTGCATACATACATGTGCCACAAGATCATTAAAAATCATCACATAACCAATGAAATGAAATCAATATCATAAACATGTAAACCTATCAAAACCTATGAATAGTTATAGGTTTATAATCATATCCTTAAAAACATAACCCATGAAAATAAGTGGATTTCAAAAACATATAACCCATGAAAGAGAAATGAGCTCCATAAATATCATGACATAAAAAAATAATACCTCTAGAGAAATAAAATTAATCGAAACAGTTAATTCATTCCCTATAAAAGGCATGAGTAACACCAATGGATGTTATCTTAGATGAAAAATAATTTTGATAAAACACACTAAATAAATTCTTCCAAAAAATATCATTTCTTCTTAAAAAACTATTTTTTTTCATAGAACTCAGTGAAATTTAAAATTAAAAGAATTTCTTTGGAAATATCCTTGAAAAAATGTAAGGAAAGCTTCATGTGTAACACCCTCACACCAGTTACCAAGTTCTAATGCTTTATTTTAAACATTGTAATGATTACAAGGAATCATGTCCCAAAGGAATGATCAGTCTAATAGTCTTGGAATATCGATTACAATTTATAACATAAAATACAACATAAAAAATCCATTGATAACACCATTATTATCATAGCTTAACCCTACTTATAAATCATAAAACACTTCTTGACATCCTGGAAAAATAAAACATATGAAATGGGTGAGCTCAGAAACTCAGAAGGGGTAAATAATTTAGCAGAAGCTATCAAAAATAAGCATTAAATTTTAAGGGAAGGTTCAAAACACAAACACAAGGAATTTAAAACATTATATTTAGCTTAATATTTGAAGGAGTAAATAAAAAAATTCCATTTAAAAATTTACATATATATTCAACAAGTTGAATAATCACCTGTAAAATCAATAACTAATCACTTAACAAGGTAATACATAATACCATATATCATGACTACTATGCCAAGGACTCATTCCAAGACCATATAGAAATATTCAATCAATTCTTTGTGCCAAGACAATAGTTTGTCTCATGAGACCAACTAATGCATAGAGGGGCTATAGCGGGCCTGCCCGACAGTTACATAGTCCAATACATTCCTCATATAAAAATGGTGAAGCATTACATATACACTAGTATTAAAACAAGAATACGAAATGTTAATACTTTAACCATAAACCATGAATGGTATTAAAATAGCCCATCTATAGTTAAACATATAATAAACCCTTTAATACAATATGAAAGATTTTATCATAATAAATCAAACTCAATTAAGCATAATATACAACAAAGGACATTGACATAGATGAAAATAATCTTATAAAATCATTAAAACTCTTTTAGAGAAATATCCCTTTTTTACTTAGAAAACATTAAAAGTCACACAGTTTATAAAAGAATACATATAAATGAAATTTTTGAATCTAAGTGTCCCATACCACTTTCAAACATTTGAATAGAATTAAAATTTTAAAACATTTATATCCATATAAATAAATTTTTAAAACTATTTTGAAAACATGGACATTAATGAGAAAGGACTAGAAGCATAAATATTTAGAACATTTATAAAAATTTCTTAGATAAATATTCCCTTAAATAAAATGTAAATAATATTCCACTTGACATTTTTTAAGAAACATGGAAATGAATAATAAATATTTCCAAGTAAACACTTAGGCATAAACAATCACGGATAATAATGTGATTTCGAAATTAACCCTTACCTTATACTTTCTTTTAGTCTAGGGGAGTTATCCCCCTTTATAATAGTTAAAAAATATTATTAAATTATACCAGTACCATATCTATTTTTATTATATCATATATGATTAATTAGTGACTTTATATTACCCGTTTATTAATAATTTCTTTGTTAAAGCAACGTTTCGGGCAACAATCGCATTCTTTATCATATATGATTTGAGTTGTTATTTTTTATCGTATTACTTTTATCATGATATAATTAATTCAAGAATGTAAAAAATTATTCATATTTTATATATATTCTTTAGAAAAATATATATAATAGATAGATAAATAAAATCGATGACATAGTTCATGGAGATGGTAGGTCATACTTAAGCATGAATGTTGTTTCTGTTTCCAAATCGTATTGAATGGAAGTATGTGAATGAAAAATATTAATATATATATATGTATATATTATCATATTAGATGTATTATTTTATATATTTCATACTTTTTAATAACATTAATTCTTATAATCATTATTGGATGGTGATCATGGTAGATGAGTCTCATCGTGTTGTGAAGACGGTTAGCCGTACGTACACACGAGCGACAATATCATTTTATTAATTTTTAAATGGTATGGAATTGGATGGAAAATGAATTTTATAGAAAAAATATATTGTTATATAAATTATTTACTTATATTATATTAATCGTTATACACATATAATTAAAGTGTGCAGGAAAAATAGTTTACACCATAGTGTGGAGGCGATACGCCATACAAACACACACACAGTGATATTATTTTCTGTATAATGGGTTAAAGGTGGAATATGGTTTTAACACACATTAGATAACATATAATAATTTAGAGGATATTTTAGTTATTATTATAGTATGGAAACAACAGATAATGTTGAAGTAGAAGAAGAAAATATCATTAAAAGAGGTGATAGAATAATTATCTCATTTCAGGTGTCTCTTTTTGATTTACACATAAGGAATCATTTGGATGGATTTATTCCCTACATGTAGCCACTAGGATGATATGAGGGATTTTTTGAGAGGAAATGGGAATGGTTTGGTCAACAAAAATGGGTTTTGAGGTGTGAATTATAGAGAAGGTGAAGTGTCCTTTTATAAGAGGTGAGAGGGGTACATTTGGAAGATATTAAAATATTAATTTATTATAAATTTATTTTCGGTTTTTAATGGTTCCAATGTTATTTAATTAAAGGATAATATGTGGAGGGGTCAAAATCCTATCAACCAATAGGCTTTAGACATTTTTAGGGATAAAATTAACATTATCTTTTAGATTTGATCCTTAGTTGAATAAGTTAACTCTTACCATATCTTGTATTTTTATACAATATTGTTAGTATAGTTTAAATAAAATTCAAAGAGAACCTCGAGTGTATCATTAAAAATTTTTTTACACAATATTAGTCATTTGTATGAATCATATATTTTTATGAATATTATACCATTTAATAAAATAGTGTTTGTTTTAAAAACTCATTTATGTCATTTTTTACACTATTTAGTAACTGATTTTTGTTAAAATCCAAAAAAAATATTCCTTTGAAAAAAAATTACTTATCCATATAATGTCATACTAATCCTTAAATTTAATTTATAGCCTCAAATTTTTAAAAAAATATTTAGTTTAATATTTATAATATTATTTATCTGAATAAATTATTAATAAGTTAATCATTGCTTCATCATTGTGTCAAATATAAACTTATTAATTTAATGTATAAAAATTACAAAAAAAATACCATGATGTCAGAAATCATTTTATATTTCTAAAAACTATTAATATTCTATGATATCACTTATTAAACCAATATTAAAAAATGTAATACTTATTAAAAACATGAATGTAGGAGAAGCTTTAAACTAGTTTCCAATGGAATATTTGTCCTTTTAATTAAAGAAGCTACAATGAGAAGCATTAAACTGGATTCCATGGGAAGATTTTTATATTTAATTAAATATAATTCTATGATAACATTAAATAGGTCTTCCATGGGATTCATTGTAATCTTAATTTTACAAGATTTTATGAGAAGTTTTATAATAGATTTCATGAGAAGCTTTATACTGTTAATCAAACATGATTCTATGAGATGATTTATACTAGCTTCCATGGGAAACATTATCCGTTTAATTAAACAATATTATATGAGATTAAATAATCTATCTCATCTAATTATGACACTTATTAGGGTAATTGTATATTATTATTTTATTTTTAGCTTAAATTACCTTATTTTTTTAACTGTGGTAAATAAAACTCTAAAGTTTCTATTCACCAAAAAATTATATTAATCATATTAGGACACATTTTTAATCCTTATTACAAAAATTTATATCAGATTTTCAATATTCAATTCACAAATGTGGTAAAATTATGTTTAATGCTAATTTGAAAATGTCTATAGAAGGAGGGTAAAAAGACGTTAAAAAAGTTCAATGAATTTTTATATCTAATATCCTTATAAAAATGATTCAAATAACCTACATTGGTTTAATATATTTATTATTTATATATATTGATATTAAAATAAATTTAAAATAATGTAATTATTTAAATGAAAAAGTCGATTTTTTAACAATAATGTATTGTTTTTCACCATTCATCAAAAATTGAATGTTTTAAGAAAAATACAAAAAATTTACAATATGAGAATTTTGATATTCTGAATTCAAAAATGAAGTCTATTTTATGCAATTAAATTTATTTTACTGTCTAAAATGAAATTTATTTTTTTTCACAATAGGACATAAAAAGTTGTTCCTTTAAGAAAACCATATTTATAAACATATCACTATTTTCTCAAAACATATACATTTCATTATAAGTATGGTTTATATATTTGAAAAAACTTCTAAATAAATAATAAATATTATTTATTACTACTCATATTATAATATTTAATGGATAAGTTATAAATATATTGTTTAAATTATTACAATACTAAAGTGTTGTTTCACAGAAACTCAGTCGTGCGTGTAACACAAGCCAAGTCTATTTTACATCAAGAAAAATATATTTAATATCACATACCATGGAATATTGGAGGTGTAAAATTCTCCCCTCATTCAATAAATTGACATCATGCCATTTGAAATTGGATTTCAAAAATAAAAGGCTGATAATAGAAAACACCTTTGTGTAAAACCCACATTTGAAATAGGTTTAATAAAATATACTCTTAATAAGAGGAAAATGGAAACAAAAATTCACCACCTAATTTGGCTTTTTAATTGGATAATATTAGTGGAATGTAGAGACACGTACTTAGAGGTAAAATGTAAATATTTATAGGGGGTGATTGATTTCATCTATCACAAACAAGAGAACTATAAATGGAAAATTGAGGGCCTCAAATCCATAAATCTATGATGATTTAAAATATCTTCAGGTAAAAAAAATTAATGTATTAGGATAACACATTTTTTTAGATAAATTTTCTTAGATTTGGGGGATTGTTTTACAATCTATATAAGAACCTGATAAAACTTACATGATTTCATTTTTGTATCAATTATATCATTTTTATTCTTTTATCTATTTTCTCTTCACCAATTACACATGGATATGTATGTTGAAAATTAATTTTTCATGCTTGAAGATGTTTTGACAAATAATATGACCCTCAAGTATTTCTTAATCCTATAAATGTTTACTAAAATAAAAAAATTTATCACAAATTATCCAAAAAAGCATACATTAACCCCAAACAATAATATCTATTGTTCTATTACACCATTCCAACCTTATAACTCATCCAAAATAATTCCATCCAAATTCTATATCTAAAAAGGTCTTTAAATTCCCAAAATCAATTTAACATCAAATTCCCCAAGAAATGTAATGTAACTCTTATTATCACATAGAAAATATTTTATTATCTTTAAATCCAAAATAAAATCTCTTATTATTCTAAATACATAATGAAGATGTACCACTGTACAATCCTTATTAATATTATAACCAAATATGTAATAATTCTTTAATCAAAATACAAATTAACCTTGATAATTCCACTTCACTCTTAAACCATTAACTAGGATTCAAAATCTTATTCCTTAATACCTCATTCATCTCATTTTCTTTTGTAGTCTCTTTATCATCAGTAGTATCATAACTTCATTATTATACAATAGTAACAGCTAGGGTATACTCCTTTGATATTTAGGACATTGATTTGCATTTTTTCCCATATCCTTGTAATTGAAGCATTGTACAGTGGAAACCTTTTTCTTACCATTTTCAATCAAGAACATGGTGTAATTTTTATCCACACATAATACAAAATCTCATTCTCTAAATGAATTTACCAGGGTGATTCCATTCCCAATTATTATATATAGGAAATTCAATCATTCCCTTCTTCCATTTATCCATATTTTCCCCCACCATCATTTTCTTCTCTTTCTCCCCAACAATTCCATTTGAGTCATATAATTATTTACTTATCTTATTAATATATGAGACTATTTCTTCATATGATGAGGATATGTGTGAGACTATTTACCTTCAAAATTTTATCTTAATACCATGGAAGATATGATCCCTATTAACCTTTATAACATGTGCATTGGTGGAGTGGACATTCATTCTACTAGGATCTGTTTCTATATGACAACATACACTAGGTTAGATCATATCGTAATGTATAATCCAAAAACAAAAAAAAATGCATAACATAATGGTTAACAAATTACTAGTCTCATAATATTAAAAATGGTTTTGTTAGGGAGATATTTACAAATAAAATATTTATAAGGATTTGTTACAAAAATGTGAATTATCCTAAGCATTTCCTTCATGATCATAAAATTAGGTGTTTAGTAAGGCCAATTGTCATTTACAAAGTTACATTTAGTCATGATCAGAACACTATATCAGAGTTATTACTCTTAGGTACATCTATTCGAAAACCACATCCACTTGTAGTATCCAGACAGGGATTTATTTCTTGCAAGACCAAAAAAATCACTATTTTACAAAAATTCTGTTATGTTCTTCTATACTTATCCTCAATTTCTATCTTAGTGTTATGATCCCAAATCTGTGTTTTCTGAATCTATTTCCATGGTTGTTTCTAAACTTCCTCTAAACCAAATTGTAACACCCCAAACCTAGTTACCTTGATCAGATTCATTATTTTAATACATTGTCTTGAATATAAGGAATCATGTCTTGAAGGACTGATCTGTTTATCAGTCTTGGAAAATATATTACATACATGACCTTTTAATTACAATTTCTAACACAACATACAATTTTGATAATCTTTGGAGAACACCATTATTACCTTATCTTAAACCTACATATAAATCACAAAAATATTTTTCTAATCTTGTAAAATAAAACATAAGAAAGGGGTGATCTCATATCCGCATTAAGGGTAAATAATTCAGTGGAAGCTATCACAAATAAGCATAAAATATTAAATAAAGGAACAAAACTAAAACAGAAGAATTTAAAAACATCATCTTCATTATTATATGGCATTAATTATCAAATAATTTCATTTAAACATTAATAAAAATATTCTACTAGTTTAATAATAACATGTTAAATCATCAACTAATCTCATAATGAGGGAATTCATAATATCGAACATCATAACTACTATATCAAGGCATCGTGCCAAGACCATACAAAAATATTCTGTCAAGACCTTTTGTCAAGACACTAATTTTTCTCATGAGACCTATCGTTGCATTGAGGGGCTATAGAGGGACCCACCGATCACATACTAAGTCCAATACATTACTCATATGAAATGGGTGTAACATAACATAAACAATCTTATTAAAACTGGCATAAGAAATGTTAATACTTTAACTATAAACCAAGAATGGTGCTAAAATATCACATATATAGTCAAACATATCATAAACCCTTAAATACAATATGGATGATTGTATAACAATAATACAATCTCAATGAACCATAAAATAAAAAAATGGAATTTGACATAAATGAAAATAATCAAATAAAATCATTAATACTATTTTAGAGAAATATCACTTTATAATTTGAAAACATTAGAAGTCACAGAATTTATAAAATGAGTCATTTAAAAGTCATTTTTGAATCAAAGTGTGCCATAACACTTTGAATCTTTTAAAAGGAATTAAAATATGAAAACATTTTTTTCCATATAATTAAATTGTTAAAACCATTTTGAATACAGGGACATTAATGAGAAAGGTTCAGAAGTATAAATTTTAAAAAAATTATATTGATTTTTTAGTAAATATGTGCCTTACATAAATCCTTAAAAATATTAATTTTTATGTTTTTATGAAACATGGACATGAATGATAAATATTTCCACGTAAACACTTATGCATAAAAAATCTCAGATAATAATGAGATTTCGGAATTAACACTTAACTTATACTTTCTTTCAGTAGAGGGTGAGTTATCTTCCTGTATAATGGTTAAAAATAATATTAAATTATACTTGGACCGTATCCATATTTATGATATCATATATGATTATTTTATGAATTTATATTACATGTTTCTTTATAATTTCAAGGATAACGTAATGTTTCAGATAATAATTAGTTTCTTTATCATACGTGTTTTGACTTGTTATTTTTGATCATATTATAGAGATCATAATTAAAATAAGTAGATAATTTAAAACATGATTTATATATAAAATATATTCTTTATATGAATATATATAATATATAGATAAATAAAATGGAGCACACCGTTCATCGAGACGGTTTGTCATACGTACACATGAATGTTGTTTCTATATTCTTATCATGCTGAATTGGAAGTCAGTGAATGAAATATATATATATATATATATGATCTCTATTATATTGTTATGTCATATATTTCATAAATATTAATAATATTTATTCTTATAATAATTCTTGGTTGGTGAACGTGGAAGATTAGTCTTATCCCGTCATGGAGACGCTAAGCCATACGTATGCAGGAGCGACGATATCATTTTTTAATTGTTAAATGATATTTAATTGGATGAAATATGAATTATAAAGAACCAATATCAGGTTATATTTAATATTTACATCCATTATATTAATTTTCATACCCATATAAATAAAGTGCACATGAAAAAAAGTTTACACCACAACGTGGAGACGGTAAGTCGTACACACGCACGGATGGTGATAATGTATTTTGTTAGATAATGTAAAAAAGAATATGTTTGTCCCATAATTATGATAAAATATAAGTATGTTGATGGTAATTTAGTTTTTAACATATAATGGAAACAAAAAATAAAAATGAAGTAGAAGAAGAAATGCACTTTGAAAGAGGTGATAAAACAATTACATCTTTTCGGGTGTCTCCATTTGATTTACAAAAAATGAATCTTTAGGAAGGACTTAATACCCAATGGTTGCCTATAAGATGATATTAGAGATAATGGGAGAGGAAATGGGAAGTTTTTTTTTCAGATCTAAATGGTTTTGGGGCAAAAATTAAAGAAAAGGAGTGCCCTTTTATTAGAGGGGTAAAGGGCATGTTTCGAAGATCTTAAAATATTAATTTATTATTAATTTATATTAGGTTATTAATGGATAAAAAGTTATTTATTTCGAATATAAGATGATTATGGGTTGAAATACTCTCAAACAATAGACATTATACATGTTTGGGTCATTAAATTAACATTATTTTTTAGATTTAACCGTTAGAAAAAATATGTTATCTTTTACCACATCTTCTTGTATTTTTATACTATATAGTTAATATAGTTACTATAAAATAACAAGAGTAAATCAAGTGAATAATTAATTAAATTTTTAACACTATATACATCATTTGGATGAATCATGTATATTTATGACTATTATATCATTTAATAGAGTTGTGTTTGTTAAAAAAAATCATTTTTATCAATTTTCACAATATTTAGTAATTGATTTTTGTTAAATTCATAACATCTTGATTACTTGAAAAAATACAAAACTCATCCATAAAATGTCATAGTAATATAAAAAATTCATTGATGTCCATAAATATTTAAATAATATTTATTTTAATATTTATAATATCATTTATTTGATTCTTTTATTGAAAAGGAAATCACATCATAATAATTGTATCATAGATATATATATACTTAATAAAAATTATAAATAGAATACCATGATGTAGTAAATATATTAATATTTGTAATTACTATTTTTAGTCGAGTATTTCACTTATATAATCCATATTGAAAATATCTAATACTTATTTAAAACCTGAGACTGAGAGAAGCTTTAAACTAGCTTCTATGGGAAGCTTTATCCTTTTAACTAAATATGCTTCCATGAGAAGAATTAAACATGCCTCCATGGGAATATTTGTACATTAAATTAACTAATATTCTATGATAAGCTTTAAAATGGCTTCAATAGGAAAAATTTGTCACTTATTTTAACAACCTTCTTTGAGAAGCTTTATAATAGCTTATATAGGAAGCTTTATACTTTTAATTAAACAAGTTTATATGAGAATATTTATTCTAGCTTCCATGGGAAGCATTATCCATTTAATTAAACAACCTATTATGAGATGATTTAAACTATCTCATCCAATTTTGACAGGTGTTAGAGTAATTTTATATTATAATATTATTTTTACCTTGAATTCCCATATTTACCTTTAACTGTGTTAAATAACACTCAAAAGTTACTATTTAATAAATATTAGTTTGATCCTATTAGAAATAATTTTTTTACCTCGATTACATCTTTTTAGGCAAGATATTTAAAAATCAATTCATAAAAGTGGTAAAATTACGTTTAATGCTAGTTTTCAAATGTTCCTAGAATGTGGGTTAAAAGGCATTAAAAAAGTTCAATGGATTTTTATATTAAACTTCCTTATAAAAATTATTCCAATAACCTAAATTTGAATAATGTATGTATTATTTATCTATTGTGACTTTACAAAAATTAATGTGAAATAATTATTAAAAGGAAAAATTCTGTTTCTTAACAATAATGTAGTGTTTTACAATATTTATAAAAAATTTAATGTCTTCAGAAAAATAACAAAAATTTAGCCTAATTTAATTTTTATATTTTAAACTCAAAAAATAAGTCTATTTTACCAAATTAAATTTCTATTATTGCCTATAATTAATTTTATTATTTTTCACAAAGTGTCACAAAAAGTAGTTCCTTTGAGAACATATTAATTCTAAACATATATCTATATTACTGAAACTTATAAATTTGATTACAAATATGTGTTATTAATATGAAAAAATTATAAATTAAATTTAAAATTATTTATTACTATTCATATTATTATATTTAATTGACAAGCTAAAAATATATTGCTCAAATAATTATAATATAAAATTCTTATTTCGCTGAAACTCAATCTTTCGTGTAACACAATCGAATTCGGTGTTGCATGCAACAAACTCTATCAAAGATGATGTAACATGAAATATTGGGGTGTTACATCATGGAAATAAGACATTATGAAACCATAAATATCAATTCATGCTGTATATGTTAAAAAAAATATTCTCATACTTCTTCCGAAAAATTGAAATAGTACCTCAAATGGAAAATGAAAGAAAGATTCCTTCCAAACCATGTAGTAAAATGTATAAAATTGGTAGAAATGACTTTAAAAATCCATTGGATAATAGTACATATTTTCTTTATTTTTTTATGAAAACATAGACATAGATGATAATTAAATGAAATTAAATTTGTATGTATAAACAATATTTAATAACAATGAGATTGTGAAATTATCTCTTAAGTTGTGTCTTGACTATCTTTGTACTCTCACAAGCTTCCCGTTTTTTGGGTATCACCTTTTGATATCGACAAAAGGACTCCAAAGGATCACTTTCGTTCCATAGTACAACATCTAGGATGTAGTGATGGATGTTGGGAGAGGAAATTAGTAGTGGTTGGCCGAGCAAAAGGGATTTTATGGTGTGAATTAAATAGAAGGAGAAGATCCCTTTTATAAGAGGGAGGAGGGACAATTTAGGAAACTAAAAAAAATTAATGTATTGTAAATTATTTTCAGTTTTAAATATCTCCAAAGTGAGTTCTTTAGAATTTGAGATGATGATTAGTATAACTCCTCCAAAATAATTAATTTTAGACATGTTTTGGTCATAGAAATTACCTTATCTTTGGGAATTAACCTATAGTTAAATTATTTTACTATTACCGTTAAAATTTTTCTTTATACACAACAAGGTTTATATAGTAACGATAAAATTAAAAACAAACCAAAATTAATTCATTTATGACATATTTGACATTATAAATGTTTTTTCATAGAACCTTAGTTTGTTATGACGTTTATAACATTTAATAAAATATAATTAATTTTAAAGTATCATTTATGTCAATTTTGATACTATTTGATATTTGAATTTTAAAGAAATCAATCCTACATGATAACATAGAACCAATACATCCAATATGCCACTAACATGTCTAATTAATATATTAAATTGAATTATGTTATTAATTATGTCAAATTATATCTATTTTGATATTTTTAGTATAATTTATTTTATTTCTAAATTAATTAATCAATTAATGGATCATTATTGTACATTACTTTAATAAAGTTATTTATTCTCTAAAAATTGAAACTAAATTATAATAATGAAGATAAATATATTATTTTTCGTATGAAAAATTGTAGTATAAATTTTTACGTATAACCCTAAATAAAAAATGATTTATTTATTATATTTTTTGACTCATTTAACTATTCTTTAAATAAAATATAATAAATGTCATAATGTAACAGTAATGGCTTGAAGAGTATCGTATTTTTGACCTAAGGTTCATTTGGGTCAAATGAAATAATCAATGAAATTAGAGCAAGTGTCAGTGTAATCTTATATTGTTATAATATTATTTTTACCTTTAATTATAATATTTACCTTTAACCATGGTAAATAAGAATTAAACGTTACTATTCAAAAAAAGTTAGTTTGATACAATTATATCACATTTTTCTTCCTGAATACAACCATTTATCTTTTTTGAAATCAACTCATAGAAGTGGTAATATTATATTTTCTGCCAATACCGAAGATATGGCTAGAAGGTAGGTAAAAGAGGCATTCAAAAGTTCAATATTTTTTATATATCTCATTTTATTGTAAAAATATTCTAATTACACACATTTTATTACTATATCTATTATTTATCTACTATGACATAAAATAAATTTAATTTAAAAATAATTATTTAAATAAAAAAGTCGGTTTTTAACAATAATGGAATATTCTTCACTATTCATAAAAATTGAATGTTTCTAAAAAAATAAAAAAAAATTCAACCTAAGATAATTTTGATATTCTGAATTAAAAAAATTATTTTTATTTTACCAAAATAAATTTCTATGAGTGTCTGAAATTATATTTATAAAAGGACATTAAATGTGGTTCATTCGAGAAAATGGTACTTTAAAACCTAAAAAGACTTTACCAATAATTATAAATTTTATTATCAATATTACAAAAAGTAGTCATTGCTATTTGTATAACTAGGTTTAATGGAAAGGTTATAATTATATAATATATATAATAATAATAAGATATTTTTTTATAGAAACTCAGTGTTGCGTGTATCATATGCCAACTCAGTGTTGTGTGCATCCTACACTTAGTCGGTTCCATGTTAAAGGAATGTATGACTTAGTGCAATTCAGGATATAAATGAAGGTTTTAATTTATTTGAAAAAAGGTCCTTAAATTCTTAGGGTGTTACTTTCAACCCCCCTTAAAATGAATTTTCCCTTGAAACTTGTAATTCGGGTAAATAAAATTGGGGATACTTTTTCTTCATCATATCATCAAGTTCCCACATAGCTTCCTCTAATAGCTGATTTCAACATAAAAACATTAACCATGTGAGTGGTCTTGTTTCAATGAATATTCTCTAATCCGTACATAATTTCAATTGGTTTCTCCTCATAAGAAAGATCTTTTTCTAGTGGTATGACCGGTAAGTTGAATACATGTGATGGGACATGTATGTACTTCCATGGGAGAGATACATGGAACACATCATGAATATGAGAGTTATTTTGAGGAAGTGACAAGCGATAGGATGCTGTCCTGAAATGATCATGAATCTCAGAGAGACCAATATACCAAGGGCCTAGTTTCCCTTTCTTTCTCGAATCTCATAATATTATTCGTAGGTGATATTAAAAAAACATTTTTCACCAAATTCAAATTCTAGATTACATCGATAATTATAATCATATCTTTTATTCCAACTTTGAAAAATCTTGATATAGTGTTTAATGGTTCAAAAATTCTCAACCATTTCCCTAGAAATTAGATGTCCCAATAGATTTATTTCTCCAACCTCATCACAACATGTTGTAGGTTGACATTTCTTCACATATAGGGATTCATACATATCCATCTAAATTCATGAGTGAAAGTTATTATTGTAAGAAAACTCACCTAGAAGATGGTGTTGATCCAAAATGCCATTGAAATCTAGTGATCAAGACCTCAACATATCCTCTAGTGTTTGAATTACTCTTTTAGATTGACCATCTGTTTGATGATGATAAGCATTGCAAAAACTCAATTCTATATCGTGTTTTTTGTAAATAATTTTCTAAATATTTTCTCTAAACCTTAGATATCGATCTGATACAATGGAATATGGTCCTCCATTAAACCATACCACTTCCTTGACATATATCCTAAAAAATTGATCCAGAGAGAAATCTTCTCTGATAGTAATTATGTTTTCTGACTTATTCAGGTGATAAACTACCACCCATATATCATTAAACCCTTTAGAGGTTTTGGAAAGTCTAACGACAAAATCTATACTTATGTTCTCCCATTTCCAATATGGTATAGGTAATGGATTCAACATCCCTTTAAAATGTTGTATTTCAACCTTAAATTTTGGGTATACCAAACACAGACAAACAAACTCTATGATATCTTTTATCATGCCATCTCACTAGAATTATTCATCTAAATACATAAACATATTCATACTACCAGAATGTATATAAAATGATGATCTCGGAGCTTTATCTAACAACTCCTTCTTCAAATATGGTATGGAAGGAACATAGACCTGGTTCCAAAACCTCATCATTCCATCCTTATCATGGTTATACTCTAGAAAATTTCGACATTATATTTCAGGTCATTGTCGTCCTTATATTCCCTTTTAATCATCAGTTGGATAGAGGATTGAAAATTCATTTGATAAAGATAAAATATTTCCCTCTTCCTTCCAAATTATTATATCCATCTCAATAAATTCTATAAATATTTGATATTTTGTTATCATCACAGTGGATAAGTTATCATGATCTTTTCTACTCAAATCCTTAACCACAATGTTCTCTTTCCCGGGGTGGTAATGTATTGAGTAGTCCTAATACATTATCAACTACAACCATCTTATCTGGTGCATGTTCAACTTCTTCAGTGTGAATATATATTTCTTACTTTTGTTATCAGTATATATATCTTAATTTTCTCCATAAAGATAATGTCTCCATATATATAGTGTAAAAATTACCACTCATAACTCCAAATCATGAGTTGGGTAATTTTTCTCATGAATCTTAAACTTTCATGAGGAATAGGCTATAACCATGTTATTCTGCATAAGAACACATCCCAATACCATCTTCAATGGATTAATATATATTAAAACCCCCTCTCCACTACATTGTAATGTATTTAACAGAGCCCTATCCAACCTTTTCTTCAGTTCAATGAAATTTTTCTCACATTCATTTGTCCAAAGGAACGTGACACCCTTCCAAGTTAACATGGTTAGAAGATTATATAGTCAGGAAAAATCCTCTAAACACCATTGATAATATCCAAATAAACCAAAAAATCTATAGATTTCAATCACAATGGTTGGTCTAGGATATCTTTCAATAGCCTATGTATTTGATAGATCAACTTCTATACCATCTCTTCAGATTATGTGACCCAAAAAGAAACTTTTTTTGCAGCTAAAATTCCTACTTTGTAAATTATTCATATAACCTCTACTTACTTATGGTGTTTAGTAAAATTACATTGAGATATTTATGCTCTTACATTATCTTTGAGTTGATAATAATATCATCTATAATGAATACCAAAAACATATTCAGGTACTCTATAAATAATCTATTCATTAAATCCATGAAGATAGCAGGGGAATTAGTAAGACAAAAAGGCATCACTATATATTCATAATGTCTGTAACTTGTATGTAATTTCATCTAGGGTATATATGTAACACCCCGACCCCAGCTACCCAGAGTCGGTGCATTACTTCGTAACATTGGCATGATCATAAAAGATCAAGTCTCGAAAGACCGATTAGTTTAGTAGCCTTGGAAACACTAGATACATTCATAAATGTTACATTACATCATAATGTGAAAAACAAATAACAAAGTCTTCATAGTCCACACTCATATCCTCTTCTTACTATCCCTGCAGGTCATTCATAAAATACTTCTTCACATCCTGGAAAATATTAAAACATTGAAAGGGGTGAGCTCAGATGCTCAGTAAGGATAACAATATTGCGGAAGCTTTCATAAATAAACATAAACATTTAAGGCAATGTATAACTAAAACAAAAGCCTTTTAAACATGAACTTCAACATAATATGGCAAAAGTAAAATGAGATAATGCCATTTACTTATTCACATGTTTATTCTACTGGTCGAATAATCACATGCAATATCATTAACCACTTTCATAATGAGGGAATGTATAATGCCGGACATTCTGAAACATTTTGTCAAGGCCTCGGCCAAGACGTCTAAAATGATTAAGGCCTCGGCCAAAACCATAAATCAAATTGGGAAAGGGCCTCGGCCAATTCCACGTCTAGTTGTCTCATGAGACCTACCGATGCATCGAGGAGCTATAGCGGGCTCCACCCGTCACTTATTAAGTCCAATACATTCCTTATATGAACAGGTTTAAACATCTCATAAACCATAACATAATCGTATCACATAAAACATGCATAAAGGAAACAAAACATTTCCACATTTCAATCACAAGATATCAATACAAAAAATTGATATAATAAAAACGCTTTCAAAACCATTTTCAATACCAAAATAAAAGAAAAGTATAACATGATATTTATTCTTCATTAAAAAAAAGGGTATAGCTTGTAGAGGAAGCCGAAACTCAAATAGTGGTCATGGCGGCGGAGAAGTCATTGTCGCCGCATACATACGACAAAAACATTCCCTTTTGTCGTCTAGTAAACGCTTTGTATAAAAAATATTCCTTTTGAATAAACGTAATAGTCAAAGTGGTTTATACACCGTATAAAAGAAATTTGTGTATAAAACCAAATATGCCTCAATGAAAGGAGATTGAGACGAAGTCCTTACAAAGATCATTTTTAAAATAAAATAGATATATTATGTTTATTCACTATAGGTACACATAAAGAATACAAAATAAGACATAATAATATCATGACATAATTTGAAAGTAGGAGATTAACCCAAAGAATGGAAGTTGGGTTAAGAAGTTCCCTTACCTCGTGTCTGACTTGACTCAACCGTTATTTAACCTCCTGAATAATAAACTAGAGTTAATATATAACTTATTAAGAACCATTTTCATTTTCATTATCCTTATTATATCACTTATTACAATGATATGAACATTATGTAATTATTTAAGTTAATAACGGTCGTTTTGTCGATCTTTGGTACTTGAGTCAACAATAAACTTATTATAATTACAAGTTGTTTATGTGGTAGAATATCCATTATCTCCAGAATTATATTCATGATTTAGATGTCATATATATATTATATATCCATTATATACATTAATTTATAATATTACGTAACATTTAGAGGTAAGAAATGAAATGCACCGTTTATGGAGATGGTAAGCCGTACGTACGCATGAACGCTACTTTCATTTAAATTTCATATTTAATGGAACGAAATCATAATGATATAAATGTATAATATAATCCCAGTATAATATAGTGTATAATACCATTTACTCCATCCTTTATACATCCCACATATGGCATTAACGATTCAAATCACTTTGAGGGGGCGGTAGTCCGCACTTCCTAAAATGAAATTATCGCGTTTTACCCATAATGGAAATCATAAAGTATGCCATAAATGAGAAATACATAAGCATAAGTAAAACATAAACATATTATATATCATATATAAAAATAGTGACATCTTAATGGCCACCTTTGAAGGTGTTATATGAGTGTTGAACAATCATCGTTTTGTGAGGCAGAAATTCGCCATCCACAGAAACCGTATGTTCTTTAACCATTAGATGTAGGTGTGTGTAAGTGTAGCTCTAATACTTCTTATAACAACATCATAGTATATTTAGGATACTGGTGTTGTTACAAAAGAAATGAATAAAAAGTGTTTAGGGGGTTTGAGAAGAAAAATAAAACAAAACAACATTAGAGAAGACATTACCTCAAAATCGGGTAACTCTTTTTTGATTTGAGCCAAAGGCTTCCTTGGGAAGAGTTCTTCCCAAAGTGAGGCTTCTAGGAGTAAGAGGGGAAAGTTGGGAGAGTATTTGGGCAGAGGTTGGCCGAGCCAAATGGCTTGAAGGTGTGAATAAAGTGGGAGAGGTGGGGGCCTTTTATAAGTGGGGAGGAGGGGCAATTTTGGAAAGTAATGAAATGTTATTCTATTATACAATGCTTTTCGGATTATAAAGGTCCCACACTTGTATAATTCTAGGATAAGGTGATATGGGTTCGAAATCTCCTCATACAATAGGTTTTGGACAAGTGTAAGCCTTGGATTTTGCATTATCTTCTCATTTTATTTAAATCGTTAAATAATGAGGTCATCGCTGCATCATAATGATGTCATAAATAATTTAATTTATATAATGTCTAAAAATTATAAAAAAAATACTATGATGTAGGAAATCTTTTTAGATTTCTAATGAATATTTATAGTCAAAATTTGGACTTGTGTAACCCCACTTAAAAACTGTTTTAGTTAAACAACTCATATTTGTGTCAATTTAATTTTAACAATAAATAAATATATATTAATGTTATTTTCCAACTAAAGTGGCTCCATGGGGTCCCCAAGTTGACCCATGGGTTTTCTTGGTCGGCCATGACTCATAAAATAGGAGTAGGACAAGTTTCAAGGTCATCTCATATTATTAAAACATTATTTTTACCTTAAACTACACTAATTACCTCTAACCGCGATTAAGAACTTAAAAGTTACTATTCACCAAAAAATTATTTTAATCTCATTGAACCACATTTTACTTCTTAATGACATCCATGTATGTCGGATTTTTTAAAATCAAATCACAGAAGTGGTAATATTTCATTTAAATGAAAAATCAGTTATTTAACTACCACTTAGTGGTTTCACTATTCATAAAAAATTGAAGTTTTTCAGAACAATGCCAAAATTTCACCCTATGATATAATTGATATTCCGAATTCAAAAATGATGTCTATTTTATGAAATTCCAAACATATAAGTTGCATTAATTAATTTTATAACTAATTCCCTCTGTCACAACAAATAGCGTGTTTTTAAGAAACAATTTATATCAAAAGATTGACAATTGTTTATGTCCAATTTCAAAGTGAAATTAATTCTAATGAACACCATTGGATAAAATGGAAAAAATATATTCTAATTATACTTTAAAACCACTAAATAATATAACTTATCACTATAAATTATTTTGATTAAAAAAGTTGTTTTAAGTATTTTTTCACTATTCATAAAAATTTGGAAGTTCTCAGAAAATTACAAAAAATTCAACTTTGGATAATTTCGATATTACGAATACAAAAATGAAGTCCATTTTGAAATGTAAAATTTATATAATTTTAAAAAGTGGTTATTACTATTCAAAATGACTACTTTGATTAGTCGCGATGTTTTAGAACTCGAAGTTGCGTACAATGCAAGCTATTGCATTATTGAATGAGAAGCGTATCATGGAAGCTCGGGGTGTTACATTCTCCCCTCCTTCAATAAATTGTGTCCTCGCAATTTGAAATTTTTCTTGGAAAATAAAAGGTTGAAAAGAGAAAATACCTTTGTGGAAAACCCACATCAGAAATAAGATTAATAAAATTTAGACTTAATAAGAGGGAAAGGGAAATGAAAAAGTCACCACCCAATTATGATCTCGATTAAGAGAACATTGGTGGCAATTAAAGACATATAATTGGAGGAAAAACGTAAATATTTGTAGGGAGTGATTGAGGTCATCAATCACAATCAACTGTCAAATTGAGGGCCTCAAAGCCTTCAATCTATGTTGATTTAAAATATCATTAGTTCAACAAGACATAAGGTATTAGGATAACACATTTTTTTGTTTTAATATCCCTTTACTAAAGTTTAAGAATTAATTTATTCATTGAATAAGAGATAGGTATAAATATATTTATGGTTGACAATTAGAGTTTCAACCTTCAACTCATCTTTCACTCAAAAAGATAATAAAACTCAAAAATATTATACTTATCATAATTGTATAAGGTTCCAAATGTTAACACATACCATTTAGATTAGTAAAATTATTTTGTAACAACCAGGGACTTCCTGTAGGCTAGTGGTAGGAAATAAAGTCCTGTCGCACTATGATTGTGGGTTCGATTCCTGCAGCTTTGTCCGACGCGACGGGTTATGCCCCACCATGCAGGTTGTCCTTTTCCTAAAACTACAGTATTATAATATTCCAAAAATAACATTCAAAAATGCTTTAACCTTAAACAATACTATCCAAAGATCAACTTATTCCATTCCAACCTTTATAGTTATCCAAAATACTTCTGTCCAACTCACAGTCCAAATTTTATAAGGAAGGTAAACATAACGAAGATCCTTTTTCCCACGTAACAACATGTGAACACCTTCATCATGTATTCTTTTTAAACATACTGAATTACCATGATCCCTTATTCCTTATAGAATACTAGATATACTTCTTCTATGTAAAACATCAATCAATTTCATGGAAGTTAAGTATATCCAATATAATTTATCCAAATCAATCACGTTTTCTTCCAAAATCACAATCTCAGTATCAGAACCATATTATGGTCTATCTTTCTCTCAACCATATATTTTCCAAAAATTTAATCCTACTGTGGAGTCACTTTTCTTGGTTCCACACAATCTCAAGTCCTTGATGAAATAGTACTGCAGTACAATCCTTATATACTCCATAATTATTATAACCAGTACATCATTGATACAACACACAAATTACAAAATTATTTAACAACAACATAAGAACTCTAATCATTAATCCTCATCTGTGGTAGTATCATAACTTGATTATTATCCAATAACATCATTTGGGGCATACTCTGATGATTTGGACATTGGTTTGCGTAGTGTCCCCAATCCTTGCAGAAGAAGCATTGTACATTTGAAACCATTTTCTTACCCTTGCAGTCACGCACTTTGTGTCCTTTTTCTCTACACTTATAACAAACTACCATTCCCTTTAGGCAAGTTCCATGATGTTTCTTCCCACAATTACCACATATTGGAAAATTCTTCTTTCCCCTCATCCCTTTATCCATCATTCTCTCTTCCATCCCTTTCTTCTCTTGCTTCGCTTCAAATCCATAGGACTCAGAGAATTCTTTACTTATCTTATTAACACATGATACTGTTTCTTCATATGTTGAGAACACATGGGAGACTATTTCCCTTCGAAATGCTGGCTTAATACCGTGAAAGATACGATCCTTCTTACTCTTTGGATCATACGTACTTCTGGAGTTCACATTCCTTCTACTGGATGCCATTTCTATACAATGGCATAAACTAGGTTAGTTTATGAATTACAATGAATAATTCCAAAATTTTAAAATACTTAAAGTAAATTGAACGGTTTATGGATATAATCCATAATCATAGGAATGTTTTCTTTGAGGAATTATATACTCATAAACCCTACATATTGGTTTGTAAAGAAAATGAGAATTATCCTAAGAAAATCCCTCGGGAGTGTCGTAACCAAGAGTGAAGCAAGGCCCGTTGTCGTGCACCAGTTCCCGTTTGAGTCTAGCTCAAAGCGGTGTTTTCGGGTTTTACCCCTAGGTACATCTATGCCAGAGCCGCCTCTACCTGCTCGTATCCAGACAGGGATGTATTGCTCGGAAAACTCACAACATCTCTACAATACCAAAATTCTAGGAAGTTCTTCTATACTAATCCTCAAAGTCTATCTTCGGGATATGTGCTCTAATCAGAGTTTATCTAAATCTAGCTTCCAAGGTTAGTACTAAACTGCCTCTGATACCAACTGTAATTCCCCGACCCCAGCTACCCAGAGTCGGTGCATTACTTCGTAACATTGGCATGATCACAAAAGATCAAGTCTCGAAAGACCGATTAGTTTAGTAGCCTTGGAAACACTAGATACATTCATAAATGTTACATTACATCATAAAGTGAAAAACTAATAACAAAGTCTTAATAGTCCACACTCATATCCTCTTCTGACTATCCCTGCAGGTCATTCATAAAATACTTCTTCACATCCTGGAAAATATTAAAACATTGAAAGGGGTGAGCTCAGATGCTCAGTAAGGAAAACAATATTGCGGAAGCTTTCATAAATAAACATAAACATTTAAGGAAATGTATACCTAAAACAAAAGCCTTTTAAACATGAACTTCAACATAATATGGCAAAAGTAAAATGAGATAATTCCATTTACTTATTCACATGTTTATTCTACTGGTCGAATAATCACATGAAATATCATTAACCACTTTCATAACGAGGGAATGTATAATGCCGGACATTCTGAAGCATTTTGTCAAGGCCTCGTCCAAGACGTCTAAAATTATTAAGGCCTCGGCCAAAACCATAAATCAAATTGGGAAAGGGCCTCGGCCAATTCCACGTCTAGTTGTCTCATGAGACCTACCGATGCATCGAGGAGCTATAGCGGGCTCCACCCGTCACTTATTAAGTCCAATACATTCCTTATATGAACAGGTTTAAACATCTCATAAACCATAACATAAACGTATCACATAAAACATGCATAAAGGAAACATAACATTTCCACATTTCAATCACAAGATATCAATACAACACATTGATATAATAAAAATGCTTTCAAAACCATTTTCAATACCAAAATAAAAGAAAAGTATAACATGGTATTTATTCTTCATTAAAAAAGGGTATGGCTTGTAGAGGAAGCCGAAACTCAAATAGTGGTCACGGCGGCGGATAAGTCATTGTCGCCGCATATGTACGACAAAAACATTCCCTTTTTTCGTTTAGTAAACACTTCGTATAAAAAAGATTCCTTTTGAATAAACGTTAAAGTCAAAGTGGTTTATACACCGTATAAAAGAAATTTGTGTATAAAACCAAATATGCCTCAATGAAAGGAGATTGAGACGAAGTCCTTACAAAGATCATTTTTAAAATAAAATAGATATATTATGTGTATTCACTATAGGTACACATAAAGAATACAAAATAAGACATAATAATATCATGACATAATTTGAAAGTAGGAGATTAACCCAAAGAATGGAAGTTGGGTTAAGAAGTTCCCTTACCTCGTGTCTGACTTGACTCAACCGTTATTTAACCTCCTGAATAATAAACTAGAGTTAATATATACCTTATTAAGAACCATTTTCAATTTCATTATCCTTATTATATCACTTATTACAATGATATGAACATTATGTAATTATTTAAGTTAATAACAGTCGTTTTGTCGATCTTTGGTACTTGAGTTAACAATAAACTTATTATAATTACAAGTTGTTTATGTGGTAGAATATACATTATCTCCAGAATTATATTCATGATTTAGATGTCATATATATCTTATATATCCATTATATACATTAATTTATAATATTACGTAACATTTAGAGACAAGAAATGAAATGCACCATTCATGGAGACGGTAAGCCGTACGTACGCATGAACGCAACTTTCATTTAAATTTCATATTTAATGGAACAAAATCATATTTATATAAATGTATAATATAATCCGAGTATAATATAGTGTATAATACCATTTAATCCATCCTTTGTACATCCCACATATGGCATTAACGATTCAAATCACTTTGAGGGGGCGGTAGTCCACACTTCCTAAAATGAAATTATCGTGTTTTACCCATAATGGAAATCATAAAGTATGCCATAAATGAGAAATACAGAAGCATAAGTAAAACATAAACATATTATATATCATATATAAAAATAGTGACATCTTAATGGCCACCTTTGAAGGTGTTATATGAGTGTTGAACAATCATCGTTTCGTGAGGCAGAAATTCGCCATCCACAGAAACCGTATGTTCTTTAACCATTAGATGTAGGTGTGTGTAAGTGTAGCTCGAATACTTCTTATAAAAACATACTACTATATTGAGGATACTGGTGTTGTTACAAAAGAAATTAATAAAAAGAGTTTAGGGGGTTTGAGAAGAAAAATAAAACAAAACAACATTAGAGAAGACATTACCTCAAAATCGGGTAACTCTTTTTTGATTTGAGCCAAAGGCTTCATTGGGAAGATTTCTTCCCAACGTGAGGCTTCTAGGAGTAAGAGGGTGAAGTTGGGAGAGTATTTGGGCAGAGGTTGGCCGAGCCAAATGGCTTGAAGGTGTTAATAAGGTGGGAGAGGTGGGGGCCTTTTATAAGTGGGGAGGAGGGGCACTTTTGGAAAGTAATGAAATGTTATTCTATTATACAATTATTTTCGGATTCTAAAGGTCCCAAACTTGTATAATTCTAGGCTAAGGTGATAAGGGTTCGAAATATCCTCATCCAATAGGTTTTGGACAAGTGTAAGCCTTGGATTTTGCATTATCTTATCATTTTATTTAAATCGTTAAATAATGAAGTCATCGCTGCATCATAATTATGTCATAAATAATTTAATTTATGTAATGTATAAAAATTATAAAAAAAATACTATAATGTAGGAAATCTTTTTAGCTTTCTAATGAATATTTATAGTCAAAATTTGGACTTGTGTAACCCCACTTAAAAACTGTTCTAGTTAAACAACTCATGTTTGTGTCAATTTAATTTTAACATTAAATAAATATATATTAATGTCATTTTCCAACTAAAGTGGCTCCATGGGGTCCCCAAGTTGACCCATGAGTTTTCTTGGTAGTCCATGACTCATCCAATAGGAGTAGGACAAATGTCAAGCTCATCTCATATTATTAAAACATTATTTTTACCTTAAACTACACTAATTACCTCTAACCGCGATTAAGAACATAAAAGTTAATATTCACCAAAAAATTATTTTAATCTCATTGAACCATATTTTACTTCTTAATGACAACCATGTATGTCGGATTTTTGAAAATAAAATCACAGAAGTGGTAATATTTCATTTAAACGAAAAATCAGTTATTTAACTACCACTTAGTGGTTTCACTATTCATCAAAAATTGAAGTTTTTCAGAACAATGCCAAAATTTCACCCTATGTTATAATTGATATTCCAAATTCAAAAATGATGTCTATTTAATGAAATTACAAACATATAATTTGCATTAATTAATTTTATAACTAATTCCCGCTGTGACAACAAATAGCGTGTTTTTAAGAAACAATTTATATCAAAAGATTGACAATTGTTTATGTCCAATTTCAAAGTGAAATTAATTCTAATGAACACCATTGGATAAAATGGTAAAAATATATTCTAATTATACTTTAAAACCACTCAATAATATAACTTATCACTATAAATTATTTTTATTAAAAAAGTTGTTTTAAGTATTTTTTCACTATTCATAAAAATTTGGAAGTTCTCAGAAAATTACAAAAAATTCATCTTTGGATAATTTCGATATTACGAATACAAAAATGAAGTCCATTTTGAAATATAAAATTTCTATAATTTTAAAAAGTGGTTATTACTATTCAAAACGGCTACTTGATTAGTCGCGATGTTTTAGAACTCGAAGTTGCGTAAAATGAAAGCTATTGCATTATTGAATGAGAAGCGTATCGTGGAAGCTCGGGGTGTTACAATATAATTTTTCTAAAACATTAATTGATGATATCCAGAATAAAAATCCATCTTGGAATAGTATTGATATCCACACAATTGATCAAATACGTCATCAATACGGGGAATATGATACTTGTTCTTGATTGTGATCTTGTTCGACTCTCAAAAATCAAGGAACAGTCACATTGATCCATCATTCTTTTTTTGAAAAAAGAACTAGTTCTCCCAAAGGTGACACACTTGGAAAATTAAATCCCTTATCAAGGTATTCATGATGTTTCTTCTTTAATTCTTGCAACTCAATAGAGGCCATTCTATACGAAGTCGTTGAAATTGGTGTGGAACCAGGAATGAGTTTTATTGAGAACTAAACTTTAAATTTTGGTGGAAGACAAGGAAACTCTTCAATAATTTCATATATAAAATCTAGAACAATTGGAATATCATTGACGTCCAACTTCTCCCTAACCATTTTAGATAAATAACCCTTTTGAATGAGAATGAAGACATGTACACCAGGTGAAATCTCTATAGGATGTTTATACATATCATCATATTGATGGATGATCATATGAGTTTTTGAAATATCGAATGTAACTTCCCTTCCTTTAAAATTGATGTAGGAAATATATAGATAAAACCAATCCATTCATAATATGTCATAAAATTTGACCGAAGAAAGGAAGACATGAATTGCGGGAAACACATTCCCAAAACCTTCAACAGAAGAGGAATCATAGACATGAGATGCAATAATAATACAATTAGGGGTTTTCTCTGATAATTCCACATGTAATTGCTTTTGTATAATCTTAAAACCCTTAGAAAATTCTTTATATATGAATGAGTGGGTAGAAATAGAATAAAATATGACATTAGATGTTCTAGAGTGGATGGTATGTGCATCTTTCAACACATTATTTTCGCACCCCTCATCAAAAATTGTGATTTCATGATATTTTTCTTTTTCCATCATCTTATGAGGTTTCAGACGTAGATAATCATCTCCATCCCATGGGTCTAGGAAGTGGATATAATAATGACCATTATACATACACTTGTAGCACTGAATCATGGAGGTGCATTCTGTGATGCTTTTTCCTCATTCAAAATATTAGCTAAATTCTTCCCATCATTTCAACAATGAATTCCTCAATGAAATTATCTGCCACACTTAAAAATTTTATAAGACCCCTTAAGGAAATTTTTTCCATGTTTATTACAACACATAGAGCATAAAAGAAATCCCATCTTCTTTTCTCCATGGTTTTTAGACTATCCTTTAAACTCAATCTTCCCGTTCTTGTCAAATCCAGTAGATTTATATGTGACTCCTACCTCCATCTCAACCATGATTTAACAACACACAATATCTTCACCAATACAAAAGTCTCATATGTCCAATTCTCTTATGACACTTTTATTTATGCCACCGATGAACCTATCAACTTTACTTCTGGGTTGGATGATAATTCTTGAAGAGTACCTTGCAAGTCTTGTGAAATTACCCTTGTAGGTACCAAAAGATTCATCATCCATTTTATTCAACTAATGGAACTCTTTCTCCGTCGTGGTATAAAGAATCTGAGTAAAGTACTTATTGAAAAATAAGTTAATGATCGCATCTAAATCCATGGATTCAATCTCATTTTTTTTCCATGTATTATTTATTAATTTTCACCACATATCTACTTCACCTTTAACAAATAAAAAGACAGAAAGACTTTCTCATGATCTGAACATTGAAAAACAAAGAACAGATTTTTAGTATTACTGATCCATTATTCAGCAACAAGTTTATGAGAAGACCCTTTGAATGAAGGTGGAAATTGACTCATGAAAGACTCAATAGAATTTTGTTCCCTCCATTTTACATTTGGATGTCCACCAAGATTTACAGCTTGAGATAGTTATGTCAGGATATAAATGAGGTTTTTCATTCTAGCTTTCATACCATTTAGTTTCATAGGAGGACATTCATAGAATTTTCCATTGTAATTACCATTAATGTGGTTCCCACTCTAGCACCCCAAGCATCCATGGTACACTTCTATTTGAATAATACAACAGATTCCATTGTACACAAATTCGAGTTTAACCACAACACGACCAATCAAACTAGCCATTTAAAAAGTAGTTATGAATAATAACACCCACTTTTTGAAATTTTATAAATTTTATTTTTCAAATTGGACTTCATTTTTTTATTTAGAATGTCAAAATTAAATTAGGTTCAATTTTTGGTATTTTTCTGAAAAGTATCTAATTTTATTGAATAGTGAAAAACACAGCATTATAGTTTAAAAACAACATTTTCATTAAATAATTACTTTTTAAAGATTGTTTTATATTCAAAATATTTACATAATACCTATATTAGTTAAATGAAATTCATTGAAGTTATTTAATAATAATATTAGATATACAATATTTTATTGATTTTTTTAATGTCTTTTACCCACATTCTAGTCACATTAGTAAATTTGCATAAAACGTAATTGTACCACTTCTATGAATTTAATTTCAAAAATATGAGAGACATGGTTTACATTATTAAGTAAAATTTGGTTCAATGAGATGAAAATAATTTTTTAGGAATAGTAATTTTTGAATTTTATTCACAATAGTAACAAGTAAACAAGAGAAATAAAGGTAAGAATGATATTATAATTACCCCAACACATGTCCTAATTCAATTAGATAAGAGTAATTCGACCAAAATAAACCATAGTAATAATATGTTACACTTTTTTATTAACTTGGATTAGATTAGGACATTTATTTTATTTTAGTTGAAGAAGAGTTAAAATTTATAAATTCAAAGTTTAATAACTGAAACATTTTTAATATAGGAATACACAAATGATAAATTCCACAATAAATATTAATTATAAATTAAAAAATATTTCCTACATCATGGTGTTTTATTTATAATTTTTATTCATTAAATAATTAAATTTATTTATGACACAATGGTGATGCAGTAATGAACTTATTAATGAAAGATTAAAATAATTAATGTTATAAATATTAAAATAAATGTAAATTGAGACTTTTTATGCATTCCAAGATTTTTTTTATGTTAAATATACATGTCAGGGTTTATTAAATGAATTTTTTTTCTATGTAATCACGTTCTTAGGACTTACAAAAAAACCAAATACTAAATATTGCCATAATTGACATAAATGAGTTTTTAAAAAAAATACTATTTTATTAAATGATAATATTTTTCTAAAAAACTAAGGTTCAGACAAAGGACTTAAATAATGTTACAAATGTCATTAATGAACCACTGTATGTTCAATTGGGTGTTTATATTAACTTCATTAACCATATAGTGTAAGAATACAAGTAGACATGGTAAAAGTTAAACTATTTAACTAAGAGTTAAATCTAAAAGATATGGTTAATATGGTAACCTAAACTTATCTAAAACCTATTGGTGGAAAAGGTTTCGACCCATATCTACCTTATCCTTGATGTAAATCTATTTTGATCTATTAGAAACCAAAAATTATTTTATAATAATATAATATTTCCAGCTTTTCATAAAGTGACCCTCACCTCTCTTAAAAAAAGGTACTTCACATTCTCTTAATTTCAGACCACCAAATCCTTTTGGCTCAGACAAACCCTGCTCAAATATCTTCCAAAATACCCTTACTTAAAACTAGACACCTTACTATTATCAAAAATCCAACCTATGGATCCATTTTATTGAAATCAAAAAGAAACAACCCAAAGAAGAGGTAATTATTTCATCACCACATTCAAAGTTCATTTCTTCTTCGACTTCCTCTTTATATGTTGTTTCCATAAAAATAATAATAACACTAGTACCTTTTATATACTTTGATGTTATTATAAATCTTTTACAACCATATTCATTATTTTTTCTATCCTATTAATGACAAAGTCACCATACGTGCATTTGTACAGCTTACCGTCTCCATGTTGTGGTGTAGTTTGTTATACAAAAAAATCATTATTTTGATGGGTATAATAATCAATATAATTGATGTAAATAACAAATAAAACATGTTAAGTATTATATATATAATATAACATCCAATTACATACTATTACACTAAAAATAAAATGATATTATTGCTTCTGTGTACGTAAAACTTATCGTCTCCACGACAGGATGAGATTTTGTTCCCCATCATAACCATTCAAGAATAATTTTCAATTGGAGATTCAAAATAATTTTTATGAAAAAATATTATAGTTATGTATATGAATCAAATACATCCTATCCATACCGAAAATGACTTACATAACAAAACATGTAATGGAAAACAGACCAATAAACACCCAAAACAATGATACTACTAAAATGTTATTAACAGAGCAATATTAGAGGATCTTATATGATATCATATTTATGTATGGGGATAATGTGTAATTTAATAACAATTATTTAACCACTATACAATATTTTAATGAACCCTCGACTAAGGACAAGTAAAAGGTTAGGGGTTTTCATATCACTTTTATTCCTATGAGAGTCAAGCTATATTTGACACAATTTCCTTTTGTGTTGTGTATGTAAAACCCATGATTGTATTATTTTTGTAATAAAATTTAATTTATGGTTATTTATATATTCATTATATGATACCTCTTTTAGGGGGTGTATGTTTCATATGTTACCAAATTGGTAAGCGAATTTCTAATTTCAATTTCCTCTCATTGGGGTTTATGCACACTTTGTAGATTATTTTACACCAAGATTATGTGTGAAATCACTATTTATTTATTTATGTGTAATTTACACTCCCCTTTTCATGGATATACTTTTGATACATATAATAACTCCATTAATAAATTCTTAAGTCCTTGATATGAAAATGACAAGGGTAATCATAACTCAATTTCCTTTCATTGAGCTAAACATCCAAGTCATGGGTTTTATTTTTACAAGAATATGAGTAAATGTCTTCTGATTAACTTACACTGAATGTCCAATCATACTGAGTGTATTTATAATGATTTGATTAATTTTATTCTTCATTTATTTATTCAAGTGTCTCTCATTTGGTTAGGGACTCTTTATCTAAAATATCATTTTAAATGTTTCAAATATTTTTTCTTATAAATCATTCTCATTAATGCCCATGTATTAAAAATGGTTTTAAGTATTTATTTATATAGACATGAATGTTTTGAAACTTAAATTAATTTTAAAAGATTCAATGTGGAATGGGGAAGTTTGATTCAAAAACCCTCTTTTAAATGAATTCTTTTATAAAGAGTGTGACTTTTAAATGTTTTCAAAAAAAGGGGATATTTCTCACAAATTGTTTTATTGATTATTTTTATCTATGTCAATATCCATCCTTGTATTTTATTCTATATTGAGTTTTATTTATTATAATATAATCTTCCATATTTTTTTGATTGAGTTATGTTTGACTGTGGATGTGCAATTTTACACCATTATTGGTTTGTTATTAAAGTATTGACATTTCGAATGCTAGTTTTTATACTAACTAGTACTTCACCCGTCTAAATGCATGGGACTATTCAAATTCCCATTAAATCATATGGTTCAATATTATTAAAAAATAATAAAATTTTCAATTAACTAGATATAATTTCTATAATAAAATCATGATAATAACAATATGAATAAAATAGGTAATTAATAGAGAAAGAACCATTAAAACGTGGAAAATGAAATTGAGCAGTGAGGAATGAAATTAAATAAATAGAATGTTGAAATGAAAATAAATGAATATGAAAGTTTAAATTACAACTTTGGTCATAGGTTTGAAATAATACTATGTAATAGTAAACAATGAGATTCAAAATGATTTTTTTAGTGGTACATAATATAGAATATGATGTCAGTTCAGAAATAGAACTAATAGTTAGTTTATGTAGAAAATTCTAGGATGAAAATAGTAGCAGTAACCATAGTTTTCAACACCTATAATTGTTCCCTTCAAAGTCCACCTGTCATAAGAAATATGTCCAACTCCCCATGCATTCCCCTCATATCATGCGTGGTTCATGAACATTATACAGGATCCAACAACTGTACAAGGAACAGAAAATAGAACCACTGTAATCACTACTGGAGAAAACATAAACCGAGATGAATTTAGAAATAGAATGTAATTTTTTAAGAAAATTATTGTAGATACTCTATTGCAGTTAACAAAAATTGACACAAATAGATGCTATTACATTATGTAGAAAAACATGGAAAAGGAAATTTGTCAACAACAAATTATTTAAGGATAGTCCAATACATTCCAATTAAAGAAATGATTGTCAGCCAATATTTTCAGTATTTTTGGTGAATTTATCCTTGAAACATGGATGCAACTCAATGCAATAGCTCGATGATGCTTCAGGCTCTGGGGATATTTCAACCTTTTGTTTCACCGCATCATCAACATCAAAATCTATCCACATGTTTTTATACATGAAAAAATGACTTTATTAAATAAGTTACAAATTAAAGTAACAAATGTGTATGACTGATCTCGAGAACCTGTGACAATTCTTAGATGTAGGTCAGATTTTCATGACCATAATTTCATTCCCATATTATGAGAAACATTATCATTGCACTACTGAAAAAAATCTTGATAATTGCATCCCACAGTCACTAGCTTAACCAAACCATCTCATTCCTGATCATAAATAGTAATGTGTCATATCTCCTGTTTCTAAACCATTAAATTAGAATCCATGAAATTTATTAAATTTCATATCATAATGATCTTAACACCCTCAATTTATTCCATATATGGTTATATGATTAATCATATACAGTTGTTCCGGAGAAATGTTCAACATAATCTAGGAAAAACCTTTCCTTGTTGAACACCAAAAACCACTTTCCCTAATAATGAATATCAATGACCACCCTTGGGTCGACCATACTAGTAAACCTTATCCAAATTTTTGAAAGATAAGTAGAAATGAAGGCAGTTTTAATGTAACAGACAATTTATATAGAACTCTATCCATTCAAGTGTTGTATACTCTAATAATGTAATTACTATAATTGTTAATGAAGGAAAAAATATGTACCTAAGTAGATGATGTAGTTGTAGGTGTAATAACTGATGTGGCATCATTACATAGGACAACTGAAGTGTTAGGGCTTTCATGATTATGAAGAACATGTATGAAACAAATATTACAATACTATGGGATAAGTTGTATAATTAAATGAAATAAAGATAGGATAAATAAGTACTACCTGGTTTTGGTCAGTGGTCATCTGTAAATGTGAAGAATGAAAGATTTGATGATCTTATATAATATTGTTAAGAAGAATTCCTATTATGAGAAATTAATCTGGTTATTCATGAAATGTATGAGTTTGGAATTTGTTGTTACCTGATATTCTTGAATGGTTTCATGAAAACTGGTGATATAATTTGCATTATCTGTGATAACAGGAATCCACTTTCTTCATTCTATATACATGTATCTATGAGGGAATTTATTTGAAATATCTAATTTAAAAAATCTATATAAAAATAAGTGCAAAAAGAAATATACTTAATTTACCTATATGCAACATTAAAATAAATAGAGAAAGAATATAATGCATACAAAAATTTTTTTTATGGAAAAAGTAAAAAACTGATTATATGTATATGATTTTATAGAATTGTAAAAGAAATCAATGTGGTGGAATATGTAGATCAAACATTTAGAAAAGTACAAAGTGACAATAAAAAAGGTTTATATATCTAAAAACGGATGCGTTGAGCAACACTTGAGTTGAGGGGTTGTGTCCATAACATACTTGATTGTGGTGTTTGAGAAGATATTGCCCATATCAGCAGTCCATGACTTGTGCTGCACCAAAATGATGCACTACCATCAGGGAAGTTCTTGTCTGGTTGATTTTCTTCTACCTAAAAACATCAAAATGGTAGTCCTGCAGTAAAGATCATCTTCCTAATGTATCAGCACTAAAATAGAACAATATGTCAATCAGTTAAATAAATCCAACCCAAATAATAGAAAAGAATATAAGAGAGCAGAATAATTAGTAATGTAGAATACAGAACTTATTCAAATAGTTTTATTCTGTCCTTTCCCCTTCCTCCAAACTTTAACTTCCATAGCAGCCAATATCAACATTTCCCTGATTGGGAAGTTCCCCATCCCGAAAACCTTGTGGTTACCCCTCCCATATTAATGAAGCAGTAACTAATAGAGCATTGAGTTGAATATGTACATGTGATGACATTATTATATCTAGGATAACCACAAACAAATTTGGATATCTGTGAGGTCCCATAGAAAGAGAAGGAGTTTGAATCTTGTACCAAAGTATGTGAACCTGGAGGACCATTCATTAGGGGCTTCCAGTCACTTTGGGTTCACAGTTCATCATTTCCAGATCGAGTCACATAAAACCTAGAAGCAACATACCCATCAATATGTCCCTTACTGGCTGGTTTCATCTGCTTCATTGAAATCAAAAATTGATTTGGAAGTTCTCGATAGAAAACCTGGAGGGGCCAGCCATGAAAAAATTTCAGTAAGAGGGCTATGGAACTTATAGTAAAGAAAAAAACCAAGGATTAAAATAACATTGTTTGATTGTGATGATACTCTCCCGGGACCTAAATCTAGATAAATGATGTGGATTTTCTCGATAAAACAGCCACACACAAATATATGCATGAACATGATGTAGAAGGGAAGTGGTATGCAAATGACACAACAAAGATAAACATATAAATAATTGATGAATAATTTTAGAACAGAAGGATTATGAAAGGGTAAGGGAGAAGCTGGAAATATATGTGACGTGATCATGTGAGGTTATCATGCTAATAAGTTTATGCATTTTAAATGTATCAGATGATTCCTAAATATGAAACTTCCATTGCGTGATCTCAAATCTCCTATAGATGGAGTTTTGATTGATTATTGGGTGCTGTGTGTTAATAGATATGTATAACATGCTATGAAAGTTGTGTAATTTTACTACATAGGATGGTGGTGGTGAGCTAATTTGTATAGTGTAGAAACATTAAAAAACTATACAGATCACATCAACCTGTTTTATCAGTAACAATCTCAAATAATTAACCTTAATTATTCCTTATAACTCACCATTTCACAATCATATTGTATAGATGAACTCAAATTTTGTACTACTAAGAAACAATTTTCCAGTGTAGTGCAAGACAACCATCAGAATTGTAAAGGACAACATGCTCCATTATCATATACAACATCGAACCATCCAAAAATATTTAAGAATATTCAACTAAAATAGTTCACAATTAACATGTTCTATTAGTAACATACACAACAAATAAACACTAATATGTCATCATAGGTCCCATAAATCAAAATGATGCCGGGGACACAATTGAAACAATCAATTACTACTCATGAATGCCCCTCGAGAAACCAAAAATCAATACTTGAAAAGTCCCTAAACAATATACAATGTACCTAAATTCTAAAACCTTTTTTTATAGTTCAGATTAGTTTCAATTACATATGTGTCCGAATAATTGGTATGAAAATGACTGGAAACTCACTCCAATCATTGCACAATTAATACTGCCATCGCTAAATTTTTGAAGACCAATTCCACCACCCTAGAGCACAACCTCACTATAGTAAATATTTTTAATTAAAATAATAGCATTTAAATGATACATAGAAAAGAAATATGAAAGTGTAAGAATTCAAAATATAAATTTGAACCGGTAAATGAATCAAAAATTTGACAACTATGGATGCGTAATGCATCAAAATATAGAAATTATTATTCACTCAACAAAACAAATAAGAGCACCGGTTTCACTTCAAAATTATTCAGAGAAATACACACAATAATCTATAAATGAGATTGAAATAATCCATAAATTGTATTATGGTTGCACCTACAATTACAAAGTGTATGACCTCTAGTTAACACGAGATCATACATGATAAAAAACATGTCACATAATAATTCTCAGACATGTCCTTTATAAAAGGCCATGTCTCTTGAATGTAAATAATGATGAAGTATTTACCATGATTGTTGGAGAATTTATGAGTCGATTAAAATCCATGTATCAGGAGACATGTCAAAAATGATGTAAATTAATGAAAAACTGACTATTTACCTTGATTAATGGACCCATGGTTTGTAATTAGCCATTTAAACTTATTGAAACATATAATAATGGATAAAGAATCACTAAAATAAATTTAATCAACCTAGTTAAAACACATCATTACACAATGGGAGTGAGTTGAAATACATGTGATTAGAAAATAAAATATCATAATGAATTTAACAATCAAATGTTTGTGGAAATTAAATATAAGTTTTTTTAAAATAAGAATTCATTACCAGTAAAACTCTAATATAAGGAAAATGTTTTCAAGAACTGACTATTTTGGCACCCATGGGATTGAAATATAAAGTGGAAAACAAGAATGAACTTTTGGCATAAAATGAAACAGAAAAATGTCATCATATCGAAGAGTAAAGTAGTCTACGAGTTCAAGTCATACCTCTGGTCTGCGTGAAGAAATCAAGGAATCCTGTGTTAAAAAAGATTGTGAGATGGATATATGGTATAAAATGAAACAGGAAAATGTCGGTAAAATAAATGAAAATACAGGACTGTGATATAATGTCGCACCGACTAAGAAATGTGAGAGTCATACATGGAAAAAAGGAGAGGCTGATCGGGGAAACAACAACCAGTAGTACGATGGGACCCCAATAAGAGGATGCGACAACAAGAGAGGGATAGTAGGAGATGCTGATTCGATGCCAGGGATAATAAAGTGTGGCAATAACAAATATACTATATATGTAGAGAGTAATTCAAGGAGCAGTGTAAATGAAGGTAGGATTCTATTGAGTCGAAGCTGTCTCGTGGGATTCTATTGATATCATATGAGATAGACAGTTTCTTAAGCGAATCATTAGTAGTAGACTGTATAAGGTCAATGTCAACTATAAGTAGAGTCATTGGTAACAACACAATGAACATCAAAGCATAGACACTGAATCAATATATAGTTCCCATTAAAGAAGGTTTTTGTAAATGTAGGGTTACCTCCAATATAGGAGACTCAATTCTTGAACCAAAGCTATCTCGACAGATTCTATTGATATCGTATGAGATCAGTAGTTGGGTAAGCAAATATTTTGTATTAGACGGTGCAAGCTCGAATACAACTGCAAATATAATTGATGGTAACAACACAATGAACATAAATGAATGTATAATGAATCAATCAACATTTAAGATTTAATAACATTCTGTTAAATGCAGGATTACCTCAAATATAGGTGAAACATTTCACTACATTAACTTATGAAATGGGCAATGAGAAATAACAAAAACGAAATTTCCTATAAAAAATAGAGCCATTAAAATCATAATAAAAAAGTGATCATCAAGATTAGAATTTGGCCCATGTAATGGGGTTAAATTGAATATTTGAGGATGCAGTAGAGTAAAATTACAACTTGCAATGAAGTAAAATAGGATGTTGTAAAACCATACCTTTGGAAATGGTGGATAGGTCCACAATGGTATGGAGTGTGTGGAGTTGCTAGTTTGTTGAAAGTTTATTTACCAGAAAGAGATGTCTACTGCACATGTTTGAGGAGGGTGTGGAGTATCAGTAAAAATTCATTGCTTGTTGTAGCATGACCTGATTGAAATTACGATTCAAGGAAGCTGAATTAAGGCATGGATGATAAGGCTATAAAAATATAGTTGGTACCTTATCCATACCTGATGAAAATTACGAGTTGGTGGGGGTTCAACATGATGGACTGAGATTGGTTTTAAATGGATGATGGATTATCTGAAAGGATTTAGCAGGGAGGAACTGATGTCGATGGGGATTGAAATATCAAGAATGATGGTGGAGGTGTTTTTCGGGAACTGTAGGAAGAGGGGAGGGGAAGAAGGCAGAGGAAAAGGTTGTGATGTAGGTGAGTACGCGAGCGGTGGAGGGAGATTTAGCTCGTAGTGGGAGTAAGAAGATTTAATATGGTAACCCTAATACCGATGTTGTGGCCCGATTATGCGTTTGTCAGAGACAAAAAGAGAGGGGTTTTAAGGGTGTTCTAGAGGATAGTGGAGGGCTTAATGGTAAATGTATACAAGAAATGGGTGATTTGGTTTATTGTGGTGGTGACACTAAGCAGGGAGACACCTAGCTTTAGTAGATATAGTAGATGTTTAGTTTATGCTTCACCCTTTTCATATAAGTAATACATTGGACTTAGTAAGTGACAATAGAGGCCACTATATTCCGTCAATGCATCGGTAGGTCTCATGAGACTAACTAGTGTCCTGGTATAAGGCCTTGAAAAAATTTATATTTAGGGTCTCAGAACAAGGCCTGAATGTGTGGTTAAGATGTATGGGATTAAGCATTCAATCATAATGATATTATCTATTGATATTAATTGTGATTATTCTATATTAGAATATCCATGTGAATAAGTAAATGGAATTATTTTATTTATCTTTTTCATATTATAATGAAGTTTATGTTTGAATGGATTTTGTTTTAGTCTTATACATTGGATTAAATGTTTATTCTTATTTATGATAATTTCCAATATATTTTTACCCTTACTGAGCATTTTAGATTACCACTTTCTTATGTTTTGTTTTTTCTATGATGCGAAAAAGTATATTATGATTGAACTGCAAGAATATACTAAGGGATATGAGTGTTTTAAATGGAGAAACAAGGTATCTTTTTTATTTCATAATGTAATGTGAAACCTATGTAAGTATCTAGTACTAACAAGGCTAAAAAACATATTGGTCTTTCGGGACTCGATCTATTGGGATTATGCCAATGTTATTTAATAATGCATCGAATCTAGGTAACGGGGTTCGAGGTGTTACATTTGGTATCAAATTAAGTTTAGCACAAACCTTGGAAACTAGATTTAGAAATACTCTTATTATAGAACATTACCCTGACATAATCCTTGATGATTATTATGTAAGAACATCCAAAATCTTTGGTAATGTTTATATTGTGTGCGGTATCAAAGAAATACATCCCTGACTAGATACTACAAGGGTTGTGGTTCGAGAATAGATGTACCTAAGAGTGAAAACACTAACAAGGAGTTTTAGACATGATCTGAGGTATCATGGTACATGACAACAAGGCTTATTGTTACCCTGATTTGACACTCCCGAGGGATATTTTTAGGATAATTCACATTTTCATTGCAACCTATTTTGATGTATTTTAAAATAAGATGATAATAAATAACTGTGGTTAAATACTAAGGTGTTTTATATTGAAAAAATGGTTTCATAATATTCTCTAAATGATATTATGACTATCATTACTGACACTATGCTTTCTAGTTTTAGTCAATGTCTGGACTCCAAGGAAATCATAGTAACATTGAACAAGATGTACAGGGTGGAAAAAATGGTGGAAATGAGAAACAAAATGGAATATTGATAGGCATAAAATATATTGTGCATATACCAAATATGTTTTCCAAAAATATTTTCGACAAAATATACATTAACAAACTCCCAAACTCAACAAAGTAGAGAATAATTGAGAATGATATGAGCTCCAAAAGTGGATACCAAAGAGAAAATAAAGCTCGAATTCTAACAAGTAAGAAATGTGGAAAGATACACCCACGATTAAATGAATAATGTATGTGTAAATAAATGGATGGAGAAATAATTAAATGTTTTAATGCGCTTTGTTGAAGGGATTACTTTGAAAGACTTTTATTTTTTATGTTTAACCCTATAGTTTGTTATGTGGAAATTCTATTTGCAGAAGAATTATCTTTTCTTTTGTGTATAGAATTATAAAAAACCATTGGGGTTTATATGATTCTTTAATTTGAGGCAATTACAGGTTATTACTTTTTGGGATGAAAATGTTATGCGTGAGGTAACATTTATGGTTAAAATATGGTATGGTAATTTTGGGGAATTTATCTCATTTTTGGGAATGTTGAAAAATTATATAGTTTTTTAAAATGGACAACACACAGACCATGTGACAACCAGTCACATCAAACAAAGCTAGGGGAATTGACCCCACAACCAAAGTGCGGCCGAGATTTATCGCCAATCACAGTTCTACGTGAAGTCCCTAGTTAGTATGAATAATTTTTATAGTTAAATGATTTTATAGATCAATAATATATTGATTCTAGGAACATAATATTTATCAAATGGATATCCTTAGTATAGGAAAATTATTTTGTGATTGAGTGATAAATGTTATTTTAGAAAAAGTTCACTCTTTTGGGAAAACTATATGACTAAGGAAAATAAAATACTGAAGGATTTCATTATAGGTGTAATGGTGGATTTTTATTTAGGAAGAATCTATGTTTTTATTATGGACATTCAATGATTCCAGTTATATAGGGAAATGATAAACATATCATAGACCATATGTGATAGGGTTAATTACTTTGGAGAATGTGACATTAAGAGTAGTCGATGTTATTTGGAGATAATTATTAAGATTTATCATGGAAGACTATGTACTAAAATATTTTTGAATTTTGGGTTTCAATCTTAGTTTGGATTATTTTGTAGAATTTTATGGAAATTATTTATTGAATGGTCTTTGTTGACCTTTGTGCATTGTTTGTTTAATTTTGGAGATTAAGGGTATTATTTCTCTCTCTAAAGGATTATCCTTTTGGGGATCATCTGATCTCTTACTATCCATTTTGGTTTTTTAATGTCTAAAGATAAGGGAAATATGTAGTTCAAAATTTGTGGATTATGATATTCTCTCTAAGTTTTTGACTGAAATTTTAATTTTTTTATTCAATGATAAGGGCCTTTAATGTCAAGAATTCAAGGTGTTCTAAAATGATAGATCCTCAAGGATTACCCCATCACAATACCAATAAAATCCCTAGGTAAGGATTCCATCCTAAAGAAAACCACAAAAGGGTCATCCTGACAACACCGCTGAGAAATAGAATTCTCAGCGAAGTTGGACTTCCTTGTAATATGTTGAACTGCACACTAAATAGAAAACTCCACCACACACTCACAGAAACATTTTCTGTGTACTCATCCTACTTGGTAACAAATACTGTTTATCCCATCACATGTTTATGGCTTTCAGATTGGTAACTTTCCCATAATAATATTCAATATCCCTCTCCAGCAAGACTTGATGGTTATTTTTCTCTTATATATCCTTTTTTCAACAAGGTACCCTAGTATGTGTTATTTCTAGTAACAATCATACTTACCTTTGTTTATTTTAAAGTAATGTCCTCATTAATCCATTTTTCAATGATGGATTTTAACTAAAATATTTTGAAATGTCAAATCCGTAGATTTAAATCCCATGTTTAAATTGTGAGGATCAAATTTATTTAAGGATGTGAGAATGTAACACCCCACACTTCTCTATGAATAATATAACAGCTTGCGTTGTATGAAACTTCTAGTTCAAGCACAACACGACCAATCAAACTAGCCATTTAAAAAGATGTTTTTAATAGTAAAACCAACTTTTTGAAATTTTATAAATTATATTGTTCAAAATGGACTTCATTTTTGGATTCGTAATGTCTAAATTATCTTAGTGTGATTTTTTTTGTATTTGTCTGAAAACATTCAATTTTTGATGAATAGTGAAAAACACTGCGTTATTGTTTAAATCCAACTTTTTTTTTAAATAATAACTTTTTGAAAGTTTATTTTAGAGTACAAATAGGTACATAATTCCAATATTAGTCTAATTTAATTCATTGATTTCATTTTATAACAAGATTACATATATAAAATTTTATTGGACTTTTTAACGTCTTTTACCAACTTGCATAAAACATAATTTTACTACTTCTGTGAATTGAATAACAAAAATCATAGAGACATGGTTTATATTAGTTATTAAAATGTGGTATAATGGGAGGAAAATATTTTTTGGTGAATAGAAAGTTTTGAATTTTATTGACCACAGTTAAAAGTAAATAGGGCAATTAAAGGTAAGAATGAAATTATAATAACCCTAACTCATGTGCTAATTCTATTGTATAATTGTATTTAGACCAAAATATACCATATGAATAAAATATTATCCTTTCTATCCACTTGTATTAGATTAGGAAATTTATTATATTTTATTTAAATAAGAGCGAAAAATGTCAAATTCATTGTTTAATAACTAAAACTATTTCAATATTGGATTACAAATAATATAAATTAGACTATAAATATTCATTAAAAATATAAAAATATTTAATACATCATTATATTTTATTTTTAATTTTTATATACTAAATAATTAAATTTATTTATGACACAATGATGATACATAATTACCCTATTAATGAATGATTAAAATAATTGATGTTATAAATATTAAAATAAATGTAAATTGTGACTTTTGATGCATTAAAATATTTTTATAGCATAATATGACATGTTAGGGCTGATTCAATTATTTTGTATAAAGTAATCATGTTTTTATGACTTTCATAAAAAAACAAATACTATATAGTGTCAAAATTGAAATTAATGAGTTTATAAAACAATTACAATTTTTTTTAAATGAAATAATATTCCAAAAAATATAAGGTTTTGCCAAAAGTGTCAAATAAATTTATATATGTCATTAATTAATAAATTTAGGTTCTATTGGACGTTTATTGTATGTTTATTAACTATATAGTGTTGGAACACAAGATGACATGGTAAAAGTTAACATATATAACTAAGAGTTAAATCTAAAAGATAAGGTTAATATGATGACCTAAAATTTTATAAAACCTATTGGATGAGATTTCCTAGACCCATAACCACCAAAGACAAGAAATGAATCTATTTGGATCCATTTTAATCCAAAAATGATTTTATAACAAAATAATATTTCAATATTTTCCTAAAGTGACCCTCACCCCTCTTATAAAAGGGTACTTCCCCCTATCATAATTTCACATCACCAAAGCCTTTTTGCTCAGAAAAACCTACAAAAATATCCTCCCAACTTCCCTGACATCAAACTATTTGCCTTACATTTATTTTAAATACAACCTATTGAGCCCTTTTGATCAAATCAAAAGGAAGAACACAACGAGCAGGTAATTATTTCATCATCTCTTTCAAAGTTCTTTTCTTCTTCCATGTCCTATTTCTTGGTTGTTTCCATAACAAAATAATAACTCTAGTACCTTATATATACTATAATGTTATTATAAATATGGTACATCAATATTATTTATTCTATCCATCCTATGAATCACAAAGTCACCATACGTGCCTACGTACGGCTTACCCTCTCCACATCGTGGGGTTGTTTGTTATTCAACACTTAATTATTTGAATGAGTACAATAATAATTTTAAATGATATAAATAATAAATATAACATTTTAATTATTATGTATAGATAATATACCATCCAATTATATACAATTACACCAATAATAGAATGATATTTTCACTCGTGCATATGTACGGATTACCATCTCAACGACGTGATGAGATTTCGTTCCCCATCCTAACCATTCAAGAAAAATATCATTTGGTGATTAAGAATAATTTTTAAGAACAAAAAATAAATTTTTATATGAATCAAATACATCCTATCCATAAAAAATGACTTATTTAACAAAGCATATTAAGGAAAACGAATTAGTTAACACCCAAAAAATGATACTATTAAAATATTATTTACAACAAAATATTAGAGGATATTATATGATATAATATTTATGTATGTGGTTATTTTATAATTTAATAAAAATTACTTAACCACTATAATGGATGTTAACTTACCCTCTACTAAGGAAAAGTACAAGGTCATATGTTTTCATCTCACTTTTATTCTCATGAGATTCATGCTATATTTTCCACAATTTCCTTTTATGTGGTGTATGTACTAACCATGATTGTATTATTTGTGTAATAAAAATTAATTTATGGGTATTTAAATATTCATTGTATGATCCTTATTTCATGGGGTGTATGTATCGTATGATACCAAATTGGTAAGGTAATTTCTAATTTCAATTTCCACTCATTGGGTTTTACACACACTTCACTGATTATTTTACTCCATGATTATGTGTGAAATCACTATTTATTTATTTATATAGTAATTTAGACTCCCCTGTGTGTGGATATAATTTTTATACACATAATCAATCCATTGATAATTTTTTATGTTATCGATATGAACCTCATAAGGGTAATCTTGACTCAATTTCCATTCATTGAGTTAAACATCCTAGTCATTGGTTTTATTATTACAAGAATATGTTTGAATTCCCTATGATTGATTTAGACTAAATATCCAACAATATTGAGTGTATCTATATTTTTAATTCATAATTATGTCATTTATTTATCATTAATCTAACGATATGGTCTTTCTAAGGGATTTCGTCCCAATTTACATTCCATTGAGTCTTGTTTATTGTTATGTGCCAATTCACATTTATATGGTGTATATACTATTCTTAGAAATATTATATCATTAATCCCTTTATTATAATGATATTATAATGTTTTTATTAATGTTTTTCCTCATTCATTTACTCATGTGTCTCTCATATGGTTAATAACTCTTTAACTAAAATGTCATTTTAATAGTTTTGAGGATTTATTATTCTAAATTATTATAATTAATGACCATGTTTTAAAAATGTTTTTAAAGATATATTTATATGAACATGAATTTTTTGAAATTAAAATTCATTTTAAAAGATATCAATTGGTATGGGACACTTTTATTCAAAATATCATTAAATAGCTTCTTTTATAAAGAGTGTAACTTTTAAATGTTTTCATGAAAAAGGGGATATTTCTCTAAAATTGTCTTACAGATTATTTTTATCTACCTCAATATCCATAATTGTATTTTATTCTTGATTAAGGTTGATTTATTATAAAATAATCATCGATATTTTATTTAATGAGTTATGTTTGACTGTGAATAGGCTATTTTTACACCATTAATGATTTTTTGTTAAAGTAATGACATTTTAGGCTATTTTTAAAAAGAATTTTTAGTTTATGCTTCACCCTTATCATATGTGGAAGGAATTGGACTTAGAATGTGATGGCCAGGGGCTCATATAGCCCATCGATGCATCAGTAGGTCTCATGAGACAAACTAGTGTCTTGAAACTAGGCCATGAAAAAATTTATATTTAGGGTCTTAGAACAAATCCTTGACTTTGTGGTTAAGATGTACGACATTATGAATTCCTTCAATCTGATATTAGCTATTGATTTTACATGTGATTATTCGACTAGTAGAATATCCATGTGAATAAGTAAATTGAATTATTTCATATATATTTTCCTTATTTTGCTAATGTTCATGTTTAAAAGTCTTGTTCTTTAGTCTTATACATTGGCTTAAATATGTACGATAATTTATGATTTTTTTTCTATATTGTTATCCTTCCTTTGATTTTGATCCCACCCCTTTATTATGTCTGTATTTTCAAGGATACGAAGAAGTATATTATTATTGACCTATAGGAATATGGTAAGGGATATGAGTGTGTTCAAATGAGACACAATGTTACCTTTTCATTTCATAATGTAATTTAAAACTTATGTATATATCTAGGACTTCAATGTCTATGAAATTGATCGGTACTTCGGGACTCGATCTCTTGGGACCATGCCAATGGTATAATAATGAATTGAACCTGGGTAACTAGGGTCCGGGAGTTACACCTTCAGGTTCTAGCCATCATCTAAAACCAAAAGTATAATGTAAGAAATAGTTATCATATTGAGGAACCATGTAACAATGAAAAATAACCTATATGATCTATAAAATATGAAACCTTCCATAATATATGAAACCTATGGTTTATCCTAGGTTATTCATTGCAAACATATATTTTAATCCTTTATAATTGTTCATGAAGTGTTTGTGAATTCCCAATGCATTTCCCATGGAAGTGTCAAACCACGTGTGCATGAAGGTCCATTGTCGTGTACTATATTACCCAGAGTCAGGATGGAAACATCTGTTCAGAGTTGTTACCCCTAGGAATGTCTATGCTAGAGCCACATCCACTAGTAGTATCCATACATGGATGTATTTCTAAGAAACCACTCACTCTATCCTTCAAAAAAGATCCAGGACATGTTCCTATACATTTATTTACCCTTTGAATTATACTTAGGCATTCCCTTAAGGTTATCACTATGCTTTTCTCATCTTAGCTTCTGAAGGATAACTATACCTTTTATCTGATACCAACTACAGTGAACCTCAATTTTTAAAACATTTACATTACTTAACTTTTGTAGAATACCTAAACATTATACAAAAATACGCCCAATGACTAAAATTAGTCTAGTGCCATTGGAAACCTGAAAACATAAATATTTTAGATAAATGAACTACATAATCTCCCACTAGGTTCTTCTTGATAATAACCCTTCTTATATAAATCAATCATAGTACATATCATCATAACCAGGAGAAAGGAACAAAAAAAGGATGAGATCAGATGCTCAGTAAGGGTAAACAAAAGTGACACATAAGCATAAACATGAGTATTAGGGTATGAAAACATGGTTATGAGAAAAAGAAGATCATACCCCACATATCAACGATCATAATAAAAATCCTGGCATAATGATTGAAAGTTCATAGGATATAATCCATAATTAAATAAAGAGCCTAATCTATGAAAATATAACATATGTGTAAAACATGGAATTTTGGGAAACACATAAGCATATAATTATTTCCATAATAGCCAAGGAATCACTCCCAAAACCATCTTAGTAGTATGGGTTCACTTCCCAAACCACCATAGTAGCATGATTTCACTCCTTATACTATCTTAGTTTCCATGGATAATCTTCATGGACATCATATAGTGAAGTTTCACTCCCAAGACAATCTTAGTGTATCTCATGAGATACAACACATTGCCCAATGCATTGAACAATGATATAGGACCCACCCATTTCATAATGAAATCATAATTACATGTTCTATAAGATAATCAAAAATTTTAAAATTACCAATGAAATAGAATTTGGTCATAAAACTGTAAACATATCATAACATGTGAAAAGATACATGTTTCATAGTCATTTCCTCATAAAGATATCCTTCTAACAGAATCTGGTTTCAAAAGTATATAAATCTTCAAAGAGAAACATACTTCATAAACATCATCCCATCAAAACAAAATCCATTCAAAGAAATAATATGAATGGAATCACTGAATTATTACCCTATAAAGGCATAAGTAACACCAATGGAGGTTATCATATATGGAAAATAATTTTGATAGAATATTTGAAATTAATTCTTGAAGAAAATATTCATTATTATTAAAAAAATTATTTTCATAAAACACCAGAAAATTTTAAAGAAAATAAATTCTTTGAAAATAACCTTGAAAAAATGTAAGTGAAGCTTCATAAAAATAAGGAGGTATTAAAGTGTAAAAATCCATTCATGTTGTTTATGTTAAAAAAAATTCTTCTCATACTTTTTCTGAAAATGTAAAAAATTACCTAGTATGGAAATTTAATGAATGATTCTATCCAAACAGTGTAGTAAAAATTAAAAAATGGGAAAAATGGCATTAAAAATTCATCAGAGAATAGTAAAACATTTTATGAAATAAATTTTATAAAAAATGAAATTTTTGATAAATAAACCCCAATAAATTCTTCTGTATAAATAGTCCTGAATAAAAATGAGATTTTAAAATTTTCCCTTACATTGTCCCGTGAATCTCTTCATACTCACACATACTTCCCCATTTTGGGTATCTCTTTTTGATTTTCCCAAAAGGACTCCATATGATTGATTTATTCCCAAATTATGGACTATAAGATGTATTGAGGGAAGTTTAGAGATGAAATGGGATGGATTTTTCCTAGAAAAAGGGCTTTGGATGTGTGAATTAAAGAGAAGGATAAGAACCCTTTTATATGGGGGAGGATTGACACTTTAGGAAACTCAAAAAATATTAATAAATTATAAACATATTTTCGATTTCAATTAGCTCCAATGTGAGTTATTAAGAAGTTTTAATAAAGAGGATTTGAAATCATCTCAACTAATGAATTTTAGACATGTTTAGTCACAGAATTGTCCTTATCTTTTGGAATTAGCCTTTAGTTAAATAATTGAACTCTTACCATGAAAAATTTCCTTTTTACACTATAAGGTTAATGTAGTTACTATAAAATCCCATAAGAACCCCAATTGGATCATTTATGACTTATTTTAAATTTTCCATGTTAGTTGGACGATCCTTAAATTTTATGGATTTTATATCATTTAATCAAGTATTATTTATTTTAATGTATCATTTTGTCAATTTTGATACTATTCAATATATTGATTTAAAAAAAACTCAAACCTATTTGATAAGATAATACCAAAAACTCTAATATGTCACTAATATGTCTGTGTTATCTATAAAATTCCTCGATGTCATTAATTAAGTAAAATTATATTTCTTTTCATATATTTTAAATCCTTTATTTGATATCTCTATTAATTAAACAATTACTGAATCGTTATTGTAAAATTAATTATTTAATTTATTTCTTCACTAAAATTTAATAATAAATTATTATAATGTAGATAAATTTCTTATATACCAAATGAAAAATTATAGTTGAATTTAAATTATGTACAACCCTATATAAATATGATTTATTTATTTAATTTTTATTGTGAAACTATTAAGTCTTCATTAAATAAAATTTAATAAATGACTTAATCTAACACATGTGGCTTAAAGAGGATCATATTTTTTATCTAAGGATGATTTAGGTCTATACACACATATACAATTAAATACAGAAATTTTTTAGTGTAATCTTAAATTATTAACATATTATTTATTCCTTTAATTACCTAATATATATTTGACCATGGTAAATAAAATTTAAATGTTATTATTCACCTAAAATTATTTTGATCCTATTTTATCAGATTTTCATCCTGATTACAACCATGTATGTTTTTTTTTGAAATTAAATTCACAAAAGCGGTAAACCTGTATTAACTGCTAATCCAGAAAATGTGGTTAGAAGGTGGGTAAAAGAGATGTTCAAAAGTTTAATAATTTTGTATATCTCATTATTTTATAAAACTATTCTAATGATATACATTGGATTAATAAATTTATTATTTATCTAGTTTGGATTTAGAATAAATTTAATGTGAAAATAATTATTCAAATGAAAATTTTTGGTTTTTAACAACAATATAGTGTTTCCCACTATTCATAAAAAAATGAATGTTTTAAGAAAAATAAATAAAATTAACCCTAAGATAATTTTTATTTTATGAATTCAAAAATGATTTTTATTTTACTTAAATCTATTTCTATGATTTTCTAAAATTTTTCTTTTCAAAAGGTCATTCATATCGGTTCATTGGAGAAAAAAATATTTTTAAACATAGATGGAATTCACCATGAATCATATATTTTATTATCTATAGTTTAAAAGTTGTCATTAATATTAATATAACTATGTTTAATGTATAGAATATAATTACCACATTTAGATAATAATAATAAAAAGATATTTTTTATAGAAACTTAGTGTTGTGTGTATCATACTCTAACTCAATGTTGTATGAAACGTATCCCATGTTGGTTTCATCTGAAAGGAATGTTTTACTTAGTGAAATGAAGGATATAAATAACAGGTTTAATTTATTAAAAAAAGTTCCATAAAAACTCTAGGTGTTACAACTTCCTTTTCCCTAGAAGGCTCATTTGTGATATCTATGAATTCATTGTCAAAAAAGTTTTCTTTTAAGGAATGGTCAATTACAGATAGGTGGTTCTAGATAAATTCATAGTGAAGGTGAGATGTGTATCTATTTCCTAGTGAAAAGAAGATGGTGGCTAGCATTATTTTCCTTACTGGAATGAGCATATGTTCGGAAAATGGATGACACAAAAAATAGTTTACAGAACTCATTCCACCATAAGAAAACAAATTTAAAGAACAATAATAAATCCACTGCCCATGATTTTGAAATAATATACATCTCCAAAAAGTGGGGATGACCTCCAGAAGCAAGAAGAAACATAATAGGATGAGTCATATTCTACTCCAACACAAGCTCTAACTCTTGCAGATCTCTTCACTGTGACATCCAAATCACATGAACCACCCCACCAAATCATACTCTATTTATATAAAGATCTTATATTTGGTTTTTATAACATGAAACACTTGGTATACCAATTATTTCATGAAGAATATGCCTCAGAATATGAACTTACAATATATAAATAGGGAAAAAGATGTTCCATGCACAAAAACTAAGGATACATAGGACACCATTAGACTCTTCAGACCTAATATGTTAGTCACATATAAAAAGAGAACAAATATGTAGCTGATCCTAGTGAGAAATCACTTTAGCAAGCCCAATAGAGATTTAGATTATAAGGACCTAGACTTAAACCTTACTTAATCTTGAGTTATTTCAAGAATACACATTGAGGATCTTTTCAGGTTTATAGTTTTAGAGAATTAGATCATAAAACATGAATTACATTCAACATTTAAACAAATTGGTTACATAAAAGATAGTATTAATTTTTTCCCATCAATGGAAACATATTTAAAATAAAACATGGATTCTTTCTTGATACTTCCTTGACACTATCATCATATCATGTACCTTTCCCTTGACCTGTGAAAAACGTTTCAAAAACATTGGATGAGCATAAAAAGATCAGTAAGGGATATAGAAATATGGAAAGGAAATATTAGTAAATGTATACATAAGAATCAATGAAATCATACATTACTCATAAAACATACTCATTTTAACATACCTCATGAAATCATAAGATTTATGAATAACTCATAGAAATCATAAAACATAAAGGTAACTTGAGGCATTTATAACATTCTTACGTAGGGAGTAACCCTCATGGTTACGTTTGGAATACCCATCACAGTATATTCCCTAAATATCTTTGGAGAAACCTTAACGTATAACCCCTTTGCATTACCCAATGCATTGGAAAGCTATATCGGGCTCACCCGCCCTTAGTTTATCACGGAACCACCTGATTTCATAAACATTTCCCATGAACCATAACATAATCATAACACTTAAAACATGCATAAAAGAAAGATAAAATTTCCACATTTCAATCACAAGAGATCACATCATGATATTATCATAAATAAAAACATCTAATAAAATCATTAAAACTCTATGAGAGAAAAATCCCATTATACTTTGAAAATATTAAAAGAAGACATTTAAAAGTGATTTTAGAATCAAAGTGTCCCATTCCACTTAGAAACATTATAAAGGGTTTTAAAACATTCATGTAGATATAAATAAATCCGTTAAACCATTTTTATAACATGGACATGGATGATAAATGTTTAAATGAATAAATCTTTTAAACCAGTTAAAATAATGTTTTAATAAAAGAGTCATTTTCCATTTTGAAGATTTAAATTATAAGCCACATGAATGTAGAACATTTTCAAAACATTTAAATGAATTTAGTGTAGACATAATATGGATTTGGAAAGTAAAAGGGGCTGTATATACACTTTATAAAAGAATAAAAGTGAATATCATTAAGAAATGTCTCAATGAGAAGAATTTGAGATGTAATCCCAATCAAGGATCATGACATTAGAGCAAGGATAATGAAATGACATAATTATGTGTGAAAAATATAAATACAGTAAATATAAGTGGATACTCAATGTAAAACAATCATATGCCATCCACACATATTCATACCACGACATGATCAATAAGTAGAGGTTTAACCCAAAGAATTTGAATTGGGTTAAGAAGTCCCCTTGCACCAATTCGATAGCCTAACAGCATCACACAAAATTTTAGAAAAAGAGTTGATGAAAGAGATAAAGGGTATCTCATCACATGGACATAAAATTTACAGCAATAAGGATATATAATAACATATCCCAACATAAGAAAATGTAATTTAAAAGACAAAACAAAAAGAAGTCTTTTAAAAATAGGATGATTAAAGGTTCCCTTACTGACTTGGTTAACTTTCAAAACGTACACCCCATGAAAGAAGGACTATAAAACATTGATGTAAATACCCATAAACGAATGTATATTACAAAAATAGTATAATAATGGGCCATACATACACCACTCAATGGAAATTGTGGAAAATGTAGCATAAATCTCATGGGAATAAAAGTCAGATGAAAAATCCCTTATGAAAACTCGGGAGCCTAACAACGCCACTTAAAACTTCCAAAAAATGGATTGATGAAATAAAATAAGGTCTCTCATCATATGAAAATATAAATTACAGTATTAATAATATATAATAACATCCCCCAACATAAGAAAGAGGATCTTAGAATAAGTGACATAAAAGAGAGAACTTAAAAAGAAAGAGAGGGGTTGGATCCTTTACCTCATGTCCGACTTGTCTTGTTCATTTTTTTATATTCTTGAATAATAAACTTTGGTCAATTTATAATTTCTTAAGGAAATAACTTAAAGTTTATTATTCAATTAATATCATATATTATCATGTTATAATAATTATTTAATTATGTGAGTTCATATCATACGTTTTGTTGATGTTCGGTACATGAGTAAAAAATGATATTGTTTGAAAAGAATTGTCAACGTAGTTGTATGTACATTATATCCAGAATAGTATTAATGATGTAAATACCATATATCTCCAGTATATATTCTTTTTATACTTATTCCATAATATTTAATGATAAAAAGAAATGAAATGCACCGTTCGTGGAGATGGTAGGCCGTACGTACGCATGAACACTACTTTCATTGCTTTGGAACATTAATGGAATTAAAACTAGATGAGAGAGTTATATATATATATATTATAATTCAAGTATAATATATATGTTATATAGGACACATATGTTCATTAATTTCATTATTTATATATTCCATGTATTTCATGAAAGATTCACATCACTTGAGGGGGCGGTAGTCCACACTTCCTCGTATGAAATTATCGCATTTTCACAACATGAAAAGCATAATGGTATGTTTTAAATATAACATACAGAAGAATATAGAAAACATATATACCATATATATCATATATAAAATACAGTGACATCATAATGGCCACCATTAAAGGTGTTAAGAGATGATCGAACAATCATCGTTTCGTGAGGCAGTAATTCACCATCCACAGAAACAGTATGTTCTTATACGATTAGACATAGGTGTGTGTAAGTGTAGCAAGAATCATTCTCATAAAAACATCCTAGTATATTTAATATTCTTGTTTTGTTACAAAAGAAAGGAATAAAAATAGTTTAGAGGGTTCGAGATGCAAAATAAAACAAAAGAACACAAGTGAAGACATTACCTTTAAATCGGGTAACACCTCTTGGGTTGAACCAAAAGGGTTTCTTGAAGAGAATTAAACCAAGGGTAAGGCTCTTAAGATGAAGATATGGATTTTTAGAGATAAAATGGGCAGAGTTTGGTCGAGCCAAAGGCTTGAGAGGTGTGTGTAAAGGGGTAGAGGTGGGGTCCTTTTATAAGAGGGAGGAGGGGCACTCTTGGAATGTCTTGAACAATTACTTTATTATAAAATGATTTTTGGATATTAAAGGTCCCAAAATTATATATTTCGAGGATAAGGTGATAAGGGTTTGAAATACACCCATACAATAGGTTTTTTACAAGTGTAAGTCTTAGATTTTACCTTATCTTCTCATTTTATTTAAATCGTTTCTTAATGAGGTAATCATTGCATCATCATGGTGTCATAAATAAATTAATTTATTTAACTTCTAAAAATTATAAAAAATTATATGAGGTAGGAAACCATTTTATCTTTATAATGGATATTTATTGTCAAATATATGACTTTTATAACCCCATGTAAATGTTGTTTAAGTAAAACAATACATGTTTGTGACATTTTTTTAACATTATATAAAAAGTTATTAATGTCATTTTCCTACCAAAGTGGCTCCATGGCGTCCCCAAGTTGACCCATGGATTTTCTTGGTCGTACATGAATCATAAAATAAGGGTAGGACATGTGTAAAGGTAATTTCATATTATTATAACATTATGTTTACCTTAAATTACACTCATTACCTTTAATTGCGATTAATAAAACTTAAAAGTTACTATTTACCAAAAAATTATTTTAATCCCATTGAACCACATTTTAAATCCTAATGAAAACTATTTATGTCAGATTTTTGAAATTCAAATCAGAAAAGTGTTAAAGTTTCATTTAAATGAAAAATCAGTTTTTTAACTACCACTTAGTGGTTTCACTATTCATCAAAAATTGATGTTTTTCAGAAAAATACCAAAAATTCACCCTAAGCTATATTTGATATTCCGAATTCAAAAATGATGTCATTTTTACAAAATTCAAAACATAAAAGTTTCATTAATTAATTTAATAATTAATTCCCACTGTCAAAACAAATAGCGTGTTTTTAAGAAACAGTATCTATTAAAAGATTGACACTAGTTTAAGTCCAATTTCAATGTGAAATTAATTCCAATGACCACCATTGGATTAAATTTTAAAAATATATTCTAATTTCACTTTAAAAACAATTCAAAGGATGATATAATCATATACATAAATTAGATTAAAAAAAGGTTTTGAATTGAAATACAACATTTTCACTAAAACTGATCTTTATCAGAAAAATAAAAAAACTTTTCACAAAGTAAATTTCGATGTCCAGATTCTAAAGAAGGATTTTATTTTGTCAAATATAAAATATAAAATCTTCAAAAGTATATTTAAAAAGGGTTCGCATTCAAAAGGTGGTTAATCGACCTTTTAAAGAATATTAGAAGAGTTATGCTTAAAATTGTTTTATTTCGCATTTTAAGCCTCTATCATTTATTGAAAGAAAGTAAAAGTATTTGACAAACATATATAATCATTTTGTAGTTAGTTCTATTCCTTCCCACCATTACGATGAATATGCGTTAACTACCATTTAAAATAATAATATTTTATTATTAGAGTGCAACGTAAGATTTCAATGAAACTCATTGTTGCGTATTGGGTACGCCATCGAGAATAGCATTCCCATTAAATTAATATTAACATTTTATTCACAAAAATGGATAAATATGAAAAAGTAATATTTTTTATTTACCTGGCATGTTACATAGATGTTTCCCAGAACCTGCAAGTAGTCACCCATACCTAGTTTTCTTACATGACTGCATAGCAGGGGTGTGCCGGTTTGATCAACCCAATGAATGGGTAGGGTCAAAATGACATTCCTACCTTTATAATATTCACCCCTTATCACTGCACAATAACCATGATATTTACCCTTGAAAGACTTACATATGAATCTACATATAAATGAGAATCCCCATATCGGGATGCGTTGATCTTTGGATCTAATGAATGACATTCTGAAGAATTTTCTGGTTTTCCCAACAATGATCTCAATCATATATGTATAGGATCGAAATATAGATGTAGATTCTCAATTATGGGGGTATGGGGGTTAATTATAGGTTTAAAACCCATAATATTTACCCTTAAAAATATATTTTTGACAAATTTAAACAAGACTGATTCAAATACCCTTTTTAATTCCAAACTAAGAAACTAACTTGCTTAGGATCTGATAATATGGATCCAATAAAGAAAACATAATCAAATATTACTTAGATAATGATTATACAATAAATCATATAAAATTTTATTTATTAGAGTATACATGTATAAGAAAGAATAATATAATTATACTTTATCTCTTTAAAAAAATGAAACAATATTAAAATTAGTAACAACAATAAGTAAACGGGTATAAGAATGATTTTAACCCAAAGAGAAGGGTATCCAACAACCTATGATAAAGCCCCCTTGATTTATACATTCAAAAAATTCTACCTTACCCTCAATAGGTTAATACCTCGATAAGAGTATCAGAGTCTAGCATGCTATCATCAAAATCCATCAAACATTAATGTAGTGGGTACCGCTATCTTCCTATCCCCGAATGCCCTCAATTTATCAGCAATAATCTGAGTCACAAGAAGTATGATAAACATGTTTTTTCACTACTAAACAAGATGTTCAAATATCACACAAAGGGTGAGAGTCTCTCTCTAGAAATTAGTACACCCATAACTTCTCAACCTCCATTAAAATCATCAAATGGATAGGGTATTTATAAGAAAACGTTCCTATAGTCGATTCCTCCTCTAATGGTCATATTATTCCTTGAATTATGGAGGGACCTATAAACATGTTACATAGCCAGTAGATTGTTAAAAATAGATTTTACGTCATTGTTTCTTGTAATAAAACATCAAAAAATTTATAATACATAAGAAACATCAAAAAGATTATGAAATAATAACATTTTTATTTTGTGATAAAATTTTTCATTAAGGAAATGAGGTAACTGTAAGAAAAATATTTAATCAGATTCTTTAGGAACTGATAATCATAGTGTAAAGGATATGCACAATCAGATTTTGAAATAATACATATTGCAAATATGAATTCTGAGGAATCTGGAATCTAATTTATGATAAATCCCAAATCTGATTTATGATGAATTTGGAATCTGATTTCTAAAGAATTCAGAGTATGATTTAAAAAATAATCAGAGTCTCATTTCAGGAGAAATAAATATCATATTTAAGAAGAAATCATTGTATAATTTGAGGAGAAATTATAGTGTGATTTCAGATTAAACCAGAGTATGATTTGAGAAGAAATCAGAGACTGATTTCTGAAGAAATAAGATTATGATTTCAGAATAAATCATTGTTTGATTTCAGAAGAAATTGAATTCTGATTTCATAGGAAATCAGAGTCTGATTTAGGAGAAACCAGAGTATTATTTTAGAAGAAATAAGAGTCAGATTTCATAAGAAATCATAATCTTATTTCTGGACAATCTAGAGTCTGATTTTAGGAGAAATTAGAGTCACCATTCTGGAGAAATTGTATTCTAAAGAACTATAAGGTTCTAAGATATGTATGGAACTGTTTATCTTGCTTAAGGAAAAGTTGGTCAGTTTAGGTTCATGAAAATAGTTGATAAGATACAGAAACCAAAGTTATAGTCAAAAATGTATCTTGAGAATATAAATTTTATTTAAGAACATATTTCTTAGTGAATGATAATTTTTCATAAGAAAATGTGTTTTTTATTTTCAAAACATAATGGAATAAAAAATTAATAAGGGAACTTATTGACTTAACAATGTCCCCATTTTTGGAAAGAACAAAAAAAATTTCATAAATGATTATAAGGAATATTATTTTCTCTGTAGACTTAAAAGATATACTTATCCCATTTTACTGATGACCCAAAATGAATACGACTAACTCCACCTCGGGTTTCTAGATCACCATGTATTTTATTATTTTCAATATTAGATAAGAAACTTATTCTTTATTAAGAAAATATTCTTTATGTAATCACCCCCTTACATAGTATCCTCCATTCATAGGGCATTCTATTCTATTAAATTAATTTTATTTTGATCATTTTTTCTCCACCATTGTGATTTTCAAAAAGGAATTGATGGAATGAAAAGAAATTACATGAAATGTAAGGAATATACATTGAAAAAAGGAATGATAAAAAATTTCATTATGAATTCAAAAATTTTCACAAGGAAAAAATATTACTCAACATCGGAGTATTTTGAAAATCATTCATCCTTCTTTTTCACATTTGAATTATATTTTTAATGGTTTTCATCACCTTTTTCAACACATTGTGATAATATTCAATATTTTTTAGTAGCTCTTACTGATCATGATTTTTATTTTAAAGATCTCTAGTCCTTTATTCTGGGGATTTAAGGGTTTAACATTGAGACCTTATCACCTCTTCTTGATCTTTGAATTTTTCTACCATCTTTTCCCTGAGTTACCTTTCCCTTTTCAAATTAAGATAAAAAAAATTAGCTTTCCATTCAGGTATTTCTATTTTGGGATCCGGGCTGCTTACCCTTTATCTCGTTTCTCTAAAAGGCTTGTTGAAAAGTTCTTGATCACAACATCTAACTTATCAAAATCATCATTTACAGAATAATGGACATCATCCATGATTTTAAGATCAACAATCAATGACTTAGACCACTTAGTTATCTCTATTCATGATATCTTATTAGTATCATAACCAATGTGTAATGTCTTGAACACAACATCATGATTGACTAAAATTTCCATGATAATGCTTGTAGAATATGACATATAATTGATTGTTTTTTGTACCACTTGACACCTAGAATCAGTACATGGAAATAATGGAATAGTATCCAATTTCATCTTTAAGGACTTAACGACAATATCTTGTCCTATGGAAGATGAGGATTCTGAAGTAGATTCCTCTCTTGGTGAGGGAAATTTTTCTTTCTCTTCTACATTCTACATAGATAACCTAACAACATATTTCTTGGATTTTTCAATCATATCATACATAGGAAAAACAAGAATAAATTTTTTTATTTTGTCATCTTTAGATATTTTCTTATCAACTTTTGTAGTCTCATGATCACTATGAGAAACTTGAATTATTTTATCATCATCATTAGAAACTTTTTCACCAACATTATCAATAATTTCTTTATCATCAACATGATGAATAAAATCACGATTACTACTTTCATCGTCTGATTGTTTATCACACTCATCCAGAGCATCATCATCATTCCCTTCTAAGATTATATTGGATGATACAACTTGGGAGGTTCTTATAGAAAAATTTTCAGAATGAATCTCCTTATCATTATATTTTTACACCATTTTGAAAATATATTTACTTTACTCTTCCAATTCATATTCTATTTCTTCTTCTTATTATACATCATCTTCAACAAGGCATTCCAAAATTGAAACATTATTTTGTATAATTTATATTAGAAATGACTCTATCAAGAATAATTTTGGTCCCTGGATTGGTTTTGATGCCTTCTCTGTTTCACTATGCAATGTTTGAACAAGATCAGCTTCTAAAAACATCTTCATTAACTTCTTCCCATTTTCTTGCTTCTCATGATCTTCAACTTCTTGGATATTTAATGTATTAGCCTCAGTAGGGTCTAAAACAAACACTACATCTCCTTACTTATTTTTCTTCATATGATCTCTCCACATGGCTACCACTTCATCAAAAGATGACTTTTTCTTTTTCATCTTGGGTGGAGTACATACTGACTTTTTTACCATTACTTTCTTCTTTAGTTCCAGTTATTTTCGTTTGGAGTTTTTGTGGAACATTCAATTTATTCACCTTTCATTCTAATATCTTGAAAATCACTATGAAGAATATCATAGAACTATTATATCTTAATATTAAAACTAATATTCATTTTCCTTAGAGTATCATAACTCAACAACATTATCTTAAAAACATTGGGTTTTGAGATGCAAGGAATTTTGAATTATTCTAGTGAAAGGACAATATTATTCTACTGGATTGTAGAATACATTAAAATATGAGACATGAGGGTTCCATTTTTTATTTTTATAATGTTTAATAGAATGTAAATGATAATATTTGTCTTCCTTTGATTCAAAAAAAATCCATCATGATGATATCACATTTATTAAGGGAATCCTTGTCGCCCTTTCCCAGAAAAATAAAACCTTGTATCCAAAACACAAGAAATCAATAGTTGGTTGAAAGATGATTGATCTTCACTGAATTGACCACTTTAAGTCAAATTCTCACAATTACCTTATCATTTGAAGAACATCTTTCATTATCTTACAACTTGTGAGAACAAAATTGATCCTCTCCTTCATAAGGTATATCCTGAATGCTTGTAACCTTGTTGCTGGATGAAGAGTATGTCTATCCATAGATTTTAAATGAAAACATTTCTCTTCCTCTTTGTACATAAAAACATACTATATCATAGAATTAAATAAATAGATCTACATAAACTGAATCATGATTTATTGGTTTGGAAACACAAAAAATTTCCCATCCATTCTTCTTAATGATGCTGGAAATCAGACAATCATACTTAATAATTAATTTTTGGTCCACCAACCTTTTTCTATGAATTTAATAGTACGTGAGTTCCTTGTTGGAGGCCATCTAAATTTTCAAGGATACATCATGAGACATATAGAGCATAAGGAAATTGAGAAATCAGAATTCCTAATTTGAAGAGATCCAGATATTCGGTTCAAAAAATCACCAAGACAACTGATGTGGGACGCAACTAGTGTGTCATTTATACAGGCTTCATGGTGATGGTTTATATTTTTAATCAATCTACTAATTATGATTATCTTGATCTTATGTGACTGTTGATATTAATTCTAAAGAAGAATTTATATATTCTATGATTTTGAGGTTTTAAGAAAAAATTGGATTTAAGGAATGTAAATCTGATAAATTTGTCTTAAAATTAGAGAGAAATACTAATACGTAAAAAAATAAAATTTCAAATATTTAAGTAAGTAATATAACTTCTGGATTACTCTAGGAGAAATTTCAATATTGATAAGGTTCTTCTTATAAAATCATAGGTTAATGAAATTGTAATTAGGGAAAGAAAAATTTAGATTTCAAAAATAAAATATAAGAAGTAAAAAAAATTTAGAACAAAAAAATTTAGGTTCCGAAAATAAAATTTGAAGAAGTATAATAGTAAACATATGTATTCCTATATGAACACGAATATCTTAATTTAAGAGATAGGATTCAAAAAATTGTTAATACGGATGGTTACCTTATAGTTATCAATCCTAACTGTTGTTTAATGTATTCAAATCTATTACAGGGTAATGATTTTGTAAATATGTCAATATGTTAGTCTTTTTTTCTGATAAATTGAATAATGATATCTCCATTATTAGTGTGATCCCTAAGAAATTAATGCCTAATATCTATGTGCTTTGAACAAGAGTGATTTGAAGGTTTTTTTCTTCAGGAAATGGCACTAGTATTATCACACATTATATGTTATTTGGAAAATCCCATGCCATAGTCTTTGAGTGTGTGTTTCCACAACAACAGTTGAGCACAACAACTTCCAACTACTAAATATTTAGTTTTAGCTGTTGGAAGTTCTATAGAATGTTGCTTCTTGCGAGACCAAGAAACTGGAGAATCTTATATTAAATGAAAAGTTATAGATGCAATTTTTTCTATACATTCTTCATCCACCAATGTCAGTATCTTAAATTTTTTAAAACAAAATCATTTCTAGAAGAATAGAAAAGTCATAAATCCATGGTTCCCTTTAAATAGCAAAAAATTATTTTATCTTATTGTAAATAAGATTTATTTGGATTAGATTTATATCATGCACATAAGCATATTGAAAAAATTAATTCTAGATTACTAACTATAAAATATAATAAACTTCCTATAATACCTCTAAAATATGGTTGATCTGCTGGTTTCCCAGCTTCGGCATGATCAAGAGAGTTTAATGTACCAATTAGAGTATATATAATTTTAGTGTTTTTATATCCATAATTTTTAAGAACATATTTAATATACATATTTTGATATATATATACTCCTTTTTTGTTTTTGTGAAATTTGAAATCGAAAGAAAAATGTCAACTCAACCATCATACTCATTTCAATGTCATATTTTAAAAGATTCCTAAATGAATCAGATAAAGATTACTGAGTTGATCTGAATATAATTTCATAAACATACATTTTAACAATAAAATTTGTCTTCCTATCATTAGTTATAAAAGGTTTGGATCTATTGTTCCTTTATAAAAATTGTTTTTTTACAAAAATTCCATAATATTATCTTACCAGGCTCGGAGGGCTTCTTTATCTCCATATAAAGCATTGTTATGTTTATTAACATCATAAGGATGTTTTCTGTCTTCAAATCTTTGAGGTTTTTCAACATAAATTTCATCATTAACATATCCATTAAAGAAATCACTCCTCACATCCATTTGAGAAAGATTAAAATTTAATAATTATGCAAAATCTATGATAATTTGAATAGATTAATTTCTAGATACTAGAGAAAAGGCTTCTTCATAGTATATTCCTTCTTGTTGATTATACACTTTATCAACCTCACATGATTTATTTCTTACAATAATTCCATTCTCATCACATTAATTTCTGAAGAACCAATTTACTCTAATTACTGAATCTTCCTTAGGCCATTGATCCAAGGTCCATACTTTGTTCCTTTCAAATTCATTTAGTACATCGTACAAGGATTTAATACAATCATCATCATTTAATGCTTCAAAAGTGATTTTTAGTTCTAATTAGAAAAGGAATTCTAGATGTTTTACAATATTTAATAAGGAACTTCTAGTTCTCAATGGTTGATTTACATAACCAATGATACCACCACTGGGATGATTCATAAGAAATAATTAATTTAGGATTTGTAAAACCTGTTCATCCACATTTGATAAAAAAATATTCTCTGGTAGATACTTCAGAATGATTTTCTTGAGTATTTTTATTATTATATGAATATTCCATAAAATAGTGATTATCAGTTTTTTAAAACCCATTCTAAGATGTAGGTTGAAGTTGTTTAAAAAAAGCATCAGTTTCTTAAAATTTTACATGAAATGTTTCTTCAACAGTACAAGATTTTTTTTTTAAATCTCCATAAGCCACAAAAGTAGTGGAATAGCCTAAGAAAATTAATTATTCGTATTTGAATGAAAGTTTATGTAACTAATCCTTAGTATTTAAGAATAATAATTTTCATCCATATATATTGAAATGCGAAAATATTTTTTTTCGGCCAGTCCATAACTCATAATGTGTTTTATTAAGAGAAGGTTAGATTAAAACTGAATTTATATTATAGTATGAAGTACTTAAAGCTTTATTTAAATGTTTTTAGAAATATAATATTTACTCCACATGATTCTAGTTATATCTTGAAGAATTCATTTTATTCTTTCAACAACAACATTTTTTTGAGGAGTTCCTGGACCTGAGAGGTTATGAGTAATTAATTTTTTACTAAAAAAAGTTTTAAAATCTAAATTTTTAATTCTCCCCCATGATCACTATGAATAGTTATCAATAAAAGGTTTTTATATTTTTTATCTTTGGTTGAAAAATATTTAAAATAATAAAATTCTTCATATTTCTTTCCTAGAAAATAGACCGAAGTAAATCTATTGTAATCATCAACTAAAACAGATACATAGTATTTCCCTCCAATACAAATAGTTGGTGTTGTGCTAAAAAGATCATTTTTCACTAATTATAATGAATCCTAAGATGATAATTCACTAGTAGATTTAAATATTGACTTATGATTCTTTATATACTGAAAAGTATCACAAAATTTTGAAGAATAAAATCAATGCTTCGGTAGATCCTTAACAAATATTTTCATTGGGAGTTTTCATAGGGTCCTAATGTTACATTTTCCAAGTATTCTATTCAAGAACCATTATTTATCTTCTATTGAACTAAGGAAAGTTAGTTCTTGTCTCCTAAGGTCTTCTCTATTCAGTTTATAAACAATATTATGTCTGTGGGTAGATAGAATAAACTAATCCTTGGAATTCTGTACTAGATATTTATCATTCCTCAAATTCATAAGGAAAATTTCATCACATAATGTGGCTTATGCATATAAGTTTTTACTTAAGACTTCTATCAAATAAAACATTTGAAATTAATGATTTTCCAAGAACAAAAATGTTACGTATACCAACAATTTCTCTCTAAGAGTTATCTTTGAAATTTACTTTTCCTAAATTCATCTTGATAATAATTTCATAGAAGTTTTTGTTACCATTCATGTGCAAGGAACATTTACTATCAATGTACCGTGTATTATTGTTGGGACATCCATTGTTTTGTAGAAAATTAAAAAGCCAGATTTTTAGAATCCAAACATGTTTGGATATAGAAATGTTAGAAATTAAAATCAAAGGTATCCACATTTTATTAGAAAAATAAGCTATATGAAAAACTAAGGATTATTTTTTATTAATAGAATATTTTTTATCCCAATTTCAACCACAATGACACTTATTTCAAAAAGAATAACTTTGGGGAACAATGTAATTATAATTAAAATGAAGTTTTGAATTAGAATAACCAAATCCAGAATTATTAGTAAGGTGAAAAATTTGTGAATACTTTTTATCAAATTATTTCCTTCTAGTAAAGAAATTTGATAGATTATACTTTAAAGAAAATAATTCATATTTTTGTCTAATGAATAAATTCTTATCATAATAGTCGTTAGTCATAGATTTTGAGTTATTCTCTAAACCATTTTTCATATAAATAACATTTTCAAGATCCTTAAAATTTTTATGCTACTCAGAATTTACTTCCATAATATATTTAGAAATATTATCAAAATAAAGAGTTTTTTGATCAAGATCCTTATAGATATCTAATACATCATTAGTTAACATAAAAATTCTAGAATTTTCATTCTCTAACATCATTTTTTTATAATTATCATTATAGAGTAATTTAGAAAATATAGAGATTCATTCAAATGATGGTAAAATATCGTCTTCTTCTATGAAATATTATTTTTCTGAAGATTCATAAAATTTTTCTTCAGGGAAATTAAAATTTAATGAAGTATTGTTTAATGATTTAGTATTGTGTACCTTATCCATAAGAATGGGATTTTTAATATGTAATGTGGCTATAAGACCAATATTGTTCCAAATAAAATATTCATATTTCGATGATTCTTCTGAGGAGTCACCTCCACTAGAACTCTAGATGTAATTAGACGTCAAGAGTTGCATAGACATAGATTTGTAGTACTTATTTCTATTCCTTTCATAATTATTTTCATTTCAGTCTTTTCTCTTGATTTTAGGACAATCAGGTCTGATATTTCTAGCTTTTTTGCATTCAGAACTAGTTACTTCAGAATCATTCTGGTCCATTATATCTTTCTTCTCATATTTGTAATGAAAATATTTTTTCCCACAATATTGATCATCCTTCAAAAAGGATTATCTAGTTAATTCTTAGACTGATCAATGTCAGTTGAATCAGATATAACATGTCACTTATTTTTAGATCTAATTACACTTTCAGGAGTCTTGAATGTAGATGTAGTAGTGAAAGAAATTATTCCAATACCATTGTTTTTATTATTTATGGATGTACCTCTCCTCATTCCTATTTCATGCGGAAGAAGAGTTCCAAATAACTCATCAAGAGTGATGTGAGATACTTTCTTGTTTTCATTAAAAGTTGTTCCATTAGATTCACATTCATTGGGAAAGATATCTATTATCTTATCTACATGAACCTCATCATCATGTATATTTTCTCCCATAGATTGAAGACTATTGTTGACAGTCATAAATCTTTGTTTCACCTTGTAAAAAGGTTCACCATAAAGAAAACATAAATCCATGATAATTATCTCTAAGCATATCACTTCTTGTTTCTATAACTTTTGATGTTTTAATGTGTGTAACATCAAGAATATTCCATATATAATTGGAAGATTCACTTAAAGATATTTGAATGTAGATATTCCTAGCCATGGAACATAAAAGAGTATTATGTACCTTATAGTTTTGTTGATATTCTTGTTTTTATTGATTTGTGAATGTTTTTTTTCTCTATCTTGGATTATGTATTCACCAGTGAGCATAAATTTTTTTCCCACTACATTTTTAATAACAAAGTCCCTTATCCTATCACTCCAGTACTCATACTAATTACCATAAAAATTGGCGTTTTGGTAGAAATTACGTTATCTATTGAACCAACATTCTTTCTTTCCATACTATAAGAAAATATCTTTTTCAAAAAACATTCTAGTAGAAAAATCTTAAAAAATATGAAAAATATGATCAAATAAAGTTGAGAATGAAATATTGAGCGAGAAAAATCATATGTTCATATATGTATTTCAGAGTCCTCCTATAATACCAATTAAATGATCTAATTATAGATATTGATGCTCAATAAGAAGAGGGTTTGGGGGTGAATTTTAGGTTTGTAAACATTCATTGTTATCTTTAAGAAAATCTATGTTTAACTATGTTAAACAAGATGGATTCACAGAAACTATTTAGTTCATAACTAAGAAACTAACTTTCTTAGGATCCGATAATATGGATCCAATAAAGAAAAATTAAGAAAATTTTACATAGAGAATGATTTACCTTAAGGTGTATAGAAATTATTTATCATAGGATACAATTATATGAAATTATAAGAATGTTATAATTTCATTCTTTAAAAAATTACAGTGGAATTAATACTTGAAACAACAACAAGTAAAAAAGTATAAAAAAAATTTCAACACAAAGAGAAGGGTATCCAACAACCACAATTAAAGGTCCTTGGATATATACTTTCATGAAAATCTATCTTACCCACTAAAGGGTAATCCCTCGATAAGAGTATCAGTTTCTGTCTTGCTGTCCCCACAAGCCCTAAAACATTAAAGTAGTTGTAACCTCTTTCATTATATCCCCAGAAGCCCTCGATTGATAAGCAATAATGAATGTCTCACTAAGTAGGATGAAAAAGTTGTTCATTTTTTAACAATATGTTCAATGATCACACAAAGAATGAGAATCTCTCTCTAAAAAATAGTACATCCAATAATTCTCAACCTCTATCCAAATCATCAAATGAATGGGGTATTAATTTGAAAATTATCTAATGGTCAGTTCCTCCTCCAATGGTCATATTTTTTCCTTTAATTTTTAAGGGACCTCCACACATGTCACTCATCCAAAAGATAGTTAAAAATATATTGTACAAAATTATTCCATATAAGAAATAATTGGAAACATTTTAATTCTTTAGAAAAATAAAAAATATTAAGAATCATTAACATGTTTAAGATCTGATGTAGTGTTTCATTTAGGAAATGAGGTAACCATAAAAAATAAATTTATTCAGATTCATATGTATGTGAGAATCAGAGTATAAAAATATGAAAAAATAGATTATAAAGTAATATATTTTCAGAGTCTGAATTTTGAGGAATCTGGAATCTGGTTTATGATAAATTTGGAATTAAATTAATGAAAATTTTGGAATCTGAATTCTGATAAATATGGAATCTTATTTTATAATAAATTTAAGTATTATTTCAGTAGAAATTAATTTCTAATTTAATAAGAAATCAATTTTTGATTTTAGGAGTAATGGGAGTCATATTTGAGAAGAAATCAAACGCTGATTTCAAAACAAAATATGAGCCTGATTTCAGAAGAAATCATTGTTTTTTTTCAGAAGAAATCAGAGTCTTATTTCAGGAGAAATAAAATTATAATTCTAGAGGAAATCAGAATATGATTTCAGGGAAATCATTTTCTGATTTTAAAATAAATCATAATTAAATTTTTTATTAAATAGGAGTCATATTTATAAGGAAATTTGAGTAAAAATTAATAAGAAATTTGATTCTAAAGAACTGTAAGGTCCTAAGATAAGTAACGATCAAATTTTTTGACTATTAGAAAATATGGATTGTATAGGTATTGTAAAACACTAGATAAGATATTGAAACCCATAAGAAAATACAAAATCACATTTATAGAATGTAATATTTCCTTAAAAATATTTCATAGAGAAAGATAATTTTACTTAAGAAAATGTGTTTGTGATATTCAAAAATAACATAAAGGAAATGTTATAAGGGAACTTATTGACTCAATGAGATGTGCTCCATTATTTAATATATATTTTGTTGTCACTCTTTGAATCCCTCCATATCTCATTGGATGTCAAGAAATAAATTTTTACAACCAAGGTTTATTGAGTGGAGACCATGCCATCATAATTCCATGTCTTTATATTAATAACTGACTAGGATTAGAAGGAGGTCATCCAGGGGCACATCATTCCCAATATAATTCAGTAAGTCCCAATAATTTCAACATATGAAGATATCTAATTCATAATGGTTATAGGATCATGCTTATCCAAGTATGAACTCTTTGATGTTTTAAATATAGTGAATGTGACCTATCTTCAATAAAGATAACAATCCAGCTGTATAATAATAATGACCAAAGACCTCCCAGGAATGTCAATATCAATGATCATTTTGGATCCCTCATCTCTAACATTGAGTTCATGATTATCCCGCAAGACACAATATGCAGTTTCCTCCTTGGAAGGCCCAGTATCCACAATCATGTGGTGTTTTATTCCACATTCATCAATGTATGAAATACCCCTTCGATAGCAAGTTTGGCATAATACATGGTTATAGTTCCACCTTCAAGACACACAGACCCACATATATTGAATTTTGAATCTATAAAATAGAATGAATAAAATGGTGGATAATGATAAAATGGTCACAATAACAAATGGATTGGGTGCCTATGACTACAAATCCTTAGAGTATGCTCAAGAAAATCAATGTTCTCTTAATAAATATATACTAGGCGATAGACATGACACCATTTGACTAATATCCTCATGTCCCTATTGATAGAGTAAAAAAAATCAAATCTGACATCTCTCTACAGGACTGAGATGGCATGGGATGATAATGTATCTTTTCATAGACTCTCTCACATTGATAGTGACATATAAACTGCATGATGGAAAACTTCATAATTTTTTTCCTTACATTAAATGATTGATGACGAAGAGGATGACCTCAGGATGTCCCTCCTCCATCCATAGAAGCAGTCACCACCACCATTGATGAGTTCTGACAGGTGAATCTGGGAATAGAAGAAGTCCCACAACCTGTACTAATTAGTGCCTCACTACCCCTTGAATATAATGATAAAAATATTACATTTGTAAAGTATCAGTAAAAAATGTTCTCGTGGAACAATATAAAAATTCCTCGACTAAATCTAAATAGGGATACACGCTTTCTTAGATTACACAGTCTACATCAAGGATTTAAGAAAGAAGATAGGAGGATTCACTCCTATCAGGACACCAATGTGGAGATGGAAGATGAAAAACTGATCAAATCCAAATTTTAATGGGAACTAAAATACCAAATATTTATATCCAAAATCATCACTCTCAAAAAAATAATGGTCATATTAGGGTCTGTATCGATTTTAGAGTCCATATTCGGCACATCCCAAAGGATGATTTCTCATTACCATTCTGAAAATTTTTTATCAATGAAAGTACTTGATTCTAAGACTTTTCCATAATTTATTGGTATTCATGGTACAATTAAATTAATATGGACCATAAATATTAATAAACCACTTCTTTCGGAGTGCCACATGGGATATTTTCATATAAGGTCATGTTCATTGGCTTATAAGACGTTGTTAGCACTAATCAATGATCCAAACATCATATATTTATGTTTTTATTATGATGAATATAAGAATGTTATGTAAATGACCTTATGGTCAAACAATGATAGTGATTTTATCAATTCAATGGTCTCCAATCAGTCTTCAGGAAGATGCGACAACACAGTCTGAAGATTAATCCGCTAAAATGCGCATTCAGGGCCATATCAGAGAAGATACTTGTATTTGATATATTCCACCATGAAATTGAGTATGACATAGAAAATAAAAGTTCTATATTATAAATTTAACCTATATAAATATAAAATATTTTACATTGATCCAATGGAAACATAGCTACATTCAGTTTTTCAAAAGAGATAATTGGATGGAAAAGAAATCCTCTTAACCATGCTAATGAAAAATAGAATTAACTATCAATAGGATGATGAATTCCAATAATCCATTGAATGTTTCAAGAATTATTTAGTACAACCACTAGTTTTGAGGCCTCTTGTGGAAGGGATGCCCATCATCATATATGTTTCCACTGTGGATCACTCACTAAGCGCCGTCCTCACATAGAAAAATGTTGCAAGAAGTGAGAACAATCTCTACTACCACAACTTGAATATACTAGGTACTATGGCCCAATACTCTGATGTTGAGAAGCACTTTGTTGAACATGTCTCCATAGTGTAACATCTAATGCATTACATGATGCACCATTAAGTCTATAGGGTCTATCATATTAGTTCACTCAAGTAAATCCTTTCACATCCAATGTTGATTAGGTGCTTGGACCGATGGGTGGTTATTCTACAGTAAAACTATGTTCAGTTCATATCATAAAGATCAGTGAAAGGGAAAGAACTTGATTATTTCCTTACAACACATCTTATCACAAATAAAACACCAGTGGACATAGATATTCCATTTGAGGAGGTATTCATTGTCCATTACACTCCCTGGACATGGAAGATTTATTTTGATGGAGCCTCTCGATGTCCTATCAAGAAAAGAATGAAAACCCTAAGACTCGGTCAGGATGGCAATGTGGTTTTATTTTTCACTCCCAATAAAGTAGTTTTTCACTACTATGTATCACTATCTGAAAGCTTCATGAATAATGAGGCATAGTAAAAAGCCTTATTGCTAGGTTGGAACTATCCATACAACTGTAAATAGAATACCTAAATATAAATGTGCACTCAGAACTCGTGATAATGATGAAAAATGAAGTATATAACATCAAAAAAAGAATAACTGGGCCCTATCACTAGATATGTTAGGGAACTAGTGGTACAGTTACCTTTTGAGACCATGTTTCATCATGTTCCCTGATCATGTAATTCTTGTACCGATGCATTGACTAATGCTGCCACAGTCCTGGTTGACCCTAATGAGAGGAATAAATTTTCCACATTACACACCAATGAATGGTATCATCGATTGTCATCTACGATATGGATGAAATCAATCAGGTCAACACGACCCTATATCACGATGAATGGACATCCACCTATAGATGGATTGATCCCATAATCATTTATATCCAAAATGGTATTCTTTTAACTGATCAAGCTGGAAGGGAACATGTTCAGTGATGTTCAATGAACTTTACCCTATAGAATGGTCAAAATGAGCAAAGGGACCTCTATAGAAAATTATTTGATGTAATACTCCATTTATTCCTAGAATAAATTGAGATTCATGCCTTTATAGAATAATTCAATGTCGAATCATGCAGCGCTATCAATCTGGGACTAGGCCCTCCCATCAAATCGGAAGTCTAGGTTACTACTGAAAAAACATTATACATGAATTTAATGAATTTACCAAGAAATAAAATTCATTATATATCTATGAATACATCATCTATCAAACCCCAGAATTGATACATATATATAAATATTATTGAACAATTTCCATTTGGGTAATGGATATTATAGGGCCTTCTCCCCTAGCCACAGATAAGAAGTTTAAGTATATCCTTACTACTGTCAACTTATATTACAAATGGTATGAGGTAATAGAACTCAAATAATTCTAGATGAATAACATCATTAGATTCAAAGGGTCCCATATCAGCACTAGGTTTTAAATCCCTCACATGATATTGATTGACAATAATACCAACATGTATTTCATAGAGTTGTAGAAACTGCACCAGGAGTACAAAATCAATTCCAATCACTCATCTCCCAGTCATTAAGTGGACAATGGATAGATAAAGGACTTTAATAAGACTTTGTCAAAAATACTTCATAATATATTAAAAAGGAAAAGAATTAATAGACGGACCAACCCCCCCTTATTTATGGGCCTACCATACCACCACTAGTACTGATACACAAGAAATTCCATATTCAAGGGGTTACAATACCAAGGAAGCATATCCCATAGAAGCCCAGCTAAATTATCATTCAATATCCTTTCTATGAAAAATGTCGAAAGATAATCAATCATATAAGTGTTTGGGTAAATTAGTGACGCTCAATGAGAAAATGTTGCACACATTTAAAACACATTATGTCCATAAAAATTGGATTGCATGAGAGGATAATAAGAAGGTTCTCCATTATTAATTTCTCCAAGGAGAATAGGTGATGGTCCTCAGGACCCCATTGATACCAGGCTAGGAGACTCCAAATATGGAACTGTAATGGGAAGGTCCTTACATAATATATATCATAAATCACAATAGAGATTACTCACTAGCCACAATAGATGGGGATCATGTCACCCCACCAACCATTGTGAGGTTTTTCAAGAAATAATTTTCAATACTATCATTATGTGAGAATATCCATTGTTTTATAAAGATATAATACAAAATAACATCCTTACCACATGACGTTGAACTATATAGAGATGTTTTGACCTCACCATCCAAAATAGTATAGTGTACGTCATCACAACATAATGTTAAACTACACATGATGCTCTATATCACTAATAACTCACCGCACATGAGCTAGATAAATACATGGGAATTAAAAAAATACACACATCCCCATGTGAGATTTAAATCCACATAAGGAATATCTTCTTCCAATAACTATTTTGTCTTGATTCTTTCCATCACATGAAACATATTGACACCTGAAACTCTAGTATTGTGTCCAACCACATTATTTAAATTCATTCTTATCGGGTGATTATCAACCTTACTAAATGAACTTAAACTACAAGGTTGAGGTCCATACCGTGTGACTTTACATTGCATGGTTGATTTAATTTCATCATGAAATTAAAATACAAAGGTTTTATAGAAATATATAAGGAATTATTCTCATTTTAAATGAGATACACAAGAACAGCTTGATCCTATATCATGATATAACCACCACATAAAAAAAATTCTCAATCACATCCTTAATTTCTTATACATAGTTAAAGTAACCCTCAAATTTCCTTGTTTCTTAGAAGGATAACATCAAACAAGATCTTAGATATTTTGGTAATGGACGTCACCAAAAAATATGGTAGAGTATCTCACAAAAGATACACCATAGTCCATAATAAATGATCCCAAAGTCATACATTGAGCCCTCGCAACAGGTCATCAAACTGCATGGTTGATGTCCCTTTCATGACAAAAAAATACACATTCATGTAAAACATTCGCAAGAGGACCAAAAAGGTCAGTGAATTGTTCCCTACATTCCACATTCCCTAAATAACTATGATTGGATTTATTACTATTATCATAGGTACACAATGACACCCATATATTCAATCCTGTCCCACTCACAACAAATAAAAAATCCCCCCTCTGAGGGTTTAGGCCTGTATTGACTATGAAATCACAACCTCAAGAACTATGTATATATTGGCACATAAAAACATGGGAAATGTAGTGATACCCATATTTCCATCCTTGGGCCTAACCATAATACCCCTTTTAACATCATTAATCCAATGTCCTTGCTACATGCTGATAAACTGAAAATTTTCTCAAGATCTATGTTTGGATTCATTCGTATCATCATGGGATACAAAGTGATGCCTGAATCTCCAATATTGGGACGAACTAAAATAATGAAAAGAAATAATTCTCCACTCTATATATTCTTCTTACCTATATAGAGTGTTTCTCGTTTGAGAACTATACGTTGCATGTTTATTATCATCATAGGATACATAGTGAAACCTAAGTCTCTTATACTAGGCCCAACCACAACAACTAATAAGAGAAATACACCCCAACTAAATAAAGGATGATCCATAAAAATAATTTTTTATATGTATGAGTAGGATATTCAAATTACCTTCTTACCCATGTGATATTTCAGGAATCATTTTTCACATTAGATCCCACATACATACCACATGATGATAAACTACAAGGAAAACGTCCATGATTCATGTCATTAAAACCACAAAAAAGTCATTACCTAATGAAATTAAACATCATGGTAATATTAATATAACATGAAGATAGAATTAAAGGGAAACATCTATACCACATGATGTTAAACTTCACTGATTCAAATATGTCCTCTCAATATGTTGTGAAATAATGTAGAACATATCACATTTTTACATGTTATCAATGTACCATGAGAGACTTATCTGGATCATTAAGAGTGTAGGGTTATTACATCATCATATAAGAACCTAAATCCATAAATCAATATTCATGTCTTGTGTGCCTCACGTTACCAATAACCTTATATGGGCTTTTGAAGAGATACTCAACTTTTAGGGACCCTCTGTTTGACTATGCATGTATACCTATGGTTCCTACATATGCAAAAATGGTATTCCACATAATTATTCACTCTAAAAAATATTATTTAGATTCTTACAAGCCCTATAGTCACCATGGAGGAAATCAACACCTTAGGGGGGTTTTAACTACTCGTAGTATGATTGTCCTATATCATCACTCATTACCTGAGAACCTCAATCCATGATTTAAAATATTTTCATCTTCAGCTCATAAGAATGATGGGGTACTCTTGACCAAGGGCATCCTAAATAAGATGTTTTGTAGAATCCCACCATATTTGGTCTATGTTCATCATTACCTAAAAACTACATTATCATTAGTCAAACATATACGATGATAAACTATTTCCCATAACGGTCCAAATCGCAAGACCTCAAACAATTAGCGAAATATACAAAAAACATGACAGGTTCAACACCCAAAAAGGGAGTAATGAGAAACATTCATGTATTCACTCACTAGTCTCTTTATCTATAGAGTTTATGGAAAAATGTTGTGAAATTAAATAGGGAATAAATATTACTCGGTCAATATTGTAACTCTAGAAAAATCCTATCTATTCTTATTAGACACCCATGTTAAAGAAAATGTTTGAGTAATGATTCACCACATCTCCTTGCCATGAGAATATTTTCTCTAGGGGGTGACACAACACTTAGGGTGCTCAACCCCTTCATGGTTATTACATTTTGACAGATAAAACATCATGATTTGGGTGACTTGGATAAATTTAAACATTCAATAGGCCTTTGAAAAGTATACCCATATTTAATGGACCCATTTTAAGAATATTCAAGTATGTATATGTCCCCATCATATACTTCTATGGTCATTTACCAAATTCATCACTTTGATAATTGGATTTCTCATCCCTGTGATCTCTAACATCAGTGTAGAAGAATTGAACACCTCTGTATGTTTTGTGTCAATCCCATCATTATTTTCCCTTATAATCTTTTTGTACAAAGAACATTAGACCATGATTTTCAATCTCTATTCGAAACTATCCAAGTGGATTTTACTTCATCATCATTACATCATAGTGTTTTATAACCTTTCTAAAATAAGAAATTCAGCACTCTATTATCAAATTATATACAGCCCGCAACTAATGATTTGAAACAGTAAGGCATTGGGATTGAACATCATAATTAATAGACGAACTACCATAGGGTGTAAGAACCCTCCTAGGTTAGATTTTATCATTAACCATCCTATTCATCAGAAGGTTTGAGTCTTTAAAAACCTCACATGGATCTCTAAAAGAAGTAGAGATAATGTTTTTGGGCCATGCTACCGAAATAGTAGGGAATTGACTAAAAAACTAAAGTTGTATCCTATTTGTAATAATGGCTAATAAATAATTGCGAGCCTTTGAAACTATATATTGAATCCTATAACCTTAGGATGTTACCGATCATCCCCAGCATGTCCTCCCCGTCCCATATTCATTGACACAAACATTCATGTTATAAATCATATCACCCATACTCCAACTATCCAGGTCAAGCTAACATCACTAGTATTTCACCCCAACCATTATTTTCCCTTATATGTTGTCCATAGAACATGGAAATGTTTAAAGACACATCTGTTTGAAAATTATACAGATGTATAAAGGATTTCACCTACTAACCATAGGTGTACCCTCTATACATGAAATGATCTATGATCCTCATGATCATCGAAAACACCATGATATAATTCAACACCCCAAAGTGTTTTGGTTAATTCCTTGCATGTATGCACCATATTCCAAGGTCATTAATCTAGTCAATGTAGTAACACTTTAAACTACATAGAATCCTATGGTCTGAGCTAAAATAACCTAATGTACCGCAGTAGAAGGTCTGAGATAAAAGACCCTAAACATCAATTATAAAAGGTCTGAGTTAAAATAACATAAAATACAAAAATAGAAGTTATGATCTAAAATAAATAAAACATAAGAATTAGAAGGTCAGCACTAAAGGGCACTAAACTATATTGAAATAAATTATGATCTAAAATCCTCTAAATTGATGTGATAAATGGTTCAAGATAAAATACCCTAAACTATAGTGATTGATGATCTGAGATATAAAACCATAAAATACATATAGAAATGATATGAGTTAAAAACCCTAAATTAAATTGATATATAGTCCAGTATAAAAGAACATAAAATACAACACGACTGCAATTTAGTCTACATGAGTGAAAAAACTCATAAGGATAATAATATGGACTTGGAATAAATTAATCTACCCTCAAAAATACTACCAGTTTAGAGAAATATTGACCACTCACCCTCAGTAAAATATTTTAGTCGATTATCCTACCATGAATCATGTAATATCATGACAATTGGAGAATATATATCATTAATGAATCTTTTGTTAGTTGTAATTCATAACGACTTCTCGAGATGAACATATTATGATTTTAATATTCAGATCTAGACATTCAATATTACACTGTATTATTAAAAGGATGGGTATCATTGGTGATTCATATAATATCAGATCATAGAAAGTTCATGCACATCATGAATGAAAGAAAAACCTAAATTTTAAATGAAATGTTATAAAAATCCATTCAATTATAAGATTGTAATGGGTGGAATCAACACATTTTAGAGTATCTACAAGAATATCATAAAAAATAGAGTACATAACAAAATATCATACTATAATAACATTCAATCTTATGAGATAGAAACGGTAGTATGAATCTGGAGACAGACATCAATTGAATACTAAAGTGCCTCCCACCTGACCTATTCATCTTTTTATGAATGGCCAGGAGTCTTAACTATATTAGTTAGCTCATAACCTATGTTTCGTGTAGTTTCTAAAGAGTTTGGTGAAGTTGAATGGTTATACGGTATGTGAACTATTTTTTCCTCATATCTCCATATTTATATGGTATATTCATCCATATAGACATTATAATTAGATATAATGTTGGGGATCTTCTCAAGTTCCTTAAATGCCTCATTCAAATTTTTTCCAAGGGGATCGTCACCATCAAGATCTTGGAGACAACACTCATTGGTGGAGATATCTTTTTGAGTTAGGATCATTTGTTTCATGATTTCATAAAATGGTACTTGATCAAAACCAACCATCCCAAGTCATTAAATATGTAGTGAAGTTGTCCCCTTGGTTATGAAATGTTTAAAAAATATCATTAGTAATAAACACATGAATATTCTTCCAAATCAACCAAAATCATGTCTGAGATTCTCTGACTGAATGAATAGGCACACCAAATGAAGGAATAGTTGGCTGAGCTGGAAATGAAGCAGGCGTGCATGCTCTGTATATCCTCCCCTCAACAAAGGCATCACCTGGTTCTAGAGGTCTTATTTCCACGATATAATTTCTCCCACTATCGGGATGGTCATATCCAGGATGAGGTTAAATTCTTCATGTATTTCCCAAGTCATGAATCAACTCCATCATCTCCATGAACCAAGGTTTTGGAGTAGAAAATGGATTTTTTATATGAAAAACCAATCATCTTATCAAAACACCAAGATAGGGTGATACCCAATACTATGAATAATCGAGAGTAATAATGGTTGGAGCATCAGTGGAGAGAAGAATCAAATTCTCATTAGTGTCTTCATGCGCCAACATCATCCAAAACTAGAATATAATCCCAAGGTGTCGTCGCCCTTGTACACCGGCGAATGGAAGAGTGGAGATCGTATTAGTACAGTCGAACTGACAAGAAAAATGATAATGTGTTTAAGGTTTCTAGAAAATTAGATCTCCCATTCTGGATATAAGAACCCCATACAAAAGAATGATCTTATATAACATATTGTTGAGAGGAATGATTCCATTGACACAAATCGTCCCAATTAGTGAACTGTAAGGGGAGATAATCAAAGCTATTAGATGAAATCGACATATTTTTAATCACATCAATGCTTAGTGAAATTTCCATGACCCCAGATATGTTCATTAACAATATATGAGATATGAAATTGATTATCTGAATGGAATTATAGAATTCCTAGAAATAGAAATTCTCCCATATCCAAACATTTTAAAACATGAAGGGGCTACTGATCTTATAGGGTATTCCACCATTTTGAATATACCCTAATAGTGTGTAATGGAATGAAAGTGTCGGCAACACCAGATTAAGGAATTGTCCCGCTGCAAGCCATGATTTTATTATCTGCATACAGACCTAGATTCATGTACCAGCATCCCTAATCAAGAAAACCCATCTATTAAAGATCATAAAAATTAATCATGATATCCTAAGTCTTGGAGATGTCTATAAATTTACCCTATATCCCCATGAAGTATGATCCCCATTTTTTTGAAATTCCCCAATATTAGCCAACACTATCACAAACTTGATTGAAAGGGCACTGATGGGGTCGTATATCAGTTGGACTAACCTCACTGTGACAATAGAAAATGATGATCTAAAATTCGAACGACATATGAAACCACCTATTCATCTCTTTTCTTATAATTTCTCTCAAAATGGTTAGAATGTACCTTTCCATGTTTGGAGTCTGCAATGGGTCATCAAATACATTTTCATCTGGGTGGAACTCATCATACATCTCTCCGAGAGGTGGTATCGAGCCTAGTTGGTAGATAACATATAGGTTGATTTCCACCTAACCATAGGATATATGAAAAGAGATGATTGCAGGTAACCAATGAATAACTAGTTCTTGAAGCAGATCTAGATGAAGGTAGACATTAAATTGGGTAATCCATTCTATGTTATAAAATGGACACTATAAAATTGTTCAGTGAATTGTAACTAGATTTTCCTAACCTGGAATGGTCATAGACATTTATCAGAATAATTAACACCAAGAAAGATTCCCATTTTGAGATCTATATGATATTTCGGTTGTTCATATAGGAAAAAATCTTGAAACTATGACAAATTGGATGTTGAAAAAAATCACAGTCATCTAGGCTCGAGGTAGAGTTTTAAAACATAAAAGATAACCCCTACCATTGAGCTATGGACATTAGTACATCCTCAAAATTGTCATATAATTATAGTAAAGAGATAATTCTTCCCAATAAGATGACCAATTGAAATATGAATGACGAATGAAATCATCATCCAGCAAGACGAACCCTTGTAGAATACATTGGTGTGATAATGTGTAGTTTTGAAGCACAAATGGAAGAAACTGTTATAGAATCTCATTATCAGAATACATACGATTTCATAGTTTAGTGTTATGGTTTCTAGAAATCATGTCTATTTTATTAGCCGCAGTTGAGGAAATTTGATAGCAACCAGAATCCATCTCCATAGATGTATGTGGAATATGTTTGACTGATAAAATAAAATATTTTCAATTTAATGTCTTATAATCAGCCACATCATGTGATTTACAAGAATCAACAGGAAAATCATGAATCTCATAATGGAAATTAGAATCACCTAACTGTTTAATATCTCACTGATCACGAATACCCACAATAAATCACACCACGACATTACTCCTTAGAAGACTCGTTATCACATGAACATGACATGGTCATGTGAGGGACATGATAGTCAATGGATTATGTGATCAACCCAAAAGATCCTATGAAACCCTTATAAAATTCATGCACCCCCATATTAAAAGTTGAAGAAATTAACAAAATTTAGTTCATGGTTGATTTGAGTGGAAGCCTCGAAAAAGGATATGTTGGGAATGATTTCATGAAATCTGTTCTTGTAGTGAAGTCTTATAATGGGTTTGTAACACCCAAGTCCTTTATGAGAAATATTTTGTTTTTATGTTATATAAACCATCAAAGGAATCTTTCACTACACACAACTCTAGCTTGGCTTGCTTTAAATTCAACCGCGACCTTCCTCGATAGCTTGCATCGTACGCAATACTGAGTTTCACTAAACAACGAAATGCTATTAAAATATTATTAAAACTAGTCGTTATGAATAGTAATAATCAATTTTTAAAATTTTCAAAATTTTATTTTTCAAAATGGACTTCATTTTTGGATTTGTAATATCCAAATTATCCTAGGGTGAAATTTTGGTATTTTTCTGAAAACTTTCATGTTTTGATGAATAGTGAAAACACTGGGTTACTATTTAAAAACCGACTTTTTTTTTAAATAATTATTTATTTTATTTAAATTTATTTTAGGTCAAAATTGATACATAATACCTATATAAGTTCAATGCACTTCATTGGAGTAATTTTATAATACTTTTAGATATATAAAAAATTTATTGAACTTTTCACCATCTTTTACCCACCTCCTAGGAGAATTTCCAAATTCATATAAAACCTAGTTTTACTGCTTCTGTGAGTGGAATTTAGAAAATAAAAGAGACATAGTTAATATAAAGGACTAAAATTTGGTTCAATGAGATGAAAATAATTTTGTTTTTGAATAGTAACTTTTTACTTTTTTTTACCAAGGTTAAAAGTAAATAGGGTAATTAAGGGTAAAAATGATATTATTATTACCCTAACACATGTCCTAATTCTATTAGATCAGTTTAATTAGACCAAAAATAATCTTAGGAATAAAATATGACCATTTAGACCCACATGGATTTGATTAGGACATTTATTATTAATTTATTTAAAGAAGGGTTAAAATAGTTAAAATCAATGTTTAATAACTAAAGAATTTTTAATATAGGGTTATACATAAGATAAATTAGACTATAAATATTAATTAGAAAGATAAAAATATTTCCTACATAATGGTATTTTATTTATAATTTTGAGACATTAAATAATTAAATTTATTTATGACACAATGACGATGCAGTAATTATCTTATTAATGAAATATTAATAAAATTAATGTTATAAATACCCAAATAAAAGTAATTTGAGACTTTTTATGAATTAAAATAATTTTATATGTTAATATAAAATGTTATTATTGATTTAATTTACTTTTTTTCGAATTAATATTTCTGTTATGATTTTATCAAAAATCCATTACCAAATAGTGTCAAAATTGACATAAAATTGTTTTTAAAACAAATATTATATTATTAATTGTTATTTTATTCCTAAAAATCTAATGTTCGTCCAAAGGACTTAGATAAGGTTATATATGTTAATAATAAACATCTTGGGGTTCTTTTGTCTTGTTATAGTATGTTTATTATCCTTATAGTGTAAGAAAACAAGAAGACACGGTAAAAGTTAAATTATCTAACTTAAAGTTAAATCTAAATGATAAGGTTAAAATAGATACCTAAACTTGTCTAAATTATATTGGATGAGAGTATTTCGACCCATACCCACCATAGCTTCGAAATAAATCAATTTGGATCTATTAAAAACCGAATATGACTTTATAATAAGATAATATTTTTAGTTTTTCCAAAGGTGCCTCTCTCCTCCCTTATAAAAGGGCACCTCCTCCCTCTCTTCCTCACACCACATTGAGCCTTAAAGATCGTCCAAACCCTACTAAATTCTCTTCTCCACATCCCTAGAAACATCTTATAGGCCCTGGTCTCCTTCAAAGACCAATTTTAGTGCCCTAAGAGGAGGTATCAAAGAGGGGCTTCAAAGAAGAGGTAATGTATGTTACCGATTCTTTCAACTTTATTTATTCTTCCACTTATTCTTCTTTAGTTGTTTAATTATGAAGTAATAAAATCAGTATCACTCATATACTGGCATGTTATTATAATTATGAAACAACCCTATTTCACCATCTATCCTTCCTACGGAAAATGAAATCACCGTGCGTGCGTATGTACGGAATACCGTCTCCACGCCGTGGTGTAATCTATTTTCCACCACTACCTTACTTGGATGGGTATAATGGTGTAAATAATAACTATATATGATTATTGTAAATTGATATTGATTCTGAAATAGTATAAATACTCTCCAATATAATTCCATGATCATGGAAATGATATCATCGCTCGTGCGTACGTACGGAATACCGTCTCCACGATGTAATGCCACTCGTTCTACATGATCTTCATTGAATAATAATTATATAAATGAATTGAATGACTGAATATGATATATATTACACTAATAACATTCTCTAAATGAGGTATCTATAATCTAAAAATAAGAACAAGAATTTATTCGACAAAACACGCATAAAAACAAAAAGTAATAAACACCCGAATAACAAGTAACAATGAAATATTACTAATAAGAAGCTAATAATATGAACATATATGATATCATAAAAATATGTATGAATCTTGAATAAGTCAATGAAATTATTTAAATCATTATACAGGAGGTTCGGACACTTATGAAGCAAATCAGACCTAAGGTAAGGGAAAATATCACAATCTCATTTTTATCCGAGATTGTTTATACTTTGGTATTTACTAGGGTGTATTTTATCATCCAAATCCATGTTTCCTCAATATTTAAAATTATTTCCATCCACCTATAATTTTTAAAATCCAATTTTACCCATCTGTGAGTTTTTTGTAAAAGATATGAAATGAATCTTTTGTCATTTTTCGTACGAGGTACTTTTTGACTTTTCCGACAAAAGTATGAGAAGAATGTTTTTTAACTTATTATCCATGAATGAATTTTTAAAACATTATTTCCAAGAAGCATCCTTTACAAGTCTTCAAGTTTATTTTTAATCAACTTCTTTTAGTTTAAAATTGTATGAAATGTTAAGAAAGGAAAATGTTTTTGAAGTAGAAAGGATATTTTCCTCAAGAATAGAGTTAAAGTGTTTTATCAAAATTATTTTCCATCTAAGATTATATAGGGTTCTGTTTATATCCCTATTATTACATTTATTTGATTATGTTGTGATGGAATTATTTTTATGAATTACTTTATCTTGTATGAATTGTTTTATGATGTCATGATGTTTAAGAATCACATTTTTATTACATGGGTTATGCAGTGATGTATGATTTATGATTTTGTGGCACACATAAGAATGGTATAATTATGAGATGGGTGGGACCTATATCTCCCTCCAATTCATTGGTTAAAGATTTATATCTCACGAGATAGACATGGCTGGAACGGCAAGTTAAACCGATTCAGTGAAACAGGACTGAAACGAGGAGTGAACTTGGTTTAGAAATGGACTTTGTCTGCTAAGAGAGTCTTGGATATGAGTCATGACTACTAAGAAATGATTCTCTATTATTATGTGTGTATGCCACAAAGTTTCATGTTTTAGGTTATGATTATTGGGATTACATTTCACTACTGTGATTTATCCCATGTTATGAAATTATGATCTCTTTTTCAAGTTATGATTTCCAAAATGTTATGTTCTTATGAATATGATGTGATTGATATTTCTTTTGTATACCCTTACTGGGCATTTGAGATCACCCTTTTGTATGTTTTCTTTCCCCAGGTCAGGAAGAAGGTTATTAAGTAGGATATGCCAAAAGGGACTCTAGATATGATGAAATAAATGGGAGACAATGTAGATGCTTTATGAACCTGTTTTTTATGCTTCCCAGTTTCTAAAGACACTATACCTATACAGACCTTTCATGGTTTTGTTATATGTTTTAATAAGTGTACATCAATTTTGAAGTATTAACAATGTATGTATTTTATGAGTCGTTGTAGTTGGTATCAGAGGAAAGGTATAGTAATCCTTTGGAAACTAGGAAGTGAAAGCCTTAGTAAGAACCCTAAGGATAAGTCTTAGCATAGAACACAATCTTAGTCTTTTAGAAATGGCCATGAACAACCTATGATAAGACCTTAAGTGTAAAATTTTATTCTTGATTATGTGTTTTCCCTATTATAATTAGTGCTTCTCAAATTATTCTTCTTGGTTTTAGTCAATGGTTGAACCCGAAGGAACCGTGTTAATGCGGAATGCGAAGGGCAATGCAATTATTGTCCCCCTGAGCAACCAAATGTTATGGGAGCTGGAATGAAAAATCTTGTATCCATGATCACACAAAATTCTCAAGATATAAATCATGCAGGACTTCCAAACGAGAAAAGGAAGGAGAAATATTCTGTTGTGTCCTTCATGAGGCAGCGTCCACCTTCATTTAGAGGGTCTTCTGATCCATTAGTGGATGAACAATGGATTAGTACCACTGAAATGATATTTTTAGTTCTTCAATGTTCTGAACATGATAAATTCATCTTAGCAGTTTATCGTTCGGAAGGTGATGCTGATCAATGGTGGAATCTTATTAAGAATACGAGGCAAAGGGTTGAAATGGAGTCCATGGAATGGGCCGAGTTCAAGAACTTATTTTTCAATATGTACTTCCCTCTTATTCTCTGAAAACAGATGGAGAAGGAGTTTCTTGAACTAAAGCAAAAGGATGATGAATCTGTTGGTACCTACGAAGAAAATTTTACAAGACTTTCAAGGTACACTTCTGGTATTATTATCCAACCTGAGAGTAAGATCGATCAATTCATTAGTGGATTAAAACCAATTATTTGAAGGGCGTTAGCCATAAAGGACTTCAATAGCTATGAGAAAATCATTCAATGTGCTCTCAATGTTGAGATGTAGATTGGAGTAACCCATCAGTCATATGGGGTTGATAAGAAGAGGAAAATGGAATTCAAAGGAAAATATAAAGAGCACACTGAAAAGAAGATGAGTTTTACCTTATGCTCAAAGTGTGGAAAGAAACATAGAGGAAATTTTCTTAAGGGGACAAGCAAATGTTATAAGTGTGGAAAATAAGGTCATCGGGCAATTGAATGTCAAACTAATGGGAATAATATGTCTAATGATGAAAACAAAGGAAGGGATACACAGAATGAACCTACTACACTTCAATGTTTCAAGTGCAAGGAGATGGGGCATTATGCCAATCAATTCTCAAATCCAAGGGTTGATGATGATTATCGACATCAAAAAACTCTTAAGGCCAAAGACAAAGGAAAGTCACATGCAATTACTATAGGTGATGTAGAGTACGACAACGAAGTTGTGAAAAGTACACATACCATCCACTCTAAAGTAGCAAATGTTTTATTTGATTCTGGATCAACCCACTCTTTTATTTCTGAAGAATTTCTTAAGGGTATCACCATATTACCTCAACAATTAGCTTTTGAGTTAGCTGTGACAACCCCTAATGGCACAACAGTCACATCCAAAGTTTATAGTTCTTCTCCGATTGATGTTTGTGGGAAAGTGCTTCCTACAAATATTGTGATCCTTCCTATAGTGGAATTTTATGTGATTCTTGGCATGGATTGGATTTCTCTATATGGGGCTCATATCAATTTCCAAAGAAGGGAAGTCACATTTCATATTCTAGATCAATCTATGATCGTCTATCGATGCAAGGATGAACATAACCTTTGGGTGGAAATTTATTCCATATTATGGGTCTTGATTCCACTAAATGAAGGTTATTTATCTCAAATGGTTGGTGAGAAACTCACGATTAAGAATATTCCCATTGTACGAGAGTTTGACGATGTCTTTCCAGAGGAATTGCTGGGTCTTCTTCCAAATCGTGAAGTTGAGTTTTCAATAGAACTCATACCGGGTGATTTGCCTATTTCAAAGACACCTTATAGAATGAACCCAATTTAGTTGCCGAAATTGATGATGAAACTCCAAGATAATATTGATAAAGGATTCATATGCCCTAGTGCGTCACCTTGGGGAGCACCTGTTCTGTTTGTTAAGAAGAAAGATGTATCAATGAGACTCTGTATTGATTATCGAGTACTTAACAAGATCTCTATCAAGAACAAATATCATCTCCCATGCATTGATGACTTATTTGACCAACTACGTGGAGCTCAATAATTTTCCAAGATTGATGTTTGTTCATGGTGTCATCAATTATGGGTCAAAAGGGAGGATATACCAATGACGACTTTCTGTACAAGGTATGGACACTATGAATTTATAGTGATGCCATTTGGTCTTACTAATTCCCCTTCAATCTTCATGGATCTGATGAATATAGTCTTTAGAGACTGTCTTGATCAGTTTGTGGTAGTCTTTATAGAAGATATTCTTGTCTATTCAAATAGAAAGGAAGAACATGAAGATCACTTGAGAATTGTATTGAAGACCCTAATAAAGAATAATCTTTATTCCAAATTTACCAAGTGTTAATTTTGGCTTCAAAAAGTTTCATTTTTGGGTCACATAATTTCAAATGAGGGGATATCTGTGGATCCAGAAAAAACAGAGGTTATCGAAAGATGGTCGAGACCGACAACAGTAACTGAGATTCGAAGTTTTCTTGGTTTGGATGGATATTATCGACGTTTTGTGAAATATTTTTCACGATTATCTAATCCACTCACCAGGTTGACTCGGAAAGGAGTTATGTTTTTTTGGATGGAGGAATGTGAAGAGAATTTCAAGGAGATGAAAAGAAGGTTATCCAGTGCACCTGTACTCACACTTCCTTGTAGTGGAGAAAGGTTTGTGATCTTCAGTGATGCATCTAAGAAAGGTCTGGGGCGTGTTCTTATGCAAAATTATATGGTGATAGCTTATGCCTCATGATACTTTAAAATCCATGAGCAAAATTACCCAACTCATGATTTGGAGTGATCTGCGGTAATCTTTGAATTAAAGATTTGGATGCATTATCTTTATGGAGAAAAGTGTGATATTTATACTGATCATAATAGTTTAAAGTATATTTTCACACAAAAGGAGCTGAATATGCTCCAAATAAGATGGTTGGAGCTGATTAAGGATTACGACTGCTTAATTCATTAACACGCTGGGAAAGTAAACAAGGTAGCAGATGCATTAAGTCAACAGGACCATGCTAGCTTATCCATGATGAGGATCACAAAAGATCCAATATTTATAGATTTACAAAGGATAGATCGTGGAATTATAATGGAAGGGGAAAATTTTTATCTTTCTCAATTGAATGTTCAACCATCTATACATGTAAAGATTAAAGAGGCACAGAAAGAAGATGTAGAGTTACAAAAGAAGGTGAGAACTGTTCCTGAATTCAACCTTGATTATGATTGGATAATAATGTTCAGTAATTGGCTTTGTGTTCCTCCCATCCTATAATTAAAGATGGAGCTGATGGATGAGGCTCATAGTTCTTCATTCTCAATTCATCCTGGAAGCACGAAGATGTATAGGGACCTGAAAGAGTATATCTGGTGGGATGGCATGAAAAGAGATGTTGCTGAATATGACTCTTGATTCTTGGTTTATTAGAAAGTTAAAGCTGAGAGACAGAAGTCTAAGGGGATGTTACAACCATTACCCATACGAGAATGGAAATGTGAAAACATCACTATGAACTGTGTCACTGGACTTCCTAAAACATTCAAAGGCAATAATGCTATCTGGGTCAAAGTTGACCGTCTTACAAAGTCGGCACACTTCATCACTATTAGAGAGGATTTCTCTCTGGATCAGCTTGCCAGGATATATGTGAAAGAAGTGATAAGATTGCATGGAGTACCACTTTCTATTATATCTGATCGGGAACTGAGATTTACCTCTAATTTCTGGTGAAGGCTTCAGCATACTCTGGATACAGAGTTGAGTTTCAGCACTGCTTATCATCCTCCGATAGGCGGTCAGTCTAAGAGGACAATTCAAACTATAGAAGATATGTTGAGAGATTGCTCATTAGATTTCAAAGGTGGTTGGGATCAACACCTACCTTTGGTGGAATTTTCTTATAATAATTGCTTTCACTCCAGTATTCAGATGGCTCCTTATGAAGCTCTCTATAGAAAGAAATTCAGGACTCCAACATGATGGGATGATGTTGGGGAAATAAATCTATTAGGACCTGATCTTGTTGATGAGATGGCAGAAAAGGTCAGATCTATTCAACAACACATTAGAGTAGCTCAGAGTCGACAAAAAAGTCATTCCGACAACTGGAGAAAAGACCTAGAGTTTGAAGTGGATGATAAAGTGTTCTTACGAATATCTCCTTGGAAGAGAGTAATGAGATTTGGAATGAAGGGAAAGCTAAGCACTAGATATATCGGTCCTTTCAAAATACTGGATCATGTTGGGAAGGTAGCTTACCAATTGGAGCTTCCACCGAATATCTCCCAAGTTCACAATGTGTTCCATGTATCTCTCCTGAGAAAGTACATACATGATCTTTCACATGTACTCAGCTCCTAAGTTGTACTACTAGAACAAGATCTTTCTTATGAAGAACAGCGGATAGAGATTCTCGATCGTAGTGAAAAAGTCCTACGGAACAAGACCACTCGCTTGGTGAAAGTTTTATATAGGAACCACCAATTAGAAGAAGCTGCATGGGAGCTTGAGGATATGATGAGGGAGAGGTATCCTCATCTGTTTGTTACAAAGTGATGAATTTTGAGGGAGAAATTCATTTTAAGGGGGGTAGAATGTAACACTCGAGACTTTTATGAGAAATATTTTGTTTTTATGTTATATAAATCATCAAAGGAATATTTCAATACACAAAACATTAGCTTGGATTTCTTTACATGCAACCGCGACCTTCCTCTATAGCTTGCGTCCTACGTAATACCGAGTTTCACGAAACAACGATATGCTATTAAAATATTATTAAAACTAGCCGTTATGAATAGTAATAACCACTTTTTGAAATTTTGTAATTTTTTTTTCAAAATGGACTTCATTTTTGGATTCGGAATATCGAAATTAGCCTAGGGTAAAATTTTGGTATTTTTCTAAAAACTTTCAATTTTTGATGAATAGTGAAAACACTTGGTTACTATTTAAGAACCGACTTTTTATTTAAATAATTATTTATTTTATTAAAATTTATTTTATGTCAAAATTGATACATAATACCTATATAAGTTCAATGAAATTCATTGGATTCATTTTATAAATTTTTAGATATGTAAAAATTTTATTGAACTTTTCACCGTCTTTTACCCACCTCCTAGGAGAATTTCCATATTCACATAAAACCTAATTTTACCGCTTCTGTGAGTGGAATTTAGAAAATCCGAGAGACATGGTTAATATCAAGGATTTAAATGTGGTTTAATGAGATGAAAATGATTTTTGGTGAATAGTAACTTTTTAGTTTTTTTTACCACGGTTAAAAGTAAATAGGGTAATTAAGGGTAAAAATTATATTATTATTACCCTACCACATGTGCTAATTCTATTGGATAATCATAATTCGACCAAAAACAACCTTAGGAATAAAATATGACCATTTAGGCCCACATGGATTAGATTAAGACATTTATTATTTAATTATTTAAAGAAGGGTTAAAATTGTAAAAATCAATGTTTAATAACTAAATAATTTTTAATATAGGGTTATACATAAGATAAATTCGACTATAAATATTCATTAGAAAGATAAAAATATTTCCTACATAATTTTATTTTATTTATCATTTTTAGACATTAAATAATATAATTTATTTATTACACAATGATGATGCAGTAATTATCTTATTAATGAAATATTAACATAATTGATGTTATAAATACCCAAATAAATGTAATTTGAGACTTTTTATGAATTACACTAATTTTATATGTTAAAATGAAATTTTATTATTGATTTAATTAACATATTTCGAATTAATATTTCTGTTATGAGTTTCACAAAAATCAATTACCAAATAGTGTCAAAATTGACATAAAATTGTTTTTAAAACAAATATTATATTGTTAATTGTTATTTTATTCCAAAAAATCTAAGTTCTGGCCCAATGACTCAGATAAGGTTATATATATTAATAATAAACAACATGGGGTTCTTTTGGCTTGTTATTGTACGTTTATTAACCTTATAGTGTAAGAAAACAAGAAGACATGGTAAAAGTTAAATTATCTAACTTAAAGTTAAATCTAAATGATAAGGTTAAAATAGATACCAAAACTTGTATAAATTATATTGGATGAGAGGCTTTCGACGCATACCCAACTTAGCTTCGAAATAAATCAATTTTGAGAAGTTAAAAACCGAATATGACGTTATAATAAAATAATATTTTTAGTTTTTCCAAAGGTGCCCTCTCATCCCTTATAAAAGGGCACCTCCTCCCTCTCTTCCTCACACCACTTTGAGCCATCAAGAACAGCCAATCCCTGCCGAATTCTCTTCTCCACTTCCCTAGAAATATCCTAGAGGTCCTGGTATTCTTCAAAGAACAATTTTAGTTCCCTAAGAGGACGTCTCAAAGAGGCGCTTCAAAGAAGAGGTAATGTCTGTTAATGATTCGTTCAACTTTATTTCTTCTTCCACTTCTTATTCTTTAGTTGTTTCATTATGAAGTAATAAAATCAGTATCACTCATATACTGGTATGTTATTATAAGTATGAAACAATCCAATTTCACCATCTATCCATCCTACGGAAAATGAAATCACCGCGCATACGTACGTACAGAATACCGTCTCCAAACTGTGGTGTAATCTATTTTCCACCACTACTTTACTTGGATGAGTATAATGGTGTAAATAATAACTATATATGATTATTGTAAAGTGATATTTATTCTGAAATAGTATAAATACACTCCAATGCAATTCCATGATCATGGGAACGATATCATCGCTCTTGCGTACGTACAGAATACTGTCTCCACGATGTGATGCGACTCGTTCTACATGATATTCATTGAATAATAATTATATAAATGAATTTAATGAATTAATATGATATATATTACACTAATAACATTCTGGAAATGAGGTATCTATAACCTGAAAAGAAGAATAATAATTTATTCGACAAAACACGCATAAGAACAAAAAGCACTAAACACCCAAATAACAAGTAACAATGAAATATTACCAATAACAAGATAAGAATATGACCATATATGATATCATAAAAATATGTATGATTTTGTAATAAGTCAATGACATTATTTAAATCATTATACAGAAGGTTCATACACTTATGAAGCAAATCAGACCTATGGTAAGGGAAAATATCACAATCTAATTTTTATCCGAGATTGATTATACTTTGGTATTTACTAGGGTGTATTTTATCATCCAGATCGATGTTTCCTCAATATTTAATATTATTTCTATCCACCTATAGTTGTTTAAATCCAATTTTACCCTTCGGTGAGTTTTTAGTAAAAGATATGAAAGGAATCTTTTGTCATTTTTCGTACGAGGTACTTTTTGACTTTTCCGACAAAAGTACGAGAAGAATGTTCTTTTAACTTATACGGCATGAATGGATTTTTAAAACATTATTTACAAGAAGCTTACTTTACAAGTTTTCATGTTTATTTATAATCAACTTATTTTAGTCTAAAATTGTATGACATGTTAAGAAAGGAAAATTTTTTTGAAGTAGAAAGGATATATTCCTCAAGAATGGAGTTCAAGTGTTTTATCAAAATTATTTTCCATATAAGATAATATAGGGTTCTGTTTCTATCCGTATTATTACATTGATTTGATTATGTTGTGATGGAATTATTTTTATGAATTCCTTTATCTTATATGAATTGTTTTATGATGTCATGATGTTTAAGAATCCCATTTTTATTACATGGGTTATGCAATGATATATGATTTATGATGTTGTGGAACACATAAGAATGGTATCACTATGAGATGGGTGGGACATATATCTCCCTCCAATGCATTGGGTAAAGATTTATATCTCATGAGATAGACATGGATAGAACGGAAAGTTAAACCGGTTCAGTGAAATAGGACTGAAACGAGGAGTGAACTCGGTTCAGAAATGGACTTTGTCCGCTAAGATAGTCTTGGATATGAGTCTTTACTACTAAGAAATGATTCTATGTGATTATGTGTGTATTCCACAAAGTTTCATGTTTTATGTTATGATTATTGGGATTACATTTCACTACTATGATTTATCCCATGTTATTAAATTATGATCTCTTTTGAAGGTTAAGATTTACAAAATGTTATGTTCTTATGAATATGATGTGATTGATATTTCTTTTTTATACCCTTACTGAGCATTTGAGATCAGCCTTTTGTATGTTTTCTTTCCCCAGGTTAGGAAAAAGGTTATTAAGTAGGATATGCCAAAAAGGACTCTAGATATGATGAAAGAAATGGTAGACAATGTAGATGATTTATGAACCAGTTGTTTATGTTTCCCAATTTCTAAAGACACTATACCTATACGGTCCTTTCATGGTTTTGTTATATGTTGTAATAAGTGTACTTCAATTTTGACGTATTAACAATGTATGTATTGTATGGGTCGTTATAGGGTTCTTGTTGGAAGGTCTCATGATAAGTTTACATGAATGAAGCAGGGAGTACAAGCTCTGCAGAATCTAGTATCTAGTGAATGCAACCTATCTCTACCTAATATTTACAATAAATCCTATGGAATACCAATTTTCAACCTGTTGACCAAGGGTTTTCCAAGACACTGACTAGTGGCATCACCACAACCTCATGTGGGAATTTACATTCCATAGAACAATGCCCTTTTCCTCGCTGATGCCGCTCTTGAGGGGGGGGGATTTGTTAATTCCTACCAAATGTGCATTGCTGAATCTAAAATCGAACAAATACCTAAATGTGATATTTATTCCCCTAATGAAAATGAATAAAAAGGTGGATGATATCACATGGATCATGTTAACCCCCAAAAGAAATGTGATCACATGACATTTTGAAGGTTATAAGTACTATCTCGTATAGTTCTTAGCATGTGGATGTTCCCACGATGTCCCTTTGACAAGTCGTTTTTCTCTTGAGAAGGCACTCCAGACAAACATTGATTACACTATAATATCTAGATTATCTCCCAGCCACACAACATATCAACTAGTGAACACTAGATGAAAAATTAAAAAAATACTTGGGAAATAGAAGAAAAATATCAAAATCTGTGGAGCCTATCTTAGTCATAAAACTCATGTGATGCATCACCCCTGGGGAGAATGATTTCCATTTACAACACTTGATAAAACTCAAAAAACCCCAATATTTTTGTAAAATAAATAATTGAAATAAAATGGGAGAATGCGGGATAATATTGCGATTGAAAACATCATGTGACATGACCCTAGTGATCCAAATTAAATTGAAACCACCCAATGAACTATATGACTCATCTCAAAAATTCGTGTTGGCATGTCACCTCATTACAGGAAGGGCCTCATATCTTTTTAGGCGATCTCGATCTCCCCCTTTGGAAACATGATGAAAAATAGATCGAATTTTCCATGAAAATATCATGCATATCCACAAATCTCATTATTTTCAATGAAATTCATCACCAAGAGATAGATTTATTGACTTTGAAAACACTCATGAAACCTCACAAGATCCCAAACCATTGTAAAAAATAATTTAAATAAAAGAGTGAATGATGGGAGCATCTTGAGATTGTAAAATTATCATGATGTGATGAGGATATAAAAAAATCTACCTCACAAAACACTTATGTGTGATGGACAAATTTCACAATAGCCCCCTGACAAGGCATCCTTATCTCCTGAATGGTCCTGGAAAAGTCACCAATGATTATTTAATGTACTTTCATCAGGTTACCTGAGCTTGTGAAGGCCATTGGACATGTCAGTATGATAGTATGAATGTACATCAGCATGTCGACAAGATTAAATAGGAAACAATTAATTAGAAATAATATAATAAATGGGGTGACAAAATGAAGGTCTATTGGACATTGAGAATCATGTGACACCCCCAGTATGATCCATGATAGGACCTCGTAATGGAATATAAACCTAAATCCCTCCACTAACTCCATCATGGATTCACGTGATATGTTTCACAAAAAGATGAGAACAACTGGGGTGGAGAGGCGTCTAAATCACCCATTGAAGCTTGAAAAAGGCCTATGCAGATCATATACAAACTCTTGGAACTTTTCACTAGGGAACCTAGTCACCAGAGTTGATTTCATAGAGTGGACAATCTCATGATAAAAAAATCATCCCATCGTGTATAATCCATGGAACAACTTGAGAAATCATAGAGTTTTTATAATCACTTTGCGCAATCACTCGTCGATCACACAAATGATGTTTGGAGGGTTACATAAATGATACCCCATATATTTTCTAAAATGTTCAAGACTAACAAAAAAGGTAACACATAACAAATCTAAGCCAGTAAAAATAAAAGGCGAGAATAAAGAATAAATAATGGGAGACCTATGTGAATAACATACTTGATGATCCTTATGTTCTTTGCATGAACAACCCATGACATGCGACAACACTAGGAAATGTTTCCAAAAATCCCAAAGATCCTTTGTTGTACTTTTTATATCATGTGATGTCCCATAGAAATGTCTTATAACGTCACATAGATCCCATGGAGCATTCCACCCACATCTTGTGAAGCCTAATAAGATCGCTATCCAAACATTGTGGTGTCATTCATAAATTTCTCCTAACTCACATTGGATACACCAACACATCTTATATATGTCTCGCGATAGCACCTGAGCATGTAAAATTACCCCCATGTTTCCCTCTAGGAATACCAGAAAAATCATGAAATGTTCTAAACACATGTTATTTTAGACCATGCATCACTTTCTAGATATGTTTTATTTACTAACATGATACCCTCCATGTGTTTCATTCATATTTTGTGATGAGATTAAAGAATGTTTGTTGGATCACATAGTTCCCTCTAAGAATGTATTCTAGTATCTTTCGATGAATATGAATGTCAGCCAACCCGGTCTTGCGATGTCCCCAAGACAAGTCATCATTGACCTTGTGACAACCTTCAAACATCTCATACTGTTCATGTGACATCCCTCAGACTAGTGAAATAGACCATGAGATTGTATTTGGACATGTCAGGAATAAATCTTCACACATGTCCACACAAAAAATCCTGGCATTTCAAGTAGAAAATGATCACATTTTAGGAAGAAAAGAAGAACATTCCACATGGTCTTCCAAAGACATGATAAACTTCTTGATCATTGAAGTGTAAACCCTAACCATAAGGGAAACCTCACTATGAAATCCCTGATCAACTGAACTATGATAACTTTGATTACTTCTATAATAAGGATATATAAGACCTCTTTGAAAGGCCCAAGATTTATAAAAAACATTTAATGGATAGTCATAGCACATATTTCCTTTGTCCACAAGCGTAGTAATTGATCAATTTCCATATCATGTTTCTCACATCATGTATAAATCATATGGTCTTAGGGAGTCACAATGATCATATCATTCATGTGACATTTATCAATCATTATAAGGGTATTCCAAGGCGTGATACCCCTATCCTATTTCAGTGTGTAATACCCTAATGATGTCATAATATTATATTTTTTCCACATATAAAGGAAATGTTGGTATGTAATCCCTGACCAATTGAAATATGAGGACCCTGATTACTTCTATAACTAGGATATGTAAGGATCCTTCCTAAGGCCCAATCCCAAATTCAAAAGGGCACAATCATTGGTATAATAACCCTCATGTCTCCTACATTTCAATGATCGTGATCCTATCATCCATGGGATGATCATTCTACCCCATCCATCTACAGATTTAGAAATCAAATGAACTATGATGACTTAGATTTATATAATGACTTGGAAATGTAGAACAACTTATTATGGCCCGAGATCCAAATTAAACCTTCAAAGGGGTGTCTTTGATAATAATATCAACAATCATATGTAGAGATATTGGTTACTTGTGATCCTTTTTCTCCAACACTAATAATAGCTCATGTGGTCATTGGGAGTAACAATGGTCATCTCATCCACACATTGAGTCACCACAAGTAAATGAAATCCCAACATGTAAGCCTCGATGAGTGTATTGGTATAGAAATAACTTTTATGATGAAATCTATATTGAGCATAGTCCCAAGGGCTTAAACAAACAATGATAAAACTAATTCCAACAATAACGATGATATATACCTCATCTCATCTAGACTCAAGCTCAAATATTCACTGAACAAGTTCGCACAAATATATACCTTCCACATGATATTATACAAAAAATTTCAAATAAATTAAAATGTGTTTTATTCCTATAATAAATAATATTGGAAAGAAACATCATAAAGGATCAACCACCTCATCATAATATTTACTTCATCACTTCATAGAAATGAATTAAAAAATTCCTAGATATGCGAAAAACAACTATTCATTACTGGGAAAGGGATGAAAAACCCTGGATACATAAAAATGGATTAAAAAATATGATACCCTTATTCTACATATAAAAGGTCCTAACCTATGATCATTTAAATAGGGTAAATGACCCCATATCAGTATTAGGAAGAGATTCATAAACGTATCATAAATATATAAAATAGTCATATAGTATGCAAAAATTACCCCTTAACAATGTGTAACGATCCCAAACACACATACTATCGACCATTGTGAGTCCCTATGTTCCATTGACTCCAAACCCCCAACTGGCCTCTTAACTTTGGAATGTAGTTCTATACCCATTTATGGTTGACAGAACTACTGGGTGTTTCAATTAAGAACAACAATGATGACCCGGTGTAAATGATTATGAAGAAAATTTAACTCCCTCTCACTCACAATTGATTATCATGTCAAAAAAAAACATTCCTATAAATCATACCTTTACTAAGAAAATAGTTACTAAAACATTAGAATTAGTAGGGTAATGTCCATTAGGAGTTCATGAACATGATTTATATTAGATCCTCAGGAATGAATCCTCATATGATAGAGGGTGCAGATAGGATGTGGGGACTATGGTGTGGTCTTGGGTAGACTATACCCAAATATCATAGGGAATAATAATATAAAAAAATACATCATATAATAAAAATAAAGTTACATGGAATAAATAACAATATAACATTATATAAAACTGAACATGCAGAACCAGGAAGTCCTGCAGACTTACATTCATTCCTGAATATAGCATCTGACGACATAGTAGACTGTTCACATATATAAAATAAATTGAAAAAAGAAAATATGAATCTACAATATGTACCTAAGTTACATCTCATCTATATAACTACTATTATGATATATCTCAATCAATCAATCAAGATCATCTTCCCAACCTAATCCTATGATCATTGATGACCACTCAAGTTCCAAATTTTTTATGGACTTTTGAGTATGGTGTTTGTACAAGTAAATATGGAAACACAAACATAGTACCATACATTACTATTAATTGAACTATATGGTTTTGTTATATTTTTATATCAAATAATTATTGTGTGGAAATGAAATTAAAGAAACATCGTTGATCCTCAAGTTATAACATGACGCTTGAGGCCGAGTATACTTACAATAGCTAATGTTGATGTGGCTATAAACAATTCAAAAAACCGAATGGGATAAAATTTCAACAATCAATCATATGTAAATTTATATATTAGATGAAACAATGTAGTAGTTGGTATAAGCCAAAAATACAATATAATATCATACTCATATTAAACCATAGGATGTATCCTTGGCATCCCATCATAGAAAGGTTAACAGAAATATCCCTAAAACCCTAGGTATTACATGTATTAGTAGGATAAGAAATATATCATAGGAATCATAGAAATCATTTCCATATAATGTATAACCACCAAATTCTACTATACTATAATATCAGGTGTTATCAAACATCACAATTTCATTCTATAAATTCTAGGAATCAAAAGTATTAGTTCGAATACACGTGGGATTCTAGGAATCCTAGGAAACATCTAATCATAACTAGTCTCAATAGATAGATCCTTGGAATCAATAGGAATCATATAAATTATCAGTAGTGATACCTCAAGATATTATGAATCACTAGATATATATTACCATATAATAATGTGTGACCACCATAACATAAATATGTAATCCAGGATATCCTAAAAATCACCAAGTCTATTTGGAACCTATGGTGATGATCCCTAAAATCTGACAAAAACCATAAAGTCATATTAGATGGTAGGAAGGTAATATATTACTTCCATTAACTAATATAGGTGGTCCTTCATCCACCCAAAGATATATCATGATAGTAATAATAATAATATGAATAAAAACAACATAAACAACAACAACATGGGATGATCACTTTCTCAATACATCTCATATATCAATGTTTGACCACTCATGAACATGACTAAAAGTCATCTATATGGCCATTCAAGACATAAATTATTTACTAATGATCTAAGGTGAATCCTACAATTAAAAATATCAGATATGCTAGACTATCCCTCTATAGGGTTAGATAAATAATTGTGGCATTATCCAATGTCCTATGTGTCACATCATATCCAAAATCCCTTTATAGGATACTATATATCATTCCAAAATCATGGTTATAAATATATTACATAAATAATAAATAATATATTGGAATCATCATGATCATGTCATAGAATCACTGACCTCATAATACAATACATACAAGCCTCACTCTTGGGTATGTGGGAAAAAATTCATCTCACATCTCAAGACATCCTAGATAGGTCCAACCAAGAAACCCATCCATAACCCTCACTCAAGGTATTCCTATAAAATTATCAATTGCTAATGGGGGAGGAAAACTCTCATCTTCTCTCATGTATACTCCACCAATGACTATAAGTCATCTCAAGGGTCCACTAAGGCCTACTATTTCAATCTATTCTTATCACATCACATGTATGTTCTCAAGGGGTCCAAAGCACTTATCAAGGATCACGATGATCACCATGTTTTTTTAAAGATCACCCTAATCATCTTTATATCACATGGAACATAATCATAATTATGTAATTTTCCATCATCCAACGAATCATCAAGATAGTTATAAAGGTACTATATGTACTTTAAGAGATTGTTCATCCTACTAATAAGTAGTTTAGTTTAATAAAACAAATAAATTTAATTTTTTTTTATAAAAACAAGAGGTAAATAACTATATTTGAATGCCCACATATCACAAGATATAAAAAAATTGATAAACACTATAGTTATTCTTATGGGACCACCTACCTTATACGAATATTCCCCCATAAATCCATAACCAATCAACCGCTGTCTATTTTCATGAGGTTCGAACAGAATTTATAAAACATCAATTAATTATCAAATAAAGTATCAATTTATTTTTTAATTAATTTCATAAATATATTTAATTATATCCAATTATAATATATGTTTTCCCCTACATTGGAGTCATATTCGTCAATACATTTTAAGGATCATTGAAGAGAAAAATTTCCTTATTACCTTTAAACACCCATTAATAATTCATAACATAATTATAAAGTATTTTTAAAATTATTATTTTAATTAATTCCAAAATATTTTTATACGAAATAAATAATCCCAAAAAAATAAAATTTATAGCCTTAAATAATAATTTATGATTGGTGAAGAAAAATTAAATTCTTAATTTTTTGAGAACTTTTTACCCATACGTGTGGGAACCATGTATAAGGCTAACTCATGGTACCATTACACAAGGAGTAATGTTACTACACCAACTTCAGTAACTATGAGCAAGTGACTTCTTTATTCCATTGAAACAAAATACAATGTATCAAATCATGAAGGATTAAATTGTTTTGTAGTCTTGGTAATATATATCCATACTTGAAATTTACATTACATTTTATAACTAAAATTGTCAATGTGTTTTCTTTGTGATATCCATTATTCCCCTTAGAATATCCATGAATATCAGTCAAAAAAATCGGGTATCCTTATGAAAATTAATAATAGTAAATGTTTCAGTTTAGATGATTAGTAGGGGTAAAAGTATAATAAATTCAATCAAAAATGAATAATCATTATAAATTTTGTTGTTTAAATACGTTAAAAACATTCCATTCAATCAATGGACTAAGAAAAATTATTCATAAATAAATTATTATAAGATAAATCTATATAAATAATCACCTAATCTCGAAACCTATCCATGTATATTCGAACTAATAAAACAATCACAAGGAAATAACTAATCTAATAATGACAAATTGTATAGTTACACACATCTAAATGATATTTTCATAAATATTTACAATTTATATTACATTTTTTTGTATAATCCATCTTATTTGGGAAAATGATTTGTCTTACAAGGCCTATTGATGCACATGGTCTTTCTGTAACCGAACCCCACCCATCAATTATTAATTCAAATTCATTCCTCATATTAATGGGGTAAAACATAATCCACATAATCATTCTTATTTAATACGGAACATTCAAAAAGTAAATACTTACATTGTCAAATAAAAAATAATCATAAACCATAAAGAGTAATATGGTGAATGGTAATCAAATATTACATCATCCTTCAAACTAATCAAAAAACCATCCAAAGAAAGAACAAGGATGACATCAATACTACATATTTTTATTGTATTATTAGTAAAATAATTTGTTGATATAAATGAAGAATATAAATACCATATGAATGTAATTAAATACAATTTTGCTGAAAATAAACTTCATCACATTTAAAATATATTTATATCCTAATATACACAAAATATATTGTAAATAGTTATGATTTAATATATCATTTTATATCTTCTAAAATATTCATAAAAACATTTAGTGGCCACAAGGGAGGAAAAATATATTTGTTTCCTACACATTAAAATAAACATTTCATTCATATTCTCAATTAATCAAAATGTGAATTGTTTTGAAAATGACATGATAATTCATTTAATTTTTTTGTTAAAAGTAAATAATGGATAAAAATTTATTTAGAAAATAATTTTTAAATGATTAAAAAATTGAAAATATATTTATAAGACATGTATTTTAATGAAAAAGGATTTTCGATGGCAGAGATAAATAATGTTAGATTTTATTAATCCATTTTTTTAATCATTTTAATAACAAAATAGAATATAAATGGTACTATTACATTTATAAGATCATAAATAACTAGTTTTTTATAAAATATATGGTTTTTAATATATAAATATCAAATAACTCTCCCAATGGAGACTTAAACAAAAAATAATCCCAAATAATAATGAGATTGTGCAATAAACCATTACCACTATGGTAACTTTTACATCATAAGCCCCAATAATGAATTCAATCCTATTGAATCATTAAATACGACGAATATAAACCTATTAATGAGTAAATATATAAAAATGGATATTATAGACACCACAAAATGGTATTTTAGGGTATTATGTCAAACCTTTTAAATAACGCTTTACTAAAATCATTGTTTTATGATGATAATTTCTTTGTTTTCATTTATGATTTAGATTCATAATTTTTATCCTTTAAATTTCAAATCATTTAAATAATCTTCATAAAATTATCTGTGATATAAATATCATATATATTAATTACATTTGTATTTATAATAATCCATTAAATATAGGTATATAAATGTATTACATCGTTTATTAAGACAGTATGTCGTATGTTCAGATGAACATTGTTTCCTTTAAAAAAATAGTAAATGGAAAATAAATAATAATCAGTATTTATAGTGAAATTATCCTACTATATATAGAATAAATATTAATAAAACACATCCTTATTACTATCCATGTAAAAAATGTGGAAAACATTTCACATTGCAATGTAGAGGAGGTACTACACACATACGAAGGATCCACACTATTGTTTTACAGTATATATATAGGTAAAATGTTAGAGGTAATATTATTTTTCTAGAAGTTTTTATAGATCATTATGATCACATATATTCATTAAATTTAACCTTAATATCTTTAATGTAATTGTTTAGTTAATTCCAAATGCATCCCTTTAGGATGTGGAAGTCTGTTGTACACACAAGTGATGTTATCATGTCCCACATGGAATGGGAAGTAATAACTCATATGTGGTATAATAATTACATAAGTTTAATAATGTCATAAAAATCATATAAAAACTTCAAATAAAATATTATATCCATCCATTAAAGGTGGTTATGGAAAATGAATCATGGTTTTTTGCGAGACGGGAGTCCACTTTACACACGCCCGACAGTTTCATTTCCCAATTTTTTGAGGTGGTGATAAATCTAGGTTATTTAATTAACATAATAAAAAACTACTATGTATTGTATAATTTTTTCATTATATTTGAGTATTTTACTATGATTTGATGGTGTTATAAAAATAAGGGAAATTAAAACATGTAGTTAAAAACCTTGCCCCTTCTTCCAGTAACCACTTTAAGTTTAACCAAAAGCCTTTTTAAATTGTATTAAAGAACAAGAAGAGATATATTTGATTTGGGGGGGGGGTATTAAATAATATATATTTTCAGGTATTACTTAAAAAATGGTTTTTATTTATGAATAGGGTAAGAGGGGTGCACCATTTTATAAGTGTGAGAGAGGACATATTTAGAATTTTTGAAAATAATCAATTCCAATAATGTTTCTATATTTTCATAAGAAATTTAAAATTGGTAATTATAGATCCTTGGTAGTGATAAGGTTTATATATTTCAATAAAATTGGTTTTAGAAAATATTTTTTCACTTTAACACTTATCTTCCAAGTTTAACCTCCGATAAATCAGTTTCAACATAACATTGTTTATTAATATTCAGTGTATTTACAATTCATAATAGAAAAAATATATTTTCACCATATTTGATAATATAATTTATCATAATTAGAAATATTCAATCCATTTCTCCAAATTCAATTCACAGAAGTGGTATCATCCAATTTAAAATAATACCCGTAGACCGAACAAAAAATAAGGTTACTAAACAAACGATTCAGATAAGTATAAATGAATTAATATAAAAATTTAATATAAAATTAATTACAATAAAAAAGATAGTTAAATTTTAATATAATTTATGTAATTATACTTTAAAAACAATTTGAAATATAATTTAACTATTGATGTAATTTATATTAAAATAAAATTTTCAATAATTTTTTTTTCACAATTAATCAAAATTATTATATTTATAAAATTATAAAAAATTTCCCCAAAGTTAATTTTCTCATGTATATTTAAAAAAATGAATTTATTTCTTCAATAATATTTTTTAAAAGTGGAAAAAGTAATTTTAAATTCTATCCATGACGTGAAAATATATCTACTTTAGAAAAATATAGTTTATTATTAAACAATTGTTTCCATTATAATAATAATAATTATATTTCTAATAAGTACATAACAATTGAATTTTGTTTTTAAATTTGTAATCCATATAATTTCTATAATTTATTTATTACTATTCACACCTGATAACATTACATTTAGGATATAATAGTCCTAAAAATATTATAATAGTGTATCAATTTTCATTCAACCCTGGTTTTGCTTGAAATGACAGTTATCAATATGATTAAATTAATATAAAAATAAATTTAACATAATGTCTTAGGGTATTATGTTCTATAATATCCTTGGTTTTTCATTTCATGCACACTACTGAACATGATGTCTCTATCTTAAAATATCAAGGTGTTATATTTTATCCCCCTTAAATAAATGATATCCTCCCAATTTAATGTTGATCATTGTAATCATGTTTTTGAAATTTAAATATGAATTTTATTGAATCCAATAATATAAAAGGGGTTAATAAAACTTCCACTTGATTAGAGAGAAAGGGATGGATAATGGTCATCCATAATAATGTAATACTAGGTTCCCAAGTAGGATAACATTATTTTTAAAAGAAAACATGTTCATATAAATGAATACTAATGACCAATGATTAATATAGAGTGATAAATATGATGGTCATGTAAATTTTAACTTCTACAATACCATAAATATATGATGAGTTAAAATTATATTTATTGATAATAAATTAAAGCAATAAGACAAAATTTTTGTCTAAATAAATTTATCCTATACTTGATGGATACTTTTAACAATTTGATATAGTTCACCAAAAAGCATATTTTAAATTTAAATGCTTTTGTTGTGCTTTTATCAATTCATATTTCATCTCTTATACCAAAAATTGAATATCCAATAAGAATATTTATGCTTTGAAAAATAAAAATAATTTTTAACAGAGCATTAGAATGAACATTCATTAATCATGTCTCAATATATTTTAAAAAACCAAAATTGTTAGTAAAAGTTACACAATAAGAAAACATAGCTCAATGTAATTAATTTCATATGTAGTTATCATTATGAATCATATAAAATACGCATGTCCAAATTCATAGGCCAATTTATTTTATTCTTTAAAAAATATAATGAGGCTCTTAATATCCCTTTCTACATATTTAATTACATTGATCAGTATAAAACCACAATGAAAACATGCATTCTTCCTAAAATAATATATCATGTTTTTGGTTAAATTTCTATAATTTAATACTTGTCGTAAACTCATGTAATGATGACATTAAATATAAAAACTCTACCCAATTTTATGGCATCCAATAACGTACCATAAAAATGTATTTCTTATCTCTATGTCATGGATTTATGGAGGGTTATCCTCCCCTAAGAATTTGTTTTCTGGGAGGTTCAACATAACACTGAATCACTTTTACTGTTCATCAAAAACATTCACTACTACAAAAGATTCTTATAAAAGAACTGACATTTACCAGTGCTAGAAAAATTTACTGATAATGTTCAAATTTATCAACACTAAAATAAGCATGGATATTGGAAGACCATTATGAGTGCAATAAAAATCACTAACAAAGGGAACCCTTTATCAGTGCTTTTTTATCCCTCATAAAAGGTAACCTTTATAGAAAAATTATTTTAGTGCTGATAAAGGATAAATTTATCTTGGATTTATTTTTAACACTGATAAAAGGTTCCCATTATTAGTAGGTTTTTATCATTGATAAATGCTTCCCTTTATTACCGCTTTTTTTTGCACGGATAAAGGTCATGAATAAAATGAAAAATTAAACAAATAAAATAAAAATTGTAAATGATGAAAAATATGAATCATTTTATTAATTAGATAATTATTGATAAAAATTAGTAAATTTAGTATACATATATATAGATAATAAATATTAATAAATAATAAATAATAAATGTAGATATATAAAATGAATAAGTATAATATATAAAAAATGATAATTCAAAACTTATTAATGTCTTTTTTATTATTAATATTTTGGGTTTCTCAATTTATCATATATCAAACGTTGTGTGTTAAATTTACTTCTGTCTCTCTAACACACACACAGACACACACACACATTTTTTAATGAATTTTTATAAAAAAACTAACAAACAAATATATTTACTCAATATATAAACACATACACTTAATATTCATGTAATTTATTCAAAATTTATTATGTTTTATAATTTTATTATAACATGACACATTTAATATATATTATGTTTTAAGAATGTGAAATTTATTTATACTAAAGTTACTGTACTAATTTAATGTTTGTATTTTAATTTTGAATTTTTTCTTTTTCTCTTATTTTTTTATATTTATTTATTTAATATGATTTATTATTATCAATATGTACTCATCAGCTACAATATATATATACTTATTTTTTTAATAACTGAGTTTTAATTAATAAAACTTTTCCATTTTTTAAATATTTTTTAAGTGTAGTAATTTTAAAATATTCAGTTTTACTCATTTTAAAAATTTATGTATTTAAGATTATATATCCATTAATAATATTAAAAAGATAATTTTAAATAAATATTTAGAAATAAATTAATATATATTGGTATATTAACTATATTTATAATTATTATACATATATATTTATATAAGTTTGAATACATAATTATATATATTTAAATATATATAAAATTGAAATAAATGTGTTTAAATAATTATAAAATTATAATAATGTTTTTTAAATAATTTTAAACTATAATAAGTTTATTTAAATAATTATAAATTTATAATTATGTTATTTAAATAAATATATTTATAAAATCTTTATCAGTTCTTTTTTAGCGCTGACAATGATCAATCATTATCAGTGTTAAAAAACACTCATAAAAGATATATTTATTAGTGTTAAAAAGTTAGCCCTGATAAATATATACATTATCAGTGCTAAAAAAGTGCTGATAAATATTCTTGTTATTAGTGCTTATAAATTTAATGATAATAAAAGTGAACTTTATCAACATTTTTCTGAAAGAGTTGTTAAAATTATCCTCGATCTGTTTAAAAAAACTGTATCCATGACTCAATCACTCATGATTCTCAAGCTATCATAGTACTACTATACTACTATCATGACTCTCCTTTGTTCCCTCAGATTAATCAATACTAAAATAAAATTTATATTATTTTATCCATTTCTTCATTCATTGTTTTCTATTTTGGTTTCCGTATTTTTCATTTTTGGACAGTTCTTAAACATGATAATCCCTAAATCCCTTCACATGATTACTGATATACAATGAGTGTGATTCAATTTCATCATTCTCTCCTTTTATATGTATTTGAGTGTCCATCCCATTTTTACCTAGAGAAACACATAGATGGCTCACTCTCCTCTCAACATTAACAAGGAGACCTCTCATCCCCCAAGGTTTTCTCTTCTTTTGAATAATATAGGGCTCCAAAATCTTGGTAGTTTCTCTAATTTAATTCATCTTATATACAATATTATACATTCCAAAGGCTTAACTATGGGGTTTTTTAATGATTATGGGATACAAATTTGTTTCCCTCATTTATGAGTGATGAACATATAGGGATCCTATTAGGCCTAAAAATTATTAATACATATTTTCTGGAGTTTGGTTATTCATGTAAACTATTAAAACATGAAATGGTTTATTTAGATTTATTATTTTGATGAAATTTGTTTTGTTGAATTCAAAAAAATATTGAATTATTTAGTCAGGATCCAAAAATTACTTTAGTGATGCATTTTGAGTGAGTTATGTTTTTTAATTAATTCAATATTATTATTAAACATTGACTCGGGGTTAAAAAGAGTGATGGGGAATTTTTTGGTTAGAACATTATTCTAAAAAAATTGACTAAAAATTTATTAGATTGGATAGAGATGAGAAATCATTGGGTAAATAGACATAGAAATACACAACAACATATAAATAGTGTATATCCCAAAATTAAGTGAGTTATCCATGTTTTGATTGTTGATCAAGAAAACTAAGAGATGTTAATTATGATTTATGAATGAAAATAGAGATATAATTAATTTTTTGGATAAACAAGTAATTTGAAAAGTCATCTAACATGGTGAATAACCATAGAGAGAACCAAAAGTGACTAAAATTCACTTTTGTTTGTTTGGATCATTATGTCCTATAAGTCATTTAATTTGTCATCCATGTGGAAAATTCACAAAACAAAGATATAATATTTGATGATATCATTGAATCATAAATGGAAATTTATGTTTATATATACTTTTATAAGTGGAAAATACATATGACCAATGTATATTTTAGTGGGAATTAAATATTTGATATTGAATGATTTAATTTAGCTACATATCCTAAATGGTTACTCATCAATTATATATCATATAGAGCATCATATATGGCTTGAAACATTTTTTGAAAAAACTCAATGAAATAAGTACACGAATGTGATGAAATTATTAGTTTTCATGAGATTGTGGCCAATGCTCAAGGCATAGTTTATTAAATGTATAGTTCCTACAAAGGGATTTGATCACACTATTTTAATTAATACCTTGTTGCATTACATAGAAAAAACTATCCACTTCATTGATCATCGTTTATCACCTAGTTAGGGCATCATCACTCCTTTGGTGATCGAGGGTCCTCAAGAATATTTTTGTGATTGAAGGATAGTGTTATCTCCCCAAAGGCTAGAATATATTGTTTGTTTTATCATTGTTATAAATAATTAATATTCCATTGATGCTTAAAGGTTTCTTCCACTGATAATATATTAAAACTATTCCATAGTTTTTTTATTTACATTTATCCTTGAGATAAATTATCTCTGATTTAGGTTTTTTTACTATAATTATTATGAGATGATACCCTACAAATCATAAGTAGTATTAGAGACTTTTTCTTCAAGGACACAATGTATTAATCAATTCGTTTTTTAATAAATAAATGTAATATTGCATTTTGAAAATATCATATATAATGATATAAAGGATTTATTTGTTCACCTATTGCATATTTCTATTGTACATCATATGGTATTAAATAAAAAATATATAAGTATTAGAAATACGTTTTATCATACAATTTATGATATCATAAAATATGACTCTATCCAAGGTTTTTGTGAAAATAGAGGATCAAAGCACAAATACAATTTCACCTCAGTTGTTAAATATGATAAAATAAATACTATATATAATATCATATTTGGTGAGACTAGTCATGGGGAATGATTAATGATTCATTATATAATATTATGTCTTTATGGAGATAACTCTCTCCAATGTTATATTTTACCACATAAAAAATCATTATAAGTCATAAAGTGGGAAATTCTTAGAGGTATTTGTAAATATATTTCAATCTATGTGGTACAATTGTCCAGGATGGGAAGTATCTATGGTTCCTCTATGATTTTATAGTACTATATCATAATAATAAATTTAGTATTACCTTGAATAGATTCATTCCATTTATAAGGGAAAAAAATTATAGATCAATAATGAGAACATGTTGAAAATTTGACCCTTTAAAGTCATGTATGTTATTTGCGATATCTTATGGTGGATTAAAAAAATATCAAAAATTGGAAGGCGGGGAATCCCTGAGTAGTCAGAAGTGATGTCCAATATTGGTGGTGTGAGATTAATTTATTCAAGACCATTAGAGTGGAGGCATTACAATCCCTCTTCAATTTAGGATTATTTTTGAGTGATTACATTACTGTAGGTTCCTAGGAGACTTTAATCCATAGACCCTTTATTGTACACCATCTATTGATGATGGATTGGACTCCCTCTTCTTAAACTAGAAATATTCAATTCATTGTGGTTCCAATATTTGTTGATGTCATTCCTCCCGAATAGGGATGGGCAGAAGGAAAGTTTGAAAGCGGGAATGAGTATACCCAAATCCATCATTGTGATATATAAGGAAATCATACATCATAAGGTGGATTAAATAAAGGCAGTGAAGGTTATTTTTACTATAGTATAGAAGTATTATATCTCTGTTCAATACAATACCAATTTTCATGAAATATCCAAGAAATTTTGGACATTTATGCATGAAGTGTATTTCATTGTTGTTATTCAAGTCAAATTAAATGATTGGCTACTCATGCGAACAATTTTGTCTAAACAAGATTATTTTTCCAATACTGAGAAAGAACATACTATTCATGATAAAAATATTGAATTATTAGGGGATCAACAACTTTTTTAGGAAAAAAAAAATAAAAAAATAACGAAACAACATCATAGTTTTGAATAAAATAATCATGGCATGATGTCAGGCTATAAAATTTGAGGTTGGTTAGAATCAATGCGGATAACCTATTGACTCCAACAAGTCAACATTCAACAGTTATCTTTGTGTTTCAATGAGGAGGAATGTGCCAATTGAAATTGACTCATGGTGGTGAGTCCAACCTATAATAAAGGAAATTATTTTGGAATATATAACAGTAATGTTAAAATATACATGCTCTATTTTACTAAAAAAAATATTATAATGAAATATTGATTTATTTTTCATTATTCCACACAAACTTCATTTAATTTATAACTTTTTTGTAAGAACTTTTTTTAATGGATGCTAGAAAATCCCATAGTGGCTTCTAGTCTATTATATTGAAGTTAAATATAAGGGATGTTGAGGAAAATATAAATCCCCACCAGCCACTTATTTATAAACACATTATAAAGAAGGAACCATGGGCTTGTTTCAGTAATCATCACAATGGGAAATAATTTCATGTTTATTATGGTCAATAATATATTATTTGACACTATTTATTTTATCCTACATGAGTTAGAAATTTTAATATAAGAAATAGAAAAAGGGTGCTGAAAATAAATAACGTGCATCAAATCCAGCATACCACTATCCCAAAAAAATAATGGGGCACACATCATTAGAGAAGAAATTGGTATTTATATTAAATCAACAATAAAATATTATTAATTTGATATGAATCAACACACGTTCCTTTGTTTATATGCACATTGAGGAATAATAATCTAATTCCACTTATATCCCATGACATGTTCTATGGATGAGGCTCCTGTAAATAAGGATGGTATTTTAGTTGATTAAAAAAATATTGTATGCAACGAATTTATAAGTTTGACATAATTGTAAATCATTTTGATTTATATAAATACTACATTAAAATAAATAAGTTCATATTTTCTATGTGGTCTCGATGTAATAATTGGAAATGATCATTCCAGAGGAAATGCAACATTCAGTAACTTTGAAGCGGCCTGAAAAATATGGTCACATTAGTGGATTATGTTTTGGAGTCTCTCCTCGAACATATTTCGAGAAGATAAAACCACATGAAGATACATAAAATATAATGAGATGAAATCAGATGCAACATTCAGTAGATTTTTCCTTAAATGTGGTATTTTCACATTATAGAATTAAGTTTAGGAGTCTCTCCTTGAATAGACTATTATTGATACAAATAATTCAACAGTAAAACTCCATGATCTAGTCACAAAAAATATATTTTTAACTTTTTCATTAAATAAATGGTTTTTAGGAAGCATTAGATATTGATAGTAGTTAACATATACAATTAAAATATTTATTTTTTGGATTCATTGCTTGGATCTCCAATCAACTGAGCACAGATGATGTGTATTTAGAATATGTAATACATAGGGATGCCGCTAAATAATGGAAATATCATCGCATGAAGTCAATTTATAAAAAACTATAGCCTATGTATTAATACAAAAGGAAATTTTTTAGGTATATATAGAAATATTTATCTATAAAAACATTTCAAGACCATTTACTTATTTTGGTCATTGTTTCTGTAGTGTCCGAAACAAGGTATTGCAATTGATTTTGGATATTATGAGAGAAATCATATTGAACGAAAATTACAGCATCCCCTAATAGGTTATTTTTGAAGGTAATTAAAATTTCATTAAATATATTTTATAATTATTTTTATCTCTATATTTTCTCAGTACAATCAAGATTTTATACCAAAGAGTTACTCCAAATATGACTTCAACTTGTTTAGAGATGAGTGGGAATTTTATTTTTTATCAAAATGTATAAATATAACAAATTTTAACTTATCACCTGCTATGTTTGTGGTATAGTATGATTTCTAAAGTTCAAAAGATTTTTGGAGTGTGAATCATTACTATCAGAATTCATATATAATATTTTAATCTTTTTCTCAAAGAGAAGAGTAATGGAGATTTTTTATAAGAGATGAATTAATAAAATATAATTATGGGTAAATCACAAAACAAGAGGTTGTGGTAGAGGAAAAGGTATATGTGGAGTCATAAGTGAAGGTGGAGATAGAGTCTCAATTGGAGACTGACATGGAGGCGGAGGCAGAGGTGAAGACTGAGGTGGAGACCAAGGTGGAGCTTGATAGGAAGAAGTAGCTTTAAGACAATAAAATTGCTAGTAAATGAAATAGAATATGGATCATACCTTGATTTTTTTTATAATAATTATTTAAAAATGCACAAAACACTTGTCACATATGATAAGATCCATTGTGAATATTTCTAGATTAAAATGAAATTTTACCAAAAAAACACACGTGGATTACTCAAAACAATGAAAAAGAATTAATATTGTTTTGTTATATTATAAAAATGATCCTAATGCCATTTTTTGATGCATGGGGATCAGATGAACCTTAATCTGATGCACGGTGTTATCATTTTGACACCAAGTGGCCATTATGAATTTAAAATTGACATTTTAATACAAAAAAGTATCACTCAATGAAAACAGAGAAAACATGCTTAGAGTGTCTTGATAATTTTAGATAAATATTCATATTTTATTTTTGATAAGTATGAATCAGTGTCATGTCAAACCCATGCATGATGCCCCCTATATGGATGAAAGTGCATGATTCTGATTTTAAATTACATTTTATTAATAAACACACATGTCATATTCAAAATCTATGAAATGGATTCTAATTGTTATGATACATTACAAAAATGATCCATTAGTAATTTGGGATGTGTAAAATATAGTATCATCTTAATTTGATTCATGGTGTGATTGATTTGACTCCAAGAAAATCTTTTTCTTCAAAATTAACATTAATTTTTGTAAAAAAACGGACATACTAAAAACTAACCAAAAAAATTTGGATTGGTTTGGCACTTTTGAAAAACGATCCTTATGTCATTTTGGATGTGTAGGGATCATGCACACCTCAATCTGACACACGTTGTGACTGGTATGACTCCAAGTGTCTGTTATCAGTTTAAAATTGACATTTTAATACAATAATTGTCAGTCACTGAAAACCGAAAAAACACACTTGGATTGTCTAGATAATTTAGTACAACGTTTCATAATTCATTTTTTATGTGTATGAACCAGTCACATGTCAAAACCACACACTATGACACCTGTATGGCTCAAAGCGAATGTTTCCATTTTAAAATGACATTTTATTAAAAAAACACACACAACATACTATACTTTAAGAAAACTCTCTCAGATTGTTTTGATACATTTTGAAAATTATCCATGAGTAATTTGGGATGTGTACCATTCTACTGTACCCCAATCCGACACACAGTGTGACCAGTTTTACTCAAAGTTTATATTTTTTATTCAAAATTGTCCATAATTTTAGTGAAAAAGAAACTCACATACTAAAAATTAGAAAATTTATTCAGTTTTTTTGTAGAATAGTACAACGATCGGGACATCATTTGTGATGTGTAGGGATTATTTGTACCTCAATATGATGCATGGTGTTCCCGGTATGACTCAAAGTGCATCTTTTTTTAAAAAAAACTGACATTAATTTTAATCACAAAACAACCAACTTACTGTAAACCGATAAAACACATTATTATTATTTTGGTACATTAGGAAAACAATGCAATAGTCATTTTTGAAGTTTTATAATCATTCAAGCCTCAAATAAACTCTTATTTTGATAGTATGATTCCAAGTGTGCCTTTTTATTCAAAATTTATATTAATTTTATTAAATATAAATACATGAAATTATCTATAATAGTGTTATATTTTTCTACCATTTTTGTAGTGAATTTAATTTCATTTAAATTTAGTTTTTGTATCTTATTGAGGAAATTTTGATTTTTTCTTATGCCGATGTAGTGTTTTTTTGCAGTACATTGCACCTATTTCTAGTTATGTAGTCTGCTACAGTATTACGCTGCATTTTTCACCTTAATCAGGGAAAATAAATGAGATGATAAATCTACCCTTTATAATTTCTTTTAATAGTAATAATAAAGGACACCTTTATCAGTGAATATATATACATTGATAAATTTGATCTTTATCCGTGCATTAAAATGATTTGATAAAACATAATTTTACAAGTTCAAATAAAATCTCTAATAAATTATACATTTATCAGTGAAAATAAAATAACTGATAAATCATTATTTTTTTCGTTTCTATATAAAAGCACTGATAAATGGGGTCTTTTATCAGCACTGATAAATGTATGGTTTATTAGAAAATTTATTTTCACTCAAAATTTTTCCCTATATTGGCACTTTTTATCACTAACACAAGACATGGAATTTTAACCATGCAAAGGTAGTTTTCTCTTTTCTAGTGCTGATAAAAGACGATTCAGGGATTGTTAAATGCATGTTCTCTAGTTGTGATTCAACATGTTCTCTCAAATGTTTAACGAAATATTACTACTATACAATCCTTATAAATTCCATAAATCTTATAACTATAATATCATTGATAAAATAATCATATAAAATAAGAATTGAACCCAAATTCAATCAGTTTATTCATTTCCCATTGGAAATAACAATACAAGAATTTTAACCTTGTTGACATGGATTCTTATGGATTATATTCTCATGATGCATGGGGATTTCATTTTCATAGTTCCCCATATCCTTAAAATCAAGACACATAACATAAAATTGTTCCATAACACCCATTCATTCATGATTTTGATGGTCTTTCTCTTTACATATGTGGCTAACTCCCATTTCCTTGTAGTATGTTTTAGGTTTTCCCTTTACCCAATTATCACATGTGTGAAAACTATTTCTTTCCCTCTTCCTCTTATCCATTTTATTCTCTATCATCGAATTATTCTATGGATTCACTTTAAATACATAATACAATGAGAATATGTCATTATTTTTATATCACATTATAATATGTTCTCTTTTGATGAGAATCCTTGTGCAAAAAGTTTCCATAATAATATTTTCTTAAGACTATCTATGAAACAACCATTCTTATTAATTTGATTATGTTCAATGATATGGTAATCATTAATTCCATTAGGTTCATTTCTATGTATTGTCATACAATATATTAGATCATAACAGTAGGTATCGTAATGTATAATTAAAAAACATGTGAAACACTTAACATAAATTGAAAATTTTATGCATGTCTAATCTCATAATCATAAAAAAAAATTTTGTGAAGCATTACAAAGCGTAAAAATATTTTCAAATCTTTAAAAATGGTTTGTAAATAAAATGTAAATTATCTTAACGATATCCAATGATACTTTAAAACTGGGTGAACTGTAATTCCCATTCTTATGTACCATGTAATGGTCGTGTTAATACGGATGCACATTTTTCAATGTTATTACTCCATGGTACATCTGTGCTAGAACTACAATCACTTGTAGTATCCAGACAAAAATATATAGCTGAAAAAACACCATCATATATATCTTAACAAATAAGTATGATTTTCTTCTATACTAATACTTGTTTTCTATTATAGGGTTGTGTTCCATAATCTATGTCTTCCTAAATAAAGTTCCCAAATTTTCTTCTAAAAATCATTTAAAACAAACTGTAATGACCCTAACTCCAATAACCATGAGTTAGTGTCTACTTTATTACATTGGTACTAGTTAAAAGGTTTATCATCCGGATGGGAAAACAGTTTAGTATTATATATAAACTAGAAATAGACTTAAAACTAACATGGAATTTAAACATAAAATACACAAAGTTTATTCTTTTTGAGTGTTAGTATTCCCCTTAGAAATTACCTCTATATCAATCATAAAAATACCTCATGGTATCATGTTGAAAAATAAAACATAATAATGGCCTGATTAAAGATGATCACTAAGGGTAATATTAAATTATACACTCTCATGAATTAATAATAATTATTATTATATAAAACTAAAAAATTTGAAACACATGTAATTTAATCAATAAACATAGACATGGAAAAAATAAATTTTGATCTAATAAATACATATAAATAATCCAAAAATCATGATAATAATTCATGGATATTATAAATAAATGAATATTAACATGGAAATAATTAATCTCATAATGTGGGAATGCACAGTACTAGAAATTTGAAACGTACTATTAGAAACATTCACTAGAATTTTTACATTTTTATAAGGAACCCATCTAATTTATCCAACTAATTTGTCTAATGAGTCATTTTGATGCATCAGGGGGATATCTATTACCACGAACCACCCATAACGTAGTAAATCCAAGTGATCCTTCAGATGAATGGGGTGATATATAATAATCATAAACATTTTTATTCAAAAACTAACATATAAAATTTTAAAACCTACCCCAATCAAATAAACTTAATAATAAAATATCTAGTGTAATGTGGTGAATGTGACTAAAATTTAACATGTGTAGTTAACCTTATCATATACCATCCGAAGTAATAATATGGAAAATATCAACAAAAAATAACCTCACTGTATAATTATTAAATAAATGTGTTGATGCCCTTGATGAATAGAAACACTATAACAATGTCAATAAAAACATTTTTTGAGAAAATTACGTTTTTCACTTTGAAAATATTTTAAGAAATGTTCTCAATATATTTATAATTTTTTTATTTAAAAATAAACATTTAAGAAATGTATAATATTATTTAAAAAATTTACTATTCATGATGATGTATGATTCCATTCATTTCGTATATGTTAAAAAAATTATTTCACATTTTCCATTATATCTAAAGATCATCTTTTTCAAAACAAAAATAATTTTCTTCTATTTTTTAAAAAGTAAAAATGGGTAAAAATGTATTCAATAAATAATTTTAGATGTTTTAAATTTTTTTATACAATTTTTTTGGAGACATTGATTATGATGAAAAATAATTTTTTACCGAAGAGTGAGATAACATCAAATATTCAAAAAATAATTTTTTCAACCTTTTTAAGTACCAAAGAGTGGAAGAAATGGTTCAATTAATTGAAAACGTCGTGAATAACAAGGAAATAAGAAAAATTATTTTTATAAGAAAGAAATAACACATAAATCCTCTAAGGGATAATTATTGAACAATAATCCAGAATAATGAATTGATTGTGTATTAAACCCTTATCGTATTAGTAACTATTGAATCATATGATCTAAGAAATAAATAACAAAAATTAAAACATTGAGTATCATGACGTGAAATAGATTAATGATATAAAGTAACAAAATTTAAATACACACACACCTAAATAGAATTAGCGGTGAATATGTATTTTGTCTCATTGATGTAAAAGTGACACAAAAAATCCCTACATCTGGTTTGAATTTCATTTTATGTGTCTGAAAATATTGTATAAAATATTTATGGTTTTAAAAAATATTAAAAAATAATAATTATATATCTAATTCCATTTATGATTTAATTATAGTATCTTATCACCCATTTATTTCACTCTTTGTTAAAATCTTTAAATTAAGTGATAATTGGATCATTTTTTATAAATGTTTTTGTTCGGTAATTTTTTTCATTTTAATTTGATAATGGTTAAATAATATAAAAAGTAATAATCATTATATTTTTAAAATTTTATTAATTATAAGTGTATTTATAGTAATTTATTAAATATATATAAATAAAATTGATTACAAAGTTCACGAAAGAGATAGATCGTACGTATGCATGAATACTATTTCTATTTTTCTTGATGTTTGCAAAAAAAAAAACAATAAATATTAATTCATATTTTAAGATTAATTAATATTTTCAATATATCATTAATATTAACAATATTAATCCATATTACCATTTATATAAAAATAAAATGAAAATCATTTCACATCACTATGTTGGAGGTGGAAGTCCACACACACGCACGGATAACGTTATTCTTTCCCAGGTAATTAAAAAGTATGAATTTATATGTGATATAATAATTAAATAAGTATGTTTAGATAATAATTATTACATATATTAATTAAATTGAACCTTATTACCCTTAATGTAATGTGCAACCAAAAAAACAATGAAATCTCTTCATGAGGTGGCAATCTGCCTTACATAGAAGCAACATTATCGTATCCCCGTGAAATAGAAACTAAGAATGTATATGTGAAATCATAATTAAAAATATATAATTATTTAATTAATATAATATAACTATTTTAAATCCATCATTTTCTCCAATCATGGAAGGATGAGATGGAAAACCAATTACATCAGTTAGCAAGACGGTAGTCTGCCGTACACATGACTGGTGGTTTGGTTTCCCAGATGTTGGAATTGGATATGGATTTGGGTTATTCCATTAAAATAGTGAAATATAATATCTATGTTATATTGTTTTTTTTATATTATGAAAATTTAATATAATTATAAGGGGTTATAACAATAAGTAAAATGAAAAGGCATAGTAAAAACATTAGATATTCTTCTTGAAAGCAATTTAGGTATATCAAAAATATGTTCTATATTTGATTTGTGGAACAATAAAGTGGTCACTTGTATAACATAGATTATTAAAGAATTCATATGTCTTTTTATATGATAAATCAAATTTCTTTGGATGTGCTAGGGGGAGAGTGGTTGGCCTTTTATATGTGGGTAAGATGATAAACATGGAATTTAAAAAAATAATCTATTACAACCACATTTTTATAATTAAAAAAGAGTGTAAAATTGATAATTATGTACCATTAGACATTATACGTTCTAAATACGTCAATTGAATTGTTTTTGGACATGTTTGTAGTTCATTTAACCCTTACATTCTTAATTTAATCCATGATAAACCAGATGTTACATTAAACGCAATAATTAACTTTTTCTTTATATAATATTCATAATAGTAAAATTTATGTTGAGAATTTAAGATAATATAAATTAATTAGATTAAAAATACAGAACCCACTACTCAAAATTAAATTCACTTATGTTTCATAAATTATTTTGAAATTAAACCACCACACATGATGAAAAAGAGGGTTTCTAAAGAATTTTATTTTCAAAAGTATAGAATGTGTTAATATAAAAAGATAATAAGAAATTGATTTAAATTAAATATATCAGATTAATATTAATATAATTGATTTATTTTTACTTTAGAAAATATTTTTAATATAGTTTAACATTTTAAATAATTGAAATGAAATGGTAGTTTCAAAAAAAGCATTATTTTTTACAATTTATCAAAAAATTAATATTTTCATAAAATTAACAAAAAATAATCATAATATAATTTTGATATGTAGATTTTAAATTTTTTGTATATAATTCAATTAATGTTTTGTGAAATGTTAATAATTAATTTTAATTAGTTTTACAAAGTGTGAATAACCCACATTTTAGAAAAACTATTTCTTGCTCATGCTATTGCACGTCATATTATATTACTGGATTTTAATTTGATAATAATTTAATATTTATAAATCTTTAGTGGAAAAAATAATGTTGATTAAATTTTAATTGGAATGTAATATATTATTATAATGGAATAATAGTGCATAACATATTAAGAGACCATTTAAATTGCCGACAATGAAAAATGATAGATTAAAAGAATGTGAATTTGTAAATTTTGAGGATGGAAATTTTATTTCATTTTCAAATTCAATCACAATAATAGTAATGTGTGAACTGAAATAATAAGTGACAGATAAATAAAATATAATACATTGATTGTAATAATAAAAATGAGAAATTCGAAAATTATTGAATTAATACCTATTTGAAGAAATTAAATAATTACTGCATAATTTTTAATGTATAAATTTCTAGAAGATTTTAAGCAACATGAATTTATACACTAAAGAATTAAAAAACTTTTTTTCCAAGATGTCTTCATCATGAAAAACCTCAAACATGAACACTTTGAAGATACAAAATATATAATGTTTTGAATAAAATAATAAAAATGAAGTGATTCGGATGCTACCTGGGTTATGCATCATTATCCGATCATTCCCACCATATATATATTCTAGTTTATTTCACATGACCTATAGATGTCCTCATTAAGGCTGTTTCATTGGATAATTCAAACATACATCTGAAAAAATGTCAAGAAAATTAAAATGTAGACAGGAGTTGCATCAATGAAGGAATAAAAGTTGCTTCCAAAGCAGTACCAAATTTATCATGCTCTATAGAATTAGAGATAATTGTCATTTCCACTTAATTTGAATGAATTCCTTCCTCGGTAAATTTCAAGATCAATGGGTTGTTGGTTTTAAGTGTATTTGAAGTAGTTTATACGCATATCACTGTATTGTTTTGAATATTTTTGATAAATAGGAGGAATATCAACTGAGTATTTTTTTTATTACATTAGGGCGGATGCAGAGAATAATTAATGTAACAGTCGTTAAAAAAATTCATGTTTCCTTAAATATTCTCTTATTCCATCCCACATACATGAATATTACAGTATAACATTCAATGTTTCATGCTTCAGTAAGAAAATTGAAAATTAAAACATAGGGAAGTGGAAAGATACAATTAAAAATTGTAAGTAAATAGTTGTAAGAGGAAAATTATAGTTTCATGGAATTATGAAGGAAAAATAATTATTCTTTAAATCTTGAGAGAATTTTTCCATACATGAACTATGACACCATTTTCATCACAGGGAGAACATTATGAAATATTTAATTAAACTATTAAGGATATTATATAGTGATTATAGAACTCATTTGGAGATACATAAATAGACATTGTAAAAAATTAATGTTTTCCATTATTAGCATAAGAAAGAAATAAATTCACCACTAAAATCAATGAGAAGAATGAAAACATATTCTATCATCATAATGAACACTTTTTTCTTCAAAAAAATTAATAACTTGAACATTGGAATCGTGCACTAAAGTATTCATGCCCAATATGAACCCTATGAATCCTTCAACTTTGATCTATTCAAGATAGAGAAAGGTATTGAAATGTGAAAGAGATTTTGAAGAAAAAATCCAATCCATATTGGATAGGTATGGGTTGAAAACAATGAAATATATCAATAATTTTAGTAGTAGTTATAATATCTATATAAAAATTGTAAATGAGTTGTTGAAATTATAATAATCTAGTGGAAAAAATCAGTACAAAATAGTAGTTCTGTATAATTAACCAGTTTCCAAGGTCTCTCTTGGAACAAATTTCCCTTCTAACAACAAAGAGGAATTCAAAAAAAATATATAAAGACCATAAAATTTTATCCCCCCGTAATACTGAAAATAACTGTAATTTTAATTTTAGTCTCACTGGCTGTTAACAAAATAGATTGGGTCTCTATAATGTTATCCTCATAATTTTCTAATTACCTCATATTTAGTGGTCTATTGCGAACAAAAATCTGCACAGTCATGAGGCTATAAACACATTGACTGAAATGAAATTATATCAAGAAAATGATAATAATACTAAATTGAAATAGGGTGGTACATACCACAACATTGATTTTTGCTACAGAATTTTCCTTATCTATATCAACAATATTGTTTTTGTCATATTGTTTCCAGGAACACAACCATTAGGGAGGATTACCACTTTCATCTACCATCTCCTTATGCCTTAAAATTTCATAGGACTATTGTCACTTTCTCTTCACCTGCAACCATTCCATGTCAATATAAAATCATATAGAAGATATGTTTTATTGCGTTCAACATACAAATAGTGGTAAGAATGACTTCGTGAAAAATGTGATCAATATATACATGAGAAATTAAGTTAAATACCTTTTCTGTTCACACTATTATTTCATACATTGATCATATTTAGAAATTAAGAAACTAATTGATATTTGAGGGAATTTTTTTTCCCTTCATATATAAAATTATTGGAATCATGAGGTTATCTAAATGACTTATACAATTTAGATAGGGTGCATAAAAAATTCAACAGATGACCTTATTATCACCAAAACTCTGGGGGTTAGATTTTTACCTGGGAAACCCAAGACTTCAAGTTCGATGGATGCATCACATATAAAACATAACATTGATTGTGCTGCCTCAGAATCTGCTCGAACTATAGGTTGTGGTGGAATTTTCAGAAATAATAGAGGCTTCATTAAGGGTAGATTATATCAAATCGTCGGGAATTTACTTATTTAATAAGAAGAACTATTTTTTGTATTTAACTATTCCTGAGAAAATCTGTAGACTAAAAGTTACTCCATTTAGTTAGTCAATATTCTTAGGATCAAATCAAATTTGGTCCCTTGAAACCTTGGTTCCTTTTACAGGGATTGGGTGTATGGACTTACCTAGTTGGATAATATCTAGTTATTGTTTTCAAATAATATTATAAATATTCATATAGTACTGCATGATAAAACATCATAGTTTTCTAGAAAATTGATTGATAACACAACATCCTTTCTATAAAGACCACTTTCCTTCAGAGTTTCTGAAATCTACAAACCAATTTAAGAATCAGCTATAAAGCAGAAAATTTAACTAGAAACCAAATCTTACCCAATCTAGCATGATATTTCGTGAAGTATGACTCACATAAACTGAGAACAAAAATGAAACGGTTATCCAATACAAAATTGAGTACCATATAGAAACCATTTATGACGTATTAAAAGAACAGTAGTAAAAATGATAGTGTGTATTTATTCAAGGGGTAAGAAGGTTCAACCAATTTAGTATCAAGATGATTACATAAGTGACATTTCTTATGAAATAAACAATACGAACCCCTATTTTTAATAAGATAAAACACAATAATGAATATTATATAGAAGAGTTTATAAACCCAATGATTATTGGCATACAACCATCAAAATATGCAGAATTAATGTGATACATAATTTTAAACCACAATGAAATAGTAAATATGTAGTATTTCATACCAATGATTTAAATTCAAAAAAGAGTATGAACATATTTTTTAGGGAGTGCAATATAGACATCCACATGAATGAATAAAGAGAAGAAAACTCTCAAAATACATGTTTTAGTATTGTAAAAAGAGAGAAATGAACATGCCAACATGTTATCTTCAATAAATATGGTTCAATAAGAGTAATTTGGGTGAATATTTATTTTTCATCCAATGCAAAATTTTTCCCTAATATAAATAAAGAAAACAAATCAAAATAAATGATAATTAATTTGGTGCCGAATAAACAAATTATAATAAATATATATGTTTTTATGTCGATCTAATCACACACGTATCCTATAAATCAATACATTAATGAAGTAAAAATAAATTCTTACGTGGATTAACAGTGATTTGTTACCAAAGGTTGAACTATTAGAAATTAGAGTTTCAATTATTTCATCACATTATTCTCTCTATCTACATAAAATTGGAAATGGTTTAGGAAGGAGGGAGGGGAAATTGGCTATATGAGGGAAAATAAGGTGTACATCAAAGACAAAGATTATAACGACCCATACTTTACATACATTGTTAATATTTCAAAATTGAAGCATACTTATTACAACATATAACAAAACCACGAAAGGACCGTATAGGTATAGTGTCTTTAGAAACTGGGAAACATAAACAACTGGTTCATAAAGAGTCTACACTGTCTCCCATTTATTTCATTATATCTATAGTCCCTTTTGGCATATCTTACTCAATAACCTTCTTTCTGAGCTGGGGAAAGAAAACATACAAAAGGGTGAGCTCAAATGCTCAGTAAGGGTAAACAAAAGAAATATCAATCACATCGTATACATAAGCACATAACTTTTGGAAATCTTAACCTGCAAAAGAGATCATAATTTCATAACATGGGATAAATCATGACAGTGAAATGTAATCACAATAATCATAACTTAAAACATGAAACTTTGTGGCATACACACATAATCATAGAGAATCATTTCTTGTTAGTCAAGACTCATTGCCATGACTATCTTAGTGGAAAAAGTACATTTCTGAACCGAGTCACCCTCGTTTCAGTCCTGTTCCACTGAACCGGTATAACCTACCGTTCCAGCCATGTCTATCTCATGAGATATAAAATCATTACCCAATGCATTGGAGGGAGATATAGGTCCCACCCATCTCATAACGATACCATTCTTATGTGTGCCACAAAATCATAAATCATACATCATTACATAACCCATGTAATAAAAAATGGGAATCTTAAACATCGTGACATCATAAAACAATTCATATATGATAAAGGAATTCATAAAAATATTTCCATCACAACATAATCAAATCCATGTAATAATAGGGATAGAAACATAACCCTATATTGTCTTATATGGAAAATACTTTTGATAAAACTCTTGAACTCCATTCTTGAGGAAAATATCCTTTCTACTTCAAAAACATTTATCCTTTCATAACATGTCATACAATTTTAAACAAAAAGAAGTTGATTAAAAATAAACTTTAAAACTTGTAAAGGAATCTTCTTGGAAATAAGGTTTTAAAAATCCATTCATGCCGTATGAGTTTAAAAAAACATTCTTCTCATACTTTTGTCAGAAAAGTCAAAACATACCTCGTACAAAAAACGTCAAAAGATTCCTTTCATATCTTTTACTAAAAACTCACCGAAGGGTAAAATAGGTTTTAAAAAATTGTAGGTGGATGGAAATAATATTACATATTGAGGGAACATGTATGTGGATGATAAAATACACCCCAGTAAATACCAAAGTATAAGCAATCTCGGATAAGAATGAGATTGTGATATTTCCCTTACCTTAGGTCCGTTTTGCTTCGTAAGTGTCCGAACCTCCTGTATAATGATTTAAATAATGTTATTGACTTATTACATAATCATAATTATTTTTATGATATCATATATGGTCATTTTCTTAGCTTCTTTGTAGTAATATTTCATTGCTACTTGTTATTCGGGTGTTTATAACTTTTTGTTTTTATGCGTGTTTTGTCGAATAAATTCTTATTATTATAATTAGGTTATAGATACATCATTTCCGGAATGGTATTAGTGTAATATATATCATATTCATTCATTCAATTCATTTATATAATCATTATTAAATGAAGATCATGTAGAACGAGTTGCATCACATCGTGGAGACGGTATTCCGTACGTACGCATGAGTGATGATATCGTTACTATGATTGTGTAATTGTATTGGAGTGTATGTATAATATTTCAGAATCAGTATCACTTTATAATAGTCATATATAGTCATTATTTACACCATTATACCCATCCAAGTATGGTGGTGGTGGAAACTAGATTACACCACGGCGTGGAGACGGTATTCCGTACGTACGCACACATGGTGATTTCTTTTTCCGTAGGATGGATAGATGGTGAAATAGGGTTGTTTCATACTTATAATAACATATCAGTATATGAGTGATACTGATGTTATTACTTCATAATAAACAACTAAAGAAGAAGAAGTGGAAGAAGAAATAAAGATGAAAGAATCGGTAACGGACATTACCTCTTCTTTGAAGTGCTTCTTTGAGACCTCCAATTTGGGAACTAACAAGGGTCTTTGAAGAAGACAAGAACCTAAAGGATGTTTCTAGGGAAGTGGAGAGGAGGAATTGTCAGGGGTTGGCCGAGCTAGAAGGCTAAAAGTGGTGTGAGGAAAAGGGGGAGGAGGTGCGATTTTATAAGGGAGGAGAGGGGCACCTTTGGGAAAACTAAAAATATTATTTTATTATAAAGTCATGTTCGGTTTTAAATAGCTCCAAATTGATATATTTCGAAGCTAAGGTGGGGATGGGTCGAAATACTCTCATCCAATAGAATTTAGACATTTTTAGGTTCCTATTTTAACCTTATCATTTATATTTAACATTAAGTTAAATAAGTTTACTTTTACCGTGTCTTCTTGTGTTCTTATACTATAAGGTTAATAAACATACTATAAGAAGACAAACGGACCCCATGTTGTTTATTATTATTATATATAACCTTATCTAAGTCATTTTGCCAAACCTTAGATTTTTAGGAATAAAATAACAATTAATAATATAATATTTGTTTTAAGAACTATTTTATGTAAATTTTGACACTATTTAGTAATTGATTTTTGTGAAAATCATAACAGAATTATTAGTTCGAACCAAGTTACTCAAATCAATACCAACATGTCATATTAACCTAGAAAATTAGTGTAGTTCATAAAAAGTCTCAAAGTATATTTATTTAGGTATTTATAATATCAATTATGTCCATATTTCATTAATAAGATAATTACTACATCATTGTTGTGTCATAAATAAATTAAATTATTTAATGTCTAAAAATTACAAATAAAATACCATTATGTAGGAAATCTTTTTATCTTTATAATGAATATTTATAGTCGAATTTAGCTTATTTATAACCCCATATTAAAAATGATTTACTTATTAAACATTGATTTTAACTATTTTAACCCTTCATTAAATAAATTAATAATAAATGTCCTAATCTAATCCAAGTGGGCCTAAATGGTCATATTTTATTCGTATGTTTGTTTTCGGTCGAATTACACTTTTCCAATAGAATTAGGACATGTGTTAGGGTAATAATAATATCATCTTTACCCTTAATTACCCTAGTTACTTTTAACTGTGGTAAAAAAAAGTAAAAAGTTACTATTCAACAAAAAATTATTTTCATCTCATTGAACCACATTTTACGTACTGACAACAACCGTGTCTCTCAGATTTTTGAAATTCCACTCACAGAAGCGGTAAAATTAAGTTTTATGAAAAATTCAGTTTTTTAACTACCACTTAGTGGTTTCACTATTCATCAAAAATTGATAGTTTTCAGAAAAATACCAAAATTTCACGCTAGGCTAATTTCGATATTCCGAATCCAAAAATGAAGTCCATTTTGAAAAATAAAATTTATAAAATTTCAAAAAGTGGTTATTACTATTCATAACGGCTAGTTTTAATAATATTTTAATAGCATATCGTTGTTTAGTGAAACTCGGTATTGCGTACGACGCAAGCTATCGAGGAAGGTCGTGATTTTGTGTAAAGAAAGCCAAGAAAGTGTTGTGTAGAAAAAGATTCCTTTGATCATTTATATAACATAAAAGTCTCGGGTGTTACATTCTACCCCCCTTAAAATGAATTTCTCCCTCGAAATTTATCACTTTGTAACAAACAGATGAGGATACCTCTCCCTCATCATATCCCCAAGCTCCCATGTAGCTTCTTCTAATTGGTGGTTCCTTTATAAAACTTTCACCAATCGAGTGGTCTTGTTTCGTAGGACTTTTTCGCTACGATCCCGAATCTCTATCGGTTGTTCTTCATAAGAAAGATCTTGCTCCGGCGGTACAACTTCTGATCTGAGTACATGTAAAGGATCAGGTATGTACTTTCTCAGGAGAGATACATGGAACACATCGTGAACTTGAGAGAGATTCGGTGGAAGCGCCAATCGGTAAGCTACCTTCCCAACACGATCTAGTATTTCGAAAGGACCGATATATCTAGGGCTCAACTTCCCCTTCTTTCCAAATCTCATGACTCTCTTCCGGGGAGATATCCGTAAGAAAACATTATCACCCACTTCAAACTCTAGGTCTTTTCTTCGGTTGTCAGCATAACTTTTCTATCGACTCTGAGCTGCTCTAATGTGTTGTTGAATAGATCTGACCTTTTCTGCCATTTCATCAATGAGATCAGGTCCTAATAGCTTTCTTTCCCCAACATCATCCCAGCAAGATGGAGTCCTGCATTTCTTTCCATAGAGAGCTTCATAAGGAGCCATCTGAATACAGGAGTGAAAGCTATTATTATAAGAAAATTACACCAAAGGTAGGTGTTGATCCCAACCACCTTTGAAATCCATAGAGAAAGATCTCAACATATCTTCTAGGGTTTGAATTGTTCTTTCAGACTAACCGTCTGTCTGAGGATGATAAGCAGTGATGAAACTCAACTCTGTATCCAGAGTATGATGAAGGCTTCTCCAGAACTTCGAGGTAAATCTCGGATCCCGTTCGGATATAATAGAAAGTGGTACTCCATGCAATCTTACCACTTCCTTTACATATATCCTGGCAAGCTGATCCAGAGAGAAATCCTCTCTAATAGCAATGAAGTGTGCATACTTTGTAAGACGATCAACTATGACCCAGATAACATTACTGCCTTTGGATGTTTTAGGATGTCCTGTGACAAATTCCATAGTGATGTTTTACCATTTCCATTTGGGTATAGGTAATGGTTGTAACATCCCCTTAGACTTCTGTCTCTCAGCTTTAACTTGTTGACAAACCAAGAATCGAGAGACATATTCAGCAACATCTCTTTTCAGAAGTACTCTTTCAGGTCCCTATACATCTTCGTGCTTCCCGGATGAATAGAGAATGAAGAACTATGAGCCTCTTCCAGCAACTCCTTCTTTAATTCCGGGATGGGAGGAACACAAACCCGATTCCTGAACTTTATTATCCCATCACAATCAAGGTTGAATTCAGGAACATTTCTTACCTTCTTTTTTAACTCGACATCTTCTTTCTCTGCCTCTTTAATCTTCACATGTATAGATGGTTGAACACTCATTTGAGAAAGATAAGATTTTTCCCCTTCTATTATAATTCCAAGATCCATCCTTTGTAAATCCATAAATATTGGATCTTTTGTGATCCCCATCATGGATAAACTGGCATGGTCTTGTCGACTTAATGCATCTGCCACCTTGTTTCCTTTCCCAGGGTGTTAATGGATTGACCAGTCGTAATCCTTAATCAGCTCCAACCATCTTCTTTGACGCATATTCAGATCCTTTTGGGTGAAACTATACTTTAAACTTTTATGATCAGTATAAATATCACACCTTTCACCATAAATATAATGCCTCCAAATCTTTAATTCAAAGATTACCGCAGCTAACTCTAAATCATGTGTTGGGTAATTTTGCTCATGTATTTTCAACTGTCGTGAGGCATAAGCTATCAACATATCATTTTGCATAAGAACACACCCCAATCCCTTCTTGGAAGCATCACTATAGATCACAAACATTTCTCCACTACAAGGCAGTGTGAGCACAGGTGCACTGGATAACCTTCTTTTCAACTCCTTGAAATTCTCTTCACATTCCTTCGTCCAGACAAACTTAACTCCTTTTCGAGTCAACTTGGTGAGTGGATTAGATAATCGTGAAAAATCTTTCAAAAAACATCGATAATATCCAGCCAAACCAAGAAAACTTCGGATCTCAGTTACTGTTGTTGGTCTCGACCATCTTTCGATAACCTTTGTTTTTGCTGGATCCACAGATATCCCCTCTTTTGAGATTATGTGACCCAAAAATGCAACGTTTTGAAGCCAAAATTCACACTTGGTAAATTTGGCATAAAGCTTCTCCTTTCTCAGGGTCTTCAATATACTTCTCAAGTGATCTTCATGTTCTTCCTTGCTCTTTGAATATACAAGAATATCGTCTATAAAGACTACCACAAATTGATCAAGATAGTCTCTAAATACTCTATTCATCAGAACCATGAAGATAGTAGGGGCATTAGTAAGACCAAATGGCATCACTATAAATTCATAGTGTCCATACCTTGTATGAAAAGCCATCTTTGGTATATCATCCCTTTTGACCCTTAATTGATGATACCCTGAATGAAGATCAATCTTGGAAAAGTATTGAGCTCATCGTAGTTGGTCAAATAAGTCATCAATGTGTGGGAGAGGATATTTTCTCTTGATAGTGATCTTGTTAAGTTCTCGATAATCAATGCAGAGTCTCATTGATCCATCTTTCTTCTTAACAAATAGAACAGGTGCTCCCCAAGGTGATGCACTAGGGCGTATGAATCCCTTATCGAGATTCTTTTGGAGTTGCTTCTTCAATTCCTGCAACTTAATTGGGGCCATTCTATAAGGTGTATTTGAAATAGGCAAAGCACCCGGTATGAGTTCTATTGAAAACTCAACTTCACGATTCGGTGGAAGACCCGATAATTCCTCCGGAAAGACATCATCAAACTCCCGTACAATGGGAATATTCTTAATCGTGAGTTTCTCACCAACCATTTGAGATAAATAACCTTCATTAAGTGGAATCAAGACCCATAAGATGGAAGAAATTTCCACTGGAAGGTTATGTTCATCCTTGCATCGATAGATGATCATAGATTGATCAGGAATATGAAATGTGACTTCCCTTATTTGGAAATTGATATGAGCTCCATATAAAGAAAGCCAATCCATGCCAAGAATCACATCAAATTCCACTATAGGAAGGATCACACGATTTGCAGGAAGCACTTTCCCACAAACTTCGATCAGAGAAGAATTATAATCTTTTGATGCGACTGTTGTGCCATTAGGTGTTGTCACAGCTAACTCAACATCTAAATGTTGAGGTAATATGGTGATACCCTCAGAAAATACATCAGAAATAAAAGATTGGGTGGATCCAGAATCAAATAAAACATTTCTACATTAGAGTGGATGGTAAGTGTACCTTTCACCACATCGTTATCGTACTCCACATCGCTGATAGAAATTGCATGTGACTTTCCTTTGTCTTTAGCCTTAAGAGTTTGTTGACGTCGACCATCATCATCATCCCTTGGATTAGGGCATTTATTGGCATAATTCCCCATCTCCTTGCACATGAAACATTGAAGTGTAGTAGGTTCATTATGTGTATCCCTTCCATTGTTTGCATCGTTAGACATCTTCTTCCCATCATGGCAGCATTCAAATGCCCAATGACCTTCCTTTCCACATTTGAAACATTTACTTGTCCCTTTTAAGACAACTCCCTTCATGTTTCTTTCCACACTTTGAGCATAAGGGAAAGATCATCTTCTTTTTAGTGTTCTCTTTAGATTTTCCTTTGAATTCCATTTTCCTCTTCTTATCAAACACATATTACTGATGGGTTACTCCAATCTCCATCTCAACTTTGAGAGCACATCGAATGATTTCCCCATAGCTATTGAAGTCCCTTATGGATAACGCCCTTCGAAGACTTGGTTTTAAGCCACTAAAGAATCGATCGATCTTACTCTCATGTTGGATAATAATACCAGAAGCGTACCTTGCAAATCTTGTAAAATTTGCTTCATAGGTACCAAAAGATTCATCATCCTTTTGCTTCAGTTCAAGAAAATCTTTCTCCATCTTTGTTCGGAGAATACGAGGGAAGTACTTATTGAAAAATAAGTTCTTGAACTCGTCCCATTCCATGGAATCAATTTCATCCCTTTACCTCGTATTCTTAATAAGATTCCACCATTGATCAGTATCTCCTTCCATACGATACACTGCAAGGATGACTTTATCATGTTGAGAACATTGAAGAACTGAAAATATCTTTTCAGTAGTACTAATCCATTGTTCAGCAACTAATGGATCAGTAGACCCGCTGAAAGAAGGTTGACACTGCCTCATGAAGGATTCAACAGAATGTTGCTCCTCCCTTTGCTCGTTTGGAAGTCCTACATGATTCATAGCTTGAGAAAGTTGTGTGAGCATGGCTACAAGATTTTGAATTCCAGCTCCAATAACATTTGGTTGTTCAGGGGGACAATGATTGCATTGACCTTCGCATTCCGCATTAACACGGTTCCTTCGGGTTCCAGCCATTGACTAAAACCAAGAAGAATAGTGTGAGCAACACTAATTATAACAGGTAAACCACATAATCAAGAATAAAATTTCACACTTAAGGTCTTATCCTAGGTTATTCATGGCCATTTCTAAAACACTAATATTGTGTTCTATGCTTAGACTTATCCTTTGGGTTCTTACTAAGGCTTTCACATCCTAGTTTCCAATGGTTGACTATACCTTTCCCCTGATACCAACTATAATGACCCATACTTTACATACATTGTTAATACTTCAAAATTGAAGCATACTTATTACAACATATAACAAAACCACGAAAGGACCGTATAGGTATAGTGTCTTTAGAAACCGGGAAACATAAACAAATGGTTCATAAAGCGTATACACTGTCTCCCATTTATTTCATCATATCTATAGTCCCTTTTGGCATATCTTACTTAATAACCATCTTCCTCACCTGGGGAAAGAAAACATACAAAAGGTTGAGCTCAAATGCTCAGTAAGGGTAAACAAAAGAAATATCAATCACATCGTATACATAAGCACATAAATTTTGGAAATCTTAACCTGCAAAAGAGATCATAATTTCATAACATGGGATAAATCATGGCAGTGAAATGTAATCACAATAATCATAACTTAAAACATGAAACTTTGTGGCATACACCCATAATCATAGAGAATCATTTCTTGTTAGTCAAGACTCATTTCCATGACTATATTAGTGGACAAAGTCCATTTCTGAACCGAGTCACCCTCGTTTCATTCCTGTTTCACTGAACCGGTATAACCTACTGTTCCAGCCATGTCTATATCATGAGATTTAAAATCATTACCCAATGCATTGGAGGGAGATATAGGTCCCACCCATCTCAAAATGATACCATTCTTATGTGTGCCACAAAATCACAAATCATACATCATTACATAACCCATGTAATAAAAAATGGGAATCATAAACATCGTGACATCATAAAACAATTCATATAAGGTAAGGGAATTCATAAAAATATTTCCATCACAACATAATCATATCCATGTAATAATAGGGATATAAACAAAACCCTATATTGTCTTAGATGGAAAATAATTTTGATAAAACTCTTAAACTCCATACTTGAGAAAAATATCCTTTCTAGTTCAAAAACATTGATCCTTTCAAAACATGCCATTCAATTTTAAACAAAAATAATTTGATTAAAAATAAACTTGAAAACTTTTAAAGGAAGCTTCTTGGAAATAATGTTTTAAAAATCCATTAATGCTGTATAAGTTAAAAAAACACTCTTCTCATACTTTTGTCAGAAAATTCAAAAAGTACATCGTACGAAAAATGACAAAAGATGGCTTTCATATATTTTACTAAAAACTCACCGAAGGGTAAAATAGGTTTTAAACAATTGTAGGTGGATGGAAATAATATTACATATTGAGGGAACATGGATTTGGATGATAAAATAAACCCCAGTAAATACCAAAGTATAAGCAGTCTCGGATAAGAATGAGATTGTGATATTTCCCTTACCTTAGGTACGTTTTGCTTCGTAAGTGTCCGAACCTCCTGTATAATGATTTAAATAATGTTATTGACTTATTCCAGAATCATACGTATTTTTATGATATCATATATGGTCATTTTCTTAGCTTCTTAGTAGTAATATTTCATTGCTAATTGTTATTCGGGTGTTTATAACTTTTTGTTCTATTGCGTGTTTTGTCGAATAAATTCTTATTCTTATATTTAGGTTATAGATACCTCATTTCCAGAATTGTATTAGTGTAATATATATCATATTAATTCATTCAATTCATTTATATAATCATTATGAAATGAAGATCATGTAGAACGAGTCGCATCACATCGTGGAGACGGTATTCCGTACGTACGCACGAGTGATGATATCGTTCCTATGATCGTGTAATTTTATTGGAGTGTATGTATACTATTTAAGAATCAGTATCACTTTATAATAGTAATATATAGTCATTATTTCCACCATTATACCCATCCAAGTATGGTGGTGGTGGAAACTAGATTACACCACGGGGTGGAGACGGTATACCGTACGTACGCACGCGTGGTGATTTCTTTTTCCGTAGGATGGATAGATGGTGAAATAGGGTTGTTTCATACTTATAATAACATATCAGTATATGAGTGATACTTATTTTATTACTTCATAATGAAACAACTAAAGAAGAAGAAGTGGAAGAAGAAATAAAGATGAAAGAATCGGTAACAGACATTACCTCTTCTTTGAAGTGCTTCTTTGAGACCTCCTTTTTGGGCACTAAAATGGGTCTTTGAAGAAGACGAGAACCTCTAGGATGTTTCTAGGGAAGTGGAGAGGAGGAATTGGTAGGGGTTGGCCGAGCTAGAAGGCTCAAAGTGGTGTGAGGAAAAGGGGGAGGAGGTTCCCTTTTATAAGGGAAGAGAGGGGCACCTTTGGGAAAACTAAAAATATTATTTTATTATAAAGTCAAGTTCGGTTTTAAATAGCTCCAAATTGATATATTTCGAAGCTAAGGTGGGGATGAGTCGAAATAATCTCATCCAATATAATTTAGACATGTTTAGGTTCCTATTTTAACCTTATCATTTAGATTTAACATTAAGTTAAATAAGTTTACTTTTACCGTGTCTTCTTGTGTTCTTATACTATAAGGTTAATAAACATACTATAAGAAGCCAAACGAATCCCAAGTTGTTTAATAGTATTATATATAACCTTATCTAAGTCGTCTGGCCGAACCATAGATTTTTAGGAATAAAATAACAATTAATAATATAATATTTGTTTTAATAACTATTTTATGTCAATTTTGACACTATTTAGTAATTGATTTTTGTGAAAATCATAACAGAATGATTAGTTCTAACCAAGTTAGTTTAATCAATACTAACATGTCATATTAACCTAATAAATTAGTGTAATTCATAAAAAGTCTCAAATTATATTTATATGGGTATTTATAATATCAATTATGTCAATATTTCATTAATAAGATAATTACTGCATCATTGTTGTGTCATAAATAAATTAAATTATTTAATGTCTAAAAATTACAAATATAATACAATTATGTAGTAAATATTTTTATATTTCTAATGAATATTTATAGTCGAATTTATCTTATGTATAACCCCATGTTAAAAATGATTTACTTATTAAACTTTGATTTTAACTATTTTAAACCTTCTTTAAATAAATTAATAATAAATGTCCTAATCTAATCCATGTGGGCCTAAATGGTCATATTTTATTCCTAAGTTTGTTTTTGGTCGAATTACACTTGTCCAATATAATTAGGACATGTGTTAGTGTAATAATAATATCATCTTTACCCTTAATTACCCTATTAACTTTTAACCGTGGTAAAAAAAGTAAAAAGATACTATTCACCAAAAAATTATTTTCATCTCATTGAACCACATTTTACTTACTGACATCAACTGTTTCTCTCAAATTTTTGAAATTCCACTCACAGAAGCGGTAAAATTATGTTTTATGAAAAATTCAGTTTTTTAACTACCACTTAGTGGTTTCACTATTCATCAAAAATTTAAAGTTTTCAGAAAAATACCAAAACATCACCCCAGGCTAATTTTGATATTCCGAATCCAAAAATAAAGTCCATTTTGAAAAATAAAATTTATAAAATTTCAAAAGGTGGTTATTACTATTCATAATGGCTAGTTTTAATAATATTTTAATAGCATATCGTTGTTTAGTGAAACTCGGTATTGCGTACGACGCAAGCTATCGAGGAAGGTCGCGATTTCGTGTAAAGCAAACCAAGCAAGTGTTGTGTAGAAAAATATTCCTTTGATGATTTATATAACATAAAAGTCTCGGGTGTTATAAAGATTACATGTCTTAGCATCAATTTGGGTCTTGATGCTGGTCATCAATAACTAATTCATTGTGTGTGTGTTAAATGCATGAAAATTTGTGGAGCCAGCCAAATCTTGAAAGGATGATCCATCAAAAATAATTAAAAACCGGAATTTTGTTAATACAATGTTCAGTTAAACATAAACTATGATAATAAAAACCAAAATATAGTTTTCAGAATAAAATGGGTCCCAAGATATTCAAATCAATGAAACATGTATTCCAAAAAGTAGGGATCCATAAAATCCCTTACTTGCATCCCAGTTAGAAATAACAATATTATGTCATGACACCAAACACAATAAATTCTCTAATCATACATTAACATAAAACATTTCCCTAAACATATAGTTACATAGCCAAAAAAATACCACAAGGGAAAAGGAAATCAAAGCTATATAAAAAGTGTTACCTCCAATAATATTAAGCTCTATAGCTTAGTTGTTCATCACAAACGTCATCCATCAGGGCATTGGAAAGATCAAATGAACTATCATAGTATTTCTAACTCTGTACTTTTTTAATTAACAAGCTTCATTTCACTGGTATTTTTTTACATACTCAGACAGTTTAGAAGCATGTTATAATGATTCATGTAGTACTTCATGATAAAAAATCATAGTTTTCTAAGAAATTTATTGACAAAAAAACATTGTTTCTAGAAAGACCATTTTCACTTCATAGATTCTCAAATATCTAAATGAATTTAAGAATCATCCAGAAAGAACTGATTTTAACATGAAAACAAATATTTCCTGATTCTATCATGATATTTATTAGAAATTGTTTCACATAAACTAGGAAAAAATTATATTTTTATACAATACCAAACTGAGAACCATAGATATACCATTTAGGGTGTAATAAAAGAACAATAGTAAAAAAGATAGAATTTATTTAGTCAGGGGTAAGAAGGTTCGACCAACTTAGCATCAATAATACTACTTAAGTGACATTTCTTATGAAATAAATAATAGGAACCCATATTTTTGATAATATATAAAACAAACAAGAAAAATTTATAGAAGAGTTCATAAATCCAAGTAGTATTGGCCTACAACCATCCAAAGCTAATATTTTTCCTATAATAAATAATGAAAAAAATTACAAAATAAATAAGGACTAATTTTTTGCAGAATAAAAAATTGATATGAAATATATATGTGTTTCTGTGAATGAAAATAGACATGCATCCTATAAAAATACTACATACATAAACTACAAATAAATTCTTACATGGGTGAACAATGTTTTGATTTAAAATTTTGAGCTATTAGAAATTATATTTTCGATAATTTCATCTCATGTTTCACTCTATATACATCAAATTAGAAAAGGTTTAGAAAGGAGGGAGAGGAAAATTTCTATATGAGGGAAAATAAGGGGTACTATAAAGACATAGATTACCTATCTTAGCATCAACCTGGGTCTTGAGACTGGTCATCAATAACCACTTCATTGTGTTTGATCAATTCATGCGTGACTATAGAGGCAACCAAATTTTGAATGGATGGTCCAACAAAAAAAATTAGATAAAGAAATTGAAAAAATACAAGGTTCACATAAACAGAACCTATGAAAATAGACACAAGAAGACAAGTTTTTAGTGTCAAATGGGTCCCAAGAGATTCAAATCAATGAAACATTCCATCAAGAAAGAAAGGACCCATGGAATCCCATACCTGCATCATAGTGTAAAATAACTTCATTCATCCATGACAGCAAACACATTCAAAGCTGTAATCGTAAATGAGAATAAAACAATTCCATGAACATATAGTTACATAGTCAAAAAACAAAAGAAGGAAAAAAGAAATCAAAGCGGTAAAAAAACTGTTGCCTCCAATACATTTTAAGACCTGATGATCAGTTTTCCATCACGAACTTTATGCTCAGACAGTTTAACCAGTGCCAAAAATACATGGGAAAATAATATGGAAGGCTACAGTAGTCTACTATGCTTTCTTATATTAATAACATGCTCATACACGTTATTTTAACTAATTTGTGACTTATGAAGTTATAGTTTCTGTAGGGCACATAAGTCATGAGGAATTGTAATAAAACCCCACCTTTAGCGGTTGTAGTCATAGAAAAAGATGCATATGGTACCTTGTTTTTTTTGGACTTTAGGATTTCATATTTTTAAAAGTCATGTGATGAAAATATACTAATTCATTGTCAACTTCCTCGTTCTTAAATATGAATTAAACTGCATCTAAAAAACAATAAATGAAACACTAGAAGGCTTTGAGACCCTCTATGCTTACATATAGTTTTGAAAATTTGAATGGGCCAGGAATCTGCATTTAAATAAATTAAAACGACTCCAAGACAATGGTATTGAGTTGTTAAAGTGAAGAAAATAATACAGAAAAAATTATTTTTAGGGGTTACCGTAGCTAGTTCTTAAATCTGCATTCAACTACATCTAAAAAATACAATAAAAGGAATCCTGGAAGGCTTTGAGACCCTCAAATTTTACATGCAGTCTTTCAAATTTGTAAGGGTCAGGCATCTGCATTTAAAAAAATTACAAGGATTCAAATACAAATGTATTGAGTTGTTAAAGTGGAACAATATAATATAGAGAAATATATTGTTTAGGGGTTACCATAGGAAGAGAGAACTAAAATCGTGAGGCTGAGGTGGTTTTACTGTTCTTGAGGTGAGTACACTTTAAATCAATTGCAAATTTCAAGATAAATACCATCTTCCAGACAAAAAATATCATTTATTAAACACATTTTAAGTCATACTATGTTCTTTTGTTTGTAATCTTTCTCTGTAACACACACACAATCCCCACTACAAGCATGAATAGATATGCGATGAACCCTTATTTTGTATTTGAACATATACCTTACAACTGCTGAAGTTTAGTTAAAGAATATGATAGAAACTCTTCACCAGATGTTCTATTCAGAGATATGTCACCCTGAATTAGAATTTAGATTCAGAGACTCATCAGACATGACAAATAATACATAATAATAATCTAATAAAAACACTATAAAAAATAAAATTCATTGAGACATTATGATCGTTGACACTGGTTTATACAATTGACACTGGTTTATACTAGTTCTTACTCGGTGCGTACTCAAGGCCGCTGGAACCCTAGGTGGAGTCTCAGCTCTATAGGAATAGAAAAAATTGTACTGGATGCTGGGGGTGGTTTTCGGGATGAGAAGGATGAGGTGAGGTGAAGCGATACCTGAAACCCTTGGTGAAATCATGGAATAGCGTGAGCTGGTCCATGTATAGAAGGAGGATGTGGAGGAGGATATACAACCTTCCAAGTAGGGAGGGCAGTGGGTACCCTATGATGATGCTGAGGTAGAGAAAATGGAGTCTGACCATGTGGAGGTAGAGATGGAGAGAGACGTTGGTACCTATAGGCAGAGTAGGAGGAGGAGGTGGTACCCGAAGGTGGGGACGGTGGTACCCAGTGGCGGAGGCACGACTATATAAGATATTTAAGAATGGGAGTGGGATAGGGGGTTAGGTAGAGTAGTGGGTATAGCAGGGATGTAATTCCCGACCGTGGCTGAAAACCGGGAGTCGAATTGCAAGGGGTATTGTGGGAGTTTGATTAGAAAGCATTGGGTGAAATGGTAATTGGATATGTGAGAAAGGTGACGTGGTGTATTATGGAGTTGACACGTAAGCATGGAAGTACCCAGGTTTAGTAGATATAGTAGATTCAGTTTTTAGAAAACATTAATTTTTATTAAAAATGATTATTATTATTTTTAATCAATATATAAACCTTTAATTTATATTATACATGTTTAAAAAATATAATTTTCTTAATTTATTTATTACTATTCATAACGTCTATCTTAATGGAAATGTTATAATGATCAAAATTATATTTTGATATAGTATCACTTTTCATACTAATCCGGTCTTGATTTCATTTCTTAATTTCAATGAGATTGAATATATTTAAAAATAGCCATATCATATAGTCTGTGGTAGTTACATTCTATTATAATTAGGGTGTTTCATGTCATACAAAATATCATACATGTTCTTCCACTTTTAAAACCGTGGGGTTTTACACATAGTCCCAATGTATGGGAGTAACTAGTTTCCCTTAAGTTGTGGCGTATTTTTAACTCATGTTAACCATATACAACATAATAAAAAACATGGATAACTATTACTACCCTCATATAGTAATGGTTCTTAGTGTATGAGATGCTTCTCATACAATCACATAGTTCTTCACTACTACATCAGGGTAACCCTGGTAACCATTCTACAACAAATAAGAAAATTAGAGTAAAATAAAAACATAATATTAATAATAATGATGTTGTTGATAATGATGATGATGATGAATATGATGATGATGTTATTGATGATGATGATGATGATAATAATTTTTATTTTTCGTGCCACGAATACAACAAAACCCACTTGAAAATTTTGAGGCTCATCATAAAACACTAAAAATATTAGAAATGATCATTTTTTAAAAATATTTTATCCACAAATAATGATACAAATAACCTAAATGGAACCAATAAAACCCAATTAGAAAAAAATTAAACAACAAATATATGGGTTTACTTTGAAAATATAAACAACTCACCATATTATTAGCGAATTATTATTACTTTGATATCATAACTATTCCCCCTTATAAAAAATATTCGATCCAACTCTAATGAATATAAAAAATAGATAATTCCTCCCATTTTCTCTCACATTACTCTTGGTTCATCCTTAAGAGAAAAAATGTATATCCTTCTCCCCTCTTGTATACCTTACAAGCTAAATGAGAGGGGGGGGGGGGGGTGAAATACAATTAAAATAACTTATATTGATTCAATCTAGATTATTTTAATTAGTTATTTAACTGTCCCAGCCATAGTCTCAGAAACCATGTCATATTCAATATTTATCTAGGTAAAACCCTACATTATGGACTCAACCCAAAAGGCATAATTCCATTATGGGAACATGTTCAAGAAATATATCAATATCCCGATATTAAAAAAAATTAATGCTTATTTAATAATTATTTTAAAATTATGAAAAATATGATTACATCATAGTCTTCACTCAAAATGATCATAATTATAATAGGGCAATTTTTTTGAAATTTACAACCCAAAAAAAATTATTATGAAATCAAATATAAAGAATTGATCAACTATATCCACCAAAAAAAAATTAAATATTTAAATTTAATCATACATTGAATAAAATTTTTACCAATTAATTAATCAAATAGATGAATCTCAATATTTAAGCATCCATATTCTAGAAATTAATATCAAACAAATTAATAATGCTTTAAGACCACACTAATAGTCTATCATATTCATATAACGAAATATTCAATAGTCCGTCGAAAAAAGTAACCAATGTATTGAATAAAGAACAATACAAACAAGAATACTTTATATTTTTAGAGTTAACATAAAAATTTAATGGCATAATGATCTATCAATGGTTCCTAGAACCATGAAGGGGGCGATTAATTTCCACAAAAGGATTACATGATAATGGAAAAATAAAATTAAAGATGTTATGACCTATAAGTTATATTTAAATTTTGGAAGTACCAAACTATATATTGATTCTTTAACTCATTCAGTTTTTATATTGAAAAAAAATCAATAACCCCACAAACATAAATCATTGATCACCATAAATTTTAGAACCTATATTACTTATAAAAACCACGTTTTAATCATAAATAATAAATGTACATCTGGAAACAATATGGGAACTTTTTTCCTCATTTTAACTATATGACAACCCAAGTAGAGTGTAATACAAACCATTATTTTTTCTAATCAATGGTATCAATCATGGAATTATTAAAATTTGTATATTGTATAGATACTTTAAGAAAACACATCCCTAATACACACCAAAAAGCATCTGATTCTTATAAACCACATCATCGTGGACGAACCATGACATAGTTCCTTTTCAAATATATTTATCCTTGAATATAACACCTCTCAACTAAATCCTTAATCACTCGACCATAAGGATAATAAAAATCATAACCAAATGAAAAAACAGTGCATAGTGGTAACTACAGAATAAAAATGTTCCCAATAAAATATATATTCTTATTTTAGCTTCCGAAATCCACATCCAAAAAATATCCACCAACTCTAGGATCTCATATATAAAATTGAAACCCATTACATGATTCCCATCCTATAGAATAAAAACCAAATATATTGGAACAAAAATAATCATAAAAACAAAACACCTTATAAGATACCAATTTAATAAAAATCACTCTATCATAAAGGCTCATACACAAAATAATAATGAGATAAAAATTATATCAAATTTATCTAAAGATGAAATTTCAATGTAAGTATAAAGTAGAGGATTAAAACACCTCTCGATACATTTCACAGATCTATGACTCTCTCTCCCCGTGTATATTAAACTAATACAACTATGCATCTATGAAGCCCACAACAATGTAATGAAACATATTCAAAACACCTTATCTAATTGTCAATAATACTACATGGGACTCTATAAACACATTACATACTAAAAAATATCTATATCACCATAATCAATAAACTATTATTCACAAAGTAAATAACCACAATGTGGTTGACCATGAACAATTTATGAACTATATATATTTGATATGGAAGAAAAAGTTAATAACAATTTTTTTAAAGCTATTTGACCTCTAAAATATTCCAATCTTCCAAATAAGAAGATTATTTCACCTACCAAGGATAAACTAATAATATTTAGGAGAGACCATTAAATGTAGATGATCACCTTCCATGACATATAAATGTATCCTTCTCTAATCAACATTGGATATCTAACCATTTTAATTAGCCTTTATCAATTCATGAATCAGCTCCATTTTCTTTTTAAGTTCCAAAAAAATATATTCCAATGATTGTTGAATCTCCATACTTATTCCATAACAATGGTAATTTACAAGTTTGTATACACAATATCCAAAATCAGTCAATATTAATTGACACATGATTTGTACTGGTTAATAAAATATACAATTTTAGATGCTTCAACCACAATCCATGAAAAATAAAAAAAATTACATACCCACAACTTTTCCACCAATGTTAGGATTGTTTAATGATTATATCCATACATATGAGTATTAAATGTTTTAATTATTCCTAAATGATATAAAAAATCATTCTATATGAAACTTAATCCTCAGAGATCCTCACAAATTCATCTACCACACTCATCTTTTAATAGATAATAAATGATATTTCTTTATTAATTAGTCCAAGAATAAATTTATATAAAAATATAATCCAATATATTATGGAAAAAAATCTCAAAATTCACACATATATCAAATAATTTATAGTTTTTGACTAGAAAACTCATCTACAAACATCATAATACTTAATAATTTTTTATAAATCGCTAACAAATATTGTAAGCTAACATGAAACCCAATACTAACGTCTTTATACACATCCACCACAACTTTTATCTCTTGTAATGATACTTATTAAAAATACCTAGATAGAATATTAGAAATAACCTAAGAAACACACATATAAACACCACTGATTTTACCTTTACAAAAAAAAAGAATATAGTGGATTATGATACATTAACTGATAACATTCAACTCATAATAATATCTTCAGGAAAAATATGATATACCCATATCTCCACAATATAATCTCTAATTTTAGAATTTTTCAACTCTTAAAATATAGTGTAGCATACTAAAATCAAATATAGAAAATATTTACCCAAAAAACATCCATATATAGATGAAAATCTATAAGTGTTTTTAACCAGACTCTATTTTTAATTAGTGATATGATAAATTCCATGATGAATATTCATACTCAACCATTAGATAAAACATTACCATTACCTATAATATAAGTGATACATAATTCAATGTCTGCTATGAATTGTACCAATATTTTTTATAAATTTGAAAATTCAATTGAGGGAATGTATAATTTTTGATAATATGACATATTGATAGGAAAAGATTAGAGTAAACAATAACTAAGATGTTGTTAGGGTGATTCATTGGTTTCCAAAACACATACACTTCTGGTCATTTTCCCATTATCAGTTTGTATGTTTTGAAAAAGAATAAAATGATAATATACAAATAGTTAGAGACTTATAGAGAAAAAATGATAGATGTTTTTTATGAAGTTATAGTCACTAAATTTATTTAGAGGCTATTCCTCTCAATGTTCATGATCATTAAGGTATAGTAAAAATTTAAATACAATTATAATGGTGTTTTTCATCCCTCTTCATACTATATCATTTTTTCAAAAACTCTTCTCCATGCCTCTATCTTATACATATTTTCCTTCATTCCAACCACCTCACTACTTTTTGAGAATTCATTCCCTTTGGTATCATGTAATAGATCTTTTTAGGGTCTTATTTTTGTTTAATTTTATTTTTCGTTTTTATATGAGTCAGTTTTATTTGAATGAATATTTGTTCCTCCCAAAAAATTATCTTTTTTACTTTCATATCATGCAACTACCCATTATGTTATATCATGATAGTTGATTCCTAATATTGGGATGGTGATAGCAGATCACTATTTAAGGGCTTTGGTGGATCTAGTTTTTGTTTCTTTTCATGTTGGTGGGTTTCCTTTTCAATGAATTCTCATGCCAATGATCATTTTAATTTCCTTTATGATATTTTTTCAAATTTTCTGATGTTAAACACCATTTTATTGAGAATGGTGGTTCATAGCATTCCATCATATTTTGATGTTTCTGTGTTTGACAACGAACACAATGATATATTTTTTCCTATTAATTGGATAATTTTCTAACATTTTATTATGTTGGTGGTTCTCTCATTTTTCTGATGTGATCTTGATCCCTTGTTTACATATATATATTGAATTTTGTACCATTAAAAATATGATATTGTGATGTGGATGTTGGATATAACAACATTATTTTAATGATCAACTTGTTTCATTGGGTGAACTCATCTCATCCAGGTGGTATCCTGACAGTGTAATATCTTTATAAAACAACTATTTGTGACAAATATTAATTTGTGGTTTCATCTATGTTTCTTAATAAAAGTTGTTTTTTTATGATAGTTAATATTTATAAGTGATTATTGACAATTAAGGGATAAAAATATTTATGTTTCTGGTTTAGGTGAATTTTTACTTGTTTTAATTTATGGTGGTAGTTTGTTTGAAATAGTTTTGGTTATTCATCATAGTTGGTATTTTGGATTTTGGATAGGAAATCCATACTCAAATACAAGGTACACTTAATTCCATTAATACTTGTATTTTATATTGATGCACTCACATGAGTCATTTTATGTTTTTGTGTTCCCTTCAGTATTTATAACTACATCTTCTAAGGGTGATACATTATAACATCTCAGAACCTGGAAAATTGAATCATGTGCTGAAATTCATAACTTTACATTTCCTTCTATTATGCCACTAATTTTGACCCAAAGGATTCCATAACACCATTAAATATGAAGGAGGAAATTAATGATCACTTACACATTGGAGTACCATTTAGGTTTAGAGTTTTATAGAATTAGGGAAAACTCTGACATGAACAACTCAAATCAATTTGGTCTCACCATTCATCAAATGATAATTTATCGTAGTTAACATATATTTTCTTCTATCACAATAGGCCAACAACATCATATTTGTGAAGTACTTTATTGAAATATATAATCAATTTCCATGAATTAAAAACTGGGGAAAACGAAACATAAAATGGGTGATCCCAAACACTCAGTAAGGGTAAACATAGGAATTAACAATTAAACTTTATCAATAGTCATAAGAGTGCATACGGGTTTGATCATATAATCAATGTTACTGAGAGATTCATAAAATAAATAATATGCATCAATACCCTAATCATCAAATATAAAGAAATGGAAAAGGAAAGAGCCATCAAAATCACTAACTAAAAGACATATGATATCAATCATTATCATTAGAAAAAATATAATCCCATGAAATTCATAAGGAAAACACAATGGAATCATATAACCTCATTTTATTTAACCCTTATAGAACACTTAAAGAACCCTTACAAATTGAATTAACCATATGACCAAAATCAACTATAATTTTAAAGATAATAGAATCTTTATCCAATGCATTTGAGGACTATCTTAAAATAGAAATCATTTAAGGTATATCGGGCTCACCCGACGATATTTTAATACACTTATAATTTACAATGTCCACAAATTGAATACATAGAGAATTCATCAAAACCCATTGAAACAATCATTACTATTTTTAGATTATGATTAACTCATGGAATGGATAAAAAATCCCCAACAATATATTTGAAACATGGTTATCCTGTTGAAATTAAATTGGACAAATAATAATCTCTTAAAAATATGAGTAAACCGTGGAACTGAAATGGGTTAAATAAAAGTTTCTTTGAAACATGAGTAACCCATGGAAGAGAAATGGGTTCTATTATAATCTCTTTGAAACATGACTAAATGATGGAAAATAAATGGGATAAATAACAATTTCTTCAATACATGAATAACCCAAGGAAATAAATGGGCTAAATAACAATCACTTTATGATATAATAAACCCCTGGAAAAAAATAGGTTTCGCAAAAATCTCCTTAATATATGATAAACTCATAGAAAATAAATTGTTTTCACAATAATAACATTAGGACTTAATCAACCCAAGGAAAAGATATGGATTTCAAAAAAATCCTGTTAGAACCTAATGAACCCACATAAATGAAATGGTTTTCAAAATAATCACATGGGACATAATAAACCTATGAAAATAAAATAGGATTCACAAGAATCTATTTAGAAAATAATATATCCAAGGAAAAGAAAAAAAATTATGAAATAAACTCTCTAGAAGATAATAAACATGTGGGGACCAAATCATTTTCACAATAATATCTTTAGGGTGTAGTAAACTAGAGGAAAATAAATGGGCTACACAACAATCTTTGTAGGACTTAATGAACCTGTTGAAAAAATAGGTTTCTCAAAACTGTCTTTTAAATACCCATAATCCATCCAAATAATGAATTTGTATAGTATCAATGAAAAATATCCCCCTTGAATGATATATAAAAATAAGGGTATCTGATTATGAATAATGGAAGAGACCATAAAATATCATTTAAAAATTCTTGAAGAAAATTATCATTAACATCCACTGAGTCTCATAACACTATGAAACATTTGAATAATTAACCCCATAAATGAAATAATAGTAAAAGAAACTTATAATATCATGATAATATGGAGAGTCAGGGTATAACATTAAAATATTATTTATATACAAATCATAAATCAAAATGGGTGTATAACATATAAAATATCTCAAAGAATGAAAATTGTGAAAAATACTTTTATCACTTTTGTAATATAAAAACAATAAACCATTTCAAATATATATCATAAAAAGGATTTAAAAACCTATATATTTATGGATAATAATCCTCAAATTAATTTATGGGATGTATATACACCATCTATAATAAATAATGTTCATAACAATAAGTATGACTAAATGAATTGTAAATTGAGACGAAGCACCTTACAACTATGTTAACATTTGAATCAGAAACCAAAAATTTAATAATCATAAAATAATAAATTTAAATACCCTTAAAATAATATAATTAAGAATATAAAATCCAATATTTTAGGTGTATACAACATACAAAATAAATATGTGGGGATCTTGGTGTATGCCTCATGATAGTAATAGTCAGACAAAAATCTCTTATATTGAGTCTGATTTGTCTAGCTTGTCCTATAACATAATAAATAAGAAAATGATGTTTGTTACATAATTTATTAATATTATTTTATAAGTTTAATGTTATATTTATTTCACTTATAAACAATTTATATAAAATTATATAGTCGATAATGTTTTTGTTGGATGTTTTGACCATAATTGGGTTGTGTGTCAAAGACAACTTTGGAAGGAAAACCATGGTCCAAGGGGTAATTATAAAGACGTATAAAAAATAATAATAATGACAAAATTATCATATTAATACATTAATTTTTTTTAAAACATATCATGAATGATGGTTATAGAAAACAAACCAATGTTACATTCGTGGATATGATTGGTCATACGTACGCATGAGTAACGTTTAAATTTTTCAATGATCATGGTAGAAAGAATCTATGAAATATTTTTATTTCCATAATGACCATTATATCATTAAAAAATATTTTTAATCATATACACAAAAATATTGAATTATTTTGATGTCAATGGAATCACATCGTGTTGAAGAGGTGGTAGTCGACACATCAACAAATGATGTTATCACTTTTTCAGTATGTGGAAGGGTAATAAATAAAATCATATAAAATATTTATATGAATTAAATTATTTAACTAATATTACATGTGTTTTATGTAACACCCCATGATTTTATGAAAAATATCCTTTTTAATTTCATTAATGTCTTGTGTTGTATGCTACACCAAACGGAGCTTGCACAAACACGCATCCCTGACATGGCTTGCATTACACGCAAACGCGACCTTCCACGATAGTGTGTGTTGTACGCAATACCAAGTTTCGCTAAACAACGATATGCTATTAAAATATTATTAAAACTAGCCATTATGAATAGTAATAACCACTTTTTGAAAATTTAAAAATATATTTTTTCAAAATGGAATTCATTTTTGGATTCGGAATATCGAAATTATCTTAGGGTGAAATTTTGGTACTTTTCGGATAACTTTCATATTCTGATGAATAGTGAAAATTACTAAATTTTAATTAAAAACAACTTTTTTAATCGAAATAATTAATAGTGATAAATTATTAATTTTAGTGGTTTTAATGTATATTTAGAATATATTTTTACAATTTAATACAATGTTGTTCATTGGATGTAATTTCACATTTAAACCAGACATAAACAAGTGTCAAACATTTGATAGTTATTATCTCTTAAGAACACACTATTTGTGTTGACGACGAGAATTAATTTTTAAATTAATTAATGAAACTGATATGTTTTGAATTTGGTAAAATAGACATCATTTTTGAGTTCATAATATCAAATATAGCTTAGGCCTAATATTTGGTATTTTTTTGGAAACTTTCATTTTTTGATGAATAGTGAAACCACTAAGTGGTAGTTAAAAAAATGAATTTTTCATAAAACATAATTTTACCGCTTCTATGAGTGGAATTTCAAAACTCCGAGAGACACGGTTGATGTCAGTAAGTAAAATGTGGTTCAATGAGATGAAAATAATTTTTGGTGAATAGTATCTTTTTACTTTTTTTAACCACGGTTAAAAGTAAATTGGGTAATTAAGGGTAAAAATGTTATTATTATTACCCTAACACATGTCCTAATTCTATTGGATAAGATTAATTCGACCAAAAACAACCTTAGGAATAAAATATGACCATTTATGCCCACTTGGATTAGATTAGGACATTTATTATTATTTAATTCAAAGAAGAGTTAAAAGAGTTAAAATCAATGTTTATTTACTAAAACATTTTTAATATAGGGTTATACATAAGATAAATTCTACTATAAATATTCATTATAAATCTAAAAAGATTTCCAACATAATAGTATTTTATTTGTAATTTTTAGACATTAAATAATTTAATTTATTTATGACACAACGATGATGTAGTAATTATCTTATTAATGAAATATTGTCATAATCGATGTTATAAATACCCAAATAAATATAATTTCAGACTTTTTATGAATTAAACTAATTTTCTAAGTTAATATGGAATTTTAGGATTGATTTATGTAACTTTGGTTAAAGTAATCATTCTGTTATGAGGTTCACAAAAATCAACTATTGAATAGTGTCAAAATTGACATAAAATAATATTTAAAACAAATATTATATTATTGATTGTTATTTTATTCCTAAAAATCTAAGGTTCGGCCAAGATACTTATATCATGATAGGTGTATCATTGATGGACCACTTTGGGGTCTCTTGGATGTATATGGTAATTTAATGAACTATATAATATAAAAAGACAACGTGACATGGTAAATGTCAATCTAATTAACTAAGAGTTAAAACTAAAAGATAAGGTTAGTATAATGACCTAAACTTGTCTAAATTCTATTGGATGAGAGTATTTAGACCCATCCCCACCTTAGGTTTGAAATAAATCAATTTGGATCTATTTAAAACCGAATTTTTCTTTATAATAAAATAATATTTTTAATTATTCCAAAGGTGCCCCTCTCCTCCCTTACAAAAGGGCACCTCCTCTCTCTCCTCCTCACACCAATTTGAGCCTTCAAGCTCGACCAACCCCTTAAACGGTCTCATCTCCAATTCCCTAGAATCATCCTAGAGGTTCTGGTATTCTTCAAAGACCAACCCTAGTGCCCTAAGAGGAGGTTAAGAAGAGGCGTGTCAAAAAAGAGGTAATATCCATTACCGATCCTTTCCAAATTCTTTCTTCTTCAACTTCTACCTATTTAGTTGTTTCATTATGAAGTAATAACATCAGTATCAATCATATACTGATATGTTATTATAAGTATGAAACAACCCTATTTCACCATCTATCCATCCTACGGAAAATGAAATCACCGCGTGTGCGTACGTACGGAATACCCTCTCCACGCCGTGGTGTAATCTATTTTCCACCACAACCTTACTTGGATGGGTATAAATCTGTACATAATAACTATATATGATTATTTTCAAGTGATATTGATTCTGAAATATAATACATACACTCCAACACAATTCCACGATCATGGGAACGATATCATCGCTCGTGCGTACGTACGGAATACTGTCTCCACGATGTGATGCGATTCGTTCTACATGATCTTCATTGCATAATGATTATATAAATGAATTGAATGAATGAATATGATATATAGTACATTAATACCATTCTAGAAATGATTTATCTATAACCTAAAGAGAAGAATAAGAATTTATTTGACAAAACACGCATAAGAACAAAAAGTTATAAAAACCCGAATAACAAGTGGCAATGAAATATTACTACTAAGAAGCTAAGAATATGACCATATATGATATCATAACAATAATTATGATTCTGGAATAAGTCAATAACATTATTTAAATCATTATACAGGAGGTTCGGAAACTTTCGAAGCAAATCAGACCTAAGGTAATGGATAATTTTTCAAGTCTCATTTTTATCGGAGATTGATTATTCATAAGTATTTACTAGGATTATTTATATCATCCATGTACATGTTTTATAAAAGTGTTTTCGTGTATGTTTAAAGTCCTTTTTACCAGTTTTTGACTTTTACTACATGGTATGTAAGGAATCATTCTTCTGTTTACATTACGAGGTAATTTTTGACTTTTCCGGCAAAAGTACGAAAAGAATGTTTTTTTTAACTTATACGGCGTGAACGGATTTTTACAGTTTCATAACGCCTCATTTTCAAGAAGCTTCCTATACAAGATTGCATGATTATTTTCAACAAAACCCTTATCTTTTAAAATTGCATGGAATTTTGTAAAAAGAAAATTATTTTAAAAAAGAAAGGAAATTTTCCTCAAGAATTCATTTCAAGTGTTTTGTCAAAACTATTTTCCATCTAAGATGACATTGTTTCAAATGTGTATGTTTCAAGTAGAATGTATCTATGATTTAAATGGATTCAATTTTCTTATGATGAAATGATATCAATTGTTTATGGATTATGTTATGATGGAATGATGTTTAAGAATCCCATTTTATTACATGGGTTATGCTATGACGTATGATTTATGATTTTGTGGCACACGAAAGAATGATTTCATTATGAGATGGGTGGGACCTATATATCCCTCCACTGCATTGGGTAAAGATTTTATATCTCATGAGATAGACATGGCTGGAACGGTAAGTTAAACCGGTTCAGTGTTACAGGACTGAAACGAGGAGTGAACTCGATTCAGAATGGGACTTTGTCCACTAAGATGGTCTTGGCAGCAATGCCTTGGCTACTATGGAAATCATTACATCTTCTTAATGGATTCCACAATTACAAGTTTTATTCCCATGCTATTTTATCATGGTTTATGTTCCATTATAATCTATTCCTTATGTACTTCCATGTTTTATGTCATTGCTCAAGATTTTAATGTTTAAACATTATGTTCATGTTTTTAAGTTCCAATGTATAAGGTATGTTTTATTTTATCTACGTTTACCCTTACTGAGCATTTGAGCTCAGCATTTTTATGTTTTATTTTCCCCAGGATCAAAATAAAGGTTTTAGGTCAGGAAAAAAAAGTGGAATATCTTTATGGGAGATGTTGAAGATCTTTCACCACGATTAGAAGATTACGTTCCAAGTTTCCAAAGACACTAAACTATTACGGTCCTTGTGTGTCAGTTTTTGTTATGTATTAAGTATTCTGCAAATGTAATGTAATATACATGTACGTCAAGCTTAGGGTCTCTACATTAGGAATCAGAGGAAAGGTTTAGTGAACCTTTGGAAACTAGGATGCGAAAACATTAGTGAGATCCCTAGAGATATTTCTAGGGTATGTCTAGGGATGTCCCTAAGGATAAGTATACATATAGGATATAGTCCTAGAACAACGGTAATGATCTTAGAATTTAACCTAAGATGTTAGATATTTAAGGTACTCCCCCTTTATTATATTGTTTTCTCTAGCATGATTCTTACCTCTCACACTATTCTTTTTGGGTTTTAGATGATGGTTGGAACCTGAAGGAACCGTGTTGATCAATGTAATTGAAAATGAAATGATTGTACTCCTGAACAAACAAATGTTATGGGAGATGGAGTGCAAAATATTATTGCTATACTTACACAAGCTATGAATTATTCTGGACTTCCAAATGAGCAGAGAAGGGAAAAATATTCTATTGAGTCCTTCATGGGGAAACATCCACCTTCTTTTAGTGGGTCTTCTGATCCACTTGTTTCTGAACAATGGATCGGTACTAATGAAAAGATATTTTCAGTTATTCAATGTTCTGAACATGATAAAGTCATCTTAGCACTATATCGTTTGGAAGGTGAAGCTGATCAATGGTGGAATCTTATCAAGAATACAAGTCCAAGAGATGAAATTGAGTCCATGGAATGAGACAAGTTCAAGAACTTATTTTTCACTAAGTACATCCCTCGTATTCTTCGAACAAAGATGGAGAAGGTGTTTCTTGAACTAAAGAAAAAGGATGATGAATCTGTTGGTATATACGAAGTGAATTTTACAAGGCCTGCCAGGTATGCATCTGGATTTATCATCCAACCTGAAAGTAAAGTTGATCGATTCTTCAGTGGCTTAAAACCAAATCTTCGAAGGGCATTAGCTATAAGAGACTTTAGTAGATATGAAGAAATTGTGTGTTGTGCTATCAAGGTAGAAATGGAAGTTGGTGTTACTTATCCATCTCATAGTTTTAACAAGAAACGAAAGATGGAGTTCAAGGAGAAATCTCCGAATAATGGTGAAAAGAAGATGAATGTTTCCCTATGCTCAAAGTGTGGAAAGAAGCATGGTGGAGATTGTCTTAAAGGGACAAGTAAATGTTTCAAATGTGGAAAGGAAGGTCATCGGGCATTTGAATGCCGCAATGATGGGAAGAAGATGACTACTGATGCAATCAAAGGAAGGGATACAAAGAATGAACATATTATACTTCAATGCTTCAAGTGCAAGGAAATGGGGCATTATGCTAATAAATGCCCTAATCCAAGGGTTAGTGATGATCAACATCAGCAACCACTTAAGGAAAATGACAAAGGGAAGCCACATGCGATCACTATTGGTGATGTTGAATATGACAACAATGTGGTGAAATGATTAAGTGTTTATGTAATTGGATTCCAAAATAATGTTGTATATAGTATTGTGGAATATTGGAATATTTATGTATTGGTATATTCTGGTTTTCAATGGTACCAGTAACCATGGAATGTGATTGAGATATTTTTGGAAAAAAGATGATATGCACATAATGAAAGGAAAACGAGAAAATGAAATGCTTGACCGTATTCATAAGCTCATGACTCATATAAGGAGAAGGTTATATCATGGTTTCAGTATATAGAATTTTTGAATTTTGGTATGTGGAAAGAGTTAACTTTTGACTGCATTCATGTTTTCACTATGGTTCAATGGGTATTCATTATTCAAGAGAATACATGATTAAGGTATTCACATGTTTGTAATTTGACCAAAAAGACATATCTTATGATATATGGGGATCAATGATGGTATTAAATTTCTGGTAATCATTTTCACTATATTATGAGAGTGGACTGCAGTATTATGGATAAGCCTAAAGATTGGATTGGATTATGTTGGACATAAGTTATTATTGTTTAAGGATAGAATTTTTTTCGATATTATTGATGGGATGTTATAGTAATATAGTTTTAGAAAAAGGACAACCTGCTGGATGGGCGACATCTCATCGCGTCAGACAAGGCTGTGGGAATCAAACCCACAACTGAAATGCGACTGGCCTTTATCGCCTACCACTAGCCTACAGGAAGTCCCTGGTGTAACACCCGAGACTTTTATGTTATATAAATCATCAAAGGAATATTTTTCTACACAACACTTGCTTGTCTTGCTTTACACGAAATCGCAACCTTCCTCGATAGCATGCATTGTACGCAATACCGAGTTTCACTAAACAACGATATGCTATTAAAATATTATTAAAACTAGCCATTATGAATAGTAATAACCACTTTTTGAAATTTTATAAATTTTATTTTTCAAAATGGACTTCATTTTTGGTTTTGGAATATCGAAATTATCCTAGGGTGAAATTTTGGTATTTTTCTGAAAACTTTCAATTTTTGATGAATAGTGAAACCACTAAGTGGAAGTTAAAAAACTGAATTTTTCATAAACCTTAATTTTACCGCTTCTGTGAGTGGAATTTATAAAATCAGAGAGACACGGTTAATATCAAGGACTAAAATGTGGTTCAATGAGATGAAAATAATTTTTGGCGAATAGTAACTTTTTACTTTTTTTACCACGGTTAAAAGTAAATAGGGTAATTAAGGGTAAAGATGATATTATTATTACCCTAACACAGGTCCTAATTCTATTGGATAAGTTTAATTCGACAAAAAACAAACTTAGGATTAAAATATGACCATTTAGGCCCACTTGGATTAGATTAGGACATTTATTATTAATTTATTTAAAGAAGGGTGAAAATAGTTAAAATCAATGTTTAATAAGTAAATAATTTTTAATACGGGGTTATATATAAGATAAATTCGACTATAAATATTCATTAGAAAGATAAAACGATTTCCTACATAATGGTATTTTATTTTTAATTTTTATACATTAAATAATTAAATTTATTTACGATACAATGATGATACAATAATTATCTTATTAATGAAATATTGACATAATTAATGTTATAAACAACAAAATAAATGTAATTTGAGACTTTTTATGAATTAAACAAATTTTATAGGTTAATATGACATTTTATTATTGATTTAAATAATTTGGTTCGAACTAATAATTCTATTATGATTTTCACAAAAATCAATTACTAAATAGTGTCAAAATTGACATAAAATAGTTTTTAAAACAAATATTATATTAGTAATTGTTATTTTATTCCTAAAAATATAAGGTTCGGCCAAATTACTTAGATAAGGTCATATATATTAATAATAAACAACTTGGGGTTCGTTTGGCTGCTTATATTATGTTTATTTACCTTATAGTATAAGAACACAAGGAGACACGGTAAAAGTAAACTTATTTAACTTAATGTTAAATATAAATGATAAGGTTAAAATAGGAACCTAAACATGTCTAAATTCTATTGGATGAGAGGATTTAGACCCATACCCACCTTATCTTCTAAATATATCAATTTGGATCTATTTAAAACCGATCATGTATTTATAATAAAATAATATTTTTAGTTTTCCCAAAGGTGCCCCTCTCCTCCCTTATAAAAAGACACCTCCTCCCCCTCTTTCTCACACCACTTTGAGCCTTCATGCTCGGCCAACCCCTGCCAATTTCTCCTATAAACTTCCCTAGAAACATCCTAGAGGTTCTGGTCTTCTTCAAAGACCTATTTTAGTTCCCTAAAAGGAGGTCTCAAAGAAGTACTTCAAAGAAGAGGTAATATCCGTTACCGATTCTTTCATCTTTATTTCTTCTTCCAGTTCTTCTTCTTTAGTTTTTTCATTATAAAGTAATAACATCAGTATCAATCATATACTGATATGTTTTTATAAGTATGAAACAACCCTATTTCACCATCTATCCATCCTACGGAAAAAGAAATCACCGCGCGTGCGTACGTACGGAATATCGTCTCCACGCCGTGGTGTAATCTATTTTACACCACCACCTTACTTGGATGGGTATAATGGTGTAAATAATGACTATATATGACTATTATAAATTGATAATGATTCTGAAATAGTATACATACACTCCAATACAATTCCATGATCATAGGAACGATATCATCACTCGTGCGTACGTACGGAATACCCTCTCCACGATGATGTGTGACTCGTTCTACATGATCTTCATTTCATATTGATTATATAAATGAATTGAATGAATGAATATGATATATATTACACTAATACCATTCTGTAAATGAGTTATCTATAACCTAAATATAAGAATAAGAATTTATTCAACAAAACACGCATAAGTACAAAAAGTTATAAACACCCGAATAACAAGTAGCAATGAAATATTACTACTAAGAAGCTATGAAAACGACCATATATGATATCATAAAAATAGGTATGATTCTGGAATAAGTCAATAACATTATTTAAATCATTATACAGGAGGTTCGGACACTTACGAAGCAAAACGGACCTAAGGTAAGGGAAATGTCACAATCTCATTTTTATCCGAGATTTTTTATACTTTGGTATTTACTGGGGTGTATATTATCATCCACATCCATGATTCCCAAATATCTAATAATTATATCCTTCTACAATATTTTGTATCAAATTTTACCCTTCAGTGAGTTTTTAGTAAAATATATGAAAGGAATCTTTTGTCATTTTTCGTACGAGGTATTTTTTGATTTTTCTGACAAAAGTACAAGAAGAATGTTTTTTTAACTTATACGGTATGAATGTATTTTGAAAACATTATTTCCAAGAATCTTCCTTTAAAAGTTATCATGTTTATTTTTAATCAACTTATCTTAGTTTAGAATTGTATGACATGTTAAGAAAGTAAAAGTGTTTTTGAAGTAGAAAAGATATTTTCCTCAAGAATGGAGTTCAAGTGTTTTATCAAAATTATTTTCCATATAAGATAATAAAGGGTTCTGTTTCTATCCCTATTGTTACATGGATTTGATTATGTTGTGGTGGAAATATTTTTATGAATTCCGTTATCTTATATGAATTGTTTTATGTTGTCATGTTGTTTAAGAATCACATTTTTACTACATGGGTTATACAATGATGTTTGATTTATGATTTTGTGGCACACATAATAATGGTATCATTATGAGATGGGTGGGACCTATATCTCCCTCCAATGCATTGGGTAAATATTTTATATCTCATTAGATAGACATGGATGGAACGGTAGGTTATACCGGTTCAGTGAAATAGGACTGAAACGAGGAGTGAACTCGGTTCAGAAATGGACTTTGTCCACCAAGATAGTCTTGGAAATGAGCCTTGACTAATAATAAATGATTCTATATGATTATTTGTATAGGCCACAAAGTTTCATGTTTTAAGTTTTGATTATTGTGTTTACATTTCACTCCCACAATTTATCCAATGTTATGAAATTATGATCTTTTTTGCAGGTTAAGATTTCAAAAGTTATGTCCATATGTATATGATGTGATTGATATTTCTTTTGTTTACCCTTACTGAGCATTTGAGCTCACCCTTTTTTATTTTTTCTTTCCCCAGGTCAGAAAGAAAGTTGTTAAGTAATATATTCCAAAAGGGACTATAGATATGATGAAATAAATGGGAGACAATGTAGACACTTTATGAACCAGTTGTTTATGTTTCCCAGTTTCTAAAGACACTATACCTATACGGTCCTTTCGTGGTTTTGTTATATTTTGTAATAAGTATGCTTCAATTTTGAATGATTAACAATGTATGTAAAGTATGGGTAGTTATAGTTGGTATCAGAGAAAAGGTATAGTCAACCTTTGGAAACTAGGATGTGAAAGCCTTAGTAAAAACCCTAAGGATAAGTCTAAGCATAGAACACAACATTAGTGTTTTAGAAATGGCCATGAATAACCTAGGATAAGACCTTAAGTGTGAAATTTTATTCTTGATTATGTGGTTTTCCTATTATAATTAGTGTTGCTCACACTATTCTTCTTGGTTTTAGTCAATGGATGGAACCTGAAGGAACCGTGTTAATGCGGAATGCGACGGGAAATGCAATGATTGTCCCCCTGAGCAACCAAACGTTATGGGAGCTGGAATGAAAAATCTTGTAGCCATGCTCAAACAACTTTCTCAAGATATGAATCATGCAGGACTTCCAAATGAGCAAAGGAAGGAGCAACATTCTGTTGAATCCTTCATGAGGCAGCGTCCACCTTATTTCAGCGGGTCTTCTGATCCATTAGTTGCTGAATAATGGATTAGTACTAATGAAAAGATATTTTCAGTTCTTCAATGTTCTGAGCATGATAAAGTCATCCTAGCAGTGTATCGTTTGGAGGGCGATGCTGATCAATGGTGGAATCTTATTAAGAATACGAGGCAAAGGGATGAAATTGAGTCCATGGAATGGGACGAGTTCAAGAACTTATTTTTCAATAAGTACTTCCCTCATATTCTCCGAACAAAGATAGAGAAAGAGTTTCTTGAACTAAAGAAAAAGGAAGATGAATCTGTTGGTACCTATGAAGCAAATTTTACAAGACTTGCAAGATACGCTTCTGGTATTAATATCCAAGCTGAGAGTAAGATCGATCAATTCTTTAGTGGCTTAAATCCAAGTCTTCGAAGGGCCTTAGCCATAAGGGACTTCAATAGCTACGAGGAAATCATTCGATGTCCTCTCAAAGTTGAGATGGAGATTGGAGTAACCCATCAGTCATATGGGTTTAATAATAAGAGGAAAATGGAATTCAAAGGAAAATCGAAAGAGAACACTAAAAAGAAGATGATCTTTCCCTTATGCACAAAGTGTGGAATGAAACATGGAGGGAGTTGTCTTAAAGGGACAACTAAATGTTTCAAATGTGGAATGGAAGGTCATTGGGCATTTGAATGTCGCGATGATGGGAAGAAGATGTCTAATGATGCAAACAAAGGAAGGGATACACATAATAAACCTACTACACTTCAATGTTTCAAGTGCAAGGAGATGGGGAATTATTCCAATCAATGTCCAAATCCAAGGGTTGATGATGATGGTCGACGTCAACAAACACTTAAGTCTAAAGACAAAGGAAAGTCACATGCAATTTCAATCAGCGATGTGGAGTACGATAATGATGTGGTGAAAGATATACTTACCATCCACTCTAAAGTAGCAAATTTTTTATTTGATTCTGGATCCATCCACTCTTTTATTTCTGAAGAATTTTCTAAGGGTATCACCGTATTACCTCAACAATTACTTGTTGAGTTAGCTGTGACAACACCTAATGGCACAACGGTCGCATCAAAAGTTTATAATTCTTCTCTAATCGAAGTTTGTGGGAAAGTGCTTCCTGCAAATCTTGTGATACTTCCTATAGTGGAATTTGATGTGATTCTTGGCATGGATTGGCTTTATTTATATGGAGCTCATATCAATTGCCAAATAAGGGAAGTCACATTTCATATTCCTGATCAATCTATGATCGTCTATCAATGCAAGGATGAACATAACCTTCCAGTGGAAATTTCTTCCATCTTATGGGTCTTGATTCCACTAAATGAAAGTTATTTATCTCAATTGGTTGGTGAGAAACTCACGATTAAGAATATTCCCATTGTACGGGAGTTTGATGATGTATTTCCAGAGGAATCACCGGGTCTTCCACCAAATCGTGAAGTTGAGTTTTTAATAGAACTCGTACCGGGTGCTTTTCCTATTTCAAAGACAGCTTATAGAATAACCCCAATTGAGTTGCATGAATTGAAGAAGCAACTCCAAGAGAATCTTGATAAGGGATTCATACGCCCTAGTGCGTCACCTTGGGGAGCACCTGTTCTATTTTTTAAGAAGAAAGATGGATCAATGAGACTCTTCATTGATTATCGATAACGTAACAAGATCACTATCAAGAACAAATATCCTCTCCCACGCATTGATGACTTATTTGACCAACTACGAGGAGCTCAATACTTTTCCAAGATTGATCTTCATTCAGGGTATCATCAATTAAGGGTAAAAAGGGAGGATATACCAATAACGGATTTTCGTACATGGTATGGACACTATGAATTTATAGTGATGCCATTTGGTCTTACTAATGCCCCTGCTATCTTCATAGATCTGATGAATAGAGTCTTTAGAGACTATCTTGATCAATTTGTGGTAGTCTTTATAGACGATATTCTTGTCTATTCAAAGAGAAAGGAAGAACATGAAGATCACTTGAGAATTATATTGAAGACCCTGAGAAAGGATAAGTTTTATGACAAATTTACCAAGTGTGAATTTTGGCTACAAAAAGTTTCATTTTTGGGTCACATAATCTCAAAAGATGGGTTATCTGTGGATCCAGCAAAAACAGAGGTTATCGAAAGATGGTCGAGACAAACAACAGTAACTGAGATCCGAAGTTTTCTTTCTTTGGCTGGATATTATCGACGTTTTGTGAAAGATTTTTCACGATTATCTAATCCACTCACCACGTTGACTCGGAAAGGAGATAAGTTTTTCTGGACGGAAGAATGTGAAGAGAATTTCAAGGAGTTGAAAAGAAGGTTATCTAGTGCACCTGTGCTCACACTGCCTTGTAGTGGAGAAAGGTTTGTGATCTATAGTGATGCATCCAGGAAGGGATTGGGGTGTGTTCTTATGCAAAATGATATGTTGATATCTTATTCCTCACGAATGTTGAAAATCCATGAGCAAAATTACCCAACACATGATTTGGAGTTAGCTGCGGTAATCTTTGCATTAAAGATTTGGAGCCATTACCTTTATGGTGAAAGGTGTGATATTTATACTGATCATAAAAGTTTAAAGTATATTTTCACACAAAAGGAGCTGAATATGCGTCAAAGAAGATGGTTGGAGCTGATTAAGGATTACGACTGCTCAATCCATTACCACCATGGGAAAGCAAACAAGGTGGCAGATGCATTAAGTCGACAAGACCATGCTAGTTTATCCATGATGACGATCACAAAAGATCCAATATTTATGGATTTACAAAGGATGGATCTTGGAATTATAATGAAAGGGAAAAAATATTATATTTCTCAAATGAATGTTCAACCATCTATACATGTGAAGATTAAAGAGGCACAGAATGAAGATGTCGAGTTACAAAAGAAGGTGAGAAACGTTCCTGAATTCAACCTTGATTGTGATGGGATAATAAAGTTCAGGAATCGGTTTTGTGTTCCTCCCATCCCCGAATTAAAGAAGGAGATGCTGGATGAGGCTCATAGTTCATCATTCTCTATTAATCCTAGAAGCACGAAGATGTATAGGGACCTAAAAGAGTACTTCTAGTGGGATGGCATGAAAAGAGATGTTGCTGAATTTTTCTCTCGATGCTTGGTTTGTCAACAAGTTAAAGCTGAGAGACAGAAGTCTAAGGGGACTTTACAACCATTACCCATACCCGAATGGAAATGGGAAAACATCACTATGGATTTTGTCATAGGACTTCCTAAAACATCCAAAGGCAATAATGCTATCTGGGTCATAGTTGATCGTCTTACAAAGTCTGCACACTTCATTGCTATTAGAGTGGATTTCTCTCTAGATCAGCTTGCCAGGATATATGTAAAGAATGTGGTAAGATTTCATGGAGTAACACTATCTATTATATCCGATCAGGATTCGAGATTTACCTCGAAGTTCTGGCGAAGTATTCAGCATACTCTGGATACATAGTTGAGTTTCAGCACTGCTTATCATCCTCAGACAGACGGTCAGTCTGAGAGAACAATTCAAACCCTAGAAGATATGTTGACAGCTTGCACTATGGATTTCAAAGGTGGTTGGGATCAGCACCTACCTTTGGTGGAATTTTCTTATAATAATAGCTTTCACTCCAGTATTCAGATGGCTCTTTATGAAGCTCTCTATGGAAAGAAATGCAGGACTCCAACTTGCTAGGATGAAGTTGGGGAAAGAAATCTATTAGGACCTAATCTTGTTGATGAAATGGTAGAAAAGGTCAGATCTATTCAACAACACATAAGAGCAGCTCAAAGTCGACAGAAAAGTTATGCCGACAACTGAAGAAAAGACCAAGAGTTTGAAGTGGGTGATAAAGTGTTCTTACGAATATCTCCCTGGAAGAGGGTTATGAGATTTGGAAAGAAGGGGAAGTTGAGCCCTAGATATATCAGTCCTTTCAAAATACTGGATCGTGTTGGGAAGGTAGCTTACCAATTGGCGCTTCCACCGAATCTCTCTCAAGTTCAGGATGTGTTCCATGTATCTCTCCTAAGAAAGTACATACCTGATCCTTCACATGTACTCAGCTCAGAAGTTGTACCGTTGGAGCAAGATCTTTCTTATGAAGAACAACCGATAGAGATTCTGGATCGTAGCGAAAAAGTCCTACGAAACAAGACCACTCGATTGGTGAATGTTTTATGGAGGAACCACCAATTAGAAGAAGCTACATGGGATCTTGAGGATATGATGAGGGAGATGTATCCTCATCTGTTTGTTACAAAGTGACGAATTTCGAGGGTGAAATTCATTTTAAGGGGGGTAGAATGTAACACGTGATACTTTTCTGTTATATAAATCATCAAAGGAATCTTTTTCTACACAACACTTGCTTGGCTTGCTTTACACAAAATCGCAACCTTCCTCGATAGCTTGCGTTGTACGCAATACCGAGTTTCACTAAACAACGATATGCTATTAAAATATTGTTAAAACTAGCAGTTATTAATAGTAATAACCACTTTTTGAAATGTTATAAATTTTATTTTTCAAAATGGACTTCATTTTTGGATTTGGAATATCGAAATTAGCCTAGGGTGAAATTTTGGTATTTTTATGAAAACATTCAATTTTTGATGAATAGTGAAACCACAAAGTGGTAGTTAAAAAACTGAATTTTTCATAAAACATCATTTTACAACTTCTATGAGTGGAATTTCGAAAATCCTAGAGACACGGTTAATATCATGGACTAAAATTTGGTTCAATGAGATGAAAATAATTTTTGGTGAATAGTATCTTTTTACTTTTTTTACCACGGTTAAAAGTAAATAGGGTAATTAAGATTAAAGATGATATTATTATTACCCTAACACATGTCCTAATTCTATTGGATAAGTGTAATTCGACCAAAAACAAACTTAGGAATAAAATATGACCATTTAGGCCCACTTGGATTAGATTAGGACATTTATTATTAATTTATTTAAAGAAGAGTTAAAATAGTTAAAATCAATGTTTAATAAGTAAATAATTTTTAATATGGGGTTATACATAAGATAAATTAGAATATAAATATTCATTAGAAATCTTAAAAGATTTACTACATAATGGTATTTTATTTGTAATTTTTAGAGATTAAATAATTTAATTTATTTATGACACAAAGTCGATGCAGTGATTATCTTATTAATGAAATATTGACATAATTAATGTTTTAAACACCAAAATAAATGTAATTTGAGACTTTTTATGAATTAAACTAATTTTATAGGTTAATATTCCATGTTAGTATTTATTTAATTAACTTGTTTTGAACTAATAATTATGTTATGATTTTCACAAAAATCAATTACTAAATAGTGTCAAAATTGACATAAAATAGTTTATAAAACAAATATTATATTAGTAATTGTTATTTTATTCCTAAAAATCTAAGTTTCGGCCAAATGACTTAGATAATGTTATATATATTAATAATAAACAACTTGGGGTTCTTTTGGATGCTTATATTATGTTTATTAACCTTATAGTATAAGAACACAAGAAGACACGGTAAAAGTAAACTTATTTAACTTAATGTTAAATCTAAATGATAAGGTTAAAATAGGAAAATAAACTTGTCTAAATTCTATTGGATGAGAGGATTTCGACCCATCCCCACCTTATCTTCTAAATATATCAATTTGGAGCTATTTAAAACCGAACTTGACTTTATAATAAAATAATATTTTTTAGTTTTCCCAAAGGTGCTCATCTCCTCCCTTATAAAAAGACACCTCCTCCCCCTCTTCCTCACACCACTTTGATCCTTCAAGCTCGGAAAACCCCTGCCAAGTTCTCCTCTCCACTTTCCTAGAAACATCCTAGAGGTTCTGGTCTTCTTCAAAGACCTATTTTAGTGCCCTAAAAGGAGGTCTCAAAGAAGTACTTCAAAGAAGAGGTAATGTATGTTACTGATTCTTTCATCTTTATTTCTTCTTCCACTTCTTCTTCATTAGTTGTTTCATTATGAAGTAATAACATCCGTATCACTCATATACGTATATGTTATTATAAGTATGAAACAACCCTATTTGACCATCTATCCATCCTACGGAAAAAGAAATCACCGCGCGTGCGTACGTACGGAATACCGTCTCCACGTCGTGGTGTAATCTATTTTCCACCACCACCTTACTTGGATGTGTATAATGGTGTAAATAATGACTATATATGACTATTATAAAGTGATACTGATTATGAAACAGTATGCATACACTCCAATACAATTCCACGACCATAGGAACGATATAATCACTCGTGCGTACATACGAAATACCGTCTCCACGATGTGATGCGACTCGTTCTACATGACCTTCATTTCATAATGATTATATAAATGAATTGAATAAATGAATATGATATATATTACACTAATACCAGTCAAGAAATGAGGTATCTATAACCTAAATATAAGAATAAGAATTTATTCGGCAAAACACGCATAAGAACAAAAAGTTATAGACACCCGAATAACAAGTAGAAATGAAATATTACTACTAAGAAGTTAAGAAAACGACCATATATGATATCATAAAAATAAGTATGATTCTGGAATAAGTCAATAACATTATTTAAATCATTATACAGGAGTTTCAGACACTTACGAAGCAAAACGGACCTAAGGTAAGAGAAATTTCACAATCTCATTTTTATCCGAGATTGTTTATACTTTGATATTTACTGGGGTGTATTTTATCATCAACATCCATGATTCCCCAATATGTAATATTTATATCCTTATATAATAGTTGATATCAAATTTTACCTTTCAGAGAGTTTTTAGTAAAAGATATGAAAGGAATCTTTTGTCGTTTTTCGTACGAGGTATTTTTTGACTTTTCTGACAAAAGTACGAGAAGAATGTTTTTTTAACTTATACGACATGAATGGATTTTTAAAACATTATTTCCAAGAAGATTCCTTTACAAGTTATCATGTTTATTTTTAATCAACTTCTCTTAGTTTATAATTGTATGACATGTTAAGAAAGGAAAAGTGTTTTTGAAGTAGAAAGGATATTTTCCTCAAGAATGGAGTTCAAGTGTTTTATCAAAATTATTTTCCATATAAGATAATATAGGGTTCTATTTCTATTCCCATTATTACATGGATTTGATTATATTGTGGTGGAAATATTATTATGAATTATTTTATCTTATATGAATTGTTTTATGATGTCATGTTGTTTAAGAATCCCATTTTTACTACACGGGTTATGCAATGATGTATGATTTATGATTTTGTGGCACACATAAGAATGATATAATTATGAGATGGGTGGGACCTATATCTCCCTCCAATTCATTGGGTAAAGATTTTTTATCTCATGAGATAGACATGGCTGGAACGGTAGGTTATACCGGTTCAGTGAAACAGGACTGAAACAAGGAGTGAACTCGGTTCAGAAATGGACTTTGTCCACTAAGATAGTCTTGGCAATGAGCCTTGACTAATAAGAAATGATTCTCTATGATTATGTGTGTATACCACAAAGTTTCATGTTTTAAGTTATGATTATTGTGATTACATTTCACTGCCATGATTTATCCCATGTTATGAAATTATGATCTCTTTTGCAGGTTAAGATTTCCAAAAGTTATGTGCTTATGTATATGATGTGATTGATATTTCTTTTGTTTAGCCTTACAGAGCATTTGAGCTCACCGTTTTGTATGTATTCTTTCCCCAGGTCAGGAAGAAAGTTATTAACTAAGATATGCCAAAAGGGACTATAGATATGATGAAATAAATGGGAGACAGTGTAGACGCTTTATGAACCAGTTGTTTATGATTCCCAGTTTCTAAAGACACTATACCTATACGGTCCTTTCGTGGTTTTGTTATATGCTGTAATAAGTATGCTTCAATTTTGAAGGATTAACTATAAGTCCCCAGCCTTAAACCTTACTTAATCTTGAGTTATTACAATATTACACATTGAGGATCTTTTTGGGTTTAGATTTTTAGAGAATTAGATCATAAAACATGCATTACATTGCACATATAAACAATGTGGTTACATAAAGATAGTATTCTTCATTCCCATCAATGGAAACATATTTAAAATAAACATGGATTCTTTATTGACACTTCCTTGACACTATCATCATATCATGTAACTTTCCCTTGACCTGTGAAAAAAATTTCAAAAAAACTTGGGATGAGCATAAAAAGCTCAGTAAGGGATATAAAAATATGGAAAGGAAACATGGGTACATATATACATAAGGATGAGATCATACTTTACCCATAAAACATAAGCACTTTAACATACCTCATCAAATCATGAATAAATCATAGAAATCATAAGACATAAAGGTAACTTGAGTCATTCATAACATTCTTACGTAGGGAGTAACCCTCTTGGTTACGTTTGGAATACCTATCATAGTATATTCCCTAAATCTCTTCAGAGAAACCTTAACGTTTCACTCCTTCGCGTTACCCAATGCATTGGAGAGCTATATCGGGCTCACCCGCCCTTAGTTTATCACGGAACCACCCGTCTTCATAATAATGCCCAAGAACCTCAACATAATCGTATCACATAAAACATGCATCAAGGAAACATAACATTTCCAACTTTCATTCACAAGATATCAATACAACACATTGATATAAAAACATTATGAAAACCATTTTCAATACCAAAATAAAAGAAAAGTAAAACATGGTATTTAATTTTCTTTTAAAAAAAATGTATGGCTTCTAGAGGAAGTCGAAACTCAAATAATGGTCACGGCGGCGGAGAAGTCGTTTTCGTCGCATACGTACGACAAAAACATTCTCTTTTGTCATTTAGTAAACTCTTTGTATAAAAAAGATTCCTTTTGGATAAATGTAAATGTCAAAGGGGTTTATACACCGTATAAAATAAGGTTGTGTATAAAATAAAAAATGCCTCAATGAAAGGAGATTGAGACGAAGTCCCATACCTCGGGTCTGACTTGACTCGATCATTCTTTAATGTCCGGAATAATAAACTTGAGTTAATTTCTACTTTCTTAAGAACCTTTTTCAAGTTCATTATTCCTTTTATATCACTTATTGCCATTTCATGAACACTATGTAATTATTTAAGTTAATAACGGTCGTTTTAACGAACATTGGTACTTGAGTCAAAAATAAGCCCTTTATAATTACATGTTGTTCATGTATCCATTATATCCAGAATGGTATTCATGATGAATATATCATATATGTCATATATATACAGTACATGCATGCATTTATAATATTACATAATTATTTAGAGGTAAAAAATGAAATGCACTGTTCATGGAGACGGTAAGCCGTACGTACGCATGAACACTACTTTCATTTCTATTTCGTATTTTATAGAATGGAATCATAATGATATAAAGGTATATTATAATTCCAGTATAATATCATTTATAATATCATAGTTCCATCCTTTATACGTCCCACATATGGTATTTAACGAATCAAATCACTTTGAGGGGCGGTAGTCCCCACTTCCTTAAATGAAGATATCACGTTTACCCATAATGGAAACCATAAAGGTATGACCAAAAAGAAAAAAAACAGAAGCTTAAGGAAAACATAAACATATCACATATCATATATAAATATAGTGACATCTTAATGGCCACCTTTGAAGGTGTTAAAAGAATGTTGAACAATCATCGTTTTGGGAGGCATAATTTCGCCATCCATGCAAACCGTATGTTCTTTAACCATTTGATGTAGTTGTGTGAGAGTGTAGCTAGAATAAATCTTATAAAAAAATCCTAGTATATTTAAGATACTGTTTTTGTTACAAAAGTAGTAAATAAAAAGATTTTAGGGGGTTGGAGAAGCAAAATAAAACAAATGAACATGAGAGAATGAATTACCTTTAAAAGTGTAACTCCTTTTGATTTGATCCTAAAGGCTTCCGTTGAAAAGATAATGCCCAAAGGGAATACTATAGGATGAGGAGAGGGATGTGGAGAGAGTAAATGGTCAGGGGATGGCCGAGCCAAAGGCTTGAAGAGTGTGTGAAATGAGGTAGAGGTGGGGGCCTTTTATAAGAGGAGAGGAGGGGCACTTTTGGAAATCATGAAACTATTATTTTATTTTCAAAAGTGTTTCGAATTTTTAAGGTCCCACATTGATATATTTCTAATATAAGATGATAAGGCTTAGACATATTCCCATACAATAGGTTTTGGACATGTGTATGTTTTAGATATTACATTATCTTTCCATTTTATTTAAATCATTAAATACTGAGGTCATCGCTGCATCATCATAATTTCATATATAATTTAATTTATTTAAAGTCTAAAAATTATAAAAAAATACTATGATGTAGGAAATCATTTTAGCTTTCCAATGAATATTTATAATAAAAAATCTGATCTTTATAACCCCATGTAAAAATTGTTTTCGTAAAACATATTATGTTTGTGTCATTTTTACTTTTACATTAAAAAAAAGTTATTTATGTCATTTCCCAACCGGAGTGGCTCTATGGGGTCCCCAAGTTGACCCATGGCTTGTATTAGTCTTCCATGACACAACCAATGATGGTAGGACATGTGTAAAGCTCATCTCATTTTATTAAATCATTACTTTTACCTTAAACTACACTAATTACCACTAATCGCGATTAAAAACATAATAAGTTACTATTCACCAAAAAATTATTATAATCTCATTGAACCACATTTTACTTCTTAATTACAACCATGTATGTCAGATTTTTGAAATTCAAAACACAATGATGGGAAAATTTCATTTAAACGGAAAATCAGTTTTTATAAGTACCACTTAGTGGTTTCACTATTCATCAAAAATTGAAGTTTTTCAGAAAATTACCAAAAATTCACCCTAAGCTATATTTGATATTAGGAATTCAAAAATGAAGTCTATTTTACAAAATTCAAAACATATAAGTCACATTAATTAATTTAATAATTAATTCCTGCTGTTAGAGCAAATAGAGTGTTTTTATGAAACAATAAGTATCAACAGATTGATACCAGTTTAAGTCCAATTTCAAAGTAAAATTTATTCCAATGACCACCATTGGATTAAATGGTAGAAATATATTCTAATTTCACTTCAAAACCAATTCAAAAGATAATCTAATCATATAAATAAATTAGATTAAAAAATAGTTTTGATGTAAAATGCAGTATTTTTCACTATTCATTAAAAAATGAACATCGTCTGAAAAATACCAAAAATTCACATAAAGTAAATTTTGATGTCCCAATCATAAAAAATAAGTTTATTTTGACAAACATAGCTTATAAAATTGTAAAAAGATAGATTTAAAAAAGGTTTTCCATCAAAAGGAAGTAAAACAATCTTTTAAGAATATTTGTGTATTCCATGCATAAGATTGTATTTATTTTCATTTTAAGCCTCTAAAACACTATCTTAATCATTAATAGACATAGATAAAAATATCTATTATTCATTACTTACTTGGGATTTTACATCTTTCCCCCCTTTTGAAAATTGCGTCCCTGCAATTTATTTACTTATCGAATAAATGGGGGTACTTATCCCTCATTGCATTTTCAGATTCCCATGTTGCCTCTTCCATCATGTGGTTTTTCCACAAAACCTTTACCTGATTAATCACCTTATATCGTAAAACTTTCTCCCTGTGGTCAAGAATCTGGACCGGTTGTTCCTCATAAGATAGGTTCTCTTCCAGCTGAACTACCTCTGGACTCAAAACATGAGATGGATCTGGCATATACTTTCTCAACATCGAAACGTGAAAAACATTGTGTACCTGAGATAAACTCGGAGGTAAAGCCACCCGGTATGAAACTGATCCAACTCTCTCCATAATTTCATATGGTCCAATGAACCTTGGACTCAACTTTCCTTTCTTACCAAATCGCATCACACTTTTCAATGGTGAAACCTTGAGAAAAACATGATCACCTACCTCGAAAGATAGATCCTTCCTCCGGTTATCCGCATAACTCTTCTGCCTGCTCTGAGCTGTTCTCATGTGCTTCTGAATCAACTAAAATTTTTCTGCCATCTCTTCTACCAATTCTGGTCCCATCAGCTTTCTTTCACCCACATCATCCCAGAAAGCTGGAGTTCGACACCGCTTCCCATATAATGCCTGAAATGGTGCCATCTGTATACTGGAATGAAAACTGTTATTATATGAAAATTCAACCAAAGAAAGATGTTGGTCCCAACTTCCCTGATAATCCATAGAACAAGCTCGTAGCATATCCTCTAAGGTCTGAATTTTTCGTTCTGACTGCCCATCTGATTGAGGATGAAAAGCTGTACTAAAATTTAATTCAGTACCCAATGACTTCTGAAGGCCTTTCTAAAAGTTAGAAGTGAACCTGGGATCACGATCAGATACAATGGAAAGAGGAACTCCATGTAACCTAAATATCTCTTTAAGATACAAACGGGAAAGTTGATCTAGGGAAAAAGTATCTCGTATAGCAAGGAAATGAGAAGATTTAGTCAAGCGATCAACAATAACCCAGATTGCATTATTACCTCAAGATGTCTTCGGTAATCCCACAACAAAGTCCATGGATATATTCTCCCATTTCCACTCTGGCACTGGTAAAGGCTGAAGCATCCCTTTCGGTAACTGCCGCTCTGCTTTAACCTACTGACAAGTCAAACACTTCACAGTAAAATCAGCAATATCTCTTTTCATTCCATCCCACCAGTAATACTTTCTCAGATCTCTGTACATCATAGTACTGCCAGGATGAACTAGAAACAGAGAACTATGAGCTTCACATAACAACTCTCTCTTCAACTGTGAATCACAAGGCACACAGAATCTATTCACAAATCTCAAAACACAATCATTATCAATGTTGAATTCATGCAACTTACCTTTATGAGCCAACTCTACCTTTTTCTGCAACTCACTGTCTTGCTTCTGTGCTTGCTTGATTCTATATGATAGAGATGATCTCACTGACACATGAAACAAAATAGAAGAACTTCCTGCACCAACAACTTCTATGCCAAAGTTCATCAAATCCTTAACCAAAGTATCACGTTCCAAATGCAACATTTCTAATGAAGCATTACTTTTTCGACTCAAAGCATCAGCCCCTTTATTTGCTTTTCCCGGATGGTAATGAATTGTACAATCATAATCCTTGATTAATTCTAGCCATCTCCTTTGTCTCATGTTCAATTCTTTATGAGTGAATATATACTTTAAACTTTTGTGATCGGTATATATTTCACACTTTACTCCATACAAATGATGCCGCCAAATTTTTAAAGCAAAAACAACAACAGCTAGTTCCAAATCATGTGTAGGGTAATTTACCTCATGATTCTTCAACTGTCGGGAAGCAAAAGCAATTACCTGATCATTCTGCATTAGGATGTAACCAAGTCCTTTCAAGGAAGCATCACTGTATATAACAAACTCACCTTTCCTAGAAGGTAGTGCCAAAACTGGAGCATTCACCAATCTTCTTTTCAATTCCTGAAAACAATCATCATATTATTTTGTCCAGATAAACTTAACACCCTTCCGAGTTAGCTTAGTCATTGGACTAGATAACCGTGAATTTATTTTGACAAACCTTCGGTAATAGCCTGCCAAACCAAGGAATCTACGAATCTCGGTTACATTTGTGGGTCTTGGCCATTATTCCACAACTTTTGTTTTTGCAGGATCAACAGTTATTCCATCTTTAGAAACAATATGACCAATGAAAGAAATTTTTTGCACCCAAAACTCACACTTGTTAAATTTTCCATACAGTTTCTTTTCTTTTTTAGGTTTGCAAATTGACCCTTAAATTTCTTTCATTCTCTTCTTTACTTTTAGAAAACACCAAAATATCATCAATAAAAACAAACAACATTTTTCACCTGAGTCAACTGATCCATCACTGCAACAAACTGTTCAATTCTGATTCTAACCATCTCAGGATGCTGATTTAGAAGTTCATTTCCATCTGTATTCCTTCCCAGGAAATTTGTTCTGTTTCCTCTACGAAAAACCATTCTTAACAAACATGTCTTAGATGAAGCAACATGGTAATCTTCAAATGCTATATCATTTCAAAAAAAAAATATTTTTGGATAATCATTTAATAGAATTCTAACTCCTAAAGTTATATAAACCAACCTTTGATACCAACTATAAGGCCCCAGCCTTAAACCTTACTTAATCTTGAGTTATTACAAGATTACACATTGAGGATCTTTTTGGGTTTAGAGTTTTAGAGAATTATATCATAAAACTTGCATTACATTCCACATATAAACAAAGTGGTTACATAAAGATAGTATTCTTCATTCCCATAAATGGAAACATATTTAAAATAAACATGGATTCTTTCCTGACACTTCCTTGACACTATCATCATATCATGTACCTTTCCCTTGACCTGTGAAAAACATTTCAAACAAACTTGGGATGAGCATAAAAAGCTCAGTAAGGGATATAAAAATATGGAAAGGAAACATGGGTACATATATACATAAGGATGAGATAATAATTTACCCATAAAACATAAGCACTTTAACATACCTCATCAAATCATGAATAAATCATAGAAATCATAAGACATAAAGGTATCTTGAGGCATTCATAACATTCTTACGTAGGGAGTAACCCTCTTGGTTACGTTTGGAATACCCATCACAGTATATTCCCTAAATCTCTTCGGAGAAACCTTAACGTTTCACTCCATCGTGTTACCCAATGCATTGGAGAGCTATATCGGGCTCACCCACCCTTAGTTTATCACGAAACCACCCATCTTCATAATAATGCCCAAGAACCTCAACATAATCGTATCACATAAAACATGCATAAATGAAACATAACATTTCCACCTTTCAATCACAAGATATCAATACAACACATTGATATAAAAAAATTATGAAAACCATTTTCAATACCAAAATAAAAGAAAAGTAAAACATGGTATTTAATTTTCTTTTAAAAAAAAGGTATGGCTTGTAGAGGAAGCCGAAACTCAAATAATGGTCACGGCGGCGGAGATGTCATTGTCGCCGCATACGTACAACAAAAACAGTCCCTTTTTTCATTTAGTAAACGCTTCGTATAAAAAAGATTCCTTTTGGATAAATGTAAAAGTCAAAGGGGTTTATACACCGTATAAAAGAAGGTTGTGTATAAAATAAAATATGCCTCAATGAAAGGAGATTGAGACGAAGTCCCATACCTCGGGTCCGACATGAATCGATCGTTCTTTAATGTCCTGAATAATAAACTTGAGTTAATTTCTACTTTCTTAAGAACCGTTTTCAAGTTCATTATTCCTTTTATATCACTTATTTCCATGTCATGAACACTATATAATTATTTAAGTTAATAACGGTCGTTTTAACGATCATTGGTACTTGTGTAAAAAATAAGCCCTTTATAATTACATGTTGTTCATGTATCCATTATATCCAGAATGGTATTCATGATGTAGATATCATATATGTCATATATATCCAGTACATGCATGCATTTATAATATTACATAATCATTTAGAGGTAAAAAATGAAATGCACCATTCATGGAGATGGTAAGCCGTACGTACGTATGAACACTAATTTCATTTCTATTTCGTATTTTATAGAATGGAATCATAATGATATAAAGGTATATTATAATTCCAGTATAATATCATATATAATATCATATTTACATCCTTTATACGTCCCACATATGGTATTTAACGAATCAAATCACTTTGAGGGGCGGTAGTCTGCACTTCCTTAAATGAAGATATCGCGTTTACCAGTAATGGAAACCATAAAGGTATGACCAAAAAGAATAAAAACAGAAGCTTAAGGAAAACATAAACATATTACATATCATATATAATTATAGTGACATCTTAATGGCCACCTTTTAAGGTGTTAAAAGAATGTTGAACAATCATCGTTTCAGGATGCAGAATTTCACCATCCCCGGAAACCGTAAGTTCTTTAACCATTTGATGTAGTTGTGTGAGAGTGTAGCTTGAATAAATCTTATAAAAACATCCTAGTATATTTAAGATATTGGTGTTGTTACAAAATAAGTAAATAAAAATAAATTAGTGGGTTGGAAAAGCATAATAAACCAAATGAACATGAGAGAATGAATTACCTTTAAAAGTGTAACTCCTTTTGATTTGAGACTAAAGGCTTCCTTTGAAAGGATTCTGCCCAAAGGGAATCCTCTAGAATGAGGAGAAGGATGTGGAGAGATTAAATGGGTAGGGTATGGCTGATCGAAAGGCTTGAGGAGTGTGTGAAATGAGGTAGATGTGGGGGCCTTTTATAAGAGGAGAGGAGGGGCACTTTTGGAAATCATGAAACTATTATTTTATTTTAAAAAGTGTTTCGAATTTCTAAGGTCCCATATTGATATATTTCTAAGATAAGATGATAAGTTTTAGAAATATTCCCATCCAATAGGTTTTGGATATGTGTAGGTTTTAGGTATTACATTATCTTTCCATTTTATTTAAATCGTTAAATAATGAGGCCATCGCAGCATCATCATGATGTCATAAATAATTTAATTTATTTAAAGTCTAAAAATTATAAAAAAATACTATGATATAGGAAATATTTTTAGATTTCCAATTACTATTTATAATAAAAAATCTGATCTTTATAACCCCATGTAAAAATTGTTTTCGTAAAACATATTATGTTTGTGTCATTTTTACTTTTACATTAAATAAAAAGTTATTTATGTCATTTCCCAACCAAAGTGGATGCATGCGGTCCCCAAGTTGACCCATGGCTTGTCTTGGTCGTCCATGACACAAACAATGAGGGTAGGACATGTGTAAATCTCATCTCATTTTATTAAAGCATTATTTTTACCTTAAACTACACTAATCACCACTAATCGCGATTAAAAACTTAATAAGTTACTATTCACCAAAAAATTATTATAGTCTCATTGAACCACATTTTACTTCTTAATGACAACCATGTATGTTGGATTTTTGAAATTTAAAACACAATGATGGGAAAATTTCATTTAAACGGAAAATCAGTTTTTATAAGTACCACTTAGTGGTTTCACTATTCATCAAAAATTGAAGTTTTTCAGAAAATTACCAAAATCTTACCCTAAGCTATATTTGATATTAAGAATTCAAAAATGAAGTCTATTTTACAAAATTCAAAACATATAAGTCACATTAATTAATTTAATAATTAATTTCCACTGTCAGAGAAAATAGCGTTTTTTATGAAACAATAAGTATCAAAAGATTGATACCAGTTTAAGTCCATTTTCAAAGTAAAATTTATTCCAATGACCACCATTGGATTAAATGGTAAAAATATATTCTAATTTCACTTCAAAACCGATTCAAAAGATAATCTAATCATATAAATAAATTATATTAAAAACTATTTTTGAAGTAAAATGCAGTATTTTTCACTATTCATTAAAAAATGAACATCGTCTGAAAAATACCAAAAATTCACACAAAGTAAATTTTGATGTCCCAATAATAAAAAATAAGTTTATTTTGACAAACATAGCTTATAAAATTGTCAAAAGATAGATTTAAAAAAGGTTTGCCATCAAAAGGCAGTAAAACAATCTTTTAAGAATATTAGTGTATTCCATGCATAAGATTGTATTTATTTTCATTTTAAGCCTCTAAAACACAATCTTAATCATTAATAGACATAGATAAAAATATCTATTATTCATTACTTACTTGGGATGTTACATTAACAATGTATGTAATGTATGGGTCGTTATACCTGGTTAGTAGAAACTAGTTTTATTTTATTAAGCGGTATGATATATGAAGTATAAGTTCATTTTTGGAACCACATACGATTAATCTAACCATAAGATGGACTTATAACTTTTTCTAACCTTTTGTTTGAAAGAGATGGAATGACCCATCATTCTATCACATGATCTGCTAAAACATCACGAATAACAAATTCAACTTCATTTTTTTAAGTGATGAAGTGGAAATTGTTCAATTCACGAACAATAGTGAGATTGTACCAAAATCATGTAAGTATTTTTTTTAATTCATCAACTTTAGGGAAATGATCTTGAAAACCAAAAAAGTTGTCCTAGTTCCCTTATATCTGAAAAATCAGATGGTACCATAGATCACCACAAATCTATAGCTTTGTGATTGTTGGATTTTTCATAGCCATGTTCTCTACCACTCTCCATCAGAACCAGATGGTTAGATTTTTCTTCCATATCCATATTTTCCCCTATGTTCTCCTACGTGGAATCCCAGTGATGAGTTAATTTTGGTAACCGTTACATTTCATACATTAGTTTTTAAATCCATGTTTTGGTATTCCTTTTTACGATGTGGGTTTCTATTAAAGAAACTTTCGAGTAGTAAACCATTTATAACCCCGACGAATTTTGAGGGCAAAATTCATTTTAAGGGGGGTAGAATGTAACACCCCATGATTTTACGAAAAATATCATTTTTAATTTCATTAATGTCTTGTGTTGTATGCTACACCAAAAGGAGCTTTCACAAATACGCATCCCTGACTTGGATTGCATTACACGCAAACGCGACCTTCCATGATAGCGTGTGTTGTACGCAATACCAAGTTTTGCTAAACAACAATATGCTATTAAAATATTATTAAAACTAGTCGTTATGAATAGTAATAACCACTTCTTGAAATTTTGTAATTTTTTTTTCAAAATGGAATTCATTTTTGGATTCAGAATATCAAAATTTTCATACGGTGAAATTTTGGTACTTTTCGGATAACTTTCATATTCTGATGAATAGTGAAAATTACTAAATTTTAATTAAAAACAACTTTTTTAATCAAAATAATTAATAGTGATAAATTATTAATTTTAGTGGTTTTAAAGTATATTTAGAATATATTTTTACAATTTAATACAATTTTGGTCATTGGATGTAATTTTACATTTAAACCATACATAAACTAGTGTCAATCTTTTGATAGTTATTATCTCTTAAGAACACGCTATTTGTGTTGACGACGGGAATAAATTTTTAAATTAATTAATGAAACTGATATGTTTTGAATTTGGTAAAAATAGAAATCATTTTTGAGTTCATAATATCATATATAGCTTAGGCCTAATATTTGGAATTTTTCTGGAAACTTTCATTTTTTGATGAATAGTGAAACCACTAAGTGGTAGTTAAAAAAATTGAATTTTTCATAAAACATAATTTTACCGCTTCTGTGAGTGGAATTTAAAAAATCCGAGAGACACGGTTGATGTCAGTAAGTAAAATATGGTTCAATGAGATGAAAATAATTTTTGGTGAATAGTAACTTTTTACTTTTTTTACCACGGTTAAAAGTAAATAGGGTAATTAAGGGTAAAAATGATATTATTATTACCCTAACACATGTCCTAATTCTGTTGGATAAGATTAATTCGACCAAAAACAACCTTAGGAATAAAATATGACCATTTAGTCCCACTTGGATTAGATTAGGACATTTATTATTATTTAATTCAAAGAAGAGTTAAAAGAGTTAAAATCAAAGTTTATTTTCTAAAACATTTTTAATATAGGGGTATACAAAATATAAATTCGACTATAAATATTCATTAGAAAGATAAAAAGATTTCCTACATAATAGTATTTTATTTTTAATTTTTAGACATTAAATAATTTAATTTATTTATCACACAACGATGATGCAGTAATTATCTTATTAATGAAATATTGACATAATTGATGTTATAAATACCCAAATAAATATAATTTCAGACTTTTTATGAATTACACTAATTTTAAAGGTTGATATGGCATCTTATTATTGATTTAATTAACTTTTGTCGAAGTAATCATTCTGTTATGAGTTTCAAAAAAATAAACTATTGAATAGTGTCAAAATTGACATAAAAAGAATTTTAAAACAAATATTATATTATTGATTGTTATTTTATTACTAAAATATATGGTTCAGCCAAGATACTTATATCATGATAGGTGTAGCATTAATTTACAACTTGGGGTTTGCTTGGATGTATATGGTAAGTTTATTAACTATATAATATAAAAATACAAAGTGACATGGTAAATGTCAATATAATTAACTAAAAGTTAAAACTAAAAGATAAGGTTAATATAATGACCTAAACTTGTCTAAATTCTATTGGATGAGAGGATTTAGACCCATACCCACCTTATCTTCAAAATAAATCAATTTGGAGCTATTTAAAACCTAATTTGTCTTTATAATAAAATAATATTTTTAGTTATTCCAAAGGTGCCCCTCTCCTCCCTTATAAAAGGGCACCACCTCCCTCTCCTCCTCACACCAATTTGATCCTTCATGCTGGGAAAACCCCTGACACTTTCTCATCTCCACTTCCCTAGAATCATCTAGAGGTTCTTGTCTTCTTCAAAGACCAACCCTAGTGCCCTAAGAGGAGGTTAAGAAGAGGCGTGTCAAAAAAGAGGTAATATTAATTACCGATCCTTTCCAAATTCATTCTTCTTAAACATATTCTTCTTTAGTTGTTTCATTATGAAGTAATAACATCAGTATCACTCATATAATTATATGTAATTATAAGTATGAAACAACCCTATTTCACCATCTATCCATCCTACGGAAAATGAAATCACCGCGTGTGCGTATGTACGGAATACCGTCTCCACGCCGTGGTGTAATCTATTTTCCACCACCACCTTACTTGGATGGGTATAATGGTGTACATAATAACTATATATGATTATTGTAAAGTGATATTGATTCTGAAATATAATACATCAACTCCAATACAATTCCACAATCATGGGAACGATATCATCACTCGTACATAAGTACGGAATACCGTCTCCACGATGTGATGTGATTCGTTATACATGATCTTCATTGCATAATGATTATATAAATGAATTGAATGAATGAATATGATATATAGTACATTAATACCATTCTGGAAGTGATTTATCTATAACCTAAAGAGAATAATAAGAATTTATTCGACAAAACACGCATTAGAACAAAAAGTTATAAACACCCGAATAACAAGTGGCAATGAACTATTACTACTATGAAGCTAAGAATATGACCATATATGATATCATAACAATAATTATGATTCTGGAATAAGTCAATAACATTATTTAAAACATTATACAGGAGGTTCGGACACTTTCGAAGCAAATCGGACCTAAGGTAAGGGATAATTTTGCAAGTCTCATTTTTATCCGAGATTGCTTATTCGTAAGTATTTAATAGGGTTATTTCTATCATCCATGTCCATGTTTTATAAAAGTATTTTCATGTATGTTTAAAGTACTTTTTACCCAGTTTTGACTTTTACTACATGGTATTCAAGGAATCATTCATCTGTTTACATTACGAGGTACTTTTTGACTTTTCCGGAAAAAGTACGAAAAGAATGTTTTTTTATCTTATACGGCGTGAAGGGATTTTTACGGTTTCATAATGCCTCATTTTCAAGAAGCTTACTCTACAAGATTGCATGATTATTTTCAACAAAACCCTTATCTTTTAAAATTGCATGGAATTTTCTGAAAAGGAAATTAATTTAAAAAAGAAAGGATATTTTCCTCAAGAATTCATTTCAAGTGTTTTGTCAAAACTATTTTCCATCTAAGATGACATTATTTCAAATGTGTATGTTTCAAGTAGAATGTCTCTATGATTTAAATGGTTTAAATTTTCTTATGATGAAATGATATCAATTGTTTATGGATTATGTTATGATGGCATGATGTTTAAGAATCCCATTTTATTACATGGGTTATGCTATGATGTATGATTTATGATTTTGTGGCATAGGAAACAATGATTTCATTATGAGATGGGTGGGACCTATATATCCCTCCACTGCATTGGTTAAGGATTTTATATCTCATGAGATAGACATGGCTGGAACGGTAAGGTAATCCGGTTCAGTGTTACAGGACTGAAACGAGGAGTGAACTCAATTCAGAATGGGACTTTGTCCACTAAGATAGTCTTGGCAGCAATGCCTTGGCTACTATGGAAATCATTACATGTGATTAATGGATGCCAAAATTACATGTTTTATTCCCATTCTATTTTATCATGGTTTATGTTCCATTATGATCTATGCCTTATGTACTTTCATGTTTTATGTCGTTGCTCAAGATTTTAATGCTTAAACATTATGTTCATGTTTTTAAGTTCCAATGTATATGGTATGTTTTATTTTATCCATGTTAACCCTTACTAAGCATTTGAGCTCATCCTTTTTATGTTTTATTTTCCCCCAGGATCAAAAGAAAGGTTTTAGGTCAGGAAACAAAAATTGGAAGATCTTTATGGGAGATGTTGAAGATCTTTCACCACGATTAGAAGATTACGTTCCAAGTTTCCAAAGACACTAAACTATTACGGTCCTAGTGTGTCAGTTTTTGTTATGTATTAAGTATTCCGCAAAAGTAATGTAATGTCCATGTACGTCAAGCTTAGGGGCTCTAAATTTTACTTATTTCAAATAATTTAAATTAGACACATCCAATGTACATTTCATGTAATGTGTGGACGTATCATAAAGCTTTAAGGAGGCTGTAGTCCGTACATCCACAAAAGATGTTATAATATTTACAAAAAATTGAATGAACAAAGGTATGTGTATATAAAAATTAAATAAGTATTAATACAAAATAAATAATACATATATATAGTATGAAAATATTTTTTCTAACATAATTCATAACTGTGAGAGGTGGTAAAGGAAAACGATCAATATCATTACATGCAGTTGTAGTTCGCCGTACAGAAATAGTAATTTCTTTACCCATTTTGTTTATGTGTGTGTAAGTGTAGGTATAAACCAAAATAAATGTAACATGTTAGTATATATTTAATAATAATTTTTTTATATAATTTTGGAATAATGAATAATTAAGAGGTGGAGAATTAAATAATACATAAATGGATGTTGAATAATGTTTCCTATTTTTCAAGTAACTCATTTTTTATTGCACCGAAGGGATTCCATGGTAAAATTTATTCCCAATGTTTTTAATCAATGGTTATGGGATATATGTTGGGATATTATTTAGTAATGTTTTTTATGATAAAAATTATTTGATATGTTTGAATAAATGTTGGAGTGTGAGTGCATTTTTATATTGGAGGTGGACTGAAATTATTCTAAACCATAATAGGTAAGCACTATTATGTGGTCTCCCTTACATCATGTGATTACAAAAAATAATTCTAATAGATTAAATTGGAATTATGGTTGATAAGCACTCACACCATAAAAAAAATAAAAACATTTTTGTCATTCTGATCCTTAATATATATGTTTCCTTATTTTCAATCATTTTTATAGTAGAAATGTGACTACTTTCCTCTCCTATGTAATTTAAATATTAATAAAAAATTAAATATTGATTCATTAAAAAAAATGATCCACTAAATTATAAATATGATACATAATTTAAAAAATAAATATCACTTGTGTGTTGTTAAATAATTTTAAAACTATAGCATGTAGTACCAAGAAACACATATTTTACTCGAATCACTCTAAAAATGTCTTTACTATTTATTGGTTAATATATTCATTATAAAAGATAAATTGTTCCAAAAATATGCCATATTATTTATTTATAAAAATTTATAAATAAATTTAATTAATATATTAGTTTTTGTAAATTCTTAATTTTTAAATAAAATTTCATTCATTATAAAATTTCATTTATATCAATTTTGACATTATTCAATTAATTTTAATATAAAAATATCATAAAAATTATGGATTTAAAACATATTAAGTTCACATCTATGTAACGGGAAATATTATTCACTAAAAATAATGGAACAAAATAATTCATTAAATTTACCCTTTTTAATGTTATTATCACCATTTATTTTATTCAATTATTAACTAAATTTTCTTTTCATTATATTATGTGAAGTTTCTATTGTAACTAATTCATCTATAAAAATTATTTTTGAGTTATCATGATAAATAAATATCACTCACCTTATAAAATATTGTTTATAATTGAAACTATGTAACTTCTTCCATAGCCCAAAAATTTATAGGAATTAAAATCTAATATGTTATTTTTATGTCTTTATCACTATATAACTTATTATATGGGTCAAATTTCTGAACATGTGTACCAATAAATCATAAAATTTGAACCAATAATGGATTTGGATGAAATATAGTCGTCATATGGATTTTGAACAAGTTTCAAGGTCATTATAGAGCTTGTGTTTAAGGTGTATCCCCTAGTTATGATTAATTTTACCTTAATCATTATAATTTATTTTAATTATATTCACTAATATTTTTGAAAAATATTTATGTTGATATTATTAAACTATAAATATTATACTGATTAAAACAGACTTTATCCATTTCTTCATCTTTATTTCACATAAGTTACAAAATGAAATTTAAATCTAATCCCACAAACGTATGGAGAACATTGGGTTTTAATGTAAAAAGGATCAAAATTTTTTTAAGTCAATATATCTAAAGTAAATAATAAAATTATTCCAATGAACCAAATTGGATTAATAGATATATAATTAATCTATTTTGACTTTAAACCAAAATTTATTTGAGGCCTCCCTAATTTATTTTACATGTAATAGTGTTTTTTAGTGTTTCTTCGACATCAATAATAAAAAATATTTACTTTGGGCCATAAAAATAATATATAATTTAATATTTATAGTCATTAATAAAATCATTTTTCAAATAAAAAGATGTATTTTTCACTGTTAATTAAAAAATAAAACTTCTCAGAAAACATACCAAAAATTAACTCCAATATAATATTGATTTTATAATTAAAATAATGATGTTTTATTCATATAAAAATTATAAAATTGGATTTTTTTTACATAAAATAGGTACACCATTAAAAGGTGGTTCAAATTCCTTTTAGAAATATACATATTTTCTTGCATAAAATTGGATTTTTTCTTATTTTAAGACTATCTTATTTGTTGGATGAATGTAAATTCATTTTAAAAAAAATTTAAATATAAAATAGTTTGTCTTATTCACAGTAGACAAAATAAAATGTAGAAAATTACTTCCATATTAAATAATAATATCAACAGTATATTTTTGTTTTGTAAGACATCACCTTTCGTATAATAATATTTATTGAAGAAACTCAATGTTATGTGTAATTAATGATAACAATGATGTTCTGTAAAAAAAGTCTAAACAATTCATTTCATGTGACACAATATATAAATGAATTCAATTTAATTTGGAAGAATTTATTAATTAAAATTTCAGGATGTTACATCATACCCCTTGAAAAAGAATTTTCCCCCTGAAATTCAACTTTGTTATCATAGGATTAGAATTTATAGAATTATTTTTGAAACAGCCACCTTAAATATAAAAAATAAAAAATCATTATAAAATGTTTAGTTGCGAAACTTATTATGACACATCGAAATACTAAATTAAGAAGCTAGTATTTGATAGCGTGCATGACATGTGACACCAATCACGTAAGGGAATATAATATCGAGATTCATTATAATATATTGACTATTTAAAATTAGTTTATTATATATTTCAATGCATGAAATAATGAGTTAGAGTTTGTTACAACCAATAGAGACCATCCGTAATAGCTTGTGCTACATGTAAGAGCGACCTTCCTCAATAGTGTGTTCTATATAGAAGACCAAATTTCACCAAATAACAATGTAGTATTTTTATTTAATATAATATGATAAATCCTAGAAGTTATGTTACCATTTATGAATATTATTATATAACTAATTAATTTTTTTGGTTTATATAAATATGATATTAATAAATTGGTTATCAAATAATTGGAAACGAAAATTAGAACCAATTGGATATGAAAATAAATATTATTATATTAATGCTTCTAAATGAGTTATGTCTTAAAAAAATACTTAATTACAATTAGATAATAATTTTAATGAAATATATATGTTATATATTAACTCAAATATTTTTTATATTTAGCAATTTGATTTTATATGCATTAGATTAGAAGAGACCCTCTTTTACATATAAAACCCTTATTTTCATGAAGGTAATTTTACCGCCTTTCAATGGAGAAACCATTTTAAATTTGAATTGTGAAACGTTAAATTAATTAATATATAAAAAAACATCATATTTTATGGAAAAACATAAAAGTTATGTTAGGTTAATTTTTTTAATATTTTTCAGAAACATATCATTTTTTAATAAATTATTAAAAACACTTAATTTTAGTTCAAAAGTGCTGTTTGTTTTATTTTATTTATAATGTTAAAATATGTTTTATATTTGTTTTTAAGATTAATTAGATTATATTGTTATAAATTAATATAATGTAGGTTATTGCGTTAAATTTCACTTTGATATTGAATGTAAAAATGTATCAAACATTTTGACCTTTTTACATTTAAAATCGACATTATTGTCCTGTATGAGGGAAATATATTAAATTAATTTCTTCCACTTATGTGGTTTGAATTTAAAAAAATGTATGCAATTATTATAATTGTAATTATTTATAATTTATAATATGTTCAACATATTTTTTTACCAAAACGATTACTAAATGAGATGAATGTTAATTACAATTATTAAGGAATCATTATTCTTAATAAAGGACATAACCTTCAACTTAATGGCCCAATTGATTTTTCTAATTTTTTCAACACAAATATTATAGCAATATATATTACATGCACCATCCATTACTTAGGTTTGTGGTTTGGTATGACTTTTTTGGCTAATATAATGTGTACACCTAACATGTTTCCATATATTCCAAGTGAGTCCTTTTCCTTCCATAAAAAAGGACTCCACCTTTACCCATTAATCACACCTATAAAACCAATTAGTTTATTAAAAAAATATTCGCATTTAGTCTCCCAAAATACCTCCCCTATACCTTGATTCAACCATTTGGATAGAAATCCTTCCAAGGAATCATTCTGGTATAATCCAAAAGTAGTTACCCGATTAAGAGGTAACATCTTCTCTAAAGCTTTATAGTTTGATCTTAATTATTCAAAACATATACTCTTCTTATTTTAATATTACATTAAAAATGAAGTATTATAAATATAATATGATTTTTTATTTTAATATTTATACCTACGATTACACATACCATTATTTAATGGGTAACGAACATACAACTTCTGTGTAAGGTGAACTACTTCCTCACGAGACAATGATTGTTCATTTTTCCCTTAACAAAAATCCTGATGGACATTATGATGTAAAATATGTTTCTAATTTCATATATGTTATTTACTATTTATTTATACTTGTATAATTTTTATATAACATATTAATTTAATACTTTCCATTTTATGTTAACATGATATCATCATTTGAGGAAGTGCAGACTATCACCCACTCAAAGAGTTGTGATTAGTTAAAATGACACATGGATTCTATATATTATTTTTATAATTAAATATATAAGAAATAAAAAAATACATATTATATTCATGAAAAATTACCTTTACAGGAATATATATATATATATATATCATTTTCTTTATCAGCGTTTCACACACTTAGAAAGTGATAATGTTATTTGTGGATGTGTGGATTACCACCTCCTCAACATGATGTGATTCATTATTCATAACCATAAGTATATATATAAGTATGTATGATTAAATAATATGTCATTTATTATAAAAGGATTATTCTGGAATGATATGATGTTACTTACATTCTTTTAATAATGATCATTGAATAGTGGGAATGTTACTCATTGTACGTATCACCTACCATCTCTATGAATGTAACAATGGTTAATTTTTCAAAATCATATTTTATAATTGATTTTAAAAGTATTATTAATGTATAAATATTATAATTTTTTATTTTTTATTATTTTTTATATGTTATATAAGTGACCCTTTCACCATAGTTGACCTACTAATGTTTTTTGACACATAAACAAAATTTGATCAAAAAACCCAATGTAAACATAATTGTTCAATTTGTACAAAACATATTAATATGTGAAATAAAATTAATGATAAAAATGAAAAAGGATCTTAATAAACTGTAAAATTAACACAAGTTTTTTATATAGGGTGTTAAAGGGTGTTCAGCCAAAAGGAAACTCAAAGTAGGGGACATGTTTCCCACTTTTCATTCTGTGAGGCATACATTATTATTGTGAATATAATTTATTATGTATAGTGTATATAATACCACATTGACATGTAATATCATCTATTACTTATATTCATTATATTTATATTTTTCAGTTGATTATTGTTACTTTTGATTCTTTTAATTCATGTGTAATGGATTCTCATCTCACTTTTTAAACCAATGAGATAAATTTCATGTTCCCTACATAAATCTTTTGTGTGGTATATAAATTCAAATCTTTATATTATATCATTAATCCTTAAATATTTTTATAATATTAAACTTTCATTTAATATAATTCCTTCATAAGGTTTATAATTTAAAATATTTCAATGTGGTATGAAACACTTTGAGATGTTCAACATTATTTTCCTCAAGACTTATACTAGTGAATTTTCAAAGGAATTTCCATTCTAGGATATTATATAACCATTTTTCAATAAACACTCTCATCATTACTTGGTTACTCATGAACATTCTAATGTGTTAGTACCATTTTCCACTCATTGGTAATCAAAGTGTTTTAAAAATGTTTTTAATAATATCTGAATTCCGTTATCTCTTTAGTCAGAGAACCTATTTTCTTCAAAAAACCATGTATTATTAAAAAACAATTTTTTTAAAAAAATATTTGGTTAAGATATTTTTAATCATTTTTTTAAAAATGTTTCAAAATAATCCTCATGTCTATTTTTGAACAAGCCATTTTTATAACCTTTTTACAATGAAAATGGAATGTTCTTTTAACCTAGTATGGAATGTATGGAGTTAACCACCATCATTCCTTCAAATATTCCATTGAATTTTTGAAAGGATAATTTTTAATGTTTCTAAAAAAAATTGATTTTCAATGAAATGGATTTCCAGATAATTTATTAAAAAATGATATTCTCCCCATTAATGTATAAAGAAGATCTTTTTGTAATATTTCTATTCTTCAACAACAACTTCCATTTATTTTACCCTAATTGGGATATGGTTTACTGATACTATCCTTAATCTTCATATGGAAGGTTTATGATTGATTTGAACAATGATAGTGTTTGCAAAGACCGAGTTTTTCTCTTGTAATACATTGGAACATTTCTCTATATATTTTCTATGTTAGGCACTGAGAGGACATGTGATTCTGAGGACAAGTGTTCCAATAATAGATTATACAAAAATATTTAGTATATAATATACTATGAAAAAGATGGAAATAGTATATCTCTCAAACGGTAGCTTAGATCAAAAATATGGTGCCATAGTTGAGTCAGGAGAAAGGCTTACACCCTAGGCGAGACCTAACTTTTTTTATGTGTGGGTATTCTATAGAAAATGTCATGTAGAGAGTTCTCATAAATAAAATAATAAAACAAAATTATTTTATCTTGAATGCTAAATCATATGATAGGTACATGGGGACTCGGATTATAAATATGATACTTTTGTTTAATTCAGAATGGGGTATTTTACCTAAGTGTGGCTTAAAGTTATAGGGTGTGGGAAGTTAGTATTCTGTGATTGATGGTAGTTTCCATTAAATTGTACATTAGGGAAATGAGCTAGAGTTAGCTCATTTCTCTTGTAGATGATGAAGCTCTGATTATCTAATGCCGATAGAGATTTGATGTATGAACCTCATCAGGTCGCGATGAAAATGATGGTGCTAGTAGATCAGAGTACATCGAACACAATGACAGATCCAAAATTGAGATACGATTTCACTTTCATATTCCACACCTCCCCAATTGAAGAATTTGTTATCAATTTGGATTCTGATCAATTTCAATACTTTTTATATTTTTTTATATAGCCAAACTAACAATGAATATCAATCATTTAATTTATAGTTCATATTTTCTTCATCATTATTCACATTTATCATCAGTTAACATTTCCCCACACTAAAATGGCTTACAATCATCGAGTGAGGAATTGTTTTGTAAAGGTTGTGATCTAGGGATTCAAAATCTACGGTGGTTTTGTGTTCAGGGTGTTAGGCGAGGTGAAATTGTGACCAGAAGTTTATTCTACATTTCATCACATAGAAACATAGAAGGATATTTGTGTGCAGTAGGATTATGGGAAGGAATCATCATAAGGAGTCTAGATATGTCCTCCGAATGAAATTTGGGAAACATGGGTGTCCCTGGTGGTCTGTGAAACAGACCACCCATGTGGCACTAGCGCAGTGGGCTACAAATCCATCTAGAATTCGTGGTATAACCTATAGAGGCCATGAGTTTTGGGGGGTGGAATGAGACGCTTGCACGGTGTGGCGGTAGAGCCTTGGGTGGCCAGCCCACGACCACTAGGCCATGCCGAGGTAGTAGTTCCAGACCAAGGTTAGTTAATGCTTCTTCAAACCTGATAACTTATAAAATATGCATCCATTTGATGCGCCATCTTGCATCCACATGTTCCCTTTATCAATATGAACATTTTGAGGCATGTTAAGTAACTTTATATTTTGGATTCATGGCTTAGTTGTACGAAACGTTCAAATAAAAATAATATATTATTAGTATTTAATCATTGACCCACCATAATTTCTTTATGCGACATCCAATTGATGCACAGTCAGTAGAGTCATGACCCTGAAAATGTGGAATATTTTTTTTGACCAATTTTAGTCCTTAAACTAAAATTTAGGCATGGTCCCCATGAATCATTGTCTATGCGCATGGTTTTGAACAACATTCTATTCACTAGTGGTCCATTTCAAGCGAATTAATAGTCGATACTATTCACTTTTATGCAAGGATTGCCAAGATGTGATCTGTTTGGTTATATGGGGCTGTCTGAAGAGGAAATTCAATTAATGTTATGTTATTTCCATTTTGAACCAGCAACAAGAATCATGCACTTTTTATGCTTATGAATTGAGGTGCCATGTATTTTTAGAGGACACTAGAATGCCTATGTGAACTTGATCATAGTTTCATACCTAAGTAAGGCTAGGTAGATGACCATGTAATGTGGTGGGGTCACATGCCATGTGGGGATAGACGCGTCGTGTACTACTTTAGGAATATTCTATCTCTTGTATCTCCTTCTATAAGAGTTAGATTCTGTCCTGTGAGTAGAATATCCTAAGACATTTCCTTCTAAGAACGTGATAGTGCCATCTGTAGTGGATTTTGAGTTAAGATGTGTGAAATAAAATGAATGAATCCTATCTGAAGAGACTCAATGTTTCGATCATGACACCTATCTGAGGCAACACTCATTGATAGATGTGATCAGATAGAATAACGAGAGTACTACCGTGCATACCCTCTAGTTGGACTGGGTAGTGGATTTTGTGATGATATTCTGGAAGGTACCATTCAACAAGGATGGCCAGTGTAGTTCCATGATGAATTCTGGGTGGAACCCTTCATCAGTACTGGGAATGGGTCCTCGACAACTCTAGAGTGGAACACTCCAGTCGGGCTGTGAATGGGTCATCGACGACACTAGAGCAGCACCCTCCAACTGGGTAGGGCATGGGTCCTCAAGGACAATATAATGGAACTATCCCACTAGGGTGGGCATGGGTCCTCATAGACACGAGTGTGGAAACCTCTACCTTGACTGGGCATGAGACCTTGACGACACTAGAGTGACACCCTCCAATCATGCTGGGAATGGGTCTCAACTTTTAGGCATGAACTCATGAATATGTGGATCAATGATGAAACATGTTTTGGAGTAAACGTGGAATCATGAGTAAGAGGGGAAATTTTCCCACAAATCCGCATCATCGAGATACAACCTAAAACCATGAAGCTAAGATAGACCCGCCCAAAGGAGATAATATCATGGAGTGAATTTTGATCCCCATTGAATTGTAGTTTAGGGTAGGAAAGAGGATACTGGGCTTCAATGGTAGTTACTTCATGAACAATTGGAGACTCTTTCCCTATGCTGGGAAATTAGATGGAGATCCCCTTACTCTCTCATTGGTCTTCTTCAACTGAGCACACACACAGATATATATATATATATATATATATATCATGTATCAGTACCCAATGCATGGGTTCTAGTTACTCTCCTTCCAAGAGAGGTGAAGACACGCAAGATAAGCCAGGTTCTTTCTGTGTCTAGATTCTCATCATTGGATGTGACTACTCTCCTTCTATAGGTTGAGAAGACTCAAAGAGAATTTCAACTTCTAACCATTTGTAGCTTTATATATATGGATGATCTTAATTTACTTTCTTATTGTCTTCAGCTACACTCTTTTATTGTACCATCTTCTATCTACTGATCTCCTATTATTTACAACATTTTCTAATCCCTTAAATCTTCGAGAAATCCTACAATGTATTTGTATACTCACCCTTTCATGGTATTTTCTTGTACTTGGTGTGTCCTTACAGACGAAAGACAGGTTGATCATGAAATCATAGGAGAATAAAGACATGGGGTTCTTGGACTGTGTGTGGTAGTCATAGCTTAGGATCCATGAGAGTGCCTTTCTCAGGTATTTTATGTTTCCGCCTGTTGATGGGTTGTGTCACACCTCTGGTTGGGCGTGTATTTTTCCCGTTTACCTTTCAGTTTACTTTACAGTACCTATAATTGTACTGTTTAGAGAATGATGCATATATTTAGTTTATATATAGTACCATTTTATCTTTTCCATTTTCCTACACACTTCATAATTTATTTGGATGTGTGTGTTGGTATAGGTACATAAGAGACGACCTCCCCATGTTTGTTATGACATTGGTGCTTGTCTCCATCCCTTAGACTATGGAGGCGAACATGGGGTAGTTTCACATCTAGCCCTAACATGTGACAGGTTGTGAAAAAGTGGTATCAAATGTGTTTTGACCCAAGAGATGTGGTTTAGATGTTTATATACAAAGGTCTTGGTTGGGTTTAGGGAAAAAGTGAAAATGTGTCTTGAGAGTGACTCTCAGAATGACATGGCATATTGAGATGTTTTTTTGGGGAGACTTCGGTACATACATCATATTGGATTGAGTCCTTGACGTTACTTCTTGATTCATATATATATATATATATATATATATATATGTTCATTGAACTTAGTACAACCTGATGAATTCAGGATGCTTCCACGATGGCCACCGACTAGGATACTGGCTCTAGTTCATGATGATGATTCCATGAGTGAAGAGGTCTCAGTTTAGGATTCATCATATGATATCCCTACTTTAGGTGGGTTGGTAGCAGCACCTTCACATTTTGAGTAGTAGATAGTCCCATGAGGGCATGCTAAAAATATGCACAGGCAGATCGTACTCTGTGAGTTATAGTGCTAGAGACTGTTGAGGTTCCACGGTGAGATCGATCCTCAAGTAGCATAGGATTGGATAGAGTCAATAGTCCCACTCTTTTTTATTTTTCAAACCATGATATATCAGATTGTGGATTTGGAATACAATATTTTCCATAAAACATCTAGGTGTTTGTGGAGTCTGGTAACATAGATTCATGATGAGTCAGAACTCTCATGGGGAGACTTCGAGCATCTATTCCATGAGGAGTATTACCACTCCTACTTATGATTCTTTCAGATTTAGGTGCTCATGTAGCTTCAACAGTGAGGGATGATAGCGGTTGAGTATACGACTAGGTTAACATATCTTACATGCTACTCTCTCAACATGATCGGTGACGGATACTTCAGGGAAAATAATTTTGATCAAAATATCTACAGAGAGATCTGTGTCGATGTAGTGGACTTGTGTTACCCCACCTACACTGGAGTGCTGGAGTGGAAACTCGTGATAGAGAGATTTCAATCTGTAGAATGAACGTTATCTATTTTTGGACTGGGAAAACATAGATTACTGATGAATAAGAGGGAGGCCGGATGTTATTTTCATAATAGGATATGTCACATGAGACGAGACGACCCAACAAGACGTGTTGAGCCCTCTGGGAAGATGGAAGATGGACTGAAATTGTAGAGACAACCCCATGATCAGGGATCTCCCATGTATTGATATGGTGGTAAACATGGAGGTGGTTCTAGAAAAAGAGCTGGAAGAACTATGGTTAGTGTATGACGTTATGAAGGCCTTCCACCACCCCCAAGAAGCCCACATCACGCTTAGGGGTTTGGCGGTTGGAGCCACAGGAAGCATCATGCTATGGATGTTTAAATCATATAGCACATGAGATGAAAAGAGATATTCCCTGTGTCTTTTATACCTTTTTTCATAAGTGCATATTAGATACTGGGTGAGGTACCCATTTCTCCCAGCTACTTTCTTGAGTATTTACTAGGGTGATGCAGAGCCTCCATGTAAACCAATGTCGGTGTTGTTCGATTTAGAATTAAATTCACAAGAAGAATGGGTTCTTCCCGCATCGAGATACATTTTTATGACATGATAAAACCCGTGAGTGTGAGTGATTGCTACCCAAAGAGGATTTTATTGTGGTTTGGTGGATGTGTCCCTCTGAATTGTGATCTCATGGTGGGGTTATGCGATGGAGTATCCGAGAAGGTCTTTGGATTTCTGGTGGAGTATTCTTACTAGACATGTTTTTCATGGGATTTTACTAGTGGGTGTAGTGAATTATCTAGTTTTCGGGTAAACCCCTTCCATAAGAGGAAAGGACTGGTGGGGTATTCCATGTACTTTCTGTGTCCAGCTTCTTGGTGTTGGATGAGCTTACTCACCTATCCTACTCTTTGATAACTTTTCATGATCAATGTTAGCATTTATAAAGTAGTTAACAAGTATATGTTGAGGTGATGAAGACCCCATGAACATAACTACATGACACATAACGTGGTTCTAGAAGCAGTTGTCTTCAAATTTAGGGTGTGGAGACACTACCATCTGGAAGAATGGTTGGTTTTTTGCTTTGTGCACCATAGTCTCAGTTAAGTCTTCACCTAGAGAGACTTGAACCTAAGGTGGTGGAGATTTTTTAAATTCCTTCAAGACTATTAATTTGGGATAATCTCTACTCAGGGAAAGGATGACTTCGTAGAAGATTCTCTTAATAAGAAGTCTCATTTTTACCTTTTTTCAGCTTTTTTGGATTAGTAATCTTCCCTGGAGATGACCCATGTAGACTAGGAGGGTACAATTATCCTTAAATTAATAGTGCTAACACCTTCACTTCTCATGAATGTGAAAGTGTCCCAGTTGTGAGACACCAATTCTGAGATGTTATAGTTCTTAGATATCCATAGGCGACCCACCAGAAGGATATTCGAAAGGAGGGAATCATGAGACTTTGTGTCAAGAACAAATAGGGATTCCAGTTGAATTGAGAGAGGAGGTGATGCAAGAGCTCCACCCTTCACCCTTAGTTATACATCCCAATGGGGGGAGTATATGCATGGATATTCAGTGGACATTTTGGTGGCTCGACATGAGATGATGCATAGCTGAGTTTGTCTCATGATGCCTCACATATTAGTAGGTGATGGCTATGCACTGAGTTTCGGTTGGTTGTTACAACCTCTTGAAATCCTAATGTGAAATAGTATGGAATATCCATTGACATTATCACTATAATTCCATTCATTGTGAAGGGCCATGAAGCCATATGAATAATAGTATATGAACTCACGAGGTCGATGAAATTCCATACCATCTGGGAGCCGAGTTCGGTGGAGTGTTTGGGGTAGTTGTTGGTACGAGAAATTGTCCTCCTTCATAGGGTACCCTTGATGATTGTCTATAATTGTCATGTGAATTTTACATCACAATTTTATAAAGGCCAATATGATGTGTTCGAGACCCAACCAAAGATGAGTACAAACTTTCACCCCCATATCGATGGGCCGATTGAGAGTACAATATAGGTGTTAGAGGATATGTACATAGATTGCGTGTTGGTTTTCAAATAGGAAGGAATGAGATCCCTGAGCTTTATTGGGTCGTTTGAGATCTTGTAGAGGGTTGGTGAAATGACTTTCCTCTTTTCTGTACCCCTCAATAGTCGGAGCAGGTGCATGATGTCTCTTTCTTGTCTTAGATATAAAGATACATGAATTTTACTATGAACATCATCGATTGGAGCAGACCATATGATGACGAAACAGCCCATTGGTTCACATGTTGTGGCAGCATGAAAACATCTAGGTTTTCCTAGGAGTAGGAGAGCTAGGTGTGAGCTAAGTATACATATTATTTTACCATGATTTTCTTTTTGGGGAATAAAATATTGAAGTAGGGAATTATATAGTGATCTGGTTTTTTCTCGGTTGGACTTTGAAATATTTATAAATATATTTCCAGTGTTAGGGGCTGAGACTACGTGTGATTTTGAGGGCTGATGTTCCCAAAATATATTATAAAAAAATATTTAGTATATTTTATACTATAAAGGTGATAAAAACATGATACCACTCAAATTGTATCTTAGATCAGAAATCTGAGGCCATTGTTGGGTCCGAATTATGGCGTTTAAACTATGCAGGACATAACTTTTGTTAGCATGGGTCTTCAATAGAAAAATCCACAGACATCATTTTCGTAAATAAAATAATAAAATATAATTATTTTATCTTGAACGCCAAATAATATAACTTTTACAAGGGGAATCATATTAGAAATATGAGACTTTCATTGAGTTCATAATGGAGTGTTTTACCTAAGAGCGAACTGAGTGAGAGGGATCGAGAGGATTGGATTCTGATACTTCTAGAGGCTTCCTATTTACAATAGTATAGATAAATGAGATAATGTTGGATCATTTCTACCCTGGAAGGTGGAGCTCTGGCCATCTACTTTCGATGGCGATGTGTTTTCCAAACTTCATCAGATCATGATGAAAATGAATGTTCTAGGAGATCGGTGTGAAGTGAACATGATGGGGGATCCCAAATTGAGGTAGGATTTATTTTTTGGATTCCACACCTCTCTTATTGAATTAGTTTTTATCTATTTTGACTTTTGATCTATTTCACTACTTTCATATTCATTGTTGATGGACAAACAAACAATGATCATCAACTCTTTGATTTATGGATAATCTATTCTCCGATATTCATTGCATTCTTCATTGATCAAATTTTTTACATGATGAAAGGAAATATGATCATCGATAAGCTCATAGATCTATGAAGGTTATGATCCAAGGACTCTGGATCTACAATGGTTTTGTGTTTTGGGAACTGTAAGAGGACCAATGGAGAGAGGAACCAGAAACCACTTTTCATCATGTTGGAATATCAATGAATCATTGAGAAGAGAATGAGTTTATTATGTTCTCTAACCAATGAGATTATATCTGGTATCATAATGAAATTTTGGCAACATGAAAGTTCTTGGTGGTCTGCTGAATGAACCACCAGTGCAGCTGTACTGGTGGGTACCAGCGGTGGTGGGCCGCAAGGTCGACGAGGGCACTCAACAAATCCCATGGCAGCTATAGGTTTTATGGTGTGGTACGTGGGCATCTAAGTGTAATCACAGGCTAGGCCACAGTGGTGTGGGCTGGCTGTGGAGGTTGGGCCATGTTGAATGAGGGTTGGTTGGGGATTCTTTAAACCACTATAGCATCTAAATCATCCTTCCATCTGACGCGCAGTCTGCAACCATGGGTTCCTATTACTAACACATACCTTTTTAAGAAAGTTAGAGAACTTTTGGTTTTTTCTTTGTGGAATTGTTTTACAAAATGTTCAAATAATAATAATAATATACTATTATTAGAGCATTTACCCACCATAATTTTTTTTCATACGATGTGTGATTGATGCACCATCAGGAACCTCATGAACCTGAAAATTAGGCATACATATCATGATAAATTTTGGTTTCATAACCCTAAATTGAGGCATGGTACCCATAAACACCATCTGTGCACATGGCTATGAAATAAAACCTCATAACTGGGGATCTGTTTTTTGAAAATGAATAGTTGATGTTGTATATTTTTACGAATGGATGGTCACAATGTGATCTGTTTGATTATCTGGGTATATATGAGGTGGAAAGTTTGTAAAGTATGTTTCTTACCTTTTGAACATGTGACATGGATTTTTCACCCTTCAGCCTTATGGCTAGAGGTGCTAAGTACACTTGGAGTACACTGTCACACATAGTGGTACAAGATCATTTATAAGGACCCACACTTATTTCATACATAATCTTGAAATTATTTAAGAAAACCCTTCATTATAAATTGAGGATCTTTTCAAGTTTAGAGCTTTAGAGAATTAAGACAAAACATTCGTAACATTACACATTGTTACATAGTGGATACCATAAAATCAGTTTCCATTATCCTCAGAATATAAAACATTAAAACACAAAACAAGACTCCTTGACAATTCATCAACATTTAACATGTCTTCCTTCCTTGTATTACTCATCATTAACCTGTGAAAAATCATTTAAAAACTTGGGATGAGCACAAAAGCTCAGTAAGGTATGAAAAAGAAGGAAAATTCACATTAGTCCATGAATACGCATGACGTATGAAAACATTTTCAAAAGACATGCTTTCCACCCATAAAATCTTACTTACCATAACATGAGATTTACACAAGATCCACACAAACATAATTATAATCATAGAGGTATATTGGGGCATTACTTACATAATCTTGTAACCATCTTGGCTACCTTAAAATTTGTAACACTCACGGCTACCTTACTTTGTGTAACCAACACAATTACACTTGGAGTAACCATACGGCCGACCTCCAACTTACTCATACCCAATGAATTGGAGGGAAGTATAGGTCCCACCCTTAATCATAAACAATGCCCAATAACCAAAACATAATCATACAACATAAATAATAGCATAAAAACATTGCTTTTGAATATTGTAAAACAGAATTTTAAAAGGGGATTTTAGAAGAAAAGTCACTTATAAACATCATATACTTGAAGTGAGACTTAATAGAGTGGATGTAACATGTATATAATCTGTAAATAAACATAATTAAACATATCATAAACAGAACCCATCACACAAACAATTTAAGTAACACATAAATTATAAAGTAGAATGTTAACCCAATGAATGGAAATCGGGTTAAGAATTCCCTTACATTGGGCTTGTATTACTTCAAAATTGTTTAAACCTCCTGTATAATGGTTAAAAGAGTGTTATTAGTATTTTACAGAAACATGTTTATGTTTATAACATCTTATATGGTCATTTCATAACCTCATTTCACTCCTTAATTGTTAGTATTTTGTTCCTTGCATTATTTTGGGTGAGTTCTTTTGTGATTTTCACAATCGGTTCATGATGAATCGTTCTTGTTGATTGGAAGTGAAACTCCAGAATTGGAATGGAGTAGTATCTAAATATCTCCAGTACCATAGTTTATACCATTTATCAATTTGATGCTTTATATGATGATGATTAATAAGTTAAAACATTAATTATGTTCGTTTAGATCATTTAATTGGTTCTTTGATAATTACAACTTCATTTAGTCTTATAAATTTGAATCATGAGTACAAAATAATTCTAGAACCTTATATGATTCATAAAACATATATTATAACCTGGTTCAACCATATAAATGGTTTCATGACCAGACTTGAAAGAATTAATGGAGATTGAAAATACATCGTCCATGATATCGGTAATTCGACACAAATGGACAATGTTTTTTGATTCTTTAAATAAGTGAGAGAGGAGAGGAATTATGATTTTTAATTTTCCATAAACATGACAAAATCTATAATATACATGATTCTGGATATTTCATGCCTCTTGGATAAGAGGGGTTGAAGAACGAAGAGAAGGGAATCTTGAAATGAAGAAAACATGAGAAATTTCTTACAAAAATTCGGCAGCCTAACGGCGTCTCTTAAAATTTCATAAAAATAAGATTGATGAGAGGAATGAAATATCTCATCATTCATACAAAATTTGGACAGTAAGGGGAAATATTAAATGAAATATCCCAACAAAAGACAAAGGTAAAGGAAGAGAATAACATAAAATGGAAGGAAAGAATGAAAATGAAAGGGGATGTTTACCTCTTGATCTCTTCTCCTTGAGATCCTTCTTAAGGGCTTTGATTTTGGTCTTTTGGTGAGACCAGCAGCTCTAGGACGTGGGGAAGAAGATTGGGGAGGGAATTTGGCAGAAATTAGACAATGCTCAAGGCTTGAGAGGTGTGAGAGGAAGAGGGGAGTGAGGGTGATATTTATAGTGGAGGAGGGGAGGTATTTTAGATTATTTTAATTATTATTATAATATTTTTATCAAGAATATGAATAATCTCAAATCAAGTGGCCCTAAATAGTGATAATATCATGTGATTTCGAAGCAAGTGGCCTTTCATCACTTATGATGTCATAAATAGTGCATTTTTACTGATAAATTGATTATACGGTATTTTACCGTATTTCACTATTCACCGAAAATTCAAGAGTTTCAGAAAAATACCAAAAATATACCCCAACCATTTTTCGATGTGAAGAATTCAAAAATGAACTCCATTTTTCAAAAATAATTTTCTAAATATTATTAATTTAATTTTTAAAAAAGGTCACAGTTAATTCGAAAAATAACAAAATTGAAGTGCAATTAGTTTTATGTGACATTGGAAAATTAATTAAGATCCAATTATCCTATTTCCATGGGAAAATAAAATAATAATATTATTTACTATTCATGAGGTCATATTACTATTCACATTACTATTCATAAGGGCATGTAACTATTCACCAAAAAAACAAGTTTGTTCCATCAGACTCTAAATAACATACTGAACACAATTGTAGATGACAGTTTCTTGAAATTCAAAACATAGAAGAAATAAAATTATGTTTAAAGGATACTTATGAATATATAGCTTAAACAAAATTTCAAGCATTTTCAATTTATTTTTAGAAAACCTTGGGATGTTACATTATCCCCACCTTCTTGAAATTGCGTCCTCGCAATTTTATTTACTTATTAAACAACTGAGGGTACCTTGATCAAGGTGTCCACTCGGTTTCATCATCATCTTGTTCACGTAGGTAGAAGTCCCATGCATTACAACAATGATTTAGAGATCCTTCAAAATCATTTGCTTCCTCCATCCAAATACACCTCGTACAACATGGGTCATATGGGTGTTCACAGAAAAACAGTTTTGGAAAATAATCATGTATGACATATAATTCCAAAACATCTGATAAAACATGATTTCTATAAAATATTCGGACCGAAATTGAGTTGAAACTTTCTATTATTGGTCCTTTTAAAATACCATAAGTATGTGATGCGAGACTATAGTTTAAAAGCAAATATAAATAGGTTGCACGAGGGTCTCCTTCCTCAGCACCATTTTTAAAATCATAATATGCTTCAAATTCTTGTGATAAGGTAAAATATTTGAAAATACCTTGATAATATTTACCTTTCTTGAAATTATGTGAATATTGTGAAAATACTATTTGTCTAAAAACAACCCATGATCCACGATGATAACGAGGTATAGAGGAGGTGTTTGATATCTCAAAAAACTGCTTGCAAGTGAGTTGTATGCTAGAAAAAGTTTCACAATCATCTGAAGATGACTTTGCAATAATTATTGCAAGCATGTCATCAGGAAGAGATAGGAATGTCGTTTGAGATCCTTCTCCTTCCATTCGTAACCGACTTTACTTGACCTGAAAAAAAAAGTTATAAAACAAGGATTTAACTGAAATAATAGATATAGGGACTAATCACGTGTCTCACAAGAACTCCTAATCCCTAAAGTTGTCTAAACCGACCTCTGATACCAACTATAAGGACCCGCACTTATTTCATACATAATCTTGAAATTATTTAAGAAAACACTTCCTTATACATTGAGGATCTTTTCAAGTTTAGAGCTTTAGAGAATTAAGACAAAACATTCGTAACATTACACATTGTTACATAGTGGATACAATAAAATCAGTTTCCATTATCCTCAGAATATAAAACATTAAAACACAAAACAAGACTCCTTAACAATTTTCAACATTTAACATGTCTTCCTTCCTTGTATTACTCATCATTAACCTGTGAAAAATCATTTAAAAACTTGGGATGAGCACAAAAGCTCAGTAAGGTATGAAAAAGAAGGAAAAATCACATTAGTCTATGAATACACATGACCTATGAAAACATTTTCAAAAGACATGCTTTCCACCCATAAAATCTTACTTACCGTAACATGAGATTTACACAAGATCCACACAAACATAATTATAATCATAGAGGTATATTGGGGCATTACTTACATAATCTTCTAACCATCTTGGCTACCTTAAAATTTGTAACCCTCACGGCTACCTTACTTTGCGTAACCATCACAGTTACACTTGGAGTAACCATACGACCGACCTCCAACTTACTCATACCCAATGCATTGGAGGGAAATATAGGTCCCACCCTTAATCATAAACAATGCCCAATAACCAAAACATAATCATACAACATAAATAATAGCATAAAAACATTTCTTTTGAATATTGTAAAACAGAATTTTAAAAGGGGATTTTAGAAGAAAAGTCACTTATAAACATAATATACTTGAAGTGAGACTTAATAGAGTGGATGGAACATGTATATAATCTGTAAATACACATAATTAAACATAATATAAACAGAACCCATCACACAAACAATTTAAGTAGCACATAAATTATAAAGTAGAATGTTAACCCAATGAATGGAAATCGGGTTAAGAATTCCCTTACCTTGGGCTTGTATTACTTAAGAATTGTTTAAACCTCCTGTATAATGGTTAAAAGAGTGTTATTAGTATTTTACAGAATCATGTTCATGTTTATAACATCTTATATGGTCATTTCATAACCTCATTTCACACCATAATTGTTAGTATTTTGTTCCTTGCATTATTTTGGGTGAGTTCTTTTGTGATTTTCTCAATCGGTTCATGATGAATCATTCTTGTTGATTGGAAGTGAAACTCCAGAATTGTAATGGAGTTGTATCTAAATATCTCCAGTACCATAGTTTATACCATTTATCACTTTGATGCTTTATATGATGATGATTAATAAGTTAAAACATTAATTATGTTCGTTTAGATCATTTAATTGGTTCTTTGATAATTACAACTTCATTTAGTCTTATAAATTTGAATCATGAGTAAAAAAGAATTCTAGAACCTTATATGATTCATAAAAAATATATTATAACCTGGTTCAACCATATAAATCGTTTCATGACCAGACTTGAAAGAATTAATGGAGATTGAAAATACATCGTCCACGATATCGGTAATTCGACACAAATGGACAATGTTTTTTGATTTTTTAAATAAGTGAGAGAGGAGAGGAATTATGATTTGTAATTTTCCATAAACATGACAACATCCAGAATATACATGATTCTGGAGATTTCATGCCTCTTGGGTAAGAGGGGGTGAAGAATGAAGAGAAGGGAATCTTGAAATGAAGAAAACATGAGAAATTTCTTACAAAAATTCGGCAGCCTAACGGCGTCTCTTAAAATTTCATAACAATAAGATTGATGAGAGGAATGGAATATCTCATCATTCATACAAAATTTGGACAGTAAGGGGAAATATTAAATGAAATATACCAACAAAAGACAAAGGGAAAGGAAGAGAATAACATAAAATGGAAGGAAAGATTGAAAATGAAAGAGGATGTTTACCTCTTGATCTCTTCTCCTTGAGATCCTTCTTAAGGGCTTTGATTTTGGTCTTTTGGTGAGACCAGAAGCTCTAGGACGTGGGTAAGAAGATTGGGGAGGGAATTTGGTAGAAATTAGACAATGCTCAAGGCTTGAGAGGTGTGAGAGGAAGAGGGGAGTGAGGGTGATATTTATAGTGGAGGAGGGGAGGTATTTTAGATTATTTTAATTATTATTATAATATTTTTATCAAGACTATGAATAATCTCAAATCAAGTGGCCCTAAATAGTGATACTATCATGTGATTTAGAATCAAGTGGCCTTGCATCACTTATGATGTCATAAATAGTGCATTTTTACTGAAAAATTGATTATACGGTATTTTACCGTATTTCACTATTCACCGAAAATTCAAGAGTTTCAGAAAAATACCAAAAATTTACCCCAACCATTTTTCGATGTGAAGAATTCAAAAATGAACTCCATTTTTCAAAAATAATTTTCTAAATATTATTAATTTAATTTTTAAATAAGGTCACAGTTAATTTGAAAAATAACAAAATTGAAGTGCAATTAGTTTTATGTGACATTGGAAAATTAATTAAGATCCCATTATCCTATTTCCATGGGAAAATAAAATAATAATATTATTTACTATTCATGAGGTCATATTACTATTCATAAGGGCATGTTACTATTCACCAAAAAACAATTTTGTTCCATCAGACACTAAATAACATACTGAACACAATTGTAGATGACAGTTTCTTGAAATTCAAAACATAGAAGAAATAAAATTATGTTTAAAGGATACTTATGAATATATACCTTAAACAAAATTTCAAGCATTTTCAATTTATTTTTATAAAACCTTGGGATGTTACATCATTGTTCCATACCCTAGTGTTTCTAGGTACCTGTCAAGGTGATGAGGTAGGGTCACACATCATGTGGGCACCATATGTGTCAAATACTACATTATGAATATTTTATCTATCATAAATATTTCTTTTGGCCGATGATTTTGGCCGACGAGTAGCATGACTAGAATGTTTTTCTGTGTAGAATGTGATGGTGCCCTCCGTACAAGATTTTGAGTTACGATGTGAGAAATCCCAAGCACGACACCTATCTGAGGTGACGATTGATGTTCCATACATGATGGATATCCGAGGAGATGATTGATGATAACTCTAATCAAGAAGAATCAATAGAGTAGTACAAACATTACCCACCATTACAACTAATGAGTGGGATTCCTAATGATCTTCCAAGAGATAACATCCAACAGGGATGTCTAGTGTAGTTCCTCGACGCCTATTGAGTGGCACGGTCTAACAGGGCTGACCATGGACCCTTGACGACACTATAGTGGAAGCATCTAGTTGGGCTTGGCATGGTTCCTCGATGACACTAATGTCGCACCCTAAAGTTGAGGCGGGCATGGGTTCTTGATGACATGAGAGAGGAACCCTACAGCTATGCTAGGAATAGGTTCTTGATGAAGCAAGAGTCGCACCCTTCTGACGGGCTGAGAATGGGACCTCAATGACTCGAGAGTCGAACCCTCTATCAGGGATAAACATGGGTCCTAAAGGACATTAATGTAGAAAACTTTAGCTGGGCTAAGAATGGGTACTAAAATTTGACCCATGACCTCATGACTATGTGGATCAGTGATGATACATGTTTTGGAATAACCTTGGACTCATAAGTAAGAGGGGTTTTATCACCACCAAGATGAATCATAAAACCATGTAGGTGAGAAAAAGACGCCAATAGTGGATAGTATCAAAGTTTCATGTTTCAGACCCTTTGAATTGCAGTTCAGGGCAGAAGTGAGGATACTGGGCATTAATGGTGGTTACTTCTAGAACTATTGGTGACTCTTTCCCAATTCTAAGCTATTAGAAGGAGATCCCTTGCTCTCTAGTTGGGATTCTTCGACTGACCACACACACACACACACACGTATCCTGTATCAGTATAGACTCCTTGGGACTTATTTACTATTCTTCTAGGAGAGTTGAAGACATGGGATGTATTCCACATGATATCCATGTATAGATTATCATGGTTTCTTGAGACCACTCTCTTATTATAGGTAGTGAAGACTCGATGATAAGTTCCTCTTCTCACCATTTCTAGATTCTTGTGTTTGGATGATCTTAATTAACTCACTTGTGGGTTGTTCTGTACTCTTTTAATGTACATTGTTCTATCTACTGCTTCCCTATTCAGTACATCTTTTTCTACTCTGTTGAGATTTCAGGGAATCCAACTGAGTATTTTTATACTCACCCCTTCTCCTGCTTTTCCCACACTAGTTCTACTTTTATAGATGATAAACATGTTGATCGTGACATTTGAGGATCTTAGGGTTAAGGGGTTATTTGGCTACGTGTGGTGGTCATTGCTTGGGATCATAGAGTGGGACTCTCATACATTTTTTACATTTATACTTTTTTCTAGGTTGTGGTAATAATCTAGTTGGGAATATACATTTCTCTTTTACCATTTAGTTTACCTTACCACACATGTACCTGTACTTTTTAGAGGTCGACGCATATTTGTGGTTTATATATAGCCATGTAACATTTCCATTTTCATCAAAAAAGTTTCATCGAGTTTTGTGTGTGTGTGTGTGTATAGGTAGTTAAGAGAAGGTATCCCATAGTTTTTTGTGCTTTTTGTGCTTTTCTACTGCCCTAGACCACGTATCCGAGCTTGTGGTAGTTGCGTCTTGAGCCCCAATATGGGTGCAGTCGTGACAGTATTCAAATTAATTTCCATTATATATTTTACCCTTTAAATATTAATTCTAATTTTCTCATTTAATTTTCCTTAATTTTATACATCATTTATCATGGATATTACTATTTCCAAAACCCTAAACAATTTTACATACAGTGTCTACATTGACAGATTTTTTACTATTTGGGAAAATATTGACAATTCATTATTCAATATTAAAAATATTTATTTGATAAGTCACATTGTTAAATATATTTTTTGATATATGAGGATTTATTTGGACTGGTATGTGACAGGTGGTGCCAGGTTATAGACACCCACTCGATGCATCACTTGTCTCATGGGATGATTCATTTGGAAAGCTTCTTGAAATTGGGTTTTGCCCTACATTTTGTAAATTGTCTTATGAAAGGTCATGATGGAAAATTTATAATGCACCTAAGCAATGTGGAATCCAATAATAAATGAATTTTCCACATTTACATGAATTAATTATAAATCCTTTAGATTTTCCATCAATATATCTATGGATGAATTTTATTTTCAGTTATTTAAATTGAATTTCTTTCAATTAAACAACTTTCTATATTTTTTACATATCTAGTTATAGGAATGGAATGTGTTTCTATTTATTACCTTTAAATATTAATTATGAACTTCAATTATATTTATTGGTTATATGGAATGTGTGTTCAATTATTTATCATTTCATATGGTCTACTCTCATTGATTAATCATTGTTTCCACTTTATTTATGCTTACGGAGCATTTGATCTCACCCTTATTATAATTCATTCCACAATAATCCAAGAAGCGTACTATAAATGATATGAATGGATGAAATATATGTATTAGAGTTACCTTCAATGTTATTAACATAGAAAAAGGATAAAATTATGTAGTAATTATTGCATTAATTTGTAATAGAATACTCATTTAGGTATCGGGTTTTCCCAGACTACCAAACTGATTGGTCCTTCAGAGCTTGATTCCTTGTTATAATGCCAATTTAATTGATAAAAGACACTGGTTACAAGCTTCTAGGACCAGGTCTCTATAGTTGGTATTAGAGGAAGATTAGTAGAAGCCTTGGGAACTAGATTTAAGAATTAATATATTAGAGAACATAGCCTTTAGAATTTAAAAAAAAGTATGGATGAAAACCCTATAATTTTGGTAAATTATAAAGTATGTGTATCTTACTAGAAACAAGTCCATGTAAAGATACTATAAGTGGTCATAGATTTGGAACAAAAGTACCTAAAAGTAATAACTCTAACAAGGTTTTCTGGTACTCAATCGGGGTGACATGGTACACGATAATGTGCTTTACTACGCAGTTAGGTTAACACTCCCGGGGGACATGCTTAGGATAATCTACCTTTTCATTATAAAACTTTAATAAATATTTGAGTAGATAATGAAAATGAATATCCAAGGTTAATACTAAAGTGTGTTAGATAGAACAAAAGGTTTCATGATTTATAAATCTGAAAAATGAGATTATAGATAATCTCAAGACCAAGGAAGGACCATTGTAGATATAAATGGATGAAGTATTTATGTATTTAGTTTTTATTGAAAACATTAGTTAGAATTATATTTCAGTGATTAACATAATTTCAATGATATCCATCATATAAATATTTAGAAGTTGTATTAATATAGTTTTGGAGAATGGAAACCAATATGATGGGTGACAACCAATCATATTTGGCTGGGCGGTGGGACATGAGCCCAGAAATGAAAGTTAATAAAGTTTATAGGCCAACCACTAACCTACACAATTCCTTGGTAAAATTTTCATAGTTTTAGTTAAAAAATTTGATGAATATATGTTTATGAAGAACCAATAATATCAATTTTTATGATTAGAGATTAATATATTCATAACATGTGTTTTGAATGATATTTATAGACAAAAATTTAGTCTTTTAACTCTTTTTTTCCTTCTAATCCTTTTAAAATATTATTTTAGTGCTTCAAGAATAAAAAATTCAATGTTGGTAATTAATTTCTAGGAGTAAAGGAATGAAGTTTACTTTTTACAAAGAACAACTGAAAGATAGGATTATTTATATGAGATTGAACCCTATCAACTAAGAATAATTTTTTATATTCATGGTTAGTAAACGAATTACTGAACATTAAGAAAATGACATAGAAATGAATTTTTTTCCTAATACCTGATTTTATGTTGAACTGTTGGTCATCAAAATCATCAATGTTATTTTAGATTTGAGCACCTCAAAAATCCATTGATCATTTAATTATTTATGATTGATGACTTCATTCACTCCATAATTTTTATTATTATTTTCACCATGTTTTTGTCTTTACATGACACTAATGTCCTCAAACTCATACACAAAGTTACATTGTAGTCCGCACGACCTTTATACTTTAAATTATCTATTTTCTAGAGGATTTATTACTAACCTTTATCATGATTTTGGACTTCAACATAGGAAACATAAAACAATATATCAGTAAGATTGTGATTAAATTGAGAGGGAACTATTTAATCAAGGTGGGGATAATGTAACACCACAAAATTCTAAGGTATAAACATTACATTCGATAGTGTTCATGACACACCAAACCAAGCGTGTAAGGGAATATAATATCTGGATACATTATAATATATTTAATATTCAAAATATATTCCATATATATTTAAATTAATTAAACAATGAGTTATTGTGCATTTCACGCAAGAAATAACTTCCTCGATAGCTTGTGTTGCATGAAAGAGAGGCCTTCTCAATAGCATGCATTATATGCAAGATGAGGATTCACCAAATAACAGTATATTATTAATATTTAATATAATATGATAAATCCTAGATATTATGTTAGTGTTTATGAATAGTGTTGAATAACATAAGAGAAATTATTGTTTATATAAAAATAAAATTAATACATTTGTTACCAGTAAACGAGAAACCAAAATAAGAACCAATTGGATATAAAAAATACTAATTCATTTATTCTTCAAAAGGAGTTTTGTCTTAATAAAAATAATTAATTGAAATTAGTTACATAATTTAATGAAATATATATAATAAATATTCAATAAAATATTTTTTATATTTATTCACTAGGTTTTATATTCATAATAGTAAAACAAAACATATTTTACATATAAAAACCAACAATTTTATAAAGGTAATTTTAACGCCATTTAATGGAGAACAAATATTAAATTATAATTTTTACACATTAATTTATTTAATATGTCAAAATAATCCTAATATTTGAAATTGAAACATAACAATTAGTTTTGGGAGAATTTTTGATATTTTACAGAAAGATATCATTTTTAATGAATGGTTAAAAATACGAAATTTTAGTTCAAAAATGATTTTACGTGTATTTTATTTATAAGGATAAATTATGATTGATATAGTTTCTAATGTTGAATTAGATCATATTTTTATCATTTAATACAATTATGGTTATTGGTGTCACTTTCACTTTGAAATTGAATGTAAAAACCTATCATGATTTTGGAACTTTTTTACTTTAGAACACCGCATTGTCGTCCCACATGGGAGATGAATTTTAAATTAATTTCTTCCACTTATGTAATAATAATTTGAAAAAATGAATTCCATATTTTTAATAATAATAAAATATAATTTCTAATAAGGTAAAATTAGTTTTTGATGATAAATATTTGTGAAATTAATTATACAAAATTACAATAATTCAGAAAAAATAAGCATAACAAATTACTAAACCTTTTTCTTAACAGAAAAATTGACCTAGAAACATTTCAGAAAACCATTTTATATCCCTATCATGTCCACTAACATTAAATTATTTTTTTTGTTTTTTCATGAATTTTTTTTGGGGAAAGCACGTGTGCACCTAACTTGTTTCAAAAGATTACAAGTGAGACCTTTTCCATCCCTATAAAATACCACCACATGTCCCCATTCCTCACAAGTATCTAAAAACATAGGATGAATATATATCCTTGTTTTTAGTATCCCTTTATCCCTCCATTTTACCATGATTCCTCCCATTGGGTAGAAATCCTTCCAAAGAATCATATTGGTACAAACCACGAGTAGTTACCCGATTAAGAGGTAACATCTTCTCTCATGATTTTTAGTTTATTTTCCATTATCCATCCCCTATACTCTTATTTTATTATTAATACATAAAATAACAGTATTATATATTTACTATAATGTTTTTATGTTTTATTTATTCCCCAAATTACACCAACTTCAAGCTAATGGGTAACGAACATACAATTTCGGTGTATAGTGATCTACTATCTCACGAAACAACGATTGATCAATTATTCATTACCTACTATAATGGTGGAAATTGTGATGGAAAATTTATTTTTTAATGTTATATATGATATTTATTATGTATTTATGATGATTTAATACTTTTATAACTCATTTATTTAATAATTTCCATTTTAAGTTAATACAATAACATCATTTGAGGAAGTGTGAACTACTACCACCTCAAAGCGATGTGATCCATTCAAACGATACATTGAATGTATAAATTTTGTTAATAATTTAAATTATGAGACATAAAAACATATATGACATATTAATGACATAATTACATTTCAGGATATATATATATATATATCATATTCATTATTACCCTTTCACACACTTAAAAAGTGATAATGTTATTCGTGAATGTGTTGACTACGGCCTCCTCAGCATGATGTGATTCCTTTTTCATCATAATAATTATATATTTAAGTATTTATGATAATATAATATGGTATTTATTATATAATTATAATTCTGGAAAAATATTTTGTTACTTACCTTCTTCCAAATAGGATCATTGAAAAATTGGAACGTTACTCATGTGTACGTACAACCTACCATATTCATGATTGTAACACTGATTCATTTAATAAAAATATTTAATTATTTATTTTAAAAGTATAATAAATATATAAATTTTATAATTATTTAATTCTTATTATTTTTTAGATTTTATATAATGAAACCATTGAACATTGATACCTACCAAAGTTTTTTTTGACACATCAACCGAATTTGGTCAAAACCACCAATGTAAACATAATTGTTTAAGTAGTTGTAAAAAACATTGTCATAAGTGAAATAAAATTAATGATAAAAATAAAAATGTTTATAAATAAAATATAAATTCCACGTAATTTTACTATTATTGAAGTTAGAAAATGTTCACCCGAAAGGATACTCAAGGTAGGGGACTATTGTCTCACTTTTCATTCATTGAGGCATACGTTATAATTGTGAAATAAAGATCACTTATATGGTGGAAATAATAATAAATTGACATGCAATATAATTTATTATTTTATCTTCATGGTATTTAGATTTTTCAATTGACTATTGTTACTTTTGGGCCTTTTGATTCATATGTATGGGATTCTCTTATCATTTTTTATATCTGTGAGATAAATGTATTGTTCACCTGAAAAATATTTTTTGTAATGTATTGACTAAAAATTATATTATATTATACAATTAATACTTTTATATTTATGGAATATTAAACTCTCATTTAATATAATTCTTTCAAAATGTTTATAATTTAAAATTTTCCTAGTGATATGGGACACTTTGGGAAGGTAAAAAATTATTTTTCTCAAGACTAATACTAATGATCTTTCCACATAATTTACATTTGAGGGAATTATATAACCATTTTTCAAAAGACAAATTAAATATTATCTATTTGTTGATGACTATTTTCAAGTATTATTTCAATGTTTTCACTCTTTGGTGATCAAAGTGTTTTAAAAATATTTTTATAAAAACCCGAAATCATTTCACTCTTATGTCTAAGAACATATTTTATTTTAAAACCATGATTTATTAAAATGTTTTAGAAAATGTTTATAATTTTTTTTGGTAATTAAATTATTTACCTTATTTTATTTTTCAAAATTTTTAATGGAATTATCATATCAGTTTCCAAAAGAGGCATTTGTTTACCTTTTTACAGGGTAAAAGGAATGTTCCTTTTTCCTTGTACGAAAGGTATGGATTTACCCACCATAATTCTATTGATTATTAGGCTTCATTTTTGAAAGGATAATTTTTAATGAAAACGTTTTTTAAAATTAATTTTCAAAGAAATTGTTTTTCAAAAAAATATTCAGAACAAAATGATATTTTCCTCAAGAATGTTTTCAAGATCTTTTTTAAAATATTTATATACATAAATGACAATAACCATTTATTTTAATCCCATTGGGGTATGTTTTATTGATACTATAATTAATATACATATGGATGGTTAAGGATTTATTTTTCAAGGATAGTATTCACATTCATTTCCAAGATTTCTTTTTCCCCATTGAAATATCTAGTCTCTTATGATCATTGAATGTTTCTTAATTAACCATATCATTTATCAGGGATATTACTATTGAGTAAAAAATATAAAATTATACAAATAATGTCTATATTGAAATTTTTTTTATTATTTAGGGAAATACTGGTAATTCTATATTCAATATTTAATATGGTTATTTGGGAATGCACATTTTTAAGTCGATTATTTGATATAAAAATGTTGTTTTGGACTAGTACGACATGGGTGGGGCCCAGTTATAGAGATACCCTTGATGCATCAGTAGTATAATGCGATGAGTCACTTGGATAACATTATTATATGGTTTTTACCCAATATTTTTTAAATAATCAATTGATGGGTATTGAGGGTTAATGAACCATGCAGCGACATAAAAAACAATGAATAAAATTCCTTTTATTTTGAGTTAATTAAATACCATATGTATATATATAAAAAATTCATTTTTTTATTTAAAAATATTTTTATGAATCATTACCATTAATAATATATCCATTGAATAGTGATCACATGAATAAAATAAATATAGGGTTTTAACAAATCCTTTTGACACAAATGAAGGAATTGGTTGCCTCATCCATCATTATTGTACCCTAGGAAGCTCCTTTATTAGAGATTCCAAGGGATGTTGAATTTATGGGATTTTTCCAAGACCAATCCCAAGCCTAGATCCAACAACATAACCATGTAAAAAACTTGTTACTAAAGAAATTCAAGTTCATCGAGATCAGGATCAAAACCATGTTCACTGAACGACCCAATGAAAGCACCACCCTGACGCGTCATACTCATATGGATTATGCTTCTGTAATAAAGAGATATGTATCATCACCATAGTAAAAGAAATTTGCACATTATTATTTATAGAATAATTAATATATTTTTATCCTATTATTGTTACCTTGTAAATGTTTTTAAAGCCTAAATAGTATTTTTGGAAATATATTTTTATGGATTAATGGATATTTTTAATAAAAAAATATTTTAATAACTAATAATATTAAATTAATTTTATAAAATAAAAATTATCATATAATTTTTATGAAGTAAAATTTAATTTTATTATGTTTTGAAAACTATTATTGTAAAAAACCCGTTATTTTCAATAAATAATTGTTTTTATTGTAAAAGTGAAAATTAACATATTTATAAAAATATTTGGATAAAATGGATATCATTTTTGGAATTCAGTTTCCAAAATTATCCAATGGTGAATTTTTCCTAATTATCCAAGACTATAAAAGTTTTGGGTGAAAATTAAATACCATATAAATATACAGTTTTTATGACACCATAATTGAACAATAATAATGTAATAATTACAATAACATTTATATTCATCCATATATATGTTTTATCATTAAATTAATGTGTATTGATGATTATTTTATTTATTTTGTAAATCCATTATTAATCCACCAAGACATAAAACATATTTTATGATTATAACTTCACTTATTTGAAAGTGTTACTCACCTCCACGTAAGCAAGGGAGATATTTTATTATCTATGGTAGATGGTATTATCAAATGATTTATACCAATTCCTTTTTTTGTAGACCATGGGAAAAACCATGGGATGGATTCTGGTCTAGAATATTTTATTATGTAGTGTACAAAACCTAAAAGAGTAAATAAATCCCCCTCATTTCTTATATAAACCAACCCAATATCTTATTTCTCTACTATCAAACTCCTTGAATCTCATAAAACATATGACCTCTACATCCTATTAATATCCCAAGGCACCCCTAGCTCCCAAGAAACCTCTTCTATGCCTTTGGAGTCACACATCCATATAAGGGATGTCTCTCATATCCTTTTAATTCATGCACCCTCTTTGAGATTGGTCATTTTAATTACAAATGACTATATATACATTAATTTATAATTACTAATATATAATCTAATGGATATTATTTTTATGAGTAATCGTTTATCCCTCCCTCAGTTGGACACTTACCTAAGCCATTACTAAACTGAAATTCCGTAAGGTATTTCCCATTTCTCATTTCCATTTAAGCACTCCTTTTATATCATAATTATTAAATTCTATTTTTACAAGTTTGGATACTATGTTCCATTATTTAATTACTTTAAATTTAATGTATAAATTATGATATCAATTTTTTAAATCTCATTAATCCCCCATATGATCCTTTATGTACACCTGTTACCATGCTGAAATTTTCCAAGGGTTCTTTTGCTTTGTCCTCTTACTTCATGACTATTTATTAAGTTTCACATTCTATTTAAAATTAATTATGTTGGGTAATGTCCAAAAATACTCTTATTAAAATCCAATTTATGTCTAAACTATGATTCATGGCTTTCTCCCTCATCACCCCATTTTATTAATTTCTATACGATGTCATTTTGCTGCCAAAATTGCTCTATGATTTTCCATGCCAAAATAGTTGTGTAGTGAATACCATACATCTATCAAGGGTATTCAAATTTTTTCATATATACTTTTCTATTTTGGATATAGATGTATATATTCCACAGTTCATTGATCTTGGAATAAACTACGATGATTAATGAATTCATGTTGTATGATCTATGTGGCACACTTATGCGTGGAAATGAAATGATTATGAAGGGTGCGTACTAGTTACACTCAAATGAATTGGGTAATGTTTATAATCATGAAATGTCATGTTCAATGAGCTTTGACTCATGATGATTCATGTGAAATGATCTTTTATTCATGATCCTCCATGTGCAATGTGCTTTAACTCATGCTCATCCATGTTCAATAAGCCTTAACTCATGAAAATATCATGTTGTACATCGTTGCCAAATTTCCCATCTTAGAGTTATCATAATAAATCATGTCTCTTTATTCATTTTAATTTTATGTCCCATTTATATTCCTATTTTCTAGAATGTAATATATTCCTCATTTAATGTTTTGTTTATTCCCTTACTGGGAATTATAGTTCACCCCTTTCTTATGTATTTTCTCAATTTATCCCACGTTGTGATAAGTACGGAGGAATGTTTTGGCCATGCAAATGATGTTAACATTAATGATGCTGCATTTAGTTTTTTATGTTGTTATGTAAAGTACATTATTTACCAAAGACATTTGACATATCCATCTTTATATTTTTATTTAGTGAAATTTTAGGTAATAAATAGAGTTTCAATATGAAATAATGAGAGGGGTTGTTATAGTTTTCAACAGAGGATATGTTTAGTTAATTTAATATTAGGATATGAAAACCCTTTGAGAACACTAAATTATATGACTACATGTAAGAAAAAACCCTTAAATTTTGTTAATTATAGACTATGTGGTTTATCATGAAAATACATCAATGTCTAGATACTACAAGTTGACACGATTCTTGGATAGATGTACCTCTGAGTAAAAAATCCTACAAGGTGTTATGGGCTTAACTCAGGGTATCCTGGTACATGAAAAAGTTTCTTAATACATAAATTGATTGATAATCCCAGAGGATATTCTTTTCTACATTCATAATCTCATAAAAAACCATTGTTAAGGGAATAGAAAATCCCATAAGAATATATATTAGTAAGTAGATCATGGATAACATAGACTGAATCATAAAAGCTCATATTTTATAGCGAGAAATTTAATTTAAATTTATCGATTTAATGTCATTGGATTCTCCATTATGTGTTTAATATTTTAAGATACCCATCCCTAATTTCCATTTTATTCAAGCCAATTGCTGTAAATATGAGGAATTGTGGTAAAAAGCAAATGCGAAGGGTAGTGTGATGATTTCCCCAAAATATTCCCCACCTGATGGGAGTAGGAATCATAAACATCATCATGATAAACTCTCTATTAACTCATATACTGAATAGTAACTAGGACTAGGGGGTATCCCCCCCTTAAGAGAGAGAAACCCATATTTTGTATATTCATGACACAAAGGCCTTCAACTTTTAGTGGATCATTCTATCAATTAGTGGTGGATCAATGGATCAATCCCACTGAAAATATATTCTCATACCTACAATGTTATGAACAAGAGAAGGTTATTCCAACTGTTTATAATATGAAGGCTAAATCATATCAATGGTGGAAATTGTTCAAGAATACAAAGCTTTAGGAAGGGATCATAGCAATGGAGTGGAAAAAATTATGGAAAATGTTTTTCAAAAAATATTTTTACTGTAATCTTTTTCTTATGATGGAAATATATTTTTTTGAACTCAATAAAATGGATGAAAAATATATTGGGTCATACGAGGTAAAATTCACACGTCTTTCATGATTTTCCAAAGGTTTTTTCATTAACCTCATAATGTATGGTTGATCATTATTTTGGTGGTATATATTCAAGGCTATGAGAAGTCATAGAAATCCATAACTTTGATATCTATGAGGAAATTGTCTGATGTGACCTCAATATTGAGAAGGATATCTGATAATCTCAGTGGTATTATGATGATATGAATCAGAAGGTGAACATTAATTCTCACATTCTGATCGATAAATCCAACACTTCTAAGAAATTACAGCATTCCACTTGTCTACAGTGAGGAAAGATTCTCCTTCTAAATTGGATAATGGGATTATAGAAATTAATAGGCACAGACAAGTAGGGAACAAGGATAATACTTTCCCATAGGAGAAACCCACCAATGTGATAGGTGAAAGGAATGATCCATTCGACTCACAATTCGTTGTTTATTTCTATAACTGAAAAAGAACCAATGAACTTTTCAAACTAGTGCACTAATAAAAAGATTTTTGAAGGAAACCAATAACCTCCGAGGAAACAAGGGTGTTATTTTTCAATCACTACCACCGAAGTGACTCTGAAAAATAAGTGGTGATAGGTATGGTAGTTATTTATTCATGAATAGGGAACATACTTTTTGATTTCAGTTTTATGCATTCCTTTACATCAATAATGTTTAGAATAACTATTCAAACATCTCCAAAAGCATAGAAGTAGAGATGTAGGAGATAACAAAAAATGGTGAAATTATTGCAACCCATGTATATAACTCCTCCCCTATAGCAATATGTTGATTTAACATCCCAACTATCCTTTCCATACATCCCTTGGAATAATTTGATACAATTATGGGCATCGATTGTCTTTCCATATATATAGCCAACATAAAATTCTGTGTGAGGGAAGTCACTCCACATATGGAAAATTGTCACCCGATTATATACAAGTGAAAGGAGTAACATGTACCTTATTTAGCACCATAATATTAAGTAAGGATATTATTTCCCTACAAGAAAGAATATCTTGATCAAATAATTGAGTCTATGGGAAAAACATCCTTGAATACATGCCTATTGTAATGATTTTTTATGATGTGTTTTTTGAAGAATTTCCTAGTCTTCCTCCAAGTTGAGAAGTCGATTTTTTAGTCGAACATACACCTGGGGTGTTTCCAATATCCAAGACTCTATATATATTTAAAATTGTGGAACTTGATGAGATAAAGAAAAATCTACAATAAAATCTGGATAAAGTGTTTATACACCCTAGTGCTTCACCATGGGCTGCACATGTCCTCTTTGTTAAGAAAAAGGAAGGTTCAGTGCGCCTTTGCAATAAGTATCGTGAGATCAAAAAAATCATGATAAAGTATAAGTATCTTTTTCCATAGATTGATGAATTGTTTGATCATCTAGGTGGAGAAAAATAATTATCCAGGGTATATATTTGGTTTGGATATTACAAATTAAGGCAGAAAAAGGAGGATATCCCGAAGAGTATTTTTCGTACAAGGTATGGGAATTATGATTTCATAGTCATTCCTTTAAAACTCACTAATACTCCATATATCTTCATGGACTTGACGAATGAATAATTTAGTGATTATCTAAAAAAATGTGGTAGTCTTTATAAATGATATTATAATATACTCCAAATTTAACAAGGAGAATGAGGAGTATCTGAGCACTATACTAATGACATTGAAAATGTACAAGCATAATGTAAAGTACATCAAGTGTGAGTTATGGTTGAAATAAATATCATTATTGGGGAACATAATAACAGGAAAAGGGATATATGTGGATCCTTCAATAAAAAATCAATTGAGGCATGGATGAGGCCAACATACATGATAGATATTTGTAGCTTCTATAGGTTAGCTAGATATCATTACCGACTTGTGAGAAATTTCTCATGATTGTCAAGCCCTTTTACCAATATAACTCCGAAGGGAGTCAAATTTTATTAGACTGGTGAATGTGAAAAAATATTAATGGAGTTAAAAATGAGGCTTTTCACTCCACCTATCTTTATAATACCCACAAGTGGGGAACTTTTTGTGATTTTATGTGAAGATTTAACAAATGATTTTAGATGTGTGTAGATGTCAAATGGAAAATTCATAGCCTATGATTCAATGAAGTCGAAAAATTCAAAATTAAATAGGAAATTATCCCACTCTTGATCTGGAGAAGGATTCTATGATCATTGAGATGATAATCTAGTGGAATTATCTTTTTGGAAGGAGTGTAAAATATATATGGATAAAAAATTCTCACATATATTTACGTATAATGTTCTAAATATGCATAGAAAAATATGGTTAGAGATCATCAAGGATTACAACTACTCCATCCACTACCATCTTAAGAGTTAACAAGGTGGAAGATGATTTATGTATAAAGGACTCATAAATTATATAATTTTTTTGAATTGAGAAGGATCCAGTGTTCATAGATGTAAATAATATGGACATGGGAATCATAAAGAATGGAACATCATCAATATTTTTACAAATGATTTCCTAGTTTTAGCTTTTGGAAATGTTAAAGGATACTAAAAAATATGATGTGGGAAATCAAAAAAATGGAAACTATCATAAAAGGGAAATCCTTGGTGTTAAATGTTAATGAATAATTAATTTTGTGATTTGGGTCATGAGTATTTGTTCAATATAATCTTGAGTTAATGATATAACTTTTGGATGATTCAGATTGTTCAAATTTCACCATTCACCCTAGAAACACCAAGATATACTGATAACTTTGAGAGCACTATTAGTAGGATAACATGAAGAAGGAGATCACTACATATACTTTATTGTTCTTGGTAAGTCATAAATTGAAGGCTAAATGACAGAAGTCAAAGGGGATGACACAACTATTATCCATACTAATATGGAAATGGGAAAACATCACCATTGACTTTGTCACTAAACTTCTAAAGACGTCCAAATGAAAAATTGCTATCTGGGTTGTTATGGATCTTCTTATAAAGACTGCACACTGAATTGCGTTTCAATTTTATTTCTCAATGGATCAACTATCATATATATACAATATATAAGTGGTAAGGCTACATGGATTACCAGTTTTGATTCTATCGGATCGAGATCCTAGATTCACCTATATGTTTTGAAAAAGTATACAACATGCTAAAAACATTGATCTAAACTCTAGTATGGCTTTACACCCTCAAACTGATGGACAATGTGATCAGACTATCCAATCACTTGAGGACATGTTGAGATCTTTATCAATGGACTTAAAAGGTCGATGGGACCAATATTTTTCTTTTTTGGATTTCTCTTACAACAACAGTTTCTACTCATTCATTCAAAGGCCCCCTATAAAGCCTTTTATGTGAAGAGGTGAAAAACACTAGAATGGTGGTATGAAGTTGGGAAAAAAACTTCTAGGTCCTGAAATGGCCACTGAAATGGTGTAGAATGTTAAGACAATCCAGTAGCACATTAATGGTTCCCAGTGAAGACATGAACATTTGAAAATCATCGACATGACCTAGATTTTTATTTCTGAGACATGGTATTCTTCCCCATATCTCCACAGAAGATATTGAGGAGTGTTGGGAATAAGGTAAAGCTTATTCCAATGTACATAATTACTTTTGAGATAATTTGTCTCATCAAAGTAGTGGCCTATCCACTAGAACCCCCACCAAAACTCTCTCTAGTACATGATATATTCCATGAATCCCTCTTATTAAAGAACATACCAGACCTATCAAATGTACTAAATCTAGAGACAATACCTTTGGAGGAAAACCTCTCCTATGAGGAGTATCCAGTGATGATCTTCGATCATCTAAAAAAAGTTATACAAAATAATATAATTCAACTTTTTAATGTGTTGTGGCGAAACCATGAGTTCGAAGAAGCAATGTGGGAACCAGAGGAGGTGAATAAGTATAGTTAAACCTATCAGTTTTAGTTTGGGAGAAGGAAAATTCAAGGGTGGAATTTATTAAGGGGGGAAGGCTATAACAAAAAATAAATTTATGAATAAAATTTCATTTTTTTTGATTTACATAAATGTATATGGATATAAAAAACACATGCATATTTTTTTTCTATTCAAATGAACTTTAAGTATTTTTACCGTTGATAATTAAGTCGTTGAATAATGATCACATTACTTGTATAAATAAAAGGTTTTAACAAATAATTTTGACAAATAAAAAGGATTTAATGGCCCCATATAGTAGGATTATAATCGATGAAGCAATTTATTAGAGCTTCCAAGGGAGATGCTATTTGTCATCATTCTTCTGGAACAAGTCCAATTTGAGATCCAATAACATAAGAATGAGTAAAATCATTACGAGAGTTGCACAAGCTCATCAAGATCCTGACCCAACCCATGTTCACCAAAATTACCCATGAATTTCCACCATCACACACACAACTCTTAGGTCTTATGTTGGTGTAATAAAGGGACATGTATCAAGAACATATCGAAAGGATTATATACTTTTTTTGTATAGAATACTTAATATATTTTACTCCAATTATTTTTACATTTTAATTTTTTTTTAAAATAACATATAGTATATTTGGAAATGTATATTGATGAATTAATAGATTTTGGAAGTAAATAATATTTTAATAAAAAATTATAAATAAATTACTTTTATTAAACATTAATTAGCATATAACTTTTATGAATCCAAATGTAATTTCATTAGGGTTCAGAAATGGTTATTGTCCATATCCCATCAATTTCAAAAAATTTCAATGTTTATTTTAAAAGTGAAAATTAAAATAATTAGAAAATTATTTCGATAAAATTGATATCATTTTTGGAATTATGATTTTGGTATAATCCTATGGTTAATTTTTCATAATTTTATGAGACCGTCAAATTTATGTGTGAAAATTATATACTGTATAAACATATGTTTGTTTTTTGAAATCCTAATGGACCAATAATGACGTAATAAATAAAAAAAGTATATATGGAAAATAAATGTTTTCTAATTAAAATAAAATCATTTAATGTTTGTTTTATTCATTTTTAAAATCCATTATGAATCCTCCACGAGATAAAATATATTTTCTTGTCTTAAATTCATTTAATTGAATTTGTGACTCAACTCCACATAAGCAATGTAAATATTTTATTATTTTAGGCCATTGTCCATATAAAATAATATATACCACTCCCCTTTTCTAGAAACCGTTGGAAAAAACAATGTAATGGTTTGTGATTATGAATATTTTATTATGTAGTTTCCAAAACCAAAATAATAAATAAAATGTCTCTTCATTCCTATATAAAACCACCCAATCTTCTAATTTTGACCACTAAAACTACTTAAATCTCTCTGAGACTCTTCCCTACACTCCCAAGAGTCCAAATAAGGTTTTCCATGATTTTAATAATCATATCGTAAGCCATTGGTGTCACATATCCAAGTAAGGGATTTCGCTCCTCTCCAATGAATTCCAACACCAATTTTGATATTAGTCCTTTTAATTCCAATTTCATGTATATAATTTCATTTATAATAAATTAATTACTATCCAATAAATGTTACTTTAATGATGTATCATTTTACCCCCATTATTTGGACCCTTTCCTAATCGATTCCCAAGATGAAATTCAATAAGGGATTTCTCTCTTCTCATTTCCATTCAATAACTCCAATTATATCATGCTTCTTAAATTCCATTTTTATTTGTTGGGATAAGATGTTCCATGATTAAATTACATTAAATTTTATGTATAAATTATGAGATCATCCTTTTAATGTCATTAGTCCTCCGTATAATCCTTTATGTACACCTATTACTATGCCAAAATTATGTAAGGGTAGTTTTGCATTCTCCTCTTACTTCAAGACACTTTATAATGTTACTCATTAAATTTCCAACTAATTATGTTGGGGAATATCATTACATATCCTTATTAACATAAAAATCATGTCTAAATGATGAGACACCCCTTTCTCTCTCATCAATCCATTTTACGAATTTCTATATGGCACTGTTATACAGCCAAAATTTCACCATGATTTTCCATGCCAAAATAATAATGTAGTGAATACCATACCTCTATCAAGGGTATTAACAATTATGAAAATATAATTATTTATTTTACATATATATGTATGTATTATAAATTTCATTTATCATGTAATAAACTATTATGATTAATGAATCCATATTGTATGATCTATGTGGCACACTTAATCATTAAAACAAAATTTTTATAAAGGGTGCGCCTTGATAGCGCTACAATGCATGGGATAATGTTTACTATAATGATAAGTCATGTGAAACTAGTTTTGACTCATGATCATCCATGTGAAATGATAATTGACTCATTCTCCTCCGTGTTCAATGATCTTTGACTCATGCTCCTCCATGTGCAATGAGCCTTGACTCATGCTAAAAATATATTGTATGTTGTTTCCACATTTACCATGATATGATTATCATTATTTATCATGACTTATTAATCATGTTACTCTTATTTTAATTTGATATAACTATTATATCACATGTATTTTATTTCTCATGTTATTATTTTTTTTGATCCCCTACTAGGATTTATTTCTTACCCCTTTCTTATGTATGTCCTTAGGTTATCATATAATGTATTAAGTACAATGGAATTATATGGACATGAAATAGATGTTTTCAATAAAGATGTTTCTTTTCATGTATTATGTTGTTATTTAATATACCATATTTCTCAATGACATATGAACTCTTGATATTCTGATTTGTATGAAGTGAAATCTAATATAATAAATCAGGTTTAAATTTGAAATAAAATTAGGGTTGTTATATAACATGTACCTAGGAAACATTGTTTACATTTCAAACAAAAATTCCCCCAATACTATTCACTTTTTATTCATCCATGAGATTTTGTGTTGATATATCTATTGATGAATTTCATTTTTAGTTATTTAGTGGGCATGTGTTTCAGTTTCTTAACTTATAATATTTATTTTTCTTTATATTGTTATTTTAATTGCATGTGTTTCTAGTTAATACCATTATATATTATTTATGAACATCCATTACTTTTATTGATCATATGGAATGCGCTTCTAATTAATTACCCTTATATATTCACAACTATCATTGATACATTATTTCATCCTATTTATTTACCCTTTTTATCTTTTGAGATAACCATTATTATGTTTATTTACCCATTAATCTAGGAAGCATACTATTAATGATATTCATGGATTTAATAAATGTATTAGAATTACCCTCAAAGTTATTTATTTAGAAAGAAGAAAAAAATTATGTTGTAATCAGTTTATTAATTTGTAATACAATACTAATTTATGTATCTATTTTACTAAGACTGCTAATATGATTGGTCCTTTTTGGATTGATTCTTTGTGATCATGGAAATGTAATTGAAATTAGACACCTGCTCAAGGATATTGGGGATAGGTATCTACACCAATAGTTCATTATAAGTTCCACATAACTGTTATTATAAATATAGATAATATATATAAGAAACTAAAATAATTATTTGGAATAAAAAACTAATTCCCATTGACTGATAGAGAGAAATATAGAACATAGAGAAGATGAGGTCAGTGATGATAGAAATCCATGAAAAATATGTTGGGTAATTGTGAATGATGTTAATAAAAAATTGTAATATGATAATATTTTATTTAATGATACTATTATAATGTGATATAATTTTAATACCGTCTAGTCCAAGAGAAAATAAACTTACATGATGAGTAAAATTTCATCCGTTAATAAATTTCAATAGAAATCTAATTTTTTCCCTCTAAATGATGTTTATTCATGATGAAGAAAAATTCATGAAGCATTAAAAAAAAAATTCAAAGACCAAATATCCATAAATGGGTTATTTGATCTATTCCTATAAACATTAGGCATTAACAAATAAAATTATTGTTCCTAAAATCTGTAAAATATTATATGATAAACTAAACTTCAAAATAAAATCCCACAATTGAAAAATAATTATTCAATAAATAACAATCCTCAAGATTTTTCAAATGTTCCATGACTATATTGGAATCCTAATGATTAGATGTTTTTGATCATATAATCTTCCAGGATAATTCAACAATTACTTGATAAATAAAATCCATTTTATTTCCTATATAATATTTACCTATATAAAAATTATAGCTAACGCAGACATCGTGTTGGCTAGTGGTAGTGTATAAAACCCTTATTGTCCTTCGGTCCTTAGTTCATACCCCACTGCCTTTCCAGATACGACATGTTATAATCTTTTATACATGTTTTACATTTTTTTGTTAAAAAATAAAACTAATACCTCCTAAAAAATTCATTTTGATCAATGGGTTTAAAAATACCTCATCCTAAAAATTTCTCCAAAAATCTAGTTCATATCTGATGACATAAAACATCATTGGGGTATATGATACATTGAAATTATGATTAACCTTAAGCTTATATACCCATGTAGGTATCTAAAATTCTTAATATAACATTGAATGAAAACATATTAATCTCCAATGTTAACTAAATTGACCTTTAATAACAACTATAATAGCCTTGAAACCTAGCTCTTTGATCTTCTGCTGAATACATAATTTTACATTATCTTCTATGATGCCTCTAATTATTACCCAAATTTTTCAATCAAAGCATTACAACATCCTAAAGAAAACATGAATTTCTTATATACTAGTAGACATTTTGGGATTTCATTTTTATGTAATTTTGAAAAACTCTTACATAATCGACTGATATCAACATGGAATCATATGTTTCCAAAATAACATTTAGAACATTTAACCCATATTCTCTTTTTTCACAATTGGACATCAACAATATCCCTATGAAATCATTTATATACATAGATAATTCAACATCATTTTTTAAGACATGGGAATGGGAATCATAAGAAGGGTCAGCTCAAATATTCAGTATTGGTAAACATAATGATTAATCAATTAAAGGTCATCAATGAGAGTAAGTGAGAATAATGGTATGACTACATAATCAAATTACATGAGCGAGTCATAAATGAAATCAAATCCACCAATACTTGTATCCTCACATATGAAAACAAAGAAAAAGTAATATCCATAATGATCAATAATTAAAATCCATGTGATACCAATATATATCATTAGAATCATTATAAACCCATAAAAATAATAAGGAAAACATATTGGTATTAGGGAACATATTCCCATTTAACCCTTAAAATAACCATTACATACTATAATAAACATTTAGGTTACATCCATTATAAATGTCCATAAAAAATTATTATTATGAAATAAATTAGAGTGATATATAGGGACACCAATTATTTTAGGTTTAACGGGATCTCTTAATGCTATATAGGTCCACCAATCATCTAAAATTTCAATGAAATGAATACCTCGATAATTCATTAAAACTAATTAAAAAATATATTCTTTACTTAATATGGTTAACCCATGGAAGGAAAACAAGTTCCACAATAATATCTAAGAACTAGGGATAACCATTAGAAATAGAATTTTAAAAATAACAATCTCTTTGAATCATTAGTAACCCATTGAAAATAAGTGGGTTAAATAAATATTTCATTGCAACATTAGTAACCCATGAAAGAGATATGGTTTCCAGAACAATATTTTGGAAACATGATTAACCCATGTAAAATAAATGTGATAAATAATAATATATTTGAAACATGAGTAACCCATACAATGAAATTTTTTAAACAATAATCTCTTTCAGATACAGTAAACCATTTTAAAATAATAAGGGTTCATAGCATTATCCTTAGGTCATAATAAACCCATAGAAAATAAACAGTTTTCAGAAAAAACTATTTATAACATAATCAACCAATGAAATTAATACATGATCCTAAAAAACCATTGTGAAATAATCAATTCATGGAGAAGATATTGGTTTCAAAATAATATCTTTGAGTCACAATCAACCTATGGAAGATAAATAGTTTTCCAAACAATCTCTTTAGGGAATAATCATCCCCTGAAATAGAAATGTGTTTCATGACAGTCGCTTTAGGAAATAAGAAACTCGTGGATAATAAATTGTTTTCACCAAACAAAACACATAGGAAATAATCAACATATTGAAAATATATGGGTTTCACAACAATATCTATAGGATATAACCAACTAATGGAAATGAAATGGGTATAATAACAATCTCTTTTGGACACAATCAACCTTTGTAAAGTAAACAGGTTTTACAAAAATATTTTTGAAACAATCATAATGAATCAAAAGAATGATTGAGGATGATATCAAATAAAAATATCCACAGTGGAGGATAAGTAAAAATAGTGTTTTTTAATTATTATTATTAATTACACTAATAGTTCAATAAACCATATTTTAGGAAAATAAAATTTAAATGTTCTAGATCATCCCATACCACATGGAAATTTTTAAATAATTAAACCGACATCTTAAATAATAATAAATGAAGTAATTAATATCATGAGAATAGAGACATTAATGATATAACAAGTCAAAAGAGAAATTTATACACCTCATAAATGATGATTGGTTTATGACATATCAAATGTCTCAACGAAGGGAAATTATGACAAAAGACCATTACCGCTATTGTAACATCAAAAACATAAACCCTGTGAAATTATTATCATAAAAGGATTTTTAAAACTAATATAGCAAGAAGATCATGATTTGGCATGATCCAGTCCTGAAAAATATATATATAATAAAAAATGAGGCATGCATACAAGGGGTTATTACATGAGAGAGTGTGCAAGAAACCACATCGATCCGCCTCCACCATCGGAGCACAATAATCCGGGGCCATGAAAGACCACATTATACCAAGATCAAGTATAGCCTTATTAGGAAGTGTATCCGCAACCTGATTAGCCTCATGGTACACATGGGAGATAACCATCTGTAATTGATTGACTTGGAAGAGACAATCAACCCCCTAAGGAAGCACACACCACGATACATTTCACATTCTAGTGATTAGGGCTTGAACAACATCCATTGAATCAGATTCAATCTAGAGCCATTTCCAGTTAAATTGGATAGAATACCTTATCACATGAATCATGGACCAATGTTCAGCTTCAAAATTAGTACCAAGGACAAGGTAATAATAAAATCATCATTTAACAAACCCATGGAATGTGTGGAAGACTCCTCCACATCCATTCGGTCCCGGCGCACTTGATGCGGCTCCATCAACATTTACCTTGAGGCACGGTGCAATTGGTGGTATCAATCTGATATGTTTAAGCATATGTGGTTTGTGTGGATGGCCTGAAACGCCAAGCATGCTATGAATTTGGAGGTTCGAGATGGTGTTAGTCATTACACCTTCTTGGACCACTTCCGTAGCGTACACATCCCTGTGGATAGAGCTCATTCCCTTCCGGGCATCAACAACCACACCATCAAACAGGGCCCTGTTCCTCATGTCCCACAATGCCATAATAACTGCTGCAATAGCAGTGATAAAAAATTAAAAAAATCTACTCACTGTAGCACACCTTCAGCATCCCAGACAGTAGATCAAAAATCTAGATTCTGCAATCCACCGCCAATCCGAACAACACACCCATGTTTTTCCAGAGTTGACAGGCTTTCTCACACTCCATAAACACATGATGTGTAGTATCTTATCCCGCCATGAAAACAGAACACCTGGATGCCAAATGAAATCCATCACTCTTCAAGTGTTCAGAAGTGGGGAGTGTGTTTTTCTAGATCCTCCAAAGTAAAATAAACCAGGATGGCTGAATGAATGGGGCTCTAAAATTCAGCAGCTAGGATTTGGTGTGATCATTCCTTCAACATGATATCTTGTATAATTCTTTGGTTTCAAAGATCCCATTCCTGTTGTATAGCCAAATCAATTTTTCATAATCCCTAAAATCATAACTGTTAATTTGAGACAACACATAATAAGAAATATTCAGCTCATGCAAAGATTGATATAAGAGAAAATTTGAAATGGATAGAGAAGCAACTTTAGGTGTGACTTTCATGAGTTGAAAGGGACGATCCAACTATAAGGTGCTCCAACAGCTAAGATTGGAGTCCCTGCTGACCATCCATTTAGAATCCTGCATAATCATTGTGTATTCCTGCTTAAGGGAGCCCATACCGAACACTGGAGGTGATATTTATAGCCATTAACCACTGGCGTTATGAACCTTCTCGCCTGGAATTCATCATCAACCTCATTAGATATCAGTTTCCAAGTGAACATTCCAATCAGACCATTATTAAAGGTACGAAGATCCTTAACTCCTAATCCTCCCATTTCCATAGGTTTTATGCAATCCTTCCACTTCACTATGACCATATTCCTTTCAAAGATTGATCTTGTCTAGATAAAATTTCTCACCAGGCCTTGCAGTTCCTTAATCAATCCTCGTGGCCATTTATAGAGAGAGAATGAGTAAACACATTTGGATGTAATCACTGAATTCACAAGACAGACCCTCCCAGCCATGGACATGGATTTCCCCTTCCAACTAGAAAGATAATGAGTAATGTCAGCATAAATACCTTCAAGATATCGTCGTTTAACCCTTCCCCAGAAAAGAGGCACCCCAAGATACTGAAAGGGAAGGCATCCCCGCTTCACCTTAATATAATTTGTGATCCTATTCCCTTTTCCAGCAGTTATTCCATTGCCAAAAACAATCGAGGACTTGTCCCAACTTATAGCCTGTCCAGCCACATCCTCATAATGATTAAAGTGGGACTTAATATTAGATATGGTTAACCTTGAGGCCTGCACCAGCAATATGATGTCGTCAGCATAGAGAAGATGGGATGGGGCATGATCATTAATACCAGCCCTCATCTTTTTATGCATACCCATATGAGCAATATAATTGATGCATCGACTTAAATAATCCTATGCAATAGCAAACAGAATACCCGATAATGGGTCAACCTGCCTAACAACTATTGAGAAATAAAAGAATCCTCTCGGTTCAACATTCACAATAATTAAAATCCTTGAGGATCCAATAATGGTTCCAATCATATTCAGAAAACAACTTGACAACCCATGTCTGCGAAGTATCTCAATTAGAAAGCTCTATTTAATGGTATCAAAAGCCTTAGATATGTCAATCTTTAGGGCAAAGTTCCCTTCCATTGACTTCCTTCGGATGAGGTTAACACACTCAGAGGACATGAAAAGGCATTGATGTATGTTTCTTCTAGGGAAAAATCCAAATTGATTCCCAGTGATCATTCTTCAAAAAATTCCACCTACCTTTCACATAATGATCTCACTGATGAGTTTAGGAATTGTATTCCCAAGAGAAACAGGTCTAGAGTCCTTAATGTCAATAGCATTTTATTTCTTTGGAATGAGTGTAATGAAACATGAATTCATCCAATGGGGAATATATGAATGGGAGAAGAAATCCTTTACTACATGATCAATATCATCCTGCACAATATCCAAATAGAACATAAAAAATTTATTAGTGATGTCGTCAGGACCCGGAGAACTCTCAAAATTAAGAGAGAGGTGAGAAGATCTGATTTCCTCCTTAGAGGGAGGGGCTGTAATAAACTGATTCATCTGCTCATCAACATATGGGCTGTTGTTGTCCACCATATTAGTGGAACAATTCTATCCAGTATCAGAATAGAAACCTTTAAAATAATAGACAACATCTGATGCTATCCCATCATCATCAGAATAAATCTAGTTACCAATTCTGATCACATTCATTACAGCACATGCTCTCTTATCCTTATGCATTCTATTGAAAAGCTTAGAGTTCCTATCACCATCCTTTAGCCACTTCACATTCACCTGATTCCTCTCCAGCCTCTCCTTAACCATGAGAAGGTCATCAAGATTATTCTACGCAATAATCTCCTCTCTAGACAGGGTGGGCTAGTTCTCATATTCAATATAAGTCTTTCCATGGTCCTCCTCAGCCTTTTTAATATCCCCATCAATTTTAGAAAAATATTTCTAACTCTATTCCGTAAGTAATCGTTTGAGATGTTTCAGTTTTGCAGTAATTCTGTATAGAGGAATCCCAATGGGTTCATCCCTCCAAGCCTCCAAGGCAGTTTACCTACACACTGGGATGACAATCCATGCTTTATTAAACCGAAATGGCGTCGGTATTGACCTCAACCTCTGGAAATTGACATCAACAATGATTGGATTGTGGTCAGACTGATACTTGGGAAGAGTAAACCCAGAGACCCCATGTATGGAAATCTGTTCATCAATTTGCACAAGGCATCGTTCAAGTTTACTGGCTTGCTTCCCATCCCATGTTTACCTACACCATGTAAAATCAATTCCAGCAAGAGGGGTCTGAATTAGATTGCAGGAATCAATACACTAACAGAAATCATAGGTTGTAGTCCCATTAAAATTCATCCCAGTTTTTTTCTCAGGCGTCAAAACTGTGTTGAAGTCCCTGAAAAGCATCCACCTTTGATCCATCCCTAGTGATGTAACTTTATGATCTTCCCAGAGTTCCCTTATCCTCATGTAAGAAGTGGAGGCATAGACAAACGAGACAAAAATATTCTGTCTAGTAATATTACAACTAAACAGAATATTCTGAGGTCCACTAACGAATGAGTTAATTTTGATGTTGTCATCACTCAAGACCCACAAGTGGTCCATGTTATATCTATTATGATTGATGGATATCATATTGAAGCCATGAGAACTCTATTTGAAGCCTTTCCAGTTTCCAAACAGAAGAATTGGCTCTGCAATACTGACAAGCATCGGTTTATATGTCATGATATAAAGTCTAAGGGCTCTGACTGTATGGGTGTTTTCCAGAACTTGAAAATTCCAATATAAAATCCTCATTAACATTGAGCCCTTCCTCTTGTCAGGGGGACCTCTGTTCTCTCAGTATCATTATGAGTTTTTCCTTTCTTTCCTTTACCTTTTTTATTTCCCCTAGAGGTGGATTTGGAGGCCTCACAAGATTGTACATCCTCACTGCTCTCCTTCTCTTTATTGGCATCATTCACACCAGCCTTCTCATTCCTTGCAGCATCATCCATACTAGAAACAACCTTAGGACCAGCCGACCTTTCAGCGTCAACCTCTTCCATTACATCAGACCAGAATTTCCCACTCAGTGGAGTGAACATATTTTTACATTTCAGGTGGGAAGAATCGCTATTCATTTCCCTTTTCTTCCTATCCACTTTGGAAGGAGAAACCTAAAAAAAGACTCTATCTGGGTCAGATGCAGCTGCATGGGTACCTAGATCACACCCATTCTTGTCATTTCCTACAGATTCCCCCTCCCCAGGCCTCGGTGTTCCTGCTATGATATCATCCTCACAACACGGTATCATTCAGGAAGCATCATGTACCCCACTTCTCTCCCCACTCCCAGCTGCTTTGATGAGGGTGATTTGATCAGCCACCTGTATAGACATTGCCACAGGAGAATGCAATTTTCCTACATCAATGGTATAAATCGGAATCCCTAAATGAAATTGTAATCATGTTAAAAATTAAAATACTATGTTGATAAAATAATTAATGGTATAAAATATAGTAGGTGTAGTATATATAAAAAAATGAATTATTGGTGATCATATTGTATGCCTCAGGAAAATATAGTAGAGACAAGAATACCTTAACATGAGTCTGATTAATCATATTTATTATCTAACATCTAGAATAATTAATTTATGTTAGTTACAAGATTTTATATAAACATTTTACATGTTCATTATTTATTTATTTCACTTATAAATAAGTTATATACAATTATTAAATCAATAATGTTTAATACAAATGGTTTGACAAATATCAGTTTGTCTTGGAAAAAAACCTTGGTAGGTCATCTATTGTAAATGGGGTCATTTTTAAAAGCATATACAAAATAATAATGATGAAATGATTACTATAATTATAAATTTATTGTGATTTGAAAACTGATATTGAAAAATGGTTACAAAAAATGAACTGATGTTACAATCATGGAAATGAATGGTCGTATGTACACATGAATAACGTTCACCATTTTCAATGATCTTTGTAGAAAGAATTTAAGTAAAATTTAACATCATAAAATCACTACTATAAAAATGATATATAGCCGTGAAATTATAGACAAATTTTTATAAATTTGTTATTGATTAATTTTTTCCACTGTTTAATTAAAATTGTGGCAATATGTATATTTGAATCCATGGTTGTGTAAAAAAGTGTGGCCATATGGTAATTCTTTCATTGAAATCGGGTGTCTCTCATCTTACTTGTTGGTCTTGTATCCTATAACTTCACATGAAAATAATTTAATTTATTCAGTATCCAAAAGAGATATCCTTTCTTGAAGAAGCAACTATGAAGATACTACCCCACATTCCGGTTAAAGGTTCTCTATAGAGGCCTCCCCACCTCTTTCTCTAGAACTCCTTAGACATAGCCACACCACCTCCCCTCCGACACTAGTCCAAGGTGGCTACACACCTCCTCATTCGTCGTGCCTCTGATACATACACCCTACCTCTTAAAAATAATCCTCTATAAGGATACCTTTCTATCATAACTGTTGAATATTATTACCCACTGAAGGTATTTAGGTTTTCCGTCACCGGGTTAATGAAATTCATTCACACTGTCATTCATTGTGCAGTGTCTCCCTATCTCCAACCTAATATTCAATTATGGATTCGTCATAGTTGGTGAATTTCATCAATTTCATATGGGTTTTTCTCTTATTATCAATCCATATTTTTTTAATAAATGTTTGATCTAGTTTTATTATTATTTGTACTTGAATTTAATGTTAAATAATTTCCACTAAACTATTTCTCCTGCTATTTGAATTAGATTGTAGTGTTATATATTTTTGGTACTTTGGAGGAATAATTAATTAAAATTAATCCAAATTTCTTATTTTATATTTTTTTCGTGCCATTAAACTTGCATGTTTGTGATGTTACATTAGTTATGCTGGATAATTTCCTTGTTCAATGTCGAATGTATTTTTTACTAAAAACTAATTGTTGTTTACTTTAAATTTCTAATTACATAAAGCATGTATTTTATTAGTTACCTTCGACATTTATTTTTTCTTCAGATTTATAAAATATTTAATATAAAATTTATTCACCATATAATCCATATCATGTAGCTCTAGTCAACTTTAGATAGTTTTGAAAGATATTTATAATCAATTAATCAATTCAATAATATAAAAGACTAGAAGGATCTCTCGTAAATCATTAAAAAATTCATAAGTTCACAATAATAAGAGATTAATAATAAGTGATCATACATGTATTTGGGTAAATCACTTCATAAACTATTACATTCATTTCTAAATTTATTTTCATTCATGTTCTATAATATATCACCATTATGCTTTATCTTTTTTTATACTATTCATAATGGAAACACTTGTGTTTGTGACATAGTCTATGATTTCACACTCAATTGTAAAGGATTGTTGATTATTTTAATTTTTTATGGTTTTAATGAGTTAAAATTGATCTAACACTATGTTGATGACCAACCAGATTAGGGGATGATATTCATATATGCAATTTATAATCAGTATTAATTGGGGTAAAATCATTCTCTATCTTTTCTTCCATATATGAAACTTAATAGTGAATTAGGCATAATATATCACGAAACCCGTGATAGTATATTATATCCTCTATCTATATTTTAATTTTTAGTTCTTATTTTCTTTTGGTTTTTTATATATTATCTTCCATGGTTATACATTTAAAAATTTATGAATTTTATTTATAATGTATGAGTTTTCAAACAATTCTATTTATATGGAATTCTACTTGACCATAAAATCATATATACTACCAACCCATAAATGTATCCACTAGGATAAAACTAGATTTTATATTGGTTATATAACTATAATGAATACTGTTTATTTTAAAAAACATATTTTGTGTTAGAGAAAAAGATCATGATTTATGAATTTTTTTATTATGAATCTTCTAGTTTTTTCTTATTTTTGTTTGTTTTTTACCATCATTACCCGATCATTTGGTAGTAAGTATAAAAATAGTCATTGAAAAAATTCTCTAATATAAGGGTGACAATGTTATGAAATGTTATAAAGTGGTTTGACTCAACTTTATATACTTTTTATAATTCCTTATAATGTTTAAACATTTTCTTACAATTCTGATTATTCATTAGCATCCTACGTTTTATTTATTTATTTTTTTCTACCAAACCTTTAATGAATTTCATATTCATTGATTCTTATTCAAAACAGAATCTATAAAGCATGATAGGCCTGCTAATGTATGTTTTCTTCCAATCGCTGTCAATATGAATATCACAACATGAAAATTAAAAAATTTGTTCCTTCACTAAAATATTTTGATTCATATGTTGTGTTGATTAATTTATTTATCATTGAATATATACATACTACATTTGTTACTTTTTTAGTTAAAAATTTTAATTTATCTTTATGAGATACACATTTAATATTATGATACTAGAAATGTTTATAAACATTATGATATTCAGCCTTGTGTTTCTTAGTATTGAATGAATTGAATAAAAATTATTTGTTTTTCAATTCAACTTAATTTAATATTTGGACAACGGTGTATTAAAATTAGTTTTGAGGTTGTGATTTTAGATTTTATATATATCATAAAATTAAATAATAAACACTATCAGTCATCTCTAGGAATTCCAATCCATTCCCTATCCCTGAGCCTCCTCTTAATTCTAATTCTTCTATTTATACTCTAATCCCCAAAGTGTTTTCAAGTGGTGATTTAAATTCCATGTTCTATAATTACATTTAAATAATTCCCTATAGTGTGATAGTTTTTATGATGTATGTTTTCTTCCAATCACAATCAATATGAATACTATAATGAAGAAATTATAAAATCTATTATTTCAAAATAAGGTGGGATTTCATATATTATATTTATTAATATACTTATCATTTCATATGTTTGGAAATCCAGCATGATCTTCAATTTCATTATTTTATTCAATACACCATACTTTTATCTATATTAAACATTTAAATGTCAATTTCCCTATCATGAGAAATATAGTGCAGATATATGTTAGTAGACATGTTTAGAACCATTATGATGACAATCCATGTGTTTCTCACTGTTCATATAGTGGATTAATAATTACATGCTTTTCAATTCAATGTATAATCAATATTTTTTCTCCTGTGTATTTTGATAAGTTTATATAATCAGATTTTAGAATTATTAATATCAAAATAAGAGATAAAATAGAATTTAATTATTTAATTTCAAAAAACCCATCTCATAAACACAATACAAAATCCTTTTGGCCACTAACCAGATCTTTTTATAGGTATCAAACACTATTTACTGATAATAATTTCCATTTTCATCCCTTATAACTAAACCCATATTCACCGCCTTCAATTTCATTATTTCATTAAACATAGTGAAAAATCATTTTTGGTCATATTCCATGAGATTTTCTAAAAACAAGAATAGCTATATCTGAAGTTGACATCAACAATTAAGAATAAGATTACAATTGATTTGTTGTTTTTTAATTTCATTATATATTATATATTTACAAGGATGGATATCATATCTATGTCCTTAATTTATTTGTTTCATGTTTTTATTCATTTATAATTTAGTTGATTCAATATTAAGAATGGATTTCATTTCATACTATATCCCATGTGTAACACCCAGAGATTTTATGAAAAATAATCTTTTTAATTTCATTAATATCTTGTGTTGTACACTACACCAAAAGGAGCTTGAAGAACACGCATCCCTGACTTGGCTTGCATTACACACAATCACGACCTTCCATGATAGCGTGTGTTGTACGCAATACTGAGTTTCGCTAAATGACGATATGTTATATGAACTACCCGTTATGAATAATATCAATTACATTTTGACTTTTATAAGATTATTATTCATCTTACACATTTTCTAGAACATGGTATGAGAACAAAATCAAATTTTCAAGTAAAATAAGTAATTTTCAAAAAAATTTAGTTTTGCCACCTTTTGATGGCACACCAACTTTAAATATTGTTTTTGACTTGTATATAAGTTCAATTTGACAAAATAAAATTCTTATTTGGAATCAGGATATAAAAATTTACTTTGGATAAATTTTTCATATTATTCTGATAACTTTCATATTTTAATGAATAGTAAAAACACGCTATATTTTAATTAAAAACAACTTTTTTCATCGAAATAATTTATATGCTTATATTATATTTCTAATTGGGTCTAAAGTGTAATTAGAATATATTTTTACCATTTAATCCAATTTTGTTCATTGGAATTAGTTTCACTTTGAAATTTGATATAAACAAGTATCAATCTTTTGATTGTTTTTGTTTCTTAAAAACACGCTATTTGTTTTGATAACGGGAAATAAATTTAAAATTAATTAAAGCCACTTATATGTTATGAATTTGAAAAAATAGACATCCATTTTGAATTTGGAATATCAAATAATGCTTAGGCTGATTTTTTGGTATTTTTCTGAAAAACATCAATTTTCGATGAATAGTGAAACCACTTAGTGGTAGTTAAAAAAACTGACTTTTTTTAATTTAAATTAAATTTTACCACTTCTGTGAATTGAATTTCAAAAATCCGAGATACACGGTTAATATCAAGGACTAAAATGTGGTTTAATGAGATGAAAATAATTTTTGGTGAATAGTATCTTTTTACTTTTATTTACCACGGTTAAAAGTATATAGGATAATTAAGGGTAAAAATGATATTATTATTACCCTAAAACATGTCCTAATTCTATTGGATAAGTGTAATTCGACCAAAAACAACCTTAGGAATAACATATGACCATTTAGGCCCACTTGGATTAGATTAGGACATTTATTATTAATTTATTTAAAGAAGAGTTAAAATAGTTAAAATCAATGTTTAATAAGTAAATCATTTTTAATAAAGGGTTATACATAAGATAAATTCGGCTATAAATATTAATTAGAAAGAGAAAAATATTTACTATATAATGGTATTTTATTTTTAATTTTTAGACATTAAATAATTTAATTTATTTATGACACAATGATGATGCAGTAATTATCTTATTAATGAAATATTGACATAATTGATGTTATAAATACCCAAATAAATGTAATTTGAGACTTTTTATGAATTAATATAATTATTTATGTTAATATGACATGTTATTATGGATATAATTAACTTTTTTGGAACTAATAATTCTGTTATTATTTTCATAAAAATAAATTACCAAATAGTGTCAAAATTGACCTAAAATAGTTCTTAAAACAAATATTATATTATTAATTGTTATTATATTCCTAAAAATCTATGGTTCATCCAAGATACTTATATAATTATATTTGTATCATTAATGGACCACTTGGGGGTCTCTTGGATGTATATGGTATGTTTATTAACTATATAATATAAAAATACAAAGTGACATGGTAAATGTCAATCTAATTAACTAAGAGTTAAAACTAAATGATAAGGTTAATATAATGACCTAAACTTGTTTAAATTCTATTGTATGAGCGTATTTCTACTCATACCAACCTTATCTTCAAAATAAATCAATTTGGAGCTATTAAAAACCGAATATGACTTTATAATAAAATAATATTTTTAGTTTTTCCAAAGCTGCCCCTCTCCTCCCTTATAAAAGGGCACCTCCTCCCTCTCTTCCTCACACCACTTTGAGCCTTCATGCTCGGCCAACCTCTGCCAAATTCTCTTATCCACTTCCATAGAAACATCTTAGAGGTTCTGGTCTTCTTCAAAGACCAATTTTAGTGCCCTAAAAGGAGGTCTCAAAGAGGCGCTTCAAAGAAAAGGTAATGTCCGTTACCAATTCTTTCAACTCTATTTCTTCTTCCACTTCTTCTTCTTTAGTTGTTTTTTTATGAAGTAATAACATCAGTATAACTCCTATACTGCTATGTTATTATAAGTATTAAAAAACCCTATTTCACCAACTATCCATCCTATGGAAAATGAAATCACCACGTGTGCGTACGTACGGAATAACGTCTCTATGCCGTGGTGAAATCCGTTTTCCACCAACACCTTACATGGATGGGTATAATGGTGTAAAGAATAACTATATATTATTATTATAACATCATAATTATTCTGATATATTATACCATCCACTCCTATTCTATTCAATAATTATGGGAACGATATCATCGCTCGTTCGTACGTACGGACTACCGTCTCCACGACGCGATGAGATTCATTCTCCATGTTAACCACACATGAATGATCATAAAGTTTATATAATGAATAATAATAAAATATATGAAATAATAATTATACTGGATTTATTTATATATATATATATATGTATGTCATCTATTTAGTTTCATTCAATTCAATAAGAAAACGAAAATAGCATTCATGTGTACGTACGACCTACCGTCTCCATGAATGGTGTATTTCATTCCTTTTATCGATCTATAATATATATGTATATGATGAATATATATTATATATAAATAATTTTATACATTCTGGAATTATTTAAATCAGTATATAAGTAATAATATCAAGAACGACAAGTCAAAACACATACGATAAATGAAATGATTTTACCCAAAACGCTACTTTAACATGGAATTTACAAAAGAACGGGTAATATAAAGTCATAAGTGAAACATATTTGATATCATAACAATGAATATGATTCTGTAATTAGTCAATGACATTATTTAAATCATTATACAGTAGGTTCGGATACGTACCAAGCATATCATACCGAAGGTAAGGGATAATTTTTCAAATCTCATTTTTATCCGAGATTGCTTATTCGTAAGTATTTATTGGGGGTATTTCTATCATCCATGTCCATGTTTTATAAAAATGAATTCGTGTATGTTTAAATTCATTTTTACCCATTTTGAATGTTACCCTTTGGTAAGGAAGGAATATTTCTTTTATTTACCCTACAAGGTAATTTTTTGACTTTTCCGACAAAAGTACGAGAAGAATGTTTTTTAACGTATACGACATGAAAGGATTTTTACGGTTTTATAAAGCCTTATTTTCATGAATCTTCCTCCAAAATATTTCATGAATATTTTCAACAAAATCCTTTTCTTTTAAAATTGCTTGACATTTTTTGAAAAGAAAAATATTTTGAAGAAGAAAGGATATGTTCCTCAAGAATTCATTTCAAGTGTTTTATCAAAACCATTTTTCATCTAAGATGAAATTATTTCATATGTGTATGTTTCAAGTATAATTTCTCTATGATTTACATGGTTTCACTTTCCTTATTATGAAATGATATTCATTTCTTTTATATGGATTATGTAATGATGGGATGATGTTTATGAAACCCATTTTATTTATTGGGTTATTATGAATGATGTATGTTTATTTTGTGGCACAAGTAATAATGATTTCATTATGAGATGGGTGGGACCTATATCTCCCTCCAATTCATTGGGTAAAGATTTATATCTCATGAGATAGACATGGCTGGAATGTAAAGTTAAACCGGTTCAGTAATACAGGACTAGACCGAGGAGTGAACTCGATTCAAAAAGGGACATTGTCCACTAAGATGGTCTTGGCAGCAATGCCTTGGCTACTATGGAAATAATATCATGTGCTTAATGGTTTGCCACAATTACATGTTTAATTACCATGCTATTTTATAATGATTAATGTTTCTCTATGATCTATGTCTTACGTACTTCCATGATTTATGTCATTTCTCAAGATTCTGATGTTTAAATATTATGTTCATGTTTTGAAGTTCAAATGTATATGATTTGTTTTATTTTATCCATGCTTACCCTTAATGAGCATTTGAGCTCACCCTTTATATGTTTTCTTTTCCCTAGGATTTAAAGAAAGGTTTTATGTAATAAAACAAAAAGGGAAAGATCGTATGGGAGATGTTGAAGATATTTCACCACGATTAGAAGATTATATTCTGAGTTTCCAAAGACACTAAACTGTTACGATCCTATTGTGTCTGTTTTTGTTATGTATTAAGTATTCCTCTAAAGTAATGTAATGTCTATGTACATCAAGCTTCGGGTCTCTACACCATGCCTATATTAGTGTTTAATTATGATTGATGTGATGTTGATGTTAAATTTCATTATCCAGAAAACATAATACATCTTAATATGGTGGTGTATCTTCAAAATTATCTCAATTTTAATCTTTATATTTGATATTTATTTTCATTTAATTTAATATTACCTATTATAATAATCATATTAAGTAGTTGGTCATTCATGAATATAAAAAAATAAGACAATTCTATTGAAACTTGTATGATTTTTATGGATACTATGATGGTTATAAATATTTATTTGAATTTGTTATAATTCATCTAAAATAGACCATACGAACAATTATTTTTACTAAAAAAGATCAATGTAAACTTATATTTTATAACTGGTTATCATTAGTGATGTTTTAAATGTGGTTTTTTATAGAGGTACTAGTGGAGCAGAGTTGTGTGTGGTGGTTCATGAAGACCACTGATCAACTAGTGGACAACTAAGTTGGAACTTTTAGGCCTATTCCCATTTGTTTATTAAAATAAGGTAAATATTTCCATTTCCCTCAAAACATATTTATCCATTCATTCTCATCTTTAAAACTACAATTTTCCTAGGTGATTGAGAGCCTCTCTCATTAATCCTTATATAATCTCACTTCTCTTCCAAAATTTTCGTTTCATCACATTGTTTCGAAGGAATATTTTCATATAGAAATAAACTATTATCTCCCACAATTATATTTTTTCTGGTTTTTCATTTTCCCCAATTTACTTACATTTAATGCAAATCAGAATTGATTATTTAATTATAATCTTTGTGGAATACATTCATATTCTTTATTTTCCTATTATATGAGTTAAATAAGCCTTATGTGAGTCATTTATTGGTGTTTGCACACTATTTTGAGTGTGTGTTGATGCAGAAATTTTTTAGGATTTTTTAATTTTGCTGTACGATTTTGGGAACATTATAATTGGTTTAATTGGGTTATTATTCTGATTAGTGAATATTATAATAAGTTTGGTGATCTATCTAGATTTTGGCTGGGTTTCTGTTATGTTCTCAATGTACTTAGTTTTATTTAATTTATAATTTACTGTAAAAATTTAAGGATGATTTTTTTTGTTTTTAGGGGTTGATGTGATGCAATTAAAATTCAATAGAATAATCATTGATGTCAATTCATTGATAGGTCCTACCAAACCATATGAAATTCCATAGTAAATTTTTGGGTTTATATTCAAAAGTTTTTCATAATCTAATTAATCAAATTATATGTATTTAATAAAGATATGGAATATTTTTTTTCATAAATACCATAGTTAAATATTTGAATAATCTCTAAAAAATAATCTCTTTTTTACATTAGAAAATATATTAAATGACATGATTTAATATTAAATATGGTTTTAAATGATTTATGACATGTTGATAAATTTTAATATGGGACATAATTATTTTTTTGGAACATGTTTACATTAATATCACCTCTATCAAGTTTATCCTTATAATACATACACGATTTTCCAAACTGAATCACTTCATATCCCCTTTATGGATCAAAAAATATTTGTTAGAGAACATTTATAATTGTTTAACAAATCTGTAACAAATAAGAAACATTTCTCATGATTATGAATGAAATTAGTGAAACAAATAATTTTAGTCAATTAGTAAATGTTCTTGAGGGAATTAAAATACTTTTTATATAACCCGAAGGCTAGAAATGAGTTATTTTTTCTCAATGTATATAAATTCTTATTCCATTTCTTAAATAAATAAACTTTATTAGGTGGTTGTAAAATTACACTTAACCTATAATTTTTCCCCTTCAAACTATATACCTATAAAATAATTATGTTATCTAACTATGTAGTGATGTATTATGATAAACATGTATAGTGTGGCTACATTTTGAATAGTCACATACCATCTGGAATAATTAAATTGTATTAATAAGGGAATCATTACTTTTCAATTAAACTAACATGAGTTATAACCATCCATACTTGAAATCTGTTATTTTTTTCAATGGTGGTTAAATAATGGATGTGTTAATATCAAGTTAAATGGAATTACGTGATCCCTAAAATTAATCAGTTTTTCTTATTGGGTTATAACTTAATCAAGACATATTTTTTTGAAATCCATCAGCTATTTATTTTTCATTATGTCCTAGAGTTAGTTTTTTCTCATGAAAAACTTTTTTACATAACATGATTTTATTAATACACTTCCTTTCTAAAATATGTTTTACGATACACTTATTAAAAGATCAGCGTTGAATGTAAAATTATTGATAACATTAAACAATGATTGTATGTTCTCCCCAAAGTAAAATATATGTTTGGAATCATATTTTTATAATAATATTTCTTTTAAAATGTGTATCCTAAATTCATCAAATGCACCACTATTAAGCCATTTTCGTGGATTTGTTGGGAATGTATTAGCGATGAAAAATAGAATAAGTGGTCTATTACCTATAATTTTATTAATACATCATAGTTACTACCCATGAAATAGTTAGAGACATGTTTGGATATGTACTAAAAACAATGAAAATGCCCATCTCACATTACATAGAAGTGGTTCCTCCAATATATAACTTATCTAAAAAATGATGCTTTATAAACTATTTTATGTTTTTCTTATTTAGTTTTCACTATTTTAGAAACCAAAATTTGATTAACATACATTAAATATTTCATTGTTATAAATGTGTAAAATTTAAATAATTTTCATTTTATGATGAATTATATAGAATAATATTGTATCTATACCTATAATTTTATTATATGTAAAAAATTTATGACATAATTATTCCCCAAACATAACTATAGCTTTTAGATGTCCAATATTCCATTCTCTATTTTTAACTTAATAATTATTTTGATATAGTGTATTGTTCCATTGATCACGACTATTACTTTTATATAAAATGAGCATCATGGTAAGGGTATTTTGATATCATATAAATTATATATAGGCATGTCACGTGTGATGGTTTTGTTGAACCATTTATGTGTATAATCCTTTAAACATTCCTTTGATTAGTTATAGACCTCTATGTGGTATACAACTTCCCTTATCTATGTTATAGTTTTTTAACAATAACATAACCACTAATTGAACCATGATGAGGTTAAATCACTGGAGAGGGAAATCTCATTTCCTTATCTTATTAATATTATGTCCAAATTGTTAGGATTGAAGATGTTATGTCAAGTATGGATCCTTTAAATATAAGAAGTTTCCATTTATAATTGATATTGATCTTCAAGGTACTTCATTACCTATATCCAATATGATTTTATTGAGAACTATATATAATGGTGTTTTCATCTATATTAATTTAAATGATTAAATTGATAAACATCATACATCTTCATGTATTTAATGTATGGTTAAAAAATAGTGGTTTATGAATGAATAATATATAATCAAACACTTCAGGTGTACTCTAGTGGATATGTAGTTCTGTGATCTTCCTTGTAGGCGCCTATAGTTACTAATATATATTTGGATGATCTATTCTTGTTGTAGTTTATCATTATTGGATATGTAGTTATATGGTATGCCAGGCATGTGTTAGTGACTTGGATGTATTTGTGACCTTGATCAATTATGAGTACAAATTGTTCCATTATGGAAAGGGAAACTAACCTCAAAGGATGGAATTATCGAGGGGACTTGATAAGTCGTCCATGGAGTCTTAAAGTCATATTGATGATGAAATTAGGGATGTGTTCTATCAAATAGAAGAGGAAGTAGTTAATATTGAGGGATCTTCATGTAGATAAGGCAATATATATTTGATGTCTAAAAATAATGATCTTTGATAAATGTGCAGAGTACAAGAAGAATGAAATTTAAGGGCATAAACACATGATTGGGAAGTCAATCAACCAATATAAAGCAGATGAGTTCATATAACGACCCATACTTTACATACATTGTTAATACTTCAAAATTTAAGCATACGTATTACAACATATAACAAAACCACGAAAGGACCGTATAGGTATAGTGTCTTTAGAAACTGGGAAACATAAACAACTGGTTCATAAAGCATCTACACTGTCTCCCATTTATTCCATCATATCTATAGTCCCTTTTGGAATATCTTACTTAATAACCTTCTTCCTGACCTGGGGAAAGAAAACATACAAAATGGTGAGCTAAAATGCTCAGTATGGGTAAAGAAAAGAAATATCAATCCCATCGTATACTTAAGCACATAACTTTTGGAAATCTTAACCTGCAAAAGAGATCATAATTTCATAACATGGGATAAATCATGGCAGTGAAATGTAATCACAATAATCATAACCTAAAACATGAAAATTTGTGGCATACACACATAATCATAGAGAATCATTTCTTGTTAGTCAAGACTCATTGCCAAGACTATCTTAGTGAAAAAAGTCTCTTTTTGAACCGAGTCACCCTCGTTTCAGTCCTGTTTCACTGAACCGGTATAACCTACCGTTCCATCCATGTCTATCTCATGAGATATAAAATCTTTACCCAATGCATTGGAGGGAGATATAGGTCCCACCCATCTCATAATGATACCATTCTTATGTGTGCCACAAAATCATAAATCATACATCATTTAATAACCCATGCAATACAAATGGGATTCTTAAACATCATGACATCATAAAACAATTCATATAACACAAAGGAATTCATAAAAATAATTCCATCACAACATAATCAAATCAATGTAATAATAGGGATAAAAACAGAACCCTTTATTATCTTAGATGGAAAATAATTTCCATAAAACACTTGAACTCTATTCTCGAGGAAAATATCATTTCTTCTTCAAAAACACTTTTACTTTCATAACATGTCATACAATTCTAAACTAAAAGAATTTGATTAAAAATAAAATTGAAAACTTGTAAAGGAAGCTTCTTGGAAATAATGTTTTAAAAATCCATTCGTGCCGTATAAGTTAAAAAAAACATTCTTCGTACTTTTGTCGGAAAAGTCATAAAGTACCTCGTACGAAAAATGACAAAAGATTCCTTTCATATCCTTTACTAAAAACTCACCGAAGGGTAAAATTTTATATAAACTGTTTTAGAAGGATATAAATATTACATATTGAGGAAACATGGATGTGGATGATAAATATTCCCCAGTAAATCATGAAGTATAAACAATCTCGGATAAAAATTGAGATTTGCAAGATTTTCCCTTACCTTAGGCCTGTTCTGCTTCGTAAGTGTCTGAACCTCCTGTATAATGATTTGAATAATGTTATTGACTTATTCCAGAATCATACTTATTTTTATGATATCATATATGGTCATATTCTTATCTTCTTAGTAGTAATATTTCATTGCTACTTGTTATTCGGGTGTTTATAACTTTTTGTTCTTATGTGTGTCTTGTCGAATAAATTCTTATTCATATCTTTAGGTTATAGATACATCATTTCAAGAACGGTATTATTGTAATTTATATCATATTCATTCATTCAATTCATTTATATAATCATTATGAAATGAAGATCATCTAGAACAAGTCGCATCACATCGTGGAGACGGTATTCCTTACGTTCGCACGAGTGATGATATCATTCCTATGATCGTGGAATTGTATTGGAGTGCATGTATGCTATTTCAGAATCATTATTACTTTATAATAGTAATATATAGTCATTATTTACACCATTATACCCATCCAAGTAAGGTGGTGGTGGAAAATAGATTACACCACGGCGTGGAGACGGTATTCCGTACGTACGCATGCGCGGTGATTTCTTTTTCCGTAGGATGGATAGATGGTGAAATAGGGTTGTTTCATACTTATAATAACATATCAGTATATTAGTGATACTGATGTTATTACTTCATAATGAAACAACCTAAGAAGAATAAGTGGAAGAAGAAATAAAGATGAAAGAATCGGTAACGGACATTACCTCTTCTTTGAAGTGCTTCTCTGAGACCTCCTTTTAGGGAAATAAAATGGGTCTTTGAAAAAGACCAGAACCTCTAGGATGTCTCTAGGGAAGTGGATAGGAGGAATTGGTAGGGTTTGGCCGAGCTTTAAGGCTCAAAGCGGTGTGAGGAAGAGGGGGAGGAGGTGCCCTTTTATAAGGGAGGAGAGGGGCACCTTTGGGAAAACTAAAAATATTATTTTATTATAAAGTCAAGTTCGGTTTTAAATAGATTCAAATTCATATATTTCGAAGCTAAGGTGGGGATGGGACTAACTCATCTCATTCAATATAATTTAGACAAGTTTAGGTTCCTATTTTAACCTTATCATTTAGATTTAACATTAAGTTAAATAAGTTTACTTTTACCGTGTCTTTTTGTGTTCTCATACTATAAGGTTAATAAACTTACTATAAGCAGCCAAACGAACCCCAATTTGTTTATTATTAATATATATAACCTTATCTAAGTCATTTGGCCGAACCTTAGATTTTTTGGAATAAAATAACAATTAATAATATAATATTTGTTTTAATAACTATTTTATGTCAATTTTTACACTATTTAGTAATTGATTTTTGTGAAACTCATAACAGAATGATTAGTTCGAACCAAGTTACTTAAATCAATACTAACATGTCATATTAACCTATAAAATTAGTGTAATTCATAAAAAGTCTCAAATTATATTTATTTGGGTATTTATAATATCAATTATGTCAATATTTCATTAATAAGATAATTACTGCATCATCGTTGTGTCATAAATAAATTAAATTATTTAATGTCTAAAAATTACAAATAAAATACCATTATGTAGGAAATATTTTTATCTTTCTAATGAATATATTTATAGTCGAATTTATCTTATGTATAACCCCATATTAAAAATTATTTACTTATTAAATTTTGATTTTAACTATTTTAACCCTTCTTTAAATAAATTAATAATAAATGACCTAATCTAATCCAAGTGGGCCTAAATGGTCATATTTTATTCCTAAGTTTGTTTTTGGTCAAATTACACTTGTCCAATAGAATTAGGACATGTGTTAGGGTAATAATAATATCATCTTTACCCTTAATTACCCTATTTACTTTTAACCGTGGTAAAAAAAGCAAAAAGTTACTTTTCACCAAAAAAAAATTTCATCTCATTGAACCACATTTTACTTACTAACATCAACCATGTCTCTCAGATTTTTGAAATTCCACTCACAGAAGCGGTAAAATTATGTTTTAACAAAAAATCAGTTTTTTATCTACCACTTAGTGGTTTCACTATTCATCAAAAATTGAAAGTTTTCAAAAAAATACCAAAATTACACCCTAGGATAATTTCGATATTCCGAATCCAAAAATGAAGTCCATTTTGAAAAATATAATTTATAAAATTTCAAAAAGTTGTTATTACTATTCATAACAGCTAGTTTTAATAATATTTTAATAGCATATCGTTGTTTAGTGAAACTCGGTATTGCGTACGACACAAGCTATCGAGGAAGGTCGCGATTTCGTGTAAAGCAAGCCAAGCAAGTGTTGTGTAGAAAAATATTACTTTGATGATTTATATAACATAAAAGTCTCGGGTGTTACATTCTACCCCCCTTAAAATGAATCTCGCCCTCGAAATTCGTCACTTTGTAACAAACAGATGAGGATACCTCTCCCTCATCATATCCTCAAGCTCCCATGTAGCTTCTTCTAATTGGTGGTTCCTCCATAAAACGTTCACTAATCGAGTGGTCTTGTTTTGTAGGACTTTTTCGCTACGATCCAGAATCTCTATCGGTTGTTCTTCATAAGAATGATCTTGCTCCAGCGGTACAACTTCTGAGCTGAGTTCATGTGAAGGATCGGGTATGTACTTTCTCAGGAGAGATATATGGAACACATCGTGAACTTGAGAGGGATTCGGTGGAAGCGCCACTCGGTATGCTACATTCCCAACAAGATCCAGTATTTCGAAAGGACCGATATATCTAGGGCTCAACTTCCCCTTCTTTCCAAATCTCATAACCCTCTTCCAGGGAGATATTTGTAAGAACACTTTATCACCCACTTCAAACTCCAAGTATTTTCTTCGGTTGTCGGCATAACTTTTCTGTCGACTCTGAGCTGCTCTTATGTGTTGTTGAATAGATCTGACCTTTTCAGCCATTTCATCAACGAGATCTAGTCCTAATAGCTTTCTTTCCCCAACTTCATCCCAGCAAGTTGGAGTCCTGCATTTCTTTCCATAGAGAGCTTCATAAGAATCTATCTGAATACTAGAGTGAAAGTTATTATTATAATAAAATTCCACCAAAGGTAGGTGTTGATCCCAACCACCTTTGAAATCTATAGAGAAATCTCTCAACATATCTTCTAGGGTTTGAATTGTTCTCTTAGGCTGACCGTCTGTCTGAGGATGATAAGCAGTGCTGAAACTCAACTCTGTATCCAGAGTATGCTGAAGAATTCGCCAGAACTTCGAGGTAAATCTCGGATCCCGATCAGATATAATAGAAAGTGGTACTCCATGAAATCTTACCACATCCTTTACATATATCATGGCAAGCTGATCCAGAGAGAAATCCTCTCTAATAGCAATGAAGTGTGCAGACTTTGTAAGATGATCAACTATGACCCAGATAGCATTATTGCCTTTGGATGTTTTAGGAAGTCTTGTGACAAAGTCCATAGTGATGTTTTCCCATTTCCATTCGGGTATGGGTAATGGTTGTAACATCCCCTTAGACTTCTGTCTCTCAGCTTTAACTTGTTGACAAACCAAGCATTGAGAGACAAATTCAGCAACATCTCTTTTCATGTCATCCCACCAGAAGTACTCTTTCAGGTCCATATACATCTTCGTGCTTCCAAGATGAATAGAAAAAGAAGAACTATGAGCCTCATCCAGCAGCTCCTTCTTTAATTCGGGGATGGGAGGAACACAAACCCGACTTCTGAACTTTATTATCCCATCATAATCAAGGTTGAATTTAGGAACATTTCTCACCTTCTTTTGTAACTTGACATCGTCTTTTTGTGCCTCTTTAATATTCACATGTATAGATGGTTGAACATTAATTTGATAAAGATAATATTTTTCCCCTTTTATTATAATCCCAAGATCCATCCTTTGTAAATCCATAAATATTGGATCTTTTGTGATCCTCATCATGGATAAACTGGCATGGTCTTGTCGACTTAATGCATCTGCCACCTTGATTGCTTTCCCAGGGTGGTAATGGATTGAGCAGTCACAATTCTTAATCAGCTCAAACCATCTTCTTTGGCACATATTCAGCTCCTTTTGTGTGAAAATATACTTTAAACTTTTTTGATCAGTATAAATATCACACCTTTCACCATAAAGATAATGCCTCCAAATCTTTAATGCAAATATTACCGCAGCTAACTCCAAATCGTGTGTTTGGTAATTTTGCTCATTGATTTTCAACTGTCGTGAGGCATAAGCTATCACCATATCATTTTTCATAAGAACACACCCCAATCACTTCTTGGATGCATCACTATGGATCACAAACCTTTCTCTACTACAAGGCAGTGTGAGCACAGGTGCACTGGATAAACTTCTTTTCAACTCCTTGAAATTCTCTTCACATTCCTCCGTCCAGAAAAACTTAACTCCTTTCTGAGTCAACATGGTGAGTGGATTAGATAATCGTGAAAAATCTTGCACAAAACGTCGATAATATCCAGCCAAACCAAGAAAACTTCGGATCTCAGTTACTGTTGTTGGTCTCGACCATCTTTCGATAACCTCTGTTTTTGCTCGATCCACAGATATCCCCTATTTTGAGATTATGTGACCCAAAAATGCAACTTTTTCAAGCCAAAATTCACACTTGGTAAATTTGGCATAAAGCTTATCCTTTCTCAGGGTCTTCAATATAATTCTCAAGTGATATTCATGTTCTTCCTTTCTCTTTGAATAGACATGAATATCGTCTATAAAGACTACCACAAATTGATCAAGATAGTCTCTAAAGACTCTATTCATCTGATCCATGAAGATAGCAGGGGCATTAGTAAGACCAAATGGCATCACTATAAATTCATAGTGTCCATACCTTGTACGGAAAGCCGTCTTTGGTATATCCTCCCTTTTGACCCTTAATTGATGATACCCTAAACGAAGATCAATCTTGGAAAAGTATTGAGCTCCGCGTAGTTGGTCAATTAGGTCATCAATGCGCGGGAGAGGATATTTGTTCTTGATAATGATCTTGTTAAGTTCTCGTTAATCAATGTAGAGTCTCATTGATCCATCTTTATTCTTAACAAATAGAACAAGTTCTCCCCAAGGTGACGCACTAGGGCATATGAATCCCTTATCAAGATTCTCTTGGAGTTGCTTCTTCAAGTCCTGCAACTCAATTGGGGCCATTCTATAAGGTGTCTTTGAAATAGGCAAAGCACCCGGTACGAGTTCTATTGAAAACTCAACTTCACGATTTGGTGGAAGACCCGGTAATTCCTCCTGAAAGACATCATCAAACTCCCGTACAATGGGCATATTCTTAATCGTGAGTTTCTCACCAACCATTTGAGATAAATAACCTTCATTTAGTTTAATCAATACCCATAAAATGGAAGAAATTTCCATTGGAAGGTTATGTTCATCCTTGAATTGATAGGCGATCATAGATCGATCTGGAATATGAAATGTGACTTCCCTTCTTTGGCAATTGATATGAGCTCCATATAAAGAAAGCCAATCCATGCCAAGAATCACATCAAATTCCACAATAGGAAGGATCACAAGATTTGCAGGAAGCACTTTCCCACAAACATCGATCAGAGAAGAAATATAAACTTTTGATGCGACTGTTGTGCCATTAGGTGTTGTCACAGCTAACTCAACATCTAATTGTTGAGGTAATACGGTGATACCCTTAGAAAATTATTCAGAAATAAAAGATTGGGTGGATCCAGAATCAAATAAAACATTTTCTACTTTAGAGTGGATGGTAAGTGTACCTTTCACCACATCGTTATCGTACTCCACATCGCTGATAGAAATTGCATGTGACTTTCCGTTGTCTTTAGCCTTAAGAGTTTGTTGACGTCAACCATCATCATCAACCCTTGGATTATGGCATTTATTGGCATAATGCCCCGTCTCCTTGCACTTGAAACATTGAAGTGTAGTAGGTTCATTTTGTGTATCCCTTCCTTTGTTTGCAGCAGTAGACATCTTCTTCCCATCATCGCGGCATTCAAATGCCCAATGACCTTCCTTTCCACATTTGAAACATTTACTTGTCCCTTTAAGACAACTCCCTCCATGTTTCTTTCCACACTTTGAGCATAAGGGAAAGCTCATCTTCTTTTAAGTGTGCTCTTCATATTTTCATTTGAATTCCATTTTACTCTTCTTATCAAACCCATATGACGGATGGGTTACTCCAATCTCCATCTCAACTTTGAGAGCACATCGAATGATTTCCTCGTAGCTATTGACGTCCCTTATAGTTAACGCCCTTCGAAGACTTGGTTTTAAGCCACTAAAGAATCGATCGATCTTACTCTCAAGTTGGATAATAATACCAGAAGCGTACCTTGCAAATCTTGTAAAATTTTCTTCATAGGTACCAACAGATGCATCATCCTTTTGCTTCAGTTCAAGAAACTCTTTCACCATCTTTGTTCGGATAATACGAGGGAAGTACTTATTGAAAAATAAGTTCTTGAACTCGTCCCAGTCCATGGAATCAATTTCATCTCTTTGCCTCGTATTCTTAATAAGATTCCACCATTGATCAGCATCTCCTTCCAAATGATACACTGCTAGGATGACTTTATCATGTTCAGAACATTGATGAACTGAAAATATCTTTTCAGTAGTACTAATCCATTGTTCAGCAACTAATGGATCAGTAGACCCGCTGAAAGAAGGTGGACGCTGCCTCATGAAGGATTCAACAGAATGTTGCTCCTTCCTTTGCTCGTTTGGAAGTCCTGCATGATTCATAGCTTGAGAAAGTTGTGTGAGCATGGCTACAAGATTTTTCATTCCATCTCCCATAACGTTTGGTTGCTCAGGGGGACAATCATTGCATTGACCTTCGCATTCCGCATTAACACGGTTCCTTCGGGTTCCATCCATTGACTAAAACGAAGAAGAATAGTGTGAGCAACACTAATTATAACAGGAAAAACACATAATCAAGAATAAGATTTCACACTTAAGGTCTTATCCTAGGTTATTCATGGCAATTTCTAAAACACTAAGCTTGTGTTCTATGCTTAGACTTATCCTTAGGGTTCTTACTAAGGCTTTTACATCCTAGTTTCCAAAGTTTGACTATACATTTCCTCTGATACCAACTATAACGACCCATACATTACATACATTGTTAATAATTCAAAATTGAAGCATACTTATTACAACATATAACAAAACCACGAAAGGACCATATAGGTATAATGTCATTAGAAACTGGGAAACATAAACAACTGGTTCATAAAGCGTCTACATTGTCTCCCATTTATTTCATCATATCTATAGTCCCTTTTGGCATATCTTACTTAATAACCTTCTTCCTGACCTGGGGAAAGAAAACATACAAAAGGGTGAGCTCAAATTCTCAGTAAGGGTAAACAAAAGAAATATCAATGACATCATATACATACGAACATAACTTTTGGAAATCTTAACCTGAAAAAGAGATCATAATTTTATAACATGGGATAAATCATGGCAGTGAAATTTAATCACAATAATCATAACTTAAAACATGAAACTTTGTGGCATACACACATAATAATAGAGAAGCATTTCTTATTAGTCAAGACTCATTTCCAAGACTATCTTAGTGGACAAAGTCCCTTTCTGAACCGAGTCACCCTCGTTTCAGTCCTGTTTCACTGAACCAGTATAACCTACCATTCCAGCAATGCCTATCTCATGAGATATAAAATATTTACCCAATTCATTGGAGGGAGATATATGTCCCACCCATCTCATAATGATACCATTCTTATGTGTGCCACAAAATCATAAATCATACATCATTGCATAACCCATGTAATACAAATGGTAATCTTAAACATCATGACATCATAAAACAATTCATATAGGATAAAGGAATTCAAAAAAATAATTCCATCACAACATAATCAAATCAATGTAATAATTGGGATAAAAAAGAACCCTTTATTATCTTAGATGGAAAATAATTTCGATAAAACACTTGAACTCCATTGTTGAGGAAAATATCCTTTCTTCTTCAAAAACAGTTTTCCTTTCATAACATGTCATACAATTCTAAAATAAAAGAAGTTGATTAAAAATAAAATTGAAAACTTGTAAAGTAAGCTTCTTGGAAATAATGTTTTAAAAATCCATTCATGCCGTATAAGTTAAAAAAAACATTCTTCATACTTTTGTCGGAAAAGTCATAAAGTACCTCGTACGAAAAATGACAAAAGATTCCATTCATATCCATTAATAAAAACTCATCGAAAGGTAAAATTGGATATAAAATATTGTAGAAGGATATAAATATTACATATTGTGGAAACATGGATGTGGATGATAAATATTCCCTAGTAAATTATGAAGTATAAACAATCTCGGATAAAAATTGAGATTTGAGAGATTTTCCCTTACCTTAGGTCCGTTTTGCTTCGTAAGTATCTGAACCTCCTGTATAATGATTTTAATAATGTTATTGACTTATTCCAGAATCATACTTATTTTTATTATATCATATATGGTCATATTCTTAGCTTCATAGTAGTAATATTTCATTGCTACTTGTTATTCAGGTGTTTATAACTTTTTGTTCTTATGCGTGTCTTGTCGAATAAATTCTTATTCTTCTCTTTAGGTTATAGATACATCATTTCCATAATGGTATTAGTGTAATATATATCATATTAATTCATTCAATTCATTTATATAATCATTATGAAATTAAGATCATGTAGAACGAGTCGCATCACATCGTGGAGGCGGTATTCCGTACGTACGCACGAGTGATGATATCGTTCCTATGATAGTGGAATTGTATTGGAATGTATGTATTCTATTTCATAATCATTATTACTTTATAATAGTCATATATAGTCATTATTTACACCATTATAACCATCCAAGTAAGGTGGTGGTGGAAAATAGATTACACCACGGCGTGGAGACGGTATTCCGTACGTAGGCACGCGCGGTGATTTCTTTTTCCGTAGGATGGATAGATGGTGAAATAGGGTTGTTTCATATGTATAATAACATATCGGTATATGAGTGATACTGATGTTATTACTTCATATTGAAACAACCTAAGAAGAATAAGTAGAAGAAGAAATACAGATGAAAGAATCGGTAACGGACATTACCTCTTCTTTGAAGTGCTTCTTTGAGACCTCTTTTTAGGGCACTAAAATGTGTCTTTTAATAAGACCATAACCTCTAGTATGTCTCTAGGGAAGTGTAGAGGAGGAATTCGCAGGGGTTGGCCGAGCGTGAAGGCTCAAAGTTCTGTGAGGAAGAGGGGGAGGAGGTGCCCTTTTATAAGGGAGGAGAGGGGCACCTTTGGGAAAACTAAAAATATTATTTTATTATAAAGTCATGTTCAGTTTTAAATATCTCCAAATTGATATATTTCTAAGCTAAGGTGTGGATGGGTCAAAATACCCTTATCCAATAGAATTTAGACAAGTTTAGGTTCCTATTTTAACCTTATCATTTAGATTTAACATTAAGTTAAATAAGTTTACTTTTACCGTGTCTTCTTGTGTTCTCATAATATAAGGTTAATAAACATAGAATAAGAAGCCAAAAGAACCCCAATTTGTTTATTATTAATATATATAACCTTATCTAAGTCATTTGGCCGAACCTTAGATTTTTAGGAATAAAATAACAATTAATAATATAATATTTGTTTTAATAACTATTTTATGTCAATTTTGACACTATTTAGTAATTGAGTTTTGTGAAAATCATAACAGAATGATTAGTTCGAAACCGGTTACTTAAATCAATACTAACATGTCATATTATCCTATTAAATTAGTGTAATTCATAAAATGTATCAAATTATATTTATTTGGTTATTTATAAAATCAATTATATCAATATTTCATTAATAAGATAATTACTGTATCATCGTTGTGTCATAAATAAATTAAATTATTTAATGTCTAAAAATTACAAATAAAATACCATTATGTAGGAAATATTTTTAGCTTTCTAATGAATATTTATAGTCGAATTTATCTTATGTATAACCCCATATTAAAAATTATTTACTTATTAAACATCGATTTTAACTATTTTAACCCTTCTTTAAATAAATTAATAATAAATGTCCTAATCTAATCCAAGTGGGCCTAAATGGTCATATTTTATTCCTAAGGTTGTTTTTGGTCGAATTAAACTTGTCCAATAGAATTAGGACGTGTGTTAGGATAATAATAATATCATCTTTACCCTTAATTACCCTATTTACTTTTAACCGTGGTAAAAAAAAATGTAAAATGTTACTATTCAACAAAAAATTATTTTCATCCCATTGAACCACATTTTACTTACTGACATCAACTGTGTCTCTCGGATTTTTGAAATTTCACTCACAGAAGTGGTAAAATTAAGTTTTATGAAAAATTCTGTTTTTTAACTACCACTTAGTGGTTTCACTATTCATCAAAAATTTAAAGTTTTCAGAAAAATACCAAAATTTTACCCTAGGCTAATTTCGATATTCCGAATCCAAAAATGAAGTCCATTTTGAAAAATAAAATTTATAAAATTTCAAAAAGTGGTTGTTACTATTCATAAAGGATAGTTTTAATAATATTTTAATAGCATATCGTTGTTTAGTGAAACTCTGTATTGCGTACGACGCAAGCTATCGAGGAAGGTCGTGATTTCGTGTAAAGCAAGACAAGAAAGTGTTGTGTAGAAAAATATTCCTTTGATTATTTATATAACATAAAAGTCTCGGGTGTTACAGTTCACTCTCAATAAGATCATTTATTCCTCTCTCATGTAATCTCCATAATTTATTTTTTCATTCAGACTTCAGCTCAATAAATTTAAAAATTATTTTTTCATGTAGTACTATTTTTCTATGAGGTATAAGTTCTTTCTTATGAAGGTGTTTTATTCATGTGGGGATAATGAATAATCAGGGTTAATTATGTTTTTCTAGTAATAACCTTATATTATAAATTTTGGTCTTGTAGTGCAGGTATGGGATAACTATTTTTTGTATAAACATTGTATTATAATTCTATAACGAATATTTTTTACAATATCATATGGCAATAAAAACTATTATGTACCATGGAAGTAGACATATAACAACTATTTGGAACCATGGAAGTAAAACTATATCCATATTTTGGAACTATGGATACGATCAAATATGGAAGATGATATAGATATGGTTGTAAATTATGGATATATGGTAACTACCATAGTGGTAACTTTAGCTATAGCTGTGGCCATTATTATATGCCAATAGGACCACGGGTCTAGAAAATCGTAGCTAATACTTATATCCATGATTACTTCACCAATATCCATGGTTATAAACCATGAAAATTTCCTGAATTTCAAGTATTTAATGAAAATTATATCATTAATACAATATTATTTTTTCACTCATACATATATATAGAATTATTCTGATGAAAATGAAATCAGATCACATCGAGGAGGCAGTAATCGAAACATCCATGAACGACATTATAACATTATTAGTGTATGGAATTGTTATAAATAAAATAATATATTATATTTTGGGAAATGTAATTATTTCATGAATATAATATGTTTTTTATTTTTTCATGTATTCTAAATTAAATTCATCCTTAATACATTCTATGTTTTGGGTTAACGTATCACATCACTTTATGGAGGTAGTAGTCCACACATCCTCGAATGATGTTATCGTATTTACAGAAAATCAATAGTATGAAGGTATGTGTATATAAAAATTAATTAAGTATTAATACATAATATTTATCATATATATTTATATATATATCATATAAAAAATATTGTGTCTATAATAATTCCAAACCCTGATATGTGGTAAAGTAAAAATGAACAAAAACGTTACATGAGATGGTAGTTCACCATAAATGAATCGAAATTTTATTTCCTATTAATATATTTGTGTGTAGGTGTATTGTGAACCCCCAAAAAATATAATTATATTCAATATATAGATATTATTTTATAGCTAGGGAATAATAAAAAATGAATTGGTGGGGAATGAAAAAACATAATTGGATGTCGAAGAATGTTTCCTCTTTTTTTTGGTAACTCCCTTTGGTTTTCACCAAAGGGATTCCTTGGATGGATTTCTGTACAAATTGATGACTCTTGGATTATAAAAGAGTTGTTGGGAAATTATTTGGTCAGTGTTTGTATGATCTAATGGAATTGATTTGTGTAATGAAATGGAAGTGGTTGAGTGCCTTTTTAGAGTGGAGGGGAGTGGAATTCCTGTAAGTCATAAAAGGTAAACACAGTTTGGGGGGTCTCCCTTACTTCATGTTACAAAAAAAATGGAAAATTAATTCAGTTAATGAGATTTATTGTCAATAAACACACCAAACCAAAGAAAACATTTTTATCATTTTTTCCATAGTCATTTAGATTCATTATTTTTTTATTTTAGTTTTTTGTAAAGTAACTCATTTCTTAACCAATATAATTTAACTGTTAAGAATCAATTAAAGTGACATTTATAATAACAAAAGACACAATTAATCATTAATTTTATATCCAATTTAAATAATAAGAATGACATGTGGGTTGGAATGTAATTTTAAAATAAGAAAATGTAATGTGCAAAAACACTACGTTAACCCAAACCGCACTAACAATGTATTTAATGTTTAGGAAAAAATATTTTCATTATAGAAGATAAATATTTCCATATATACAACTTATTTTATATCTATTAACATTTAAAATTATATTTGAATGATATATAAATTTTAGATATATTAATTTTTTTTTAAAATATCATATATGATAAAATATCATTCATGTCAATTTTGACATTATTTAATAAATTTGTAATTAAAAATATCAAGACAATAAAGGAATTAAAATATATGAAGTTATAATATATGTATCCATGAATATTAATTTAATAAAATAATTAACCAAAATAATTCATTAAATTTACATTCCATTTAATGTTTTTAGATTCATTTATTTTATTAAATTATTATATGAATAATCCACGTGTTAGTGTTTATTAAGAATTTAATGTAACCTATTCATCTATAAAATTAATTTTTAAATTATAAAGACAAAATAAAATCATTTAAAATTCAAAATATTTTATATAACTGAAACTATGTATCTTGTTCAAGACTACAATGCTTTATTGTAATTAAAAGTAATGAATGTCCATATTTTTTTCATTTTCATTACATAAATTATTATATGGGTAAATTTTTGGAACCTGTGTCCCTATGAATCATAAAATTATTATATATATTCTATATGGTAATCATATGGGCATAATATGGAATTTGTACAAGTTTTGAGGACATTCTGGAACTTATGTTTTATGTTTACTCACTAGTTAAGCTTAATTTCACCATAATTACTACAATTAATTTCAATTACATTCATTATTATTATTTTTGAATGAATAATTTTTTAGTATTATAATATAAATATTATAATTATTAAATACTTATATCTATATTCCTCAAAATTAAATTCATATAAACGGGAAAATTAATTCTTATTGTAATCCCATAGATATTAAAAGAAAGCGGGGTTTTTAAAGTGAAAGAGTTCATTAATTATCTATATATAAATTAAATATATAATTAATTCCAATAAACCATATTGTATTAATATAAATATACAAGATATATTGTGTCATTAAAAAAAATTAAACATAATTTTATATTAATAATTTTTTAAATGAAAAGTTGTTTTTCAAATAAATACATTATTTTTCACTATTCATCAAAAAATGAAAATTCTCAAAAAATACAAAAAGAATCACCCTAAGATAATTTTGATTTTATAATTTCAAAAATAATTTTTTTTCAAATACATAATATAGTAGTTTAAAAATGATATTTAAATTAGCTGCTCCATTAAAAGCTGTTAAAACATCAATTAAAAAATATCTATCTTTTTATAATTGAAATTGGATTAATTAGTATTGTAATCATGTCAAATTTTTTGGATGAATGTAAAACATTTTATAATCAAGTTTAAATATAATATAGTTAGTCGTACACACACTTGTCGATATAACAACCCATATTTTATTTCCATATTAAATAATATTATCAATAATATAATTTTTTTTCAATATGACTCGACATTCTGTGTAACCCCAAATTATGATGGTAATTTTAAAAACCTAGTTCCATTATTTAATGAATCTCTTTAAATCCATTAATTTATCCTCAATCATCTCTAATATCATCCTTAATTGTAAATTTTTAATGAATTTTTAACTCCAAAAAATAATAACTTCATAAATATCAATTATATTCATTATATTTTTCCCTAAATTTAGTAACATATTCAATTTGGTGTATATTAAAAGAATCTTATTTCATTAACTCATAGATATGAATTTTTGAGATTCATTCCATTGAAAAAAATGTAATGTGGGATTCTAAATACTTCCAATTTATTCATCATAGGATTCTTCCGAAACCATATCACATAATTAATAGTAGATGAATTGGATTGAAAAAAGATTTGACTTAAGATGAAGATATAAATTTTTGTGTCTTATCTTTAAATGTAATTTAATTTTCCATGATTCAAAAAATTGTTTATATGATGCACAACATATCATGATTATTCTAGTCCACTACTCTATCTTATTTGGGTGTGTGTTGCACAATGTTATGGACTTATTATATTCTATTCATGATATATGTCAATATAACCATTCTTTTATTTAAATTAATTATTGAATCAGACCATCTTAGTAACACATCTAGTATTATTTTTATAAAACCATTTAAATCGTTTAAAAATCCCATAAAACTTTGATTTATATTACATAAAATAGATATATGTCTTGTGAATAAAATTTTCAATGAGTATAAAAGTTTTCTTATCTTCATTGATTGATTTCAATCTCCTTATACAATAAAAAATGAATGTATACACTAGAGATAGATCTTTGTAATGATCTCTACTTTATTATATCCCTTTCATTCCATCTTTTCTTTATATCCTTTATCATATGTGTTGAGTCTTTCCAAATTAAACATTGGTAGATTTCTTATATCATTATACATAATTAACTTTTCAATGTTTTTTTAACCTAATGGATAAGTCTTTAATTATAAATATAAATTTTATCTTTTATAGTCATGTAAAAAAATATATTATTAAAAATTAGAAATTATTCTTAACTCATTTGTGGTCCCTTCATGATGATTGTCACATCATTCAAGGTCTTTTTTATACATCCATTCTTCCAGAAGAGAAAATTATACTTATTTTCAAAATTCTAAGTGGCTGTCAATATATTTAAATAGGACAAATCATGAATGGTAATGTCACTATATTAAATATTTTGCTAAATAATTTTGTTAATTTCAACACCTTTGTCATTGAATGATAGATAATTTAAAAATATAAAATCTTCTTTATAATATCATTTAACATCATTAAAAATGTGTTTGTTTCCAATAATAATTTATTATAATTAATTTTATCATATTTAGTTATTTCTACCATTAATGAATTGTAATATACCTCAACCACTAATTTTTTTTCTTGATTATTTATCTTCATTATATATTCACTGATAAATTATTGTTTTAGAAAATATGATGACATAGTGAGACACCTTTTGGATATTTATGTTGGATTACCACAACTTTGAATAGTTCTATTAAGAGAATAAGATGTATTTTTCAATTTTAGCTTCTATTCTAGTTGTCTTCTATACTAGACAATAAGAATTTTAGATTTGTTATTCCTGTATTTATAACATTTTTTTCAATTAAGGGAGATAAAATTGTACCAAGACACATAATATTTATTTCTGTATATGTAATTACCCACAGTAGATTGATTATTTATATGTGGAAACATAGTTACTTGATCTTACATGGCCATGATCATCGATTAATATTCCCAAAGAGACTAGATATATAAACATTAAAATTCAACATGATATAATCCATTGTTGGAGTTTATATAATTATTCCATAATTAAATTCAATAATATGGTCAAACATAAAATTCCCCAATATTTCTTAAGGAAATTGGAAACCAATGAAAATGGTGATCTGTGATTGCCAGTAAGGGATATGTTTAGTGATGGATGCCATGAAATAAGAAATATAATTGGAATAGGTAACAAAATGATTCTATATTAATGAATATATAACAACAACTAAATCTATGGCTGATAGAGGGCATAAATAATCATTAGAATAGAGTATAATTTTTACATAATTATTTAATTGACATAAATATAAAAATTATTACAATATAAAAATACAATCTTTGAGTTTTAATTTTATATAATAATTTTTTTTAAGGAAACATAAATTACTAACTTTTAGTTGTCCCACGAGACCTGCCAATGCATTAAGTTGATATATTATTCTAAGCCCAAAGCATCACATAAAATATTGGTTCATTCCTTCATATACTAAATGTTCATAGTAAATACATGGAGTAATTTTATAGAATGGACAACATGGAAATACCTAGAATAATAGATTGACTATCTTATCATAATATATTTTCTTATAAAGAATATTGGATTGTCTATGTATGAGAATAGAATTTCACAAAAATGAAATAATTAGGATTTTTAGGTGAATTACATTTATTCATGTTAGGAATAATTATTGATTAAAAAAATGAAATAATTAACCTTATCATGTTAAGAATAATTGTGTCTATCAGGTACATATTTTCATTAATATTATCAATTGAATTTTTAAACTAATATTTTATAATATTTAAAATAAAAATTATGTTCTACAACGAGTGTAACAACGTACACCCTATATAAACAAAAATGCACATTAATGAGAAATTATTAAAAAATCGATAATAGTAATTATGATATTAAACTATTAATAGTTATTACCTATACATTTTAAATAATTAATACGAGTAAATATAAAAAGTGTATTTTCTATAGAATTACCTTTATTTATATTATATATTTTCTAATGGAAGTATATATTTAAAATTAAAAGAATTTAGATTTGATAAATTAAAATAAAATATTAATTTTTTATAAGAAACCATAACATGATATTTTTATGATATTTTTAGAGAATAATCAATTTTTATTTAATAGAAAAGGAAAAATTATTTTTCTAAAACAAAATATTTTATATTAATTAGAGTTTTTTGAATTTTTTTATATAAAATATTAAATTTATAATAGAATGTAAATAATTTTAATTAGCATGTTAATTATTAAAACTATAAAATATCATTATAGAAAATAAAATAATATTTTCTAGAAATTATTTTTCTTTTACATAATTAATTAAATATAAACATGTGCAATGGAATAAGAACTTGTTCATAAGGAAAATGTTTGGAAATGGTGGGGATTCTATGGAAAACACTAGAAATATCGAACAAAAATCTCTCATGAGGAAGGATGTTGATGAGATTACTATCAATAATGACATGAGCATTTATTGAAATGGTTGTGTTGGGAATAATGAATTTTTTTACTTTTGTATTCTGAGAAGATATCATGTGTATGTCCCGGCATATCATGAGGTTGTTGTTCAAATGAGGAATTTTGTTGATACGGTAATGCCTATTAGGAATCATACATTTGTTGGATTTTGATTCTCCTGCATGAGGAATGGATCTTTGAAAGGGGAGAATCACTCAATTTTTTGGAAGATGCATATGTTTTTGAGGAATGGGTGAGTCTCTATAAATTCTCAACAATTACATGAGTACTGATTAAAAATCAAATGAAGCTATGTAAATTCAACTCTCTTACACAACGAATATCGGAAATATGAGGATTTTATGAGTGGAGGATGAGATCAATGGGGACATGACATTATCATGTTATCTTCTCATATTATGGATGAATTTTAAGAGAATATACACTATTATTAGAATCTTTGAATCCTGGTTCCTTTAAATTTGGTAATGAGATCAAAATTTTGATCCTAATAATGTCAGAGACACTCATGGTCAGGTGTGGGTATTAATTTGCATGTAGAATTGGCTGTATTGGAATCCATGAAATCATTGGGATATGACATCATCTATTAGTAGTTCTATATGAATGGATAAGAAAATAGATAATGCTAGGTGTGGCCATTATCTGAGGATATTTTCTCATGTTGATATAGATTCTATATTGGTTGAAGAGGTTATGTTTATAACAAAGAATGGAAACATTAATATGGAGGTTCAATATGAAATTAATCGAAGATTTTCCAAAATTAAAATTTAATTGGACATCATAGATCTATGTGAAACTGTCAAAAATTGTGTTAATTTTATAAGATAAGAGAAAATGATGATCGAATCTATAGGAAGAAAAAATGGAAAAAAATCAATCGACTGGATCCACATGATCTTGATCTATGTCCACATAGGGACTAGATCATGGATCATAATCAGGTGATGAATGTTGGATAAATTCCTTGGCTAGAACCAATAGAAGTGGGTATTCTGCTGAATGGGATAGTGGAGCCACCCAAACATATATTGGATGCTAGAAAATATGTTAATTAATCTCATGGAAAAATTTATGAGATATCTAAATTTTCATCATTCCATGATGATTATGTGCTAGAGAAATAACATGTCCTTCAAGATGGTAATCCTAAGGGTATTGACTTTAGCATTGCTCAACATATTTTAAAATATTTTTATACAGGTCATGATACTTATAGAGTGGTTTTTGATAAGTCTCCACTGAATCTTGTTTTTGATGGAAATCATAATATTGTACAAGATCAATAGGGTATTGAGTTAAACACTTCTCAGCCTCCATTGAAAAATTATTGTGTAGATTTTAAAGTATTAGGAGTGCATATTGAGCAGAATGCATTGGACCCTATGTGTGATAGATATCAATCCATTATTCACCCTTTGTATGTTCATAATGGTCCATGTGAATGGATGACACATTAAATTGTTATATATGTTTTGGATAAAAATAATGAACCTATTATTAATGATTATGAGAGAGAGATCCTATATAGTAATTATACTGAAAGACCATTATCAAACTTTCCAATGACTAATGCCACATGACAAAACTCTATTTAGGTCAATCAGGAATTGATACATTCTTTGAATAGATTCATTCCTTTTAGTGATATTTATTTGTCTGGAAACACTAAAAATATACCTATTGATGATCAAAATCCCAATGACAATATTTCTAAGACTATTCATGTTACATATAATGAGCTAGTTGATGATCCATACCATGTCTCTGCTGGATCTATGGAACTTTCAACGGGCATGAGAAAAGAGAAATGATGTGGCATCATGAATAGACAATCTAAAATGCAACATTAGGATGGGTCTCATACATGGTCGAGGTATTTAAATTAATGGATATATTTTATTATAATTTTTACAGTCTTGGGAATTCATTCATGGTCACAACCCTTATGAATTTAATTATGAAAAAGAAGCCAATTCATAATAGATTTTCTTAACCTAAAATATATTTTGGAAACATTAAATCCCTAAAGTGGGATACTCTTGGATATTCTTTTATTTCTTATAATGTAAATCAGGATAAATAGGAATCACATTGTGTCTTAAATCATGATAGTATCTCCTTGAGTTCTACAATCATGACAAACATTCAATAACTATTTCTATAGGGATAGTTTGAAATGATAACTCTTTCACAATTTTTTATGGTTTGAATCTATATATATGCTGAATGGATCTATAAAAAGGCCTGGAATGTATATATATGAACATGGGATAAATATAGGTAGTTATTGGTGACATTAAAACTATTTTAATACCTTAGGAAAATATTGGCAGTAAATTAAATATGCAAGAAGCTTATGAATTTTGTATATGTACTCATAATTATATCTTGGTTGAGGTTCCCATTATTAGATCATATTACACCCAGAGTAGGCACACCCATAATGGTAGAGAAGCCATCAGATTGTGAAGAACCTTTGGGGTGTTTTGTTTAACAATGTTTTGTATTTAATAACAAAAAACTATTTTTTTGAACAATGTTATTGAGTTAACAAAAGTTGAAAAAGAACATTGCTGAAGTTTTCCTTAAGGAAGATTATGTTGAAGATTAAGAAGTCAGATGTTAAGAAAGTGCCTCAATCTTTCTTAACATAATCAGATGATGCTTTCGTGATATTAAAATCCTCAAAAATCCTGAAATTTTTCATGATAAAATCTATTGATGAAATGGTGGAGAGGATGAACAATATTTTGAGAAAATTCGGGATCAGTTATCCTGAACCAGTTTTCCTAAACCTGTTTTCGGAGTCTACTTCCTGAGCCAGAAATTTGGAATCTCCTTCCAGAGCCAGAAATTCGGAGTCTCTTTCCTAAACTGGAAATTCGGAGTCTACTTCATGAGCCAAAAATTAGGAATCCACTTCTGGAGATAGAAATTCGGAGTCTACATCCTGAGCCATAAATTCGGAGTCTACTTCCTGAGCTAGAAATTCAGAGCCTGCTTTGTAAGCCAGAATTTCAGAGTCTACTTCATGAGATAGAAATTCGTTGTCTACTTCCTATGCTAGAAATTCATAGTCTACATTCTGAGCTAGAAATCCAGAGTCTACTTCCTGAGCTATAAATTCCGAGTCTACTTCATGAGCCATAAATTCGGTGTCTACTTCCTGAGCCAAAAATTATGAGTCTACTTCCTGAGCCAGAAATTCAGAGTCTACTTCCATACCCAGAAATTTAGAGTCTACTTTCTAAGGAAAAAATTCTGAGTCTACTTCCTGAGGTAAAAATTCGAAGTCTACTTCCTATGTGAGAAATTCAGAGTCTACATCCTGAGCTAGAAATTCAGAGTCTACTTCCTGAGCAAGAATTCAGAGTCTACTTCCTAAGCCATAAATTTGGAATCTACATCTTAAAAAAGAAATTTGGAGTCTAATTCCTGAGCTAGAAACTTGGACTCTACTTTCTAAACTAGAAATTTGAAGTCTACTTCTTGAGCAAGAAATTTAGACTCTACTTATTGAACCAGAAATTCGGAGTCTACTTCATGAGCCAGAAATTCATAGTCTATATCCTGAGCTAGAAATTTGGAGTCTACTTCCTGAGCCAGAAATTCGGAGTCTACTTCCTGATCCAGAAACTCGGAGTCTACTTCATGAATCAGAAATTCAAAGTCTACTTCTTGAGCCAGAAATTCGGAGTCTACTTCCTGAGAAAAAAATTCGGAGTCTAACTCATGAGCCATAAATTCAGAGTCTACTTCCTGAGCCAGAAATTCGGAGTCTACATCCTGATACAGAATTTTGAAGTCTACTTCCTAAGCTAGAAATTCTAAGTCTACTTCATGAGAGAGAAATTAAGAGTCTACTTCCCGAGACAAAAATTCGGAGTCTACTTCCTGAGCCAGAAATTCAGAGTCTACTTCCTAAGCCATAAATTTGGAGTCTACTTCCTGAGCCAGAAATTTGGAGTCTTCTTAATGAGCCAGAAATTTGGAGTCTACTTCTTGAGGGAGAAATTCAGAGTCTGCTTCCTGACCCAAAAATTTTGAGTCTACTTCTTGAGCCAGAAATTCAGAGTCTACTTCTTGAACCTGAAATTCAAACTCTACTTCCTGAACCTGAAATTCGGTTACAGTTTCCGGAACCTAAAATTCAGAACCTATTTTCTGGAAACTATTTTCCTGAACCAGTTTTCATGAACCTGTTTCTTGAACCTAAAATCGGAACCATGATCCGGGCTTATCATTATGAGAATGATATGAAGAGTTCAAGAAACCCCGAATTTCAACTTTGCATAAATCTCGGAGAAATTTAGGGAGATTTGAATAAGTCATAGATTGAAGAATAAATGTGAGGGATTTGTAGAGTTTTTGAGATTTGAGGAAGTGGGAATGTTTTTCAAGATTCTCAGATTTGTTTTCTGAATTTCATATAAATATGTACTCAGATCATTCACTCATTAACAACTTTTACAATATGCAGAAAAGGCGGAGCACTGGAGAATTCTAAATGAAAAATTCCTACCATCTTGAAGAATTTTCCTTGAGTGTTTGATAAGAGAATCCAAATTATCTTATTTTTCTAAGAAGATCTATTTTAGAAAATCAGATTCAGGGAATTAGATTGAAGATTCAGAGTGAGCACTTGGGCGGAATCATATTATCTTGCAGAGAAGACTGGTTTCAGAAAAATCGGATTCAAGAAATCGGATTCAAGATTCGGAGTGAGCATTTTTGGAGCAGTTTAAAAAAGTTCTTATTCATGTGTTTGGATCATTTTTTCTTTAAGAAAAAATTGTAAACTGATGGGAGTCAGTATAATATTTCCAATCCAGAGATAGAAGGTGTCCAACGGGAGTTGGCACATTTTTTGTTCACATATTCAATATAATGGGTTTCCATAGACCCACGAGAGTGGCTATGGAAAGGAAATGAGTTCACTTATTGAGGCCGAACCTTGAAAAATATTGTGTTCCTTTCTTGATTTACATTTATTTCATGCTTGAGTTTTTTGCTAAAGGTTGATAAGGAAATAAATCTTAATAGGTTGCAAGAGTTAAGTTTCATAAAGTTCTGAAACTTATAAATGTTAGGATGGTATGACTCTGAGTATGATATACTCTATAATAACAAATGTAGGATATAAATAATAATGAGATTCTCAGATACAAGAGGGGGGTTTGAATTTTACCTTTTAAAAATTCCATTAAGAAATTTTTAGGATGGTTCTTTTTAACAAGGTTAAAAAAGAAAATTCATAAGGCCTCTTTGAGTACTAAAGACTTTCAAGTTTTTGGAAAACTGATTCTGAAAAATGGAACATAACAAAAGTTACCAAGATTAAGATTCTACCTTAAAGCGTATAGAATCTATATGTATTAGAGTATAAGTAAGGAATTAGAAGAAATTTATACATTCCTTAACAATACAAAATGCAGCAGAAAAACAAAGTAGTAAAACTACAAGAAACAAACAATAACACTTTTAACCCAAAGAGAAGGGTATCTAACAACCATTGATAAAGGTCCCTTGATTTATACTTTCAATAAAGTCTATCTTAACCACACTAGGGTAAGCCCTCGATGTGAAGATCGGAGTCTGTCTTGTTATCCCCACAATCCCTAAACTATCAGGTAGTCGGAACCTATGTCTTTCTCAACAAGGACTCCCTTAACTTCAAGGTGGTGGAACCTCTGTCTTCTTATCCCCGTAAGCCCACAATTGTAATCAGAAACAATTGGAGTCGCATGAAGAAAGTATGCACAAGGTAATGTTTCAACAAGCTATTCAAAATTTCTGGATGAAGCTTTGAGAGTTGATAAGATCTTCTCTCTCTATATAAATCACTTTAGGAAGTTTTGATGACCAAAATTCCAAAAGTTGTGAACACATTCAAATGAGCTCCTATTTATAAGTGAAGCTCCAACGGTCAGATCCCTCCTCCAACAGTCATATTTTCCCTTGAATTTCAGAGGTACCTGTACACATGTCACTCAACAAATAGTTAGTTGATATTTACAAGAATGACATCATTTTGTAATGAAACAAGTGTAAGAATAATGAAAACTAAAGTTCAGTTTGTAGGCAAATAAAATTTCAGAGTCTAGACAAAATGGAATTCATAGTCTATAATAAATAGATATTGAGATTTTGTTTTGTAGGAATTCAGAACCTGAATTCAGTAGAAATCTGGATTCTGAATTTCTATAGAAATTCGGAGTATGGTTTTACAAGAATTCATTATCTGAACTTACAGATTTCGGAGTCAAACTCATAAAAGTTCGGAGTCAAACTAGTAGAAGTTCAGAGTCGAACTCGTAGAAGTTCGGAGTCGAACTCATAGTAGTTCAGAGTCGAATGAGTAGGAGTAAGTATCCAGAAATCAGAGTGGAACTTTATGAGAGTTCGTATCCAATATTCGGAGTTGAACTTTATGAGAGTTCATATCCCGAATTCGTAGTGGAACTTCATGAGAGTTCATACTTAGAATTCGGAATGGAACTTCATTAGAGTTCGTATCCAGAATTCGGAATGTAACTTCATTAGTGTTCATATCCAAAATTCAGAATGGATCTTCATTAGAGTTTGTATCCAGAATTCGGATCCTAAAACAGAATGCTTCATATCTAAGTATTATATGATTCCGAGGTTTTAGGTATGAATCCAATTTTTATACATAATAAAAATATTGATATGAGAAATGAAAATATGGAAGGGGTAAATTCTTTTGGGAAGGAAATTTTCCTTATAGAAGTAAAATATAGATTGACCTAAGTATAAGGTGTTTGTGACTTTCAAAACAAGAAGGAATGGAAAAGTCATAAGGAACACCATATTGAATTAACAATCACCCCATTTTTGGAAAGAAAAAAAAACCATTAGAAAAATAATATAAGGACTTAGAAAAATTTCTTTAGACTTTGAAATTAAAACTTATCTCCCTTTGTTCATAGATAATGGTGAATATAACTAACTCCCCCTTAGGCTTAGGAACTCTAAGGATTATATTCTAGATTTCTAGAATGCAGTTGTCATTATCATGGTAAAGGAAAACTTCATAATGAGAAACTCCCTCTTACTTAAGGATAGTTCTTAACTTATAAATTTTTCTTCTCCCATTTATATTTTTCCTTCTCCCCCTTTGAGTAGTTATTTTTCCTTATCCCCCTTTGTGATTTTCAAAAAGAATTTAAGGGAATGGAAAATAAATAAAGTACATGAGACATTAGTACATAATAACACAAGATACAACCAACCAGAGATTTCATTAGAGTTGAAAGAATTTTTACAAGGAAAGTCATTACAACAAAAAATCGGATTGGTTTATTTGTCTTCCTTTTCCATGGGGATTAAGTTCTTCAATAGAGTTTTCAGCTTCTTCAAGTCTTTCAGGTCCTCCTCAGCTTGCTTCTCCAAATATGTGATCCTTTCTTATTGAGCTTTCAGGACCTCTGCCTGAGCCTTCATGGCCTCTTCCTGAATCTTTAGTAATCCATCCTGCTTTTCAGGCTTCTCTTTGATCTCAATCCAAATATCTCTTTCCCCCTTCCAGTTTTGAGCAACTGAGTTAATATTCCCATTCAGATACCTGACCTGTTGATTTTGAGAATTTTTCTCATGGGTTAGATTATCTTGAAGATTCTTTATCTTTGAATCCTCGGTGTCAAAATCTTCTTTCACATCACTCTGAAAGGTATCAAGATCTACCAAATCCTCATCTATTTTCATTGACCATAAAGTCATTTTGCTGCATGATTTTAAGTGAACATCATAATTGACAATAAAATTTATATTCTCAGCCTCAATATTCACACACTTTTCCATCACCAGGGATACAGATTCTAACTTCTGATTTAGGCTCCGTTGAAGCATCTAGCATCTGGTGTCTATGGTGGGAAAGATCAGAATTATGTCCACCAACTTCTTCAAAGACTCAAAAAAAAATCATGACCCAATGCTGATTATTCCGAATTAGAAACCTTGCATGGGTATTGTTCTTCTTCAATATCCACCATCATTCATATAGAAGAACCACCAACATCTTTCTTCCTAATGATATCTTTTGTTGGGGTGACCATAAGCACTTGCTTCCCCTGATCAACTTTTGGAACTGCCTCATCAAGAGATTCTTCCTAGCTTTCAAATACTTGAACAATCTTATCTTCATCTAGTTTCTCCATCTCTCCTCCTTCTTCAAGAAAGTGATTCTCAAAGCTTTCCTCCTCAGATAACTCATTTTCTTTTTCTTCTTCTGGGATATCATCTCTCTTACCATCTTTGTCATATCCCTTTCCCAGAGTGACAAGCTTTGAGGACTGAGCCTTAGAATTTCAGAGTGGTAGTTTTTCTGATAGGGTTTCCTTCTCTTGATAATCCTCAACTTGTTTAATAAAGTCATCTAGATCACCACGATCTTCTTCTACTTCTTCTTCTTCTTCTTCTACTTCATCCTCTTCTTATACTATTTCAACAAATTCCTTCTCACTATGTTTTTCTGAAGTGAAGTAGTTCTTTCTAGGGGTCTCCTGTAATGGTTGAACAACAAAAGTTTCTGGAACTGGAATCTTCTCAAAATATATTTCTGTATCTCTCAAAAGGGATTGTACAACATTAGCTTTAGACATCTTCTTTTTCATATTTTTCTCTTTTTCTACCTTCTCAAGGTATTCAACGGTCTTCTCCTATAAGGATTTAGCTTCATTAGGGTCCAATCTGAACTAAGGGTCCCCTTCTTTCCTCTTCTCCTTATCTTCTCTCCATTTAGCAGCCACCTCATCTGGATATGCTTTCTGTTTTTTCATCTTGGGAGGAGCGGAATGGGTTTCCATAGTTTTGGGGGTCTTTCCTTCAGTTACCACTTTTTCTGCTTCCTCTTCTTCTCTATCTTCTTAGATGGTTCGACTTTCTCTACTTTTTCTAGAACGACTTCTTCCTCCACATCTGGAAGATCGTAAAACTCACATGACTCTTTTGAAACACCAGCTTTCATCCTCCTTAAATTTTCATCACTTATTAGCATCATCTTAAAAATTATCAGCTTGGAGGCGCAAGTAACCCAGAAAGAACCAAGACACCGAATAACAATCTTGGATATAAGAGCAGGATACATAATAATTTGATCTTTCAAAGTCCCATTCTTGATGTTCTGAATTGTAATAAGAACGTGCCTCATCAGATTTATCTTTCTTAGATTTATCAAGAAATCCAAGATGTAAATATCACGTTTCATTAGGTTATCCTTATATCCTCTTCTCAGAACGAAAAACTCTTAAGCCCATAACTACAGAATCTGGTTGTTTTTTGAGAGATGAGAAATCTTTTCTATTTTTTCATCTTTATGTATGAGTCCTTCCATTGCCTTCACTTTGATAAAACTACCTTGCACATCCGGTAGCTTATGTGAACAAAATTCTGCTTCACCATCGTATGATAAACCCACCAAGCTCGTAGCCTTGGTTTAAGAAAGCTTGTAAGTCTTACCATAACTCTTGAATGAGAATTTTTCTATTCCATCTTCTCCATAGAAGGAAATAGACTCATAGAATTCTACAAGAAAATCTGTATAAACAACATCCTGATCCCTTGGTTTCGATACACAGAAATATTCCCATCCATTGAGTTTGATATTCTTAGAAATTAGAGAATCATACCCACTGAAAAAGTTCAGATGGACCAACCTTTCCCTGTAGAATAACCATTTTGATATTGGATTCCTAGAAGACATATCTTGGAAAGTGGATTCTACAGACATTCGGGATGGAGTAGAACAGAAATATTCGGAACGTGCTTTTATAATTGAGGCAGAGATTCAAGACATGAGTGCTTTGAAATTGATGTGGGAAAACCATGTGGGTCCCCATTATATAGGCAATGGAGGTGACCTTTCACCTTCCAAAAAAAATCTAACAGTTGATAACATACCCTCAAGGAAACTTGAATCTGATATTTTGAGGTTTAAAAAACATTCAGATTTAAGAAGAAACGAATCTGAGAAATTTTAAAAGAAAATGAAACTACCAGAAACTGAAAAGGACTACGAAAACTTAAGTATATAAATCACACCTTTTGGATTGGCTAGGAAGTTTATTCATAATAGGTAATATTCTTCTTGAAAAAAAATTGACTATGAAAAACAAAACTCACTATGAAAAACTTACTACATGAAAAAAATGAGTACAGAAATTCCCATTACAAAAATTCTCTTTACGGAGATTCTCATTATGAAAATTCTTAGTACAAAAACTCTCATTACGAAAATTCTCATTATGAAGATTCTCATTATGAAAATTATCATTATGGAAAGTCTCATTACGAAAATTCTCATTATGAAAAATCTCATTATAAAAATTTCTAGTACGAAAACTTCATTACAAAATTTTTGAAAGGCTCATTACAATAAGTTTGAAAGGCTCATTATGAAATTTTTTGAAAGACTCATAAACAAATGTACTCCACCTATGAAAAGGAGTTTATTTCTGTAAGGAGAATGGTTCAACAAGAAGTTAATGAATGAATATTTCCTCATTATTATCATTCCTAACTTTTGTTTAATGTATTCAAATCTATCGAAGGGTAAATATTTTGTGAAAATGTCATCAAGTTGATCTTGCATTACAATAAATTGAAGAATTATATCTCCTTTTAGTGTGTGATCCTTAAGAAAGTGATGCCTAATATCTATGTGTTTTGAATGGGAGTGATCTGAAGGGTTTTTACTAAGGGCAATGGAACTTGTGTTATCACAAAAAATTTGACTCTTAGTAAAACTAAAGCCATAATCTATGAGTGTGTTGTGAATCCAAAAAACTTGAGCACAACAACATCCAGCTGCAACGTATTCAACTTCAGCAGTAGAGAGTGCTACAAAATTTTTCTTCTTGCATGACCAAGAAACTAATGAATCTCCTAAGAAATGCATAATTTCTAGATGTACTCTTTCTATCCATTCTATATTCACCAAAGTCAGTATCTAAAAATATCTTTAAATCCAAATCATTTCGAGAAGTATAAAATAGTCATAGATCCATGGTTCTATTTAAGTAGCGAAAAATTCTTTTCACTACCTTTAAATGAGATTTCTTAGGATTAGATTGATATCTTGCACATAATAATACTGAAAATCCGAAGTCTGGTCGACTAGATGTCAAGTAAAGTAGAATTCCTATCATACCTATAAAAGATGTTTGATCTACTGGTTTCCAAGCTTCATCAAGATCAAGTATGTTTGAGGTACCAATATGAGTACTTATACTTTTAGTGTTTTCATACCAATAGTTTTTAAGAAGATATTTAATATACTTATGTTGGGACATGTAGATTCCTTTTGATTTTTGAGAAATTTGAAAACCAAGAAAAAATGATAACTCACCCATCATACCCATTTCAAACTCATATTTCATTAGATATGCAAAGTAATTTGTTAAAGAATGCTGAGTTAAACCAAATATAATGTCATCAACCTAAATTTGAATAATCAAAACATTTTTATTATCTTTATTTATAAAAATGGTTGGATCTATATTTACCATAACATATTTGTTTTGAAGCAAAAATCTTGTGATTCTATCATAACAAGCTCGTGGGGCTTGTTTAAGGCCATTCAAAGTTTTTGTAAGTCTAAAAACATGATCAGGATGTTTTTATTTTCAAATCCAGGAGGTTGTTCAAGAAAAACTTCCACTTGAACATAAACATTAAGGAAATCACATTTCACATCCATTTGAAAATGTTTGAAATTGATGAATGCTGTAAAAGCGAGTAAAATACGAATAGATTCAAGTCCAGCTACTGGAGCATAGGTTTCTTCATTATCTATACAATATTATTGATTATAGCTTTTTGCAACCAATCTAGCTTTATTTATTTTGATGATTCCATTTTCATCACACTTATTTCAGAAGACCCATTTTACTCCAATAACAGAAGTTTCCTTATGTCTTTCAACCAAGGTCCAGACATTATTCCTTCCGAATTCATTTAGTTCATATTGCATGGCTTTAATCCAATCATCATCACCTAAATCTTCATCTGTGCTTTTTGGTTCCAATTGGGAATGGAATGCTAGATGTTCTACTTCATTTCTTAAGGAACTTCTAGTCCTTATAGGTTGATTCACATCACCAATGATACTATCACTGAGATGATTCTTTAAAAACAACTGATTTGGGTTTTGTAAAACCTGTTCATCAACATAGGGTGGGAAATCTTATGGGGTAAATGTTTCAGAAATATCTTCTTGAACATTTACCTTATCAGAATGATTTTCTATCAATGGTTAATAATCCGTTTTTGAAAATACATCTGAGGATGTAGGTTGGGGTTGTTTGAAAACAAAAGGCTCAGTTTCATCAAATTTGACATGTCTTGTTTCTTCAACAATGGATGTGTTTTTGTTAAAAACGCTATAGGCCTTAGAAGTTGTGGAGTAGCCTAATAAAATTCCTTCAGTAGATTTTGGTGCAAATTTGTGTAAGTTAACTTTAGTATTCAGGATGAATACTTTGCAACCAAAAACCTTAATGTAGGAAATTCTAGGTTTTCTACCATTCCATAACTCATAAAGAGTTTTATTAAGAATAGGTCTAATTAAAACTAGATTTTTTGTATATCAAGAAGTAATTAGAGCTTCAACCCAAAAATGTTTGGCTACAAAATACTCACCCAACATGGTTCTAGTTATCTCTTGAAGAATTCTATTTCTTCTTTCAACAACACCATTTTTTGAGGTGTTTTGGGTGCTGAAAATTTGAGAGTAATACATTTTCTACTACAAATGGTTTCAAAATCATAATTTTGAAATTCTCCTCCATGATTAATATGAATAATTTTCAATGGAATGTGTTTCTCGGTTCTAACTTGGGCTCTAAAACTATTGAAATAAGAAAATGATTCAGACTTCTTTGCTAGAAAATCAACCCATTTAAATCTATTATAATAATAAATTAAGACAAATACATAATAATTTCTCCCAATTCATCCACTTTGTGTTGGAAAAAAAAGATACATATGCACTAACTATACTACATTAGTTATTGAGACTTTACTGATTGATTTAAAACATGATTTCTGTTTCTTTCCATATTGAAAAGGTTCACAGACTTTTGAATAATCAAATCTTAGCACCAGTAGATCCTTAACTAAACCTTTTATAGAGAGTTTACATAAGTTCCTAAGGTTACAGTGTTTTAACCTTCTATGCCATAAGAAAGAGTGATCTTCCATTACACTAATTCAAGGTATGTATTGGCTCCTATGGTCTTCTATGTTTAGCGTGTAAACATTCTCTTGCCTATGGGTAGAAAAAATAAATTATTCCTTGGGGTTGTTTACTAAGCATTTATCATTCCAAAAATTCAAAAGTTATCCTTCATCACATAATTGACTTATTTTGATTCGATTGCGCTTAAGACTTTAACAAACAAAACATTTTAAGTCAATGTTTTTTTAAGAAGAATGATGTTACCTATACCAATAATTTTTCTCTGAGTATTATCTTTGAAAGTTAATTTTCCTCCTTTCATCTTGATAATCTTTTCAAAATAGATTTTTTTTACCAATAATATGTCAGGAACATCCACTATCCATTTACCATGTATTGATATTGGTACTTTCCCTATTTTCCTGAAAATAAGAAAAAGTTAGGTTTTCGGAATCCAGACTTGCTTGGATCTAGAAATTTCAGAAAGTAAAATTTTGGGTACCACATCTTGTTAGAAAAATAATCCTTATGAAATCCTAAATATTGGGTTTTGTTTAATGAACAATTCTTTTCCTAGTGACCACCACATTGACACATTGTGAAAAATGGGGAACTTTGAGGAAAAAAGTAGTTGTTACTAAAAATTGGTATGGAACTAGTGTAACCAAAACCAGAATTATTTCTTCGAGGTCGAATTTGTGAATAGATATTATCGAAATTTTCTTTACCATGGGTAATGTTTGACAGACACTTCATCGAGGAAAATATTTCAGATTTGAGTTTAATAAATAAGTTTTTATCTTCAAAAACATTTGAACTAGTGCTAGGCTCTTAAAAATTTTTCTTAGAAATTACATTTTCAAGATCATTTGAGAGTTTATTCTTATCAGAACTTACTTCCTTAAGATTTTCTGAAATACATTCAAAATCGGAATTTATCTTATCATGATCTTTAGAAAGATCTGATATTTCCCTAGTAAGAATAGTATTCCAAGAGTTTTCCTTATCAATCTTTTTCATGAGTTTTGAGTTATCAATCTCATGATGTTCAGAAATCCTAGAAACTTATTCATAGGTAGGTTAACTATTTTCTTCATCAGAAGAAGATTCTTCATGAGAAGAGTTATAATATTTACTATCATTATCATTTAAATAAACGTTGGTCAAGGATTCATTATTTTGTACCTTATCCATAAAGCAATGATTATCAATAGGTAGCCTGGATATAAGACCAAGAATCTTCTGTCCATGAAGATTCATAATCAGAAGATTCATATGAAGAGTCACCACAAATGGCACTCCAGGTGTCATTAGCTTTAAAAACTTTCTTAGCTTTGGACTTATAATACTTATTTCTGTTCCTTTCAGAATTCCTCTCTTTTATTTATTTTCTTTTGAGCCTAGGGAAATCAGGTTGTATGTTTCCAGATCTCTTGCATTCATAGCATGTGGCCTCAAAATCATTCTTATCATTCCTTTCCTTTTTCTTATACATGTATTGGATATATCTTTGTCCAGCTATCTTGTTCATCATTCGTGCAAGATTAGATAAATCATTTTCTGAGACTTCACTCTCACTAGATTTGGACAAGATAATAACCTTCTTAGATTTGGATCTAGTAACTCTCTCAGGAGTCTTAGATTTCATGTGATTTGAAGTTGTAGTAAAAGGAACACTACCATTCCCATTATTCATCTTTATGTTTTCATTATCTATCTTCATTCTAGTTTCATATTGAAGAAGGGTTCCAAATAGTTCATCAAGAGAAATTTGATTAACCTTTCTGTTTTCATCGATAACCGTTCTCTTTGATTCCCACTCATTTGTCATGATATCTATGATCATGTCAAAAATGGATTCATCATCTAGACCTTTCTCTCCCATAGATTGTATGCTATTCACGATAGTCATGAATCTCTGTTGCACTTTTCATAAGGGTTCACTATAAGGAAAATTAAAACCATGATACTCAGCCATGAGCATGGCTCTTCTAGTCTCAATCACTTTAGATGTACCAAAATGAGTATCTTTATGTTTCTTCCATATACAGTTAGCTGTTTCATAAGAATAAATTTGGCGATATATGATCCTAGTCATTGAAAAAAGTAAAGTATTGCCTACCTTATAGTTCAGTTGGTATTAATGCTTTTCTTGATTAGTAAAAGCACTTTCTTTTTTGTCATGAATTTTGTATCCTCCAGTATGCATGACAAATCTATCTACCCCAGTATTGATAATGAAAGTCTTCATATGATCTCTCCAATATTCATAATCATTATCATCAAAGATAGGTGGTCCAGTAGGATTTAGGTTGTATATAGAACCAACATTTAATCCTGCCATCCTTAAGAAAATATTTGGCACACAAACTCATTATTTTTATAAGTCTGTAAACAAGAGAAAATATTCTAAGTAATAAAAATTGTATCTCAAAGGAAAAAGTGAATCCAAACTATGATTCCTTAAAATAGATTCTGAAAAGTATGAATCCAGAAGTATGAATCCAAAAATGTGGATCTGAAAAAGAAATTCCTAGAATTCTCTTCTGTATCTAATTGTGAGATTAATTCAGATTAAACCAAATGCTATGATACCAATTGTTAGGATGGTGTAACTCTGAGTATGATATACTATGTAATACCAATCTTAGGATCGCAATAAGATTGAGATTCTCAGATACAAGAGGGGGGGGGTGTGAATTGTACCTTTTAAAAATTCCTTTAAGAAATTTTTAGGATGGTTATGTTTAACATTGTTTAATAGGATAATTCAAAAGTCCTCTATGAGTACTAAAGACTTGTTAGATTTCAGAATAGTGATTCTGAAAAATGGAACATAAAAAAAGTTACAAAGATTTAGATTCTACATTAATGCATATAGAATCTAACTATATCAAAGTATATGTAAGAATGTTTATGAAAGTTTTACATTCCTTAACAATACAAAATGAATCTAAAAAATAAATTAGTAAAACTACAAGTAACAAACAATAACTCTTTTAACACAAAGAGAAGGGTATCCAACAACCTTTGATAAAGGACCCGTGATTTATATTTTAAAGAAAGTCTATCTTACCCATACCTAGGTAAGCCTTCAAAACAAAGATCAGAGTCTATCTTGATATCACCACAAGCCCTCAACTATATGGTAGTCGACACCTCTATCTTCATTAGCATGGAAGCCCTCAACTTCAAGGTGTTGGAACATCTGTCTTCCTATCCCTGGAAGCCCTGGATTGTAATCAGAAACAATCAGAGTCGCACGAAGCAAGTCTGCACAAGGCAAAGTTTGAACAAGGTATTAAAACATTCTATATGAAGATTTGAGAGTTGATTAGAGTCTCTCTCTCTCTAGAAATCACATTAGGATGTTTTGATGAGAAAAATTCCAAAAGTTGTGAACATGTTCAAATGTGCTCATATTTATAGGTAAAGTTCCAACAGTTGGATTCCTCCTCCAATGGTCATATTTTTTCATTGAATTTTGGAAGGACCTGTACACATGTCACTCAACCAATGGTTAGTCAATAAATGAAAGCATGACATAATTTTTTAATGAAACAAGTGTATTCATAAGTAAAAATGATTTTTGGAATGTAAGAAAATAAAAGTTTAGAGTCTAACCAAAATGGAATCTAGAGTCTATACTAAAGATATATTCAGATTATGTTTTGTTTGAATTTGGAACCAGAATTCATTAGAAATCCGGAGACTGAACTTCTAAAGAAATTTGGAGTCTGGTTTTACTAGAATCCGGTATCTGAACTTACAAAGTTCAGATTCGAACTCATAAAAGGCCGGAGTCAAACTAGTATAAGTTCAAAGTCGAACTCATAGAAGTTTGGAGTCTAACTCATAGAAGTTCGGAGTTGAAATAGTAGGAGTTCGTATCCATAATTTGGAGTAGAAATTTATGAGGGTTCGTATCCAGTATTTAGAGTGGAACTTTATGAGAGTTCGTATCTAGAATTCAGTGTGGAACTTTATGAGAGTTCGTACTCGGAATTATGAATGGAACATCATTAGAGTTAGTATCCAGAATTCAGAATGGAACTTCATTAGTGTTCATATCTAGTATTTGGAATGGATCTTCATTAGAGTTTGTATCCTGAATTTGGATCCTAAAACAGAATGCTTCATATCAAAGTATTATATGATTCCAATGTTTTAGGTATTAATCCGAATTTTATACTTAAGAAAAATATTGATATGAGCAATGAAAATATGGTAGGGGTAAATTCCTTTAGAAAGAAAATTTTCCTTATAGAAGTTAAATATAGACTTACTTAAGTATAAGGTGTTTTTGATTTTCAAAACAATAAGGAATGGAAAAGTCATAAGGAAAAACTTATTGAATAAACAATAAAAATTTAAACAACATATTCAACCCCCCTTCTTAGTTGTTATTCGATTCATGGAACATCAAATTGGAATGATGTTGTTATAGGTGAATGAAAGGAATGAGTCTATTGATATATATTTTATCACTCTTATCAAAATGAAATATGATCACAATCCAATATTTATGGATATTAGAATCAAGAATTCATGGTCAGACCTTTTCCTTTTATATTGAAAAATTATTGTCTTATTATACCATGTCTCAGGGATCTCATAGTTCATTTTTTAAAGAAATTTTCATTGGTAGTTATTTATATATGTTGAACATGATACTGATGACTATAAAATAAAGGCTCATGAAATGGATTAAAAATTCCCTCTCAATTATTAACAGTTATATTAAAAAGTCTAATTCCAATTTTGGTCATTTTCAAAGGATTAATAAAAATCCGTTTGTGATCTCTATAGATGTGTTTAATTGCTAATTTAAATTTGATGAACTCATAAACCTAAATAAAAACCTTTCCTGAAATCAATAACAAATTTGGTGGTTGAAATAATGAGATAAGAAATCAAGGTTATTCCATTTCATGCATAGGGAAAATATGTCTATAATGGGGATCACATCTCTCAATATTAATGGGGTGATGTTCAATTCTGATAATGATATTTATAATGTTCTGAGATGACTCATTGAAGACTTCAATATAGAAACTGGTTCTAATAACACTAAAAAATGGTAAAACAATCTCTCCTAGTGTTGATGAGTTTCAGAACAAAATTCTTATTCAATCACCTTTTGATTTAAAATTCAGGATACCTATCTTTTACTAGAACATTGAAAGAGTTGTAGGGCTATATGGGTTCTCAAATTAATTTTTTATATTCTATTAGGATAATTATGATACTGAGGTTTGTAATGATATTATAGAGTTTTTTATTCATTCCCCTCAGCCTTATATAATAGATTCTAACTTCATTTTCCTGATTTCAAAGAAGGATAATGCGCTTGTTAATATGTATTTTAGATCCATCTATTTTGGGAATACAATTCCAATGTTTATCAGTAAAATAATGGCTATATGATTGGGAGGATTTTAAAAATTGATTATTATAGATAATCAATATTGGTTTATTTCATGATAAAGAATTAAAATTTTTATTTACTCTACCTATGAGTATGTAAATTTCACAAGGAGGACATTCAAGGATGGTAAAAAAGTCTTTAATATTTCTATTTTATGGCCTTTGAAATAAAAAAATTGAGTTTCATTTTTTCTATTATGACAATAAAGGGGTTTTCCAATAGGTGTATCAACTTAGTATATTGTATCCTTACTAGTTCCATGATATCATTTATTTTAAATGGTTCCCATAGGGTATTTTTTTCAGTGATATATAGGGTTGAGAGATGGGGATAAACTATTAGGGTTTCTATTTTCTATTTCTAAGGACTACTTGAGAACATGCCTAAATGATATTTTGTATATTAGTTTATATCATCAAATGAATTTTGGAATAGATATCTATTATCACTCACATTTTTTTTATGTTTAAGACATTCATTAGTTTAGTAATGCTGACATAACCACTATTTATTTTCTTTAATCCATTATTGAGAATCATGATGAAGTTGTTGTACATGTGATTTATTGGATAATGTCCTCTATGATATTTAGAGATAGGGATACAATATAAAAGAACAGAGTGGCTATAAACTATTGTGTTAGGAGAGGATTTATTACCCTAGTTTATAATGGATTACTCCTTTATTAGTGTAATTTAAAAATGTTCTATGTAGAGAACATTTGTTCCAAAATTATTAATAAAATGTAATACGGGAAAGGAAAATTGATGTCACATGAAGAGAGAGTTTGTTTGGTTAAAAAATTAGTCACTTCAATTTTTTATATGATTTTTTATTATATATATTGCCTCAATCAATTCTCAATGTTTTTCATAATTTAATTAAAATTTTTTAGACTGGTTCTATTTATGAATGTACAATATTTATAGTATCTTAGAGTGAGTGTAAAAAACTAGTGGATGTGGTTTGGATGGGAATCAATGATATAAGTATCTTTAATGGGTCTCTTCTAAATCTGTTCACTTGGAATATCCTAGCTTCCAATGCTTCTTCACAGGAATTCTTATTCAGTGGATTTGATAATAAACATATTAATTCGAATAAAATGTAAATTCCATCTTATGTATGTCCTGTGACTAAGTATGCCTACAATGATATTGGAAATTCATAAAACTGGATTGTGTATAGGGATCATGACTTAATTTTTTGAGGACATCGTGGTTATCAAAAACAATTACAGATGGATAGGAAATTCCACATTGTTTGAAGGATATTTTAATTGATGGAATGTAGTAAAATGAAGGTAATCATGATCTTGTTTGGGATCATCTAAAAGGTGAACATGATAGGTATGAGTATGCTAATTGAGATATCCTCATCTAGAAACCTAGTTTAACAGGGGTATTTGTCACTAGGGAATGTTATAAATCCATCTACAATAATGTCCTTCAAACTCACTATTGGATGTTAGCCTATAGACCCCCTTATATCAGTTCTTCTGATTATCTACATTCGTGGAGACTTTGGAGGCATATGATTCATTTATGTAGGATTCTCTAGCATTCATGTATCATCCATGCATCGGTATGTTACCTCTTCCTTAGAGAAAAAGATTATAAAGTTAATTTATTTTTTTATTGTGACTTCATAGATAAGTTTTTGATGTATATAATGGATTTTTATCACTATAGGTTATCATTTGAGAACATTGAATAGTCGATTATTTCCCTCACCATGGTATATTATAGTGAGCTGGTGTAATCCCAAATTTTGTTTTTTAGCTAATATAGTATCTCATATTTAGAATGAGAGGAATTCATAATCCATTTAGAATCAAGACATATCATCTCATGATGGGATCATTGCAACTCATCGGGGAGTCATGTCGTTATTTGAAATCCAAATAGAAGAAATGAAGAATGTGTGCATTTGATGTCATTATTTTGAAATACCTTGGTGTTAAATGTAGTATTAAAAAATCATTGGTCTCTAAATATATAATATCGATACCCCCAATAACTCAGTGATTAAAAATAAATTCTGATGGGGAGACATCTAGAGAAATGGGACCATCAGGTCATGGATGCATCATCAGTTGCTACCAAGGACTCAATAATTACTGTTTTATCACTTCACTAAAAATGGAAATGCGATTGAAAAAAACTATATAATTTGATTAATGTGGATAGATATTATTTTTATCAAAGGTGGTAGGATATATGGATGAAATCAGATTTCACTATGGAAGTTGAAATAACTAGATGTTAATCTAGAAATGTTCCATGGAAGATTTGGCCATCTTGGATGGATTTTCTATAGCTTGTAGGTCATATTCGAATTTTTGTTACTCACGTATACAAAGAACCAAATATTTTTGTTGATGTTCTTTCCATGAATGCAATTTTTGAAACATGTTCTAGACTGTCTTTTTTGGAACCAAGATTTTCCTGTAGTTGATTGATATAGATGCATGGTGTGATGTGTATACAAGACATTGTAAACCCCCGTGTAATGCTTTTCTTGATACTTATTTCTTTTAATAAATTTTTTTAAGAGCGGGAATGACAGCCTCCTTAGACTTATAATTATATGCTTGTGGAAATTAATTGTGGGATTTATTTTAATTTTAAACCACTCATTTATTAAAAATTTAAATCTCATTATAATTTTTAATATTAATAAAACTGATAAATATGTACTATGCATAAAAATTAAACTTAAAAATATTAATTTTAAAAAAATGGTTTTTTATGTGTTACATGAAATAACATTAAAATTATATTCCATAAATATAGAATGATAATATGGGAAAAAATTCAAACATTTTAAATATCATTATTAAAATTATATAATATGGAAACTTTCATTTTTGGGTAACAAATTTATATGGTTTGGACTATTTCTAATTACCACGATAATGATGAAATAATTATTTTAATCATATAATTTAATTAACATAAAAAAATTAGATAGAGAAAAATATATTTAATTTATTTAAATAATGAATCAGAAATGGTGTATAAATATATAAATAAATATATTAATTTCCATTTAATTGGAAATAAGTACTAAATAAGAATAAGCAACCAAAATGTTCAAAATAGTCATTTTTATTCTAAAATATTTTTTATAAACATTATCCCTTTTAATCGAAAATATAATTTTAGAATATTTAGATATTTTTATGGATTTAATAGAGGTAAAACATGGTTTTATCACACTAAAATTTAATTTTATGGGTTATGTTATAATTTTTAAAAAATTATAAAACCACTAGATAAAAATATATATTACATTGTTTAAAAGTAAATGATTAAAATATATAAACATAATGTTAAACACATTATAGATTGTTTAAAACATTCATGGAAATAATTTTTTGGGTAATTATAGATCCGAAGACACCCAAAATATAAATTATTTCAAATCATTGGAGACATTGACCTAGGAATAGTGTCATGTGGTTAATAAAATATAAAGTGTGTCAATAAAAGTACCATTTTCCTATATAATAAATGTTTGTCAATTATAATATTTAAAAAATACACATCATAATATAAATTCCCTTGAACCTATTACCAATTTTTCTATTCTATAATTTCTTAACACTTTATTAATATCTTGGTCACACTATGCTATCCTATTCCATTTCAATCCAATTATTTATCCATGGAAAGACCATTTATCCATCGTACGTATTATCTAATTATTAAATGTTTCTTCATAAAATTAATCATACCAATTCCTTATCATAATAATAATATTATGAATTTAGTATCATTATTGTAATTAGATGTTGTTATATTAATGGAATAAAAATTATTTGTCTACATTCCATATGCTATGAAAAAAACGTGTTGTATGTGCATTGTGTAGACTACCACCTTTACAATGTGGTGTATTATGTTTTTCAACAACTCTATTTTTAGGATGATTAATTTTATTTAATAGATAATTAATTATGATAAATATAATTGTAATATTATTTTTCATATCAAATTATCATATACATTCATTTCCTCTCATTTGTTTAGAAATGGAAACATCTATTGTGCGTAAATGTAAACTATTACCTCTATAAGAAATGAGTTTCATTTTTTATCACCACCCATCATGGATATCTTTTAAGGTATATTAAATATCTATAAATTATTTCAATATCTCAAATAATATTATACATATTATGAAACTACTTTTTTTTAACAATTTTTACCAAGGTCATCACAGATAAGGACTTATGGAATAATTGACCAAACAAACATCATGTAAACAATATAGGAAAGAAGAAAATATAATATATAAATTTTATATTCTAATAAATAGTAAAAATTAAATTAAATAATGTATAAAAAGATTATTTATAAGATTTATAATAAAAGATACTTTTTTATTTAGGAATTTAATTGCATTCCCAGAATGCATCTAAAACAATGTATGGTTTTATAAATTTCATTTCATTGAGACATGCATATTTTATACCCCATGTTTGATTTTATATGGGGTCATTATAATTACCCTAAATCCAATATCCTTGATAATATTACTTCTTTAATACATTAGAATAATATAAAAGGATTTATACCCTGAAGGAAGGATGTTTTTAGTAGTATTTGTAAACTAGATACATACATTATTCCCATATTATATATGAATAACAAAGTCACAAATTTGATTTTGATAATATCATAATTCTATCTAGAATATCCATTCATAACATACATAGTATTCTTAATAGTTTCCTTGTAAAAGGAAAAAAAATAATGTTGAGATTATATTTAATGTAAAAGTTATGAACAATTTAAAAAATAATGAATCAATAAGAATAATCAATAATGATAAGTAAATTACTGAACACAAAAACCCTATAATCAATAAACCTCGAAGGATGTGAATACAGAGATAATAAAAATGAAAAAAACTCATGGAAAATAATAAAAATTGAATGGTATATAACAATAAATGTGTTTCTTTTTATCAATAACATGTCTATCACATGTGGAGAAGGTGAAATATATATGGAATTTTAAATTAGTAAAAACTTAGTCCATTTAATCAATAACTGATAATGAAATGAAACCATAGATAATATTATTTTGAAAATATCTTGGGTAATATTAATTCAGTTCTATATGAGATAAATTATTAATTATTTGACATCATGTTATCTAGTAACACAATACCTTTACCACTAAAATATATCCTCAAGAAACATTAATTATAATGGGTAGAAACCCTTTTAACTAAGGATAGCTAACAGATTTGTCCCATGAGCCCACTGATTCTTTGAGGGGATATCTATAACCATACCCCTCCAATGTATTTGATTTCTAAATAAGTAATCATATATATACTAATAAATTTAATTCATAAACAATGTTCCTTATAATAAAATATCTACATTGAATATAGAATACAAATTTTTCAATATTTCCCCAGAAAAAGAAATTAATTTCACTATAGTATACGATATATACAAATGATATAAGGTTTAAGAAATAGACATATACCTAATGAGTTATATGGATATTTAGTGTAAATTTAATGTCTAATGACCACAAAAATTTGAATATTTCAAGGTAAAGATGATAAATACAAAAACAAAACAAGAAATTGAATTTCAATACATTCCATGGTCAAAATGAGCATACAACATCCCAATAAATATTATATATAGTATCAATAATAAATACACCTATTAGATTAATAATAAAAGTGATTTATTGTTGATAAATATAAATTCCATAAAATTTCCTTTAAAAATTTCATCTGGAAAATATCATATTCATTTTGAAAATCATTTTTGTTAACATGAATCATTTTTAAAATCCCATACTTTAAAAATCAAAATTAAAAACTAACAATTTTGAGAATATTAGGGGAAAAATTTTATTTAAAAGGAACCACGCAGACTTGAAATATAAGCATTAATGAAATTATGTCCATGAAGGAGATTAATTCCAAAAATGTTGTAAAAGTTAATGAGAGCATTTCTTTTTCACTCTAAAAAGGTTATAAAAGTGATTTTTTCAGAAAAAAACAATATTATATCATTCAATATTTGTAAAAAAGCTAAAATGAGTAAAAAATAATTTTATAAATCATTTTGACCAAGGTAAAAATTCAATTGAATACATTTTTAGAATACATGGTTTTTAAAAAATATATTTTCATAAGAAGAGAGAAAAAAATTCATATATTTTAAAAACCCCTTTATTTAAAAAAAATGTTTAAATGAGTTATAAAATCATGATATTTAATTAATATATAATTTATAAAATATCATGTGAAAATAAAATGGATTTATTAAAAAATTATCCAATAAATTTCTTCAATGTAAATACACGTATAAAAAATATCGATTATAATGATATTGTGAAATAAACTCTAACAAAAATAATAACATTGAATTGATAGTTAATCAATGAAATGATTATGGGAAAAAATTTAAATCCACATAAAATAATTTTAAATAAAACATATGATTAGAAAATACCATTAAACACATAATCTTATAATTTCAATGATTTTGAGAACGTAATATAACCGAATGATAAATAATTGTGTTATGAAATCACTTACCACATGATATCATTTAATTCAAATCCTCTGGGATTAATTAATTCAAATTTATACATAAAATTATATGAATTATGAATTATTAAATAAAATATATGTAAAAGTGTTTGTAAATACACAATATAAAATATATTCGATTTATAATATTACAATATGGCTCATTGATATGAAATAGAGATAAAATATTTTACCTCACATTTCCTTTTGGTTTAAAATTCCCTAATGTCATGTATAATGACTTTTCAATGTTATTGTCTTTTACCATAATAATATTATTATTTATAATATCATATATGATATCTTTATGATATATTACAACTCATTTCTTAATAATTATTCATTATATCATTTTTTCGTGAAATTACATAGTTTTCTTATGCGTGCTTTGTCATTAAAATCAGGTTCATGTGAATATTACATAGTTTCTCAATCTAAAAAATTATTCATGGAATAATCATCATAATTACAGATCTATTTTATTTATATGATTAGTTGTGATGGTTGGGTTTGAAGAATGAAGTATGTTATGATTATAGAGAGGGTAGGTTTTACGTACACATGAGTAACATTTCCAATTTTCGATGATAATTATAGAAATTAGGTTTGTAAAATTTTATCTTTACATAATGATCATTATATTATAAGTAAAATATTTTTTATTTAATTATATTGATATATCCCATCCATGTGTTGTGGTGTTGAGAATAGAGCCACATCGTTTTGTGAAAGTGGTAGTTGACATGAACATGAACGATGTTATCTTATTTAATTTAGTATAAAGGAAATAAAAAAATGATATTATTTATCTTTTCATAATGATAAAATTTTAATTATATAATAAATATTTCATGAATATTACAATAAATCCTTAAATTTATTATTATTACCATCCATGTTAAATGTTAGTAAAAGACGAATCAAATCACTTCGCTAGGCGGTGGTCCGCCGTACACAAGAGAAACATTACCGTACCTCCATCTATGTTGATTGTAAATTGGAATATATGATATAATGAATAAATTGATATAAATATATTATAAATATAATAAATATAATTTTATTCCAACATCATACCCATTAATAGTATGTGGTAATGAAAAAATTAATGACAATGGTTTACAGGGCTCTAGTCCGCCACATACATTAATGATTATTTTGTAAACCATTTTATAAAAGTGGGGATGGTTTTTTGTCATAAAATTAATAAATAAGATCAAATTTTATTTATGGTAATGAGGTTATTATATAAATATGGTATTACAATAATTCAATGAGGTGGAGGAATAAATAATATAAAAACGATTGTTGAATAATGTGTCCTCTTCTTCAAGTATCCCTCGTCAGTTTTCACCAAAAGCATTTCAAGATTGAATCTATGAAAACAAATTCTTCTCATATATGGATATGGAATATAATATGATTTTTGGATAGGTATTGGCTGATAAAATTTTTCTTGATGTCATGAAGAAGTGAAGAGAGGTGGGAGGATTTTATAAGTAAAGAGACCAGAACACTTTTAATTTTTGAAAATAATGGATTCCAATGATGGTTTCTCATGTAAAAAGGATCCAACAATGTATACCTATATAAAATGGAATTTATAATGTGAAAATATTTCCACAGAATTTATTGAAAAAATTTTAAGGTAAATTTACACCTATCTTATAGGTATAACCCTTGGAAAATCAATTTTTACCTTAACCATGGTATTCTTTCTAAAATTATAACTATTAATTTTAGTGAAAAATTATGAATAACATATTTTAAATTATAAATTATTCTTATTAAAAATGTGGAATAGATTTTTCCAAATTCTATCCACATAATTGGAGAATTTGAATTTATAAATAGTCATAGAGACGTCATAATAAATCTAGGCTTTAAATAGAAAATGTTCATAAGTATACAAATTTTTTATTCCAAAATTCATCAAAAAACTATATATAGTGTCATAAATGTGTCTATTTGATATAAAATTGATGTTTTTTCCACTAAAACCAAAAAAATAGAATTTATGATTATAAATTATTTAAATGAAAAGTCATTTTCAATTAAAATTTAGTATTATAACTATCCATTAAAAATAAATCTGTTTTGAAAAATAATAAATAACCCTAAGATAATTCTTATGTTCATATTTAAAAAATGAATTTTCTTTTTTCATTTTTTTTAATTTTTCATAAAAATAAAATTTAAAATATTCGTAAAATGAAGGACTAATATATATATATATATATAGATTTTTAGAAAAAAATTTAATTTCATTAAATGATCCTTATTTAATTTATAATAAAAGGATAACTAATAAATTTATGTCATGTAAATATTTAATAATTCATTTAATCATATTCTTCCCCTTCAACTCATTTTCTTTGAGAAAACTACATATTAATTAATATTATTAATAACATAATGTTGTTTGGTATAAAATGGTATTACATGTAACCCAAAAAAAGTAATTATTGAATGTAATGCAAGATAATTTTTTTAGATCCATATATTATATCAAAAAAAATTCTTATATTATAATTTTGGTGGTTTTACGTTTTTCACACATTTAAAAAAAATCCCTAAAATTTAATCTAGATCTAGGGAAATATGGTTTTGACATTTAGAGATTATTTCGTTATGAAACATCATCATAATTGGGTTAATAAAACATCCTATTAATTAGATAGAAATTAAATTTCCATGGTCATATGTAATAACTCTTTACTAGGTTCCCATGCAGGTGAACATTGGTTCAATGTGACGATATTGTCATGGAAGAAAACAGTAAATACTTTTTGAGAGGTATTGAGGTCATGGACCACAAGAGATTGAATGACCAATAGAAATTTAAAGGCATCAATACCAATAATCTATGTTTATTTAAAATAACATAGAATTCATTTAATTTGAATTTTATATGATAATGATTTTGTATGAAAATTATTTTTCTAAATTTGATGAATTATTTTACTATCCAAGAATATATTGAAATATACTAAATAGATAAATTTATATTTTATCAGTAAAATTTCATCATTATGTCATAGTTCAATAAAATTCCAATTTATCTCTTACTAAATGAATTTAATACCAAAAAATTAATTTTTCATTATTGAAGAACTAAAAGTAACATTTAACGGATTGTAAGATCAATAAAAGTGTGTCATGTATTTACTTATATCTCAAACTATTTTCCAAAACCAATATGGTTAGAACAGTTATCCAATACAATATATTATTATCAAGAGCATAAATTTACCACCACTGGTAGATCACTAATTTCTATTTTTCAAATATTTTATTTAAAAATAATGGCATATTAACCAGGACATTGCATATGCCAATGTTTAAGAACTAAACCCTTTCTATCCATTGGTCAATGGTTCATGTCTCATGACCTTTATATATGTGATTGGTTGGCACCCGACATATTTGTTATCATTTTTATAAAGTATATTAATATAATTCATATATTCTTTCCAGTAAAATATGATATAAATCGTTGCAATAAAATTAATAATTAAATAATATTTCTACTATGGTTTTCAATACAACATATTTTCTTTCACAAGGTCAAAAAATCATATTATACTATTATTACAATTTCATCAATAATTATAAGTTCCCTAAAGGTTATAAATAATGGTAAAAACATGTCTATAAAATCCAAAGTAATTTTTCCTCAAATTAAAATTTCAATATAACATATAATAAATCAATGGGTTATATATCCCAAAATTTCTGAAAAAATACCATTCAAAATTTTATATTCATACGACATATATATTTTAATATAGTGATTAGGACTATAAATCTGTGTTCAATATTAAACTCATTAATAAATAATGGCACCCATAAATATTATGATATAAAATAAATATATGTCCCTACAATTTACATCCATACATAGACATTTCTTGTTGATATTATGAAAAATAATATTAGTTAAAGTACATAAAAAGTTTAATTACTATATCCCAATTCATAAATTATTTATCAATTTTTATCAACATATATCATTCATTAGTCTACAATTTTATCTTTAGAATAGGTCATTGACTCTGGTAATTCGCAGGTTCTCCACATTTAAGACAATGTACTATTAATGGATCCTTAGTGCGATATTTATCTCTTTGTATCCGAATATTACTTATTTTTAAAAAATTAATTTCATTTTACTATTCAATTCTACGCATAAATAATTTCCTTGTACCATTGAGAAAAATTATTGGGTCACTCCTTCCACATTTTAGACATGAAAGAAATCAATCCCTTATTCCTCCATGTTCTCCTTCACTTGAGATCTTAGAGAACCCCATCATTATTTTCTTATATGAGTTTGAGAGTTGGATAAGGTATATGTTGTTAATAATATTTCGGGATAACTGATTTCAAATAATAACTATGTATTTCACTCTATTTTCAACCCATTTGGTATCTCGTATTCACATCCATTTTCTTCAAATTAAATGTTAACTTGATTAATTTTGGTCAGGCCATTGACCGAAACCAAAAATAGTATTGTGAGAAACAATAATCATAGAGGGTGAACCAAAAAATGGATTATACGATGTCAAAATTATGTAACATTTTATTCAGTTGATGAAAAATTTGTTTTAACCTAGGTCCTTAATTTTCATCATTTATTTTAATCCTTCATAATGGTGTCTAATGAAAAATAAAAATATCCTATGTATATCTTCCTGGATTGTCAATCCAGATACATAATAAGGGTCGTTGTCACACACTATATGATGATATAGTGAATACCAATGTACTCTTTTCAGAGTAACTACCCCTAGTTATATCAGTTCTAGACCCACGTCAACTTTAAGTGACCATATAGAGAAGAATTTATAGGAAAACCACACAATCTCTACCTTACCACAACATTATGATTTTTTAATATAATTTTCTTCATATTACATCATAGGGTTAATATACCTACTGTATGTTTTCATAAATTCAGTTCCTAAGTTATCTACTAAACAAATTTTTATACCAATACTAATTCCCATAAATCAAATAGCCCATATCCACTGACTTGTTCAATAAAATGGAATAAGATACAAGGATTTACATCCAAAACTAAAAAATAACTTATTATTCATGGTCAAATAGATAGATAAATGATTCTTATAATACATTTAAATAGAAAAATAAATATTTTTATTAGAATATAATTATTTCATCTAGGATATACTTTCATAAACATCATAGTAAATTTATAGGATTACTGGGATCAGGAAAACAATTAGTGTGATATTAAATACTCATAAAGGGTTAAGTATAGTGTAAGAAATCATGAATCAAAAACCATAATCAATATATAGAGGGAAAAAACTAACGAGATAATCCATGTAATCAATAATCCAAGAAGGGAGTGTATCCAGAGATAATTTCAATGTGAACATCCCATAGATAATAATCAATATGTAACTGTAAATAACTGAAAAGAAATTCAAATTCATCAATGAAATGACTATCATAAAAATATAATATTTAATAAATATGTCAAGGTAAATAACTGAAAACACATTCAATTTAATCAATAACTATGAATTAGATTCATGAAGATATGTTACCATTTTAAAATATCATGCATTATAATTAAGGAATTTGGAATTAATGTAATGATTAATTATTTGATGACACATTTCCCATGAACATGAGTCCATTACTTTCAATATATTTCTTCAAAATAGATTATAATTTATGTGTATAAAACTATACAACTAAGGCGAGACAAATAAATCATCCCACGAGACAACTAATGCATCTATTGACTATCTATTACTGATCCCCAACCATTTCATGAATGTACAAATAATTCATTATATATACAATATTTGACTAAATTAATAAAAAGTGTTTTTTATCATCAAAAATCTATATTATGTTAATTATATAGATTTATCAATATTTCCCAAGATAAAAAATGGCATTCATTGTATAACACTACATGTAGAAATGATACACGGTTTATGTAATTGAAATATCCAAGATAAATATATGCATAGTTAAGGGAAATTTAATGTCTAATGATCACTGGAATGTTAAAATTTCATGAATAGTTAATTAAGACAAAAAATGAGTCAATAAAGTGAATGTTAAAACATTATTTGGTCAAAATGAGCATAAAATATCCTATAATGAATAAGGATTGTCCCAATTAAGCATATACCAATTGGACTGAGAATTAAAGTTCATTGTTTTTATGAATATAAGTAACATAAAAATAGCTTTAAAAACATTCTTGAGAAGAATAACTTTTCCATTAATAAAATCCATTTTGTAACACAAAACATTTTTAATTTATTTTCCTTCAATGAATTCTTTTAAAGACTAATATTTTTCGAAATAATAGTAAAATTATTTTATTTAATAACTTACATCTAAGACATTTAATTTATTATTCATATAAATGATTAGCATGAAAATGGGTAATTTCATACATGTCATATATTTTAAAAATAATATTTTGTTTTCACTATAAAAAGGTTAGAAAAGTGGATTGTTTGGAAAAATAAAAAAATTCCATTAAAAAATTTTAGAAGAAAAAATTTTTCTAATAATTACATAATATATAAATTTTAAAGGTTAAAAATATTTTAAAATCAATGTCATAAAACATGGTTTTGAAAAAAAAACTTATTCTTGACCAAAGAGAGTAATGGAGTTATGTTTTCTTAAAAACATTTTCTAAAAAAAATTAATTACCAAATAGTGAATTATTGTAATAATTAATGAAAATATAATTAATAATAAGATAAGGATAAAATATAATGGGTTTATTTCCTAATGATCAAATAATTTTCTTTAATGAAAATAAAAGAATAATAATTCTCCATTAGAAAGCGATTGAAAAAATAAACCCTCAAGAAATCATAAATGTAACCCCCTGACCCCAGTTACCTAGAGTCGGTGCATTATTTTAATAAATTTCCATGATTACCAGGAATAATTTTCCGAAGGACCGATCTGTTTAGCAGTCTTGGAAAATAAATTACATACATGAATGTAACATTACACTTCATAACATACAAAACAATATAAATAATCTTTTATGAATGCCATTATTCCCTTGTCTAATCCCTACATATCAATCAAAATACACTTCTTATAATCTTAGGAAAAATAAAACATTGAAAGGGGTGAGCTCAAACACTCAGTGAGGGTAAGCAATACAACAAAAAAAATCATAAATAATCATAAACATTTAAGGCAATGTGTAACTAAAACAAAAGCCTTTTAAACATGAACTTCAACATAATATGGAAAAAATAAATTGATATAATTCCATTTACTTATTCACATGGATATTCTACAAGTCGAATAATCACATGAAATATCACTAACCACGTTTATAATAATGGAATGCATAATGCCAGACTATCATAACCACATAGCGAAGGTCTCTTTCGAAGACTAAAAATAAAATTTTGTCACGGCCTCGTGCCAAGACACCAGTTTCTCTAATGAGACCTACCGATGCATCAGGGAGCTATAGAGGGCTCCACCCGTCACGTATTAAGTCCAATGCATTCCTTATATGAACAGGTTTAAACATAACATAAACATTCGTATTAAAACTAGCATACAAAATGTCAATACTTTTCCATAAACCATTAATGGTATAAAAATAACACATCCACAGTAAAAAAAATCACAAAACCATTAACACAATATGGAATATTTGTATCAAGATAAATCAAATTCAAAACAAGTTTAAAATCCATTATAGAATTTTGACATAGATGAAAATGATTTTTAAAACTCTTAGAGAGAAATAACCCTTTTTCATGAAAACATTTAAAAGTCACACAATCTAGAAAAGAAGTCTTTTAAAGACATTTTTGAATCAAATTTTCCCATACCACTTTGATACTTTTGAAAGGAATTAACATTTTAAAAACATTCATGTCCATATAAATAAATCCTTAAATACCATTTTGAAGATATGGACATTAAAGAGAATGATTTAGAAGAATAAATATTTAAAACATTTCAAATCATGTTTTAGTAAAAAGTCCTTAAAAATAATTCCTTTGAAAATTATTTCATAAAACATGGACATGGATAATAAATATGTCCCAGTAGATACTTACGTAAGAAAAACCTCGGATAATAAAGAGATTGTGAAATTAACCCTTACCAATTTGGAATCTTACGAAACATACACCCCATGAAAGAGTTATCATACAATGAATATGTAAATACACATAAATTAAAGTGTATTACACAAATAATACAATTATAGGTAGTACATACACAACACTAAAGGTAATAGTGGCAATATGGCATGAATCTCACGGGAACAAGGAGTGAGATGAAAACCCCTTACCTTGTAATTTTCCTTGGTTGGGTGTAGGTTAATCTCTTGTATAATGGTGAAATAATTGTTATTAAATTATACAAGAATAATACAAATTAATATGATATCATATATGATCTTTTAGCATTGCTTTGTTAATAATATCTTAATATTATTGTCATTTCAGGTGTTGACTTACTCATTTTCATTTATATGTTTTGTTACATAATCAATGTTTGTTATGGATAGGTTGTATCTTATTCATATCCAGAATTATATTAAGTCCTTAAAAATTATTATTAACCATAAAATGATAATTAGACTTGAATGTATATGATGGAGAATGAATCTCATCGCCTTCGTGGAGATGGTAGTCCGTACGTACGCATGAGCGACAATATCATTCTTTTGATATTAAAATAACATTTAATGGAATTTTATATCATATATACAGAATCATTATCATTTTATATTTATTATTTACATGAATTAGACATCATTATTATATCCATCCAAATAATAATGTTTTGAATAATAATTACACCATGACGTGGAGACAGTAAGCCGTACGTACGCACCTATGGTGACATGTCATTCAAAGGATGGATAAAATACTGATATATGGTTTTAAAATGTTTATAATAACATAAAATTATATATAATATACTGTATTTATTATTTTATAATGGTAATAACAAAGAAAGACTAAGTGGAAGAAGAAAGGAACTTGAAAAAGTGTGGGGAAATCATTACCTCTTCATCGGGTTCTTCCTTTTGATTTGATCAAAAAATCTCATTAAGTTGGATTTCTGACTAAAGTAAGGCCTCTAGGATTAATTGATGGATATTGAGAGAGTATTTGGGTAGGGTTTGGCCGAGCCAAAAGGCTTTGATGTTGTGAATTAATGAGAAGGGGAGTGCCCTTTTATAAGAGGGGTGAGGGACAGCTTTGGAAAAGTTAGGAATATTATTTTATAATAAATTCATATTCAGTTTATAATAGCTCCAAAGTGGATTATTTAGAGTTTAAGGTGGGTATAGGTCGAAAACCACTCAAAAAAAAAAGGATTTATACAGTTTTGGGTTACTACAATAACTTTATCTCTAAGTATTAACTCTTAGTTAATTAGTTTCACTTTTATAATGTCTCTTTGTATTTTTATATTATATGGTTATTAAACGTACTATATACATCCAAGAGACCTCCAAGTGGTTAATTAATGATACAACTATCATGATATAAGTTTTGTGGCCGAACCTTAGATTTTTAGTAATATAAAATCAATTAATAATATAATATTTTTTTTAAAACTATTCTATGTCAATTTTGACACTATTCAATAAATGATTTTTTTAAAAATCATAATAGAATGATTACTTAGAAAAAAGTTAATTAAATCAATCCTAACATGTCCTATTAACCTATAAAATTATTGGCATTTTTAAAAAGTCTCAAATTAAATTTATTTGGGTATTTATAAATTTAATTATTCTAATTTTTCATTAATTAGGTAATTACTGCATCCCCATTGTGTCATAAATAACATAAATTATTTACTGTCTAAAAATTATAAACAAAATACCATTATTTAGGAAATCTTTTTATATTTCTAATGTATATTAATAGTCTAATATCCAACACATATAACCCTATGTAAAAAATTGTTTTCTAAAAGATATATGCTTATGTCATTTTTGTATTTATTTTAACTCAATTAATATAAAGTGTCATTATCACTTAAAACTGGCTCCATGGGGTCCCAAAATCGACCAAAAGATGACCATGGTCGGACATTTATCAACCAATAAGGTTAAAACACGTTTTAGGGTAATTTATAATAATAATAATATTATTTTTTACCCTTATTTACTGGATTTACCCTTTAACCATGGTAAATAAACTTTTTACCGAAGTAATTATTCAAAATGTATAAAAATATAAGTTACCTATTTACACAATTTGGACATCTTGATTCCAAATATGGAATCCATTTTTCCAAAATCAAAACACAAAAGTGGCAGAAATTAAGTTAAAATTAATTTCTGTAGTTAAAACAAAAAGCGTGTTTTTAAGAGATAATAACTATCAAAAGATTGACACTTGTTCATGTCCGGTTTAATTGTGAGATTATTTAAAATGACCAACATTGTATTAAATGGTAAAAAAATATTCTAAATATAAATTAAAACCACTAAAATTCATAATTTATCACTATTAATTATTTCTATTAAAAAAGTTGTTTTTAATTAAAATTCATTAATTTTCACTAGTCATCAAAATATAAATGTTATCCAAAAGGTTCCAAAATTTTTACCTAGGTTAAATTCGATATTCCAAATCCAAAAATGAAGTCCATTTTTAGAGATAAAATTTATGAAATTTCAAAAAGTAGATATTACTATTCATAATGGCTAGTTTGATTGGTTGTAGTGTGTGTTAGAACCTGAAGTTGCGTACAACACACGCTACTGTATTATTCAAAGAGAAGAATACTGTGGAAGCTTGGGGTGTTACCTTGTTAATTTTTACTGTCACCATTCTAAAGAATAAATTTATTTAGTCAAATTGAATATATAAAAGATTAAAATATTGTATTTAAGAAAAGGGATTCACTATTAAAAGTTGGTAAAAGTGCATTTTTTGAAAAATACCACTTTTATCTGAAAAAATGAATTTGTTCATAAATTATGTCTAAGAAACTCATAATATGGATTCTATAATTATTAGGATTATATAATGTTTAAAATTTAGTTAATACAGGTCATAACCTCTTTTGAACGGCTTGTTTGGTAAGTCATGGTGCGCTTGAACTTGGTGTTGCGTGTAGTGCAAGTTATTGAATTATTTTGAAGAAATAACACACTGTAAAATATTTTGGTGTTACATTCTCCCCTCCGTCAATAAATTGTGTTCTCAGAATTTGAAATTGTTCTTCGAAAATAAAAGGATGAAAATAGTAAATATCTTTGTGGGAAAACCCACATCGGAAATTTGGATAATAAAATTTAGTCTTAATAAGAGGAAAAGAGAAATGAAAGGGTCACCACCAAATTATGATCTCTATTCGAAAAACATTGGTGAAAATTAGAGACATGTAATTGGAGGAAAAACTTAAATATTTATAGGTAGTGATTGATTTCATCAATCACAGACAAGTGTAAAATTGAGGTCCTTAAATTCATCAATCTATGATGATTTGAAATACCATCGGTTCAACAAAACATAGGGTATTAGGATAACACATTTTTGGTTTTAGGATTCTATAAATAATGTATAATAATTAATTTCTTCATAGAATAAGAGAATAAGAAAAATATATTCTTAACAAGTAGAGTTCCATCCTTTAACTAATTTCTACCACAAACTCATCTTTCACTCTAAAAGATAATACAATGTAAAAAATATATTCTATTTATCCTATTCATATAGGGTTCCAAAAAAATTAATTTATAATTTATATACCAGATCTTTTAATAAAACTACATTATTTAATCCAGGAAATAACGTGGGCCAGTGGTAGGTGATACACCCTTGTCGCCCTTCGATTGTGGGTTCATGTCTTGCGGCCTTGCCGGACGCGACAGGTTGTCGCCCGACCTCCGGGTTGTCCTTTTATGGAAATCCAAAAATATTCCAAACTAGAAATATCCGAAATACATCAGTAAAAAATTTATAAGGAAGGTAAACACAATGAAGATCCTTTTTCCGCATAATAACATGTGAACACCTTTATCATGTATTCTTTTGAAACACTACAACATCCTGAATTACCATAAAACCTTATTGATTACATTCATGATCCCTTATTCCTTAAAGAATAATGGATATACTCCTTCAATACAAAATTTTTTTAAACCCCAACAATGATGGAATATACAAATCATTAATCAGATTCAAGGTGGTCAAGAATATCTAATATAATTTAACCAAATCAATCATGTATTATTCTAAAATCACTACCTTGGTATCAGAACTATATTATGGTTTATCTTTATCTCAACCATATATTTTCAAAAAAATTAACCTGCTATTGAGTCACTTTTCTTTGTTCCACACAATCTCAAGTCCTTAATGAAATAGTACTGCAGTAAAATCCTTATATACTCCATAATTATTATAACAAGTACATTATTGATACAACACTCAAATGACATAATCGAAATAAGAAGTCTAATCATTCCTCTTCATCTGTGGTAGTATCATAACTTGATTATTATCTAATAGCATCATTTGCGTCACCGTCTGATGACTGGGACATAGGTTCACGTAGTGTCCAAACTCCTTTCAAATGAAGCATTGTACATTTGAAACCATTTACTTACCCTTGTAGTCACGTAATTTGTGCCCTTTTCCTTCAAACTTATAAAAAACTACCATTCCTTTCAGGCAACTTCCAGGGTGTTTCTTCCCACAAATATCACATATGGGAAAATTCAACTTTTACCTCTTCCCTTTATCCATGTTTCTCTCTTCTATCGTTTTCTTCTCTTGCTTCCCTTCAAATCCATAGGACTCAATAAACTCTTTACTTATCTTATCAACACATGATATTCTTTCTTCATATGATGATAATACATGGGAGACTATTTCTCTTATAAATTCTGGCTTAAGACCATAAGAGATATGATCCTTCTTTCTCTTTGGATCATGTGCATTGCTGGAGTTCTCATTCCTTCTATTGGGCGCCATTTCTAAACAATGGAATACACTATATTAATTTTTGATTTAGAACACCTAATCCCAAACTTTTAAAACACTGAACATAAATTAAATAGTTTATGGATATAATCCATAATCATAAAAATTTCTCCTTTGAGGATGTATATACTCATAAACTCTTCATAATCGTGTGTAAAGAAAGTGCGAATTATCATAAGCATATCCCGCAAGAGTGTCGTAACCAAGAGTGGATCAAGACCCGTTTTCGTGCACCGGTTCTCGTTCGAGTCTAGCTCAAAGCAGTGCTTTTGGGTTTTACCCCTAGTACATCTATGCCAGAGTCGCCTCTACCTGCACGTATCCAGATAGGGATGTATTTCTTGGAAAACTGACAAAATATTTACAATACCAAAATTCTATGAAGTTCTTCTATACAAATCCTCAAAGTCTATCTTAGGTCTATGTTCTCTAATCAGAGTTTATCTAAATCTAGATTCCAAGGTTATTTCTAAACTTCCTATGATACCAACTGTAACGCCCCAACCCCAGTTACCCAGAGTCAGTGCATTATTTTAATACATTGGCATGATTACAAGGAATCAAGTCCAGAAGGACCGATCAGTTTAGCAGTCTTGGAAAATATATTACATACAAGAATGTTACATTACACTTCATAACAAAAAAAACAACATAAATAATATTTTATGAATTCCATTATTCCCTTGTCTTAACCCTGCATATCAATCACAATACACTTCTTGGAATCCTAGGAAAAATAAAACATAGAAAGGGGTGAGCTCAAATGCTCAGTAAGGGTAAGAAATACAGGAGAAAATTTCATAAATAAGCATAGACATTTAAGGAAATGTATAAATAAAACAAAAGCCTTTTAAACTTGAACTTCACCATAATATGGAAAAAATAAATTGAAATAATTCCATTTACTTATTCACATGGATATTATACTAGTCGAATAATAACATGAAATATCACTAACAACTTTCATAATGATGGAATGCATAATTCCAGACTATCATAACCACGTAGCCAAGGCCTCATGCCAAGACTAAAAATAATATATTGTCAGGGACTCATAAAAAGATACTATTTTGTCTCATGAGACCTACCGATTCGTCGAGGAGCTATAGCGGGCTCCACCTGTCACATATTAAGTCCAATGCATTCCTCATATGAACAGGTTTAAACATAACATAAACACTCAAATTAAAACTAGCATATGAAATGTCAACACTTTCTCCATAAACCATGAATGTTACAAAAATAACAATCCACAGTCAAACATATCAAAAAACAATCAACGTAATATGGAAGATTTATATCATGATAAATCAACATCAAAACAAGTTTAAAATCCATTAAAGAATTTTGAAATAGACGAAAATGATTTGTAAAACTCTTTGAGAGAAATACCCCTTTTTCATGAAAACATTTAAAAGTCACACAATTTAGAAAATAAGTCATTTAAAGACATTTTGTAATCAAAGTGTCCCATACCACTTTGAAACTTTTGAAAGGAATTATCATTTTAAAATCATTAATGCCCATATAAATAAATCCTTAAAAACCATTTTGAAGGCATGGACATTAAAGAAAAAGATTTAGAAGAATAAATATTTAAAACATTTGAAATCATGTTTTAGTAAAAATTCCCTAAAAATAATTCCTTTGAAAACACTTTCATAAGACATGGACATGGATAATAAATATGTCCGAGTAGATACTTACGTAAAAACAACCACAGATAATAAAGAGATTGTGAAATTAACCGTTACCAATTTAGTATCTTCTGAAACATACACCCCATAAAAGAGGTATCATACAATGAATATGTAAATACACATAAATTAATGTGTATTACACAAAGAATACAATTATAGGTAGTACATACACCACACAAAAGGTAATAGTGGCAATATGGCATGAATCTCAGGGGAATAAGGAGTAAGATGAAAACCCCTTACCTTGTACTTTTCCTTGGTTGGGGGTTGGACAACCTCCTATATAATGGTGAAATAATAGTTTTTAAATTATAAAAGAATCATATACATTAATATGATATCATATATGATCTTTTAACATTGCTTTGTTAATAATATCTTAATATTATTGTCGTTTCGTGTGTTAACTTACTCATTTTCTTTTATATGTTTTGTAACATAAGCCATGTTTGTTAGGGATAGGTTGTATATTATTAATATCCAGAATGATATTAAGTCCTTAAAAATTATTATTAATCATAAAATTTGAATTAGACTTGAATGGATACAATGGATAATGAATCTCATCACGTTCGTGGAGACGGTAGTCCGTACGTACGCACGAGCAACAATATCATTCTTCTAATATTAAAATAATATTTAATTGGATGTCATATAAAATATAAAGAATAATTATGATGTTATATTTTTATTTACATGAATTACACATCATTATTATACCCATCCAAATAATAATGTTTTGAATTATAATTACACCACGACGTGGAGACGGTAAGTTGTACGTACGCACGTATGGTGACATGTCATTCAAAGGATGGATAGAATAAAGAAATATGGCTGTACCATGTTTATAATAACACAAAAGTATATATAATATACTGGATTTATTATTTTATAATGGTAATAACAAAGAAAGAAGAAGTGGAAGAAGAAAGGAACTTGAAAAGGGTGGTGAAATCTTTACCTCTTCTTCGGGTTCTTCCTTTTGATTTGATCAAAAGGTCTCCATAGGTTGGCTTTCTAACTAAAGTAAGTCCTCTAGGATGAATTGAGCGATTTTTAGAGAGTATTTGGGAATGGTTTAGCCAATCCAAAAGGCTTTGAAGGTGTGAATTAATGAGAAGGGGGAGTTCCCTTTTATAAGAGGGGTGAGGGGCACCTTTGAAAAAGCTAGAAATAATATTTTATAATTAATTCATATTCGGATTCTAATGGCTCCAAAGTAGATTATTTAAAGATTAAGGTGGAGATCGGTCGAAAAACACTCAACCAATAGGAGTTAGACAGGTTTGGGTTACTATATTAACCTTATCTTTAAGTATTAACACTTAGTTAATTAGTTTCACTTTTACAATGTCTCTTTGTATTTTTATATTATATGGTTAATAAACTTACTATATAAATACAATAGACCCTCATGCGGTCCATTAATGATACACCTATCATGATATAAGTCTCTTGGGAAAACCTTAGATTTTTTTGAATTTAATATCAATTAATAATATAATATTTTTTTAAAAACAATTTTATGTCAATTTTGACACTATTAAATAATTGATTTTTTTTAAAACTCATAACAGAATTATTACTTCAAAAAAAGTTAATTAAATCAATCCTAACATGTCATATAAACCTATAAAATTAATTTTATTTATAAAAAGTCTCATATTAGAATTATTTGGGTATTTATAATATCAATTATTCTATTGTATCATTAATTAGGTAATTACTGCATCACCATTGTGTCATAAATAACTTAAATTATTTACTGTCTAAAAATTATAAATAAGATAACATTATTTAGGAAATATCTTTATATTTATAATGAATATTTATAGTCGAAAATCCAACAGATATAACCCTATGTAAAAATTGTTTTTCTAAAAGTTATATGCTTATGTCATTTTTTGTGTTTATTTTAACTTAATTAATATAAAGTGTCATTATCACTTACAAGTGGCTCCATGGGTTCCCAAAATAGACCCAAAGATTCCCATGGTCAAACATTTATCAACCAATAAGTTTGGGACATGTTTTAGGGTAATTTATTATAATTATAATATTATTTTTTTACCCTTATTTACTGGATTTACCCTTTAACCGTGGTATATAAAATTTTTACCGAAGTAATTATTCAAAAAGTCTAAAAATAAAATATACCAATTTACAAAATTTGGACATCCAGATTCCAAATATGGAATCCATTTTTCCAAATTCAAAACATTGAAGTGGCAGAAATTAATTGAAAATTAATTCCCGTTGTTAAAACAAAAAACATGATTTTAAGAGATAATAACTATCAAAAGATTGACACTTGTTCATGTCCGGTTTAATTGTGAAATTATGTCAAATTACCAACATTGTATTAAATGGTAAAAATATAATCTAAATATACTTTAAAACCACTCAAATTCATAATTTATCACTATTAATTATTTTGATTAAAAAAGTTGTTTTTAATTAAAATTTATTAATTTCCACTATTCATCAAAATATAAATGTTATCTGAAAAGTTCCAAAATTTTAACCTAGGCTAAATTCGATATTATTAATCCAAAAATTAATTCAATTTTGATAGATGAAATTTATAAAATTTCAAAAATTATGTATTACAATTCATAATGGCTAGTTTGATTGGTTGTAGTGTGTGTTAGAACCCGAAGTTGCGTACAACACACTCTACTGTATTATTCAAAGAGAAGCGTACCATTGAAACTTGGGGTGTTACCTTGTAAATTTTTTATGTCCCCATTATAAAGAATAATTTTATTTAGTCAAATTGAATATATTAAAGTTTAAATTATTGGATTTTAAAAAAAGGTTTCACTATTAAAAGTTTGTAAAAGTGCATTTTTTTAAAAATACTTCTTTTATCTGAAAAAATGAATTTGTTCTTACATTATGTCTAAGAAACTCATAACATGGATTATAAAATTATATGGTTTATATAATATTTAAAATTTAGTTAATACTATTCATAAACTCTTTTGAACGGATTGTTTGGTAAGTCATGGTGCGCTTGAACTCAGTGTTGCGTGTAGTGCAAGTTATTGAATTATTTTGAAGAAATAACACACTATGAAATATTGGGGTATTACAATAAAATTAAATTGAGAATAAATAAATAAAAATATTATGTATATCAAATGTAGATACACATAGTACATATTGAAATAAAACATAATATGATGAAATATAATTAAATCATGATCTTATAATATCAATGACATTGATGAAGTAATATAGCCCAATGAAAAAAACTGAGTTATAAAATTCTTAAAAACATAATAAATTTTTATTCAAATCCCCATAGTTGGAATACATCAAATTAAATATTAAAATACAATTAATAAGAAAATTTTAATTTATTACATGTAAAAGGTCTAGTATATACTTCATATAAAAGAAACTGGGTGCATAAAATTTCAATATGCATAAAAGGGAATGAATGTGAGACAAAATTCATAAACATACATTTCCTTTTCATTGAAAATTCTTAAAAAACCTATATAGTAGTTCTCAAAAATTACAATATCTTATTCCAAAAACATATTTATATTTACAATATCATATATGTTTCTTCTAGAATATCTTATCTCCCATTCATTAATAATCAGTTTCATTTTATTTATTTTTGGTGTTAATTGCCTTATTTTATCATGTGTGTTTTGTCTAGAAAGATCCGATTTTTGAAATTATTATCTTGTAACTTTATCTCCATAAAAATAATCCAAATATAATTATCATATTTATACATCAATTATTCTTTTAATACATATCATGAAATATGTTTCTAAAAAATTAAATCCATTATGATCATGATGATGGTAGGTTGTATGTACGCATGATTAACGTTTCCATTTTTTAGTAATCATTATTGAAAGGTGGTAAGTATTGTTATATATTTACATAATTTTTATAGTATCATAATTAACATATTATTTTTAGAACATACTTATATATATCATCGATGAGGTGGGGTGATGAAAATATAGTCACATCACCTCATGAAGGTGGTCTTCCACACATACATGAATGATGTTATCAAATTTATGTGATTAAAGAGGTAATAAAGAATTTTTTTGTATTATATTTTTTGGATTTAATTATATCAATAATATTAGAGACCCAATAATTTCTTTGCTAGTATTTTTAAATAATACTACATATATTTCAATAGTCGGTTGATGAAATGGGGTGAAATTCTGTGGCATAGTGTACCTAAATTTAATTTAATTGAAATATTAAATATATTTTATATTACACGAATGTGTCCACCTATCAAAAAAATGATAAATCATAAATTTTATCTAGTATCAGTTATATGAGACCATGTTTAAGTCCAGAACATGATGTTCAACCTATATTTGATCTATAATATGTCAGTACGTGGTGTTTGAAAATCTCATCCATTGGTGATACGTTCAAAAAAATAATTAATTACTTAAATTTATTAACTACTTTAACCTAAAAACATTAACTGAAAATGTGTTGTTATGGATAATCACCTAGTGTTATAATGATAATCCTATGATCATCAAGAGCTTTTTCCTCATCACCTACTATTGGCGAATCACATCAGATGATGATGAAACTCTAGATTAGAGCAGATTGGGATGCAAATATTGAAAAAACATCCACCAATCTCTATAAAGATTGTTATTTGATAAAGAATAATCCAATATCTAGGTAGCACATATCAATTTGTTGAATATGAACTTTTTGATTAAAATGATATAGCAGATTAATCCCCTCTATTTATCTCTTCCAATTTTGGATTTTTCATGCGCCCATATAAAATAAAAATAATTAGTCAATTTTTTATGATGTTGGATTCCAACATTTTTTGTTTTTGGCCAAGAACACTTAGAAATGATTGTTAAACATTTATTCATGTTCTTTCCACCTCTAATTTATTTATGTTCATCAATGGTAGGACCTCATAGTCCTGCATTGACATTATCTGGCAGTACCAGGCTAGAATTCACCACTAAAATTACGATGAAACATTAAATAAGGGGAAAATTTATGAATGTGGGATAGATATGGGATGTATGTGAGTCTTGTAATATAATTTTAACATTCATTTTTTGAATTATTTTTATGGAAGGAATGGGGGATGTGGAATGTATGGTAGAACCTCCATGGGTCGATGGTATATATTTTCATCCACTAAATGGATTGAAACAAAAAATAGTGAGTAGATCAGAGTATTTTGGGTGAATATGAATCTATATATGACGAAATAATACCAGATATGGTGAAAGAAGAGAAAATATATGATTCTCAAAAAATAACATCTACACACGGTCTATCTTGTAGAAGACACAATATAGCTTTTTATAGTTTTGGAGGCCAGGGTTTGGGAATTTACAAGGATTGTATGAGGTGTATCCCTCCTACAAGTTGTGTACCACATACCCTGGTGGATGATCCTCTAGGTGGATCATAATGGATGGACCGCATGTGTGAGTTATTGGGTAGGTTCAGTGACGTGTACTGAAGTACATCAACATGTGTTAATGTATACAAACCATGGGTGGATATGAGGTTATGGCCAAGCACATATGTGGGACCCCAAGAGACATGGATATGCGGTGTATATATTCTATAATCCATGTATAACTAAACGGAATGTGAGCCATGTCCCTCCAGGGATATGACCTGGTGTTGTAGTGGGACTACATACCGTGTTGGTCCCCTCACACAAAATTTACCCCATAGTTCAATTTTCATAAAATATTAACTCTAATATATCCTTAGTATGGATGTAGATTTTTTGTAAAATAATAATATTATAGAACATATATTTTCACATAGAACATGATGTTTCCCTCAATTGTGGATTTTGGGACACAATGTGAGAAGTTTCCTAGCTTGGAATTTGTTTTGGTGACATTTGAGGACAATAATTATTTCCCAAGATCACCAAAAGAATATTGAGTGGAACCCTAAAACTGTACTTGGAATGGGTCCGTGATTACTATAGAGAAACCATCCATTTAAGTGAGACAAGTGTCCTCTAACTTCTTGAGTGTCACCCTTCACCAGGGATGAACATGTGTCCTCTACATTCTAGAGTAGAACACACCAGCTTGGCTGGGCATGGGTCTTCTACCTTATTGAGTGGAACCCTACTGTTGGGCTATGCATGGGTCTTCTACCTCATAGGGTGGAATCATCCAGCTGAAATGGGCATCAATCTTCAACCTTCTAGAGTGTAACTCTCGGGCTGGGTTTGGTATTGTCCTCTACCACCAGAGTGGGTATTTTATGCTAGGCAGTTCACGGTTTACCTATCGACTATTATAGTTGAAACATAAAATTTTTTATGGTCTATAATCGTAAGACGCACGAGATCCTAGTCATCGTTATTGGACTTCTGAAACTATTGGTGATGCTTTTCCTAGGCCGAGCTGTGGGATAGATATCCCCTTTCTCCATCATTTGGGATTCATTTACTGAGCATGTATATATATATATATATATTTATCCATACCATTGGACTTGGATACACTCATACCACGGGGGAGGGGGGGGGATATGTGTGATGTATTCTCCACGATTTCCCAATTTAACTTAACATTGTTGGATTAGTTTCATCTCCTACTATTAGAGGAAAAGACTTGACACTTAGTCCATCAACACACCGTGTTGAGCCCCCAATGCGTGGATGAGGTTACTATTTGTCTTTCATTAGGTTGATATGCATACTTTTACTATCTACTATAATTATTTTCTTTTTGTATATCTTACTAATTCCCCTTCATCCTTCGGGGTGTCTTACTAGGTATTTATATACACACACCTGCATGGGATTTTCCAGAACATGTCATGTGTTATGAAGATGAAGGATAGGATAGTGGTGCCTTTAGAAGATATTAGAGATACTGGTTACTTGAGACGTTATACAGTGGTCAGAGGATGGTTGTTAGGTGCAAGGAACTCTCAATAGTTAACATTCATGTTTTTTGTGGTTGGGACATATTTTTTCATGGGCACGTATTTTGACCATTAATTTGGAGTTCTCACAGTCTTACTCTTATACACCAAATAGATTTTTCCGGATTGGTTTAATTCATGGTTATTGAATTATTATTATTATTGTTATCCCTATTCACTATTTCATTGATATGGTCTAGTGTGTCGATACAGGTACATTAGGACGATGCCTCTCCTTTTGGTTTTTCCTTTTGGTGCTTATCACCACCCCTTACCCTATTAGGGCTAGTTTGTGGAATTTCGGGCTCGAGCCCCAGTTATGATAATGGGGTGAAAGATTGGTATTAGATTAGTTCATTCATTACTATATTGTCTGTATTATTATCTACACAACAATTTTTTCTGGATGAGTAAAATATTTTCCTTATGTATCGTGTGTATCTCTCAGACCAGGGAATCTGGTGATGGTACAAGTGACTGACATATAAATTCACCAAGACCCCGAATACCTTCTTATTAACATGGAATATTGAGACATTAGTTACATGGCCCAAATTTACATGAATCATATAGTATTTAGTCTTTCAATTTACTTCTTCATCTATATCCCTATTATTGTTATATATATATATATATGCTCAACTGACCATGGTATATCTTAATTAAAATTATGGATGCCTCCATGATGATAACCATCTATGATAATAGTCTGGATCATAAAGATAATTTAATGATAAAATATGCCTTAGTTCAGGGTCTATCCCATGAGTTTCATCCTCAAGGTGGGTAGGTAGAAGTACATCCACCTTTTAACTAGTAGATCATCATAGTAGAGTAAGGAGAGGTTTCACGTAGTCTTATCGCGCTCCTCGAGTACAAGCATATAAGGCCACCAAGGTTACACAACATGCCTGATCCCCTTGAAGTAGATGGTTGGATAAAGTTGATGGTCAATATTTGTATTAAATTCAGACTTCCTTAGATCAGGTGATGTGATGGAATCTATAATATTCCATGGATTAGCATAATGCTAGTAAAGTCATGTTATGTAGATGCATGATCCGTCGAGACTCTCATTGCACGAATTCCCATAGTTGTTTCATGAAGAGTATTATCACTTATGACTATTCTCAGTTATAATTAAAGAGCTTTTGGATCTTAAATAGGGAGGTTTGATGGGGGGTGAGTACATTGTGATATGTACTGACCTTACAAAACTGTCACGACCTGTCCTCGGGGCCCGTGCCATGACTACCCCAAGCCCGCCTTCCATAGGCCAGGGGCTGGCGACTAGCACCAAGGTGTAATTACCGGTAAAAAGGGAAGTCATTGCCTTTGTAAAGTAAAAAAAACCAAAGAGAAAGCAAGTAGAAGTAAACATTAAGTAAAACTGGGTACAACATTAAGTGCTGAAAAGTAAGTGGGCCAGAATACAAACCCAACTGAAAGTACAGATGCAACTGAACGAAAGTAAAACAGAAAAAGACAAAAAACTAGAATAAAGGAAGCAGCTCCTGGGTCGTCCTCCATGGAACATACCTGAAGGGTAGGTACAGATAATGCCGCTCCTGGATCGTCCACCACAGATCCTACCTGAAGGGTAGGTACATATAGCGCAGCCCCGGGATCGTCCACCACAGATCCTACCTGAAGGGTAGGTACATATGGCCTTCAAAACGCTCTCACCCTTCAACCTCCTCCGAGTGTCGCCTCGCCATGAAGTCCACCTCCGGATACTGACTCGTCGTGTGGTCCACCTCCGGGTACCGTCCAGTCCTCAAACACTCGGCCTCTGTCAGCGCTGCCCGTCGTCTGCAACCATCACAATGAGGTGCGGGCATAGCCCGTGTAGGGGTGAGTATACTATACTCAGTAGGGACCCTGAGACCCTCAATTTCTCACTAAATACAACAAGGATTACCACAAAGAAGTATCTCAACAGATAACATTTTCTTAGGTATAAGCCCATACTTATAACTAAGTTATCAAGTAACCAATCTCAATCATGAGTAAACACATAGATTATGAAATCAATAGATAACCAGTACCCAGGTATATGCCCATACATATATCTAAGTTATCAAGTGACCCATCTCAATCATGAGGTAAACACAAAAATCATAGACTCAGCTCAAACCAGTATTTTTATTATCGAAACCATAACTGCTGAAGAGCCCTGTCTCTGGAGTGTATAGTGGTCCTGTCACGACTCCGAGGTACTGCTCACTAACCTAAGACTGCTGAGGTACTCCTCCTGTCGAGTACCGCGGGTCAGCCACCCAAACACAGTAGTGCTTCCCGTAGGGGTATGCCACCCAAACACAGTAGTGCACACCCCCTAATAGCCTGTAGAGGTACTCTCCAGACGAGTAATGCGGGTCTGCACTGTCACACAGTAGTGCTCCGTCTGCCATGGGTTTGCACCCAAACAAAGTACTGCTCTATCCACTAGGCTAGTCGACTCACTCCAAGTCGAGTCGGTCAAGCAGTTGTCAGGTCTCAGCTGGCTACACGGTCTTCGTACTCTGTACGCTCGTCTCCTGGAGGGTCTGCTCCATGAGCTACAGATCGATACTCCAAGTATCTCAAAGTCCAACGAAGAAGTATCTCAAAGGACCTCCTCCTCATAGGGGTCTCAACGCAACAGACGACCCATCAATCGGACGCCCGGTCTATGAGTTATTAGCATTTTCATCCCAGGGGACCGTTTGGTTTCATGTGCGAACCAACTCGGCCGTATCTCAACTATACCTCGAACTCTCATAGGATATACTCATAGGGACCATTTCTCAACATGATCACCAATGCCACTGACGGTTCGTCAAACGGACGTCCAGTCTGAATGTTATCAGCTTTTCCGATTCAGCGGCCCGGTTGGATTTTGTGTACAATCCAACCAGGCCACTATCCAACTACGACCAAAACTCAGGCGAATTATGAAAAAAGTTCCGTCTCATCAAGAGGAATCCATCAAAGTCAACGAAACGTCAATCGGACGTCCGGAGCTCAAGTTATAAGCGTTTCCACTCCGAGGGCCTGGTTGGTCTCCTGTTCGAACCAACTTGGCCATACCCAAATTTCTCTGAAACCTTGAGTGTAATATAACAAAATGACCTCCTCTATCCAAGGATCGCATCGAAACTGATGGTGCGTCGATCGGAGGTCTGTAGCCCAAGATATGGGCGTTTCAACGGAAACTGCCCGAAATTAGGGGGTTCCGGCCCGGTCTAACCCGGCCCGAGACCCCCCCTGGGTCGGCCCGAACCGGGTCGACCCGACTCGGGACTGGGTCCGTACCAAATGGGAGTGGCCCGGCCCGGTGGGCGCTGCCCAGCTCGGCCTGGGCGTGGCCCGGCCCGGCCTGGGCGCGACCCGGCCTGGCCGGTTGGCCTGTCGTGCTGGCGCGGCCGCGTGGCCGCTCGGCTGTCCGGCTGAGCGGACAGGGGGTGCGGTCACCCCCTTTTAAGAAACTCTGGTACCCTGCATGGGGGACAACTTTTTCCAATAGATGCGGCCGAGCACCGCGTCCCGCCTCCCTCGGCCCCACACGATCGCGAGACCAGCAACCTGCAGCTGTGGCTGAAGTCGCGACGACCCTTCCCGGTGGCGCGCCGGGCACACCGGTAGGATTTTCCGCGGACCACCGGAGCGCGTCCGGTGGTCCGTTTTTCTCGCCATCTTTGACAATGGTCCTCCTAGGACCCGACCTTCACTACGGAGGCTTCAAAATTAACTTGCGGCCCCGATTTTCGTCACCCGTAAATCCACACACAATAATCAACCAGCGGAGTCTTCAATTCGCCTCCGCGGCCCCGACTTCGGTCACAGTTTTGTTCGGCCTCAACGGCACGGTGCGAAGGTGCCACACATCCTTTCCGTAATCCTCCATGTTTCCGTGCAGTGTTGTTGCACCGCGTCACCTTAGTTCGTGCTGCAGCATAATCAACAACAAGGGGGAGGAGGGTCAGCCGTGTTTGTACGGTCCGACCTCCTCCTGTTATAATGATAGCAAGCGGCCAACAAAAAGAAGTCGATGTACGGAAAAGGAAACAATTAACCCCAACATCAACCCGCATGAACGAATGATCCGCAGATCAACCTAGAAATGGTTGGCCCGCTCTCATCGTTGTTTCTTAAAGATAAAGAGAATACCAAAGAGATTCCCCTACAACCACTTAAATAAAAACAATCATACCAATAATTCCAACCCGCAAAATATAACATTCGCGGATCAACTTAATGATCAATTGAACCGGGTTCTTTGTTTTAGAAGGAACAACCAAGGGAATAATACCATTCTCAAAATAATCCCCCTACATTGAAATTGAGGTCGCACGTCGTCGAGTCGCGGAAGTCGAACGTCGCGGTAGTCGGGTGTCGCGGAAGAATGGTGTCGATTCCATCATTTTCGAAGGAGGAGTCATTGTTGTAGATGATTCTACTCAATAACGGTGCATCCTCTCTTGATGCGAAGGAAGAAGAAGAGTTGAAGGCGTGAAACATTATTTGCTGGGATATGATGTTCCTCATTGGATGGCCGGTGTTCTTACCTTTAAGAGATGAACACCCTTCTGAATTTCACTAGAGCTTCCCCCAAAATCCCAACACAACAAGTGCCAAAACAAAATAATTTCCAATACATTATTTTATTCACACAAGTAATTCAAAATTCAAAAAACTTAATTAATTAATTAAATGTTATAATTCATTGATTAACATGTGTTGGAAACATTTAATTGGGAGAGAGAGGGAGAGGAAGAGTTTCCACAATTAATTACAAGGAATGTTAAAGAGGGGTTTCAAGGTGTTGAGGGAATGTGAAAAGTTGGGGGCTTGTGTGGGCTCCACTAACCTTAGATATTATTCCATGAGAAGTTAGGTGGGGTGTGATCCCCACCTCCAACTTCCTTCTAGAGGGAAAAACATCCACTTAAATAAAATTATTTCACAACAATTATATTTAATTCTTATTGATTCCCCAAATTTTAACTACCACATACGTCAAAACAAAACACTGGAAAAGGTTTTCTTAAGAAATTACCGGCGCTGCGAGTTCATCAGTGCCCTCTGATTTCAATTCCGAGTACTGGTTTAAATGTTAGAAAACCTGCTCGTTCGTTCACTGAACGTACCTGAGCCTAACTTTGGAAATTAATTCCGGGCACACCGGGCCTCGGAATCAGGCAACGTCAGAAACTGCGTTCTTGTAAAATTCCAAATAAAATTAAGAAAAAATTTCCCGTGAATTTTACTGGTCTCTACAAAAACACTCCCTAAAAATGATATTATATGAATTCTTTGGAGTCTGGAAGTTTGATCCGGGACTCCATAAAGAGATTATTGTCAACATGTTTCTACTATACATCCCAACATATACTAGTGTGATAGAATAGAAACGAGTGATTGAGATATTCTAGACAGAGGAATGCTGGGCATCTTGAGTTAGTAGTGGGTTTCACATAGCTGAGTCATCTATAGTAGCTAATAGGCACCAGTTGATAGGATCTCGATGCAGGAGATCCTATAATGATCATATTCATATGTGTGATTGTTCAACATAGTGAAAACACATCATTTCAGGTAATCCATTAGTGGGGTAGTTGTTTTCTTTTAGTGGTATAGGTTAAATAGAACATGACTGGTTGACCAGATGAACTGAAAAGATCAGGAAGATAGCTAATGAACCACCACGGTTGAGACAAAATTATGACCAAGGATCTCCAATGATAGTGGAGGGATGCCCATAGGGAGGTTGAGGTCGAATATGAGTTGGAGAATATTTTGGAGGTGACAGATTCTATTAGATCCTACCACCACACCAATAGTAAGCCCATGTCAGGCTCAAGCAGCTGGTGGTCGGGGCCACAGACAACTATAGACTCTAGGGGCCTATGACACCACATCACACAAGGTGATCAGAGGTGCAATATTTATGCTTTATAATTTATCATTAAAAATATTAGAAACAAGTTTCAGTCATTCCACCTTATATATACTTCTTTATTTATTGACAGAGATCCTAATTTATGTGTTATCCCATAAGCTCCATCATTATATTTGAATAGGGAACACTTCTAATTTATCTTTTATCTTACCGTAGTGAGTTTTTCTTGGTGGAGAGAGGTTCACATAGGATTTTTTGATATTTATAACGGACCCCAATGAATTATTCTTGGGTATGGATTGTTTTTTCATGGTATTATCCTAAATTGACTATAATCCTAGATGAGTTAGATGCCTACACACTGATGGGATGAGATTCTTCTTTATGGGTGAGATATATCTCATGGAGAGATGAGTGGGTTCTGTGAGTAGGAGGCTACATCCCATCACATATCTTTTGGAGAGTAAAAAACTTGGAATAAAATTGTATTCATAAATATATATATTTCATTAGTTTTGTAAGATTATATAAACATATTCTCCAATGATGTATTGGAACTACCTCTAAGATAATGGATGGATTTTTTCATCCACTTGCATCCCGTGATAACATCGATATCTTCTAAATCTTATATAATAGACCCTATTGGGAAATATGAGCTGTAGTATTTATTGGAGGACCTTTGAGATAATGGATTCATCGGTACCATTGTGTCCCCGATAGCAGGTTTACTGTAGTTCATGATATAGGTAGATGACATCAAGTGTATTTTCATGATTTATCATCACTTGAACCATGCCTTGATTAATAAAAAGTACCCCTTAGTAACTATTGAAGACCACTTATACTAGTTTAAAATTGAAAGATAGTTCTTGAAGATTGATAACTAGATCATATACCACTAGTTGTGGGTTTATAAGGATGATATTCAAAAGTTGGAATTTCAATGTTTCTATGAAAACTATGACTTCTTAGTGATGCCCTTTGGTGTGACGAATGCTCCTACTATGTTTATATAATTGATTAACTATATTTTTCATCCATATATGGATTATTTTTTAGTTTTCTATGATGAATACATTCTCATATAATCTACATCAGATGTGTAGAATGATGATCTATGTAGGATGATACTATATTTTCATTGAGAGAATGAGGTATATGGAAAGATCTATAAGTTCATGTTTTGGATTCAGAAGGATCAATATATGGGGAATTTCATTTTTGAGTATTCATTATTCAGGGGCCTATCAAAGATTATTTATGTGATAACTTGGGATCCACCAAATAGTGTCTCATATATGCAAATATTTCATGGATTGGCATGGTAATAAAAGAGTTTTATAGAATACTTTCGTAGATTTTATCCACTTTGAAATCCTTTACATGGAATGGGAATACATTTACATGGAATGAGAAATGCCATAGGTCCTTCATGGATTTGAGACTGACGATGATGATTGATCCTCTACTAAGACTACTAAATTTGGGTGTAGAGTATATAGTGTATTGTGATGTCTCAAGAGCTATGCTCAATAGCATGTTGATACTGCTATGGGTAGTTATCACATATGGGTCTGGGATGATTGAGACCCCTTGAGTGGAAATATGAAACTCATAACATAGATATGAATTGTTAGACCTTTTCCTAATAATGTGCAAGAAATACCTTTTTGGGGAATCTCTTTTTGGTTTACATAAACCATCATAGCCTCATGTATGTCTTCATAGAGAGAGACCTGAAATAGAGACAATGATGCCTGTTAGAGTTTCTGTAGGATTATGACGTGGAGATTGTCTATAATCATGAGAAGGTCAATGTGTTAGTATATTATTTATGTTGTAAGTCATATTCTCTATTGGTACATGAGGATACTATGTAGTTGGATTCCTTGCAACTAACCTTGTTGGATCAGGAGGGTACAATTTATCATCCATCGATGGTATTGACTCATCCATTTCTCAAGAATATAAGAGATCCCCAAATTGAAAAAATAGGCATTGAGTTTATTCATGACATGATACCCAAATGGGATCACCCAATGGATAAGACTAGGGAGAGAGTTATGTAGTATATTTCGAGTGATACATAGTGGTTCCAGTCATGAGGTGGTAAAAAGTGATGTGAGAGTTCCACACTTCTATTTTAGTTGCACATATCGATGTGAGGAATATATACAGAGACCAATAGTGGTAGTTTTTGTTGTACGACATGAGATGGATTGTTTCCATGCTCATCTCTTGATGCCTCACCTATTATATGGTGGAGACGTAATACCATGATCTAGTAGATTTATTGTAGACCATGGAGATTCTAGAGTGAAATTGGGATGTTGTATCCTTGGAACTTTTTACATGGATTCCACCGAAATTAAAGGTCCATGATTCCATCTAGGTGATATTTGACCAACTAAAAAAATTCAACACACATCATTAATATAAGGTCTTATAGTTTAGTGGAGTTTTTTGTGAATATATCTGTATGGTATAATTTTCATCTTCATGGTGTTCCCCTGAAAATTTTCTTCAATCATGAAATGTTGTTCATATCACAATTTTGGAATGTCTTATATGAGGAATTAAGGAAACATATGGGGATTAGTATATCCGGTCACCCCATGAAACATTGGAAGACCAAGTGAACTATTAAGGTGTTAAGGGATATGCTGAGGGATTTTATTTTAGACTTTTTTCGTATCTAGAGGATCACTTTTACTTGGTAGAGTTTTCATAAAAATATAACCACCATTATAATATTATCATAGATCCTTTTTTGACCTATAAGTGAGACCCTTTCGATCACCCTTGTACTCGATAGATATTGGTGAGACATCTATTATTAGTCTAGAGATGGTGAATGTGATGTAGAAGAAGGTCTAGGTCATTAGTTAGTTGAGGAGGAGGACCTAGGGAATGAATAAATATTATGAAGATAACCATCACATTCCGTTGGAGTTTGAGTAGGGAGACCATTTTTTCATCTGGGTCTCAACATGATGAATATTGTAGAAGATTGGTTTTGAAGACAAGATATCATGATGTTTCATCAAGCTATTTGTGACAGTGTAGATGTTTGGAAAAGGTTTCATACCACATTTAGCTACCCCTATAATTAGAGTAGGTGAATGTCATTGTAACACCTGAGACTTTTATGTTATATAAATCATCAAAGAAATCTCTTTCTACACAACACTTGCTTGGCTTTCTTTACACAAAATCGCGACCTTCCTCGATAGCTTGCGTCGTACGCAATACCGAGTTTCACTAAACAACGATATGCTATTAAAATATTATTAAAACTAGCCATTATGAATAGTAATAACCACTTTTTGAAATTTTATAAATTTTATTTTTTAAAATGGACTTCATTTTTGGATTCGGAATATCGAAATTAGCCTAGGGTGAAATTTTGGTATTTTTCTGAAAACTTTCAATTTTTGATGAATAGTGAAACCACTAAGTGGTAGTTAAAAAACTAAATTTTTCATAAAACATAATTTTACAGCTTCTGTGAGTGGAATTTCAAAAATCCGAGAGACACGGTTGATGTCAGTAAGTAAAATTTGGTTCAATGAGATGAAAGTATTTTTTGGTGAATAGTAACTTTTTACTTTTTTTTACCACGGTTAAAAGTAAATAGGGTAATTAAGGATAAAGATGATATTATTATTACCCTAACACATTTCCTAATTCTATTGGACAAGTGTAATTCGACCAAAAACAAACTTAGGAATAAAATACGACCATTTATGCCCACATGGATTAGATTAGGACATTTATTATTAATTTATTTAAAGAAGGGTTAAAATAGTTAAAATCAAAGTTTAATACATAAATCATATTTAATATGGGATTATACATAATATAAATTCGACTATAAATATTAATTAGAAAGAAAAAACGATTTCCTACATAATGGTATTTTATTTGTAATTTTTAGACATTAAATAATTTAATTTATTTATGACACAACAATGATGCAGTAATTATCTTATTAATGAAATATTGACATAATTGACATTATAAATACCCAAAAAAATATAATTTGAGACTTTTTATGAATTAAAATAATTTTCTAGGTTAATATAACATTTTATTATTGATTTAAGTAACTTGGTTCGAACTAATCATTCTGTTATGATTTTCAAAAAAATCAATTACTAAATAGTGTCAAAATTGACATAAAATAGTTATTAAAACAAATATTATATTATTAATTGTTATTTTATTCCTAAAAATCTATGGTTTGGCCAAATGACTTAGATACGGTTATATATAATACTAATAAACAACTTGGGGTTCGTTTGGCTTCTTATAGTAAGTTTATTAACCTTATAGTATAAGAACACAAGAAGACACGGTAAAAGTAAACTTATTTAACTTAATGTTAAATCTAAATGATAAGGTTAAAATAGGAACCTAAACTTGTATAAAATCTATTGGATGAGAGGATTTCGACCCATACCCACCTTTGCTTCGAAATATATCAATTTGGAGCTATTTAAAACCAAACTTGACTTTATAATAAAATAATAGTTTTAGTTTTCCCAAAGGTGCCCCTCTCCTCCCTTATAAAAGGGCACCTCCTCCCCCTTTTCCTCACACCACTTTGAGCCTTCTATCTCGGACAACCCCTGCCAATTCCTACTCTACACTTCCCTAGAAACATCCTATAGGTTCTGTTCTTCTTAAAAGACCCATTTTAGCACCCTAAAAGGAGGTCTCAAAGAAGCACTTCAAAGAAGAGGTAATATCCGTTACTGATTCTTTCATCTTTATTATTTCTTCCACTTCTTCTTCTTTAGTTTTTTCATTATGAAGTAATAACATAAGTATCACTCATATACTGATATGTTATTATAGGTATGAAACAACCCTATTTCACCATCTATCCATCCTACGAAAAAAGAAATCACTGCGCGTGCGTACATACGGAATACCGTCTCCACGCCGTGGTGTAATCTAGTTTCCACCACCACCTTACTTGGATGGGTATAATGGTGTAAATAATGACTATATATGACTATTATAAAGTGATACTGATTCTGAAATAGTATACATACACTCCAATACAATTACATGATCATAAGAACGATATCATCACTCGTGCGTACGTACGGAATATCGTCTCCACGATGTGATGCGACTCGTTCTACATGATCTTCATTTCATAATGATTATATAAATGAATTGAATGAATGAATATGATATATATTACACTAATACCATTCTGTAAATGAGGTATCTATAACCTAAATATAATAATAAGAATTTATTCGACAAAACACGCATAAGAACAAAAAGTTATAAACACCCGAATAACAAGTAGCAATGAAATATTACTACTAAGAAGCTAAGAAAATGACCATATATGATATCATAAAAATAAGTATGATTTTGGAATAAGTCAATAACATTATTTAAATCATTATACATGAGGTTCAGACACTTACGAAGCAAAACGGACCTAAGGTAAAGAAAATATCACAATCTCATTTTTATCCGAGATTGTTATACTTTGGTATTTACTAGGGTGTATTTTTTCATCCACATCCATGTTTCCTAAATATGTAATATTATTTCCATCCACATAAAATTGTTCAAATCCAATTTTAACCTTCGGTTAGTTTTTAGTAAAAGATATGAAAGGAATCTTTTGTTGTTTTTCGTACGAGGTACTTTTTGACTTTTTCGACAAAAGTATGAAGAATGTTTTTTTAAATTATACGGAATGAATGGATTTTTAAAACATTATTTCAAAGAAGATTCCTTTACAAGTTTTCAAGTTTATTTTTAATCAAATTCTTTTAGTTTATAATTTTATGACATGTTAAGAAAGGAAAATTGTTTTTGAAGAAGAAAGGATATTTTCCTCAAGAATGGAGTTCAAGAGTTTTATCAAAATTATTTTCCATCTAAGATAATATAGGGTTTTGTTTTTATCCCTATTATGACATGGATTTGATTATGTTGTGATGGAAATATTTTTATGAATTCCTTTATCTTATATGAATTTTTTATGATGTCACGATGTTTAAGATTCCCATTTTTATTACATGGGTTATGCTACGATGTATGGTTTATGATTTTGTGGCACACATAAGAATGGTATCATTATGAGATGGGTGGGACCTATGTCTCCCTCCCATGAATTGGGTAAAAATTTTATATCTCATGAGATAGACATGGCTGGAACGGTAGGTTATACCGGTTCAGTGAAACAAGACTGAAACACGGAGTAAACTCGGTTCAGAAATGGACATTGTCCACTAAGATAGTCTTGGAAACGAGTCTTGACTAATAAGAAATGATTCTCTATGATTATGTGTGTATGCCACAAAGTTTCATGTTTTAAGTTATGATTATTGGGATCACATTTCACTACTATGATTTATCCCATGTTATGAAATTATGATCTCTTTTGCAGGTTAAGATTTCCAAAATTTATGTGCTTATGTATACGATGTGATTGATATTTCTTTTGTTTACCCTTATTGAGCATTTCATCTCACCCTTTTGTATGTTTTCTTTCCCCAGGTCAGGAAGAAGGTTATTAAGTAAGATATACCAAAAGGGACTATAGATATGATGAAATAAATGGGAGATAGTGTAGATGCTTTATGAACGAGTTGTTTATGTTTCCCAGTTTCTAAAGACACTATACCTATACAGTCCTTTCATGGTTTTGTTATATGTTGTAATAAGTATGCTTCAATTTTGAAGTATTAACAATGTATGTAAAGTATGGGTCGTTATAGTTGGTATCATAGGAAAGGTATAGACAGCCTTTGGAAACTAGGATGTGAAAGCCTTAGTAAGAACCCTAAGGATAATTCTAAGCATAGAAAACAATATTAGTGTCTTAGAAATGTCCATGAATAACCTAGGATAATACCTTAATTGTGAAATTTTATTCTTGATTATGTGGTTTTCCTATTATAATTAGTGTTGCTCACACTATTCTTCTTGGTTTTAGTCAATGGCTAGAACCCGAAGGAATCATGTTAATGCGGAATGCGACGGTCAATGCAATGATTGTCCCGCTGAACAACCAAATTTTATGGGAGCTGGAATTCAAAATCTTGTAGCCATGCTCACACAACTTTCTCAAGCTTTGAATCATGCAGTACTTCCAAATGAGCAAAGGAGGGAGCAACATTCTGTTGAATCCTTCATGAGGCAGCGTCCACCTTCTTTCAGCGGGTCTACTGATCCATTAGTTGCTGAACAATGGATTAGTACTACTGAAAAGATATTTTCAGTTATTCAATGTTTTGAACATGATAAATTCATCCTTACGATGTATCATTTGGAAGGAGATGCTGATCAATGGTGGAATCTTATTAAGATTATGAGGCAAAGATATGAAATTGAGTCCATGTAATGGGATGAGTTCAAGAACATATTTTTCAATAATTACTTCCCTCGTATTCTCCGAACAAAGTTGGAGAAAGAGTTTCTTGAACTGGATCAAAAGGATGATGAATCTGTTGGTACGTATGAAGAAAATTTTACAAGACTTGCAAGGTACGCTTCTGGTATTATTATCCAACCTGAGAGTAAGATCAATCGACTCTTTAGTGGCTTAAAACCAAGTCTTCTAAGGGCGTTAGCCAAAAGGGACTTCAATAGCTATGAGGAAATCGTTCGATGTGCTCTCAAAGTTGAGATGGAAATTGGAGTAACCCATCAGTCATATGGGTTTGATAAGAAGAGGAAAATGGAATTCAAAGGAAAATCCCAAGAGCACACTGAAAAGAAAATGAGCTTTCCCTTATGCTCAAAGTGTGGAAAGAAACATGGAGGGAGTTGTCTTAAAGGGACAAGTAAATGTTTCAAATGTGGAAAGGAAGGTCATCGGGCATTTGAATGCCGCGATGATGGGAAGAAGATGTCTAACGATGCAAACAAAGGAAGGGATACACAGAATAAACCTACTACACTTCAATGTTTCAAGTGCAAGGAGATGGGGCATTATGCCAATAAATTCCCTAATTGAAGGGTTGATGATGATGGTCGACATCATCAAACTCTTAAGGCTAAAGACAAAGGAAAGTCACATGCAATTTCTATCAGCGATGTGGAGTACGATAACGATGTGGTGAAAGGTACACTTACCATCCACTCTAAAGTAGCAAATGTTTTATTTGATTCTGGATCCACCCACTCTTTTATTTCTAAATAATTTTCTAAAGGTATCACCGTATTACCTCAACAATTAGATGTTGAGTTAGCTGTGACAACACCTAATGTCACAACAATCGCATAAAAAGTTTATAATTCTTCTCCGATCGAAGTTTGTGGGAACGTGCTTCCTGAAAATCTTGTGATCCTTCCTATAGTGGAATTTGATGTGATTCTTGGCATGTATTGGCTTTATTTATATGGAGATCATATCAATTGCCAAAGAAGGGAAGTCACATTTCATATTCCAGATCAATCTATGATTGTCTATCGATGCAAGGATGAACATAACCTTCCAGTGGAAATTTCTTCCATCTTATGGGTCTTGATTCCACTTAATGAAGTTTATTTATCTCAAATGGTTGGTGAGAAACTCACGATTAAGAATATACCCACTGTATGAGAGTTTGGTGATGTCTTTCCGGAGGAATTACCAGGTCTTCCACCGAATCGTGAAGTTGAGTTTTCAATAGAACTCGTACCGGGTGCTTTGCCTATTTCAAAGACACCTTATAGAATGGCCCCAATTGAGTTGCAGGAATTAAAGAAGAAACTCCAAGAGAATCTTGATAAGGGATTCCTACGCTCTAGTGCGTCACCTTGGGGAGCACCTGTTCTATTTGTTAAGAAGAAAGATGGATCAATGAGACTCTACATTGATTATCGATAACTTAACAAGATCACTATCAAGAACAAATATCCTCTCCCACGCATTGATGACTTATTTGAACAACTACGAGGAGCTCAATACTTTTTTAAGATTGATCTTCGTTCAGGGTATCATCAATTAAGGGTCAAAAGGGAGGATATACCAAAGACGGCTTTCCGTACAAGGTATGGACACTATAAATTTATAGTGATTCCATTTGGTCTTACTAATTCCCCTTCCATCTTCATGGATCTGATGAATATAGTCTTTAGAGACTATCTTGATCAATTTGTGGTAGTCTTTATAGAAGATATTATTGTCTATTAAAAGAGAAAGGAAGAACATGAAGATCACTAGAGAATTATATTGAAGACCCAGAGAAAGGAGAAGCTTTATGCCAAATTTACCAAGTGTGAATTTTGGCTTCAAAAAGTTGCATTTTTGGGTCACATAATCTCAAAAGAGGGGATATCTGTGGATCCAGCAAAAACAGAGGTTATCGAAAGATGGTCGAGACCAACAACAGTAACTGAGATCCGAAGTTTTCTTGGTTTTTCTGGATATTATCGACGTTTTGTGAATGATTTTTCACGATTATCTAATCAACTCACCAAGTTGACTCGAAAAGGACTTAAGTTTGTCTGGACGAAGGAATGTGAAGAGAATTTCAAGGAGTTGAAAAGAAGGTTATCCAGTGCACCTGTGCTCACACTGCCTTGTAGTGGAGAAAGGTTTGTGATCTATAGTGATGCATCCAAAAGGGGTTGGGGTGTGTTATTATGCAAAATGATATGGTGATAGCTTATGCTTCATTATAGTTGAAAATCCATGAGCAAAATTACCCAACACATGATTTGGAGTTAGCTACGGTAATCTTTGTATTAAAGATTTGGAGGCATTATCTTTATGGTTAAAGGTGTGATATTTATACTGGTCATTAAAGTTTAAAGTATATTTTCACCCAAAAGGAGCTGAATATGCGTCAAAGAAGATGGATGGAGCTGATTACGGATTACGACTTATCAATCCATTACCACCCTGGGAAATCAAACAAGGTGGCAGATGCATTAAGTCGACAAGACCATGCTAGTTTATCCATGATGAGGATCACAAAAGATCCAATATTTATGGATTTACAAAGGATGGATCTTGGAATTATAATGGAAGGGGAAAAATCTTATCTTTCTCAAATGAGTGTTCAACCATCTATACATGTGAAGATTAAAGAGGAACAGAAAGAAGATGTCGAGTTACAAAAGAAGGTGAGAAATTTTACTGAATTCAACCTTGATTGTGATGGGATAATAAAGTTCAGGAATCGGGTTTGTGTTCCTCCCATCCCGGAATTAAATAATGAGCTGCTGGAAGAGGCTCATAGTTATTCATTCTCTATTTATCCGGGAAGTACGAAGATGTATAGGGACCTGAAAGAGTACTTCTGGTGGGATGGCATGAAAAGAGATGTTGCTGAATATGTCTCTCGATGCTTGGTTTGTCAACAAGTTAAAGCTGAGAGACAGAAGTCTAAGGGGATGTTACAACCATTACCCATACCCGAATGTAAATGGGAAAACATCACTATGGACTTTGTCACAGGACTTCCTAAAACATCCAAAGGCAATAATGCTATCTGGGTCATAGTTGATCGTCTTACAAAGTCTTCACACTTCATTGCTATTAGAGAGGATTTATCTCTGGATCAGCTTGCCAGGATATATGTAAAGGAAGTGGTAAGATTGCATGTAGTACCACTTTCTATTATATCTGATCGGGATCCGAGATTTACCTCGAAGTTCTGGAAAAGTCTTCAGCATACTCTGGATACAGAGTTGAGTTTCAGCACTGCTTATCATCCTCAGACAGACGGTCAATCTGAGAGAACAATTCAAACCCTAGAAGACATGTTGAGAGCTTGCTCTATAGATTTCAAAGGTGGTTGGGATCAACACATACCTTCAGTGGAATTTTCTTATAATAATAGATTTCACTCCAGTATTCAGATGGCTCCTTATGAAGCTCTCTATGGAAAGAAATGCAGGACTCCAACTTGCTGGGATGAAGTTGGGGAAAGAAATCTATTAGGACCTGATATCTTTGATGAAATGGCAGAAAAGGTCAGATCTATTCAACAACACATAAGAGCAGCTCAGAGTCGACAGAAAAGTTATGCCGACAACTGAAGAAAAGACCTAGAGTTTTAAGTGGGTGATAAAGTGTTCTTACGGTTATCTCCCTGGAAGAGAGTCATGACATTTGGAAAGAAGGGGAAGTTGAGCCCTAGATATATTGGTCCATTCGAAATACTGAATCGTGTTGGGAAGGTAGCTTACCGATTGGCGCTTCCACCGAATCTCTCTCAAGTTCACGATGTGTTCCATGTATCTCTCCTGAGAAAGTACATACTTAATCCTTCACATGTACTCAGCTCAGAAGTTGTACAGCTGGAGCAAGATCTTCCTTATGAAGAACAACCGATAGAGATTCTGGATCGTAGCGAAAAATTCCTACGAAAAAAGACCACTCGATTGGTGAAAGTTTTATTGAGGAACCACCAATTTGAAGAAGCTACATGGGAGCTTGAGGATATGATGAGGGAGAGGTATCCTCATCTGTTTGTTACAAAGTGACGAATTTCGAGGGAAAAATTCATTTTAAGGGGGGTAGAATGTAACACCCGAGACTTTTCTGTTATATAAATCATCAAAGGAATATTTTTCTACACAACACTTGCTTGTGTTGCTTTACACGAAATCGCGAACTTCCTCGATAGCTTGCGTTGTACGCAATACTGAGTTTTACAAAACAACGATATGCTATTAAAATATTATTAAAACTAGCCATTATGAATAGTAATAAACACTTTTTTAAATTTTATAAATTTTATTTTTCAAAATGGACTTCATTTTTGGATTCAGAATATCGAAATTAGCCTAGGGTGAAATTTTGGCATTTTTCTGAAAACTTTCAATTTTTGATGAATAGTGAAACCACTAAGTGGTAGTTAAAAAACTGAATTTTTCATAAAACATAATTTTACCACTTCTGTGAGTGGAAATTCAAAAATCCGAGAGACACGGTTGATGTCAGTAAGTAAAATGTGGTTCAATGAGATGAAAATAATTTTTGGTGAATAGTAACTTTTTACTTTTTTTTTACCACGGTTAAAAGTAAATAGGGTAATTAAGGGTAAAGATGATATTATTATTACCCTAACACATGTCCTAATTCTATTTGACAAGTTTAATTCGACCAAAAACAAACTTAGAAATAAAATATGACCATTTAGGCCCACTTGGATTAGATTAGGACATTTATTATTAATTTATTTAAAGAAGGGTTAAAATAGTTAAAATCAAAGTTTAATAAGTAAATCATTTTTAATATGGGGTTATACATAAGATAAATTCGACTATAAATATTAATTAGAAATCTAAAACTATTTCCTACATAATGGTATTTTATTTGTAATTTTTGAACATTAAATAATTTAATTTATTTTTGACACAACGATGATGCAGTAATTATCTTATTAATGAAATATTGACATAATTGATATTATAAATACCCAAATAAATATAATTTGAGTCTTTTTTATGAATTAAACTAATTTTATAGGTTAATATGACATGTTAGTACTGATTTAAGTAACTTGGATCGAACTAATCATTCTGTTATGATTTTCACAAAAATCAATTACTAAATAGTGTCAAAATTGACATAAAATAGTTATTAAAATATATATTATATTATTAATTGTTATTTTATTCCTAAAAATCTATGGTTCGGCCAAATGACTTAGATAAGGTTATATATAATAATAATAAACAACATTTGGTTCGTTTGGATTCTTATAGTAAGTTTATGAACCGTATAGTATAAGAACACAAGAAGACACGGTAAAAGTAATCTTATTTAACTTAATGTTAAATCTAAATGATAAGGTTAAAATAGGAACCTAAACATGTCTAAATTCTATTTTATGAGAGGCTTTCGACCCATACCCACCTTATCTTAGAAATATATCAATTTGGAGCTATTTAAAACCGAACTTTACTTTATAATAAAATAATATTTTTAGTTTTCCCAAAGGTTCCCCTCTCCTCCCTTATAAAAGGGAACCTCTTCCCCCTTTTCCTCACACCACTTTGAGCCTTCTAGCTCGGCCAACCCCTGCCAATTCCTCCTCTCCACTTCCCTAGAAACATCCTAGAGGTTCTGGTCTTCTTCAAAGACCCATTTTAGTGCCCTAAAAGGAGGTCTCAAAGAAGCACTTCAAAGTAGAGGTAATGTCCGTTACTGATTCATTCATCTTTATTTCTTCTTCCACTTCTTCTTATTTAGTAGTTTCATTATGAAGTAATAACATAAGTATCACTCATATACTGATATGTTATTATAAGTATGAAACAACCCAATTTCACCATCTATCCATCCTACGGAAAAAGAAATCACCGCGCGTGCGTACGTACGGAATACCGTCTCCACGCCATGGTGTAATCTAGTTTCCACCACCACCTTACTTGGATGGGTATAATGGTGTAAATAATGACTATTTATGACTATTATAAAGTTATACTGATTCTGAAATAGTATACATCCACTCCAATACAATTACACGATCATACGAACGATATCATCACTCGTGCGTACGTACGGAATACCGTCTCCACGATGTGACGCGACTCGTTCTACATGATCTTCATTTCATAATGATTATATAAATGAATTGAATGAATTAATATGATATATATTACACTAATACAATTCTGTAAATGAGGTATCTATAACCTAAATATAATAATAAGAATTTATTCGACAAAACACGCATAAGAACAAAAAGTTATAAACACCAGAATAACAAGTAGCAATGAAATATTACTACTAAAAAGCTAAGAAAATGACCATATATGATATCATAAAAATAATTATGATTCTTGAATAAGTAAATAAAATTATTTAAATCATTATACAGGAGGTTCAGACACTTACGAAGCAAAACGGACCTAAGGTAAGGAAAATATCACAATCTCATTTTTATCCGAGATTGTTATACTTTGGTATTTACTGGAGTGTATTTTATCATCGACATCCATGGTTCCTCAATATGTAATATTATTTCCATCCACCTACAATTTTTTAAATCCAATTTTACCCTTCGGTGAGTTTTTAGTAAAAGATATGAAAGGAATCTTTTGTCGTTTTTTGTACGAGGTACTTTTTGACTTTTTCGACAAAAGTACGAAGAATGTTTTTTTATCTTATACGACATGAATGGATTTTTAAAACATTATTTCAAAGAAGCATCCTTTACATGTTTTCAAGTTTATTTTTAATCAACTTCTTTTAGTTTTTAATTTTATGACATTTTAAGAAAGGAAAAATGTTTTTGAAGAAGAAAGAATATTTTCCTCAAGAATGGAGTTCAAGAGTTTTATCAAAATTATTTTCCATCTAAGATAATATATGGGTTTGTTTCTATCCCTATTATTACATGGATTTGATTATGTTGTGATGGAAATATTTTTATGAATTCCTTTATATTATATGAATTTTTTATGATGTCACGATGTTTAAGATTCCCATTTTTATTACGTGGGTTATGCTACGATGTATGGTTTATGATTTTGTGGCACGCATAAGAATGGTATCTTTATGAGATGGGTGGGACCTATATCTCCCTCCAATGAATTGGGTAAAGATTTTATATCTCATGAGATAGACATGGCTGGAACGGTAGGTTATACCGGTTCAGTGAAACAGGACTGAAACGAGAAGTGAACTCGGTTCAGAAATGGACTGTCTCCACTAAGATAGTCTTGGCAATGAGTCTTGACTAATAAGAAATGATTCTCTATGATTATGTGTGTATGCCACAAAGTATCATGTTTTACGTTATGATTATTGGGATCACATTTCACTACTGTGATTTATCCCATGTTATTAAATTATGATCTCTTTTGCAGGTTAAGATTTCCAAAAGTTATGTGCTTATGTATACGATGTGATTGATATTTCTTTTGTTTACCCTTACTGAGCATTTGAGCTCACCCTTTTGTATGTTTTCTTTCCCCGGGTCAGGAAGAAGGTTATTAAGTAAGATATGTCAAAAGGGACTATAGATATGATGAAATAAATGGGAGACAATGTAGACGCTTTATGAACCAGTTGTTTATGTTTCCCAATTTCTAAAGACACTATACCTATATGGTCCTTTCGTGGTTTTGTTATATGTTTTAATAAGTATGCATAAATTTCTAAGTATTTATAATGTATGTAAAGTATGGGTCGTTATAGTCATCTTCTATGTGTCGTAGTTAATGAGATACATGCATGAACCGGCATACATAATTGAATGGGTAGTGATGGACATCGAGGATGGAGCAAATTTGTTTGAGAAAAAGTTGGTAATAGAGGATTGAAAAAATATGAGCTTATATGGACGGACCATCTGTAACACCCCGAGCTTCCACGATACGCTTCTCATTCAATAATGCAATAGATTGCATTGTACGCAACTTCGAGTTCTAAAACATCGCGACTAATCAAAGTAGCCATTTTGAATAGTAATAACCACTTTTTAAAATTATATAAATTTTATATTTCAAAATGGACTTCATTTTTGTATTCGTAATATCGAAATTATCCAAAGTTGATTTTTTTGTAATTTTCTGAGAACTTCCAAATTTTTATGAATAGTGAAAAAATACTTAAAACAACTTTTTTAATAAAAATAATTTATAGTAATAAGTTATATTATTGAGTGGTTTTAAAGTATAATTAGAATATATTTTTACCATTTTATCCAATGGTGTTCATTAGAATTAATTTCACTTTGAAATTGGACATAAACAATTGTCAATCTTTTGATATAAATTGTTTCTTAAAAACACGCTATTTGTTGTGACAGCGGGAATTAGTTATAAAATTAATTAATGCAACTTATATGTTTGTAATTTCATAAAATAGACATCATTTTTGAATTCGGAATATCAATTATAGAATAGGGTGAAATTTTGGCATTGTTCTGAAAAATTTCAATTTTTGATGAATAGTGAAACCACTAAGTGGTAGTTAAATAACTGATTTTTCGTTTAAATGAAATATTACCACTTCTGTGATTTGATTTTAAAAAATCTTACATACATGGTTGTCATTAAGAAGTAAAATGTGGTTCAATGAGATTAAAATAAATTTTTGGTGAATAGTAACTTTTAAGTTCTTAATCGCGGTTAGAGGTAATTAGTGTAGTTTAAGGTAAAAATAATGTTTTAATAATATGAGATGAGCTTGAAACTTGTCCTAATCCTATTGGATGAGTCATGTCCGACCAAGAAAACCCATGGGTCAACTTGTGGACCCCATGGAGCCACTTTAGTTGGAAAATGACATTAATATATATTTATTTAATGTTAAAATTAAATTGACACAAACATGAGTTGTTTAACTAAAACAGTTTTTAAGTGGGGTTACACAAGTCCACATTGTGACTATAAATATTCATTAGAAAGCCAATAAAACTTCCTACATCATAGTATTTTTTTTATAATTTTTAGACATTATATAAATTAAATTATTTATGACATCATTATGATGCAGCGATGACCTCATTATTTAACGATTTAAATAAAATGAGAAGAAAATGAAAAATCCAAGGCTTACACTTGTCCAAAACCTATTGGATGAGGAGATTTATAACCCTTATCACCTTATCCTTTAATTATACAAGTGTGGGACCTTTATAATCCTAAAATCATTGTATAATAGAATAACATTTCATTACTTTCCAAAAGTGCCCCTCCTCCCCACTTATAAAAGGCCCCCACCTCTCCCACTTTATTCACACCTTCAAGCCATTTGGCTCGGCCAACCTCTACCCAAATACTCTCCCAACTTCCCCCTCTTACTCCTAGAAGCCTCAATTTGGGCAGAAATCTTCCCAAGGAAGCCTTTGGCTCAAATCAAAAAAGAGTTACCCGATTTTGAGGTAATGTCTTCTCTAATGTTGTTTTGTTTTATTTTTCTTCTCAAACCCCCTATACTCTTTTTATTAATTTCTTTTGTAACAACACCAGTATCCTCAATATACTAGGATGTTGTTATAAGAAGGATTCGAGCTACACATACACACACCTACATCTAATGGTTAAATAACATACGGTTTCTATGGATGGAGAATTTCTGCCTCACGAAACGATGATTGTTCAACACTCATATAACACCTTCAAAGGTGGACATTAAGATGTAACTATTTTTATATATGATATATAATATGTTTATGTTTTACTTATGCTTCTGTATTTCTCATTTATGGCATAATTTATGATTTCCATTATGGGTAAAACGCGATAATTTCATTTTAGGAAGTGCGGACTACCGCCCCCTCAAAGTGATTTGAATCATTAATGCCATATGTGGGATGTATAAATGATGGAGTAAATGGTATTATACACTATATTATACTGGTATTATATTATAAATTTATATCATTATGATTTCGTTCCATTAAATATGAAATTTAAATGAAAGTAGAGTTCATGCGTACGTACGGCTTACCGTCTCCATGAACGGTGCATTTCATTTCTTACCTCTAAATGTTACGTAATATTATAAATTAATGTATATACTGGATATATAAGATATATATGACATATAAATCATGAATATAATTCTGGAGATAATGGATATTCTACCACATAAACAAATTGTAATTATAAGAAGTTTATTGTTGACTCAAGTACCAAAGATCGACAAAACGACCGATATTAACTTAAATAATTACATAATGTTCGTATCATTGTAATAAGTGATATAATAAGGATAATGAATTTAAAAATGGTTCTTAATAAGGTATATATTAACTCTAGTTTATTATTCAGGAGGTTAAAGAACGGTTGTGTCAAGTCAGACACGAGGTAAGGGAACTTCTTAACCCAACTTCCATTCTTTGGGTTAATCTCCTATTTTCAAATTATGTCAGGATATTATTATATATTATTTTGTATTCTTTATGTGTACCTATAGTGAATACACATAATATATCTATTTTATTTTAAAAATGATCTTTGTAAGGACTTCGTCTCAATCTCCTTTCATTGAGGCATATTTGGTTTTATACACAAATTTCTTTTATACAGTGTATAAACCACTTTGACTTTTACGTTTATTCAAAAGGAATCTTTTTTATACGAAGCGTTTACTAAATGAAAAAAGGGAATGTTTTTGTCATACGTATGCGGCGACAATTCCTTCTCCACCGCCGTGACCACTATTTGAGTTTCGGCTTCCTCTACAAGCCATACCCTTTTTTTTAATGAAGAATAAATACCATGTTATACTTTTCTTTTATTTTGGTATTGAAAATGGTTTTGAAAGCATTTTTATTATATCAATGTGTTGTATTGATATCTTGTGATTGAAATGTGAAAATGTTATGTTTTCCTTTATGCATGTTTTATGTGATACGATTATGTTATGGTTTATGAGATGTTTAAACCTGTTCATATAAGGAATGTATTGGACTTAATAAGTGACGGGTGGAGCCCGCTATAGCTCCTCGATGCATCGGTAGGTATCATGAGACAACTAGACGTGGAATTGGCCGAGGCCATTTCCCAATTTGATTTATGGTTTTGGCCGAGGCCTTAATCATTTTAGACGTCTTGGCCGAGGCCTTGACAAAATGTTTCAGAATGTCCGGCATTATACATTCCCTCATTATGAAAGTGGTTAATGATATTGCATGTGATTATTCGACCAGTAGAATAAACATGTGAATAAGTAAATGTAATTATCTCATTTTACTTTTGCCATATTATGTTGAAGTTCATGTTTAAAAGGCTTTTGTTTTAGTTATACATTGCCTTAAATGTTTATGTTTATTTATGAAAGCTTCCACAATATTGTTATCCTTACTGAGCATCTGAGCTCACCCCTTTCAATGTTTTAATATTTTCCAGGATGTGAAGAAGTATTTTATGAATGACCTGCAGGGATAGTCAGAAGAGGATATGAGTGTGGACTATGAAGACTTTGTTATTAGTTTTTCACTTTATGATGTAATGTAACATTTATGAATGTATCTAGTGTTTCCAAGGCTACTAAACTAATCGGTCTTTCGAGACTTGATCTTTTGTGATCATGCCAATGTTACGAAGTAATGCACCGACTCTGGGTAGCTGGGGTTGGGGCGTTACAGTTGGTATCAGAGGCAGTCTAGTACTAACCTTGGAAGCTAGATTTAGATAAACTCTGATTAGAGAACATAGCCCGAAGATAGACTTTGAGGATTAGTATAGAAGAACTTCCTAGAATTTTGGTATTGTAGAGATGTTGTGAGTTTTCCGAGCAATACATCCCTATCTGGATATGAGCAGGTAGAGGAGGATCTGGCACAGATGTACCTAGGGGTAAAACCCGAAAACACCGCTTTGAGCTAGACTCAAACGGGAACTAGTGCACGACAACGGGCCTTGCTTCACTCTTGGTTACGACACTCCCGAGGGATTTTCTTAGGATAATTCTCATTTTCTTTACAAACCAATATGTAGGGTTTATGAGTATATACTTCCTCAAAGAAAACATTCTTATGATTATGGATTATATCCATAAACCGTTCAATTTACTTTAAGTATTTAAAATTTTTGGAATTATTCATTGTAATTCATAAACTAACCTAGTTTATGCCATTGTATAGAAATGGCGCCCAGTAGAAGGAATGTGAACTCCAGAAGTACGTATGATCCAAAGAGTAAGAATGATCGTATCTTTCAAGGTATTAAGCCAACATTTCGAAGGGAAATAGTCTCCCATGTGTTCTCAACATATGAAGAAATAGTATCATGTGTTAATAAGATAAGTAAAGAATTCTATGAGTCCTATAGCTTTGAAGCGAAGCAAGAGACGAAAGGGATGGAAGAGAGAATGATGGATAAAGGGATGAGGGGAAAGAAGAATTTTCCAATATGTGGTAATTGTGGAAAGAAACATCATGGAACTTGCCTAAAGGGAATGGGAGTTTGTTATAAGTGTAGAGAAAAAGGACACAAAGTGTGTGACTGCAAGGGTAAGAAAATGGTTTCAAATGTACAATGTTTCTTTTGCAAGGATTGGGGACACTACACAAACCAATGTCCAAATCATCAGAGTATGCCCCAAATGATGTTATTGGATAATAATCAAGTTATGATACTACCACAGATGAGGAGTAATGATTAGAGTTCTTATGTTGTTGTTAAAAATTTTTGTAATTTGAGTGTTGTATCAATGATGTACTGGTTATAATAATTATGGAGTATATAAGGATTGCACTGCAGTACTATTCCATCAAGGACTTGAGATTGTGTGGAACCAAGAAAAGTGACTCCACAGTAGGATTAAATTTTTGGAAAATATATGGTTGAGAGAAAGATAGACCATAATATGGTTCTGATACTGAGATTGTGATTTTGGAATAAAACGTGATTGATTTGGATAAATTATATTGGATATACTTAACTTCCTTGAAACTGATTGATGTTTTACATAGAAGGAGTATATCTAGTATTCTATAAGGAATAAGGGATCATGGTAATTCAGTATGTTTAAAAAGAATACATGATGAAGGTGTTCACATGTTGTTACGTGGGAAAAAGGATCTTCGTTATGTTTACCTTCCTTATAAAATTTGGACTGTGAGTTGGACAGAAGTATTTTGGATAACTATAAAGGTTGGAATGGATTAAGTTGATCTTTGGATAGTATTTTTTAAGGTTAAAGAATTTTTGAATATTATTTTTGGAATATTATAATACTATAGTTTTAGGAAAAGGACAACCTGCATGGTGGGGCATAACCCGTCGCGTCAGACAAAGCTGCAAGAATCGAACCCACAATCATAGTGCGACAGGCCTTTATTTCCTACCACTAGCCTACAGGAAGTCCCTGGTTGTTACAAAATAATTTTACTAATCTAAATTGTATGTGTTAACATTTGTAACCTTATACAATTAGGATAAGTATAATATTTTTGAGTTTTATTATCTTTTTGAGTGAAAGATGAGTTGAAGGTTGAAACTCTAATTGTCAACCATAAATATATTTATACCTATCTCTTATTCAATGAATAAATTAATTCTTAAACTTTAGTAAAGGGATATTAAAACAAAAAAATGTGTTATCCTAATACCTTATGTCTTGTTGAACTGATGATATTTTAAATCAACATAGATTGAAGGCTTTGAGGCCCTCAATTTGACAGTTGATTGTGATTGATGAACTCAATCACTCCCTACAAATATTTACGTTTTTTCTCCAATTATATGTCTTTAATTTCCACCAATGTTCTCCTAATCGAGATCATAATTGGGTGGTGACATTTTCATTTCCCTTTCCCTCTTATTAAGTCTAAATTTTATTAATCTTATTTCCGATGTGGGTTTTCCACAAAGGTATTTTCTCTTTTCAACCTTTTATTTTCCAAGAAAAATTTCAAATTGTGAGGACAAAATTTATTGAAGGAGGGGAGAATGTAACACCCCGAGCTTCCACGATACGCTTCTCCTTCAATAATGCAAAAGCTTGCATTGTACGCAACTTCGAGTTCTAAAACATCGCGACTAATCAAAGTAGCCGTTTTGAATAGTAATAACCACTTTTTAAAATTATAGAAATTTTATATTTCAAAATGGACTTCATTTTTGTATTCGTAATATCGAAATTATCCAAAGATTATTTTTTTGTAATTTTCTGAGAACTTCCAAATTTTTATGAATAGTGAAAAAAATACTTAAAACAACTTTTTTAATCAAAATAATTTATAGTTTTAAGTTATATTATTGATTGGTTTTAAAGTATAATTATAATATATTTTTACCATTTTATCCAATGGTGTTCATTAGAATTAATTTCACTTTGAAACTGGACATAAACAATTGTCAATCTTTTGATATAAATTGTTTCTTAAAAACACGCTATTTGTTGTGACAGCGGGAATTAGTTATAAAATTAATTAATGCAACTTATATGTTTGGAATTTCATAAAATAGACATCATTTTTGAATTCGGAATATCAATTATAGCATAGGGTGAAATTTTGGCATTGTTCTGAAAAACTTCAATTTTTGATGAATAGTGAAACCACTAAGTGGTAGTTAAATAACTGATTTTTCGTTTAAATGAAATATTACCACTTCTGTGATTTTATTTTCAAAAATCCGACATACATGGTTGTCATTAAGAAGTAAAATGTGGTTCAATGAGATTAAAATAATTTTTTTGGTGAATAGTAACTTTTATGTTCTTAATCGCGGTTAGAGGTAATTAGTGTAGTTTAAGGTAAAAATAATGTTTTAATAATATGAGATGAGATTGACACTTGTCCTACTCCTATTGGATGAGTCCTGGCCGACCAAGAAAACCCATGGGTCATCTTGGGGACCCCATGGAGACACTTTAGTTGGAAAATGACATTAATATATATTTATTTAATGTTAAAATTAAATTGACACAAACATGAGTTGTTTAACTAAAACAGTTTTTATGTGGGGTTACACAAGTCCAAATTTTGACTATAAATATTCATTATAAATATAAAAATATTTACTACATCATTGTATTTTTTTATAATTAATAGACATTATATAAATTAAATTATTTATGACATCATTATGATGCAGCGATGACCTCATTATTTAACGATTTTAATAAAATGAGAAGATAATGCAAAATCCAAGGCTTACACTTGTCCAAAACCTATTGGATGAGGAGATTTAGAACCCTTATCACCTTATCCTAGAATTATACAAGTTTGGGACTTTTAGAATCCGAAAATCATTGTATAATAGAATAACATTTCATTACTTTCCAAAAGTGCCCCTCCTCCCCACTTATAAAAGGCCCCCACCTCTCCCACCTTATTCACACCATCAAGCCATTTGGCTCGGCCAAACTCTGCCCAAATACTCTCCCTACTTCCCCCTATTACTCCTAGAAGCCTCACTTTGGGCAGAACTCTTCCCAAGGAAGCCTTTGGCTCAAATCAAAAAAGAGTTACCCGATTTTGAGGTAATGTCTTCTCTAATGTTGTTTTGTTTTATTTTCCTTCTCAATCCCCCTAAACTATTTTTATTCATTTCTTTTGTAACAACACCAGTATCCTCAATATACTAGGATGTTGTTATAAGAAGGATTAGAGCTACACTTACACACACATACATCTTATGGTTAAAGAACATACGGTTTCTGTGGATGGCGAATTTCTGCCTCACGAAACGATGATTGTTCAACACTCATATAACACCTTCAAAGGTGGAAATTAAGAAGTCACTATTTTTATATATGATATATAATATGTTTATGTTTTACTTATGCTTCTATATTTCTCATTTATGGCATACTTTATGATTTCCATTATGGGTAAAACGCGATAATTTCATTTTAGGAAGTGCAGACTACCGCCCCCTCAAAGTGATTTGAATCGTTAATGTCATATGTGGGATGTATAAAGGATGGAGTAAATGGTATTATACACTATATTATACTGATATTATATTATACATTTATATCATTATGATTTCGTTCCATTAAATATGAAATTTAAATGAAAGTAGCATTCATGCGTACGTACGGCTTACCGTCTCCATGAACGGTGCATTTCATTTCTTACCTCTAAATGTCACGTAATATTATAAATTAATGTATATACTGGATATATAAGATATATATGACATCTAAATCATGAATATAATTCTGGAGATAATGGATATTCTACCACATAAACAACTTGTATTTATAAGAAGTTTATTGTTGACTCAAGTACCAAAGATCGACAAAACGACCGTTATTAACTTAAATAATTACATAATGTTCATATCATTGTAATAAGTGATATAATAAGGATAATGAAATTGAAAATGGTTCTTAATAAGGTATATATTAACTCTAGTTTATTATTCAGGATGTTAAAGAACGGTTGAGTCAAGTCAGACACGAGGTAAGGGAACTTCTTAACCCAACTTCCATTATTTGGGTTAATCTCCTACTTTCAAATTATGTCATGATATTATTATGTCTTATTTTGTATTCTTTATGTGTACCTATAGTGAATACACATAATATATCTATTTTATTTTAAAAATGATCTTTGTAAGGACTTCGTCTCGATCTCCTTTCATTGAGGCATATTTGGTTTTATACACAAATTTCTTTTATACGGTGTATAAACCACTTTGACTTTTACGTTTATTCAAAAGGAATATTTTTTATACGAACCGTTTACTAAACGACAAAAGGGAATGTTTTTGTCATACGTATGCAGCGACAATGACTTCTCCACCGTCGTGACCACTATTTGAGTTTCGGCTTGCTCTACAAGCCATACCCTTTTTTTAATGAAGAATAAATACCATGTTATACTTTTCTTTTATTTTGGTATTGAAAATGGTTTTGAAAGCGTTTTTATTATATCAATGTGTTGTATTGATATCTTGTGATTGAAATGTGGAAATGTTATGTTTCCTTTATGCATGTTTTATGTGATACGATTATGTCATGGTTTATGAGATGTTTAAACCTGTTCATATAAGGAATGTATTGGACTTAATAAGTGACGGGTGGAGCCCGCTATAGCTCCTCGATGCATCGGTAGGTCTAATGAGACAACTAGACGTGGAATTGGCCGAGGCCCTTTCCCAATTTGATTTATGGTTTTGGCCAAGGCCTTAATCATTTTAGACGTCTTGGCCGAGGCCTTGACAAAATGTTTTAGAATGTCCGGCATTATACATTCCCTCATTATGAAAGTGGTTAATGATATTTCATGTGATTATTCGAACAGTAGAATAATCATGGGAATAAGTAAATGGCATTATCTCATTTTACTTTTTCCATATTATGTTGAAGTTCATGTTTAAAAGGCTTTTGTTTTAGTTATACATTGCCTTAAATGTTTATGTTTATTTATGAAAGCTTCCGCAATATTGTTATCCTTACTGAGCATCTGAGCTCACCCCTTTCAATGTTTTAATATTTTCCAGGATGTGAAGAATTATTTTATGAATGACCTGCAGGGATAGTCAGAAGAGGATATGAGTGTAAACTATGAAGACTTTGTTATTAGTTTTTCACTTTATGATGTAATGTAACATTTATGAATGTATCTAGTGTTTCCAAGTCTACTAAACTAATCGGTCTTTCGAGACGTGATCTTTTGTGATCATGCCAATGTTACGAAGTAATGCACCGACTCTGGGTAGCTGGGGTCGGGGCATTACACCATCCCCCTTTTTCTTATGTTTTGGAAGATCGAGAACATGCAGGGGAGATCCTAGGAGAAGGAAAGCCAAATGAGGTCTCAATATCCTAATTTTGTTGAATAATTTTATTTTTTAAGGATTAAAATATTAATGGATGTAATGATTTAAATACCCATTTATTCATTGTATGACATTGAAATAATCATACATATATTTCATGAGCCAGGTGCTGAGAGTGCGTTTGATTTTGAGGCCCGATGTGCCCAAAAATAATTTTTTAAAATATTACAAATATTTTGTATTAAATTCACGTTGTATCATAGAGAAATGGGATAATTCTTAAACCAAATCTCGAATAATAAATATGAAACTGTGGTTTCTTCTGGAATGTTTTGTTTACCCTAGTCACATCATAAAATAGGTTAGTTTGGGGAATTTAGATATCTATCTCATAGGTGGTACATTTAGTGGTTTAATTAAAGAACTAATTTTTTTTTATTTTACCTAACATATTTTTTTATAAATAAATTATTATGGAGAATCTCTTAAGGTTAGTATAATCCTCTTGGTATTTATGATATTCTTCCACCAATATTTCCATTGTCAAATAACATAGGATGATAAAAAACTCTAGATCGTAGAAGGCGAGGATGCAAAAAATTCAATGACAGCATTAAATCATTAAAGACACCATTCTTTTATAATAAAATACTCAATATCTAGGTTGAACTCATCATTTTTTGTATAAATCTCAGTATAATTAAATTTACTGAGAAGTTAAATCCCCTCATTTGACCTATTCCAATTGTGGCCATTGAATTCAGCTATCTACTGAACCCTTAATTATTCTTTCATTGTATAATCCTAAATCCCCTTGTTCTTGATTTTTCAATGAAATATTTTCAAACATTGGTAAAATTTTATTATTGTTCATTCCTTTACATTTCCTTCATGTTCTTCACCAATAGAATCCCATGATCCATGTTTGACATTTCTGAGTTGTACCACGCCTGATCAAACCACTAAAATTATGCTAAAAAAATGAAAAATGGGTTGATCAACAAATCAGTTATTGATATGGGAAATTTTTGTATTTTTGAATATTTTTTAAATTATTTTATTTTGAATAATCATTGATGGAAGAAACTGGGGGGGAGGGTGGTGCATTAAAATGAGTCCCCACGGTTGAGAAAATTTATTTATTACCACAATATGGATGATAATTAAAGAACTGGGACTAGATACACCTATTTGGTAGAATATAAAGATGAAACTAAAAGAGGATGATCAGATTCAGAATATTGAGAGACTATCTGAGTTTCTATAATATATCAATTACATCACATGTATCTTGAAGAACACATGGTGTGTGGGTCCCCAACTTTGATGACTAGGGTTTTGATAACTTATAATGATAAAATATCATGTATCCCTCCTACATTCCACATACATCATAGTTGGGTTGAAGATCCATGTGGTAAAGAAAATAGGTAGGACCCCATGTGGGAGTACATCACCCAAAAAAGATCCTATGTACCAAAGCATATATACACATGGTTAAGTAAAAAAACATGAGATAGATACAAGCACACTTCCAAGAACACGAAAGGAAGACCAAGTGGCATGGTCATTACATTTATATACCCAACATTCCATGTATACCTAAATGGAAGGAGATACATGTACCTCTAGGGACACTATCAAGATATGGATAAGTATCACACACCATGTGGGTCCCCTCATATTGTATGTACAACTTGGTTAATTTTTTAGGAAAATTAAAACTATCTTATATCCTTTATTTAGAATCATGTTTTTTACTAGGAGTATCCTATCCTGATTGTTTTTTATTCTAAAATTAAATGGTACCCTAGGTTGTAAATTTTGGGAAATGATGTGATATGTTTCCAAGTATGGTGCTTGTTTAGGTGATGCTAAATGACCGTAATGATCATGTAGGATCACTAGATGCATTCTAAGTGGAACTCTCAAGATAGGCTATGCATGAGTCCTCAATGACTAAAGTGGAACCCCCCAGTTATACTAAGAATGATTCCTCTACGATCATGAGTTAAACCATTTAGGGAGGTTGGGCATGTGACCTCTTCCTTATAGAGAGGTACCCTCTAGGTGGGATAGGCATGGGTCCTCTACCTTGTGCAGTGGAACCCTATAGTTGGGGTGGGCATGGGTACTCTCCATAGAATAGTGGAACACTCCAGCTGGGCTGGGCATGGGTCCTCTACCTCCTAGTTTGGAACCCTCCACCTGGACTGGGCTAGGGTCCCATACCATTATAGTAGAAACCTCACGTTGTGCAATACATGGGTACCTTACCAAGTATTAGAGTGGTACCGTCCAGTTTTACGGGGGAATGGGTCCTATATATAGTGATTATGTCCCCTTGACTATGTGGAAAAGTGAAGAGGAGTTTCTTAACATTGATTTTATATACTGGGTTGATGCATGAGATGTTGGAAATCATTCTGGGACTTTGGGAACTGTTGATGACTCTTTTCTTGGGTTGAGCTATGATATAGGGATCCCTATCCTCTATCATTTTAGAGTATATTATTTATAATATATATATATATATCTTTATATTTGGTTATTGTACTTCCATTAGTTATAAAGATATGTGATGTATTCCACTTTCTTTTTGTGTTTTAGCTTCTCATGGTTGGATGAGTTTACACTCCTACTATAGTTGGAAACACTCAATTTTTAGTCCATTTAAACACCATGTTGAGCCTAATGTGATTGGATGATGTTAATATTTTTCTTTATTTGTTTTTAGCTACATTTTATTAGTATATAAAACCTTCCCTTATTCGATTGTATCTTTTTATTCACCCCTTCATCTTTGAGTGAATCTTACTAGGTTTGTATATACTCACCCATGCAGGTTATTTTCCCTCATGTATCATGTCTCACAATGATGATGGATAGTTGAAAGATGAAATCAGGAAATCTTAGGGATACTGGGTGCTTGGGACCAAGTATGTTGTTCATAGATTAGAGATCATGAGCTAGATTCTCTGTTCAATTTACTTTCTAGTTTTTGTCATGTAGGGAGATATTTCTTATTGTGCATATATTTTCCCATTACATTTTATTTGGAACTATCATACTATTTTACACACTATAGGATTTTAATTTTTTCTTCAATTTATATTTTTTGATTATTATTATTATTATTCCTCTTCACATATTAAATGAGAATTTCAGGTGTGTTTGTACATGTACATTTGGTGAATTCCACCCATATAGGTTATGCCTTTCTAGGCTTTTCACTAACCCCTGGCATATAGAGATGGGTATGGGATATTTGTAGCTCAATCCCCATTTTGGGTCGAGTTATGAAAATAACATTGAAATATTTTCATTTATATAACATATATTTATCATCTTTTTCTATATCACATTCCCTGTTAGGAATTAGTGAATAAGCAATCACATATCTTCATGAGGAAGTACTCTATCATACACACGAGTGATGTTATTGTATCCCCTACAACATGGAATGTAATAAACTATATATACGATATAATAATCCCATAGGTATAATAATTTCATAAATATCATTTTTAACATTATATTAATCATTATACCTCAACATGATATTTGGTAATAGATGTAAAAATGACCTCAGGTCGTAAGGTGGTAGTCTGCTATACATCTGAATGATGATTTCATAACCCATTTGGTGGATGTTGAGAGGGTTATAGGTGATTAACATTTAAAAAAATACATCTCAGGATATGTAATATTCTGATGATGTTATTTTAGAATGGTTTCTAAAAATTTAAGGAGGTGGAGGAATAAATTAAATAAAAATTACACATATGAATAACATTAACTATTTTTTCAGTATCCCCCTTTGGTTTCCACCAAATCCGTACTAGGTTGAATTTATGCCCAAAAAGACATATATTATGACAGGAGTGAATTTGGGATGTGATTTGGGAAGTTTTCGGAAATTAAATAAGTTTTTATGGTGTGATTATGAGAAGAGAGTGGGTGGCCTTTAATAAGTGAGGTGAGTGGAACACTTGTAAAATTTCAAAATAATTAATTCCACTGACATTTTTTATGTCACAAGGAAGAAAAAATAGAAAATTTTAATTAATAGAATGTATAAGGTAAAAATCTATTCAATAAATATATATTTTCTAGGTTTTTAATTAATTTTAACTATGTTTTTTTGTTAAGCCCCTGTAATCCCATTTTTACAATAACCCTGGTAATTCATTTTTTTATTTTCCGATATTCATTTTGAAAAAAAAAACATTTAAAATTATCACAAATTATATATTATTATGACTAAAATTATGGAATCAATTATTCCAAATATAATTCAAATATGTTGAAAATTTTAATTTATAATTTTCCCCTATAAATGATGAGAACTTGGATTTTCTTGAGAAAATGTTCATAAGTTTAGAAACATTTTATATAAAATTAAATATAAAAATGATTATAGTGTACTAAATTAGATAAATTGATATAATATTGATCTATTTTTACTATTAAATTGATTTGAAATGTTTTTTATCTTTATAAATAACATTTATGATAAGGTAGTTTTAAATTAAAATTAATTACATTCCACCATTAACAAAATGACACTTCTCATAAAAATCTCCAAAATTCACCCTTATATAGTTTTGATATGATGAATTCAAAAATAAACATTATTTTGTAATAAAATTTTCATTGTGGTAAAAATAAATTTATAATTATCATTGTAAATCATGAATAATCCATCTTTTAGAAAAAAAATACAATTTTACAAAAAACATTCCATTTTATTTTAAATGATTCTTATATTAGTTATAATCAGTAGAAAAATAATAAAAATGTTTAAAATGTATTTTCATAAGTTAATTAATCACATTAAAACCTTAAATTTTAATGAAAAGTAAATATCTATAATATTAAATTATATTATTAATAATATATTGAAATTTGGGAAAACATGGCCTTCTTGTAACACAAGCTATCAAAAATTCATATTATAATGTAAAAAATTATAAAATCAATGTTCTATATAATATAAACTATTAGGAAATTATTATTATTTAATAATTTTTATGAATTACCATCATCACCACTGTAAAAAAATATTTATATCATGATTATCTAATATTTCAGGAAAATCAATGACAAATTTTATGATAACATTATCATGGTATTTTTTTTACATTGATCTAATGTTTTTAAGGGGTTTTCATCTCAATATACACTCCTTGATATATAATTCTTATTATTCACCTAATTTCATTTATATAGTGTATATAACTCTTATATGATATATAATATCATTAAATTTCATTTTTTAATTTTAGTTAAAGGACAACTCTTTTAAGGGGTTTTTATTAAAGTGTTAGTATAACCATAAGTGTTTTTCTGATCACAATTAGGATTCATTTAAATAAGTACTTTTTATACACCATGTTTTCATTATATTGTCTATTAAATCCCATAGATATATTTCATCATATAATATGTATTTTAATGTATTTTGTAGGAAAATCATCATCCCTTATAGATATGGCTATTGATATAGTTTTTCCCAACAATGTATGGATTTTTGGTAACTCAAATACTCTTCATCATGTAGTAATATATTTTCTTAATCATTGTTCATATATTCATGGGTTTTCCCTCACTAATATTTAATTATATATTATTATGTTATGCAGTTTTTGAAATTTAATTGTTATTACAAAAAATATTTTATTAATATTTTAATATAGTTGATTTTCAATAGATTATATCTCAATATTTAAAATTTTCCCATTCATAATCAATTTTTTGGATCCAAATTTCCAAAAAAAATTATTTAAATTTCAACGATCCATTACTATAAATTCATTAAAAAAATAATGTTTTTAAATGAGTTTTAAATTCATCTTTTGTAAAAGACTCTTTGATGTGACACATAACATCTTCATTTAATTCATTGGTAACCATGATTTTTTTAATATGTCTGTTATGTTTTCACTTCAATTTACAATACAAATAAAAACTTGTTTTACCCAAATTGGGAATAATTTTAATTATTTATAATTCTCTATATATATATATGTTATCATTTGTATAAAAAATAACTCATGCTACAAATCAATTCAATTCCAGACCTATTTCAGGTGGTATCATTCAAGAATTAATTTACATGTTTTTTGTCACATTAGACAAAATTCTTATTGGTTTACTTTGTTACAGTAGGGATATATTCATTTGAAACCATCCTATTCATTTCGCTACATGGATTATTATATTATTATTTTAGTAGTGAATATGAAATATACACATTTCTCTATCTGGTGTGAACAACACGTTTTATATAATTATATTATATTATGTTCACCTTGATGTTATATTATTATATTCATATGCAAAAATGGGTTAGAATTCATATTTTTTTATTCATAATCATTGACTATTATAAAGTTGATAATTTATTATATTATGATGCACCTTATTTTAGGGGATTGTTTATCATCAATTTAAAAATTTATTGATGTGCGGAAAATTATTGATATTCTATATGAATATTGATTGGTAACATAGGTAAATCATGTATTGATATTTAATATGGCTTATCATATGGATGTACTTGTGTATATATGTTAGAAGATTCCTTATGAAATGGTATGAAAAACCATTTCAACTCTTATTGTGAATGTATTTGAATTAGTGAAGGGATTGGTGGGTAAAAAATTATTTTTTTTCTATGAATGGATAGGTCTTATGTGAAAAAACAACTTTGTATTTGTTGTGTGCTAACCCAATTTATAATCATGTCATAACTATAGTATTGAAGAAATGTAATGTGACTTTGCATCACATATAAAAAACATGTTATTGATGTCTGAAATTATGTATTCCATCAATGTGAGATATATATTATTGATATCAATTTATTTATTAAATTTTATTCATAAATTATTCAACTAGTTTAATGTTGTTTATGGATTCATATTTTTGGACTATTCATGCTATAATATCCATTCCTTTTTTATTCTATGATTGATTTTGTTGTATATTTTACCTTATTGAACATTTGATATCATTGCGTATTATGATTATATATTTGAAGGTTATGTATTCAAGTAATATGTGTGACATTCATAGAAGGATTGAATGTGTCGATGAAATTATATCAGATTGTGAAGGCTCATTAAATATTTTCTAGTTTTTTATACGGTAGAAAAAATTCCGTCCTATTACAAAGAATTTGAGAATTATAAGTTTATGATTTTTCATAATTCTCTAAAGCTATCAATAAGAAGATATCCTTTGAATATAGGATACTCAATATTTATTGTCTATTTTTATAATTACGTGTGGTTATATTTATGTTATTACATATGGTATCAAGGAAAAAATTTAAAGTATGTGTATAAGAGAACTAGATCTATGAGTATAGGTATGATGTGTCATGGTTCATAAAAAATGATTAGATTATATATCTTTGGATATTTAGAGGTCTTTTAAGGATAATTTAAGGACTGAAATTATATTGTTGATAAAATTTTAAAAGGAATAAAAAATCAGAATATAATATGATTTAATTCCAAATAAATAGTTCTCGTTTTATTTTAGGATTAGGGTATGATGAATTTTGTTAAAATAATAGGAATAAGTATATATATTTGAATAACATTCTAACACTTTGGAAATGTAGAGATCATGTGGGTTTCCTGGTAAAAAATCTTTGTCTAAATACTATAAAGTGTTTCTTTCTATGACATAGATGTAGTTTGGGGTAAATATCCACAAAGGGTTTGTCGAGTGTTGACGTAATCATCAATCTGATGAATGATCAGTGTGCCCAGGGAAACCCAACAAGCAGTAACTCTCAATATATATGGTCTAGTTAGTTAAATTCAAATTATGAACCATTATGAATTATTTATGATTTATTTTAACAAATTAGGTTAGAGAATATAGTTATAAAATTCATCATGAACAACCATGGATTGAAAAAATAGAATCTTAGGTTGATCTATGTGTATGATACGTTAATCAAATGTTTTTATATGGGAAGTCTTGATTGGATATAAATATAAATATATTTTCATATTCATTTTTTTCTATTTAAAAAAAATGGTTTTAGTTATTTGTATTAACCAGATAAAAAATTGGAACATGATAATGGTATATTTGTAGAATCCACTATATCTTTTCACAGTATAAGGGAGCCTATTTAAATGTTTGAAAATAATTTTATATTCATCCTATTATTGAAACTAATATTTTTCTAGTATTACCTAAGACTATGTGGATTATATCATAATAAAATTTATTTATTGTTACATTTAGCTATCCTCATTATTGAGTGATATTTATCAATGATATTATAATATATTATATAAATTTCGAGGATTATATGAAGCTTCTAGGTATTATATTTCAGTAGATTTATTTTAATGGTATGGTGAAATATATTAATTAATATTAATAAACTTGAAATAAAATTTTAATAAATAGTTATATTCTGGGATTTTAGTTGGAGTACTCCTGACCGAGGAATGGAAAACGATTTAGTTTATTTAGATAATTCTACGTGGTTTGATTTTGAGGAAGTAAGTTAGATATAATTGATATCATTTTGATTTATAATTGATTCATGATAATTATGTATACATTCATCTCATTTTTATGATTATGATATATAGTGAATCTATATTAGGTAATCGTTAATACCATTTTAGGTTTAAAAACATGTAAATATTTGGTTTAATATCTAATAAATTTGTTCTTTAATGTCTTGTAGATTAAAATTGGTTTTGGTAAATGTATATAGTTTTGATTATATGATTAAAAAATAAAAATTATTGGATATATGATTTTAGGAATGATTATTGTTGTTTAAATAATGATAATTTGAATTTTGAGACAATAGACTTCAATGATTATTGGGTTTAGAATATTTTAAAAAGCATTATGGTAATTTGAGATATCTTTTTTAAGGATTATGTTAGTAAATATGATATATCCCAACTAAATGTAACCTACGATGATCCTATAATGATATAAGTTGTACTATCGAGGAAATATGTTGTGATATAAGAGACATAGTGTAAACAAGATTATTTCTAGTATTAGAAGGATAACAAACATATATCTCGACTAAGATAAAATAAACATTGAAAAGAATATTAAAATCCTACATCTTAGGAGTTGGTCATGAATATTAAGGGAATATAATACACACACTGTCCATTATAAATTTGTGTATATTTATTTGGAATATAGTTCTAGCCACCATAGTATAACTAAGATGTTCTCTAAGAGTTTCATATCATCAAAATAATGATTTTGTATTATCTTCTATTATAATCATATCATTGTATAAAATTTCTGTTAAATTATTCTTATTATTTTTTATTATTGTTCTTTTAGGGGAATATAATCTAATTGTAGGAATTAAATATCTCTCATCACATATATACACTAAAGATTATGAGAATAAGACCTTCATAATTCATATTAAAAATCAAAATATGATTGACTATAAATGCAAGGATGACTATGAACACTTTCGATTAATTTATAATGATGGGTGTTTAGCTTAAATGGTTAGAAAGGAAACAAGTATTTTGATATGTCTCATAGGAAGGAGTATAAGAGTTTAAGTAGCTTTAGAAAATTATTTATGTTAATAACACAATAGATAATAAATTTTGTGTCATATGCGTCTTATATATTCTGTTAAACTATTGGTGTCAGTAGGTGATAATTAAAATTATGTGTACACGTTTAATTTAGGGTGGAGGGGGGATGTAAGGACTTAGACCTTAGATCCATTAAAATAAATTATATATATTATACCTTACGTCATAATCTAAATCCAATGTATTCAAACAACAATATTTTAATAAGAAATTTTAAATAATTATATAATAAACACTCTGATATAAATCCTTTAATAGTTATTTCCTTTAGATGGTTTCTAATTAAATTATGTTAATATAAAAAATTTCACCTTAAAAAAATAGTTCTCTTGATATTAATCAATTTATTTTAAAAAGAAATATTAATAAAATTTATAATTCATATTTGAGAAATAAAAATTCATTTCTAAAATTCAATGGAAAAAACACTATATTATATATTTGTGTAATTTTTCAAAAATATTAGTTTTTTAGGTGACTAATTAAAAATTCATTTTTCTAATACAAACAGTTTTATAATATATTGAGGTTTTTGAAACCATTTTGATAAAAAAAATCTTTATAGTGCGAAATTATAAATTTTGAAATATTATGTCAATTCACAAAATAGTTAAATTTCATTCTAGAAAATCACATATATTTAATGAAAAATAATTTTGTATGTTTCTTTAATAAAATTTAGTCATGTGAAAATTTGGTTTTGTATTTATTTTTATATAAAAAAATTTCATTTAAATTTTTATAACTCTATTAACATTATTAGAGTCAATAACATTGACCAATGTTCCCTATACAGACTTTATGCTTAAAAAACCTTTTCCACAAAAGGCTTTTATATGTTCAATTCCATAATATTAATACTAATTTCCCAAGGAATATAATTGACTTTTAATAAAATGATTTATTTATATGAGGTAATAATTTTCATAATATTTAATACATCCAATTTTATTTTTTGGTATAAAATATATATGTTTTGGATTAATGTTGATTTCCACTATAAGGGTGAAACAATGATTTTTTAATTATTATTCAATTAACCTGAAGGAATTTATATCAAATAGAATAAAATAAAATCATTTAAATAATAAATAAAATATTATTTATAAAAATATAAATAAATATATTGACGCCAATTTAACTGGTAGTCAATACTAAATAATATAAATAATCTATATGGGTCAAAATTTCATTTTTCAGCTAAAAGTGTATTTTTGGTCATATTCTTATAAAATTTAAATGTTTAATTTTATAATATTTTATAATTTTATTGGATAAAATATGGGTCAAAATTTTTTATAGAACACCAAAATACAGTTATATTGGTTATATTATCCTTTTAATAAAACATTAAATCAGATAGTTAAAAACTAGTTACCATGATTAAAAGAAAAAGAGTAAAATATAAATAATTAATTTTAAAAACCCTATAACATATTTCAAAAATAAGTGGAATTAATTTATTCTGTATTTATACTCCCATATACAATACAAATACTATTACTATGAAACATTGTCGCCATTTTCTTTGGATTAGTGTTATGGAATTATTAAAATATAATGAGTGTTTCCAAAAGTTCCTGACATATCTCTTATAAATGGTGGTTACTTATACACTTTAAAACATTAATATAATATTTTAAATTTCCTTCAATTTGTTCCAAAATATCCTTTCCTTTAATTACATCACATAGACATAATCACATGTTCACAATTTGTTAGCAAATTCCTTCTAATTCCAAGGTCTTTTCCATCAAAATATTCAGTCCCCCAATGTTATTACTACCCCTTTCATCATTTTCCATTTTTAACCCCAATCACCCAAAGGAAACATCAATATAATATTATAATCATTCAACAAAAAGTGTTATATATATATGTTTTCATTTTTTATATGAATGATATAATTACCATTTACTCTTATCCATTCAATAGGAAAAACAAAAGCACCATTAGTACATTATGAAGACTGTCTTCTCAAAAAAGAAAAATCTTCTATTATTCAACACCACAGTTATTGAATGATAAAGAATTGTGTAATATATAAATGAATATTATTTATATAATCGTACTATGAATATAAAATATCAATTTATCATATACCTTATTTCCCACTCCCTCATTGGGAAATAAACACGTTAATTGTTCATAAATCTAATCTATCACTTCTATGAGAATGTAGTTTCATATTTCATCAACATATATCATGGTTTGATTGAAATATATATACAATATATAAATTTTTTTAAAAAAAATATATTTTTTATATTCTGAATCATTTTTATGGTCCATTCTACTATGGTAAAACATTCAAAAGTATTTATGAAAAATCGACCAAAGAATCTCAAGTAAACGACATATGCATAAATAATATATAAAATACAAATAGAATATGATAATAATTAGTCCATAATAAATATTTTAAAGTTGAATAATGTTTTGAATATCATATCTAATATAATTGATTTTATTTTATAAAACGTTAAGCATGTGTTCAGAATGATTCTAGAAGAAGGACAGGGTTTTAGTCTCAACTTCGTTTCACTTAGGCATATTTATATTTTATAGTGTTTTATTTTCTATGGTTTAATTAACAACCCATTGTAATAATTAAAATATTATTCTATAATATTTCATGTTATTAAATGACCCAACTTCATTTAATATTTTTTTGAAAGGTTGGGGCTGAAGCCTCATTTATTATTAAATCAAAGCAAAGACCTCTTTAACTGGGTAGAGGGATACCCATTACATAGCCCGAAGGCCCAGTGGGCATTTAGCCCATTACATGGCCCTACTTCATGTAATATTTCTCTTGGTATTTTCGTTGAAATATTCCATTGTGTATAAGGTTTTTCATCTCAAATTCATATATTTAAGACATGATTTGTATTATGAACCTTATTTATTTATTGTCTTGTATATTAATAATATATGACTTATGATAAACATGAAGTGTATTTTAATCATACAAATTTTTTTATTTAAAATCATACTCTTTTAAGTTGGTTTCATTACTGTATTACACTGAATAGAAGTGTTTTTATGGTCTTAAAACCGATTACATAAGACATGTAACATGTAACACATAATGTTTTATTAATATGATGTATTAAATAATAATGTAAATATATTTAAAATTAAAATTTAATTTCAATATATTTTATATCCAAATAATGTTCCCTAATTTATGTTCCTATTAACACAATTATTACACTAGTAGTAAAGTTTCTTGTTAACTAAAATCCTCTTAGTTGAGTTATAATTATTTATATTAAAAAATGACTTTCTTGATTGGGTTATCCCACCCAAATATTTTATTATATGGAAATTTATTAACCAATTTTTGGAAATGATGTTTTTATAAAGTAAATATTTTATTACTATTATTACAAAGTTGGTCTTCAACAGAGGTAATTGCAATTATTAAAATTGTCCATTTAATAAAAATGTTATTTAGATTCACATTTCCTAAAAAAATTACTTTATTTTAAAGGATTTATTATTAGAGATTCTTCAATAATTAAAATTTTAAAATTTGTTTCCAGTTAAACTTTTTGAAAATAATTTTTTACATAACTCTTAATATCCCCACATACATCCATGATTAAAATGTTTTTCAATTTTATTTTACATTTGTCTTACATTTCCTTATCTATTTAAAAAACGAGTTTCCCTATTACTATTTATGATCAAGGATTTATCCTATAATATATATATATATATATATATATATATGTATATATATCTCTATGTTAACACTTGGTGTAAATTAACATGTGATACCTCACAATCCAATTCATTACACATTCATGGGTGGTTTTTCCACGAATTCTTTAGTGATGAAGTTTTTAATATATTTCAACATCCTTTAATATTTACATTGTTTCAATAAGGATATATTATTTTGAACACATCCATTTTCCTCCTATAGATGTCTAAGGATCATGTTATTCTGGTACAATCCTAACCCTATAGTTATTTCCCTATTCCGTGTGAATAAAAAAATTTATATTATTCAAATTGGATGAAGTCCACATAGATGTTATGTAAATTTATTGACATTGAGAAATGTGTTGTAATATGATATATTCTTATTCAAATAAAGGATATTATTGGAAATATTGGTTTCTATTCATTGGGTATGAAACCTTTTTAAATGGATGGGTAATGATAATATTATCACTTTTGTTTACATGTGGTAATTTATTGACATTCATGAAGATTATTGACAACTAATGCAGGTTGATCACATATTAATAGCATGTATTCTTCATCATATAAACTTATGGGCATTTATTTTGTAATTGGATACTTAAAAATGGTTAGTAAAATCTATATTTCCTCGTAGAATGAATTTATTTTTTTTAATCAAGTGATGAGTTGGGATTAACATTATATTTCCACTCGATTCACTAATTTATATCATGAGAAAAATTAGGTTATGGTATTTCGTGTTTCCCTTCCCAATTCATTGTGATATCTTGACTACATTATCAATAAAATGTAATGTGTCTTGGTACAAGGGCATGAAAATTGGTTTTTTATATCTATCATTATACATTCCATCCTTATAAAGTCAATATTATGGAGATCCCTATTTTCTTTTCATAACATGGATAAGAAATATTCACAAATTTTTGTTAATCATGACTTCATATTCTTTATTTATTCCTTCTATAATATCAATACCAATGTTATTACGTGATTTCATTAGTTTTATGTTCATCTTAACTAAGAAATTGATATCAAACTATTTTATGTTTCCATTTCCCTTGGTTATGAAGAATATTAATACAAAATACATGTTTAGTAAGAAAATACATAATAAAGATTTTATTAGAGATGTTGATGAATCAATATAGTTTAATTATTTTCATATATTGGAATGAATTTTTTTTGATATAATGAACATGGGATCTATTATTATATAAAATTATATAATAACTTAAATCTATATCATTAAAATTATACTTAATATATAATAGATTAAATAATATTAAATAAGTTTTTAATAATTGATGACTATACCATGTTGTTATCCACATATATCAATAGTGGGTTTTAAAGAATTTTTATATGAACAATATCTTTATCACTGTGGTTTTCGGGTGTCTCTATTAGTATCAAAGGATATCTTTAGATAGATTTCGATATTAGGAGGTATCTTGAGGATAATTTAAGGATTAATAAATTATCAATGATCCTAATTTTTATGTTATAGATAAACTTCTGGAATAGTATATGATTTATTTATAAGGAAATAATTCAAATCTTAATTTTCGATTACGATATGAACACACTAGTGATAACATTAATAATGATTTGATGTATTTGAATAAAATAGTGATGATTTTGTAATGTAGAGATTATGTGATTTTTGTAGAAATAAGTCCCTATTTGTATAATAGTAAGTGGATGATGTTGTGGCACATATGAACCTAGGGGTTGTCACCAAAGAAAATAGTTTGTTTAGCATTGATAGAATCATTATATTGATGCTGGATAAGGGTACCTATTAATTAAATCCTATTGAGATACTCTAGGAGATATTCGCTGCTTAATCATATTATCATTAGGAACCATTATTGTGGATTTAAGAGTAACATTAACTAATAATGTTTGAGAAAATAATTATTAAAATTACCATGGATATCCAAGGACATGACAATGATATTCATAGGTTGATTCGAATGTATTATATGTAAAAAATAGATTTATTAGATGGAATATAATATTGTTATTAATGGTTTGATATTCACATTTTTAATATTATCTTAACCATTATAGTATGTTTATCTGGCTGAAACCGCATCACAAATAATTAGTTGAGAATGTAATATTTTTTTAAACCACTATAACATATAACTTAACAAGGGGCATAATTAAATGGTTTTAAATCATATTATATTCCTTTAAGGATTGAAAATGAGAGTTCTCAGTACTTATCAATGGTATTAAAGATTATATATTAACAAAAAATAATTATTTATATATTTATATATCCTCATTAGTGAGTGATATTGATCAATGATATTTTAGTGTAATATAAAAGTTACTTGGATTATGTGAAACACAAAATGAATATAAATCAGTAGTGTTATTTTATTAGTATCATGACATATTTTAAATGGTATTAATATAATTAGAAGGAGATTTTATGAAAATTATATATTATGGGATGACTATTGGAGAACAAAATATTGAGTTATGGATAAATCTTATGTTTAATGAGATACTTAAGGGTGGTTTTATTTGGAAAAATTGTGTTGTAACTTATTAGTAACCATGGTATTGATTATTTATTCATGATATTGGTGGAGTATTTTATATAATTTTTGGTATTTTGATATATGGGAACTATTGTATTATCTAATGGTTAGTACCATTTTAGGATTAAATATATGGTAATTTTTTGGAGGAATATATAATATCTTTTTGGTTCAATGTTTTATAGATTAAACTTTGTTTTGGAAAAGGCATGTGATGGAAAGTATATTATTAGATTATAAACATTGTTTATATATTATTATAGGAATGATTTATATTTTTTTTGAGAAAGGACATGTTATATTTAGAGAGGGAACATCTAATTGTTTTAGATTTACCATATTTTATGAACGTTTATGGTAATTTGGAATCAATGTTTTAAGGGTTTCATTAATAAGTACGAGTGAACTGGACTCAATATAACCCAAGATTAACCAAGAAAGATAATAGTTTAGATATGTATTATATATGTTTATATATGAGGGATATAGTTTGAACAAAAATAACTAAATGCTAAAAAGGATGTTAAACATCACTAACCACTAAGAAAATATAAAGAAGGAAAATCATATTCTTGTCCTATTACTTTGAGTTGGTCGTAAAAATAAATGGAATAAAGAAAAAATCACCCTCCATTATTGATTCATTGGTATAAAATTTGAATACAGTTCTATAAACCCTAGTATAACAAGTATATTATCAAATATCCTCAAATAAACATCGTAATGACTTCCTAATATCTTCTATTTTAGTGTATCATTGTAATCCTTTTGGGAGATATTATTCTTGTCAATTTTATAAATTCTTTCATTATGGGAATTTTATTTTATTTTGGTAATTGAATAAAACAATTTAAATAGATTGCCCATCAAATTTAACAAAAAGTCATTCAAAATTTATATTTCATAACAACCGAAGATAAAACATTATTTTGTGGATGAATATAAACTATGTAGGGTAATTTATCATGTTGGGTGCTTAGTTAAAAAAGTTATAAAAGACCATATATTTTTTTATGAATCTTAGTAAGAAATATAAGACTTTCATCATCTCATCCATTTAATAACATTTGTAAAAAATAAGAAATTTACTATCGATTCATATCCATATTATGAATACAATTATGCTATATTCACATGTAAGTGATAATTAAAATTGTTAGGATGAAATTTATTTTCTATTTGTGAATATAAATATATGAGATTTTATATCCCTTAAAATAAATATCATGTTCTATAACGTATTTCACATAAAACACCAAATTTAAAAAAACAATGACATATTAAGTGTAAATTATCAATAATATTCTTGAAACACAAAGATGGTAAACCATTAATGATTATTAACATTATAATGTAAATTATTAATATGGGTTATTTTTAAATGGACATTTTTAATTGAGGATGTATAATCTATATAGAATATTTTCTTTTAAAAAGATTTATTTATATATTTAAGAAATTAAAGTTTTGTAATGTAATATTTATCTTTGAATTCCTAACCAAAAAATTACGAAATGGTGTATTTTTGAGTTATTTAAAAAAAAAATATTGATCAAAAGGAAAAAATATTGATTTTGAGAATATAATAACTTTTATATTGAATATATGTTTTTAAAACCATTTTGATATAATAAATAATATTTGTATAATTTTATATAATTTATTTATAAATACTATTTAAACATATAATACCCATGAATATCACTTTATAAAATTAAGTATTATTTTATGTGAATATTTTTTCATTTTAATCAATAATAAAATATATAAAAATTAAAATTATCTTTTGGTTTTATTTTTATATCACATAAACCCTATTTAAAAAATCACAATCTTATAAATTCAATTATAATCAATAATATTTATAAATGTTTCCTATATAGAATCATTATACTTACAAATTCATTAAAAAGTGTTTTATCAATCATAACTGCTAACACCGAAATTAACATCCCTACACATAGAATGATAATTTTATTAGATAAATTATGTATTTTTAATAATAATTTTCAAGTAATTTAATATGGAAATTTATTATTATGGTTTTAAAAGTTTATAGTGTGGATTAATTGTAAATACCATGATAAGCATGAATCAATTATTTTAAAATTATTATTTATTTATATCAAAGAATTTATATTGAGTAAATTAAATTTAAATTAAATAATTGTTAAATATAATATTTTTTATAAAAATATAAATAAATATATTATCGTCGATTTAATTTTTAATCAATAAACATATGATTTTGAATCCATATTGGTCAAAATTTGATTCTCTTAACTAAAATAATTTAATCTACACATTATAAGTTTTAGTATAAAATTTAATATTATGATATTTATAAGATTAATTGCATTAAAATTACGTCAATTTTGGCTCTAAAAGATAAAAATTTTGTCATATCCATCATCTTATATTTTTCATAAAAAAATATCACCTAGATAAAAACTATATACATAGTTTAAAAGTGTCAGAGTTATTGGGTAAAAATGGAATGGTGAAAATATTATAACATTGTATTAAATAATTTTATTACTATTTTTACCCATAGACACCTGTAAATCCATTATTATGAATATTTTGATCTATTGACCATAAATTAGTGTCATGACATTGTTAAAATATTACGTGTGTTTCCAAAATATCCCTTTTCTACTCTTATAAAAGGGGTTCATGGACAACCTTTAGAATATACTCCAAATATTCAAAATATTCCTGAAAATATACCCAAAAATCCAATATATTAATTAACTCACACATTGTTAAGATTACATCCTTTTCCCATCAATTCTAAGGGATTTTCGAATGAAGGTTCATGTCTCCAAAGTCAATATGATGTCTTTATTAAAATTTTCTGCTTAATATTATTATTCGAAATACAATATCACAATAATTATACGAATAATCATTTATAATTTTTATATTATTATGATTTTATTTTAATTTAATAACCATTTTTTTCAGATATCCATCTACTATAAAAAAAGAGTAATTAGAGATTTGGGTGAAATACCAACTCCAAATAGAGTCATCTTATGTTTTCAACACCACCATTGATGGATGATATAAAGGTTTTAATGGGGTAATAAATGTTATATATATATAATATAAATTTGATTATGAAGTTTAAAATTATATTCTAACTTCATTACCTCTCAATCGTTGAAAGATGAAATAATTAACACCCATACATAAAAAATACCACCTTCAAAAGAATTGTGTTTCATTTTTAATCATCACCCATTATTATTTTATTTAAAAACAAATTTTATATATAAAAAATATTTAAAAACCCTTATTATAAATCTGGATAGTATTAAATGATTTTATTATGCTTCCTACCATTCTCATTTTATAAAATGTGTTACAGAAAAACTTATTTAATAACCCAAATTAACCAACATAGGAAAGATAAATTTATAATAAAAATTAGAATATTATATAGAATGGGATATATTAAATTATATATATGAATATGTTTCTTAATAAGTTATATAACAATATTTACGAGATTATTTAAGAATTTATTTTCTTATACTAAATGAATCAATAAGAATGTAAGCTTTTTAGTCCAAATTTTCTTTCATTGAGACATGTTTATATTATACAGGGTGTTAGATTTTTTTGTTTTAAATTACAAAATATTATTAAATTTATATAATTATTATATTATATTTCATGATATAAAATGTCCCATTTTATTTTACCTTTCTTTTATTATATTGGTTCTAAAAATTCAATGGTCGTAAGGGTTTTCATCTCAAATATCTCTCTTTGAGACATGATTGGTATTATGTACATAATTTTAATATTGTAGAAAATATAATACCATTTTGATATATAATGTTTCTAAATGTATTTTAATCATGGTATTTTATTTATAATTGAAATACGAATCCTTTAATATGTTTAAATTATTGTGTTACTAAATCCACATGGGTTTTCATGGATTTAATTATAATTATTTGGGTGATGTTACATATTACTAACCATAATTTATTTATATGGATTATTAACCACCCATTTATATATTTTTATCGTAAAAATTATATTTCCATTGTATTTTATCACTTAATCATACGACCTTATTTAGGTGACTATTGATACTATTATTTTCCAAGTAATAGGGGTTTTTAACTGAAATACTATTTTTTAATTAACAGTGATTTATTATAAACATTATTCTTCCATGAGTGTTTTGAAATAGAATAATTTTTAATTATATGATATTTTATGATCATATTTGGGGTAATTTATTTTTAAAACAAAAATGTTTTACTATTTTTTTTGAAGGGTGTTTTCAGTAAAGTTAATTTCTAGTATAAAAAATATATCTTTCATAATAAAATGTTTTAGAACTAAATTTCTTAAAAATATATTATTTCATTTTCAAGGTTCCATTATTTAATATTATCTAAATGAAATTATTATAATTATTTTTCAATTAACATTTTGAAAAGTAATTTTGGATGTGACACATAATATCCACATTTATAGAAATGATAAAAAAATAACTTATTTTATGTTATCTTATCTACTTCTCATTAAACTTAAAAATGGGGTTTCTCTGACATGGATTAAGTTTCATGATTTATCCTCTAATATATTTGATATCATTTAAGGGAAATAGAATTACTATACTGAGCAATCTATTTCCCAATCCCATTATTGGTGGTATTGTTCATGAATTCATTTATAAGGATAATTTTCATAATTGTCCACATCCTTATGTGTTTTCATTTTTTCATCGGGGGTATATTGTTTTGAAACCTACCAATTTATTTCTCTGGGTGTCTTATGAAAATGTTACCCTATAAATGGATTATTCATTTACAAATTTTTCAATACAAAATGAAAGTCATATTTTACATATTTATTTTAGATGAATTCTACATAGAAGGTCATTAAATTTAATAACATGGGAAAATATATTAAAATTCCATATTTTTTTCAAATATGGTAAATTATTAGAAATATTGAAATTAATTTTTGACCATAAAAATTATTTCAATAGATGAGTTATGATAAAATTATACCATTTATTAACATGTGGACTAGTATTGAAATTTTATATGATTATTGACTAAAAATTTAGGTTGATCATTTATTGATATTCAGAATTTGTAATCATATAAAAATCCATGTCATTATTCATTAAGTGGAGTATTTTGTAATTGTAATAAAATTCAAGTTGACTCCTAATGTGAAGAAAAATAATGTAATCAAGAGACAGGTGGGACCCAAAATAATATAACATCATGTTTCAAAACATGTCTCTTGATATGAAACATTTTTTGGTATTTATTTTATATCCTCACAGTTTACTATTATATCTTATGTACAATATTGATAACTATTAATTTTTCTAGAAAAAAATACCATTATATTAGGGTTTTAGCATCTGAAATTATGAATTTAATCAATTTTAGATCAATATTATTGATATCAATGTCTTTATTTATTTTCATGGAAAAATAAATATTTTAGTATGATGTTGATTAGGACTTCATATTGTTTGAAAATTTCTTCCTTATTATTGATGCAATGTTTATTCCATGATCAATATAGTTATATGTTCTACATTAATGAAAAACCGATGTCTCCTCTTCATAAATTTCCATTTACCTAGGGTAGGAATAAATGTAATACAAGAATCATGATTAGAAGAATATCATTCATGGGAGAATTTATGGGTGGTGTTTAGGACTCATTATTGATGATGTATTTTGATATTTAGTGGGAAAATATATTCTTCCTATTACAAAGAACATGGAATTTCTTAGTTTATGGTGTTTTTTAATTCTCCAAATCTCTAATATAATAATTATCCCTTGGACGTATGTGATTCTATAATATTAATTCAATTTAAAATTATTTCCATTTAAATAATGGTATTCAATGTTGGTATCAAATCATGTATTCAATGTATGTTTCTAAGTGTTGCAGATCAGGGAATACAGTACCAAGAGGTCACATAAATGGGGAATTGAAAAATGTAGTCCCAATTATAGGAAATAATATAAATTGTAGAAAAATTCACTATAAAAATAGGATTATGTAATTATACATATTTGATAAAAATTGGGATATAATATTTTCTTAAGTAAACACTAATAGATAGACATACATTTATAGATGTAGTGAACATGTTTTAAAATCAAGTGTAATATACATGGACCTAATAGTGGATTAAAAAAATACACACCCAACATCCTTCTTTATAATAATCCTATCTATAATAAATAATACATATATTTTTCTACAAATACCTAGTATATATAGGGATTTAGATAATGGAGTTTTTGGATCTGGAAATAATTTGGAATAATAAGGACTTAGGAATAGAGTAAAACATGAGGAAAATGGGAACTCATCTGTTTTTATGTAATGATAACTATAATTATTTTGATATTAAAATAATATTTTATTATATAATTTGAAATTTAAATTGACCCCATAATGGGAATTGAAACAGGAATTGAATAGAAATAGAAAAGGATCTATCAATATCATAAGCTTCTTAGCTTAGATTTGAACAATAGAGCCAAAAAAACTATTCTTAACTAAAGTGAAATATATGATAGGTACTCTTTGAGTTCTATAAGAATATAAATTTAAAATCATATGTGATATGTATTTAAAAGATGTGTGGGTATTCATAGTAGTGGTGAGTAAAATTCCACGGAATAATCAAATGAATATTTTATTTTTCCTATTATGTCATGTGATAGAATAGTAACCATAGTACCACATTACCTATAATAAATCTCTAATATATTATTATCTCTATAATTAAGTACGTAGAAAAATATTCGATAATTATATTATTACTTATATATATAATGTTATATATTCTATATTTCACCATTAATTACTGTATTTCACAATGTTTAAAAAAAATTACTAAATTTTACCCATATATAATTAGTATTTCCCAATGAAAAAAATAAGGAATTCAATTTACTAGATTCATAATTTAGTTATGAATAATATATATTTTAATTATCGATATGTGGATAATAAAAATGTTCTCTTAGAGTAAAAAAAATTTCATTACTAAAATATTTATACATTAATACCTACTCAATCACATGATACTTGATCACTTATTATACTAGAATATTCCAAAAGGGAAATGTGGGAAATGGTTGGAATGTAATTGGATGGTTATATTGTCATTAATATTGTAGTGATTAATACTAATATGTATTTCCACAATATATTATTTTTCTAGAAATTCATTTATTTATGTTCTTTTTATGCTTGGTTAAGAGATAATCCCAATATTGCTCCTCCCAATGAAATTTCAGATTAATTTTTTTCAAAGTAGTAAATTCCATGGTATATATCATCATTATTATAACCATAATAAATTTAAAATGGAAACATTATTATATAATTTTTACTAATAGTCATAATTCACAATTGTAAAGTAATCACTAAATTTAATATTACACCCTTTAAAATCATTTATACTATCCAAATAATTAATAATTATCATATTTAATCCATTATATAAATCAATTACATGGATTGTTTTATTTCTTAATTCCATAAAAATTCGTATAGTTGTGATTTTTATTGTATATTACAGTCAATGGGACACATATTTTATACTCGCAATATATCATTTTATTTATTAGAATGATATTATTTTCATGAATCCAACTGTTATGATGTTTTTATGACATAATAATCAATATTCATCCTTCCTGGAAAATTTCCTCCCAATCCCATTGAATTTAATTATAACATAAATATTGTTTGAAAACATGGAATGGAAACCAAATGGTTAATCTCTCAGTAAAATACATCTTAAAAATGTAATTTCCCCTATTTATATATTGAAAAGAGTTTAAGAATAGTAGATAAGGTTCAAGATATATACATTGAACACCCAACCACACAAAAAACCCTTCCAAACATTCATAATCTTTTACCTCCACACATCCTTCATCATTGAGGATAAGAACTCAATCTAAAACTAGATGAAAAATTTCTTTCATTTTTCATATAATTGAATTTGGTGAACATTTTTAAGAGACAACCAATAACTATTTTTTCTTTTCAATATTCTAAAAACTAGATTAATCAAATTATCATTTAATATATGAATTTACTAAACAAATATTATCAATATTCTATACTTTCCTCATCATCATCAAATTAGAGACAAACCAATTATATTTTTATTAAATATGACACTAAAAATTATTGAATTATATCTTATAATAATAATTCTATATGGTATCAAAACTGATATAGTCAATTAGTATTTCATACTACATCTCAACAATATAATCCATATGTGGTCTTTATCAACTATCCATATCTATAATCATAAAAAAAACTTCTAATAAAAGGTTATAGATATAATTTATAATCATTTAATTTTAATATATTATAATTCAGTAGATGCCACTCCCAGTTCAAATATAGGGGTAAAAAATATTATGCATATTATAAACCTAGGTATCTAACCAATAAATAGTACACACATATTTATACATGTATAATAGACTATCATGGTCCTTGTGTTAGATCTCAATGGAATATCTTTTTCATAACATATATCTGTAGCCTACATTAAAAGAAAAGATTAGATTACCAATTTACTTACTTACCAAATTTAATCCTCACAAGTTCTTTATCAAAAAACAATGTTATATGAACCTATAAAATTGATAATACTCAATCATTATATATATCCATTAAAACCAATATAGGGACGAATTTTTAGATAGGTGTGATCCATGAATCACATATCTAATAGTATATAAATTATCAATTATAGTCAAATTTATATGACTCACAATGTTGAGAGACTGATATATTTCATCCAAATGAAAAAAATAAAACTTATAATAAACACTACTTCATAAGATAAAATTATATCAAAATTCCATAAATTATAATAAATATTTAAGGTATTTTTATAGGTTATCAAAACACAAATTGATATCCACCTAATAGATAAATGATATTAGTTGGTTCCAACGCTCTATATTAGACATAAAATAAAATAATCATTTATTTATTAGTATCTATATATGTTTGGCCCCTTAATTTAGATGTAGTGACTAGAGGGGTGGTTTAAACAATAATTGTTGAATTATTAAACCAAAACTAAATTATCAAAGATAGAACATTTTCAAAAGTTGAAATAGAAATAATACTAATACAACTTGATCTTTTTATAGAGGTTCCTAAAATATTGATCAAGGTCCTATCATCAATATTCATTACTCATTGAGGATACTTGTATTGAGTAGATCATCACTTTTCAAAGTGTTTGATAACATGATTACAAAAAAATAAGACATATCTTTTAACACATGGTGGTATAACCCCTAATGATTGAAGAAGTCACATCTCGCCAACCTTTATTCTAGGAGTAACAAACCGGAAATCCTTTTATATGGGAGGAATAACCTATTGAAATAGATTTTGGATGGAAATATCCTAAAAAAAACACTAGTGGAAAAAAAGTTTTTGAGAAAAATTATAGTAGATAAGTAAAAAAAATTAAAACAAAAATTGAGAAAATGATGTATAAATTTAGCGGAACTTGATTCAATTGATCACTTTAGTGGTGGATAATGAAAGCCATGAATATTTTCAGTGATCACAATAAAAAAAATTGATGTTAAGGAATTTTGTAGACTAATTTAGTGCAGAAAAAATCATATAATCTTATTCACATAGAATTAATCATATGTACTTCTACTTTTTCAATCCTTAAGGAGACATCCTATATCAATAAATTAATTCCAATATAAGTTTATATGTTCCCAATATATGCACAACACATGTTAGTGTATAACAATAATATAATATTATGATTACCTTTTTTGTATAGTTTTTGTCTAAAACAAAACATAATATGGTTTTTAATTTATTAATGAAATATTAATAAGAAAAATTTAATAATTTATGTATAATAGTTCAAAACAAATCAAAATGGAAAAATTACTATAATAATAATATAATATTCTTGATTAAAAATATTTTAGATTATTTGTAAAAAATGGGTATCATATAAATTTTATTCTTCATGTATGAGTATACATAAAAATATATTTATAAATATATTTATAAAAGTTTCATTTATATTTCAACATAAAATTAAAAAAAAAATTAACAAAGTAATTTATTATAAAACTGCTAATTAAAATTACGAAATAAAAATGTGGAGACAATTTTTAACTAATGGTGATTTGTTGACATATGATTCAAATAGAGAGTGGTGGGTCTTGACCTACCTAAGGAACCTGTGAATGGTGGGAGATAAACCAAATCTAAAAATTCGTGAATATTGCAATCATTTTATTTTCAATAAAAAAATAAAAAGAGGCAATTAAATGTTTTATTCTCTGATATATTAAAACTAAAGGTTATAGAAAATGTAATAAAAATTTTCTTATATTCAAAATATAATAGAGTATCATTAAAATTAATTTCCAAATAACATAATGATAAAACATATGATAAACAGAAGAATATTTTTCTGATAAATTTAATAAAAAAATATCTGAAAATAGTAGTATTTACACATTTGAGTGTAACATACCACTATTAAAGAAACTACAATCAATTAAAGAGATGTTGTGGAAGTTCGATGAATATTTTTCAAAAATAATGTATCCAACAGAAAATGAATAAGTTTATGTATAGTACATTAAAAAAAATATAATAGATGATATTGAGAGAAGAAAAAAAAAGAGAAAACAATAATTAAAAAAAATTAAGCTGTAAGAATTGATTGCTTTGGAGCTTAAAAAACATTAGATAAAACTATATATATTATAAAAAAAATTGATAAAAAATTAACCACCTTTGATATCCAATATTTTGTAAGAATTTTCGGAGTTGATATCCAATGGTGATTAAAATAACTCACCACAGAAGGCTAGTAGTAGGACACTAACACACCGTTGGGATCAAAGGGTGGCTCTTGAGTCACAATTAGTTTCCAATGGTGACCCATAACCCACGGTAGTTATTTTCCAATGGTGACTCGAATCACCTATTATTGGGTTCTTCTAATGAAAACTCTAAGTGAAATAAAAAAAGTCTTCGAACTAGAAGAATACATGAGGAAATGAATAAGAAAGGCTTCATAGGGAAGATAGAAAATAGAATAAGATGTGGTTATCACTACTGAAATATGAACCATGAAATAAACATATTAACTAACACCAAATGATATAAAACCGATAGATTTTGAGATCATGGTTAAGACTATTAAAAAAATAGGTAGATCTCTAGAGTACTATTGATGGTTGGAAATCCAAAAGAGAATAATGAATAAATAAAGAATAAACAAAACATGAGTTCAATAATAATTCAAGGGATAACAAAACAATAGTATAAGGAGGCTAAACTGGAGAGTTTAAATATACCGACGACTAAGATTAAATCTAATTTTATAACATGCATCCCACATTGAATCAAAAACATTGGGAATAGAAGGTATATCAAAGTAATATCTCTAAATCCTTTCCAAAATAAAACACAACACAAACGAGCTGGTTGGATAAGTGGAAAACAATTCCCAAAAACATGCTCTAAGTAGCCCACACTATGGGCCTTATACAAGGGCCACATGATAAATTTGTCTACTATGATTGACCCAGCCTCTATGAATTTAATGAGGGATATTCCTTTATTATTATTGACCTTCATGTCCCCCTAAAAGTTTTTGTTGGATCGGACTAAGGGTTTTTCCCAAAGTGCCTTATTTTTTCAATACATTAAAAAAACAATGGTATAAACTAAAATAATAAAAAATAAAACTAAAATATTAAAACAAGTTAGTGAGAAATAATTTTTATGAAAAAAATCAATTAATTAAATGTTATATAAGTGTAATTTATCAATAAATAGATAGAAGTAAAAATTTTAATACCCTATTACAATCGCTCTCTCCCTTTTAGTATTTTACAAAAAATAATATTATAATAAATTTTCAAAATACTTCTAATTTTTTTAATTATTAAATATATACTCTTCATTTAATAAAATTATCAAAAAGAACATTGGAAACACTTTTATAAACTAGTTTTCTCTTTTAATTACGAAAATAACTACTTAAGTGTAATATAATATTAATTAAGTCTCACATGATTAACATATAGATGCAGTGTTATTGTTGAGAATGTTATGAAATTAAAATGAATTAGAGTATTATAAGTAACATTAAATTATAGAACACATGCCAAAACATTAAATAAATTAATGAAAATAAAAATTATATTTAGAATATATTAAGATTTTAGTATACTTAAATCAAACATCATTTTCTAAAATTCAACAAAATCAAAGGGTTTAGCGAAAATGTTTGGTAATTGTTTCTTAGTAAGAATTTTTTCATTAAAATTTATCACCCTTATTTACATGATCCATAAGGAAAATAAATATAACATCAATTTTTGTAGTTTTTGAACGATAAAGTGAATTTATTTTTAAAACATCTTCTAGTTTTAATCATAAAAATATTAGATTAAAACTAGGTAGAAAATAAACATTTATTTTTAAAATAAAATCAAATTTAGAATAAATTGATTATTTAAAACAAATTAATTATTCCAAACTGATTTTAAAAAATAAATATTAATTAATAAATTATAAAATAAATGACATATTCAGAATATTTTAAAATAAATCTGGTGATCTATTGTTAAAAAAATATTTCAAACAAAATATTGAATTCAATTTTTCCATAAGCTAAATGTTTAAACGCTTATTAAGAACTTTAAAAAGTATGATATTATTCCCAATATAATATAAGGGGTAACACCCCCTAAATTCATGCTCCATTAATGAAATATAAATTAATATTTTTAAATAATTTAGAATAAAGTGAACATATAAACAACATATTCATAACTGAAACATTTACTTTGTAAACTAAGATAACATATTTTTATAATTAAAAAAATTTAAATTACCTCACATCCCTTGAATTATAAATAAAAAGTTAAAAAATATTGGACATCTTATATATTAGAATATCAATTCATATTATAGTATATAGTATAAATTATGGATAAAAATAAACTTATATGGGCATTATGATGAGATTAGGTCCAATAGGATTTGGAATATAATTTTAGAACCCATGATATTTATATAACATGTCATACTAGAACTATTCAAGTAGTATTCTTATAAAAATTTAATTAGTTGATTATTTTTTTACAGAATATATTTTTTCTCCAACATGATTAATAACAAAAGATTTTGGTACCCGTATAGATTTGAGATATTTATTGTAGGTTAATCAAAAAGAAATATTTTTTTAAATGAATGTATTGCTAATGCCTAAAGAATAAGTAAACTCTTATGAACATTAAATTTCATAATACCCTTTCATGTTATGCATAAAATAAGTAATAATTGAAATATTATCATTTGTTCCTTTAACCAAAATATTTCATTAAATCATAGGATCCATATAATTATAGCCACAACCTATTTTTACATTTTTTGGTTTCTTCATATTCATTATCATATAAAATATCTCTTGGACATGAACACAAGTATAAAAGGTTTAATTTAATATATTAATATCTAATGTAAGGTTTTTATTCTCTTTCAAAAAAAAAATCAGTCATCACATATTTTCACAATTGAACATTATATAGAATTTTTAGGTTTTGTATTTTCATATTTATGATTCATTCATTCTTTTAAAATTTTATCTAAATAATCATAAACAAATTTGAATCCTCTATCTTGTTCTTCATTAGTTTTCGACACGAAGTATTTTATTCTCATATTTTTCATCTTGAAATTTTAAAAGATCTGAGTTTACAGAACATTTATATCCATTATTACTTAAAAAATATATTATTTTTTTATTCATTTTTAGTGATCTTAATATTTCTATGAAGTTAATTATATATTTCATCCATTCTAAAAATATCAATATAAAATATTTCATTTTGAATAGTCAATTATTTAACATTATTTTGAATATCATATTCATTGCTGGAAATATAAATACAATTTTATTGTATATCATTTACAAATGGTAGCCATCAAAGAAATATTTGAAGATTCTATTTCACTTTCAGTACAATAAATACTTGAGTATAACTATTCTATACAACTTCATCCTATATGTTTTTCCTTTACCTAATCTTTGTATTAATTTTCATATCTATTGTGATTTAATTATGGATAGTATAATTTTATATTCCACGTCTTCATGCACTCAATTAATATTAATTTAGAAACATCATATTTTTTAATTATAACTATTTTATATAATTTTTTCAACCCTTTATTAGGCCTTTTGGGACTATTCTTATAGAATCTTTTAAACTTAATGTACTTGTAAATTCATTTTGGGATATTTTCAATTTCATCCTTATCAATTATTTTAACTCTTAATTATAAGAATTATTGATAACTTTTATATTTGAATTAATTTTTATACCTTAAATTTAATAATGTCCATTAAAATTTTCATTCATTATTTATAACTCTTATTGAAGAAGAGATCATATTAAATCATCAATTTATTATTCTGTAAAATCTTTAATTTCTTCAATAGCAAATTTAACTGAATTCTATATCTTAGGTAGCGATAACTGTAATATTTAAATGATTGCTTCATTCTTCATTGTATCTCCATGTGGAACCGCACTATTGATAATTTGGTGATTCTATTCTATATCTACTTTTTTCAATCTTGATCTGTCATTATAAATTCTTGAAACAAAGATATGTGAATACCTATATTGTTCATTGAAACATATCAATTCCTTAATGAGTGAATTTTAATGTACACTATATATGTGAAGAGAATTATAGGACGAAATATGACTATAATTTTTTTTATTAGAGAGTAGTGTATGTAATTCAAAGTTTTTCAATTTTGGATCCATTTTGAACCATCATTACTAGATATTATTTCTAAATCAACAGTAGGATGTTTATATGGTTTTGACATTATATCCAAATAATCAAGAGAACTATTATTCTAAACACCCTATATTTTATCTTTTATGTAAAAATATCTACATCCAATGAAATGAGGTTGTCTAATGGGATTGATCATCTCCAAATATTTACTTCCCATAACAAAGTAGAATATCATTTACTCAGACTATTAAGTCTAGTATAATGGTTAGATGAAAAAAATTAATGAAACAACTAAAACTATATCACTAATATCACCATGATCTTATAATAATGATTAGGTCTATTAGTATGGAATTAGTGAATGGGGGGCGGGGTTATTTAACCATTTTTAATTACTAAATCAAATAATTATTATTAGTGTTAGAAAAATTTAAAATGTTTTGTTGGAAATAAAATAGATAGATCAATAATTTTTTATAGAGGATCAGACAACTAAGATCATAGTCCTCTCATCAATCTCGTCTAATTCTCTTGGCGACTATAATTAATTGTATCTTATCTTTTTAATGGGAGTGATAAGACAATTACACACATACACACACACACACACAGATATATATATATATATATATATGAGATGTACATTTTTCACTTGATGTGGTATAAAAAATGACTTTTCAAGGAGTCAGAACCGACCTTTCTTTTGTTTGGGATGAAAAACTCGACCATTCTTTTTTATTAGTGGAATAACCCAATGAAATTTATTTTAGAAAGAAAAATATTAAACCAATATCTATAAAAAAGTAAGTGTTTATACGAATTATAATGGTGAAATATCAAAAGTGATTAAGACATTAGATGAGAAGATGATGTGGGAATTCATTGTACCTCGAGGTCATTGATCACTCTGATGGTGGAAGATGAATATGATAAATATTTATAGTGATCTTAGTGAAACAAAATAAGTTAAGGATGTTTCATGATCAATTCAATTTTTTACAAATTGTATCATTTTATTCTCATTGAATGAATCATCTACTTAGGTAGATTTTTAATCCATTATTATATCTCTTAGATCATTAATGAATGATCATATACAACCGCATCCTAAACCAATATACACACGACACTTGTAAGTGTATAAAAATATTTTAATTTCACCATTAAATTTAATTTTTCATATCATACTAAATGAAAAAAAAATTCTATATCTGAAATTATTCATGAAATATTAATATAAAATATTTAAAATTTCTTGTATAAAAATTCTGAATAAATAAAAATTGACTTATAATTTCAATAAAAGTATAATCATATTGAATAAAAATATAGTATAATTATTATTAAAATAGAGCATCATATAAATTTTATTCATCATGTATGAGTGTACATAAAAAAATTTCTATTTAATTATAAACATGTTTCATTTATATTTCAACATAAAAAATTAATTTTTTAACACTGTAATTATTTTAAAAATAATATGAAATTATATGAAATAAAAACATAAAAAAAATTAATATCTAATGGTGGGTCATTGTCCTAATATTTGATCAAGGAGTAGTGGAACATGGCCTACCACTAAATATAAAGAATTGTGTTTGATGACGCACCACTGATAAAAGATAATATTTCTACCATTGAAATTTTATTAAAAAAAAGAAAAAATTTAAAAAAATAATTCTACTCTATAGTAAAAATAAAGGAATCAGAATGTGTAAATTTTTTCATATACCATTGGAAATCAAATTGTAACCCATGAGTCAACATTGCGGGAACCCAATGCTGGCTCATAAAAATCCTTTTCAAATTACCAATAATGGAATATTAAAATTAATTTCCAAAAAAAATATACAATAGAGGATAAATAGAAGAATATTTTTATTAAAATGTTTTAGAAAAAATATATTTAAATAAATTCAGAAGCAAAAATATGAAGACAAAAGTTATGAAACAATAATATTTGAAGATCTTATATTGGATCCAAATGAATATTCTACCTAATTAATGGATTAAAGATAAAAAAGAAGATAATATATAATAAAATTAAAAAAAGATATTCAAATAATGAAACTAAATAGAATAGTAGAGATAAAAACATTATCAACCAATCAACGGGGTAAGAAAATCCCATGTTAGATATTTAAAATACATATGATAAGAATATATGTAATAGAATAATGATCCACTAGTGGGTAAAAGATAACATACTACTGAATTCCAATAGTGGGTTGGAAGAGTCACCATTGATATCCAAAGATGATAAAAATAACTCACTCTTAAAGGATTATGTTATATCTCTATCCCACTATTGGGTTCCAATTGTGGCCCATTACTCACCATGGAAACTAATAGAGAATAATGTCCCACCATTTGTATTTTCCAATGGTGACTCGAATAGCCCATCATTGGGTTTTCACAAAGGTGACTCCAGGTGAAGCCCCAAAAGAAGACATTTAACTTGAAGAATAAAATAATATGCGAAGAAGAAAAACATTGTAGAGAGGGCATAAAACCAAATAATAATTGGTGGTCACTATTTAAAAAACAACATTGGTACAAAAATATTAACATAGAGAAAAGGATATGAAACATAATGATTCATAGAACTTGATTATGACTATCGAATATACTATGATAATCACCATAGTACTGTTGATGGTTGATCAAATAAAGGATAAGAATGAAGAAAAAATATTGAATAACACACTGGAGTTCAAAAACATTGCATTGGGGAATAGAATTAAACACTAGGGAGGTCAAACGGGATAGATTAAATAGATTAATGGATGAGAATAAATCTGTGTTTTTAACATGAATCCCACATCAGATAAAAAACATAGGGACTGATAAATATATCAAAAAATGAGCATTGAATATCAGTTATTTTAAAATACAACACACACGCACACACATAGGCCTACATGCCTAGTGGGGGACCTATACCCCAACAATTCACTAAGGGGTACAAACTGTCAGAATTATACATGGTCCTACATAAAAAAATGTTTTCACTATAATTGACCCAAAAATTGTGTATAGAATGAGGGTTGTTCCTCATAGTAGGTTTTACATTTTTTTCCTCCTCAAATTGGTTATTGGATCGGCCAGAGGGGATTTCATAGATTGGATTATTTTTTGGCACATAATAAAATAACTAATATAAAATTAGATAATAAAAGATCAATATATAATATAAAATTATGACACTAAGTAATATTTAAAAAAATGAATTTAATTAAATATTTTGTACGAGTAAATTACAAAGGCCCGATAAGATGTAAATGTTTAAATAACCAATTAAGAAATATCTACCCATTTTTTACAAATTACAAAACATAACATAAAATAAATTTTTAAAAAAAATGGAGAATAATTTATTTAATATTTTAAGTCGTTATCCCCCATTTTTATATATATAAAAAAACAATGTAAATAAGTTAAACATTTTCCACTTTTATGTAAAAGAATAATTATATTAGAGTAATAGAATAGAAATTATTAGCCAAAATATTAACATATAGTCTCATCCATCATATAGAGAATGATATCACATTAGAACTAACCAGATTAGAATAAAGGACACTCAGTTAAAGAAAACATGACAAAACATTGAAAATATTTCATGAAATAGAAATTATGCTAAGAAAATATTAATCTTACAGTTCACCCAATTAAAACTTCATTCTCTCAAATTAAATATAATCTATGACTTTAGTAAAAAATTATATTAATTTATTTTTATTAGGAAAAATTATAAAAATAAATCACCATTATTTACATGATTCTTAAGAAAAATATATATTACACCAATGCATTTAGTTTTTGAATATTGAATATTGTTTTTATAAACAAATACCCTCGACCTTATGAAAAGAAAAACTATATATAAAAAAATATCAACAAACCAAATTTTATTTTCAAATTTTAATCAATTTTTTAATATATTAAAATATTTAATAAATCTCATAATTCCAAAAATATTTCATCTATGATTCATAAAATGATATTTTATAAAAAACATATATATTTGGATGAGTGTAAAAGATTTCCCTATAACTATTGTTGACCAAATTATTTCAAATAGATAAATCATAATTATAACATTACATATCAGTATATTATGTGAGATACTAAATATGTCACAACTCCCCCTTAATTAAATCATCATTAATGAAATATTATTAAATATTGTTAAAAAATTGAGATGAAAGTAAATATATAATATCATATTTAGAACATAAATTTTAACTATGTAAACTAAAAAATTTATTTTCTAGTCAAAAAATATAATAATTAACGTGGATTCCTTGAATTAGTAACAAAATGAAAAAATATTAGATATCTTGTATTCTAGCATACCAAATTATGTTATAGTAGATATTATTTATGATGGTAAAAAATAATCTTAAATTGACAGGGTGACTATATTAGGTCCAATAGAATTTGAAACATAATTTTGGAACCAATGATATCCCTATATCATATAACATTAGAACTCTTCAGGTAGGCTTCCTATAAGAAAAATCAAGCATATATTTTATTTAGCACCGAAATGAGTTTGGGTCCAACTGTATATGTAGAAAAATATTTATGCATCCATAAGGATTTGAGACATTTATTGTATGATATTAAATAATGTGAATTTTTATATATTAAAGTCTTAGTAAATCCCAAAGACTGAGTAAACATTAAAGATCATTTGTTTGTATAATTCCATTTCAACATTCATAAAAAATAACTTTCATTTAAAATATTCCAATTTGGTTTTTAAATTATATATTCATATACATCATAGGAAAAAGATTATTATGTCCACAATTTTTGTTTATCATTTTTGGGTTTTATTATAGACAATATATTATCAAATTTCACTTTTCATCTAAAAAAAGTAAACACAATTTCCTTTAGTCCAAAAATTACTTTCTTTTGGTTTTAATTCTCTTTATAAATAATTTTGATGCCATCAAATATTTTAACATTTGAACAAGATCCAGAATTTTTCAGTTTTTTATATTAATTGTAAAGACCCGTAAAATTCAAAGGGAATTTTTTTCTTAATTTTCTTTTTGATTTTACAAGAAGACCTTTTCTAGAGTTTCGTTTGCTCAGGTGAGGTTATTAATTAATTGGGTTAACTAAAGAATAAAAATAAAATTTGTGCAACCATTTTTTATTTTTATTTAAGGTAGATTAAACCTATGCTTGGAGGTTGGGGTGGGACCCACAGGTTCCTAACTACCCTATGTAAGATATTAGTGAAGTGGGGCCCACACGATCCCCACCCCTTTATTTCCTTTTTACCTCCGACGTGAATGTAATATGGTAACTCACCCGCACCCCCCTCTTAAATCCCAAGTCAACTCTCGCGTTTAATTGGATTATTAAACGCCTCATTAATTGGTCAACACTTGATAATTAAATCGTGATCTGATTTTGAATTTAAAAAACAGTTGGCATGAGAAATAAAATGAGGCAGAGCCTTATTTTATTATGTAGTTTCGTTGTGCGAGAAGGATTTGAAGATGAGAGATCAAGTCTTGGAATCCTCATCTTCCTCCTTGAAGAACGCGAAGAACGCACCGTCGCCGACGAAGAACGCCAGCCTCCAATGAAGGATGACGAAGGATGCCGAATCCTTGGAGATCGACGACACGACACCATGTACCGCGACACCAACGATTCTCTTCTCTGAGTCGTCGACGACACTTACGGAACCTTGTTCCGTGACGCCGTCTTCCGCGACGATTATTTCCTATGACGAACCTTCCTTCGACGATGCCTTGAGGTAGGGGTTAATTATGTTATTGACTTCTTTATCGTTCATCGACTATTATTTTTTGGGGCGCCTGTTATCGTTATAACAGGAAGAGGCCGGACCGCACGAACACGGCCGACCCTCCTCCCCCTTTTTTGTTGAATTCTTTGCGGCACGAAAGAAGGTGGTATGGTGCAACGACACCGCACAGAATCAAGGATGAAAACAACGAAGAAGCACGGCGCCGTTGTGGCCGCACGAAGCCGCGACATCGTCGCGCCGCGCCGGAGAACCTCGAAGTGGCCGCGGCCAGAGCAGGGCTGCGGCGGAGGGGTGGGGCGCCGTCGCGCCGCACCTTTCAGACAAAGCTGCGGCTTGAAGCTGCGGGGGTGCAAGGCGGGGCAGCCGGAACCAGCAGGCGACGTCACCTCGGAGGGGCAGGACCGCAGCGGTCCCGTGGCAGTAGCACCAGCCGGACGGACCAGGCTGGCCTGCTTCCGAGAAACTGGGGGTCATAACCCTCGTTCGGCCAGAAGGAGCGGCCCCACGTGGGGGGACGCCGTTTCGAACAAAGGGGGCAGCCGCCCCACTATATCCGCCCAGCTCGGCGCTGGCCGAGCTGGCCACGGGGGATGCGCGCGGGCGCTAGGCCAACCGTCCACCCAGGCCGGGCCGGGCCGGGCCGCACCCACCGCACCAGGCCGCGCCCTAATGTGCTGGAATTGGACCCAGGTCAGGTCAACCCGGTTCGGGCCGACCCAGGGGGTCTCAGGCCGGGTTGGTCCGGTCCCAAAACCCCCTAAAACCGGACATGTTCGTTCTTCTGCCCATATCTTGGGATACAGACCTCCAATCGATGCATAGTCAGTTGAGATGCGATCCTTGGATCGAGGAGGTCGTTTTGGTATATTACACTCAAGGTTTCAGAGAACTATGTGTATGGCCGGGTTGGTTCGAACACGAAACTAACCGGGCCCTCGGAGTGGAAACACTTATAACTTGAATTCCGGACGTCTGATTGATGTGACGTCAACATTTTTGGATTTCTCTTAGTGAGACAGACCTTTTGGATTACTCTGCTCGAGGTTTGGATGCATTTGGAGTGAGGTCGGGTTGGTTTTGACTTAAAAACCAACAGGTCCCCTAGAACGAAAAGGCCAATAACTCTCAGACAGGGCGTCCGATTGACGCGCCGTCTGTCACGTTGAGTTCCTCTTGTCGAGATGGAACTTTGAGATACATAAACTCTGGACTACATGTCAGTTGATGTATCGACCCCTTGGCTCGTGGAGCAGACCTTCTCGGAATCGAGCATGTTGTGTGCGGGAACCCTAGAGCTGGCTGCAACTGCGACTGTGACGACTGCACTGAAATCTTATGTGGGTTCGGAAGTGATGAAGACCATACTGAAATCATCAATGAGTTCGAGAGTGATGAAGACTGCACTGAAATCTTATGTGGGTTCGGCAGCGATGAAGACCGTACTAAAATCCTCTGTGGGTTCGACGGCAATGAAGACTGCACTGAGATCCTCTGTGGGTTCGGAAACGATGAAGACCGTACTGAAATCCTCAGTGGATTCGATGGCAATGACTACTGTTATTGTATCATATGTGGGTCTCGCAGTGCTTGACTCTGTTCTTGCTATCCTACGTGGGTCTGGCAGAGTAGCTGGTCTGTATCCTTTATGGGTCCGACAGCTTAGCTGGTTTAGTATCCTCAGTGGGTCCCAGCTTAGATGAATCAGTGGCTATATCTGATCATCTCTATCACCTTACGAAGAAGTATACATGTGTGGGATGAGTCTTGACTTTCAATCATTATCTTCGATAAGATTGACTTGATTTCCTATGTGGATTGAGTTGTGATTTCCTGCGTGGATTGGGTTGTAATATCTTGTGTGGACGTGATCGAACTTGGGCCGGGATGTTGGAGCCGAACTGGAATTGATGACTTAGGTATATTTATGGGCATATACCTAGGTAGTGTCTGTTGTTAATTCATGATTGTATCTTTCCTTTGTGGATTATCCTTTGTGGATTCTGGGAGACCTTCAGGGGTCTCGGGGTCTCTACTGAGTAGCGTATACTCACCCCTGCACGGGCTATGCCCACACTACGTTGTGTTGGATGCAGAATACGGACAACACTAATCGTGGTTGAGGCTAGTGGAGCAGTCGGTACCTGGAGGTGGACCACTGGGCGGGACGTACACGGAGCAGACAGCTAGACCCAAGGAGCTGAGGTGGCTATCTGTACCCACCCTTCAAGTGGGACTTCCAGTGGACGGATCTACATTTTTTCATTACATTCAGTTGCTGTACTTTCTTTCTAGTTGTACATTAATTTATGTTTGGGTTTTCATTCTTTCCCATTTACTTTCCGCACTTACTTTTGTGCCCAGTTTTACATAGTGTTTACTTCTTCTGGCTTACTATGTGGTGTTTGTTTACTTTATAAAGACAATGCCTTCCCCTTTTTTCAGGATTTACGCCTTGGTGCTAGTCTCCAACCCCTGACATATGGGATGCGGGCTTGGGGTAGTCACGACACGGGCCCCGAGGACGGGTCGTGACAAATTGGTATCAGATGAGTTTGGTTCTACCACAGAACTCAGGAATCTGAACTTTCTTCTATATGAAGCAATAGTGTTAAGGGTATTGAGTGTGGTTATCAGTCTAGGGAGTCCAGTGTTGGTGTGGCCGCCGACGTATCTGTACACCAGGAACCGAACTTCTGATTTTCGACTCAATGCATGAAAACATTGATTGCATGTGTGTTTCAAAATAATTCTTTGTGATTACTTTGTGTCAGCTCACCAGGTATACTATATTACCGTGGCGAACCTGTTTCTTTTTAGGATGGCCCCACGATGGCAGCCAGCTAGGGTTCTGAGTTTTGTGCGAGCCGACAGCCCACTGAGCGTTGAGGCCTTGGTGCAGGGCCCTTTTTCAGTGGAGGCACCGGAGGTACCACTACCCGCCGAGCCACCGATGCTACCAGCCCCAGCCGCTGAGAGTGCATGTCACCTTAGTGCACTGCATGTGTTTTAGCATCAGATACCGCCCAGAATCCGTGGGGAGACGGACCCTTAGGCAGCCGAGGATAGGATGGAGGCGATTTTGCGAGTTTTCAGGTTAGTGGGGACACCAGCTTACCTCATGGTGATCCTCGCAGCGAGCATCCTACACACTGGAACAAGAAGATGGTGGATCTTGATGCTCCAGGTGCACGACAAGGCATATCTCCTCTAGATGGACTTTGAGAGACTTTTCCGATCGGAGTTCATCCCAGCCACCCTCTGTGCGGTGTGCATCCAAGAGCTTCTACAACTATGGTAGGGCAGCATGACGGTCGCCCAGTACTCGGTGAGATTTACCGATATCTCGCGCTATTCAACGAACATGGTACGTGACCCATTCTTCTGGGCCTGGACCTTCGAGCAGGGACTGAGGCATGAGATCAGGGCATCGATGATCTCCCTCAGCATTCCAACACAGGCAGGATTACTGGAGCCAGCTCTTCTTACAGAGAGCTTTCTTGCTGAGACTACGCTAGTAGCGAGACCTACCGCAGGGTGGCACGTAGCAGAGTCGTCTGTAGCTAAAATTCGACGGATGTAACAGGGGTCCAGGTGGACCGGACCATCAGGAAGACGACCTCAGGACACTGGCATAGAGGTGCAGGGAACAGGGTGCAGAGCCAGCCTTCCGAGGAGAAAGCAGTGCTACGCACGTGGCGGGCAGGGCCACATGGCTCATGACCTCCCGAACCGCCATGCAGAGGAGCAGAAGACGGTTGAGGGGCCACCTATGCAGAGGCAGATGGTCGACCATGTTGGCCCGCCGAGAGCAGGCGGATGAGGCACGGGAGCTGGACGAGCAGCAGGTGGTGGGAAATGCTTTGAGGCTTTACCACCACCACCACCAGAAGGTCCACCCTGACCAAAGGGAGCTGGCGGGCAGAGACAGGCTCAGCTTCAGGCAGCGGAGGCCTACGACCACGGTGCTCCGTAGATGATTTGACGTACTATCTGTGTCTACTCCACCCTTTCTGCAATTTTTATAGACATAGGATCAAGTCATTATTTTATTGTCGATGCCCTTTTTCGGAGCTCGGAGATTCTGACGGAGTCGTTGGCTCGATCCTTACGGCTAGAGACTCTTACGAGAGCAGACTCGACGATTATGCACTAGTGTCGGCAGTGTGAGCATACCCTAGGAGGCGAGAGCTTTGGCTGGAATCTTCTTGTAGCGGCGTTGAGGCCTTACGAAGTCATCTTGGGCATGGATTGGTTAACTACAGTCCATGTTCAGATTGAATGTATTAGGCGCATGGTGTGGTGTGTACGCACTGATGGGAGTAGGATTACATTCACCGATGAAAAGGGAACCTTTGCAGTGCGGGATGGACTCACGGAGAGGAGAGGAGATCCCATCACTCATCAGTTGGATAACCTCATCCTAGGAGTAGTTGACGTGCGGAGTACGAGTTTTCATATAGTGGTGGATCAGTATGTGGACGTTTTCCCCGATGACGTCCCAAGACTACCTCCTCACAGAGAGGTAGAATTCTATATTGACATGTACCCCGGGAAAGCCCCGATATCCACTCCAGCATATCGTATGGCCCCCGCTGAGCTTCGAGAGCTATGGGTACAGTTGGTGGACTTGTAGGGAAAGGGATTCATCCAACCTAGTGTTTCACCCCGGGCTTCCCCGATATTGTTCGCCAAGAAGGCAGACAGGTGCTTTCGACTTTGTATCGACTATCATCGCATGAACCAAGTGACCGTGAGGAACAGGTATCTGTTACTGAGGATTGACGACCTCTTCGATCAGCTCAAGGGAGCACATTGGTTCTCGAAGATAGACCTTAGATCAGGCTATCATCAGCTCAGAGTTCGAGATGATGATGTGTAAAAGACAGCCTTCATAGGTCGGTATGGCCACTATGAGTTCTTGGTTATTCCTTTTGGTGCAACCAACGCTCCATCACTGTTCATGGGTCTCATTAACAGGATCCTTCAGCCATACCTCGATCGATTTGTCGTGGTCTTCATCGACGACATATTGATATACTCGACCACTGAGGAGGATCACGCCTACCACTTGCGGGTTGTACTAGAAACACTCCGAGAGAACCAGCTCTATAGAAAGCTATCAAAGTGTCAGTTCTGGTTACATGAGGTCCACTTCATGGGACATGTCATCTCTGAGGAGGGAGTTGCGGTGGATCCTGCGAAGATCGAGGCAGTGCTAGCTTTGGAGGCACCCAAGAGCATGATAGAGTTGCAGAGTTTCATGGGTCTAGCTGGGTACTACCAGAGGTTTGTTCTAGACTTCTACAGAGTTGCGGCACCAATCTCAGCTTTGACGAAGAAGGGTAAACCCTTTGTGTGGTTAGACAGATGTCAGCAGAGCTTCCAGGAGCTGAGACAGAGAATGACCAGCGCGCCTATCTTGAGGCTACTAGAGGAGGGAGTAGCATATGTAGTCTACTGCGATGCATCAGGGACAGGACTCGTATGTGTCCTGATGTAGGAGCAGTCTGTGATCACCTATGGATCACGTCAGTTGAGGCAGCATGAGTTGAACTACGCTACCCATGACTTGGAGTTAGCAGTAGTGGTCTTCTCTCTGAAGATGTGGAGACACCATCTGATGGACGAGTGCTTTACAGTCTACTCTGACCACCAGAGTCTCAGGTACATCTTCTCGTGGAAGGACCTAAATCTGAGACAGCGATGATGGCTTGAGTTCCTCAAGGACTATGACTTTGATATAGTCAATACTCCTGGAAAATGGAACATAGTAGCTGATACTCTTAGCAGGAGGACGGGCATTCAGCTACTCGGGGAGGCGACGGAGCAGCTAGATGCTTTGGAGATATTATTCGTGGATAGAAATGGAGCAGCCTTTCTTCAGTCACTCATAGTCACTCCTCCACTACTGCAGCGGGTCAGAGAGGCACAGCGTGAGGAAACTGACTGTGAGACGTGGTGTGCACAGATATCCTCAAGACATGAACCTGATGGATTATCAATAAGAGGAGAGCACGATTTCATTTTCATAGGATGTACCATGGTACCAGTTGCTTTACAGGAGGAGGTTTTGAGATAGTTTCACACTTCTCGTTTAGTGGTACATCCTGGAGTGGCGAAGATGTACCAGGATCTCAGACGATAGCACTGGTGGACGGGTATGAAGAAGGTTATGGCAGAGTTCGTTTCTCGATTCCTCGCCTGCCACTAGGTGAAGGTAGAGCACCAGGTACCAGCAGGCTTGGTACAACCCTTGGAGGTCCCGAAGTAGAAGTGGGACGGGATATCTATGGATTTCGTGACTGGACTTCCACGCACTTCTAGAGGTCATGACTCTATTTGGATGATTGTCGACAGACTCACCATGTCGGCCCACTTCTTACCCATTAGAGAGCAGGTCTCAGTAGAGAGCTTGGGATGTCTCTACGTTCAGGAGATTGTAATGGTTCATGGTGTGCCTTCATCTATCATCTCCGATCGAGATGCTCACTTTACATCCCGGCTTTGGAAGGGGTTGCAGGAGGCATTCGGGACACAGCTACGTCTGAGCACCACCTTTCACCCTCAGAAGGATGTTCAGTCAGCGAGGACCATTCATACTCTCGAGGACATGCTCCGTGCATGTGTCCTCAACTTTGGTCGCAGCTGGGAGGACCAGATACCCTTGGTGTAGTTTGCGTACAACAACAGCTACCACTCCACCATCGGGATGGCACCATACGAGGCATTGTACGACCAACCTTACATATCACCTCTATGCTGGAGAGACCCTAGGGAGTCAGCACTTGTGGGACTGGAGATGGTCCAGGTCATGAAAGAGAAGGTCCAGGTCATCCAGGAGTGGATGAGGATAGCTCAGAGCCGGCAGAAGTCTTATGCTGACGGGAGGCGGAGGCCACTAGATTTCGAGGATGGAGACCACGTTTTCATGCAGGTCTCACCTCGACGTAGATTAAAGAGATTTGGCCGAGGCGGTAAGTTATCTCTGCGCTTTATCGGACCGTTCCAGGTTCTTGATAGGATAGGCGGGGTGGCTTATCGCCTGGCTCTACCACCTCAGTTGCACCGGATGCACGACGTCTTCCACGTATCTCAGCTGAGGAGATACGTGCACGACCCGACGCATATCATCATCCATGGGGAGATGTACATTTACGATGGGGAAACTTATGTGGAGGTCCTAGTGGAGATCGAGGATCGATAGGAGCAGGTCCTACGTGGACGGTCGATACCTCTAGTGCGCATCAGATGGAAGCATGGGAACTTCCAGGAGTGCACTTTGGAGGAGGAGGCTCAGATGCATGCTCAGTACCCACATTTGTTTCCCTAGTTTATGATGTATCTTTACGGGGACGTAAATCCCTGAGGTGGGAGTAATGTAAAGACCCGTAAAATACAAGGGAAATATTGTCTTAATTTTCTTTGGGATTTTACAAGAACTACTTTTCCAGAGTTGCATTTTCTCGGGTGAGGTTATTAATTAATTGGGTTAACTAAAGAATAAAAATAAAATTTGTTCAACAAATTTTATTTTTATTTAATTTTGGTTAAATCTATGCTTGGAGGTTGGGGTGGGACCCACTAGTTCCTAACTACCCTAGGTAGGATATTAGTGAAGTGGGGACCACACGAGCCCCACCCCTTTATTTCCTTTTTACCTCTCACGTGCATTTAATATGGTAACTCAGCCGCACCCACCTCTTAAATGCCAAGTCAGCTCTCGTGTTTAATTGGACTATTGAATGCCTCATTAATTGGTCAATGATCGATAATTAAATCGTGATCTGATTTTGAATTTCAAAAATAGTTGGCATGAGAAATAAAATAAGGAAATTCCTTATTTTATTATGTTGCTTGGTTGTGCGAGAAGGATTTGAAGAGGAGAGCTCAAGTCTTGGAATCCTCATCTTTCTCCTTGAAGAACGCGAAGAAAGCGCCGTCACCGACGAAGAACGCCAGCCTCCGATGAAGGATGACGAATCCTCAGAGATCTATGACGTGACGCTGTGTACCGCGATGCCAAGGATTGTCTTCTCCGAGACGTCGACGACTCTTATGGAACCTTGTTCCGTGACGCCGTCTTCCGCGACAATTATTTCCCGCGACGAATCTTCGTTCGACGATGCCTTGAGACAGGGGTTAATTCTCTTAGTGATTTCTTTGTCGTACATCGAATTTTATTTTTTGGGCCGCCTGTTATCATTATAATCGGAGGAAGTCGGACCGCATGAACACAGCCGACCCTCCTCCCCCTTTGTTGTTGAATTCTTTGAGGCTCGAAAGAAGGTGGTGTGGTGCAACGACACCACACAGAATCAAGGATGGACATGGAGAATAAGCGTGGTGTCGTCGCACTGTGCCGTTGTGGCCGAACAAAGCCGCGACACCGTCGCACCATGTCGATCGGGCAAGACCGCGACTCGAAGCTGCGGCGGTGCAAGGTGGCATGGGAGGAACCGCCGGCCGTCGGCACCTCGGAGGGGCGGGACCGCGGCGGTCCCGCAGCAGTATCACCGGCCGGCTGGACCGGGCCGGCTGGCTTCCGAGAAACCGGGGGTCATAACCCCCGGCCGGCCAGAAGGAGCATCCCGACGTGGGGGGCCGCAGTTTCAAACAAAGGGGGAAGCCAACCCCCTTTTTCCGCCCAACTCGGGGCTGGCCGAGCTGGCCACGGGGGCTGCGCGCGGGCGCCAAGCCAACCGGCCGCCCAGGCCGGGCCAGGCCACCCAAGCCGGGCTGAGCCATGCCCACCGGGGTAGGCTGCACCCTAATGGGCAAGACCCGGACCCGGTTCGGGTTGACCCGGTTCGGGCCGACCCAGGGGGTCTCGGGCAGGGTCTGTCCGGGCCCCAAACCCCCTAAACCCGGACATGTTCGTTCTTTTGCCCATATCTTGGGATAAGGACCTCTGATCGACGCATCGTCAGTTGCGATGCAATCCTTGGATCAAGATGGACGTTTCAGTATATTACACTCAAGGTTTCGGAGAAATTTGGGTACGGTCCGGTTGGATCAAACACCAAACCAATCGGGCCCTCGGAGCGGAAACGATTATAACATGATCTCCGGACGCCCGATTGACGTGCTATCGACTTTGTTGGATTCCTCTTAGTGAGAAGGACATTTTGGATTACTCTGCTAAAGGTTTGGATGTAGTTGGGGTGCGGTCGGGTTGGTTTTGACATTAGAAACCAACCGGGCCCCTGGAACAAAAAATCCAATAACTCTCAAACCGGGCATTCGATTGACGCGCCGTCTTTCACATTGAGTTCCTCTTATAGAGATGGAACATTGAGATACATCAACTCCGGAATATGTGTCAGATGATGTATCGACCCCCCTTGGCTCATGGAGTGTACCCTCCCGGAATCGAGAATGCTGTGTGCGGGAACCCTAGAGCTGGCTGCGACTGTGACTGTGACAACTGCACTCAAATCCAATGTGGGTTTTGCAACGATGAAGACCGTACTGAAATCCTCTGTGGGTTCGACGGTGATAAAGACTGCACTGAAATCATATGTGGTTTCGGTAGCAATGAAGACCGTACTGAAATCCTTCGTGGGTTCGATGACAATGAAGACTGCACTGAAATCCTAAATGGGTTCGGCAGCGATGAAGACTGTACTGAAATCCTTCGTGGGTTCGACATCAATGACTACTGTTCTTGTATCCTACATGGGTCTAGAAGTGTCTAACTATGTTCTTGCTATCCTAAATGGTTCTGGCAGAGTATATGGTCTGTATCCTATGTGGGTCCGACAGCTTAGCTGGTTTAGTATCCTACGTGGGTCCCAACTTAGATGAATCAGTGGCTATATCTGATCATCTCTATCACCTTACGAAGAAGTATACCTGTGTGAGATGAGTCTTGACATTCAATAATTATCTTTGATATGATTGACCTGCTTTCCAATGTGGATTGAGTTGTGCTTTCCTGTGTGGATTGGGTTGTACTATCCTGTGTGGACGTGATCGAACTTGGGCTGGGATGTTGGAGCCGAACTGGAATTGATGATTTAGGTATATGTATGGGCATATACCGAAGTAGTGTTGGTTGTTACTTCGTGATTGTATCATTCCTTTGTGGATTATCATTTGTGGATTCTGGGAGACCTTCGTGGGTCTCGGGGTCCCTACTAAGTAGAATATACTCAACCCTGCATGGGCTATGCCCACACTACGTTGTGTTGGATGCAGACGACGGACATCACTGATCGTGGTTGAGGCTAGTGGAGCAGTCGGTATCTGGAGGTGGACCACTGGGCGGGACGTACATGAAGTAGACGACTGGACCCGAGGAGCTGAGGTGGCTATATGTACCCACCCTTCAAGTGGGACTTCTAGTGGACGACTCGACATTGTTGCTTTATTTCAGTTGTAGTACTTTCTTTCCAGTTGTACATTACTTTCAGTTTGAGTTAGTATTCTGGCCCGTTTACATTCCGCACTTACTTTTGTACCCAGTTTTACTTAGTGTTTACTTATACTTGCTTACTCTGTGTCGTTTGTTTACTTTATATAGGCAATGTCTTCCCCTTTTTTCGGGATTTAAACCTTGGTGCTAGTCGCTAGCCCCTGGCCTATGGGAGGCGGGCTTCGGGTAGTCATGACACGGGCCCCGAGGATGGGTCGTGACATTAATGTTTATGATTCCTAAATTCCATTAATCTTTATTCTTAATCATCAAAAAATACTTTGAATCTTATTTCGTGGTATTCATCATCTTTGACAACAATATATTTTCTTATAATCTTTTTATCTTTAACTTTTCAATGATAAGAATGTACAAAAATTTTCTTTTCATTATTACTTGAACGAAAAGAATCCATTTATTATTATCATCTATAATTTTATTATTCTCTCTTTGCACATACATATATACTTCATCCATTCTCAAAATGACACTTTAAAATTTTTCATTTTGAATAGTTAATTCTTTAGCATCATTTTAAATATCAGATTGATTACACAAACTATAAGTATAAGTAGAGAGAACCTCATTCACTATAGAAGCCATCAATAATATATTAGAACATTATTTTTCAAATTCATAATCATCAATACTTCATTCAGACTATTTTGTAAAACTCTATCCAACATGATATGACATTCTTTTCTCCTTCAAAAATTTATTTTATTTTCTATCTTATTTTAATTTGGGAGAATCTAATTTTAAATGCCTTTTTTCAAAAATAATAGCATATTAATTCCAAAAAGTTATATTTACAGCTTTTACCTATTTTATTATCATTTAATTCATCCTTTTAATGATATATTTTGGGATGATTCATAAATCCTCTCTTACATTTCATGTACTTGTAAACTCCTTTGGTGAATTTTTCAATTTCATTCTTCTCAGTTTATTGTAACATAGATTCGGAAGAAGTAAATATAACATTTATATTCATTTAAATTCTATTCCATTCCATTTATCATGGCCATCAAAATTGTCATTCTTCTTTTCCAACTCATATTGAACAATTGATCATATTAACTCAACCACTGATTATTTAGTAAAATATATACATTCATCAACATAAACATTCATTGAATTCCATATCTTGGGAAGATCTCAATGTAATATTTTGATGATAATTTCATTCTTCATGGTTTCTCCATGAGAAACAAAACTAAAGATAATTTTTTCAATCTATTTTACATCTCATTTATGCTTTCCTATTCAATCCATTTGAATTCATTATTCCGAGCTATGTGAATACAAACATTGGTTATTGAAAACATATTAGTTTATTGATGAGTAACTTCTAAATTGATTCAAATTTTAGAAGATGGTTAACATGATTAAATATTACTATACAAAATTATACATAGAAATATAAGTAATTCGTAAATATGTAATTTAAAATTCATTTCATAGGATCATTACTAGTGGGAGTTTCTAAACCGTAATCTGGAAGTATATATGGTTTTGAAATTTTATCCCAATATTCATGTACAATATTTGTTTATAAAAACCTACACCCTGTATCTTTATTAAGAATAGTCACTACCATTTAAGTGAGGTGTTTTTATCGGAATGATTATATCAAAATCCTAAAATTCCATAATAAATCACATGATATTTTCCTTAGACATTTATGTCTCTAATAATATTTAGTTCAAAAATAGAAAATTAAATGATAAAAAACAAATCCTTTAAAGAGATCATTATTGTATCCCAACTGTTAGGTCCCTTATGATGGTAGTAGTCACTAGAATAGGGGGGTTAAATAGTCCATTGGGAATTATTATAAAAATTACTATTTTATATGAGTCAGAATAGTATTGAAAGTTCACCGGAAAATAAAATAGATAGCAAGGGATATTTTTTATAGTTTGGATCACGAAGATCACATTCCTCCCAAAAATATTCTTAACTACATGAAGATTTTTTTATTAACTATATCCCCAATTTCTAAATGGAGTAATAACCCAATTACATTATGATAAAAAAAATATTTTTCACACCTGGTTGTATAACCTTTAAATTTTGAAGGATTCACAACCTAACTTCCTTTTTGGGTAGGGACAACTAGATCATCCTTTTGTATGGAAGGAATAACCAAATGACCCTAATTTTGAATGGGAATATATTAAACCTAACTCTACTAGAAGAATATGTGGTATGGATAATTACAATGGGAATGTAAGAAAGTCAATAAAGAAAAAATCATATCAAAAGATATATAAATTTACTAAAGCTCATGTTCTTTTATCACTCTAATGGTTAAAGATAAAATTGATAATGATTTTCTATGAACGTAGTGAAACAAATTTTTTTGAGAAATATTCTTTATCAATTTAGCACATTATAAATTGTATCATCATATTATAATTGAATGATTCATCTTCACTAGTACCCGTTTTCATCTTTTAATAAATCTCTTGGATCATTAAAGCATGATCATATATGAGTGTATATGTATCTAATATCTACATGAAATGCTTTAGAGTATTAAAATATTATAATATGAACCTTATGTTTATTTTTTATGTTTCACTGAAAACAAAACATGATCTATATTCGGAATTATTCATGAAATATTTAAATAAAAATATATTCTATTAAGTATAATAATTATGAACAAATCGAAATTGTAAAATAATTGAAATGAAAATATAAACTACTGTAATAAAAATATAGAACAATATTTTTAAAAATAGATCATCCTATAAATGTTATTATACATGTATATGTGTACATAAAAATAATGTGACAATAATATTTACACAGTATTCATTTATATTTAAATATAAAATTACTAAAATAATAATAAAATTATTTATTTTAATAAATATCATAAAAATCCTGAAAAAAATCAGAAACATTTTTTAACTAATGACGAGACATTGACCTACCATTTTAAAAGAGTGTAGTGGTTCATGACCATCCATTAAAAATTTAGAGTAGTAGTTGATGAGCCAGTGTTGATGAAAACAAAATTTATATTATTTCAATTTCAATCATTAAAAAAATAGACAAATAAAAAAATTACATGAAATAGTAAAAATAACAGAATCAGGAAATGCAACAAAAAGTTTTCTATTATTTGAAATCCAAGAGTGACTCATGATCCACCATTCCATGAATCCAATGTTGGATCATTATAATTAATTTAAAAACAAAATAATGGTAAATTATATGTCAAAAAGAATAATATTTCTCTAATAATGTTAATAAAACAAAAGGAAATAGATTTAACCAAAAGCAAACATGCTGCTAAAAATTGGAGTACAGAAGTAAAAAAACTGCACCTGATTGAAGAGATCATGTAGGACCAAGATGAATCATCTTAATAAATAATGGATTAAACAAGAATTTAATAATATTATATATAATATAATGAAAAAACAAAAAATTATCTTCAAATAAGAAAAAATTGAACAGAATATATAAAAACTACAACATCTAATTGAAGGGGTATGAAGTGATCCTCTTAAAGATTTACTGAACATCATCTGAGAAATTATTCCGAATAATGGGAAACAACATGTGGTTAATAAATAAAACACCATTGAAGTCCAATGATGGGTAAAAGGATCACCATTGATATTCAACAGAGTGTAAAATTACTCACCACTGAAATCTATCTGTATCACCCAAAATGATAAAGGGTTAAATGGATAAATGATATTACTCTTGTCAATAAGGTGGACCTTCCTTTTCAAGAGCCTATCTTAATAGAACTCCACAGTTAAGCGTTCTTGGCCTGTAGTAGTGGTCAGGATGGGTGACATTCTGGGAATTTTCTAGGGTGTATGTGAGTGAGGGAAAAACACATTGGAAAGGACATGTGTTGCGCATGTGGGGAAATTCATTATTCAGATGACCCCTTCGGGCACGTGGGTGGGCCCCAGGGTGGGGACCACATGTCTGTGGGGCCACTGGTGGTACCTAGTAGGCCCAGACCTTATTACCATATTAAATGCAGGGTGTATGCACTCTCACTGAGGCACAATTGTCACATTTGGTATCAGAGGTTGTACCCATCCTTAAATGCAGTGCACTGCCTGGGATGAGATGTTGGGCCCACAACGAGGATGTTGTACTCTAAAGGTGGTGTGACTGTAAAACCCAAAAATGATAAAGGGTTATGTGGCTAAATGAAATGACTCATTTCAACAAGGTTCACCTTCCATTTTGGGAGCCTTTCTGATTAGAACTCCATAGTTAAGCGTGTTTGGCCGGAAGTAGTGACCAGGATGGGGACCACTTCTCTGTGGGGAAACTGGTGGTACCTAGAATGCCTGGACCTAATGACCATATTAAATGCGGGGTGTATGCAATGTCACTGGGGCACAATTGTCACATTTTGTATCAGAGGTGGTACCCATCCTTAAATGCAGTGCACTGCCTGGGTTGCGATGTTGGGCCCACAACGAGGATGTTGTGCTCTAAAGGTGGGGTTATTGTAACACCCCAAAATGATAAAGGGTTATGTGGCTAAATGAAATGACTCACATCAACAAGGTTCACCTTTCATTTTGGGAGCCTTTCTGAGTATAACTCCATAGTTAGGCGTGTTTGGACTGAAGTATTGACCAGGATGGGGACCACTTGTCTGTGAAGAAACTGGGGGTACCTCGGAGGCCCGGACCTGATGACCATATTAAATGTGGGGTGTATGCACTGTCACTGGGTCACAGTTGTCACATTTGGTATTAGAGGTGGTACCCATCCTTAAATGTTGTGCACTGCATCGGTTGAGATGTAGGGCCCACAACGAGGATGTTGTGCTCTAAAGGTGGGGTTATTGTAACACCCCGAAATGATAAAGGGTTATGTGGCTAAATGATATGACTCATGTCAACAAGGTGCACCTTCCATTTTGGGAGCCTTTCTGATTAGAACTCCATAGTTAAGCATGTTTGGACTGAATTAGTGACTAGGATGGGTGACCTTCTTGGATGTTTCTCAGGGTGTGTGTGAGTGAGGACAAAGAACACTGGAAAAGACATGTGTTGGACTATAAGGATAGTCATTTGTTAGATGAACCGTTCGGGCACGTGGGTGGACCCTTGGGTGGGGACCACGTGCCTGCAGGGAAACTGGTGGTACCTGGTGGGAAGGGACCTGCCATCCATGTTAAGGGCATGGTGTATGTGCTGTCACCGGGGCCTAGTTGTTACACTAGCAGTAGGTCACTGAACCAATGTTGGATTCTATAGGGGGATCATGACTCAAATTTGTATACCAATAGTGACTCATGACCCACCATAGGTACTTTCCAAAGGATACCTAAATCACCCACAATTTCCTTTATTCCAAAAGTGAGTCCTTTTAAAATTACATGTGTTGAGTGGCTAAATGATGTGACTCATGTCAACATGGTTCACCTTCCACTTCGAGAGCCTGTCTGACTAGATCTCCACAGTTAAGCGTGCTTGGCATGGAGTAGTGACCAGGATGGCTGACCTTCTGGGATGTTTCCCAAGGTGTGTGTGGGTGAGGACAAAGCACACTAGAAAAGACATGTGTTGGCCTGTGGGGATAGTCATTTGTCAGATGACCCGTTCGGACACATGGTGGAACCTTGGGTGGGGAAAACGTGCCTGCATGGGAACTGCTGGTACTTTGTTGGCAGGGTGTCTGTGCTATCACCGGGACCTAGTTGTTAAACTAGCAGAAGGTCACTGACCCAATCGTGGGTTCTAAAGGGGGATCATGACTCAAAGTTGGATATCAATAGTGACTCATGACCAACCATAGGTATTTTCCAATGATTAACTGAATGAAGTGCACTTCCTGGGCTGAGATGTGGGACCCAAAACGAGGACGTTGTGCTCTAAAAGTGGGGTGATTGTAACACCCCAATATGATAAAGGGTTAAGTGACTAAATGATATGACTCATGTCAACAAGGTGAAACTTCAATTTTGGGAGCCTTTATGATTATAACTCCACAGTTAAGCGTGTTTGGCCTGAAGTAGTGGCCAGGATGGGTGACCTTCTAGGAACATTCCCAGGGTGTGTGTGAGTGAGGAAAAAGCACACTGGAAAGGACATGTGTTGGCCTGTGGGGAAAATCATTTGTCAGATGACCCATTCGTGCATGTGGGTGGACCCTTAGGTGGGGAACACATGCCTGTAGAGCAACTGGTGGTACCCGGTGGGCAGGGACCCGACATCCATGTTATGGGCATGGTGTCTGTGCTGTCACCGGGACCCAGTTGTTACACTAGCAGTAGGTCACAGACTCATTGTTGGATTCTAAAGGGGGATCTTGACTCAATGTTGGATACCAATAGTGACTCATGACCCACCATAGGTAATTTCCAAAGGTTACCGGAATCAAACGCCATTTTGGTTATTCCAGAAGTGACTCCTTGTGAAAGAACATGTGTTGAGTGGCTAAATGATACGACTCACGTCTACAAGGTGAACCTTCCATTTCAAGAGCCCGAATGATTATAACTCCACAGTTAAGTTTTCTTGGCCTGGAGTAGTGACCAGGATGGGTGACTTTATGGGATGTTTCCTAGGGTGTGTGTGATTGAGGAAAAAGCACACTGGAAAGGAAATGTGTTGGCCTGTGGGGATAGTTATTTGTCAGATGACCCGTTCGGGCACATGGGTTGAACCTTGGGTGGGGACCACATGCCTATAGGGAAACTGGTGTAACTTGGTGGGAAGGGTGTCTGTGCGGTCACCAGGACCCAGTTGTTACACTAGCAGTAGGTTACTGAACCAATGTTGGGTACTAAAGGGGGATCATGACTCAAAGTTGGATACCAATAGTGACTCATGACCCACCATAGGTATTTTACCAAGGTTAATTGAATCGCCCACCATTTTGGTTATTCCAAAATTGACTCCTTGTGAAAGTACATGTGTTGAGTGGCTAAATAATATGACTCATACAACAAGGTTCACCTTCCATTTAGGAAGCCTGTATGATTAGAACTCCACAATTAAGTGTGCTAGGCTTGGAGTATTGACCAGGATGGGTGACATTCTGGGATGTTTTTCAGGGTGTGTGTGAGTGAGGAAAAATCCTACTGGAAATGACATGTGTTGGCCAATGGGGACAATCATTTTTCAGATGACCCGTTCGGGAACGTGGGTGGAACCTTGGGTGGGGACCACATTCCTGTAAGAAAACTGGTGGTACATGGTGGGCAAGGACCCGATGTCCATGTTTAGGGCGGGGTGTCTATGCTATCACCGGGACCCAGTTCTTACACAAGCAATACGTCCCTAACCCAATGTTGGGTTCAAAAGTGGGATCATGACTCAAATTTGGATACCAATGTTGTGGGACTAGCAGGTGACACATCATTGAATGATACATGAAAAGGTTTCATAGTATGGGCCTTATACATGGCCTTGTATGCACTATGCATGATCTATGCTTGATCCCACCTCTATACATTCCATGAACGATGGTAGACCCATAAATATTGACCTCTAGGTCCCCCCTAAAAGTGGATGTAAAATCAGACAATGGGGATTGAATATAGTTCCTTATTTTTTTAATACATAAAAAATAAAGAGTAAAAAATAAAATAATTAAAGACCAAAATAAACAATTTAAACATATTAGTTGTAAATAAATGTTCTAAAACCGAAAATAATTTAACTAAAATTGATGTAAGTTTTTTTTAAAAAGATAAATATAAACGTGTTAAATGCAATTATAAACAATATATATATATATATATATATATATATATATATTGATTGAGTTCCCTATTTAACTTAATTTCGATCAGGCAATTTTTTTTATTTCATTTTCTATACCATGTAATCTAGGTTGGTTCCTCCATCATGAATTCACCATCAAAATTTTCTACTAAATTATTCTTTCCATCATGAAGGTGCCCTGTGTTATCCATACTCTACATTCTATGACCCAAGGGTTCAACCACTACTATATAATTAATTAATAAAACTATCAAGTTATAAATACATACACAAATAATATTGAACAATTGAAGATCTTTATAGATAGATACTTGCCAAATTATTTAATAAAAAACATTGTAATAATAATGAATTCAATGAAACGTGAAACAAAATAATGTACCCAGTTAAAAATTATAAGAAAAAAATAGATAATGTGATGAAAATAAAAAAATAAGTAATGATAATATCATGATGTAGTAAGGTATGTCTAACTCATTATTTTTGTTTTTAAAATTTATGAAAGAAATATATATATGTAATCATACACAAAAAATTATAGTATATTGGTTCCTCCAACTAATACTACATTTTAATGTGCAAAAATCATTTTGAAGCCTCATTGAGTAAATAATGAAATTAAATTGTATCCCAAAAAATGATATCTATAACCCATCTCATAAAAGGTGGAATCCCAAAATCGATGAAAAATGTATATTTAGAGACTAAATAATTGAAATCTAACAAAGGAGGCAGCCCAATCCCAATTTCTAACACATCTACTCAACCACACATCCCATTTAAATATGTGATTGTTCACTAATCCCTTATCATATCCATATATGAAAAAAAAATTGAAACCGAAAACCATTTATCACTAATTAATAATACATCCACATACACTAACCTTATATCATATCAAAACCAACCATATTCCATAACATATTCCACTACCATATAACCACACTACAGATAAATGTATGTTTGGTAGAGTTTTCACACATATATATCACTAATATCATAGATAATGGGGGTTTACCTACTATCCCATACCTTGTATTGGGAAATATTAGGATATCGTAATTGGGATTGGTTTATTAGAAATTTGAATGAAACTATTATGGAAAATAACAATACACAAACCCATACTAGTCCCCCTGTCCTATCAAGCGACCCTTATAGTTTTATCTAATCACTTACATAAATAGCACTACATTGTATCCATTATTAACTTTATCCATTATAAAAACCAACTCAACACCAACTATAATTTATGTCAATTTTTATTCCAATTAATTTACAATCTAGCATTTTAAAGACTAAATACATTCCATTATAAAAAATAAACATTAATTCCAAAAATTATTCATTATTTGTTTATTTAATTTATTCATTTCATTACATTATCATATACCGAGGTCAATTCTATAGTATAATCACATTAAGACCACCATTATACCACATGAAATGAAAAAAATACATTTATCACAAATATAAACATATGTATAAATATAATAATAACATCATCATGACACCACCATAACAACAATTAGTATAATTTATATATTTTGACTCATTATCATGTTATTACTTATGAAAAACTAATGAAATTGTATACATAATTATATGTCATAAATAATTTATAGAAAATATAAATTATAAATAATATACATATGTTATAACTCATATGCATTAAGTTAAATTAAGTTATTATTTCTGAATTATCTATATCTTATCTTGTTTCACAATTAAAAATAAATAATTCTATTGAAATGTTAATAATAATAAAATAAATAAAAAATTACAGTGGACTACCTTAAATTGATGATGAAATCACACCATCAACAAAGGGATTAATCATAAAATTCAAACAACAATATTCCCATATTTATTCTTTAATCAATATATAATTAAATTTTCTTACATAAATCGCCCATTATATTCCTACATTAATTACTCCTACAATCCAGTAAGAATAATTCTCAATTTAAAGTAAATTTAGAATACATAAGAGAGATCCTTGCGTAATAATGTTCAATATCAACATGTTAAGGGGTCAATTTTCTACCAAGGGAACCTAAAAACACAAAAAGAGGGATTTTATACTACATAGGGTTTCAAGTGATAAAGAAAGACAACATAAAAGTTGATAATCACATATGTTTATATATATATATCTATTGGACCATACTGTGAGACCTTAAAAAACACCATTATTTAGATCATCCAACGACACTATGATAACTAAAATATAATAAATCGTTAATTAACTTAAATTTATCAGATTTCATTTTTATAAAAAAAATTCTTGAACGAAAATAGTGGAATGACTATAAAACTTTGTCATTGACTTTTGATTCTTCAACCAGACCACGTGATAACAATTTATGGTTGATCACAAAACTATTTCATCTTCTATAATATGACCTCAATAATAATTCTATTTAAAACATTGCTTATAAAATTCAACCATGACACATCAGAAAAAAATAATGAATGTGCATAATTTTTATTAATCATGTTGTGGTTTATAAACAATTATATGTTTCTATATAGTAAATTTTTTTCCACATCCCGAATACCCCTCCATTAGAAAAAAAAATACTCTAACATTATTTGAACCATAAAAATGGAATAAAACCATTAAGAAGTGCAAATTTATTCCCTATAGTTCTTACATTAAAAATAGTTATTATCATGTTGACTCCAACAATAAACTATTAACACCCTTTGATCATATATATGCCCTCAATATCATAATATAATAGAAATGTAAAGGAATTTTCAAACCATGAAATGGTCACTATTTTTCTTCAATAAATCTAAGTGAAAACCATGATAGTGTTCTCACTAAACTATTAAATTTTCTAAACATGGCCTTAACTGAAAAATTTGATTCCTCTATTTCATTTAGAGAGTACACAAAAATATATTCCAAAATGAAATTTTCAAAAAATGTAAAATTCACATAAACCATGTATTTGTGAATAACTAACTGTAGTATTTTATCCCCAAAACCACTAACATAAACCCCAATAACCCAGATCAACATGTATGATTACTCCACCATAAGGAGATCCAAAAACCATGAATAAAGTGGAAAATAACTATATTAAGATAACTTTTCAATGGCGTGGATTTCTCAAATACAAAAATTTGAATCCTCAGTAAAAAATTCCACTTCTAACTGATTTCTCCCATATTGGTGACACAAAAATCACAATATTTAGAACTGAGAACATCGCTTCATCTATAGTTATCTCATAACAATATATTTATTATGTCTTAAAATTTATTTCTAATCAACATTATATGCAAAATGAATTATTTAAGAGAGAATATGAAAAAAAACGGATTCTTTCCCATAATGATTCTCAATACATAAAATGGATGCACATTAATGAGTGTTTCATCAAAACATTATTTTTTGGGTGAAACACTATGCATTACACCCTCTTTAATATATTATACATTATTTCATGACTACTTTTAATTCTATACTATGCTATATTCACACCAAAATAAACATATTATTATGGAATAATCATGACATATTAGATATTCATTATACTATTATTTTATATAATAAATCCAACTAAATACATCACAAATAATCACAGTAAAATATTATTCATTATGATTTTATTTTATTAAATAAATTTCTTACAAAATTTATTAAAAATATAACTTATAAAATTATCGTGTTGTTCAACATTTTTTGGTATTTAAAAAATATAAACCATTAATCTTTTAATTTTATAGTTTAATATGGAATATTATTATTCAATATTGTCATAAATATAAATTCAAATTATGAAATTTTAAAAAAATATAATTGATAAAAATAATCAATTTTAACATAATGAACCTAATTTCAAAACTATATTTCCACTTATCTAATATATTGTAAATTTTCATTAACATTCATGCTTAGTAATAAACTACATTATGGATAATTATTTCTCACATCATTAAAGGGACATTTAAATATTGTTGTGATCAATCTTGATGTACATGAATTATAACTATAAATATTCAATGTATTAACATGTGTACTCTATATTCCAATTGAAATTCATCATGAGAAATTTTGTTATGGTTTATATGATTTAATATTATATTAATTATTCATTGTAAAATTCATAAATGATTAATGTGGATTCTATGATCTTATGTAAAATTTTTCATATAAATTAATAAATTAATGAAAATATTAATTAACATATAGTTTTCAATAGAAAAATTTAATATTAGTATATTTGAATAATTTAAAATTCCTAGGTTAACAAATTAATTTTTCTAAAAAAGAAAATTATTCTATATCATTTATTTAAATTTGTTCTCTTACACTTTTTTAGAGTGATCTATTGAAATTGTCATATAATAAATCCCAAAAACCATTATCCATGTGTAATGTGGAAATAATTAAATTTAAAATTTTACAATGTCTTCAATGGAAATAAAAATAAAGAATCAATATAGTCACATGCACTTGTCTCACGTTTATTATAGTGACCATAGTCCTTCATACAAGAAAATTGCAAAATTATTATGATAAAAATATATTGGAATACATTCAAGGAATGAAAGGATAAATATATTTGAAAACATAGGATCATACTAACTTATAGATTATAAAACATAAACATTATTAGAATCCATCTTCTTTGTACACATAAAATCTCCCACACACCCTTTAGTACACGTAATAAATATAGAATATACTTAAAATAAGGGGTAGAGCTAAAAGACATATCATAGAAAGGGTAACATTGTAGAAATAAGAGACATGAATCAATAAAACATGACTGAGAATAATCATCTTCATCATATAATAATCATATGATCATAATAATTATAATGAAGGAAAATGTTGATAAAATCATAGGATAGGGAAATGCATACAAATGAAAGATCATGCCATAATGGTCTAATACCAAACATTGTTATGAATAAAGCTATCATCATGTTCACATATAACATATGTTGGAATATCATATCATCATCCATGTAAATAGAGATGGCATCATGTTCAAACATAATATAAAAAATATCAAGAGCTAAATCTATATAATCAATTAATTGGAGGCATATAAAATTATGGTCCCACCCCTCACATCATTAATGTTATATAGTAATGCATGCCACATTGAACATATGAAATTCATAGTCATGTAGTCCCCCAAAAAAGGAATGGTTTTACTAAGTACATAATCAAGTATAATTCTATTTATAAACATGCAGTTTCAAAATCATGAAGTGAAAATATATTTGGAAAATTATCATTATTCTTGAGTGAAAAGGAAACTAATCAAGGGGAGTAAAATTTGTGTTTTGGAATGATTTTTTGGGAAAAGCAGTGTATTTTTCTTTTAAATAAAGGTGGTAACATGTATAAACATGAATGAAAAGGTAATAATATTGAAAATATATTAACGAAAAATTATAAGATTTTCCATACTTAAATTGAAATAAAATTGGGATGAACCGATGAAAGTGATTTTTGTTCAAGTATCACCTTAGAATTAATCCTACATTACTTCATCGTTTCTTCCAGTTCTGAATAATAATCCCTATATTATTCAAAAATAGTTTCATAATTGAATTATGTTCATATTTAATATCTCTATACATTATATTTATTGGATTATATTTTATAACATTCTCTGTTAAATTTTAACTGTCTTGAAATCATGATTTCATTAAATTTTATAGTTTTGTATCTATGTTGCTATTTGTGTTGATGGACATTTATGAATTAGTAATTATACTCCAGAATCCTAAAATAAATTTATATATTAATTGAAAAATCATATATAATTTATTTTATCAGACCATAGGTTTGGTGATATTAAAATTATTAGTAGTGACCTCGTTGGCGATTAAATGGTTTTTAACCTACCATTTTCGAAAGAGCGAGAGAAGAATGTTTGAAATTTTTATATATGTTTTAAATATGATACTTAGAGTATGTTAGAATTAATATTATAATGTAAAAAACTTACTATTTAATTTGATAACATATATTTATTAATGGAATTGGGTAAAAAAAATATAAGTAGAAAAGGAGAGAAGAGTCGATAGAATCATACTCTTTCCTCAATGTAGCTTATCATCTACAACACTAATACTCCCATAATATTTGGTGTTTGTTTACACCAAAAAATCCATAGGTATTCATAAGGATTAAGAGGGAGTAATTTTATAGACACTCTTTTTTTGATTTTTTGGAAGAATGATTTTTCCAAGGCAATGAAGATGTATTATTTATACTTTTGGAGGGGGTGTTTACGGAATACAATATTCAATAAAATACCATATCAAAGGAAAGAATTCTAAATATTTTTATAATATAAATAAATCGTAATAGTAATATAATTTTATTATGATTTTAATCCCTATGAAAATTCTAATTCAGTCATATGATTAAAAATTAATACAGAAAAATGAAAAGATTTATTTTTCGTGATCACTTTTGACTTTAGGATTTGGGAAATTATTTTTATGTTTATAAATTAATATTATGGAAATTTAATGAATAATTTATTATAATAAACTTATTATATAAATGTATCATGTTCTCGAATTTATTATATCTTAATTGTATCATGAATGACGTAATTTATGATACTTCAGTGATGTGAAATACTGTATTTTTATTATTCTCATGAAAAATGATGTATTTCAAAAAATAACAAAAAAATCACACTTTTTAAATATTTAATTGATGATTTAAATACGGAAAATAATTTTCTAAAAATAATTTTATAATATTGTTATTTTAATTTCAAATATAATAAATATCAATTTAAAAAATATATATATAATATTTTATTAATTTTTTACATTTTTAAGACTTTATAAATCTTGATATTAATTTTTTGGAAATATAATATTTTTATTTAATTAATATATTCATGATTAATATTATTTATAACATAATTTATTATTTTGAGGTAAAATTACTTTTCCAATAGTCAGGTTACTATTTTTATTGACAATGCCATTATTTTCAATGGTCAATATACTATTCCAAATAATTAAATTACTATTCCAAATAAAATATTACCTCCTATAAATACCTATTAATTAATTTATTAATTAATAAACTAAATTAATCTCTTTTATTGATATTTCCATTTTCTATAATGTCGATTTCATTACAAATATTCTATTTTTTCTTTACTCTTGTTCATGTGAAGGATGATTTTAGCCGATTGGGATGATTGATATTTTCTAAATGTAGTTTTATATTTTATATTTTTTCTCCCATTTTAATATATATAATTTTAATGGGTTTTTACATCAACTAATTTAATGTTTTTCATCAATCAATTAAAATTTTTTATCTATCAATGTTCACTATGTGTGAAATTAATATATAATATAGCCAAAAAATATTTAGGAAAAAATTATAATTTAAAAGGTATAGGTTGTTCTATTATAACCACTTTATAAATTTCATCTAGGAAATTTCAACTCATATTTATATTTTATAATATTTTATAGTTGTTTTGTTTCATTTTATTCTCTGGTTCCCATGTAAACTCATCATACTTGTAGTTTATCCCCAAAAATATTACAATGTTAGTTGTCTTGATTTTTTGAACATTGTATCTATTCTATAAGATATTCATTAGATTCTATATATATGAGAGGTCATTATCATATTGTAGAACATATGTATTCTTCAAATGGGAGGAGTAAGGTATGTACTTCCTTAAGAGGGATGCAAGGATCACCACATGAAGTTGATCCATATTTGGTCAAAGTAAAAGTTTATAAGACACTTTACCTATGTGATCAAAGATATAAAATTGGCTAATATACCTAGGGATACGATTTTCATTCCTTAAAAAAAATCTCATCCATGGTTGTAATTGAAGGATGAATTTATCCCCATTATGAGACACTATGCCCATTCAACTTTTTTCGTTATAGATCATTTTCTGAATATTAGATAATTTTATATGTTGTTATATATATTGAACATTTTATGTTATCTATAGTACAAAAGATGGTCCATGTATCTTCCATTCACCAACTTTATTCCAACAATTTATATTTCTACATTGATTCTAATACTGGTATTCATATAAAGATCGTTGAATTCTTCATTTAAAACGGCTGTTTTGTGAGAATTTAATTAATGGGAGATGGTGATCCTATCCTCCATTAAATTAAATTCTATAGGATCTTATCATTTCATTGAGAATTTAAATAGTATTTTATGGTTGAACATCAGCTTTGGGTTTATAGGCCCTATTGAAGTTAATTTAATTACATAATGTATGTTTAATGAATCCCAAGAATTTAGATGTAAACCATAGATCACAATCATTGATGACTAAAACTGGAACCCCAGGAATCCTCAACACTTCATTAATTTATATATTATCATCTTTTTAATGTGATAAAAAATAATGAATAACAATGAATTGGGATGACTTGGTGATTCAATAAACCTCAAATCATTTCACATAGTTTCCATTGGATGTATTTCAGAGACTAGTGATAATGTCCATAGTGATTCTCTCACATATTTGTATGCGTATAATTTTTTTCCATAATTCCCTACAATTACTCGACCATTCATTAACTTTTTACAATACTAAGAATCATGAAATGTCTCAGTAATATCTATTTTCATGTATTCCAACCAAATGTGTTCTCAAAGATCATTTTATATCTGGGTACATCCATGATGGATGGGGAATGACCAGATTTTTACATTAGCTGATATATCCATCTTAATTGTGGGTGATTCATGCACACAAATTATATTTCCAAATCTAATGGAACCATACTAATTGATGTGTAACTATTGAATCATCCCTTACATGACTAGTTTCACCTTGTTTTTATTTTAAATCTCATTCCTTTCTGCCTACATGATATTCCCATAGATATATTATTGGGAAATCATTTGGGCATGGTATGATGTATCCCCTACCTATATGATTTCAAGATCCATTATTTCATTTTAGTGTGTATTGGGTATTTCTCAACAAACAGTTTTGATGGTGTAATGTGTTATTTTATATTAATAGCATTAGATACCTTGTTATCCATTTCGAGATTATATTGAAGAAATAAATCACAGTCCCTAATTTCCGTTAACCATCATCCATAATGCTTGTAGAACTAATTATGTAATAAACTATACTTTATAATATTGTGATCAGTGTAAATTTTATAAGTTTTATATAGCGGCTATGGCGCCAAACCATCAAGGCAAATATCACATATTCTTAATCATGATCATGCATCTGGTAGTATTTCTCATAGATCAGAAACCATTACAAGGAATATAGTCTAACTATATCATTCATAAGAAGTTCAAAAACCAACCCTTTCAAAAAATACTCATTATATATCAAAAAAAAAAATTAAACTTATTAGTAGTGTAGTACTTTTGAAAGGATTAATCTGTTATTAATCTCCTAAAATAATTCCTCACATTGGTCCATATGGTCATAATTTTCCCCTTTCTATGTTAATATTGTTATTAGGGTTGAAAATCCCGAGAAATGCCTCACAAAACATTGGTAACACCCAAATAATCCAATAAATTAATGTATTTACATGAAAATTTGGGTCTAAGAAATTCCATGATTTCATCTTTTTATAATGGTTCCACAGACATTCCCTCACTTGTGATAAAATTCCCAAAAAATAAGACATGTCTATTCTAAAAGACACACATGATAAAATTAGAAAACATTATCTCTATCTTTAATGATTCCAACAAAATCTATAGATTCTCACTAGGTTCTCCATTTCTCATAGTGTAAATGAGAATATTATCATTTAATACTACCAAAAATGTGTTGATATAGTATATAAAGAATATATTATTCTAAAAAAATATTTCATGTGAATTAATAAGCCAAAATGGAATCACTATAAACTAACAATTTCCATACCTTATAATAAAGGTTGTCTTCTGAATATCATGTATCTTATCCTTAAGATATTAATATATGGAATGAAGACTATCCATTTAGAATTGAGGAGCTAGTAATAGTTGATTAAACAATAAATCAATCTTTGGTATGTGATACATGTATTTATGATGATATTGTCGATCTTTTGATGATTGATACAAAACGACACTGATCCATCTTTTTCATTACGAATATCACTAGTTCACCCTATGATGATTCACATGGTCATTTGAACCCTTCATCCAAATTATCTTGTAGTTTATTAATTAACTCATCATGTTTGACTAGGGCCACCCTATTGGGTATGTTAGTGATTGGAGTGGCTTCAGGCATAAATTCTATTGAAAACTCTCTATCATGATCTGGGGGAATTCTAGACAGCTCGTTAAGAAATACATCTGTTTATTATCTAACAATGGGAATTACATCATTATTGATTATTTTCATTGTCTTAACCATTTATAAATGGTATGACTCTTCATATGGTATTATTAACCAAACCATTTATTCATTTTAAAATGGATATTCATGATCATCCGTATATTTTTAGATATGAACATGATGGTTTGGAATGTAAAAATATATTTCGATTTATTGATATATGATGTATGCACTATATAATGAGATCCATTGTATAGCTAGTAAAGCATTAAATTTTACAAGTTAATGGTTAATGATATTCTCAAGATGAATATTCCCACATAAATTATGAAGAGAAAAGTCTGTCTCATGGGTTGTAACGATCACACCACTAGGGTTTTTATAGATATCTCTAATTCAAGTTAGAATGTATTTTATTAAAGAGTTATTGAAAACTTATAGGATATTAATAAATATGTATAACATGAATCGAACTAATTTTTTTTGCATTCTCATGTGAATAGAATGTGTACCTTATTTGACTACATTTTGACTCAAAACGTCAGTATTATTGTTTGTCTAATCATTCAATTATCCCTTTGTATTTAGTGGTTTCAGATAGTGATTTCCCTTAAGGACCTGTGGTTTGGTGCACCAAATTTTATATTACCCTTTCTCCCTATATTTGAATCATTAAACCTTTTGTGGGGAATTATGTGGTACCTTCTTTTTATCCATCATTTTGGCCAGCCTCTTCATAACTATTCATAATTCATGATATTAGTGGCCTTTTCTCTTGCACATTCCAAATTTATCCATCCCTTTAAATAAATTCACATGATGTTTATTCCAACATTTTTTACATGTGGGTGGTTGGAACCACTTTACTCCTTTATAATTTTACCCAATAACATGAAACCACATTATTCTATTCTTATCCCAATGTCTATATGTCCAATCTTTGAACTCTGTCTCGACTTTTAGAGGACAGTTGATAACTTATTCAAAAATACAAATGTCTTAGATAGATAGAGCATTTCCATGGTTTGGTTTTAATCTACCCAAAAATCTATCAATTTTTTAAATATTCATGATAACAACACCCAAGGAGTATCTTTCAATCCATGGGAAGTTTTTTACCATATTCCTTGATTGGTTCACCTATCATTTTATTCAGCTCTATTCATTATCTCTCATATTTGTTCAATGTTCTTGAGGGAAAGACTTATTGAAAAATATTTTCATTATGCCTCCCCATTATATATCTTCTATTTAATACTCCATCTTCAAGTTCTAAATCAACACCCAAAATTGATACGGCCCCCATCAATACAATAGATGTTCAGAGTCACATTTTCTTTCTCAGAATAGTGGATCACAAAATATATTCTCCATCGATTTAACCATCTGTCTCATGATTAGATGATCAAAAGTCCCCCTAAATATAAGTGATTGTTACTAAATAAAGAAAACAATTTATACATTATAATTATTATGTAAATGAGTATGTTACATGTTGTAAAATTTATTGTTCACAACCCAATATAGTTGGGTAATCATTACCATAAAAGTTTTGAACTCCACCACCCATGGCATTGTGGAAGTCATTCATAAATTCATTTCATTTCCCCTCACATGGTTTATTGGCATGGATTATATTTCTTCCAATAATTTTATAAAATATTTGTTGTTTAGAAAAAACAGAAGTCAACAAATTAAGAATATATAATCTATTAATATTTTCAATTAACTCTAATGATATATCTTATGGGTACCCATTATGTATACGTTTTCTAAAACTAAACTTATTAAATTTTTTCATATACATTGTCTTATCCTAAGGGTTGGAAATAATATTTTCTAGTCCTGATTTTGAAATTAACTAAACCATTTCTTCTATATTAATAATAGATACCCTACTTATTATTTCATTACTATTTTATCATTTTTATGATTAACAACATAATAGTTATACATTCAAGGATTTAAAGATTTATCATATTGGGAAAATTAGAAGAATATATAACTTATATATCATAAAAAGAAAAAATTGTTAAAATACTTCTTCATTATCCATTTGGAACACCTCCCATTACCCTTTGTGCATGTAGTCACATGAGGATATACTTCAAATAAAAGTGTGAGATAAAAGCCTAGAAAGGGGAAGGATAACAAAACAGAAATACGAGACATTAATCAATAGAACATGGTTGATCAAAATCATAATCATCTTATCATAATAAATAAATCATCATCATTATCATAATGTAAAATATATTTAATGTTTTTGAATTTTTTAATGTATAAAAATGAAACATCATGCTATAGTGGTCACATACCACACATAGTAGTGAAAAAAGTCTTCAACATTTTCATGCATAACACATGTGAATAAATCTTATAATAATCATTTTTGATAATATATAGAATCATGTTAATGCATAATACACATAAAAAAATGAGATACAATAGATTAAAAAATCTATATGGGGACTATATAAATCAAGTTCCACCCATCACATCATAATATTTACATAATCATGCATGCCCCATATAACATATAAATATCATAGTTACGATATAATCCACGTAAAGAAATGAAATTAATAAGTATTTAATCAATCAGAATTTCATGAATAGTATTTGGGTTAAAAAATAAACATGGAAAAACATTTTTGGAATAAACATCATCATTCTTTATGTAGGAGGAAACAACCCAAGTGGAATAAATAATGTGTTTCAAAAATATTATAATTTTTAGAAAGCTGTTGTATTTGGATTATAAATCAAGGTGGAAATATGTATATCCCAAAATGAAAAGGGAAGAATAGTAAAATTGTATTTACGAAATAGTAGAGGTATATCCATACAAAAATTTATGTGATTTTTGGATAACATATTGAAATATAGTTCATTTTGAGAATACCCCTACCATATATACCCCTATATTTCATCTTTTTTGACCTCTTGAATATAAGAAATATAATTATTTAATCATATTCATATAATTTAATTATGTTAATTTTATTACTATCTATCCATTAAAATTATTGGAATATATTTTTTAGAAATCATTGTTAAGAGTGATTTTTTTGATGTCATGTTTTCATTAAATTGTCCCATTTTTTTAATGTCTCTAATTTTGATCAAGGTCATTTATGAAATAATTTATTTATTTTAACAATATTATAAAGAATATATATATACATTAATATATCAATAATAATTAATTGTATCCAACCGTAGGTTAGGTGATTAGAAAAGTATTGGCAATTACCTCATTGTCCCGTAATCGACCAATGATAGGACATTATCGAAAGATCCGAAATGAGATGTTTGAATTTTTTATAAATCATAAATTTTATACTTATAGTAGGTTAATATCATTAATATAATGGTAAAATACAAACTAATTAATTTTACAGAAATTTTTTAAATGAATTCAGAAAAATAAATAAAAAAATAAAATGAGAGAAGAGTTGATTGAAAAGTATTATTTCATTGGTGGAACTTCTCCATCACGACAATAAAACACCCTTGTTATTCTGAGTTGTGTTAATCTAAAACATCCTTAGGTATTATAAGTGTTTCTAAATGGGGGATCTGTGAAAACAATTTCTTTGGAATGTGAGTGAGATGTTTTTTCAAAGGGGTGGGAGAGGGGTTATTAGTACTTGAGGAGAGGGTTTAATAGTTAGAATAAATTATTAAATAAAATACCAAAGAAAAGGTAAAACATGTAATAGTTAATTTTTGAAAATATAAATCATATATAAATATAATAGAATGGTTTTAATAATTTATACCCATTTTTAATGATAATTAAATTAGTTTATTAAAATTAACTTTGGAAAAATTGAAAATTTGTTATTTTACGGGATCACTTTTGTCTTTGGTTATTTGAAAGTAAATTTCATGTTTAGAAATTAAGTTTATTTATTTTAATTAATCATTTCTGAAAATAAATATATTTTTTTTAAAACTAATTTTATATAAATGATTATATCATTATAGCGTATTGAACGGTGTAATTTAAGATACACGAGTAATGTGAAAATTGTACTTTTATTATACACATGAAAATTTATGTATTTAAAAAAATTACCAAAAAAGAACCCTTGAAAAACAAGGACATTATTATTTAAAAAATTAAATTATTTATATATAAATAAATATCTAACAGTGTTATTTTAAATTTTAATTAAAAATTACTATTTTTATGAAATACATTATAAAATAATTTGTATTATAAATGTGTTTAGATTTTTTTTGAGTTTTTCAATCATGATATTAATATTTTGGAATTTTAATATATATATAGAATTTAAATACTAAGGATAAATATTATTTATATCAGTATTTATTATTTTGAGTAAAATTATAATTCCAATGGTCATGTTACAATTCCAAATAGTCCGATTATTATTATATATGGTCTTGATACTCTTAAAGTGGCAAAATTAAAATAAAAAATGACATATTACCTCATATAAAAACCTAAAAATTCATTCATTTATTATTAAACTCAATTCCTCTCAATAATCTCTTTTTCTATTTTCTATAATTTGGATGTGTATAATAATATTCTTTTTCTTTTCTGTAGTTTTGTTCATGGGATGGATGATTCTAGCTGATCCAGGTGATCCATATTTTCATATTTTAGTATTTATACATTCTATTTCTTATCCCCTTGTAATAATTTTCATTTTAATGGGTCTATTAATTTAATAATGTAATGGGTTTCATTGATAAAATAATGTGTTTTTGATATCTCTATGTTCTCAATATGTGTAATCCTTATATAATATAACAGAAATTTATTTTGGGAACAACTATCACTTATAATATCTGGGATCATATATGTTTTCATAAAAAGTAATATTATTTGTGAATTCAAGGAAAAATTATATTGAAATATGGATCTACTAACATGTTTTCTAGTGTATAGAAGGGATTAAAGAAGTGTAAATATGAAATGGTAGTATAAAGGATGTTAATTATATATAAATAAATTGTTATATTAATAATTTTATTGTTACACAGAGATTAAAATATTTAAAATGATGAATCAGAAGTCTATAAATTTTTATGTTATATGATTTTCTCTTTAAATATTGTTTTTAATGAATTAATTTCTGTGGTTTAAAATAATTTTCAAGAATGGGAAGAAAAATATTTATTCACTGAATAAATGGAAACATAACAAGTTATTAACCGATTTAATATCTTATAACTTATGTCAGAAGAAGAGAATGTATCTAAAAATTTATAAAGATAGAAATTTAAATTTAAATGAGTTTGTGTTTCTAAAAAACATTCCTCAAAGCGTTATAAAATGATATTCAAAAAATTACATTTTAGAAAAAAAATAAAAAATATCTAATTATTTAATCAATATTTCAATTGATTAAATAAATAAATAAGGTTCAAATATTCATTCTTTACACTTGAATTATACATTGAACTCATTTTTTATTCATTATTTTTGATATATTGTAACATCATAGATTTTCTATTTACTATTTCTTTTTATTTTATATAGATTTATTTTGATACTATCCACTGAGAGAACAAGTGATTTCGAGACCTAGTGTGCCTATAATAAAATTTTAAAAATATTAAAATATTTAATAGAATGAATTCACAATTTTCTTGAAAATTCTGGATAACACTTAAATGTTTTCCCAAATCCGAAATCAGAGGGAACCATTGAGTTTTATAGAGTTTTTACACTAGGTGTATTTTAACTTTAGTCGGTGAAGGTCGTTTATAAATTTTTTTCACAGGATGGAAAAATATTAAAATAACATAATAAATAATTTTTTATGCTGTTAAATGAAAAAAATTAAATTTATCCTTATTTTATAATTATAGGATTATACACAAATCCCTATAGATTCTAGAGAATAAATAGAGAGAATTGTTTAGAATCCCCTCAGGCGAATGATGGAGGATCATTGATCGATCGATCGACATAACTTCGGAATCGACAAATCTCACCAACAAATGCGACACAATGATCAATCATTATCAGCGATCGAACCGAATCAGGATAGGATGTTTTTCATTATTTTTTTCCACCACGTAATCAATCCCATGTGAATGTGGAACAATTAAATGAACAAGAATTGATACATGCAACCTCACTAAATTTCTAATTTATAAAATTGTTTCTGGTTTGTTGATTTATTCATATTCATTTATCATTTTGATTGAAATGAATTGAGGACAAAAAAATGGCTATGCATCATTCCTCAAGGTTTAAATTGGTTCTTTACCACTCCATTATTCGTGTTCTTCACCATTGTAACCCCACCATTCCTGGATCGACATTAATGGGAGTTTTTGAACACGATCAAAACCCCTGATACGAGGGGAATCAGAAAACATGGTTGGATCTGTGTGGATTGGGATCCAAGGAGGTCAAACATGCATATATTTAAATTTTAAAAAAAAAGAGGAGGTACAATGGTCTAGAGAAGGGACCACCAGCATGGAACTGGAAACCGGTGGATGGGGGCAGCATACGATGATAGAGCACATGCGTGTAGTGGTGACTGATGATGCGACGACAACCAGAGGATGCGACGACGAATGAGGCAACATCATCAACAGATGAAGTAGTCAAAATAGAGTGTGATGGACTGATGGGTTGGGTTAGAAGAGTGTACCCAAGTCATACCCTGGCTGGATCCAAGGTAAACATGATCGAGCCCGATCATGATTGATAGCTATGGTCCATTGTGAGGGTGTGACAGTTCTAGGGGTTGCGGATATACCAATGGTGATGGTCGACTATAGTTGAAGAAATGATTGGACATTTTATGTGGTAAGAGGACCAACCATGATGCTGACCATGATGTTATTTCCACATGCCCCTAGTAGTCCTATGGGTGGTTTTGTTGAAATGAGCATATCTCTGAAACAGAATGTCCAATCGATGAGGCATATATAGCACTGAGCCTTAAAGATGAGATGGAATCTTTGAGTAAAATGGTAGATATTATTTTTGTAATAGTATAGGATGAGTGATTTCCCTTGGTCATTTTCATTAAGGGTTTAGTGTGAATTTACATCCACATCACTGGATTGAAATCCCTTCTAGAGGCCATGTCTAATATAGAGTATGGTATCCCTCCCTAAGAATGTATTGAGATCATATATCACCCTATAGTGGATTAGTTGAATCGGTATATCATTCAATGGAAGGGGGTTGGACCACCATCTAGTGGGCCACATCAGTAGGGTTTGTGGCATCCCCCAGTGGTTTTGGGTGATATCCCCTATGTAGTGGGTTGATATAGATTTGGTCTATAAGGTCCCCTAGTGAGTCTGGGTGTGATCCCATATATATGTAACATAGTCATCTTCGAACAATGAAATCTCTTTGGGTGAGGCCCAAATAGGGTAGTCCCCTTTATCAAGTGTCTCTAATGGTATCATGGCTCAAGGAATGAGTTCTCACTGAACTAGCGTGTTTTGACCAGAGTCCCATGGCTTGCACTTTTTTATGAATACCTAATGGTGTCATATCTCTCTTCTGTATATCTATATATTGATTTTATATTATTTTATAAATTAAACATTGTACTTATTAATTTACTTTCCCTTTTTATATTGGAATGTGGTTTCAGGGTGTCAAGCAAAGTATTGGTAACATCACCCTTGCATAGGATTTTACCGCACATGTCATGGCTGGTGAAAAAGATTTACCACTTGAGGGATTCCTCAATGGATAATGACCAAATGGTTCTTAGTGATACTAGTTAGAGTAAGGTGTGTTCCTACGTATTTTGGATTTTAGTCGCTGTACATTTATTTCCATGTTGGACTTGTGTTGTAGACTCTTTGTGATGGGCATATTTTAGGCCGTATTTACTTTCTAGTACATTCAAAATTATACTCTATTTTGGGATCTTAGATGTATGTACTAATAAATTCAGTTCTATTTCATTTCATCATTTTGTGTCTTAGATATGTGTGTGAATGTGTGTTTACATGGAATTTAAGATAATACCTCCCATTTGTGGGATATGCCAACTTAGTGATAGTAAGTTTCCCCTATCATATTGAAGGCTGGATTGGGGTAGTCATCACATGGTCCCCTCTTGGATAGGTCATGAAATAGTGGTATTTGACAGGGATTGTTTTACTTTAGGACTAGGAGTCTATGAGATCGATTTTAGCCACTAGTGTTAAGTGTTTCAAGTTTATCATACAGGCCAAGGACCCCAATGCTAGTGTTGTGGATGAAATATCCATACACCAGGACTCTAATTTTCTACATTTAAATTTGGTATATGAAAAAAAATAGTTTTAGAGAAAATATGTCACAATAAATAATTTTGGAATGGTTCTGTGATTCATGTCCATCTTGATTCAGCTCCCCAAATATACTCTATTGACTGTTGTACAACTTATTTTTTTCAGGATACCATTACATAGAAAATTTTCTAGGATTCCAACGAGTGATCAAATGGATAGTCTTCTTATTGATGAGTAATTACAATAGGGGCCTATATAAAAGATATAACCTCCAGGTGGATTACGAGATATACCACCACCCATCATGTAGAAAATACTACGAGCCCTACTAGATGAGGATGCATGTAGGATATGTGAATTGTAGGAGTTTTAGTGGTAGCAACCTCCCATGTTTCTGATGTTTTAAACCAATATATGGATGAATATTGGATAGAGATAGTGACCCTTGTTTTTTCATTGTGAGGAAGGTTGACTTTTAGATGGAATTACATTTCTCATGTCTTATTAATGGTTCTACAAGGTGATGTTGGAGATTTTTGAATAAGGAATATGATGAGATATCTCTCACACATACAAGCATCAGGTGTCTATTCCAAGAGGAATCTTATCCATCCACATTTTGATAGGAATGTATACAAAAACTCTTATATCTACATTAGGCTATATGACCATGGCATTGTATTCAACAATGTTTACATATTATTCGCACTATTGGAGATTTTTACGACACAGTATCCAGCAGTAGTGGGAGATAGAAGTTGCCACCAGGATACTGAGACCTTGGGTGTAGGTACATGATGGAGTACATAAGAATCCAAGTGGTTTAGTAATTTTAGGGGGTGATCCTATGACTTAGGGTTAGTGGTTTTGGGATCCAAGGGAGGATCGAATCATCCAAGGGAACGACGATGTAACTCATATGGCGGCCAGGGACATCTGGAATGAGATTTTCAAACCCATCACACATCTGATTGGGAGGCAATCGAGGGACCACTAAGATAGAGGAAGAGACAAGTACAAGGTGGTATGAAGGCAATTCGATATGGAAGAGGGGTCGATAGGGTAATAGTAATTGATCATTGGTTCTACCTATTACTAACACCACCCCTAGTGATCCATGATATATTTAGGGAGCTAGTGGATAGGGGAGAGGCTAGCTACAGGAATTATTGGATTAAGACACTAGGGATCTAGTAATGAATTGAGGTATGTTCTATTTGTTTCTACCCAGCTTTAGGTTTGATTGATACATGTGCTAGTAATTAACTTCTTACCAAGAATCTTATTTGGGACTCAAAGATTCCAAGTGAACCTTTGACTAAATGCTTACACATAGGGACAACTGCTAGAGGAGGCTCGATGATCACACACTGGTGTAGCTAGTGTGAATTGACTATTGGAAGAATGTGTTTTTGTTGGGATCCATTAGAAGTGTCATCGAGGCCTTGCGACGTCATTCTTGGTATGGGATGGTTATCCACAAGTCATTCTATAATTGAATGTTTTAGGTAGAGTGTGGTGTGTTCATAAGGATGTAACTAGGTTTTCCATTATATGTGAAAATGAAATTAAGAAATTGTTGGATGGAATCAGACATAGGAGGGTGTAGTCGATTACTAATCAACTGGATAGTCTCACCCTTAGTGTAGTAGATGATATGAGTCCTCATTTTAAAACAGTGGTGGTAGAGTGTGAGAACACATACCAAGAAGATGATCTAGGTTTACCTCCCCATAGACATATAGACTTCTAAACTAATCTAAACCTCCGGATGACACTAATATCTACACATGAAACATAGATTTGTCCCATAGTGGTTCATGGTATGAGGACACAAGTGGAGGTCTTGTAGAGTAAGGGCTTCGTGAGACCCAGGGTTTCACCCTGGGCTGTCCTAGTTTTGTTTTACAAGAAGGCAGATAGAGGTTTGTGACTATGTGTGGATTCGAAGCACATAAAACTAGTGTCTGTGAGGAACATGAAACTACTACAGAGGATCAACATATTCTTTGATCAGTTGAAAGTGGCGTGATGGTTCTAAGAGATTGACCTTCGATCTAGCTATCACCAGCTACAAGTACGAGATGAGGATATACTATGGATGACCATTATATTTCATTAGTCACTATGTGTACATGGTGATTCCATTTGGAATGATGAACACCCCAACAGTGTACATGGGACTCATTAAAAAGTTGTATCAAACACACTTAGACTAGTTCATAGTGGTCTTCGTTGGTGACAGCCTAGTATACTCGGCGTCTGAGGAGGAGCATACGAGACACTTGAGGATGTACCTAGACACAATTTGAGGGGAAAAAAATTATGTGAGGCTCTTGAAGTTTCATTTCACAATTGGAGACGCCCATTTTCTTGGACATGTCATTTCAGGGATGTATTTTCTATTGAACTATTGAAGGATGATGCAGTGCTTGCTTGGGAGTCACCGAAGAGTGTTACTGAGGTGTGGAGTTTCCATTGAATGGTAGGTCAATATCTAATATTTCTACCCAACATTTATAGAGTAGAATAACCCTTGATAGATTTGAAATCATATAGGAAAACAATTTTATGGATAGAAAAGTGATAGTACTGATTTAAATAGTTTAGGTAGTAGTTGATGGGCACTTCTATATTGATGTTACTAGAGGAAGGTGTCGAGTACATGGTGTTCTGTGATGGATCAGGGATTGAATATGGTTTTCTCAAGATGAAGAGGTAGGTAGTGATTTCCTATAGTTGATTCTAGTTGTGAAAACACAGGTATAACTACACGACCCATGATCTTGAGTTTGAAGTGGTATTATTTACATTAATTGTGGGGAGACATTAACTGATAGGAAATTAGTTTATCATCCACTCTGATGATAAGAGTCTAAAGTATATATTCTCTTAGAAATACCATAACATGAGAAAATGGCGATGGCTAGAGTTTCTCTAAAACTATGAATTTGATGTTTTCTATTCTCATAGGAAGGGGAAATTGATGGAATATGGTCTGAATAGGTGATCTAGTTTTCATTTACTGAATGAGGCCTCAAAGAAGTTGGATTTATTTCAATTATCCATTATAGATCGATATAGAGAATATTATCTCCAGTCGACAGTTGTCAACCATCAACTCTTACAGAGAGTCAAGGAGGAAAAACATGGGTATACCGGTTACAAGACCCCATATACTGTGATATCCACAGGGAATTCTCTTAATGGATACTAAAATGTTTGGGATCACATAATTCCTTATAGATGATGTATATTATTTCTAGTGGTGTTATGAGAGGTGGTTGCATGGGTGTTTAATAGATTCCATATGGTTGTACATCCAGTATTGGAGAAAGCGTACCAAGACCTCCGACACCAATTTTGGTTGTCAGGAATAGAGAAGGTAGTTTTAGATTTTGTTTCTCAATGCCTTACTTTTCAGAAAGCTATGGAAGATCACTAGGTTTAAGTTGGATTAACTCAAACCCTTGAGGTGCTATAATATATGTGGTATGGGATATCAATTTACTTAATGATGGATTTACCACATATATCCAGGGAACATGATTCCATCTGGGTGATCATTGCATGACTCACCAAGTCAGGATACCTTATAACTATCTGATAGAAGAGTTCAATTGTGAGATTGAGACGCTTCTATGTGTAGGAGATAGTTATACTCCCTAGACACCAATCAATGATTGTTTATGATCCCGATTCCTTATTTAAATCTTTGGGTTGAAGGAATTTCATGACGTATTTGGGACCCATCTATACTTGAGAATAGGTTTTCACCCCCATACAGATGGACAGATGGAGTAGAAAATTTAGGTCATGGAGGACATTTTGTGGGATTTCATATGATACATTGGTCATAGTTGGGAGGATCATCTACCACTGGTGGGGTTTGGATTCAAAAATATATATCATTACATCATTGGTATGGCACATTTAGAGGGCCTCTATGGGTGACTGTGAAGTTTAAAAATTTGCTGGACTGACCCAGGTGAATATGCACTCATAGCATTAATGTTGGTGCAAGATACTACAGAGAATGTGTAAATCATACAAGAGAAGAACAAGCCTACATAGTTTCTTCAGAAGTCTTATGCTGAAAGGAAACTGAGCCCTTTATAGTTTTACGAATGAGACCATGTGTTCCTCTATGTTTCATCTCGATGGGGATTATGGAGGTTTGGCTAGAGAAAAAAATCTATCTATGGTTTTCATCCACCCATTATAGATATTGAGTAGAGATAGAGATGTGGCGTACCACTTGTCTCTACCACCACAACTAGATCGAGTACATGGAATCTTCCACATGTCGCAGCTAAGGAGGTACGCACACGACCCATCATAGATCATTGATTGGGGAGAGCTGGACATTGAGGATAGATATAAATTTGCAGAGAACTCATTAGAAATTGAAGATCGGTAAGAGATAGTCCTACATGGGTGACTGATTTATTTGGTTCTTGTCTAATGGAATCATGGGAGTCTCTAGGAGATAACATGGGAGTAAGAGGATCATATTCATGCATTGTACCCTCATTTATGTGAGTATCCATTTTTTTGATGACATTAATCCCCAAGGTGGAAGGAATGTAACAACTTGATTTTTCTATGTACTATTTTTGGAAATTAAATGGATTGATTTCAATACCAAGTGCTATGATGGAAAGTGACTCTAAGGCCCAATGTTCCCATTAAAATTGTTTGTAAAATATTAAAATATTTAACATCATTCATGCATTGTTTCCCAAAAAACCTTGATAACTCTTAAAAAGGTGTCTGGATCAGAAATATGTTGTTACTAATAAGTATTGAACAAAAAAATTACACTAGGTGAAATATAACTTATTCAGAGTGGTTCATTTGTGAAATATATATCAGGGGATGTAAAAGGAAATAAATACATTAAAAAAATTTATTTTTGATGAATCAAATTGAAAACCAGTAAATGAATCCTTATGTCAGTTTTCCAAGGTTAGCTGCATAACCCATGAGACACCAGAGGATTACTAGAGATAACATTGGAGAATCATCTATGTAAAATGGTAGTAGATCATGGATCAATATATTGATATAGATTCAGAATTGACAGATCTCCCCAATTAAGGTGACACAATGACATTTCATCATCAACAAACTCACTGAATGGAGGTGTGGTGTTTTTCTGTTTATTTTCCATCCCATTCTTAATAATGGATGAAGATGAATAAATTAAATGAACAATAATGGTTATTTATAACCTCATTATTTTTCAAATTTATATAATTTTTCATACTTTTTTGATTTCCTCCTCTTTATTTATCATTCCAATTGTAACGAATTGTGGCTGACAGGATCAACGGCTGAGGTTTATTCCTCAAGTTTTCTCTATATTCGTTTTCTCTCTCAGTTCATTGCATTATGCACTATTGGAACCCCATGGTTATTGACTCGAAATTAACGAGAGGTTATTAACATGATTAAACCCCCAAGATTCAAATTTAATTATCAACTAAGGCAAAATCAATGTATATTGGGACATGAAAAGTTAAGATATGTGATCATTTTTTTGAGCATCGAAGGAATTGTGAGAGTCTACGAAAGGGACCAAGGACGTGAAACTAGTCACTAGAAGCAATAATCAGTGATGTAGAGAAGGCGTAGAAACATGAATGATGATGTGGTGGAAGTAGTGATGAATGCAGGCTTTGATGCGGTGGTGGATGCTGAGTGGTGGGGGATGCAGAGTAGGCTAGGCCCGGTGGGCTGGGTTGACCAGGATAGTCTTTTCATACAAGTGGACATGGGTTAGACCTTGGTTGGATCTATGGAAACTAGGGTGGATCTCGGTGGTGGTCGACTATGATAATCAATTATGAAGGTTGACTATGATTATCGACCATGGGGTCGCAACATCTCCAGCTGCCATGGATGTATCATCCAAGATGTTGGATTGTGATGGGAAATCGTGGGTGGAAGGACTGTGTAGACAGTCCCTGTGGTATGTCAACTGACTGTACCAGCCGATCCTTATGGTCAAGAACGGTGGTAGGCTGACCTCAAGTGGCGGTAGGTCTGCATGCCCCCGATATGCCTCCAGGATATTTCGTTCAAACAAGCATATCTCATAAACAGAGAATCTAATCATTGAGATGTATGCAGCATTGAGGCCCTAGCTATGAGATGTTCACATTGAGATAAATGGTCGATTTTTAGTTTGGCACAGTATAGGTTTATATCGTTCACTTGATCTTCATCCTCTGGGGTTCACTATGGAATTATAACTACATAACTAGATTGTAATCTCCTCTAGAGGCTGAGTGATAGATAGAGTATGGTGTTCATCCCTAATACTCAAGTGGGATCCTCTATCACACCTATATGAGTTGTGGAATTTTCTTAACCTTTGAGAGATTGGTATTGGTACTCTATCTAGTCAGCTACATTGGTTAGGACGGTGGAATCCCCAGTGGTTGTAGGAGTGATCCCCTATGTAGTGGGTTGATCCAGATTTGGTTTGATTCATCCCCCAGTGAGTTTGGGAATGATCCCCTCTCTAACCAACATAGTCATCTGTAACTAAATCATAATATTTTTGCAATTTCCAAATAATCTAGACCTCTTCCTCAATGGTCTTTGATGTTATCATGGATCGAGGATTGAGTTCTCCCAGAAAGGGCATTCTTTGAGAAGAAACCTAAGGATAGAAGTTGGTTGTGAACACATGATGGTGTTGTATCAATCTTGAATATATCTTGATATTCTTGTTATATGTAATGTACAAATATACATGTATTTATCTGAATTTAATTTCCATTGTGGTATTGGTTTTTGGTTTCGGGATTTCATATAGTGTATTGTTATACACAACCTTGGATGGGATTTTCCCGCATGTTTCATGTCATATGCCAACAATCGATCATTTGATGGATTACTAGGTGGAACAGTCCCATACAGTTATTAGTGATATGAGAACGATTGTGTTGTGTTCCTATGGATTTCAAAAAGTATAACCAATACCTTTACTTACATATTTCACTTCCGTTATAGACTATTAGTGGTGGTCTTGTTTTGGCCCTTTTTTACATTCCAATACTTTCACTTTCATACTCTGTTGTGGGATCTTAGAAGCATCCATGCATCCTTTCAATTATTTTACATAACATTTTTTTCAACATGGAGATGTTTGCATGGGTACTGGTGATTTACGATAATTCCTTCCATTTGTGTGATATTCCTACTCAGTACTAGTCACCAACCCCTAGCCTATTTCAGGTGGGAATCAGGTAGTCATTTCATTTTCCCCTTAGGGATGAGTCGTGACATATTAATGATTTTCAAACGAAATGAAATATAGTTGTTGTTTACAAAATAAATATAATAAAAAATATATTACATGTGGAATTGAATCTATTAAACATTAATATTTCAATTAAAAATAATTTTTGTATTTGTGTAATCTATTTTTAAAATATTATATTACAGTTATACAGAAATATTTTCCATTTAAAATTCCCCAATTTTTATAACCAGTTTAAAATTATATTGACAAATAGATATTTCAATAGAATTAAAAAAGAATTCACATTTCAAATGGAATTTGTATCCCATTTATTTTATCAAGATAATATTAAAATTAATATTTAATTATATTAATGAACATTAAATACATGGGAAGAAAATTAAACTCCAAAAATTATAAATGTTTGGAAATAACATGTTAAAAAAGATAATACAATACCAATAATGATAGGTTATATCATCATTAACTCAATTAAAATCTATTTACTCCTCATAGTTTTGGATAATTTTTGCATTGAATTTTCTTTTTTAATATTATTTTTTAAGATCACTAGAATAAAATAATTCATTTTGAGTGAGAGGATTGATTTAATTGTTTATCACTATAAAATATAATTGGATAAAAGATGTAACAAATGATTATTTCTAAAATGGATTGGCTAAATAATAAATTATTACTATTTAGTATGCAGTAAAGGTGTTATATTATTTGTGGAAGTTATTAGGGTTACCCTATTGGTAACAATGATGGGATTACCATAAATTTTTTATTCTTCAAGGGAGAACTCTATAATATTCTTCTCCTAGATGGAAGTGGACGAAATATGTCTCACAAAAGTTTCTGTAATTGGAACTTCCTTTCATGAATCATTAATCATGAATGTCCATGTTCATTTAGAATCTACTTTTTAATATCATTGATTATTTCAAAAAATACAATAAAACATGAAATGAAAAAATATAAGACCTATATATAATATAGATGGATAATATACTATTCTGGGTCAGGTTTAGCTTAGGGAGTCTCCATACCATATATAGTATTTCGATTGTAAGGTACATTAAGCAACCATTTAGGTTCATAAAGTTTATATTCAATAATTAAATAATGGAAAAGTAAAAAATATTTTTTGACACTAAAGATGAAACTAGAAACAATAAATATATAGCCCAACTATGATTGCAGATGATTTGGGGGTGATTCTACTCAAGATTACTATTATAGATCCACTAGTTTTTTCACATTGGAGTTACAATATTAGGCCATCAAAAATTATGAATTTTACTAAAGAATAGATTCCATGATTATATATACTTCATTGGTATCATATTAAAGCGTAAATTTAGTATCAATGAATAATATTTCCCACCAAGACTAAAATCTTGATTAATTTTTCATCATATTAGATTAAAAAAAAATAAAAATTCAGGGAAGAATATCATAAATTCATTATTTGAAGGATATAACTTTTTTTAAATATTTAGTGGATCACTATGCAGGATTAACTAAAAGTTGATATAGGTGAATCAACATGTAACCAATGTGGATTCTTCTACCAGATCAATTAGTATCTACTAGGTTTGTTGGTTATCAAAAAAGGTCCATGTAATCCAATTCCTATGGTGTCACATAAAGTTTTCTCTCCATTTTATAAGTTTAAATTATAGTATTAGGGTTCTAGTCTTCTAAAATAAAAAATTTTTAGAGGTTTTATTACCCTTATAATGTATGTAATTAAAGATGTTTGATGTAGTTTGAATTTTTGTTTGTTGATTATAGGATTTATGGTCATGACTTCTATTGAATGTATTATACGTACTCTTTGAGACTTACTAAAAGTGTTTTTATGCAATGATTATTATGGGTAGTAAATTTTATGTCATTTTATATATGTTACAAAAATTATTTATCTAGATAATTGAAATTTCCCATCTTTGTTTCATTTTTATACTACTAATTTCTTGTTAATGGCTCATTAGTGTCCCTGTTTGGTCGATCATTATCACAATTAGATGAATATATAGTGTTTTTTACGATTATAATGAAATTATATTTCATAGGTATTTATAAGAAGAAATAATATAATCGAATAAAATTTATAAAAGTCAAATGAAAAAATTAATAAAAAACAATAAGAAAAAATAAATTTTAAAGAGGGTTGGGATATTTGAATGAAACTTGAATTTATGAATTTAATCATCCTTTTGTGTCTATAATTAACTTCAATTAAAAATTTATTTATGGGGTTTTATTTATATAATAGTGATTTTTTTCAGACCCTTATATGGTATGGTATAAGATGAAATTAAATGAAATAAAAGAACCTCTATAATGGGGAAAAGAATGGAATTATCATGAATGAGGACCACCAGATAATAGTAAAAACCAAATTTTCATTCTACCAATGTAATTAATTCATATAAAAAAACACGTTATAGTTTTTTAAAAGACACTAAGTCTAGCAGATTCAATGGAATCGAGATTTTTTAAAAACAAATGGGAGTATAGTAAATAGATACCGATGGTTATTTCAGGCATAAAATATCATCCTAAATTTCCTATGAAACCATTGTAGGTCAATTAACGAGCATTAAAATTCATTAAATCTATCTAAGTAAATTCTTAAATGGTATCTCTTAGATGGAATACGTATTTCCAACATGTATTCAGCATTGGAATACCATTAATCTAAACCCATGATCAAATCCAATATGGGTTTTTTCCATTCAAAATAATTATTTATTAATATTATATATAACTTATTTTTTTTATAGTAATGAGAAACTATTTATTTGTTAATGATATAATTTTTTAATTATTATTTCAAATAAATGTTGTAAATATTCTATTTTTCATTATAACAAACTTGAACATTTTTATTAATGATCTAATCACATTAGTCTAAATATCCAAATTAACATTATCATATTTTTGGAAACATAAGTCCATTTAAATGATTGAAATAAATATATACATCATTCATAATTATAAAAAAAATTAAGTGTGATATCTACAAAGACATTATAACATCTATAATATTAAAGGTGTTTGGTTTGATAAAATCCAATATTGTTATATTAGAAATGTTCCTTTATCTTTTACATTGAGACAAAGTTAAGAAATAATTTATTCAATTAACATAAAATTTATTTCCTTTTACAAATTCATGATTGGACAAAAAATATTTGATTTCAATAAATATAAATTTTATGACATGGGAATCATATTTCTTTGTTGAAAATCATCTAGAATACATGATCAAAAGTCCCATCATATGGGTTGACACAACATAATTTTTTTAATGAAATCCCTCCATTTCATTAGTATGATAACTAATTACCTTCTATAAATATAAATTGTTTAATGATGTTATAAATATATAAATTCTAGGAACCTCAAAAGTTGGGAACCTATTTTAATACCTCATGTAAATGGATCAATTTACAATTTTCATTGATATTATACAAAGAGACCATATATTCTAATCCCTATTATGTAGATTATGAGAGTTCATAGGACTAGATGTTCAACAATATATGGTATATGGGTGATCAGTTGTATATATGTGAATGTGAAACCATATACACTGATCTAACATATCATTATGACATAATAATAAACTCATCAATCATGGATAACATACTAATAAGTTTATCCTGTAATTTTTTTCATATAATATATCATATTTTACAAAAAAACATAAAATAATGATAATGTATCTCCATTAATATACATCACATGATACAACAAGTCAATAATAAAAAATGACTTAATTTGGGGAACAAACACTAAAAATCTACCACTTTCACTAAATTTGGTCACCCATAAATCAATTTCCAACTGAACTGGTGTGCATTTCTAGATTTTAAAAAGTTAGGGGTATTGTTAGGAGATCAAAAATACTAACCAATAAATGATCAAGAACCATATTTATATCACCTATAGGAATTATCCCTTAAATGAGCTAAAAATAGGAAAGAAAATGTTTGTTTATTTTTTAAAACTCGGGTTCCTTATAATAGACAAACACTCCACTATTTTTATAGTATAACATAATTAGATTTATAATTCATTATGAAATACCTAGATATGTAATGATTTTATTTATCAAAACATTATTCATTAACCACCATATATTCTATAAGATAATTTTCATCTATTATAAAATCATTTACGATAAATTTAAATGAACATTTATAAACTTCTATTCAATAATTTGTGAATGAAATATCCTACGTATGATTAAAATGCTTGTTTGTGGGATTGAAAAAATTATCGGTGTGCCACTTTAAAATGACCTATTCATTACCACTAATGAAAAAAACACCCATATATTTTTAGTTACTTATTTATATTTATTTCAACAACCCATTCACTTTTACAAGGATTGCATTGGAATCTAATTTTCATACATAGTTAATATTAAACATAAATATAACTACACAACATAGAATACAATATTGATCCAATTATTGAAGCATATGACTATTAAATATGAATTCCATACCATTAATATTTAATGAAATTATTGTTTTATATTATATCATTTGATGTATTATTTGATAAGAACAAGTTTTGGTGTTTTACATGTGAAAACGTTTTAACACATTTCCAAAATATGTGTTTTGACAATGGATATGAAATATTTTAGACCTATCTTTATAGATCATTAAATAAACAATGTCGAATGCTTCCAAAATTTCCCCAACAATTATTCATAGATTATATAATTGGGACATCATTTATTATGGAAAATATGACATCAATATATAATAAAATAAATATAATTATTCTCTAAAACCCAATTTATATAGAAAACATTCATCTTAGATTTTTTTAATGTTATACTCATTTATAGATTTATCAAAATTACTATAACAAATCATTTATGTTCACATCTCCAAAAAAATATATCATTGCAGCTTTCAAATCATAGCATCTTCAATCAAATCTTCGAAACCATATAGTTTATTCATATATATATATATATATGCCTGAATAAACTCACATAAATGAATACAATATTCATATAAACTCATATATATATCAATCAAAATATATTATTATGGTTTATAGAATCATAATAAAATTGAGAATATCTATTGGAGAAATGATTTTATCACAATCATTACCCATATTTTTTAAGCCTTCAACTACCATGAATTATTTTCAGATATATAATCTACCATCTATGTTAATCAAGATGTTAAAGATATACTTCAGATAACGGTTTTAACTTCATAGGTTGGTCTTCTATGTTCATAAAAATATTATTATAAAAATATATATTTCATTTAAAAATAATAATTTAGAACATATGAAATCATATTTTTATGATATTTAATCATATTTTATGACCGTTCCAACACCTTTATAAAAATGATAAATCTCTATATCAATTTTTATTAAAGAAATATACTATAAAATCATTTTTAATGTTTATATTGATCTGGAAAAATTTATAAATTCATTTGTGTTTATAACATATCAATTACAAAGATAACATGTTATTTTTGGCCTTTCTATTTAACACATTCAAATTTACTCCCACTAATTGTATTAGAAATAAATTCACTCTCAAGAATGAAATCATTATAATATAGAAACAATTTTTTCATTGATATATTATAACAATAATAACCCAATATATCTCTAGGATAACAAAGAAATACATATTTATAATTTTTTTTTCTACGATACCTTCTATATTAGGTCTCACATAAAATTTAGAACCCTAGATATCTTAAAATAAAAATGAGGATGATTACCAATCCATATATAATGCAGTGTCTTTTAAACATCCTTTATTGGGAATTGTTTAGCAAAAATGAACTAATATTTAGGTCATAACCGTAAAATGATGTTCGAATAATGGAATGACAAATAATTAACTAATCCATGTATAAAAATATTATTCTCTTTTTGTATACAATTTTATATTATTGAATTCCTTGTGGGGTGAGTTTGGGTTCCTTGCCAAATTATCCTAGATAATTAAAAAAAATGATTCTCATTTTCTAAACATTATTCAGATCATAGTGTTTTAAAAAATTTCCTTGTGTGTTTTGTACATTATTTTTATAGATCATCAAAATTTTAATGGAATCATAATTATGTTTTATACGATACCAAAAAACAAACTTACTAATGTCTTCGATAATGCTAATGATATAATGAATTTTCCATCAAGATATTTAACCTATAAGACCTCACCCATTAGTATGCATGAATTGGATGAAATTTATAGATTATTTTACCGTATTTGAAAAAGGTGATTTTGTCTTTATTTCTGACAATTTTGATTCACATATATTATATTATTCATAATCATCTGAATAAATTAATATTTTTTTATGGATTCTTTCGATGCAAATTTTATTTATATGACATTGTCGATAATTCTAATGATAAGTCCATCCAAAATGATTATTTCTACCCCATTATTATTTATATTATTGATAATATGACCTTGATATGTTATATATATATATATTTGTGACATTTAATATCTTATAAAGATGGTAACATATTACACTCATATCACTAATACAAATACCCCTTTTGTCAGTGCTAAAACCCCTCTTTTATCCGTGCTATAAAAGCGTTGTTAAAGTCGGAGAAGATAAAGGGGGTCCCCTTTATTAGTGCTCCAAAAAGTGCTGATAAAGACACATTTTATTAGTGCTAAAAAAGTGCTGATAAAAGGGGCCTTTTATCAGCCCAAAAACTAAGCCCTCATAAAAGGGTCCTTTATCAGCGCTTCCTTTGTCAATGATTTCTTTTTAGTGATGATAAAGAACCACTTTTATCAGTTCTTTTAAAATAGCGCTGATAAAAGGTAAAAATATTAAAAATATTAAAAATATTAAAAAAATATTAAAAAAATTAAAAAAATTTAAAAAATCCTTCCAATCAGGGGGGCTTTTATAGCGCTTTATACCCCTTATTACAGCGGTTTTCAGCCCCCCTCCAGCGCCCCCACGCACCCCCTCCACCCTTTATCAGTTTTATCTACCATATTCCCCCATGCGCCCGCGCCCCTGCCTCCACCAGGTTTTGAACTCGAGACCTCCCCCCTGCGCACCTAAGACCTTACCACTCCTCTATATTTGATTTATTTTACATTTCACGATATATATATATATATATATATATATATATATAGTTATATATATACATAGAGTAATATATATTAATATTAATATATATATATAGTTATATTAATATATATCTCTATTTATATATATATATATAGTTATATTTATTTGTATATTAATATATATTTATACTAATATATATATAGTTATATTAATATATATATAGTTATATGAATATATATATTTATAATGATATTAATATATATATTTATAGTGATATTAATATATATTTTTATTGTAATATTAATATATATATGTAGTTATATTAATATATATATAGTTAGAATAATATATATATAGTTAGATTAATATATATGTATATAAATATTCATAAATTTATATTTTAAATAAAATGGATAGTAGTTATTATTTATATATAGCTAATATATTTTATATGCAAATATATTTTATTATTTATATTTATAATTAAATTTTTATGTGTGAATATATAAAAAATATGTATAAATTGTTACATATTTGATTATAATTAGCAGTGAATTATAATAAACGACAAAATTTAAAAGACATAATATCAATATAAATTTTACACCTTTGAATAAATTTATTCCCCACCAAAAAAATCCAATAATACCCCCATAAACGAGGCTGAAAATACACAAAATGTTAAAAAATTGGGGTACACGACTAAAAACTCTGTTTTAGAGGCCTTCATTGCCTTTTCTGGCCTTGAAAAAACCTTTACTAGGTACCCTAGGGTTACAAGGATGTAGAGCCCGTCGTAGGTTTCTATTTGATATGTGGTAGAGCTCAAACAAACAACCGGATCAAAAGTTACGACCGTTTGAAGTTCGAGTTGCGTTTTCAACATATTTTGGATCATTTTTTAGTCTTAAAATTATTATTAATTGACTAGTACTCCATATTAATTATCAAATTATTAATTAAAAATATTTTTTAAATTTTTTTATAAGCCATTTTCACTAAATATCTTATATATTAAGTGTAACTGCATATTTATACTTATCTAAAATATAATTACAAATATATTTAAAAAATATATATTATATTTATACCAATATAACTATATATATATATTTAAATATTAACATATATTTTTAATTAATTTTTTTGGATATATACCCTTTATCAGTGCTTTTAAAAAAGCTATGATAAAGACCCCCCATTTATCAGCGCTAACGAAAAAACGTTGATAAATGGGGTACCTTTATCAGTGCTAAAAGAGCATTTTTAAAGTGGGTACCTTTATCAGTGCTAAAAAAGGGCTGATAAAGGGGTACATTTTTCAGCACTTTTTTAGCAGGGAAAAAGGTACCCCCCCCCCTTTATCAGCGCTTTTTTGTTAGTGCTGATAAAACTGTGGTGCTGTGAATAACTTTTTTTTTGTGGTAGTGAATTAATTATAGAATAGTTTTTAATTATTTTGAATAAAAATCCTACCTTATATATCGAATATAAATCAATATTTTTCAATTAATACCAAATAAATAAAATATTTTGAGTATAATGAAAACCCACATAGAATATGTAAATCCATGATCTACATAGATAATTAAAGAACCCTTAATCCATTACAAAGTCATAGTTGTAATTATCCCTAAAATAATTTTCTATATTCATTGATCATATGTATATTATCAAAAAAATGTTATTCTCATATTTTATCTATGACCCATGATTAATTGTTATATGAAATTATTTATACAATAATAAATAAAATCCATCATAATTTTACTTCTAACTAATCTGTAGTTATTATGGATTATTCCTCATCTGACATCCAATTGTTTTTAAATTAAACATTTTACTTCTATTAAAATTGAAAATTTATAAGTATTTATCAAATACGTTAAATATTTTTCATTTAAAAATTTTTCTACTTATTATGCTTGAAATTACCCTTTCCCTTATTTTTCATCAAGATAGGGTGTGAAATGTTGTGGTTTATCTCTATTGTTGTCTACATGTTAAGAATATAACATGTATAAAATTTAATTTTTTATAATTAAATTAATAATTAAGAGAGTAATTTTAAAAAAAATAAATATTAGACTGAATTATGGGCCATCTCAGTCTTGATTGGGTACCCAATTCTATCCTTGTTATTTTTTTTCCAATCCCCTTTGATCATATATGTTAAAACTAGGGTCCCACTATTTATCTATCACTGTAAAATTTACATTTTTCTTCATACACTTAAATTATATATTACACATGATATAGATCTTATTCAAAAATATTTAATGCATTAATAAAATCATGTTACATAGGATGATTATGATTCATTGTGGCTATCATTAATCCTGCTATATACAAAAAACCATACCTATGATTCTTAAAAAAATCCTTATTAGTTTGAGGACTATTTCCAACTAGTTTTATTTGGATAGCTGACTCTAGAACAAATATTTTCCCTCTATGGTTTATAATAGCTCCAAAATTAAAATTCCACACTATGTAGTTATTAAGGTTTAATATTATATTCACAATGATTTGACCCAATAGAAAATGTGCCTTTTGTGCCTCCATGAATATCTATGACAAAATATTATTTATTATTAATGTAATTTATGTTATTATTAATTATGTTAATTTATAAAATATAATCCTTATAAAATAATAATAATACATAACAATGTGATAGTATTACATTTATAAAATTTTTAACATAGCTATGCTCTAGACTAGTGCTATGTATATTTTTGTGAAAAATCAGGTAAATAGTGTATAATACAACTCCATAATTATTGATTGAACAACGTGTTAACTAATTTATAATAGGAATGTTCTCAACACCACACCACTAAAAACTAATTGATAATGTTTCTTATTCGAGTGTCATCCAACATCAACAATTGTTTAAATCTTACCCTTTTAACATAACTAATGCATTTTTATTTTGAATCTTATCTATGTATTAATAATCTATCAATAAATCATGGTATTAATGATTTTGAATATTATTATAATTAATTTAATTAATTTATATTTAATATCGATTTTTATATTTGTATCTTCACTAAGATTTTATTTGTAACTTCCAATACTTGTGTGTTTATATTCACAATAATTTTTTATTTTATTGAATATAATATCAATGAATCAAATTCATATTATTTATATAATTCATACTTATTTCCATCACATACCAATTATGAATTATTTAATCCCAAGACATTTAAGGATAATTGTGTCTCTATATCTTTTTTAGTTAGACATAAATCATGTAATTCATAACCGGTGTTATGTATTACAACACTAGGATTGTGATATAAAACATAGGGGAAGAGTAAAACCCACTACCATGATTTACCCATATGATTTTTATCAAATAATTAATACGTTAATAAATGTTTCATATAATTATTAATTGAGTTATACACTTAGGGTTTTGGAAATAAAAACCTATTCACCACGAACAATGTCATGATGAAAATAATAGGTTCGTTAATAATAGTAAATGAGTTGACTTAAAGAGGAATGAGTTTTATGCATAATTTATAAGACAAAAGTGGGATCTCTATATTCTATATGACTTATCACATATCTAGGGATGTTTAATATACAATTTTTTTTCAAATCCAATGATTTGGGGGTGATAACCTCCCACCAATAGTAGGTCATGGATTTCAATCATTGCTGGAGAAACGTTTACTCTAGTATTGTTTTAAAACATTAGAAACGTTTGGTACATCCTTTTGAATTGGAAAACATATATTGTGGTAATTATATAAATTATGTGACCAACATTAATACATGGGATAATATTTTACAGGTTGTGGATTGAGAAAATACTTATAGATTAATCATTTTAAAAGTTTAACAGTGGAATTTTATAATGGACAATGACCATTATTGTATGCAACTATACATTCCCTATATATCACATGTATTGGTTATTTAGGATTATGTACATATTCATTGGTCCCCAAGTAGGATGACATGTTTCTCTTTATTTTTTCTTATCCAAATTCACACACCTCACTTCACAAATCTTTTTGGTGACTGAATCCACCTCCATGAAGAATTTACATTCATAAATAACATGTTGAAGCACCATAAATGTGGTTCTTGATCTATATGAGAAAAATTGGTGGTCACCACTATACCTTTTCACCCATGTTATGTGTATAAACTAATTTTTTCATCTTACATCCCATGTTGGAACATGACATCAGATTGAGAGAAAATGAGTGAACATATATTTTTCCCATACACTCATGTCATCCTATGACTTTATAAGGAAAGATTTTAATCAAAATATATTAATTAGAGAGGTAAAGAGTCCTTCCTGGGACCTTCTAATTGGAGTAAAGTAATTTTCACCAAGAACAATGAGTTTTAAACCCTAGGTATTGAGACACCTTAGTGTTAGTAGAACTAAGTGCCACATACCTTAATTCAAGGGTACCTAAGGGTAAAAACCTAAGTGATAGGAAATCTATCACCTAGAAATCTAAGAAACAATAAAATTGAAAAAAAACATCATTTAATCCTCAACACATGGGACAACCATTATCTAACATCATTGTTGAGAATCCACTTCACTCAGGCCACCTATATAGGTTCATATAACTACAATGATAGTTTATACCACGTGGGATCTTACCTCCACTTATATAACTGGGGTTTGGGATGAGATATGGTGTCAACCATTTGACTTGTTCTATCTTTATATATCACTGAATCCACTAAAAATTCAAGTGTCCGACTACATTTTTTTCATTATATTCAGATCGGATTGATGGTTGTGATACCACAACCCACTAACCCAATCCTAGAACATGAATTTATTCAATATATTATTTTTTTCATTATATTTCATTATTCAAAATAATGTTCTTTGATTCCACCTACAACATGAAATGAGATACCCTTTTTGGTTTATTTATACTATATCAATGTAACGCCTAGACCCGAGAACTCCGGAGCTGGTAAACTATTTTATTACATTGGCATGATTACAAGGAATCAAATCCTAAAGAACCGATTAGTTTAACTGTCTTGGAAATACATATTTTATATATGATACCCATAATACATTTTGAAATAGTAAATACAATGATGATACATTAATGTAAAATAATCTACATCATTTAATTCTTATTCAATGAGTTTTATTTCATAACCTGGGGAAATGAAGCATAATAAGGGTGATCTAAAATGCCCAGTTAGGGTATGTAATGTTTAGTAAATAATTAATAAAAAGGAATTAATTAACATGGAAAGGTAAATAACTTATAATATATGTGATAAAAATAAATATATAAGGAAATATCAATTTGGATAATAATGAAACTGAATACGCATGCCATTAAATCAGTGAACTGAAAATGAAATGAATCCATAGATATATCAATGAAAAATATTGTTGATAAATAATAACTAAATTATCAATAATGAAAATTATGAATTATTGGGCATCTTGTTTCACAAGAACATAACACATTTCCATCAAGAGAAAGTTTAAACTATTCTTATTTGGCTAACTAATTCATCTCATGAGAATATTGATGCATCGAGGGGCTTACATTAACTGGTCCCCAACCAATATTTATTTCCACAAATAGCCCCGAAATCATTTATTTAATGACCAAAGCATTCCTTCTATATTGAATAAACAACATGACTTATCAAAATGTATCTACATTTGATAGAAGTTAATGATTTGTTAATAATTCTTAGCTAATCAAATAACTGTCAATGTGAACACATTATGTAATATGCTATAGGGTTTAGGCAATAACAATATAAATTGGGTGAAAACATGGATATAAATGGTAATTTAATATATTAACTTATTTCAATAAATTTATTATTTCAATATAATGTTAACAATCACGAAAGGATGTGAAATTTCATATATAATCCTTAGTAATTTTCTTACAGAGAATAGTAATTTATCAATCCAACACAAACCATACCACATTGAAACATATAAATAATAATATCAAGAAATTTATGACATTAAATAAAGTATATAATTTTATGAGGATATGTGGATTTCTGATATAGCATGAAAATGTATGATTATACAACAAATAAAAGTGAATTGGCACATAATAACAAATATGACTCAATAGAAGTAAATTGGGAAGACATTCCATCACCTTATCCTTACTTTCTATTTTGTTGTATTTTGTCTCCTTTATAGCGGATTACAATATGTTACTGACTAATATAATAACCAAAATCTTGATTATAATAATATATATTAACTTCTTATAAGAAATCATTTACTGTTTGTCAAGAACATTCATTAATTTTACTATATCATGGGTTAACTGCCTAGATTTCTCGATTACGTTTTAACTTGTTATTTGTTCTTTTCATTAATTTTATCATGGTTTAATCATATTATGAATTTAATATAAGAATTTATTAACATATATAATTTTTAAATACTTATTTATAATAGTCCATTATATTTGGAGATTAGAAATGAAGTTCACTGTTTATGAATACAGTAGGACTAATGTATGCTTGAATACTACATTCATTTCACTATTTCTATTAAATGAATAAAAAATAACTGATAAATATGGATATAATAATTTATATTTCATATATATGTTACATACATTTATTAAAACTATCTTTTATACGTTATATGTATGGAATGAATGAGTCACATCATTTTGAGGGTGCAGTTGTCCACACTTCCTCACCTGAAATTATCAAATTTAAACAATATGGAAGTAATAAAAAAATGATCTAAATAAAAATTAACTAAGTGTAAATTAATTTTAATTACATATATAACATATATAACTAGATTTTTCAAAAAAATGGTCACCATTATAGGTGGTAAAATAAGAATAAAGAATCGTCATTTTGTGAGGAAGTAGTTTGCCGTACATAGAAACAATATTTTTGTTATCCATTAGATGGAGGTGTGTGTAAGTGTAGTTATAAAACATTAAATAAAAACATAATAGTGTATTTAGGATACTGGTTTTGTTACATAATCATGGACTAATGCTTTATTATGTGGAGGATAATTGAAATTAAACTAGGGAGCTAGAGAGAAGATGTTACCTCTTAATTGTGTAACTTGTTTTAGTTTGTACCAAAATGATTCCTTGGATATATTTATCCTCATAGAGAGTATCTATGAGGAAGGTATGGATGTTTGTGTGTGTATTGGGAAGATCATGGAAGAACATATTTTATTTGATTGGTGGGAGGAAGTGGGAGAGGTGGTTGCCTTTTAGTGGGAAAGAAAAGGAATCAATTGATATTTTTGAAATAAAGTTAGTTTTATCCATGTTTTTACCTAAAACCTAAAAAAACCCAAAAAAATAATTAAATGTTAATTTCCAATTTTATTCCATAAACTTGGTTTGTGATAAGTGTAAATGTCATTTGGGACCATAAATTAATGGTTTAGTCCTCCATTAAGCATAATTCTACCTAAATAATTGTAATTAATTTCAATAACCTTGACTAATATTTTATGTCAAAAAAATGTTGGTCTTATTGTAAATTATAAATTATCCTGATTCCAAATATTTAATCCAAGTTTTCACATTCAAATTTTAGAAGTGTTAGAAATTAATTTACAATTCATCATGTAGGAATCACAACAATACGTGTTTTTAAAGTAAAAACATCCAAACATTGTTATGTTTTTATAGTCAATTTCAAAGTGAAGATGATCCCAATGACCCAAATTGGAATAATATATAAAAATATTCTGGTAAAACATTCATATAAATTAAAAATATAATTTTACCTTATAAACAAATTAGATGAAAAGTATTTTTGAATTAAAATTTAATTATTTTTACTATTCATTAAAAAATAATATGTTTCCGAAAAATACAAAAAGAACCCCCTAAACAAGTTATTATGTTTTTTCTTAAAATTTAATGGTTATTTGGATATATTAAATCAATTATAGTTACAAAATGTATATTTTATATGGGTTCTTCATTAAAAGGTGGTATAATTTCCTTTATCAAAATATAGGGTTTTAAGTGTAGTATTTGGTTTGTTCTTATCTTATGCTTACCAAATATTTTGGATGAACATGAAAATATTATATTTAATATAAGATATATATATATATATATTAAATTAATATCTCCCACTAATTTTTTTTAATTAAATATATTTCGGTGAAATAGTTTTGAATAAATAATTATATTTTCTTTTATATTCAACATGGTTTTATATTCATTTTTAATTAATTCATAACCAATAAAATAAATTTAAATTATTTATACCATGTACTTATATAAACTAGATATCCCTTTTAAAAAATATTTATTTAAAGTCTAGGATATATCTTATGACATTTAATAATATATCGTTATTCTGAAAAACATGGTCTTACATGTAACGTATGTTTTTGATGAAAGTCTCTATTACCTGTAATGTAATGTAACTTAGTGTCGAGTACATTATTAAATATATAATATATCAAAATATATTTAAAATAGTAAATTTATTTTACATTATCATTCTATTATTCCCCTCATACACTTGGTGTCACGTGTCATTCATGCTATCGAGTGTAAGGTTCTAACTCAAAAATTTTGGGGTGATACATTCTCCCTACCTTAAAAAAATCACATTCTCACAATTTAAAATGGATCTCAGATATATAGGGTTTGAAAATAAACTATTTATGAAATACCCACATTTTATGAAGTGTTAACATCAAATCTTTTTAAAAATATACATTGGATAGAATAATGGTCATGTAAATAGGTCCCTTAGTAGAAGAACATAAGTGGGAAATGGAAACATGGATAGAGAAGAAAAAATCCAAAAATCAAGTTATGATATAGCCTGCTAGAGAACATTTTCAAATGGAATTTTCTAACAAAAAACCCATAAATCATATGTATGAAAATATTTTTTATCGATATCATAAAAAAATATAATAGGAAAATATTTTTGTCTTAAGAAACTTTTTTATATAAATTTTCAATTATATCAATCTATAATAATATAAGAAAATATATGATTCTATAAATATAATGCTATCCTCTGGTTAAGCCTTGACATATTTCTACTTTTCTTCTGAAATTATTAAGTAAAAAAATCTATAAAATCATTTCTAAATATATACTTTAATTATTTCATAAATGGTTATCTTTAAAAAAATATTATAATCTAATAATTTATAAACAATGTCACTACATTTACAAAATTAACTTATCATTATCTTTTTTAAATATGAAAAATATTTGTATTCTCACATTCCAAACATGTGAATAACGTCAAAATGTATCCTCTTTAAATATGGTAATAACACAAATTACCATAAAAACATGTTGGAAATGTGCATTATTCCTTATTTCTTATGTAAGTCACATTATATAGGAAATATTCATTAAATATAATATTTTTGTAAACTCCATAAGTAATAACCTATAAAACATTTGAAAAGATATAAATTAGTTCTAAAGTAGTCAGTAATCAATCATTTCATTACCATTATCTCAACAATAAGAACATATTATGGAATTTATTTCCCCTAATCATTATTTCTTTAATTTTTTTGAACATTCTACTAAATTAATTTTCTTGGTACCATTCAACATATTATTTAAAAAAATCATTGAAAAATTAAAACAGTAAATTCATAACATATTTTATAATTCATATAACCAGTACATTACAAATAAAATATTAAAATTTCATAATACATGAATTTGAATTTTAGTTGTTCCACTTTTTTTTCCCGTAGTACCATAACTTCACCATTATAAAATAGCATCACTTGGGATATATTTGTTTAACAATTGGGACATTGATTCAAATAGTGTACCATATCTTTGCATTTGGACCACTGTATAATGGAATAATTTTCATACCCCGTTAATCAGAAACATGATTTCCTTTTTCATCATACTTTAAAAATCCCCAATTCCATTAAATGGTTTACTATAGTGTTTCTCTCTAGAATTATCACATGTTAGAAAGTTTTTTTCCCATTATCTTCTTTGACTGATTCCCTTTTTCATTATTCTCTGATGGCATCATTTTCTCTTTGTTTCCATCAAATATTTAGGACTTGGATAATTTTTTTCCCATATCATTGTGACATGAAACTATGTCATCATGTGATGATAATGGTTGGGAGACTATTTCCCTTTTAATAAATGTCTTATAGCCTTAAAATATTCGATACTTCTTACTCTTTGGATCACATGAATGGGTGAGATTCACAATAATTATACTAGGCACCATTTCTAAACAATGTAATATACTGGATTAAATCATAACATAATACATAATTCCAAATATTGAATAACATATTAAATTATGCATCATTAATCCTTGAATATTAATATTTGTTTACATTTGTAAAATATTTACTTAAATCCATCATATTGGTAGTTAAAGATAATATTTATTATACTTTGTGTATACCCCAGGAGCGTGAAAACAAGTGCACAACAATGACAATGTTTGTGTACTAGGTTACCCCGAGTCAGGCTTAGAAGACATTGTTGGAGTAATTACTCCTAGGCATATATGTTATAGAACCACGTCCACTTGTAGAATCTAGATAAGTTTGTATTTCCAAAAATACCCACATGATCACTACCTCACCAAAATTATAGAATTCTCATGTATATTTATATTCAATTTATAACATTGGGTTTTCCTCCATAATCTATGTTTTCTAAATCATGTTTCCAAGGATACTGGTAAGGTTTCTGTGATACAAACTGTATCAGCCCGACCCAGAAGTCCGTATCCAGTGATTTATTTTATTAGATTGACAAGATTATAAGGGTTCAAATACTAATGTAATGATCAGTTTAATAGTATTGGATATCCATATTACACATATGATACCCATAATACATTTGGAAATATGAAATATAAGAGCTATATATAAAAAGAAAATAATCTACATCCTTGAATGCTTATTTTATGAGTTATTCATCACAACATGGGGAAATTAAACATAATAAAGGTGATCCCAAATGATCAGTAAGGGTAATTAAATCAAGAGAAAAAATTAATCAATAGTAATAATTTAACATTTAAAGGTAAAAAATGATGACACATTCCATAAAAAATAACTAGATATAGTAATATCAATATGGGAAGGTAAGAAACTAGAAACATATTCCATTAAATCCATTAATTAAAAGCTAAATTCATCAATAGATATGTTGAAAAAAAATTCATTGATAAAGAATAAATTAATTCTTGATAAAGGGAATTATTGAATATTGGATTTCATGTTTCCCAGAAACATGATACCTTTATCATCAAGAGATAGCATAAAATTTTATAATATATACAACTCATTTGTCTCATGAGACTACTGATGCATCGAGGGGATTTTATTAATTAGTCATCAACACATATGGCTTTCCGTAAATGGTCCCTAAGCTTTGTATTGCATGTCAAAATCATTACTCATATGTTAAACAAACAATATTATATATAAAATTGTAGTCATATTTAATATAAGATACAACATTCTCAATTTTATCTCATTTAATTAAATAAATGTCAATGTGAATACCGTATTTAAATGGATTTTTAATTTAAAAAATATTAATATCAATTCTCTAAGAATATGAATATTCAAGTTATATTATAATGAAAAATGATCGCAATAATGTTATTTTTTGAAGTGAAAGTTAACAATTATAAAAGGCTGTGAGATTTCTTAGATACTAATTAAAAACATTAATGAGGAGAATAATCTTTAAACATTCAAAAGTGTCCCATAACACTTTGAAACATTTTAATCAAAATCTACCGAAATATATGAAATTAAATGAAACAAAAAATATCATGAAAATACATGTATTAGTTATTCAACATGAGAAAGGTAGTATATACATAAAATAAAAGTGAATTGGAACATAATAACAAATAAGACTCAGTGGAATATAATTTGAGAATATATTCCCACACCTTATCCTTACTCATGGTTATTTTGTATCTATCCACATATATAGTGGTTAGAAATATGTTTCATACTCACATTATAACACAACACATGTTTAAAATATCATATATTAACTTCTTATAATATATAATTATTAGTTTGTTACCAACTTTCATTAATTGTACAATTTATGGAGTTAATTTCATAGTTTTGTCGAGTAAATTTAAACTTGTTAGTTTTCATTACCACTAATTATATCATGGTTTCATCATTTTAATAATGTAAAACAATAATTAATTATCAAATATAATCAATATGTATGTATTTATAGTATTCTATTATATTTGATGATTATAAATGAATTGCAGCATTCATGGAGACAACATTTCATACATATGCATGGACACATGTTTCATTTCATTATTTTGTTAAAAGAAAGAAAAATTAAATATAAAAATTTATATCATAATTACAATATATTATCTATGTTATATATGTTACATATTTCTATTAAAACCATATTTATACTTTTTATCTATGGCATGAATGAGTCACATCACTTTGAGGGTGAGGTAGTCCACACTTCCTAATATGATATAATCATTTTTAAAAAAGATAGAATAAATAACAATTAATGATAAATAGAAATTAAAAAATTATAAGTTAATTATAAATATCATATATAACATATATAAATATAGTTTCATCATAATGTCTTCTATGACAGGTGTTAAAGGAAAAATTTAAAATTCATCATTTATTGAGGTAGTAGTTCACTGTACAGAGAAACGGAATGTGTATTACCCATTAGATTGAGCTGTGTGTATGTGTAGGTCCTAACAATTACATAAAAACATTATAGTATATTATTTATACTATTTTATTTATTTAATATTGGTGTAAATATATTTTAGGGGTGGAGAATTGAAATGAAACTAGAGATCTTGAAATAAGGCATAACCTCTTAATTAGGTAACTTCATTTGGTTTGTACCAAAATGCTCACTTGGATTTCCTTCATCCCAAGGAAGGATTAGAGGAGCGATTTAAGGACAATGTGAACTATAGTTGGTATATATTGAAAAATCCAAAGTTGTATGGTAGGTTTGAGGATGTAGGAGAGGTGGTGGCCTTTTATAGGTAAGGAAAATCACTCACTTGGTATTTTTGAAACAAATTTAGGTGTACCAACATTTTTAAATAAAACGTATTTAAAACCAAAATAAATTAAATAAATTAAGTTTAATGGCTACATTATATCTATAATATGGTTGTTTTACATTTGTATAGTTCATTCGGTCCCTTAAATTAAATGTTTAGACTTTTAATAAACTTAACATTACATTAATAATTGTATTTAATTTTAGTCACCTTCAATAATAATTTGAACAAAAATAAATATTCCATATAATAAATTAAAATTTATCTTGATTCATAATATATAATTCATTTTTTATAATTCAAATAATTTATGTGGAAGAAATTAATTTAAAATTCATCCCACATGAGGGATGAAAATGCATGTTTTTAAAGTGAAAACATCCAATATATTTCTATGTTTTTAAAGTGAATTTAATAGTGAAAATGAACCGAGGGACCTAAATTAGATTAATTGATTAAAATATTATCTAGCTAAAAATTGAAAACAATTAAAAATATAATTTAAACAAATAAATAAATTAGATGAAAAATTAGACATTAACTAAAATCTAATATTTTTTACAATTAATTAAGAATAATATGTTTCTGAAAAATATAAAAAATACACCCTAACCTAATTTTTATGCGTCTCATTAGAATATGTTGATTATTTTTACATATTAAATCAATTAAAATTTCAAGATGAAGATATGAAATGGGTTCCTTATTAAAAGGAGGTAAAATTTCCTTTATAAAAATATTGGTTTTTTAGTTCAATATTTTGTTTATTTGTATCTTATGCTTATGAAATATATTGGATGAAATAAAATATTATATTGAATATATGATATATCTATTAGATTAATATCATTGACTAATTTATATTAATAAAATATAATAGTCTAAAACAACTTTGTGAAAATAATAATATTTTATTTTGTATTCAATCAGTTTTCACATTCATTTCGAATTAATTTGTAACCAAAAAAAAATTTATTTTCAATTATTTTAAACCATACATTTTGCTAATTTAGTTTCCCCATTTTTCAAATAATAATTTAATGGATATTTTATATATTATTATTTTTAATAATATATTGTTATTTGGTATAACATGACCGTGCGTGGAATGTAAGATTTTGAAGAATGTCTCTCTTGCATGTTACACAAGGTAACTCTGTGTCAAGTGCATTAATAAATATAGATTATATAAAACTATTTAAAATAGTAAATTTATTTTAATTTATCATTTTTTTATTTTAACATACACACTATGTGTCGTGTGCTATGCACACTATCATACATGATATTATTACTTTAGAATTTTAGGGTGTTACCACCAGTAAAGATATCTATCGTACATTTCTAATATATCATTATTAGAGATTATCCAATTAGTTTCATATAATAAAATATTTTTATACATTATTCTTCATTCCATAAAATTAAATGAGTAAAATTAAACCTCTTGGGTACTAAAATTCAGTCACTGAAATCAATCTCGATGATAATAATGAATGTGTTGTGCATGGATAAGATACACAGAAATAATTTCATGGTTCCATTCAGTAACGTGCACACTCCACAAGACTCTACACTACATTTAGGTGATCATGGATTCATAAATATATATCTAAATACTATAGTCCTAATCAAGTGAATGTTAATGTTATTCTTTGTCCCATTAAGCGGCACTGAACTATTTTTTCTCATTTCCCTTTTAAGGATATACCCAAATAAAATCACGTGGTCTATATCCTAACTCAAAAAAACATCATAACACCCCTCAATGGTGATTAGTTCTTCATAATATAGTTATATTTCTTATATTTACATCATATATTGTTTTAAACTCTAGATTAGCTAAATTGTTTTGATCTAGTGGGAGGTAATATAATCCCAAAATCCAATTTCCCCATAAATTCATATTTTTAGTCAATAATTTTTTATAGGTAACTGGTAATGATACTATAATTGATTCCAGAACATATATTATCTATATAAGATATTATGAGACTAATAATCAAACCACATTTTGGTATTTGGGAACCCCCCACTATCTTAGTCAATCTTTAACCTTATGTTTCCCCATTAAGACCCAGTGACTAGTTTCTTTTTGAATGAAGGTCTACCGTGACATAAAATGAGTATGCATGGGGGAATGTTAGAAACTAAATTGTGAACATGAAATAAATCCTTACATAAGAATTATGATTATTGAATATCCATTCATAATGGTTTTAATAAACTAATAGGTTTTATTATTCACTTTTTAAAAATAAAAGGAAATCATAAGGCACATAAAAAATGATCCAAATATCCATCCTATCTAGAGGAAACCATAAACTAGTGAGGAATGACATGGACGTTCAATTGATGTAAAATAATTCCTATACCACTATATAATTTTTTTTATAGCTTGAGGTTATTAACTGCCACGGTCAACGACACATTTTTTTCAACTGTATTTGGAGAGTGAAATATATATAATCATTATCCATGAATGAATAATTCCAATCATATACACGAATCCTAATTTTTTTTGTGATACATCATAAGAAATATAACACATTATAGAAAACTATATTGGGGGTGTGATTCCCCAATCTCAAAATTATACTTGTTTAAAGAGTCTCATCTTTAAAATAAAATTAAATCATTACTTATCTTAAATAGATGGGAGAGGGTATCAACACAAACTAGGAAACCACATTTTTGTTTTTTATAGGGGTCCAATGGGCTATAATAATCATCACTGATATGTGACAAGAATTATATAAGAAGAACATGAAAAATCTATGTCTTACCTATTCATCTAGTGAGGAAAACATGAAATGGGAGTCATCTTTGTGTAGCTAACCACTTTGAATCAAGAATATAATAACATCACTACTACTTCTAAAAACATAAACATTTAACTATATATTGATAGTAGATATGGTCCATCATAAATTCCCATTATCTAGAATCCTTATAGATAATTAAATCTTTAATAGGATTTGTAATGAACTAACCCTTCACCAATTTGGATGTTAATTAAACCATATAGAGGACCTTGTAGTAGTATCTTACCACATATTACACAATGTAAAATGTGTTCCCATGATGTGAGGAGAAGTAAAATTGCATCTATAACATTCTATAGCATGAACCATTCAATTTGGATAGAGTAATTGTTATCCACATATTCATATATATTATCATCCATTGAGGGGGAGTGTACTTGGATAGTCAATATTGCTCCTAGAAAAAAAATAAGGTCTTCTACTATAAATTTTGCTTCAAGAAATATTATCGCTGATGATGGAACTAGTACTGTAAACATTGATTATTAGAGGCATATATAAAAAATTCTAGTCAAATACAAGTATATAGGGTAAAATAATAATCCTAGTATCAAATATAATACCATTATTTTGGAATCCCTTATAATATTCAATTTCTAATCACTCTATGGGATATTATCGACTAAAAAGTAATGAAAATAGACACATACATATCCCACACACAACTAAATAATGGTGAATCCAATTCTGTATAAGAAATTATTTCCTAATGAAAACACATTATTGAGGATCTCGAGAAAATTAACACTGAATTTCTCAGTGGACACATACCCATTGAGTATTATTTTTAGGCTAATGTAATAATGGTTCCATTAGATAAAAATTTTCAATATGGGCATATTTATCAACATAGAACTAAACAATCAATACACCACAACAATTTGACGTTATATCAGTCATCCCATTTTACTATATCACATATCAATTATTATGATTTCCATCATCCAATAAAATATCAACTTTCAGATCCATAAATTCACTAATGGATAAATCAGATGCCTTATTCCTAGAAAATACAAGAACTCTTCCTACCCAATTAGATGTTTTTGATGGGAAAGGTGGACTAGTGTAATAGGAGATGATTTTGAATCATTATAAAGTGGACCTGTCTCCTTTACATCCATTCATTTGAAAAGATAACTATCAATATTTGATAGAATTAGAGCTCTAAACTAGTATAATAGAAATTACTATTCGATGTGGGACCCAATGTTGCATGACAAAAAAGGAAAATATACTTCAAAGTGAATTTTATTTGAGGTGGCCTTAGAATTTCCCACATATTTTTTGAATAATAACCTCAAAACCATTTCTGTTACAAGAGAGTGTGATATTTCGTAGTAAATAATCTAAAAATCCATCTATACAACAAAGAATATAATTATAAACAACATAAATAATTAAAAGTATGAAGAGAAAGATAGATTCATATATTAAATTTAAATCATAAATTGTGTAACTAATTGTTTGGAAATAAAACATCCCTAGAAATCGTTATTAAAATTCATTATGGGGAGATTATAGGTTTATTTATCCATTATGCTCAACCAAATCCAGTACCTCTATTGGTTTTATGGATTTGTAGTGATAACATAGAATCTTGTGGGTGTAAGTAAAATCTATCATCGATAAGTTAATGTGACATTGACAATAGGAATAACAGGTTTTATTACCTCTATAAAAATTATGGTTTGTAGTACATGATATCTAAATTAAGAAAAACATAATAACATTAGAAGAAATTAAGAGTCCACATAATTAATGGAATATTAATCACCCAAATTACTTCAATTTCCATGCTATAATTTTTGGAGAATGATTAATATTTAATAATCTATTGAGAAATATTTTTAATGATGGTCTGGTGTAATTGACACATCCCAAGTCCTGACTGATATTTGTAAACACCATTCCTTTGAAGAAGAATATTAATAGAAAATGTAACTTTATATTAATTAAAAAAAGGGTTATGATATTATGGTATGAATTAGAGATAATAATGAACATTACATCATTATGGAATGAATTAATCAACTATTTTAAGTAGAATAATCCTTGAATGTAAAAACACAACATTTTTTATAGCCCAATGTTCTAATATTTTACAATGATAGTATGAGAGAGGAATAGTTCATGTGGAGTTTCCAAATGATTAAAATATAGTCTTAATAATCATTTTTCTGTATCCATCATTGTGATAATTAATATCACCCCTAATGTGAAAATGGAAACGAACAAACAAAATAAAACTAAATGAGAAACTCTAATGATGAAGAGAACCAATTTTCCTTAACATGTGTGATTATTTTTATAAACAATCATTATAGAAATAATGGGATTATTAAATATGATAATATATTTCAATTCACATTGTATTATCAAACGAGGAAACCAACATACAATACCTACCTCTGAAAAATGTGTTATGAAATTTTCAATTGTTCAGAATGAGATTTAAAAAATACATTATTTATAGAAAATTTATTTATTCCAATCATCATTAAGACAATTTTTATTGAACAAGGAGCAATGGGTTATTTCCCAAGGTAGATTCAAATACTAACATCCCCATTAGGAATTACAGCATCAATTGTTAATCATGATATAAAAATATAAGTATCAGCTATCATATGTTCTACATTTCATCCCCTTATTGTTTTCAATGTTATCACATTTTATGAACAGATCACTCAATTATAATAAAAAAAATAAAAATCTATGAATAGTTTAAAATGTTACTTCATGGATGTTTTCCCTTTTCCAAAATTAAAATATATTTCTCTAGTTCTCTTTCTGGTAGATAAGTACACCATCTATAAGGGTTAATAATTTTTTTAAATTATTAACCCCGCATTAGGTGCATTCCAAAAATCATTTGACACTATAGACCAAAATATTTATCATAAGATAGTTCGATTCATCTTTTGTAGCATTAAAACCAAGAATATACTAGTCATCAATAGAGTCAACATAATCCATTTAATTGATCAAGAGTAATACATTACAATTAAATTATCATATTTAGCCACATTTACATATTTTTCTAGAAATATCTTCCATTCATGAGAATCAATGGTGTCAACTATGAAGTGGAATCTGAATAAACATATATTTCATTATGTAGGATAATATTTTTAGGTCTTTTTGTTCAACTAAGAGGATAAAATTGGTTGATATTCAAAGGATTAAGAAACATGAGGAGATAGAATCAATAATCTATGAAAATCACATCCCCAACCATATATTACTCTCTTATAAACTCAAGAAGTCATCTGAAATTGAGGATTGTATTCAAAACAAAACATAATTTGGGATAATGTTTTTCAGGAAACCAAAATGTCAACTATATCAATGTGAAAAACTAACACAAAAATTTCACAAAATAATTTGGGTCATCGATTTTTTAATGAGTGGTGAGACAATATATTTTCATTTATTCTAAATTATAAGTCCACATATTTCAAATATTCATTTTAGGATAACCTTCTTGAATTTTTAATGATTAAATGACTTGAGAGGGAAATTATAAAATATCATCATAATTATTGTCTTCTCCCAAAAAAATAGGGACTACAATTGCCTAATTTTTTTTCTTTAAATATTGGATCTATAAATAAATAAATATATAACAAGTTGATATGGTTATAGAATCTCAAGAACCATGAGACCTGAATGCGTTAAATTTTCAATCTTGCAAAGAAAAATCATTCCTGATGATCCACAATAAGTGGCACAATTCATTGTTGAATAACTCTATACTAGATAGAATAATGTCCATAAAAAATATTATTAATATTCATATAACAATATCCATTCTATATGGATATAAAATATTCAATATAAAGTCCATTATTCCATTCTCTAAACATCACAAAACAAAGTAATTTCTATATAACAATGAACATCAAAAACAAATGACCATGAAATTGATAACAAATATCATGAGGTAAGGTCCAAGTCATAATACCCATAGTTTTTATGAAATTTGTGGTTTAATATATGTCCACAATCAATATGGTGTTTATTCAACCCAATATTACATTATAATCTATATAGTGGTTCCCCAAATATGGTCTAAAATTGTGTGACACATTTTTTACGGGATTTTTCTTAACTTTCCCCATTAGTTTTCATTAAGAGAGATAAAATCCATGATGAAATATAAAAACTATCTAAAAAATAGCATGTTTGACATAACCTATGAAAAATATATCTTTAATTACAGATCATGACATCATTTTTTTTCATTATTTGTTTTATTAATACACATATTGTATTATGGTTTTTCCTTTTTTCCAAATATAACATCCATCATATAATGTTATAACCATATAACCATACTAGAAATTTTGGTATTCTCTTATTCTACCAAACCTATTTTATATTGATGGTTTCTAAATGATGATGGGCCAAAAATATTTAGATAGAAACTATCAACATGGAAGGTCCAAAGTGAATATTATACTCTTAGTATTTGAGGAAAATCAATCATGCAATTTTGAATTTCCAATTCATAGAAATTGATAACGACTGTATCAAACTATAAAAATGTATAATCTTCTAGGTAATGGAAGTTGTTAATTTATTTTTTTGTCCATCTAGATGTTTGTTTTTATCCTTTGTAGAACATCCTATAAACCAGAGTAATATTTTATTAAAGTGTAGTGGTGGTTTATCCATTACAAATAATAAATACGGTTTCACAAACCTATATTCTATTTTTTTCATTTTACATAATTCCTGACATGATTTACTTCATTACCTTGTATTAGGACTAATAAATTCATAAATAACCTTATTCATTATGTTCATCTACATTAAAAAACTATTTAAAAGGTTTCAAGTCACATGAGCAAATATTTCATAACATGTTGGTCAAACCATTAAGTATAGAAACACAAATCATCAGATATTCCTTATAAAAATATTGTATGGTAAACGTAACATGAAATTTACTACATGAAAAAAACACTATGTTACATAGTCCAACCTTAATGAATTAAACAATTTGAGGTGGAGCATCATAATTGATGTTAAACTACATAGAGTTTCACATTCAATGTAAACTCAAATTATAAAAATCTACCATAGATAATATCGCAATATCTATATATCTTCTATTTATAAAGAGGAATTGAAGCCTATGAAAACATTACCCTATCTTAATTATGGGGTACATCTAGAATATGAAAAAAATTATCCCTTAAAAGAATTCTTGCATGCCTTGATTCAAATTATGATGGAATATATATTATTTCATGTAATTTTCACCCCATTAACTTCAATAAATTCCATAATCATGAATGATTATACCCTAGAAATTATCCCTTTACAATATAAAATTGATTCATCCCATGAATATTTTTTAGGAAGGATACATTTTTATTTATATTAGTTTGGATAAATAATTCATATCAGGTTTCGTACTATATCAAAATAGCATAATTATTTGTTTCAGTAATATATCTCCATTTTAGAAGATAGATTTTCATAGATATTCCCTTGCAAAAAAGCTTTATTTTCATAATGATTACCCATGTATGAGTATGGTTTGATTATTTATATCAAATGATAAATAGTAATCCCATTATTATTTTCATTAGACCAACTAGGAAATATCCTTATTATCTAATCCAACACCGCATAATAGTTTATGGGTTTTTAATGCACATCAGGTTTTTTTAAATAGGCCGATAATTGGAAAAAAGCATCTGATTTCCTTGAAATACATGTTGCTCGATTCTTATTATCCTGGGATATTTTGTGAAAAAACTGGTTTCCCAATCCTTGTCCCGACCATATATTTGATCCAACCCTTATGTACAGAAAATTCATAAACCTCTTCATGAGGATTTTATATTTTATAATTATGATCTAAATTCATTTTTCTATTCACATTCATTTTTCTATAATTATTAACTCCATTTTTTATCTACATTGTAAATAATTAAACCTAAATAACACTTAGTTAATGTTGTTTGACCATATTATTTGTCTTCTGTTTGTTATAGTGGTTTAAACATAACCATTAACCTCGATGTTCTAAATTATGAATTCTTGAAACAAAAAAATGTGTATCAAAATTATCTATAGTTTAGAAATACTTAATGATTGGATTTATTGAATTAAAATTATCGAAACCATAATGGATCCCTTTCATCTCTTAGTAAATATTTAGAGAATAAAAAACATAAAAAGAGACACAGTGTCTTCACACATTCAAAATTATTAAACGGTTGCATAAATAAAAATCATATATATATGATATAAATATTACCTTTAATGAATTTCTAAAAATTCATTTAAGAAAATTTTGTATCTTGAAAGATTCTAGTAATCAAAACATGGCCAAATAAAATATCCATCTATCCAGCTAGGCTCATTGGTCTAGTAAAAATTTTAAGAAGATCTTCCTTTCCACATTAACATGAACATAAAAAATTGAATTTGTATATTTTCATTTTTGAGAATGAAACCTCTTCAGATTGAGCAATCCCTCCTTTCATATAATAATATCCTCATGAAAATTAATTTTATTTCCCTTCACCTCGAGAGTGTGTTAAATATAATTTGAAATATCCTTTTGGGTGATCAAACACATCTTGAATATAATTTCCATATGATTTTACTTCATATAATTGACCATTAAAGTATCATCCATCCAAATCTATGACTTATTATTTTATTCATTGTGCCCAAAAAAGTATAAGAGACTTATCTTGGTTATTCATCTCATATAAATTGGTGACAAGTTGATTTAATGATCTAAATGAACCCAAACCCTGAGTTTATATTGGTTTGAAATAAATATACAGTGAAGAACAAATATTCCAAGAAGACAATGAGTATCCCCTATGGATGGTTTATTATCATGAAGGATGGGTCCTTTTAACCACATACACTATATTTTGAATAGTTATTAGGTTGCCTCACCCTAAACAATGTTTGACCTATTACCAATTACCATCAAATCCATTTAACTTAGAAATTATTATGTTATTATTTTTTCATCATATATCCCAAGTATTAATTTGTATTCAAATATAGTTTAGGATAATCATTTGTGCATCAAATATATTTTTAAAGTTAGATTTTGACTTCCAAATCTTATTCCCTTTTATTTATGGGTATTGTTTTTTTATGATAACATACCATGAGTTATGATAATAATGATGGAATCTGGAATACTTGATACTAGATACACTAAATAGATTTCTTAAATCCCAGAGTATGGATTCTCATCTAATAATATTTCCATTTTTTATTTTTTCCTAGTCAAATTAACAACAATAAAAAATCATGATGGTTCATCCATAATGACATTAAATTTAAAATATTATTCATTTCAAAATAAACCAATATCCCTATGTATAATCCTGATATACTTAATAATTCATAGTGTATGAGTCTTTTAGTTTATGTGGGGGTTTCCCCAACAATAATAAATAGGAAAACCCCATATTTTTTTGTTCTTGATTTTGATCTATACAGGGACCCTCTATCAAGATCTATATATTGATTCAATCCCATTACTATAGGATACCTGGCGACATATGAACACCATGTCATGTGAATAGTAATATTACTTAATTTTTACCCATTAAATAGTTTTGATAACTTTATTAAATATTTATAGGTATGCTACATCATCCAAACACTAAGATTATAAATACTGAAACATGGATCTCCAATCAGGGGTACTGCTATGGAGCCTCCTCTGTCCCTAATACCATTCAATAATGAAAATACCAATCTAAGATATTATTGTGCCTTAATTATAAGTAACACATGATATTCTTTTATACTCATATATCCTATATCGGATCCATCTATATAGTTCACTTTTATTTTATATTCCTTATCATCCTAGTATTTAGGACTAAAAAATGAGATTTATTTATCCCTATTATTGCTATTTAAAATCATCATAATTCAAGGAGTTGAGGTCCTCCTCTAGGATTTGTGAATCGAAATCCAAAATGCATGAGTTGGGAATGTCCTCTAGAATGTTCAGGAACCTCAAGTTGAGATCCTTATTAGGTAGATACCAAATCCTTGAGTTGATATCATGCTCATAGAACGAAAAATAACATGATTCATGGTTCTCTTATTCATGCCAAAAGAGACTTGAGTTTATATTTTCCTTTTAGTGAATATCCATTTTATAATCCTACTCCATCCACCTACTATATGTTCATGTACTTCATAAAAGTACTTCATATTACCTAAAAATTGGATCATTTTCATTCTAGAAATCCAATTAGAGGGAGGTCAACTGTTAACAACTAAAAATTGTGTATTATTTATATTTCAATGTCTTCAATGATATTAGAAACACTCATAAGAAATTACTTGAGTAAAAGAGAAATAAGTTTCACACTTCTTGATAACGAAAATATTTGATCTCCATGTTTTATATGTATGCTTAAATAATATGGGTAGAGAACATTACGAATGTATTCCAGTAATGAAAAATGGTGTTGAGAACCTCCCCTTGGGATTAGGTCATAGATTTTATCTGTTTTTAGAGAAAAAATTTATCTAATCAAGATATAATGATATACGACCTATACAAAAAACATTGAGTCATGGAAACATTTTATGATGGGCATGTTCTATATTTGGTGTTGTATCTCGACTCACATGATTTCACTGGCCTTGATGTTGAAATAAGAATATTAAACAAAACAAAATAATTTATATTTTTAATTTTATAATGGAATAATTCCAATATTGTGCCTTGATTCATATTCTATTCTTATCCCTTTACTGAAATCATTCTTCTTGAATCCCAAGAGATCGTGGATATCATTTCATATCGAATTTATATTCATTCCACATGCACACGAGTCTCCTAATATGAATAAATTAGGCACATTGAATGCATACCCATGCCTTTTTTATGAGCTAGTCATATTATTAGAGTAAAAGTTTTAGTTACCATGATACCTAGGATACCATGATAGGGGATACATATAAAAGGACCCCAATGACTACTATATTGAGACAAATTCATGACTAAGTGATCCTGAGAACATTTATAATCTATTTTATTCTTATAATACATTATTTGAATATATACAGATATTATTGAAACAAAATCTATGTTAGTGGGAGTGAAACACTAGGTCCTTGGTCGTCCATATTGGATTCACGAATTGATAATTGAGAAATAACCAAATATGAATTATGGAACCATAAGAACTATAAATATGAGCAGTAAACACTTTATCTCAAGGATTATTGACCTCCATATTCCTAGATTTTTTACCAAGTGCATGTATAAAACAAAATTTTCCTAGAAAGATAAGCATCAATGACTTATTCTGAACCTCGTTACCTAGGTACCACTACACATTGTACAACTTCCTCTGTATCCTATTTTCCATGGTTACATAACTAGTTTCGTAACCCAACCATGTTAATATATATATTTTGGACACTGCAATTATATCATATTTTAATATTAGTCATGTTCTACATGATCAAACAATTTCATCAATATATTTACAATCACCACCCATATCCATTAATATATGGTGTCAATTAATGAAATTTTAATTATGGGTTAAAAAATATTTGTGTTTTTAATCTGATAATAGAAAACATGATCATAGTGAATTTTTTAGTATGAGATAATCCTTTTGGTTAACATGTATGAAATGAGTTGAGATACTCATATTTGTTTCCACATACACCATGAGTGAATATATTAACTTCGGTTTCCTCAAATGCCTGGATCCTAGACACACCTCTTTGTTTTCTCACCCACATTCAGCAGAATTTCTCAACCTAATTTTCGTATACACCTCCTCAAAATTTACATTTTTATTATGAAAATCACTTTTAAGGGGAAAGTGTAAACCTGCACAATCAAAAGAGATAATTTCCATAAACACCTTGATCTATGGTTCTACTCTATGTTTCATAAAATATATTGAGTTGATATACTACTCTTAATTACATAACATAACAAGATTCATGATACATCATAGGATTTATTAAATTTAGTAACCTATTTTCTAGGTAATGATTAAAATGAATGTGTAGATCTTTAGTGTGTCAGACACTAACAAAGGAATGGTACCATTCACCTAGTAGTCCGTCCAATCTGATATTATAATACTGAGAAGAAGTCTTGGATCCATGGAAATAAATTGAATCATGAAAATTATGATAAAATAACCATAAAATGTATAATATGAATAATCAGGTATCATAAAACATTGTCTATTTGGATAATCATTATAGGGATACATAATAATCCCATTATCACATGCCCAATCGAAAATCCAAAATAGCTCCTCTCTATTTTTTGGGGGGCCGAATTTCTCCCTATATTGAGATAAATTTTAGTGATATAACATATATATCTCTAAAAAAAGAGGTACCAAACTATATAATCAAATGACACATTATAATCATAATGTAGATTTTCATATTAATTTCATGTTTCCATTAATTAAATATATTATTGGATATCATGATTATTAATTATTAGGGTTTATAAATTTCTGGGAATATTTATTATAGATTAGACATTAAAACCAAAAAAGGATGATGAAAATGCAAATCTTGTTTATCAATGTACAATATAAAACATTCAATAGTATTTCCCATTGATGGTTTTTCTTTGTTATGTAGTTCTTCAACCGCTCAAAACAAGAGGTTATAGAATAACATTAAAAATACTGTGAATATATAAAAAATCTATATAATATAATTGAATTTATTTTATGTAATTTTAATTTATTATCTATATAGGGAACAGAATATAGATTCCTAGATTCAGAATCCTTCATTATTAACATGGCATAATATACAATTTATCACATCATGAAGGACCTAATAGTTTTTTAGTCTCGGTAAACTAGACACATACATGATACCTATATTAAATTTTAAAACATAATTTATAACATCTTTTTTCTAGAATAACATTATTCCATCCTATATATAATTTCATGTCAATAATAGTACTCTTCATGGATCTTTGGGGAAAGGCATGGAAATAATGATGTGCCCAAATTTTTAGTAAGGTTTAAGAATAGTGGAAGCTAGCCTAAATCAATAAGAAATAAAAAACATGGAATGGTATATAACTAAACACTATTTCCATCTATGTAACTATAGTATTTTTATCAATATGGTAATGTAAATTAATTAAAATACATTCCATTTAATCAATATCATTAATATCATAATTAGTAATGGAATAATCAATATGAAGAGGAAAATAACTGAAAAATATTTTTTTCAATCAATAAACTAAGAATAAAATGTGTGTAGATATTAAATAATTATAAGAATATAATGGATACTAGTAATTGAATTCATAATGAAGTAATTTCTTAATCATTAGATGTCATGTTTACAGGAACATGACACCAATACAATTAAGATTATTCACAAGATGATTTAAAATAACATACAGATCCCAATTCAATTCTACCTTATAGAGTCACCTCATGATACTATTAATGTATTGATGGATTATAACATTATGATCCGCATTATTTATAGAATTTCAAATGAATTCTTCATATATCAAAAAATTTATTTAATTCATGACCAATTTTCCTTATCCTCAAATATCTATATAGAATAAAGAATGTGGATTTATAAATATTTTCCTATATGGAAAAATACCATTCAATGTAGAAAACCACATATAAAAATGATATACATTTCACAATGTATACATATCCATGATAAGTAATATGGTTATTGACATGAAATTTACCATCCAATGATCATGGGAAATTTAATATTTTTTGGAAATTTAAATAACTACAAAAATAATTAGTAAAGTGAATTTAAATACATTCCTAGGTTAAAATGATCATAAACTAACCATAAAATGAATATGTATTGTATCAATAAAACATATCCCTATTTTATTATATATATTATAATGTGTTGTTGTTATTTATGAATATAAATACCAGAAAATGATATTTAAAACCCTTCATCATGAACATATCCTTTTCAATTTAATGATGATTTATATATATATGAAGTCAAAGTTCAAGAAATATTTTTATTTTTTTTAAAATAACCTTTGGAACTTAAAAACAAATCATTAAAATATTGATTTTTCATGAAGTCATGAAATTCAATTTATGCCATTATAATTAAGATATGGATTCCTTTAACTTTTCAAAATAATCCAAACACATACTGTTTGGAAAATTACATGACTATTTATTAAAAATATTAAATAAATCATTAATGTATAAAAATATATGTGATAAATTATTTAAAATAATGTTGAGAACATTATTAAAAGTTTTTTTAGACATGGATCTGGAAGAAAATTGATTTCTGACCGAATATAGAAAAAATTTTAGGTTTTACATAAATTATTTCTCAATCATTTTATGTACCGAAGAGTGGAAAAATGATAATATTGCTTGAAAAAATTATTCATTAACATATGAATATAAAATTTAAAGGGTTTATAATATCGTTATCAAACAAATTCATTCAATGGAAATTCAATGTATAAATAATCCAGATTAAAATTATATTATGATATAAAACCTTATAATGATCATGATATTGGAGTGAGAATTAATTAATGAATATAATATGATTATAAAATAAATAACCAAATATAAAATTATTATATACAACATAATGTAAAAAAGTTATTACACAGATAATTATAGAATATCAATGAAAAAAGATTTAATTTAACCCAATAAAATTATTTTTAGTTAAGAAATTCATGACATCTTGGTATTTTTCTAAGAAATTCCCCTTGGATGAAATAATTCAAAATTTATTCATAAAATAAAATTAATTATTAATTAATCATAATATAAAATTCCAAATTGGGATATTGTTCATTATATAAAATAAATGAAGTTCATAACATTATAATAGGCCTCAACAGAAATAAATTGTGATGAAATACCTCACATTGAGTATGAATGATAAAATAAATTACTAATCTTATTGAATAAAAAATATTAATTATTTAGTTTTTAAGAAAAAATTTCAAGTTTAATTTTTTTTTGTTAGTACAATCTTATATAAGATTTCGTCATCACTTAGGTTTAGGTCAGGTGTTCGAATGATATTTGACTTATGTTCCAAAAAATAATTTCAGTAGGACGAATATTGGTTTAAAAGGACACTATTTAAAAATTTGATGATTAATAATCATGAATTTTTTTCCATATTTATACATAAATTACACTTTTAATACCAATCATGATATGTGGTTTTGATAAAAAAAATTATGTTATGATCACCTAGATGGTATGTCGTGCATACACATGAGTGACATTTCATTTTTTTCTATTATAATTACAAAATCTAGGTAGGAAATATATTATATTTATAGAATGATAAAAATATCATAAATAAAATATTATTTTTTTGAATTTTCCTGTATATCTCACCTATTTATTTTTGTCATGATGATATAGTCACATAAAATCATGAAGGCAGTAGTCCACACACAGAAAAGTGATGATATCATCTTTTAGTGAGTTAAAAAGTAAGTATGAGATTGATATGTCATATTTTAAGAATTATAAATATGTAATTAATATCATAAATGTGTCATTAATATCACATTTGTTCTATATGATTATCCTTATTACCTTCCATGTAAATTGTTAGGGAAAAACGAATCACACAACTTTATAAGGCTATAACCCATCGTACAGATGACTTATGTTATCATATCCCATATCTGTCATCATACTGAACATCCAAAGGTTTTTATAGAAAATGTGACACATCTGTTAGTGAGGCTGTATTCTACCTTACACACTACCAACATGATCCATTCCCATTTGAGGGTATGGTAGATGTATACGGGTCATTCCATTTACGTAATAACATATCAATATACAGTATATATTTGTGTTTTATATAATAATTAATGAAAATTTTTTGATGGAGGTGGAGGAAGAAATAAAACAAACATGCAAAGATTATAATGTGAAACATTATCAGGAAACCACTACACGATTCCTCCTTATGTATTCATATATTAATTTTCTAACCAAAATATTGATTCATGGATGAGGGATTACATGTTTTTATGTGGTTCGAGAAGGTCTTGGATGATCTAATAGTGTTTTATTGTGTAATAAAGAGAGGAGAGGGTGGAATTTTATTTGGGAAGTGAGTGGTACACTTGTTATTTCTGAAATAGAAAAGGTTTAAAAATGTTCCTCACACACAACATTTTCTATAACATGTATTTCCATATATGTCCATCTTTGATATTTGGTTCATCCTATTTTTTTTGTATTCATTCTTCATTAAACACTATTTTCCGAGTTCCTTTAGATTGTGGAAAACAATAGCTGTGGAAAATGACATAAATTCTATCAATGATCATTTTTATAAATTAATTTATTCATAGTCTAATTGTGTTAAAATGGTTTTATGAGGGTTCTCCAAGACTTTTTAAGGATTTATAGGTGGTTTTAGATTTTCAATATATATTAGGATGAGTGCTATATACAAGAGACTTAATCATCTTGAACATGTTACACAATGTGTAAATATGACAATTAAGAGGATCACAATTGGTAAATTACATAAAATGGTTGAAAACAATTAATATGTTACATTATCTATAAATATGGATAGGTACACATTAGAACTAGTTCATGATGTGGAATGGTTTCATATCATGAACAAGTTATATGACGTGTAAATATGGGCTAACATGCATCCTCAACTTGTTTAGGTCGTTAGATAGTTACACGATGTAAAACTGGTTCATGACGTATAATATTCTAGTAGGGTTATGTTAGCCATATGTGACGTGTTTTTTGTGTAACACATAAATAGAGAAATATACGATTTGAAAGGATGAAATGAAATTTATTCTCCAGGATTAGAAATTCTAAATAAATGTTCGACATATGATTTTATTTTATCACACATTTATCTTCCTCACTCAAACCCTATGGAATCTTCATGTTATTTTGGAGTCCCTTATCTATTCATGACATCTCGATCTAGAATATAATCCTTAGTTATTTTTTTCAAATTTGGATTTCCTCTCTTCTTCTTATTCAACATTATTGAGGTGTATTCTTTTTACCACTGTGTAATCGGGGGTTGAATCTAGAATTTTATGTGATCTAGGATCCTTGTGTCTTTATACACTTTTGTCCTATTTGGAATTATATTTTAAAAAGTTTCTTTTTGATCACTAGATAAAAGTACATTGGCTAAACCAAAATCTTACCTTCTATTTATAATTTTTTATGTATATGAAATCTTTTGAAATTTTATTGACATGAAATGAGTTTTAATTAATGGAATAATGGTGATGATAAATCATGTAATTGAATAACTATATGAACTCATTTGGATCTAATTGTGTTGCGACTGGGCTTGTGGGTTCTTGTAGAGTAAGAAAACCCTTGAGTATTAATGAATTCGAAATCATATTAATGATATGATTTAGAATAACATGATAGATCATATGATTAATAAGTATATGTTCACATTTAAAAATAAATTTCCTATCTATTGAATTGAATGGGAAATTGAAATACAATTGGAAATTAAAGAATTTAAAAGTGTAGATTATTATATAATTTTATGATATTCTTTATATGATGATTTTTTTTGAATGTTTTTGAAATTATTATTTATAGGTATCAGAAAAGGATAATGAAATTCTTATATTGATGGATTATCAAGAATAATGAAATCTCTGTACAGATTGCATGGCCTGGATGCATAAAATTTTATATGAGGATATTTTACCCGATTTTGAAATGCCTATATAGTGGACTTATCTTGGTTTGGTAAAATTATCATGCAAAACAAATTTCATCGGTTTTTGTGGTTCTACCATAGACTAGTTGTTATAGTTGGAATAGTTGTAATAAATGATCATATATATTATAAATTGTGTAGATGAACGGTTCTTGTTTTATTAGACTAAATTTTTAATTAGCAAATCTATTTATCAAATTTTTTCATGCACTAATTATCAGTGTAGTTTTTTAGACATTGTGGGGTTGATATATTTAGTTTTTCTAACAACCAATTCAGTTCACCATTTAGTTCTCAAGAATATTATATAGTTACAGGTTTGAAAAATGGAAATAGATGTTGTAGTTAATTTTTTTTCTAGATGGGTTGGAGTTTAGAGATAGAACCATCATGGGTTTCAGGACCATGGCCTTTGATTTATTTGTGTCCACCAATACTTTAACCTGTATTACTTGATGTTTTTCATTTATATATATTCCATACAATCATTACATTTTTTATTATTTTATTTTCTTGGGTATTCCATTACCTTCTAGTTGTATGTTGTACTGTTTTAGCTATTTTGATTATATGATATATATTATTATTATTTTATCCAAGTTATTGAGACTATGTACTAATGGGTATTGTTTTTAACTATATTCATTTAACCATGACTATTATTCCATATCCTCAAGTGTGTGAGGGTGTAGTTGAGGTATAATAAGTAACCTAATTTGTCCATGTGGGTGATTTTTAGATTGGTGGATGCTACAATGTTGTATCATAAGCACCATCATGATTATTTTTATTACTTTACTCTATTAGTAATGTGGAAAGGAGACTAGGACATGTCCGGAAATATTAATGAGCTTGTACATGGGAGTATTTAACACATTCGGGGGTGGTAATCTGAGATCATGGGGTTGATACTTTTTTTATGTTTTTAATTGTAACAATTGTTGTTTTTTAACCATGGGTGATTCAAATGATCTATGATGTTGTAGTTTCTAGATATTTCTACTAGTGTATTGGTATGGCTCAAGATGATCATAATTTCATTATTATAGGCACATAAGGATATATTTTAAAATTTATTTTTCATTATAAGGGCATGTTTATTTCATATTACTTGTTTTCCTCTATGAATTACAGATTGATATGCTTATTATATATAATGAAAATCAGAATAAATTAATTGTTATATTGTACTAATTAACATGAAAATCCAAGTTTATAAATAACATGATCATGTGTTTCATTTTTTTTTATCACCTTTTGAGGTTAAACATGTTGATTTATAGTTTTATTAGTAGTTTATTTATCTTATAGAAAAAATGACTCTCCAGCATATTTGAATACATTGTTATGAGAGTGGTAATAACCATTCTCCTAAAAAATATAAATCAGGTCTTCTAGTAAATCCTGGGGATGATATAGATGTTTAGACTTAGTAAAACATCATGATGGTCATGTGATCCATGTAATGATAAATTATTCACACCATGACATCATTTATGATCTGACGAGAGAGTTCGACCTACAACATTAACTAACGCTCACTTAGGAGGGGGCCCCCTAGAATATGAGTTCTAGAATGTGTTAATCCAGATGATCCTCGTGCATCTTAAAAGGAAAATATATATGAGGGTAAAGATTTTTTTCATACCTACATGATTGATATTCAAGACATATGTGGGAAATGTTTGTCCAAGAATTGAATAATGAAGAGTTATCCAAGAAGGACATCAATGTGATGGATTTGAGTAACATCTGTCCATTGATGATGAGTGATTATAGGGATCTTCAGTTCATGTACATGACTCATGTGGGCATATCAATGATAGAATACTCTAAATTGTAACCAAATTTTAGCAATATGTTTCATCTTTGTATGCTAATATTTTTTCTAGGGTGACAAATTCTCATGCTGGGATTCAATATGAGATTAGTTCATTGGTGAATGTCTCTACTTGATTAGATTTCCAGATGATGTGAATCAGACAATCATAATAGAATGGAATCTAAGAGGGGCCCCAAGAATTAGCCATATTATGTCAATAGGGTGAAATGGGTGCGATTATTCAAGTGGAACAATGTTCCTCTATGATAGTTATAATGACGAAAGCATAATTTAGATATTATAGATATATGTGTTTTCATCTCCATACCATGTTCTACTGTAGTTCTATTAGTGACGACTGTTTGGGGGATATGAGGTCTTAGGGTTCGTAAATTGATTTTGAGTGTAACACTTATCATAGGACATGACACATGTAGAGTGTTTTTATAGGAATATACTATAATAGTAGTGGTATGGGATCCATATCAGTAGAAGAGTATAGTAATAACTTAGCTACCCCTCAACAATGTTATAGATAGAGTTCTAGTGCATCATCAAGTCAATTCAGGGGACGTGGTACCCCAGTTCCAGGGTGGTAGTTTTGTGTTAGTGCAATAGAACATGGGATTATGACTAGGTACCTAGGTATAGTTGTAAATTAGCTACAAATAATGAATTTTAATCGATATAGTTTGGATACAAGACCTTCTACCATCATAGTTACAATTATTTTTGAATCCAACCTTTTTGGGTTATTTAAATTAAGAGAATCACAATCCATTATGTCTAAAATATTTTCAAATTGTTCAAGTATAGTTGTGGAAATAATGGTTGTTTTATGGACCATTGATACACAACTGGGAGTTCATTTATTGAATATCAAATGATTCAAGGTGTGTTCTCTAGAAATTGGTGGTTACCATTCCATTTATGAACCATTTTTACTGAAAATGACATGATTCGAATTGATTATTAATATGACATAACTAATTCTATAACAAGAACATATCAACTATTACTATAAGAGGGATAAAAATATATTTCAATAATTAGGAAGCTACTTTCACTATGGTGAGTGGGATCTTATGGTTGGTTAGGAAAATAAAATATAGTGTAGATTTAATTATCGCATGTCATAGATAATACGTATGACTATAGATGATGGAGGAATGGAGAAGGATAATTCTCTTCCAATGGTAGAATATATTTAAGATTTATTTTCTGATGTTTGATTAATCTTACCACCTAATTGGGGGATCATGTTCATGGTTGTGTGGGTTCCAGGTGTTGATCCAGTTTGTATCCCACCTTATAAAATATCACAAGAGATGCTTTGTGATTTGAAAGTTCAGTTGGATATTTCAGATTCCAATGGTTTCATATGAACTATTAAATTTCATTTAAAAAATAAGGTTTTTGTAACTTTTCACATACATGTAGATACAATAAGTTGAATGATATGATAGTAATGAACTAGAATTACCATCTTCAAATGGATGATCCCTTCAGTCAGCTAAGAGTTGAACAATTTTTTTAATTTTACTATATTGAGATCAAGTTATCATTAGTATAGGATGAGACCATTAGAAATACATTGGGCTACTTTTAGAAATATGTTTGGATTATACGATTTCATGATGATTTCGTTTTGTTTTCAAACACAGTAGAATTATTTTTACCCTTTTGAATAAGATCTTTCTTCCTGTTCACAATCATTTATGGGGGTTCTTGTCGATGAAAACATAGTGGAATCCCTATCAGTGTATGCCCATGACCAAAATATTGAAATCTACTTGAGTACATTGAGAGATCATGAAAAAAACAAAAATCTAATTAAATTCATTTTTTGATTGATAATGGGATCCTCTGGGTCCATGTCACCATTGAGGTTGTAGTTTACGTGGATCTAGAGATGGTTGTGCTTATGTTATCTTGGGACTGTCCATAGAATGTTGTTGAGTATTGTAGATTTCTGGAAATAGTAGGTAAATATAGTCTTTTCATCATAGACTTCGCTATACTATAGGAACATATGTTGGGGATTACTAATAAAGGAGCGAAGTTTGTTTGGTTAGATTCTTGTGGGGGATATTTTCAATATATGAAGAGAGGTGTGACCTCAAAATTCATCCACACATTACCTATGATAGATAAGTAATATAAAATGTACAATGATGAATCTGTTTTCGGAATTATAGATGTTTTGATGTAGGAGGATTGAGTGGTTTCTTATGGATCAATAGTGTAAAGACCATGTGAGAAGAATTATTCTACACTTGATATGGGGTTAGCTACAATGGTACATGCCATATGGTTCTTGAGACATTAACATATGGTTGAGTGGTATGTGGTGTAAATATTCTCCTAGAGCTTCAAGTAAATCAATTATTAGAGAGAGTTGATCCTTTGATAGAGGAGGTGGGTAAAGTATTTGAAAATTTTCTAATTAAATAATGCTTACACATCAGGTAAAGGAAACATCATTTCTGATAACATGATATTTAAGAAACAAATAGTGGTAGTATGGGAGTCTTATAATCAGTGGTGAATTATTTTCCTATTTGTATAAATTAATTTAGATGTTTAGGAGTCCTAGGGGTGAGTAATTAGAACTTCTACATCTTTTAAAACACTAATTTTCAACTTGATCAAGAAGGTGTAGTTTTTTGATTTATTGTTCCTAGCACTAATGAATATATCATATGTCGGGGAGCCACTATCAGGATGGTATATTAGAAGTATTATTTTTATTTGTTTTTGTCCTAGTGTGAGTTATTATGAGCTTGTCTGAGGATATTTTGAAAGAGTTTCATGCTTCTAGATGGGTGGTACATCTAGGTTTGAAAATATGAATTGTGATATCCAGAGATAGTACTGGTGGGAAGGGATGAAAAAAAATACAAAGACGGCTTCAAGGTGAGTTGATTTAAATGTCAATAGGTGATAGACAAGAATGAGAGGCCTAATGGGCTGTTGTAGACTACCCATCTTTCAAATTGGAAATGGGATGTTTTCACTATATATATTTTTACATGATTACATATGAAAAATCACAATAAAAATCATTAAGGGTGATTATAGAGTGATCAATGAAGATATCCCACATCTTGCCTATGAATAAGACAATCACTGTTGGTTATCTGTGTTGTCTCTACCTGAAATAGATAGTCTTGTTTCATGATTCTCCAATGATGATCATTTCTGATGGATATCATTGTTTCATGTATGATTTATTTTACATGTCACAACTTCATAGATATTATATTGACCCTTGTTGTGTGGTAGATATATATGGAATCCGGAATTATGTAGATGCAACTTTGAGAAGAACCCAATATTGAATATAAACATTATCCATAAGTATCTATAGGATAAGATAGTTTTCTTGTTTGAGTCTGTTGGAATCATTGGCATGATCAAGAGGAGACATTGTTGAGGGTTTCAGGTATTAGAGAATAGTGGAATGAATTATTAATTAAGACATCATAGTGATGATTAGAGATGCTCGAGGGTGAACTATTATATAGTGTGTGGTTGTAATATCCTATCATTTTTCAGGTGTATCCCTCATTATGTTTTGTTTGATAAAATTTTCATTTGTTCTACTCTTCTTTATTAATCCTTTGTGTTTGAGTTCCTTTTACATATGGATAGAAATTTCTAGAGAAATTAACCTAATGTTTAGGGATGTAGGATGACATTAATTAATGGATTCTATTTATAATCATGTAAAAAGGGGAATATGGAGGATCCATTTTAGTTTAAAAGTATTTAGGGGTGGTTAAATATATTTTTTGTAGAAATAGGGTTATGTTTTATATATAGGATATTTACACATCGTGAACATGTTACAAGTTATGTAAATTTAGCTAGGAAAATTTCATGAACTAGTTCATGACCTATAATAATTTCAATCAATGAACATGTTAAATGAAATGAAAATATTTCTTTGGAGACTTCATGAACTTGTTCATGACATGAAATTGTAATACACAATGAACATGTATCATTATTAGTAATTATTGATATAAATATTCCATTAATTGGTTCATGACATGAAATAGTAACACATAATAAAACTTTTTCATGATCTATAATGTTTGATTAGGGTAATTATAACCTAGGGTGAAGTATTCATTAGCATAACACATAAATCTAGAAATACAAGATGTTAATGGGTTAAATTCCATGTTTTTATCTATATCTATAGAATTAAATACATGATCATTATATAATTTTATTTCACCTCTTTTTAGCTTCCCACCTCATACCCTGGAGAATCTCTTTGAATTTTTTGAGTTCTTATTTTCCTTCCATACATATCGATCAAATGTTTGGTCCATAGTTAGTGGTTTTACATATTTTTTACATATCTTTGACTATTTTTCCATTAAAACTGTGTAATCTATTGATCAATGTAGAATCAGTTGTTAAATATATATTTTCGTTTGATATAGTTTCCATCTGATCAAATTTTCCTTCGTTTTATATGGATTTACTTATTGGAATTTATTGTTTCATAACCAGATAAAGTTATGTGGTTTAAACCAAAACCTATAGTAATTTTCAATTTTTTATGCATGTGAACTGTTTTATGATTTCAGTAACATGAAATGAATGTTAATTAATATAATAATGGTGATAAAAAATATTGTCATTAAATTAATTCTTATATACCTTTAAATCCAATGATTTTATGACTTACCTTCTGGATACTTGTAAGGTGAAAAAACCATTTAATAAAAATGAATTGGATATTGTCATTAAGATATGATTTAGCATTTTAGGGGACCTCGTGTGATTAATTTTGATAGACCGTCCATTAAAATGGTTTAAAAGATTATAGAATGAATGGGTAATTGAAAAACAAATATTAATTAGAAGAATCAACCATTGTCCATTATGATATGATTTTATTATATTCTTGTTGTGATTATTTGTGTTGTGATTGATATTAAAATGCTTAAACTTAGGGAATGGCCTTGGATATAAAAATTATTATATAAAGGTCTTGGACCAAATAATAAAATACTTATATAGAGGGATTTTACGAGATAATGAAATATTTTTATAAATTAATTTCTAAATATGATGAAATGATTATACAAATGGATTTTCATAATTATGGGGTTCTAACCGGACTTGTGGTTATGGTTGGAATGGTTGTACACCATTCTTGGAGATAATCAGACATGTGGCCGAAGAAGGATATTTTTTGTATAAAATTATTTTTTAAATTTACATAAATATTTAATGATATATTGCGTACACTTATTAACATACTGGTTTTTTATATATAGTTGGGTTGACACAATGAAATTAACTCACAACCTATATGGGCCTCTACTTGGTAACAAATAAGATTTAATGGATGGAGGTTTGGACTGGGGAAAGGGATCATGGAGTTGATTGTTTTTATTGGATGATATAGAGCGTAGAGACATGACAAGCTTGGGTATCAAGACTGTAGAAATTGTGATAATTTTTGAACATAGACAATTATTTGAATTAATTAAATTTTTACATTTAAAAACATTCTACCCTAAAATTAAATCCATTATTATTTTAGTTACTTATCTTTTACATTACATTCTAGTAGTATATCATAATGTTTATACTATTTCATTTACTCTGAGATTTATAAATATTTATTATTTCCACTGAAATTTTTCTCTATTCAAAAGGGTATAACCTCGAAAATGTATTTATTACATCCATTTTTTAATAGACAACATATAAATTATGGGGAGGCACACGTAAGGTCTTATGAACAACATTATTAGGCCACTTGATAGGGGTATAATATGACAACCCAACTTTTTGATACAACTTAAACATGATTTATTACATAGAACGTCCCTTGATATTACAAAGAAGATCGAGAGGTTTAGGGTCTTTGGGTCTTAGGATCATTACATAAAAACTTAAAACATGAAATACAACATCTTTATTGAAAACTTTATTTACATGACCACTACATTCCCTCGTACTTAACATTGCATGGGATAACCTGAGGGCATGCATAAGAAAAGGGTGAGGTATAAATCTCAGTAAGGGAAAACACATGGAATAACATGAGGAGTACAATACATGTTAGACATTAGTCATATCAATAAAACACAAGATAAACATGAACATAATGGCACAATAAAGAATGATAATCATAACATGGAAATGTGGAAACAACACTTAACATGGAATTAGCATGAGCCAAGGCACATTGCACATAGAGAATTGCACATGAAGAATGAGTAAACCCTAATTGCACCTGAATTAGCATGATTCAACACTAATTTCACATGATGTATCATGATACTGTATGTTTCCCAATGCATTGGAGCGCTATAAGGGCGCACCCTTCTTAAACATTTCATTTCATGCATAAGTGTGCCACATGGATCATAAAACATGGATTCATAAACATAATAATTTATTCCAGGATAAAGGAATGTAGGACTCATACATAAAAATTTATAAACAATAATTAGATTTTCATAAAGTTGAATAACCTTGAAGGAGGAATGGTTATTCTATTCACTACACAATGGCATTGGCTTATAAAATCGGTGCGATTTCGGCAGCGTAACGATGTGACATAAGAATTCAGAAAAATGGTTGGTGAGAGAAAAAGGGTTTAAAAATAATAATTAAATGTAATGTAAAGTAAGGAGGTCATATAAATATATGTCCCAAAAATTTTAATGGAATTTAGATTCATGATACAAAAGTATTTTCTTGAATGTAAATGTGGAGAGAGAGGTTCCATTAAGAATTTTGGCATAGTAATGGGTGTACATTGGAGGAATTTAATGAGAGTTAAAGGGGTCTACCATAATTCAAAAATAAAGAAGGAAGTATGAGGGAGGTGTAAAACTATACCCCAACCTTCATAATTGAAATTTAATGGGCAAAACAACTTAATGAAAATTAGACAAAAATGAGAAAGGAAGAAAAATCCCTTTCATGGAAGTGTGCTTCCAAAGGCTAGAGAGAGGCTTGTGAAAGGATTATTGGGAGCTTGGGGCACCTTGGTAGGATTTTAGAGAGAGTAGGGAAGAGTTTGGACGAACTAAAAAGGCTTTGAGTGAGTAGGAAGTGAGGGATTGGGTGGGTTTATATAGTAAAGGTGAGGGAATTCTTTATTATTTAGGTTTGAGACCCCTTATATTAAATTAATCCAAAACACAGAACATCCCATGGTTTTTACCAATAGTTATTTGGAAAATTAAAGAGGAAAAAAATATTTTATAAGGCCAAAGGCCTAACTTCTTAAAATAATAGGTTTTCTTATGTGGAGGTGAGTCACACTCCCATAGAAATTAATTTAAGAAGACAAGGTGTTTAATACGTTTTCAGGGGTCCATTAATGCTTTGAAAAGTAAGTCAAACAAACCCAAAATCACATTATTTTAATGGTAAAACATATATTGTCCGAACATAACGATTATAGTATTTTATTAAATCAATATTGGGTCACTATGATGTCATAAAACACATTATATATTGAAACGGTATTTAATTTTTACCAAAAAATTTGACTGTCTCATAAATTTATGAAAAATTCACCGTTGGATAATTTCGACATCCAGATTCCAGAAATAAAATTTATTTTATCGAAATAATTTTCTAAATATGTTAATTTTCACTTTAAAAATAAAAACCGACATTTATCAAAAATTCACGAGTTTTGACAGAAATGGCTTTCAAACCTTAATAAAAATTATAATTGCATTCATAAAATTATAAGATCATTTATATTTAATAAAAATTAATTGAATAATAATATGAATATTTTTTTAAAATATTATTTAATTCAAAAATCCCTTAATTTAAAAAAAATAGAATTCTTAATTAAGTAATAAATAAAAACAATATTTGTACTTTAAAAACTATTTACAATGTATCAATAATGACAAGAAGGTATATTCATTATTATATAAAAAAAATAATATTCATGAACATAGTACTAGTGATTTGTTACATAACCCCTTAAAACAGTTTCATAAGACTTGTGGGTGAGGTGTGCGATGGTGACAAACTCTTGGGGTGGCTCGGATAACATTGCTCAAGTGGTAATCGCTATCAACATCCACTTTTCCCGTAGAAGATCACGTTTAGGCCTGACATGATGAAGCTCAGCTTGGTCTTGGTCAAGAGAGAATCCCAAGGACGCCACCTCTTTTTCGATCTCCGAAAAATGGGCTTCATTTGGAGCATTTCTACTGGATGAGGCCATCGCTTCTTTTGTCTGAGTAAATTGGATTTGTTAAATTCCTATATTTATACTAATCATGTGATCACTATTCAAAAGCTATATTAGCAATGGTCAAAATTCATAACATATAACCAAATAAGTTAAAATTTTATATAAACATAAAGAGACAATTAATTAGATCAAGAGGGATTTCCATTAATGAAACTTTGGGTCATTACAATATTCCCCCCTTAAGAAATTCCGCCCTAAAAAATTTCCTTTTCCCACACTAAAACAGATGTGGGTGGCTCAGCTTCATCATTTCCTCTAATTCCCAAGTCACTTATTCAAGCTTTTGGTTTCTCCAAAACACCTTGATGTGGGGCATTGTCTTATTTCGTAGATCTTTATCTCTATGATCTAAGATCATTAGTGGTTGCTCCTCATAAAAAAGATCATCTTCCAATTGTACCACCTCGGAAGAGAGAACATGTGAAGGGTCTGGTATTTACTTCCTTAAGATGCATACATGAAAGACATCATGTACTTTGGCCATGGTAGGTGGAAGTGTTAGTCGACAGGTCATATCCCCGACATGATCAAGAATATCGAAGGGGCCGATGAACTTTGGACTTAACATTCCTTTCTTTCTAAACCTCGTGACCTTCTTCCACGGAGATATGTGTAGAAACACCATGTCTCCAACTTTAAACACAAGTTCTAGTCGACAGTTATCTGCATAACTCTTCTGTCAACTCTGGGCTGCCTTGATATGCTGCTGAATGGTTTTCACCATCTCCACAATTTCTTCGACCATTTCTGGTCCAAGAAGCTTATGTTCACCAACATCATACCAACATGTCGGTTTTCTGCACCTTTTCCCATACAGGGATTCATATGGTGCCATTTGGATGCTTGAGTGGAAACTGTTATTATATGAGAGCTCAACCATAGGAATATGTTGATCCCATCCTCCTTTAAAGTATATTGAGCATGCTCTCACCATGTACTCATGTGTTCGGATAGTCCACTCGAATTGGACATCATTTTGAGGATGATAGGCCGTGCTAATGTTCAATTCAGTATTCATAGCAAGTTGAAGACTCTTCCAAAACATAGAGGTGAATCTTGGATCTCAGTCAGAAACAATAGATAATGGCACTCCATGCAACCTTACCACTTCCCTGATATATATCTATGTCACTTGATCCAATGACAAATCCTCCTGAATAGCAATGAAGTGTCCAGTCTTTGTAAGATGATCCACAACAACCCAGATTGCAATGTTGCCTTTGGATGTCCTCAGAAGTCCGGTGACAATGTCCATGGTGATTTTCTCCCATTTCCATTCTGGTATGGGAAATGGTTGCATCGTCCCCTTAGACTTCTGCCTATCTGGATTCACTTGCTGTCACACTAGGCACTTTGATGTATATTGTAGAGACCCAAAGCCTGACGTACATTGAAATTACATTACTTTTGCGGAATACTTAGTACATAACAAAAACACACACACTAGGATCGTAATAGTTTAGTGTCTTTGAAAACTCGGAATATAATCTTCTAATTGTGGTGAAAGATCTTCAACATCTCCCATAAAGATCTTCCCTTTTTTTCACCAAAAACATTTCTTTATATCTTGGGGAAAAGAAAACATAAAATGGTGAGCTCAAATGCTCAGTAAGGGTAAACAAAAGAAATATCAATTCACATGATATTCATAAGAACATAACATTTTGGAAATCTTAACCTGAAAAAGAGTGCATAATTTCATAACATGGGATAAATCATATCAGTGAAATGTAATCCCAATAATCATAACATATAAATGAAACTTTGTGTCATACACACATAATCATAGAGAATCATTTCTTGTTAGTCAAGACTCATTGCCAAGACTATATTAGTGGACAAAGTCCCTTTCTGAACCGAGTTCATTCCCTGTTTAAGTCCTGTTTCACTGAACCGGTATAACCTACCATTCCAGCCATGTCTATCTCATGAGATATAAAATCTTTACCCTATGAATTGGAGGGAGATATAGGTCCCACACATCTCATAATGATACCATTCATATGTGTGCCACAAATCATAAATCATACATCATTTCATAACCCATGTAATAAAAATGGGAATCTTAAACATCGTGACATCATAAAACAACTCATATAAGATAAAGAAATTCATAAAAATAATTCCATCACAACATAATCAAATCAATGTAATAATAGGGATAGAAAAAGAACCCTTTATTATCTTAGATGGAAAATAATTTTGATAAAACACTTGAACTCCATTCTTGAGGAAAATATCATTTCTACTTCAAAAACACTATTCCTTTCTTAACATGTCATACAATTATAAACTAAAAGAAGTTGATTAAAAATAAACATTAAAAATTTTAAAGGAAGCTTCTTGGAAATAATTTTTTAAAAATCCATCCATGCCGTATAAGTTAAAAAAACATTCTTCTCGTACTTTTGTCGAAAAAGTCAAAAAGTACCTCGTACGAAAAAAACGACAAAAGATTCCTTTCAAATCTTTTACTAAAAACTCATCAAAGGGTAAAATTGGATTTAAAAAATTTTAGGTGGATGGAAATAATATTACATATTAAGGAAACTTGGATGTGGATGATAAAATACACCCCAGTAAATTTCAAAGTATAAACAATCTTGGATAAAAATGAGATTGTGATATTTCCCTTACCATATGACCGATATGCATTGTACGTATCCGAACCACCTGTATAATGATTTAAATAATGTCATTAACTTATTAATGAATCATATTAATTGTTATGATATCATATATGGTTCACTTATGACTTTATATTACCCGTTCTTTTGTAAATTCCATGTTAAAGAAGCGTTTTGGGTAAAATCATTTCATTTATCGTAGGTGTTTGTACTTGTTGTTCTTGACATTATTATTACTTATATCATGATTTACTTACTTCCAGAATATAAAATATGATTTATATATCATATATATTCAGTATATATATATATATATATAATAGATAGATAAATGAAATGAAACACACCGTTCATGGAGACGGTAGTCCGTACGTATGCATGAACATAGTTTTCCTTTCCTTATTGTCTTGAATGGAAGTAAGTAGATGAAATATATATATACATAAATCCAGTAGATTTACCATGTCATATATTTCATTATTATTCATTATATATACTTTATAATCATTCTGGAATGGTTAACATGGATAATGAATCTCATCGCGTCGTGGAGACGGTAGTCCGTACGTACGTACGAGCGATGATATCATTCCCATGGTTGTGGAATTGTGTTGAAGTGTATGTATACTATTTCAGTATCAATATAACATTATAATAATCATATATAGTTACTCATTACACCATTATACCCATCCAATTAAGGTGGTGGCGGAAAATAGATTACACCACGGAGTGGAGACGGTATTCTGTACGTACGCACGCGCGGTGATTTCCTTTTTCTTTAGGATGGATAGAAGGTTAATTAGAGTTTTTTCATATTTATAATAACATATCAGTATATAATTAATACTGATGTTTTTACTTTATCATGAAACAACTAAATAAGAAGAAGTTTAAGAAGAAAGAAATTGAAAAAGATCGGTAATGGATATTACCTCTTTTTGACGTGCCTTCACTTAACCTCCACATAAAGAACAAAGGATGGTCATTGAAGAAGACCAGGACCTCTAGTATGATACTAGGGAAGTGTATAAGAGATTTTGGCAGGGGTTGGATGAGCTTAAAGGCTCAAATTGGTGTGAGGAGGAGAGGGAGGAGGTGCCCTTTTATAAGGGAGGAGAGGGGCACCTTAGAAAGATCTCAAAATATTATTTTATATTAAGGTCAAATTCGGTTTATAATGGTTCCAAAGGGTCTTATTTCGAAGATAAAGTGGGTATGGGTCAAAATAATCTCATAAAATTGGATTTAGACAAGTTTAGGTTATTATTTTAACCTTATCAATTATATTTAACTCTAAGTTAAATAATTTAACTTTAACCGTGTCTTTTTGTTTTCTTACACTAAATGGTTAATAAAATTACCATAACAAGCCAAAAGAACCCCAAATTGTTTATTATTAATATATCTATCATTATCTTAGTCATTTGGCCGATCCATAGATTTTTAGGAATTAATTAACAATTAATAATATAATATTTTTTTAAAAATTTTTTTTTTTTCAATTTTGACACTATTTGGTACATGATTTTTATGAAATTCATAACAGAATGATAATTTCGAACCAAGTTACTTATATCAAAAATATTATGTCATATTAACCTATAAAATTAATGTATGTCATAAAAAGTTAAAAATTACATTTATTTGGGCATTTATATCATCAATTATGTCAATATTTCATTAATAAGACAATTACTACATCATCATTGTGTCATAATAAATGATAATTATTTAATCCCTAAAAATTCTAAATAAATTACTATGATGTAGATAATTGTATTAGAGTTCTGGAGACTATTCATGTTTGAAGTTTCATGAAGTCTATCACTAAATTAAAATTATTATACTTATAAGATTTAAGAAAGTGACATGTTGTCACTTTCTTTGGTTTTAATAATAATTAAATTATTTTCATAGACAAAAGTCCATAAAATGAATCTAATCCGACCCTTAGGATATATGGGTATACCTTTAGCCATCCAATAGAATTTTCCAAGTGTTAGGGTAATTTTATAATCTTATATTTACCCTTAATTACCCGATTTACTTTTAACTATAGTAAATAAAATTTACCATCGTTACTATTCACAATGCCCAAAAATAAAAAGTAGCTTATTAACATAATTTGGACCCACTGATTCCAAATATGGAATCCATTTTTCCAAATTAAATACACAAAATATTCATAAATTAAATTTAAATTAATCCCATTGTCGAAAGAAAACAGGTTTTTCTTTAAAACATTGCGAAAATTTGAATTGATTTAACCTACGAATGCAAGGTAAAATCAATGAAAATGACATAAATTATATTAAATGGTAAAAATATATTCTATTTATACTTTAAATTAATTCAATATTATAATTTAACCACATAATATATTGCGATGAAAAAAGTTGTTTTTAATTAAAATATAGCGTGTTTTTACTATTTATTAAAATATGAAAGTTATCGAAAAAATATAAAAACTTTATCTAATGTAAATTTTTATATCCTGATTCAAAAGAAGAATTTTATTTTGTCCAATTGAACTTATAAACATGTCAAAAACTATATTTAATGTGGGTGCGCCATCGAAAGGCGGCAAAACTGCATTTTTTTAAAAAATACTTATTTTACCCGAAAAATTTATTTTGTTCTTATACCATGTTCTAGAAATGTGTAAGATGAATAATAATGTTATAAAATTCAAAATTTAGTTAACACTATTTATAACAGCTAGTTCATAACAATATTATAATAATATATCGTTGTTTAGTAAAACCCGGTATTACGTACAACACACGCTATCGAGGAAGGTCGTGATTGCGTGTAATGCAAGCAAAGTCCGGGTTGCGTGTAGTGCACAACTCCTTTGTTGTTGCGTATAATAGAAATCAACCATATTTTATTCATACATTGAATATATATATATACACACTCAATGTTGCATAGAATAACTTCTATCAAACGAACTTGAAATTGTGTGTAACAAGAGCCAAGAAAAGTGTTGCGTATACTGCAAGCTAATACAGTGTTGCGTATAGCGCAAGATAATCTTGGTGTGTCGTACAATAGAAGATATGAATGAAATTAAAAATAATATATCTTATAAAATCTTAGGTTGTTACATTCTACCCCCCTTAAAATGAATTTCTCCCTCAAAATTCGTCGGGGTTATAAATTGTTTACTATTCATAAAAACCCATATCGTAAAAAGAAATACCAAAACTAAACATTAAAAACTAAAGTATGAAATATAACGGTTACCTAAAGGAACTCATCACTGGGTTTCCATATAGGAGAAAATATGGATATGGAAGAGAAATCGTACCATCATGTTCTGATGGAGAGTGGTAGAGAACATGGCTATGGAAAAGCCAGCAATCACAAAGCCATAAATTTGTGATGATCTAAGGTACCATCTGATTTATCAGATATAAGAGCACTAGGACATTATTTTTGGTTTTCAAGATCGTTTCCCTAAAGTTGATGAAATTGTAATTAGAAGAAATACTTTCATGATTTCGGTATAGTCTCGCCGTTGGTCGTTCTTTGGACAATTTCCACTTCATCTCTTAAAGAAATGAAGTTGAATTTGTCACTCGTGATGTGTTAGTAGATCATATGATAGAATGATGGGTCCTTCCATCTATCTGAAACAAAAGGTTAGAAAAGTTATCAAAAAATACATAAGTCCATCTATAGTGAGATTAATAATATATGGTTCCTAAAATGGAATTATACTTCATATATCATACTTCTTAATATAATAAAACTAGTTTCTACTAAACAGGGACTTCCTGTAGGCCAGTGGTAGGCGATAAACGCTAATCGCACTTCGGTTGAGGGTTTGGTTCCCACGGCCTTGTCTGACGCGATGGGTTGTAGCTCGTCCTATAGGTTATCCTTTTTCTAAAACTATATTACTATAACATCCCATCAATAATATCAAAAAAACTTCAATCCTTAAACTAACTTATGTCCAACATAATCCATTCCAATCTTTAGGCTTATCCATAATACTGCAGTCCACTCTAATAATATAGTGAAAACGATTACCAGAGATTTAATACCATCGTTGATCCCCATATATCAGAAGATATGTCTTTTGGGTCACATTCCAAACATTCAAAGGCCTTAATCATGTATTCTCTTGAATACCCATTGAACCTTAGTGAAAACATGAATGCAGTTAAATGATAAAACTTTCCACATACCAAAATCCTCAAAATTCTATATACTCAAACCATGATATCACTTAGTCCTTATATCAATCATGAGCTCATGAATACTAGAAAATGTTTCATTTTCTCGTTTTCCTTTCATTATGCACATATCATCTTATTTTCCCAAAATATCTCAATCACTTTCCACGGTTACCGGTACCATAAAATTATTGAAAACCATAGTAGACCAATACATAAATACTCCAATATTCCATGATACTATATACAACATTATTTTGTAATCCCATTATATAAACACTTAATCATTCCACCACATCGTTATCATATTCAACATCGCCAATGGTGATCGAATGTGACTTCCCTTTGACATTTGCCTTATGTGGTTGCTCATATCGATCATCACTAACCCTTTGATTAGGGCATTTATTAGCATAATGCCCCATTTCCTTGCACTTGAAGCATTGATGTGTTGGTGGTGCGTTCTCTGCAGTCTTTTCTTCATTCCCATCATTAGAAACCCTTTTTCCATTACTTCGACACTCAGCTACTCGATGACCTTCTTTTCCACACTTAAAACATTTTCTAGTCCCTTTAAGACAATCTCCACAATGCTTCTTTCCACACATTGAGCATAAGGAAACATCATCTTATTTTCACCATTATTCGGAGATTTCTCCTTGACCTCCATCTTTCGTTTCTTGTCAAAACTATGAGATGGATAAGTAACACCAACTTCCATTTCTACCTTGATAGCACAACGTACAATTTCATCATAGCTACTGAAGTATCTTATATCTAATGACCTTAGAATCTTTGGGTTTAAGACACTGAAGAATCGATCAACATTACTTTCAGGTTGGATGATAAATCCAGAAGCATACCTTGAAAGCCTTGTAAAATTCGCTTCGTATATACCAACAGATTCATCATCCTTTTGCTTTAGTTCAAGAAACACCTTCTTCATCTTTTTTCAAAGAATACGAGGGAAGTACTTATTGAAAAATAAGTTCTTTAACTCATCCCATTCCATGGACTCAATTTCATCTCTTTTCCTTGTATTCTTAATAAGATTAAACCATTGATCAACATCACCTTCCAAACGATACACTACTAAGATGACTTTATCATGCTCAGAACATTGAAGAACTGAAAATTTCTTTTCAGTAGTACTAATCCATTGTTCAGCAACTAATGGATCAGTAGACCCACTGAATGAAGGAGGACGATGTCTCATGAATGACTCAATAGAATATTGTTCCCTTCTCTGCTCATTTGGAAGTCCAGAATGATTCATAGCTTGTGTAAGTATAGCAATAAGATTTTGCACTCCATCTCCCGTAACATTTGTTTGTTCAGAAGGAAAATCATTGCATTTTCCATTACATTGATCAACATGGTTCCTTCGGGTTCCATCCATCGTCTAAAACCCAAAAAGAATAGTGTGAGAGTCAAAAATCATGCTAGGGAAAACAACACAATAAAGGGGGAGTACCTTTAATGTCTAACATCTTAGGTTAAATTCTAAGATCATTACCATAGTTCTAGGACTATATCCTATACGTATACTTATCCTTAGGGACAACCCCATACATAACTTATAAATATCTCTAGGGATCTCACTAACGTTTTTGCATCCTAGTTTCCAAAGATTGACTAAACATTTCCTCTGATACCAACTGTAGAGACCCAAAGCCTGACGTACATGGAAATTACATTACTTTTGCGGAATAGATAGTACATAACAAAAACACACACACAAGGATCGTAATAGTTTATTGTCTTTGGAAACTCGTAATATAATCTTCTAATAGTGGTGAAAGATCTTCAACATCTCCAATAAAGATCTTCCATTTTTTTACCTAAAACCTTTCTTTATATCCTGGGGAAATGAAAACATAAAAGGGTGAGCTCAAATGCTCAGGAAGGGTAAAGAAAAGAAATATCAATTCACATCATATTCATAAGAACATAACATTTTCTAAATCTTAACCTGCAAAAGAGAGCATAATTTCATAACATGGGATAAATCATAGTAGTGAAATGTAATCCCAATAATCATAACATATAACATGAAACTTTGTGGCATACAGACATAATCATTATGGCATCCCGCCTTTTTATCACATAAACTTTCATTACATTTTAAAAAACCGAGGATATTTAAGGTTTAGTGTCTGAGAAAACAGGAACTTAAAACATGAATCAACAAAAAACAATCTTCTTAAACACTTGAAAGGCTTCTCCTTATGTTCATCCTAGGTTCATTACTGCATCTCATAACCTGGGGACATACATCAAAGGAAAGGGTGAGCAGAAGGCCCAGTAAGGGAAACAAGAGAAACATTTTACATGTGATCTTGAGATACTTCAATAAGGACATGAGAAGAACTTTAAGGCTTGAGAAAGAAATAATGAGATACATCATAATAAAAATAACATTTTTCATAACTTGAAGATGTGGCCGCAACATTTAATTTTGACAATAATTTCGTTTCACCAAATTCCAACCTCAAGGTGTCGTTAAAAATTACCAAGGTTATTCACCATGGCGTCGTTAAAAAAATGGTCATCTCTAGAGATTCAGTCTTTACCCAATGCATTAGAGCGCTATCTGGGCGCACCCTTAAACTGTAATCTATTTGGGTTACATCATTATCCAATGCAATGGGGCGCTATCAGGGCACACCATTAAATTTTACTTTATTATCATATGAGCCACATATATCATCATCAATCATTTCATAAAAAACCCATATAGCATAAAAGAAATGGGTTTCATTCCATAATCATAACATTTTAAAAACTGCTTTAAAGACATGATCTTTATGTCACTTTAAACCCACAAAAAGGGAAAGAGGGTCTCATGTATGTAAATCCCAGAATTTAAAATAGAACATTTATATATATATGTGAATACCTCTGTAGAAATAAGTGCTTTGAGTATTCACTTTATAGCATAAAATAATTTTTAGAAAAGAGAGAGAGGCACTTTGAGATGAAAATTCTCCAGCATAACAGCTATGTTACAAGGTTTTAGAAAACATTGAGAAGAGAGGGGACATGGGTCAAACATTCATAAATTACCCATAAAACAGTAGAGAGACAAAATATAAGGGATTTAAGAATATGGTAATGAAATTTGAAAATATACCTTATGAAATGAAGAATATTAATGGAAGACAAAAATAAGATTTCTCTTGTGAGAATTCGGCAGCCTAACGGCGTCACTTAAACTTCAACAAAAATGAATTGACAAGGTCAAATAGGGTATCTCATAAAATGAATATAAGAGTCCAGTATGATAGATATAGAGATCATACCCCAAAATATAAAGGATCTTGAAATACATGACATGAAAGTAGAACTTTGAAAAAGAGAAGGGTGAAAGAATCCCTCAAAAATTCGGCAGCCTAACGGCACCACTTAAAACTTCAAAATGCTGAATTGAAGAGATAAAATGGGGTCTCTCATCATATGATCATAAAAGATCAGTATGATAAATTTAGAGATCATACCCCAACATTATAAAAAGGAACATTAAATACTTTACATGAAAATAGATCTTGAAAAATGAGAAGGGAGAAATAATCCGTTACAAATATTTCGGCAGCCTAACGGCGCCACTTAAAACTTCATAAAACGAAATAATGAGAGTAAGAGGGGATCTCTCATTATATGAACATAAAAAGGGAAGTAAGAGGACTATAAAATAACATCCTCCAACATAAGAACATGGAGCATAAAAGGAATGACATAAAAGAGATCACTTGAAAAGAAAGAGAGGGGTTAGATCCCTTACCTTAAAATGTAACTCTTAAACCTCAACGGTTGGGACCTTGAGGGCTTGGGGGCACCTTGGGAGGACTCCTTGGGAGGTAATGAGACTATAACCTCATTGGGGAAGAGTGGGGAGTCGAATGGATGTGAGGAGGGCTTGGTATTTATAGGGAAATTGAGGGGACAAGGCATTAATGGCCAAGGGACACCTCACATGTGCTTTTCTCAAACCCATGTGCTCTCCCTTGGCATTTACCATTGAGTTAGGCCACATGGGGCCCCCAAAACAATAATTCATCACCCTTGTTCGGCCAACCCTTAAAATATCTCATGACATCATCATGACATAGTTATGATGTCATTAAACATACCGAAACCCTAAAACTGTATTTTTACTATTCACTGAAAATTCAACTTTCTCAGAAAGATCCCAAAATCTTACCTTAATCAAATATCAATGCTCTGATTTCAAAAATGAACTCCATTTTATAAAAATAATTATCTAAATATTTTTAATTTATTTTTTAAATAAATACACTATTCACCAAAAATTCATTTTTTCAGAAAAAACCCCAAAAATTACCATAACATAATATCGGTGCTCTGAGTTCAAAAATGAAATCCATTTTATAAAAATATTTTTCTAAATATTTTTAATTTAATTTTTTAATTAAAAAACACTATTCACCCGAAAAGATTAATACTTGAATAATAATTTATGGAACCGTTATTTAACCATTTTATTGAATCACATTACTTAATCAAGGTGCCTAGATTATTTTAAAACTTTCTTTAAGAGAAATTATTAATCCATTTGGTCATATTACTAATCCTAATCATAAAATCACTATTCAGAATTTACTATTCATCAAAAAATAAAGTTGATCTTATTAGACTCCAAATTTCGTACTGAACATAATTGTAGAAGTCCATTTCTTGAAAATCATTACACATTTTTAATTATTTAAGGTTTACATAAACATTTTTAACATATCTTTTTTCTAAAATTCATAAAAAATATGCATACTATATTTATCCGGTCATTTGAAAATTCGTAAACATCATCATAAGAAGAAATCCCAATTTTTATTTAAAACAAAGCACTACACAAGGCAGTTACGGTCTTGTTACATATCCCCTTATAATACCAGCATAAGACCTAAGAGTAAGGTGTGCTAGGGTGATAGAATCTTTGGGCGGATCGGTCAACATTGCCCGAGTAGTAATTTCTATCAGTTTGAACTTCTCACGAAGGCGATTCTGTTCTAGCTTCACATGATGAAGTTCGGCTTGGATTTGGTCCAGAGCAAATCCCAATGGTGCTACCTCCTTCCCAAGCTCTGTTAGATGGGCTTTGATCGGTCCAAGGCTACTAGGTGAGGCCATAAAATATCCTTTCTATAATAATTAACCAAGATTACTTATATTTAGAGACAATACTAAAATCATTTTGTTCGCAGCGGTCATATTGACCGATGGTCGTATAACAGTAAAAACCCACTGATCTCATTTTAATTATAATCATGTTTATCAAATAAATCATTTTTGTTGAGTATAAAAATAAAATAAAATAACACATGAAATTAGTGAAAATGACTTCTTAAAAAATTAAAAAAATATTTTTATTTAATATTTTGATAATTATTATGGAGTAATAGTCATTTAATAACAATTTGAGGACTAAAAAAACTAAAAAAAATTAAAAAAGATCCAAAATATGTTTAAAACGCAACTCAAACGGCCATAACTTTTGATCCGGCTGTCCGTTTGAGCTCTACCACATATCAAATCGAAGCCTGCGACGATCTCTACATCGCTGTGACTCTGGGGACCCCAGTAAAGCATTTTTCGAGGCCAAAAGAGGTCCAGAAGGCCTCCAAAACTGAGTTTTTTGTTGGGGTACCCAGATTTTTTAACATTTTGTGGATATTCAAACTCGTTTAAGGGGGTATTGTTGGATTTTCTTAGTGGGGAATAAATTTATTCCAAGGTATTACATTCATATTGATATTATGTCTTTGAAATTTCAACTTTTTTTATAATGAACTGCTATTTATAATAAAATATATAAATATATGTACATATTTTTTTATATATTCGCAACTAAATATTAAATTTTTTAAATAAATAATTAAACATATTTACATATAAAATATATTAGCTTTATCTAAATAATAACTAATATCCATTTTATTTAAAATACCAATATATGAATATTTATATACCTATATATTAATCTAACTATATATATATATTAATCTAACTATATATATATTAATCTAATAACTATATATATATTAATATAACTACATATATATATATTAGTATTACTATAAATATATATATTAATATCACCATAAATATATATATTAATATCACTATATATATATTAATATAACTATATAAATATATATTCATATAACTATATATATGTTAATATAACTATATATATGTTAATATAACTATATATATGTTAATATAACTATATATTAATATAAATATATATTACTATACGAATAAATATAACTCAATATATATATATAGATATAGATATATATTAATACCACTATATATATATATTAATATTACTATATATAGTATAATATAACTATATATATATTAATATAAATATATATTACTATACGAATAAATATAACTAAATATATAAATATATATATATAGAGATATCATGAATTGGAAATCAAATCAAAATAGAGTAGTGGTAAGGGCTTAGGCGCGCATGGGGGATGTCTCGAGTTCAAATCCTGATGGAGGCAGGGGTGCGCGCGCATGGGGAATATTGGAGCAAGCGTTGTTAAAGGGTGGAGGGGGGTGCGTGGGGTGCATGGGGTGTTTTATAGGGTCCGAAAAGTGCCGTAAAAGGGGGGAATCAAGCGCTATAAAAAACCCCCCCCGATTGGAAGTTTTTTTAAATTTTTTTTTAAATTTTTTTAAATTTTTTAAATATTTTTTAAATTTTTTAAATTTTTTTAACTTTTATCACTGCTTTTTTGAAAGCGCTGATAAAAGGCTCTTTTATCAGCGCTTTTTTTAGCGCTGATAAAAGACCCCTTTTATCAGCCCTTTTTTTAGCGCTGATAACGGGGTCCTATATCAGCGCTTTTCGGAGCGCTGATAAAGGGGACCCCCCCTTTATCTACGCTAGCTTTATCAGCGCTTTCCTAGCACTGATAAAGGACATTTTTAGTGCTGATAAAGGCCATGTTTGTAGTAGTGTCGCAATTTTTAAAATTGGGTTTTAAATTTCATTGAAAGTCCCACATCGGAAAAAGAGTCACTAACACCATTACTTAAAAAGAAAGAAAAGGAAGTACAAAGGCCACCCGAGTTTACTCATACTAGGATTCCATGTAGGAAACATGGACATGGAGGAGAAAACAAAGGGTCACATCATAAAGGAGAGTGATAGAAAACATGATTAGGAGGAAGTTAACCACCAAAAAATCCCAAAATTATGATGTGTGTAAGCGGTCTTTGATTACCTAGTAGGAAACGTAAACCAACAAAGTTTTTGTTTTACATTCCTTTTCATAACTTCGAGGAATTCATTTACAGCATAAAACACAAACTTAAGGAAATATATCTACCTTCATGTAGAGTTTCATACTTTAATAAGTTTCTACCAAAACTAATCTTTTCTCCAAATGATGAGCATTCAAAACTACTTGGTCTCATCAAAACACAAGAATCATCTTCTAAAGAATCCCATAATTCACAAAAGATCAACTATCTATTTCTTCTATCTTTAAGCATTATCCCAAAAACAGAAAGGGTAAGGTAAAACAACTCTTCAAAATGAATGAATCCCATAGGAATTGAAACTACCTTTAAATCTTCAAAATTCCATGGTACTACCCATAGTTCATCATTGACCATTCCATAAATAATGGTCATTAAGATTCCTCAAATTAAACCAAACTAATATTGAAACCCAAATACAAGAAGGATTTGATAACATAGTATTCCAAAAAAAACTTCATTGTTCATCTCCAAACAACATCAACCACTCCTAACATCATATAACAAAAGTAGCTAACCTAAACAGATTTTACCCAAGATAGGTTAATAATTTTCATAAGTAACATAAATTACTATAAGTCCACCTTAAATTCATCGATTATTCAAAATATAATTCAACCATTACTCCTCATGAAAATACTGTAGTAATCTATTTACCTCGATCATATAGGGTCCCCAAAATAGTGAACGTCTTCCAAAATAATAATCATCTTTTAATCCCCTAATCATATCTTTCATATTAATATGGAAATAGTTGCATTTCCTATCACATTGGCTATTGGGACAAGTTCTTACATCTCCCACCATTAACTAAGAGGAGAAATTATAATTAGAGGCTTAAATACTTAACCAATAATCATGAAAAGGAGCTTAAAGCATATAAAGATAACTTGTAGAAGAAAAGTATACCCTAACTTGTGATCCCCTAGGTTCCAACCTAGGTTATCCATGATCATATATTCTTATGTGAATATTTGTTCCTTTAACAATGGTTCATACTAAGATTATGAATTTACCAAAGCATATCCCCCGGGAGTGTCGTAACCAAGAGTGCAGCAAGGCCCGTTGTCGTGTACCAGTTCTTGTTCGAGTCTAGCTCAAAGCGGTGCTTTAGGGTTTTACCCCTATGTAAATCTGTGCCAGAACCACCTCTACCTACTCGTATCCAGACAGGGATGTATTTTCTTGGCCACCCATTACTCAATACTCACCAAAATACTAGGAATATTTCTTATATATAAACTTTTCTATAGGGTTCTTCCTAAAGTTTTCATATCCTAATTTCTACAAATAACTACACCTTCCTTTGATACCAACTATGGCATCCCGCCTTTTTATCACATAAACTTTCATTACATTTTACAAAACCGAGGATCTTTAAGGTTTAGTGTCTGGGAAACCAGGAACTTAAAACATGAAACAACCAAAAAACATTCTTCTTAAACACTTGAAAGGCTTCTCTTTATGTTCATCCTAGGTTCATTACTGCATCTCATAACCTGGGGACATACATCAAAGGAAAGGGTGAGCAGAAGGCCCACTAAGGGAAACAAGAGAAACATTTTACATGTGATCTTGAGATACTTCAATAAGGACATGAGAAGAACTTTATGGCATGAGAAAGAAATAATGAGATACATCATAATAAAAATAACATTTTTCATAACTTGAAGATGTGGCTGCAGCATTTAATATTGACAACCATTTCATTTCACCAAGGTCCATCCCTAAGGTGTCGTTAAAAATTACCAAGGTTATTCACCATGGCATCATTAAAAAAATGGTAATCTCTAGAGATTAAGTCTTTACCCAATGCATTAGAGCGCTATCTGGGCGCACCCTTAAACTGTAATCTCTTGTGGTTACATCATTATCCAATGCAATGGGGCGCTATCAGGGCGCACCCTTAAATTTGCCTTTATTATCATGTGAGCCACATATATCATCATCAATAATTTCATAAACAACCCATATATCATAAAAGAAATGGGTTTCATTCCATAATCATAACGTTTTAAAAACTGCTTTAAAGACATGATCTTTATGTCACTTTAAACTCATGGAAAGGGAAAGAGGGTTTCATGTATGTAAATACCAGAATTTAAAATAGAACATTTTGATATATATGTGAATACCCCTGTAAAAATATGGGATTTGAGTATTCACATTATAACATAAAATAATTTTTATAAAAGAGAGAGAGGCACTTTGAGACGAAAATTCTGCAACATAACAGCTATGTTACAAGGTTTTAGAAAACATTGAGAAGAGAGGGGACATGGGTCAAACATTCATAAATGACCCATCAAAAAGTAGAGGGACAAAATATAAGGGATTTAATAACATGGTAATGAAATTTGAAAATATACCATATGAAATGAATAATATTAAAGGAAGACAAAAATAAGATTTCTCTTGTGAGAATTCGACAGCCTAACGACGTCACTTAAACTTCAACAAAAATGAATTGACAAGGTCAAATAGGGTCTCTCATCAAATTAACATAAGAGTCCAGTATGATAGATATAGAGATCATACCCCAACATAATATAAATGAACTTGAAATACTTGACATGAAAGTAGAACTTTGAAAAAGAGAAGGGTGAAAGAATCCCTAAAAAATTCGGCAGCCTAACGACGCCACTTAAAACTTCAAAATGCTGAATTGAGGAGATAAAATGGGGTATCTCATAATATGATCATAAAAGATCAGTATGATAAATTTAGAGATAAGACCCCAACATGATAAAAAAGAACTTGAAATACTTTACATGAAAATAGATCTTGAAAAATGAGAAGGGAGAAAGAATCCGTTACAAAAAATTCTGCAGCCTAACGGCGCCACATAAAACTTCATAAAACGAAATAATGAGAGTAAGAGGGGATCTCTCATTATATGAACATAAAAAGGGCAGTTAGAGGAGTATAATAGAACATACTCCAACATAAGAAAATGGAGCATAAAAGGAATGACATAAAAGAGATCACTTGAAAAGAAAGAGAGGGGTCAGATCCCTTACCTTAAAATGTAACTCTTAAACCTCAATGGTTGGGACCTTGAGGGCTTGGGGGCACCTTGGGAGGACTACTTGGGAGGTAATGAGACCATAACTTCGTTGGGGAAGAGTGGGGAGTCGAATGGATGAGAGGAGGGCTTGGTATTTATAGGGAAAGTGAGGGGACAAGGCATTAATGGCCAAGGGACACCTCACATGTGCTTTTCTCAAACCCATGTGCTCTCCCTCGGCATTTACCATGGAGTTAGGCCACATGGGGCCCCCAAAACAATAATTCATCACCCTTGGCCGGACAACCCTTAAAATATCTCATGACATCATCATGACACAGTTATGATGTCATTAAACATACCGAAACCCTAAAACTGTATTTTTACTATACACTGAAAATTCAACTTTCTCAGAAAGATCCCAAAATTTCACCTTAATAAAATATCAATGCTCTGATTTCAAAAATGAAATCCATTTTATAAAAATAATTTTCTTAATATTTTTAATTTATTTTTTAAATAAATACACTATTCACCGAAAATTCAGTTTTTTCAGAAAAAACCCAAAAAATTACCATAACATAATATCGGTGCTCTGAGTTCAAAAATGAAATCCATTTTATAAAAATAATTTTCTAAATATTTATAATTTATTTTTTTGATTAAAAAACACTATTCACCCGAAAAGATTAATACTTGAATAATAATTTATGAAACTGTTATTTAACCATTTTATTGAATCACATTACTTAATCAAGGTGCCTAGATTATTTTAGAACATTCTTTAAGTGAAATTACTAATCCATTTGGTCATATTACTAATCCTAATCATAAAATCACTATTCAGAATTTACTATTCATCAAAAAATAAAGTTGATCTTATTAGACTCCAAATTTCGTACTGAACATAATTGTAGAGGACCATTTCTTGAAAATAATTACACATTTTTAATTATTTAAGGTTTACATAAACATTTTTAACATATCTTTTTTCTAAAATTCATAAAAAATATGCATACTATATTTATCCGGTCATTTGAAAATTTGTAAACATCATCATAAGAAGAAATCCCAATTTTTATTTAAAACAAAGCATTACACAAGGCAGTTGCTGTCTTGTTACATATCCCCTTATAATACCATCATAGGACCTAAGAGTAATGTGTGCTAGGGTGATAGAATCTTGGGGCGGCTCGGTCAACATTGCCCGAGTAGTAATTTCTATCAGTTTGAACTTCTCACGAAGGCGATTCCGTTCTAGCTTCACATGATGAAGTTCGGATTGGATTTGGTCCAGAGCAAAGCCCAATGGTGCTACCTCCTTCCAAAGCACTGTTGGATGGGCTTCGATCGGTCCAAGACTACTAGGTGAGGCCATCAAATCTTCTTTCTATAATAATTAACCAAGATTACTTATATTTAGAGATAATAATAAAAAAAATTTGTTCACAGCGGTCATATTGACCGATGGTCATATAACAGTCAAAACCCACTAGTCTCATTTTAATTATAATCATGTTTATCAAATAAAACATTTTTGTGGAGTATAAAAATAAAATAAAATAACTCATGAAATTAGGAAACAAGATTTATTCAAAATTTCGGGTCGTTAAAATCATAGAGAATCATTTCTTGTTAGTCAAGACTCATTGCCAAGAATATCTTAGTGGACAAAGTCCCTTTCTGAACCGAGTTCATTCCTCATTTCAGTCCTATTTCACTGAACCGGTATAACCTACCGTTCCAGCCATGTCTATCTAATGAGATATAAAATCTTTACCCAATGCATTGGAGGGAGATATATTTCCCACCCATTTCATAATGATACCATTCTTATGTGTGCCACAAATCATAAATCATACATCATTGCATAACCCATGTAATAAAAATGGGAATCATAAACATCGTGACATCATAAAACAACTCATATAAGATAAAGGAATTCATAAAAATAATTCCATCACAACATAATAAAATCAATGTAATAATAGGGATAGAAACATAACCCTTTATTATCTTAGATGGAAAATAATTTTGATAAAACACTTGAACACCATTCTTGGGGAAAATATCCTTTCTACTTCAAAAACATTTTCGTTTCTTAACATGTCATACAATTATAAACTAAAAGAAGTTGATTAAAAATATTCTTTAAAACTTTTAAAGGAATCGCCTTGGAAATAATGTTCTAAAAAACCATTCATGCCGTATAAGTTAAAAAAACATTCTTCTCGTACTTTTGTCGGAAAAGTCAAAAAGTACCTCGTACGAAAAAAAACGACAAAAGATTTCGTTCAAATATTTTATTGAAAACTCACCATAGGGTAAAATTGGATTTAAAAAATTGTAGGTGGATGGAAATAATATTACATATTCAGGAAACTTGTATGTGGATGATAAAATACACCCTAGTAAATTTCAAAGTATATACAATCTTGGACAAAAATGAGATTGTGATATTTCCCTTACATTATGTATGATATGCTTTGTACGTATACGAACCTCCTGTATAATGATTTAAATAATGTCATTAACTTATTACAGAATCATATTCATTGTTATGATATCATATATGGTTCACTTATGACTTTATATTACCCGTTCTTTTGTAAATTCCATGTTAAAGAAGCGTTTTGGGTAAAATCGTTTCATTTATCGTAGGTGTTTGGACTTGTTGTTCTTGAAATTATTATTACTTATATCACGATTTACTTACTTCCAGTATATAAAATATGATTTATATATCATATATATTCAGTATATATATATATATAATAGATAGATAAATGAAATGAAACACACCGTTAATGGAGACGGTAGTCCGTACGTACGCATGAACACTGTTTTCCTTTCCTTATTTTCTTGAATGGAAGTAAGTAGATGACATATATATATATACATAAATCCAGTAGATTTACCATGTCATATATTTCATTATTATTCATTATATATACTTTATAATCATTCTGGAATGGTTAACATGGATAATGAATCTAATCGCGTCGGGGAGACGGTAGTCCGTACGTACGCACGAGCGATGTTATCATTCCCATGGTTGTGGAATTGTGTTGAAGTGTATGTATACTATTTCAGTATCAATATCACGTTATAATAATCATATATAGTTACTCATTACACCATTATACTCATCCAATTAAGGTGGTGGCGGAAAATAGATTACACCACGGCGTGGAGACGGTATTCCGTACGTACGCACGCGCGGTGATTTCCTTTTTCCGTAGGATGGATAGAAGGTTAATTAGAGTTGTTTCATATTTATAATAACATATCAGTATATAATAAATACTGATGTTATTACATTATCATGAAACAATTAAATAAGAAGAAGTTGAAGAAGAAAGAAATTGAAAAAGATCGGTAATGGATATTACCTCTTTTTGACGCGCCTTCACTTAACCTCCACATAAAGAACTAAGGATGGTCTTTGAAGAAGACCAGGACCTCTAGGATGATACTAGTGAAGTGTAGAAGAGATTTTGGCAGGGTTTGGCCGAGCGTGAACGCTCAAATTGGTGTGAGGAGGAGAGGGTGGAGGTGCCCTTTTATAAGGGATGAGAGGGGCACCTTAGGAAAATCTCAAAATATTATTTTATATTAAGGTCAAATTCGGATTATAATGGTTCCAAAGGGTCTTATTTCAAAGATAATGTAGGTATGGGTCGAAATACTCTCATAAAATAGTATTTAGACAAGTTTAGGTTATTATTTTAACCTTATCAATTAGATTTAACTCTAAGTTAAATAATTTAACTTTTACCGTGTCTTTTTGTTTTCTTACACTATATGGTTAATAAACATACCATAAAAAGCCAAACGAACCCCAAGTTGTTTATTATTAATATATATATCCTTATCTAAGTCATTTGGCCGAACCTTAGATTTTTAGGAATTAGTTATCAATTAATAATATAATATTTGTTTTAAAAACTAATTTATGTCAATTTTGACACTATTTGGTACATGATTTTTATGAAATTCATAACAGAATGATAAGTTCGAACCAAGTTACTTATATGAACAATACCATGTCATATTAACCTATAAAATTAATGTAAGTCATAAAAAGTCTCAAATTACATTTATTTGGGAATTTATAACATCAATTATGTCAATATTTCATTTATAAGACAATTACTGCATCATCATTGTGTCATAATAAATGATAATTATTTAATCCCTAAAAATTCTAAATAAATTCCTATTATGTAGATAATTGTAGTAGATTTCTTGAGACTATTAATTTTCGAAGTTTCATGAATTTTATCACTAAATTAAAATTATTATACTTATAATATTTAAGAAAGTGACATGTTGTCACATTCTTTGGTTTTAATAATAATTAAATTATTTTCATGGAAAAAAGTCCATAAAATGAATCTAATCCGACCCTTAGGATATATGGGTCTACTTTTAGCCATCCAATAGGATTTTCCCAAGTGTTAGGGTAATTTTATAATCTTATATTTACCCTTAATTACCCGATTTACTTTTAACTATAGTAAATAAAATTACCGTAGTTACTATTCACAATGCCCAAAAATAAAAAGTAGTTTATTAACATAATTTGTACCCACTGATTCCAAATATGGAATCCATTTTTCAAAATTCAATACACAATAGATGCATAAATTAAATTAAAATTAATCTCGTTGTCGAAAGAAAACAGGTTTTTCTTTAAAACATTGCAAAAGATTGAATTGATTTAACCTACGAATTCAAAGTAAAATCAATTCTAATGACATACATTATATTAAATGGTAAGAATATATACTATTTATACTTTAAACGCATTAAATATTATAATTTAACCACATAATATATTACGATGAAAAAAGTTGTTTTTAATTAAAATATAGCGTGTTTTTACTATTTATTAAAATATGAAAGTTATCGGAAAAATATCAAAAAATTATCTAATGTAAATTTTTATATCCTGATTCAAAAAAAGAATTTTATTTTGTCAAATTTAACTTATAAACATATCAAAAACTTGATTTAAAGTGGGTGCACCATCAAAAGGCGGCAAAACTGCATTTTTTTAAAAAATACTTATTTTACCCGAAAAATTTATTTTGCTCTTATACCATGTTCTAGAAATGTGTAAGATGAATAATAATGTTATAAAATTCAAAATTTAGTTAACACTATTCAAAATGGCTAGTTCATAATAATATTATAATAATATATCGTTGTTTAGTAAAACCCAGTATTGCGTACAACACACGCTATCGAGGAAGGTCGCGATTGCGTGTAATGTAAGCCAAGTCAGGGTTGGGTGTAGTGCACAACTCCTTTTTTGTTGCATATAACAGAATCCAACCATATTTTATTTATACATTGAATATATATATATATATACACTCAATTTTGCGTAGAATAACTTCTATCAACCGAACTTGAAATTGTGTGTAACAAGAGCCAAGAAAAGTGTTGCGTATACTGCAAGCTAATACAGTGTTGCGTATAGCGCAAGATAATCTTGTTGTGTCGTACAATAGAAGATATAAATGAAATTTAAAAGAATGTATCTTATAAAATCTCGGGTTTTTACATATATTTAGCGATCTCGTTCTTCATATTATCCCACCAAAAGTTTTTTCGGAGATCTCGATACATCTTTGTGCTCCCTGGGTGAATAAAGAAATTTGAACAATGTGCATCATCCAAAAGTTCCTACTTCAGCTATGGACTTTATGGAACACATAGTATTTTCCCAAACCGCACAATTCCTTCTTCATTAACATTAAACTCCGTGGATTTCCCTTTTTCGATAGCTTCCACCATTTCCTGAATTCCAACATCATCCTTTTGAGCATCTTTTAACCTTTCTAAAAGAGACCATTGAGCAATAATTTGTGAAAGAATTGATGATGTTCCATTCTTTATTATTCCCGTGTCCATCTTCATCAAGTCTAAGAATATTGGATCCTTCTCAATTCTCATCATTGATAGAATCGATGGGTCCTTTCAACATAGGGAATCTGCCACCTTGATCTCTTTCCCAGTGTGGTAATGTTTTGAACAATCATAATCATTGATGAGATCTATCCATCTTCTCTGGCGCATATTAATCTCTTTCTGTGTGAATATATATATTTAAGTCTCTTGTAGTCAGTATATATCTCACATTTCTCCCCATTGAAATAATGCCACCAGATTTTCAAGGCTAATATCACTGCCGCCAACTCCAGATCATGTGTTGGATAGTTTCACTCATGGATTTTCAACTGCCTTGAGGCATAGGATATAACTTTATCATTCTGCATCATCACACAGCCTAATCCCTTCTTCGAAGCATTACTGAATACCAAAAAAATTTCCCACTTGTGGGTAAAGTGAGCACGGGTGCAGTGATAAGACTCCTTTTCAACTCCTTGAAGATTTCTTCGCATTCATAACTCCAAGAAAACATTACTCCCTTTCGAGTTATCTTGGTAAGAGGGTTGGAAAATCGTGAGAAATTTCTGTCAGATCGTCGATAATATCCAGCTAATCCTAAGAAGCTACGGATATCCTTTACCGATGTTGGCCTCAGCCATCCCTCAATTGTATCTTTTTTGGAGGGATCCAAAAATATCCCATTGCTTGTGATGATATGGACCAAGAATGAGACCTCCTTCAACCAGAACTCACAATTACTGTACTTTTCATAGAGTTTCTCCTTTCACAAAGTCTCCAGTATAGTTCTTAAATGCTCCTCATGATCCTCGGTTTTGGAGTATATTACAATATCAGCTAAAAAGACTACCAAAAATTTTTCAAGGTAATATCTAATGACTCTATTCATTAATTCCATGAATATTTCTGGAGCATTGGTGAGTCTGAAAGGCATTACTATGAATTCATAATGCCTGTATCTTGTTCGAAAATCAGTCTTGGGGATATCTTCTTTCTTCACCCTTACATGATAATAACCTGACCGCAAGTCTACCATGGAAAAGTATTGTGCTCCACGAAGCTGATCGAACAATTCATGAATTCGTGGGAGAGGAAACTTGTTCTTTATCATGATTTTGTTGAGGTCGCGATAATCGATTCAAAGGCGCATTGACCCGTCCATCTTCTTGATGAAGATAACTGGTGCACCCCATGGTGAAGCACTTGGGCGTATAAACCCCTTATCCATATTCTCATGTAGTTGTTTCTTCAGCTCGTCAACCTCTACAACAGCCATTATATATGGAGTCTTGGATATTGGTAAATTCCAATGGTATAAGTTCAATTGAGAATTCAACATCTCTTATAGGAGGAAGACCAGGTAGTTACTCGGGAAACACTTCCACGAATTCCCTCATAATATGCATTTCTTCAAGTATGGTTTCCTCCTTGGACTCAATCATCTGAGCCAGATACAAGTGCTCATAGGGCAGTAATATTAATGCTTGAGATGATGGAGCTAAATTAGATTCATCTTCCTCCTTACACTTGTAAAGAATCAGGGGCCGATTCTCCATATGGAGTGTGATTTCCCTCTCCTGACAATTTATGTTGGCTCTATGTAAGGAAATCCAATCCATGCCATGAATTTCATCAAATTCCACCAGAGGTAGTATGACAAGGCTCACCAGGAAATTCAATCCACATATTATAACTGGGGAAGACTTATATTCATTGGATGTAATGATTTCCCCATTTGACATATTCACCGACATCTTCACTTCCATGATTTGTGGTGGTGTTGGGATTGTTCTACTAATCATTCGAGATATAAAAGAATGCGTAGAAGCTGAATCAAAAAGTACGTTCACTATTCTTGAATGAGTAACTACTGTACCTTCCACCACTTAATTTTTGGGGTTCACTTTGGCGGAAGTGATGGCAAAAGCTCTTCCTTGCTCCCTCGGAGGTTGTTGGTTGCCTCTGAAAACCCTTGGATTGGGGCACTGATTTGAAAAATGACATGGTTCTTTGAATTTGTATCATTGAACAATGTGTTGAGGTTCGAATGGAGTGTTCCTCTCCTCTATCGCATCCACATGTCTTTCTTGTCGATATTTAATAGCTAGGTTCCCCTCTCTTCCACACCTAAAGCATTTCCTCGTCCCCTTAAGGCAATTTCTGGGGTGCATGTTTATGCACTTTTGGCAAGTGGGGAGCTGGATCTTCTTAGCACCATTGTATTTATCAATCGGACCACCAGCATTGAATTCCACCTTATGCTTCCTGTCCCCATGATACCCCAGTGATTCCACGATCTCCATATTGACCTTTAGGGCACATCAGACAATTACCTCATAGCTATCGAAGTCACGGATCGCCAATGCTTTCCACAGGCTAGGCATCAGCCCACCAAAGAGGTGGTCAAATTTTCATTTGGGGGTAACGAAAAAGCCGTAAGCGTATTGTGCAAGCCTTGTGAATTTTTCCTCATACGATCCAACATATTCTTCATATTTTTTTCTTGAGGTAAAGGAAGTACCTTTCCATCTTAAGTTGGAGGTTGCGTGGAAAATCTTTATCGAAAAACATCTTCCAGAAATCCTTCCAGTCCAACACCTCGATCTCCTGCTCAAGCTTCATATTTTTGATCAACGTCCACCATTGATCAGCTTCACCCTCCATACGATAAGCCGCCAAGAGAACCTTCTCTTATTCAGAACATTGAAGGATAGAGAAGATCTTTTCAATGGAGTTGATCCATTGTTCAGTAATCGTGGGATCAGATGATCCACTAAAAGTAGGAGGCCTTTGTCTCATGAGGTTCTCGATAGCGACTTGTTCATTCTTGGGGGGGGGGTGAACATTCCTCTTGACCTGTGTTTCTATTCAAAACTTGAGTAATCTAAGAGAGAAGTGTGACAATGTTCACGTTTTCCTCTCCCATTGGATTGGGCATCTCATTAGTACAATCATCACACTGATCTTCACAACGGTTGTTATCCCGAGTCCTCCTATTACCGGTCATTGGCTGGAATAAAAGGAAAGTAAGGTGTAACAAATAAAGGTTAATCCAAAGACAAAAGTTTCTGACTTATAAATAAACTTTTATTTCATTAACTCATGAGTCTACAGGATTCAATCTTAGATTTTCATGATCTACTTTCTTACATATATTCTTATGGGAATTTTTTTAATTCCCTTAATAAGGGTTCATACTAAGCTTATGAATTTATCAAAAAATGTCCCCCGGGAGTGTCGTAAACAAGAGTGCAGAAAGGCCCGTTGTCGTGCGCTAGTTCCTGTTCGAGTCTAGCTCAAAGAGGTTTTTTCGGGGTTTACCCCTAGGATACATCTGTGTTAGAGCCACCTCTACCTACTCGTATCAAGACAGGGATGTATTTACTTGATAACCCACTTACTCAAAACTCCCCAAAACTTAGGGATGTTTTTATTATACTTAGTCTTGTCTATAAGGCTTTACTAGGGTTTTCTAATCCTAATCCCAAAAATAACTAAACATATCCTCTGATACCAACTATGAAAACCCTGCTTTTTATTACAACTTATACATGATTTATTACATAGAACTTCACTTTATACAAAAAAGAAGATCGAGAGGTTTAGTGTCTATGGGGATTAGGATCATTACATAAAAACTTAAAACATGAAATACAACATCTTTATTGAAAAATTCCTTTACATGACCACTACATTCCCTCATACTTAACATTGCATGGGATAACCTGGGGACATGCATAAGAAAAGGGTGAGTTATAAAGCCCGATAAGGGAAAACACATGGAATAACATGATGGGTACAATACATGTTAGATATTAGGAATATCAATAGAGAACAAGGGAAATATGAACATAAAGGCATGATAAAGCATGATAATCATACCATGGAAATGTGGCAACAACACTTAACATGGAATTGGCATGAGCCAAGGTCCATTGCACATAGAGCATGAGTAAATCCTCATTGAACATGAAGCAAGAGTAAACCCTCATTTCAATTGAATAATCATGAGTCAAAACTCATTGCACATGACTTATCATGATTCTATACTTTACCCAATGCATTAGAGCGCTATAAGGGCACACCCTTCTTAAACATTTCATTTCATGCATAAGTGTGCCACATGTATCATAAAACATGGATTCATAAACATAATTATTTATTCCATGATAAAGAAAAGTGGAATTCATACTTGAAACTTTATAAACAATAAGTAAATGTTCATAAAGGTTAATACCCTTGAAGGAGGAATGTGCGTGGTATTAACTACATAATGGCATTGGGTTAGAAAATCGGTGCGATTTCGGCAACGTAACGGTGTGACATAAGAATTCATAAAAATGGTGGATGAGAGATAAAGTGGTTCCACATCATATTTAAATGAAATGGAAAGTAAGGAGGTCATATTGATACATTTACCATCAATTGTAATGGAATTTATATTCATGATACAAAAGTATTTGCTTGAAAGTAAATGAGGAGAGAGAAGTTCCTTTCAGAATTTTGGCATAGTAACGAGTGTACATGTGAGACATTTAATGTGAAAGAAATGGGTCTCCCATCATTCAAAAATTAATAGGGCAGTATGAGGGAGGTGATAAACCATACCACAACATTCATAATTGAAACTAAATGGAAAAAACAACATAAATAAAATCAGACAAAAATGAGAAAGGAAGAAAAAACACTTACTTGGAAGTGTGCATCCAATGGCTAGAGAGAGGCTTGTGAGAGGCTTATTTGGAGCTTGGGGCACCTTGGGAGGATTCTAGATAGAGTAGGGAAGAGTTTGGACGAACTCAAAAGTCTTTGAGTGGGAAGGATGTGGGATCTTGGGTGGGTTTATATAGGAAAGGTGAAGGAATTCTTTATTATTTAGGTTTGGGACCCCTTATATTAAATTATTCCAAACCACAAACCAACCCATGGTTTTTGCCCATGGTTTTTTAGAAAATGAAATAGGAAAAAATATTTTATAAGGGCAAAGTCCTAACTTCTTAAAATAATAGGGTTGCTTATGTGGAGGTGAGTCACACTCCCATGGAAATTAATTTATAAAGACAAGGTGTTTAATAAGTCTTGAGGGGTCCATTAATGCTTTGAAAAGTAAGTCAGACAAACCCAAAATCACATTATTTTAATGTTAAAACATATATTGGCCGAACATAAAGATTATAGTATTTTATTACATCACTATTGGGACATTATGGTGTCATAAAACACATTATATATTTAAACAATATTTAATTTTTACCCAAAAATTTGACTGTCTCAGAAAATTATGAAAAATTCACCATTGGATAATTTTGATATCCTGATTCCAGAAATAAAATTTATTTTATCTATATAATTTACTAAATATTTAATTTTCACTTTTAATATAAAACCGTCATTTATCAAAAATTCACGGGGTTTGACCGAAATGGATTTCAAACCTTAATAAAAATTATAATCGCATTCATAAAATTTTAAGATCATTTATATTTAATAAAACTAATTTAATAATAATAATAATATTTTATTAAAATTTTATTTAATTAAAAAATCCCTTAATTTTAAAAAAAATAGAATTCTTAATTAAGTAATAACTAAAAACACTATTTTTACATAAAAAACTATATAAAATGTATCAATAATGATAAGAAGGTATATTCATTATTATATAAAAAAAATAATATACATGAACATATTACTAGAAATTTGTTACATAACCCCTTAAAACAGCCACATAAGACTTATGGGTGAGGTGTGCGATGGTGACAGCCTCTTGGGGTGGCTCAGATAACATTGCTCGAGTGGTAATCTTTATCAACTTCCACTTTTCTCGTAGACGGTCCCGTTAGAGCTTGACATGATGAAGATCAACTTGGGATTAGTCAAGAGAGAAGACCAAGGACGACACCTCTTTTCCGAGCTTTGACAAATGGGCTTCATATGGAGAATTTCTACTGGACGAGGCCATCACTTCTTTACTCTGAGTAAATTGGATTTGTTAAAGTCTTATATTTATACTAATCATTTGATCACTGTTCAACGGCTATATTAACAACGGTCAAAATTCTTAACATAAAACCAAAGAAGTTGGGATTTTATATAAACATAAAGATACATTTAATTAGATCAAGAGGGATTTAAATTAATGAAACATTGGGTCGTTACATATAGATTGATGGATGTTACACCACATTGCTAAAAAATTGAGTGTTGTCATGAATTATACATGATATGGATGAAATATTTCCATCAATGATACATTAGATGCATTTTGTTCATTTTTTCCTCATCTTTTTAGTTCAAACCCTAGTAAAACCATTTTTACGTTTACCACAATAATTAATTTTTATTTTTTTCTGTATTCATTTTGATTAAAATATTATGTTTACCTTATTAGATAATAAATATTATGATGATTCCATATATTGTAAAAAATTTAAAAATTAAATACATAGAAGTGGTATGATTCAATTTTAAAATATACATATAGAAACAATTAAAAATAAGGTTTCCATTAAGATTATTATCGTTATGTATAAAAGGATATAATATATAAATTCCACATAAAATTCATTCCAATGACATAAATTATTCAAAATTTAATATATATTAACAAATATTACATTATTAATAATATAAAATAGTAATGTGCCATTATTAACTGTTTTGTTCCATGACTACCCCATGGTTGACTCCAATAGGCTAGGGGATGGTGACTTGCACAGAGTATGCATATCACTCAAATGGGAGGCATTTTACTATGTAACTTTATACAGAAACACACAAACACAACTCTAAGCCCAAAATACTTAAATGAAAAAACATTAACTATACAAGCATGAATACCACTAAGATACCAAAAATAGAGCATTACTGTAGAAAACTAAATAGTAAATTGGGCTAGAATAAAATCCAAAAAAAAAATTAAGAGTCTGTAAACGATAACACACTGGTTCTTGAAACCCATCAAATGAAAACCCTACCAGAAGGGTAGGTACATGGAAAAATGTCTGAAGCTGCAGGAGCACACCTTGACTATCTGATCCCTTTAAGAACCACCTTGTCATGGTCTATCAAGGACTCTATTGGAGTTTAACTCATCGGCACAAGACAAGAGACATGTGGGAAAACCCCATGCATGGGGTAGTAAAAAACGACACAACATGACACCTTGAAACCACAAAGGAAAACTTCTATGAAATTAAATAAGTACACCACAAAACAAATACATGAAGTACACCAAAAATAAATACATAGAGTACACCAAAAGGAAATACACGGATTAAATCCATCTCCGCATAGATATATGTCTACTACACATATATCAAGATCATCTAGATATAGTCATCTTAGACACTAAATATCATAACGTTCTAGCCTCATATCTAGAAACAGGGTTCCCAGCATATGCTCGAATTGGAACACAAAAACCTGGATGAAACAATCCATAAGCTCATCCATCTTATATGGAACTAGTCTGAGAGATTCACTCTATTGAGAACATTTCACTAGGTCCAGCTATATTTCCTACAACATGGGGTCCTGTCATGACCGACTTGCACCCAATGTAAGTTATGAAAACTAAATAAATTGGTATAACCCACACCACTAAATGCAGTTGAGGGTGAGTTGAACCAATCAATTCACCATGTGAATCCTCTATTGAAAGAGAGAGTATATGGGCTCACACCATGCCACTACCCCACAGTCGAGGGACTACAACCCCTAACTAAGCCACTAAATTTTTGTCACTCTTGAATGGAGGAGCTCGCTCCTCAGTCCATCGAGGGAGCTCTAAATCCTATCTAGGAATAGTTCACACCATATGAATGGGTCCAATCCTTATAGCTATTTCTAATATATGAGGTTTCACTATCTTCAATAAACTACCTGATCTTTTATAATAAGGCACATAGTCTCAGTAAGACATTTAGTTTTGATAATACAAAGTGTTTCAAGAACACATGGAGTGTCGAGAACACATAGTTTCAATAACACAAAGAGGGTAGACAAAACATAGAGTGTCGATAACAAACAGAGTATTGATTACACACATAGTGTCAATAACACATAAATTGTCGATAACACATGGTGTTTCAAAAAGTCATGCCTCCCCCAAATCCCATAGTCACCAAGTCCCAACCATCCACGGGATTCTGCTCGTAGTGTTCTTGTTCTAGGAGACATTCTCTTAAATCCATTAAGTCTTATATGGACTTCCAAAAAACACATTTAGAGTATTTCTAAAGGAGATTCCAATTTCAAGGGTCCTAACTCCACAAATGGATCATCCATCAGACACACGGTTTGAATGTGATGCCAGTTTTACTGAAAATGTCTAACTCGGGTCCAGTTAGGGTCTGATTCGACTTGCCAGACCCGAATCATTCTGACCAACATGAACCAACCCATTCCAACAGACCAAAAGTTACTTGGCCTATTGGGCCATAAGGTATAGCCCATTGGGCAGCTGGGGCAGCCTGACTCATCTGGTCTAACCCGCCATATTCAGACTGCTTCAGTGTGCCACCCATAGTCGGCCTCGACCGCTTGTCTCCCACTGACACAATGACATTCTGTGCTCCTCATGAAAAACCCACCCTCTCCACCTAGTCTCGCTGCTTCACCACATTCAGGGGTTCCACTACTGAAACATCGAGTCATGTCCCCTGGTCAACACCGCAACCTCCTACCATAGCCCATGCCCACCATCCATGCTATCTCAATGCGGGCCCCTTCCACATTCTCTCATCGACATCCACCCAACCAAATACATCCTCCCTCAGTGCGTTATTATCCTAGACCAGTGCTGCCTCACTTGATTCTTACAAAGTCTCCACATTTGGTCTTTACCGACTCGCACCACCTTAAGCCACTTCCTTGGCCAAAGTTCATTGGGCCTACCTTTATACCTCTATAGTGTCGTGGGGGGGGGTGTCAGATCATCAGTCTCATTTTGATTCAATATGAATAGAATACGCAACATCAATAAATATTCCATGAATATTTATATATTATAATAATGGATATAATATTAAAATATAAATAATTTTCGTTTAGGATCGAATATCATCTAATTATCATTAAAAGAAATGCAGGTAAATTACATCATTCTAAAACTATAATCAAGACTACATGTAGAAAAACCTACCCAAGATTAATTAAATAAAAGGGTAAAATAGTTACACTATTCCAATTCACTAACACATGTATAAAAGATGTAATGAAATCTTCCTTAGGATTGTATCATAAGTAAACCAAAACAAAATCACACCTCTCATATATCATCAAATATTAAAGATCATATTTAAGAATGATAACATCATCAAAAATGTCAATGAAATACCAATTGGGATATGATTTTCTTAGAAATGAAACTTATTATTATTTAAACGGAAATAAATATCAGTCACAACATGGTGAATAATTTAACCATGTATAGTCTTTGAAAACATTATTAACTAGGATTATATAGCTCATGTGAAATAATCTAGATTAATTTTGTACTGATAACTCTTAGGTGGAGAGGCCACTCATCACACATCACATAAAAAGTGTTTAAATAACATTAAATAGTTTTAAGCCACCTAATTAATGTTACTATACTACCACTAATTATTTAACTAGATATTCTACCGAAAATATTATACAATAATGTGTTTTCTATGATCCTATTCTATCATTACTAGGACAATATTAGGACCAAGTATCATTCCCTTAAAAAAATTATCCAATAAGTAATATATCCACATTTATTCCCATATATAGATTCATAGTATTCTATTATAATGCTTCAGTGGAAATTGTATTTGTATGGAAAATCAACTAATTTGGGGCATTTAACCCATCCCCATCTAAATTAGTTTAATCATTTCTTATAATGTCAAAATTTTATATTTAGGATGACAATTAGATTGGGTGTGATATTACATGATGAAATTTAATTTAATTTTTAGATCATGCCCAAGACATATCCAAAACATAGAAGTGAACATTACATTATGATCACTTACGATAAAACGTGGATCCCATGAAGCCTCAAAATATCCTCTACATATATCCTGACATGTTTTTAATGTGTAAAATCATCCAAAAAATAAATTAAATGGGATTTCCTAGGATAGGGATCCAATATAACCCATTTTGTATTGTTTTCTTTGGATGTTCATGGGAGATCAGTGATGATGTCCATATTGATATTCTCACACATTGATGTTGTTATGGGTTGTGGTTGCAATAAACCTTTAGGATCTTTTCATGTCATCTTCACTTTTTAAAATACCAAGAACATTACAGTGTATTTCAGAATCCCTAATTTCATATTATCACATCAATAATGAACATGAATGTTCCAATTCATGTTAGTTGTTATAGTATATTTAGATATTGTAATGTTATGATATCCATCCATCAAATCATTATTTATATCCATTATTGATAGAGAACCTATCCTTGCATTTCATCTCAATACATATTCCTGATCAATATTAAACTCAGTAAACATCCAATTATTCACATCTTCTATCTTATTTTTTGAGAAATAATATTCTATTTTCCCTATCATGATATTGTCTAGTAATGGGTTTTGAAAATTATTCGGTATAGAATTTAAGATGTATCTTCCCTCATAAATCCCGTGCCCAACCATACGTGGTCCCTAATCAATGAATCTCATTGAATCATTACAATTTCCAACACAATGGGGTTATTCCTAATTAATGCATCACTGAATTTGTTTTCTCTTCAAGGGTGATAATGAATTGAACTACCATAATCATTAAGAAGGTCCAACCATCTCCCTTTTCTCATGTTCGATTCCTTTTGTGTGAATATAGAATTCATCATCAGTGGTTTGTTTATATATCACATTTATCCCCATAATGGAAGATACTCTACATTTCCAAATGAGAAATAACTAGACCTAGAATAAGGTTATGAATATGAAAATTATTCTCATAAGGTATTAACTATCGATTTTCTTAATGGATCAAATTTTAAATTTTTAGAAGATAACACCAAATCCATTTCAAGGATGAATTAATATTATTTAAAAATTTCTAGGATATATTTTAGGGTTAGTAGATATATAGTAAATAATATATTATTGAGTTCATCGAAACATTATTCACACTTAATTTTCATGATGAAAGTTTTTTATTCTCAAGTTAACATTGTTTGTGGATTAGAAATTCATGAAAAACAATTCCCAACCCTTCTATAATATCCTGATAAACCAAGTAAACTATTATTATCATTGAATATTTCTCGATGAGACCACACCTCTATTTCCTTTTTCATGTAATTTAAAACTAATATTCCTTAATTGGATACAATGTTCCCCAAGAATGCAACTTATTTCAACCAGACATGACTTTTTTAGATTTATCAAAACATCTAATTATTTCTCAGAGTATTAAATATAACCCTTAATGGATCCTTATTATCCCCATGTAATTTGTAATTTAATATAATATCATCAATAATAACTACCATGAAATTAACAATCTTATCCTCTATGAATATATTATTTTATTCCCTAAATATACCTATAAAATAATTCAAGAAAATGGGCATGAAAACAAAATCATAATGATTATATATTGATTAGAAGACAATATTTGAAATATCATTTTTTTCACCCTCAATTGATGATACCCATATCATAGGTAAGTCATGGGATGAATTGAGCCCAATTAAGATTTCTAAATAAATAATATATAATTTTTATAGGGTACTTGATCGTTATTATGATCCCATTGTGTTCTCTATAATAAAGGTATAGATGCATTGATTTATCCTTATTCATTAAAAAGGGAAAAAGTTATCTCTAAGGAGACACACTTGGTTAAACAAAACCCTTATCCATATGATCTTCATTTTATACCATCAATTCTTCTAACTCAACATTTTACATTCTATACAGGATATTTGAAATCAATTTGAGCCAGGTATGAGTTTAAAGTTGAACCCTACTTATTCTTCTATGGGTGGTTCATGTGACTCTTCTAGAAATAATTATATGTATTCTTGAACTGTGGGGATATTCTCAATCCTTACACTTTCATTTCCCTATCCCTATTCAATAATCACATCAATAAATAAGTCTATTTGAGGTTCTATAAACAATGATTATGCTGGGATATATAGTATTTTAATATAAATGTATGTTTTCTATTAAATACAAGTGAATTTTTCTTGATTTTATAGTTGTTATTAGCATTATACATTGAGATATAGTTCATACCTTGTATAGTTTCAAATTACAACATGTGAATGAATCCAAAATTGCATATGATATTGTACTCAAAAAAATTAATACAAGAGATTTTATAGAGTATTTTTCAAGGACAATCCATCTTTTGCCTTGAATGATTACTCTACTTCTTGAAGTTCAAGGATTAATACTATATTCCTTGATAAAGTGGAAGAAAAAAATTAATACATAGAAATAGAATCAAACAAAGTTGTTTCAATCATTGAGAGAAAAACAATTTTAACTTCCAACACATCATTTAGAGCCTCTACCCTAGCCATCATGATAACAAGTTATCTACCTTTCTCCCTTTTCTTATTATGGGGTTAGAGGTGGATGTCGTCTACTTTATTATAATTTAAACTACAAATGGAAATGTAACCAATCTATCCACCATGGTAGCATTTAATATATGAATGGGAATGAACCATCATCCCTTTTTCATTAGTGTTGAGAATGTAGGGATTCACCTCACTATAATTGTAACGTGCTATATGCCCATCTATTCTGGACTTGTAACACTTTGAACTCCTAATAATAAAGTTCCTTCAATGCATTCCCCCACATGTATTACAAATTGATTTTTTTACTTTCTTTCCTCCACTTCCATAATAAATATTCATCCTTAATTTTGGATCCATTTCTAAATTATATTAATTTTACCTATGTGACTAATGAATCTCCCTAATCCCAATTTCAACCATCGTACCACTGTCCAATATTTTCATCATAGTGCTCATAGTCATTATTTTCAAAATTCCATTGAATTTGGGTCCTTATCCCACTAAATAATCAATCATCCATTCCCTTAATAACCATAACAAAGATATATGTGTATCGAGAATATCCTGTAAAGTTATTTCATAGCTTCCCACTGATTTATTTTCTTTTTTCTTCAGCTCTAGAAATTCCTTATCCATTTTTGTTCACATCGAATGGGTAAAATATGTAGTGAAAAATATTCCATTGAACTCTTCCCACTCTATAGAATCAATCATAAATCTTAGATTCAAGTTTTTAATTATTTTCCACCCTGGATAATGTTCTCCTCATTAGTGGTATACTACCATGGTGACTTTCTATTTCTTTAAACAATATAATACATACATGTTATTTTCTATAGAGATAATTCATTATTAAACTATAAATGGTTTGTTAGATCCATTAAAAGAAGATGGTTGTTGACTAAGGAAGGATACAATGGAGAATCATTAACTTTTAGGTAAATTTGGTCTTTTTTCTAGATTCATGAAATTATTTATAACTCATGTTAGTTGATTCATCATCCTCATGATGTAGTATATTCCAGCATCTTGTGGAATTTCATTTGTGCATCATCTGTTACCCTCTTCACTTACATTGTTCCTCCTATTTTCTATTATTTTTCAAAAATAAAATAAAATTAATGAGAAACATGTTACTTATGAACATTATAATTTTAAATATATTTTAAGTCTTAAAACATCATGATTAATTATGTTATAAATCTACCCTAATAAAACATACATTTTATATATATCCTTTGTAAATATTTATTAAAATCATGATTCTAACCAAACATATCCCCCATGAGTGTCATCCTATGTGTTAACCAAGGCCCACTATAATCCACAAAGACCCTATTGATTAAATATTAGGGTGTTGTTTTCATGTTCTACCCCATGTTATATCTATTCCAGATCCACATCAACTTTTAGTTTTCAAAAAGGGAAAAAGTTTCTTAGAAACCACTTACTTAATAAGCATCAAAATACCATAATTTTTTCCTATATCTAGAGTTATTTTTAGTGTTCATAATATATTTTTAATGTCTTAATTTTCAAAAGAACTAATACCCCATTTGATAAAAACTATATTTTCCTTCATTTTTATTACATAAATGTTTTATTACATTGAACAATATACAAGATATTATATTTTTTAGATTCTTGGAAATTAGGTATATAAAACATGAAAACATAAAACATTATTATATTACACCTGATTAAATATTCATTGCTTTTATCTAGGTCAATTTTACTACATCTCAAATCTGAGGGATATACATCAATGGAAAAGGCTGAGAATCAACCAAATTAAAGGAAAAATAAATAGAGACATAAAGTATGTGGTCAGGAGACATAATAATATGAACATAATGCATACAAATAAGGAATGAGTAAGAGTAATATAATAATGATTGGAATATGAACCATAACATAGAATTGTGCATAAAAATTTAAATGATACATTTATAAGAATATCACCAAGGTTGACCACCATGGTTTCATAAATTCAAATCATTAAGGTTATTTAGAAAGGTATCGTAAAATATATCATCACCACTGACTAAATTATTTCCCCAATACATTGGACTTATATCAGCTGAACACTTTCTGTGTATTAATTAATGTGGGCCATGTAGATCATAAAAAATCAATTCATTAAAAACCCTTGGAGAATAAATATTGGTTTTTTTATCGAATTCATTGCAAAAGATAGTTCTTGAGGACATGATCATTACATTGTTTAACTGAATGAAAGGAAATTTTTAATTCATGTATATAATTTTCTAAATCAATATGTCATGTTTAAAATATAGTTTAATACTAAATTAAAAGAAAAGAGTTTTTAGTAATCATATAACATGGATAAGATGATATCTTAGGTATAACAGATAAATTTGACGAGAAAATTTGAAATATTTATGGAAGAACAATATTGTTTTAGAAAACTGTAATATGTGGGAGAAAAAAGGTACCCAATTTGGAAAGGGCTATTATTACTACAAAAAAATATAATATAAGGTGGACCAAAATAAATTAGTTTTTTAATTATAAGACATAACACATTAAAATAGAACATGAATTGAATAGAGATTTGGATGTTAGATACTATGTTAAGAGTTAATCCTTAGGATTGAGGATGAGATCCTTAGGGGCTTGAAGACACCATGGGTGGACTCATTGGCAGGAAAAGTAACCCAAATATCATGGATGATGGATTGGGATTGATGGGGAATGGTTAAATGGGTGAGTATTTTTTGAAAAAGTAGAGAAATAATTATATAATTTACAAATATAGGTCTTTGAAATATTGCTTGTGGAATATGAAAATCCATTGGCCTACACAATTTTTCCTCGTGGTTTTGGAAATTTTTATTCTGAATTTATGGTATTTGAATCAACCAAAACTAAACTAAATTTTTTAATAATTCTTTTTCCATTAAATAGTTAACCTTATAAAGAGTGATGTTTTTAAAATAATATATTTCATTTTCGACTTTGGAATGTCACATATAGGTTTGGAGATGTATTTAAACGTATTAATATAATTAATATAATAAAATTTAATATTTTATGTCATGGTTTGTGGTTAATTATTTCTGACATCAATATGAAGACATAAATCATATAAAGAAATGAAAATTGTCTTTTTTCTATAAAATTTTAATTAATATATTTTTTAAAATTCTAATTAATTCACCCTATAAAAATTTATACCCGATGATTGGAATTATAATGTTTCTTTTATCATAATAATTCAATATTTATGATGATATTAAATTTAAATATAATATTTTTATTTATTAAGAAATATTATTTTTTAAAGAATAGTCAGATTTCTAATTGTTATAAAAAATATCCCATAACATTTTTTTATCATTAATATTTAAATTTTAGTTTTGGAGAATGATATTTCATAAATTTAATATTATTCAGAATAAATATGTTTATTATAAAAATGTATTTATTTCTAAAAAAATTACAAATTCTTTTATTTGTGTCTAGATTTCAATATATTAAATTCATATAAATTAAACATATATTTCATAAAATAATAAATGATCATAAAATGAATTGAAGGATTAAAAATTTATTTAAAAAATGATATTTCAATTTATGCAACTATGTCCTAGACATGTAACCCCTCTTTTACACTTGCATACACCCTATAGTTATGGTTTTTGAAGGTTCTTGATTCATGAGGTGGCTCAGAACACATCAAAAGAGAGTTAATAACCATTAACATGAAATTCTCCTTTTGTGTATTTTATTCCAAATTCATATATTACAATTCTGATTGGGCTTTTTCAAAAGGAAAACCATAATGATTATACCTCCCCCCCATGTTCTGACTACTGGGCATCAAATTCTGAGACTTTGCATGTTAATTCCCTCATTTCTCTTTTCTTAATCAATTATCCATGATCACTAAAGCTTATAAAAAGTTATTATAAAAGTTACATTATCACTTGTGGGTATAATTTCAATTTTTCAAATTGAAAAATGGTTATATTGACAAAATATAATATTTAACCAATTGCTATATTTGAACAGTGGTTATATTAGGCCAATGGTAATTTAATAGTTTATTCCCAATGGTCACATATCCATTTGTACTATATAAATACAACTCTAGTCATTTAATCAAAATATAAATAATACATCATAAGGTAATGCTTTAATTTATTATGATTTTGATGAATTTTTTTTTCATTTCTATTTAGTTTGAAATATGGGTGATGTTTCTATAGATGAATGGGGTGATCAATATTTTCCCATGTCAGATAAAATAATTTATATTTTTTCTCATTTGTAACCATTTTCATATTAATTGTTTTCAATTCAAACTAATGTAAGGATCATTATTAATATGAAAATGTTTTTTCCTATGTATTTTGTTTTTGTAAAAATAATATAATATATAAATATCATTAATTAGGATGAAAATATGATTTAAAATGTCTGGTTTGTTACACTAACCATAGAATTCCTTATATTATGTAAAAACCAGACATTTCAAGATGAATAATTTATAAAGGAGATGGTCCCTAGAAATATTGGGTGAACATTCCATACAATGACATATATCTAATGAACACACCCCTAATAACATATCCATGGTCATAAACTTAAACTAAACTCGCGACCATACCCAATACATCTCCAAACATAGAAGATATAATCTATGGTGAAGAAACTATGTCAAATAAAAGACTATACGAGGGTGAATCTATAAGACCCATACAATGTACAGTCAACGTTATATCCTAACATCCATCAGGAATAGGGTGAAATGAATGTAGATGGTGTGTCCCTCTAACATATACATATATATAAGCCTCAAGAACTACACTAATATACTTATAGGGGTTCTTCTATTCAAGAGTACCTTGCCCTCCCCCATGGTCATTACATTAATTATAACTCCAACTTCTAGAATAATACGAGTTATCAAATCCCATATTGACACTATACATCACCAAAGATCATCAATATCTACTAATCTATCGATGGATCATGTAGGACCATTGTAAGAGTCTTATTATACTGAAATATCAAAAATCCCCTTTTGTTTAATGAAACTAACCTCATATTTCTCTATGTTTCCCAAAATGATAGAAATCGACTCAACCACTTCACTGAGAGTTCTCTTGTCCCCCAATGCTATTCTATATACTACCAACATTGTTAATGTTCTCAAAATATTGTTTCATACCATTGGAATATATACCATGAGAATACCCAACTAATCTAATATATCTACTAAAATTATCATCCTTTAGGTTCCTCTCAAAAACGATTTCTTACATCACTACATCAACAATCCTCTTCAAAAGAAACTTATTCACCAGGGACATGATTTCACAAATAAAATCATCTTGAAAGTGACTCACCATAACTACATAATCCCCTTACAATGGTAAATGAAATTATGTCACTAATTCCTGCAAGATGATACATCATGGACAAATTCCCCTTGGAAAATCACATTAAGATTGATTCCATATCATATCTCAGTGCATATGGGTAGAAATTACCATCTAATTTTTTTTGGGAAACCTATCCAAGACATACCCTCTATCTTATCAAACAATAACTTACTATTTCTTAAGAAAATCATTGGTTCCCGTAACATATAAGCTATCACAATATCCCTCTTCCATAGAAGTTTCAATATGTGATCTATATTTATATGGATATACTCATTCCAAAACTCATCTACCACATGTACACACTTTATGGTGAATGGTAGATGATGTTGTAATAGTGAATCCCTAGTCATATAAAACATACTAAAAACATACATTCCTAATTATCTATCTCTATAAAATATATAGAGTTGGTGATTCTCTCATGAATATTCTCTTCTTATGTTCGTCTCAAAACCTATGGGGACCCTGGTATGGCTTTTGGGGGCACATTAAAAGTAATTCCCTCTTATCACTATACTAGTAAGAATCAACATGGAATCATCCATTTAAAATACGAAATTATCTCTTGTGGAACATACTAAATATTTCAATAGTTAAAATAAATAGGGGATACAACTATCCAAAAACAATCCATTCAACATACACTATTGTAATAGACACAACCACTATAATTTCACTACCCCAATTATCCCTACAGAATTTCATCAGCTATCATAGTGAAAAATATCTCCAAAAAGTTTAAATCTTACATCAAAAAATATTTTACCCAAATAAATTAATATCATCTAACTTAGAATAATTGAAACATATTTTTATAAACTTTTCATAAAATCCATAAAGAAAAAAAGAATAAATCTTTTTCTCTACTAAAATATAAAAACCACCACATGCTTTCCCAAATGTTCCAAATGTGTTTCATGTAAAATGAATCTATGAGTATAGAAAATTAGGCATATATACAAAAACCACATGAAATACTATCCCATGAATAAAATCATAGAATATAGTAAGATAAAATAGAAACGAATTCACTATAGGTGAAATAAAATTCAATAATGATAAGAAAACATCATGAATTGTACTCCCACACTAGGAGTATGGGATTTCCCCCACACATGGGTTAGATAATCCCATTAAAGACCTCATTATCAGGGAATTCTACATCATAGTATCTAGTCTACTATTCCTAAAAAAACACACAAAAAACAATTTGATTTGATACCACTTTGTAATGTCCCTATTCTTGTGACACTAAATTGGTTCCATATTATGGTTCATCACATTACCTCAGGTGATCCACACCATAATGACATAGGAATTTAACTAACATCAAAGGTTTAAAGAATTATGTTGGGAGACTATACATTATTTATCAATGTACTATAGAAAAAAATAAAATAAAAATAATGATAAAGAAATTAGTAATGATCAATAACCAACAATATCGATGAAATCTCCTAACAATATCCAATGGTTGGATAATTGAATAAAAAAATTCACTAAATTTTACACATTATAATAGTTTCTTGTGTTAAGAGAATAAACAATTATTCATTAAAAGCCCTTAAATTGGGTCCTTAAATTTGTTTAGTATACTTATCCATGCCCCATCCCAATATACCAACTCAACCATCTATCATAGGGGTTTCCCTATATCCTGAAATGCTACCATAATATATAATTGGGTACTAATGGAGTCTCGATAATGGAATTAAGACAATTTAGCAGGACACCAATAATGCTACTTAAAAAATATCCTTTATAATAATAAGGTATATATAATTACCAAGAAAAAATAGGGGGATATTTGAAACATGTATCATAACGAACATTCATTAATTAGCCACATGGGCCCTTTGGTCTCACCGTGACACCCAATACACCATACATGTTATGTCCATGTTGAAATTTTTGACCATTAATTTTATTACACAGACATTCTAAATAAAAGGAGGAATTTATTAACAATTTCAATAATATATAACATGTTGCGTTAGCCCAATTACCCAAACCATGCCAATACCAATAGATATCCAATCATTATGTCATTAACCTAGATAATAATAATAAATTCAATGATAGTAATTTAATTCTTAGATGTCGAACATCATGTATAGGCATCCTAAATCATGGATAATGAGATCGATATCAAACATAGTAACCCATGTGTGTGAAGCATCATGTTCATTATTTCAAACCATTTCATGAATCTACATTTTCTAGGGTCATTAATTCTTGGTATTTTCAACATATCCAAATATCAAAGAAGTATCACTTTCTTTTTTCATAACTATCACGCTCTACATCAACCAAAACCATTATCCCAATTCCATAATTAAACCATTAACCCATTTATTCATACAAAAAACCATTACAGGTTTATTAAAACCAATTGAAATTATAATCAAAACACTATAACCATTTAAAATTAATTATATTTTTCATTTCATAATAGATATGATTTATAAATGAGGTCAAACAAAACATTTTTTTATGATAACATATTAAAACCCATATTTGGTTTAATCTCATAAACTATATATTCAATTATATAACAATACATTTAACAATATTCAATTGAGTAGAACACACAATGGGTGACCCTAGATCTAGTTTAAAGAATCACATATAGGAATGAGGGGTTATATGGAGGGTCTCACACATTAATTGAATGGAAAATTAATTTAATTATTCAAGAACATATTTGTGAAGCCCAACTATGGAATAAAACAATCACACATAGAACAACAACATGATAAATATGAGATAAATCTTATAAACAACCTACATTATGTTTATAGACCAAAAATCATTTAACTGTGGCCCTTGATTCAATTCTTCAACAACTATTAATGGAACCCTAAAGAATAGAACAAAATTAAGGTTTATGAGATTCATAAAAAATAGAAACAACTTTCATGTGAATATTATAGAATATAGAAATAAATTGTGTATGAGACTAAACCATGGATAAAAACTTGAATAAATATCTCTACAAATACACTAGAATTAAGAGAAAAGATCCTATGATGATTTAAGAGATTGAGGTTCACTAAGTAGGATAATAGAGAAAAATGAGGGTGAAAATCATTGGAATTGGATATAAACACCAGAGTAAATAATGGTAAATGTAATCCAGTGAACTGTTTGGCCTTATAATTTTCATAAACGTGCCCCAACAGTGATACCTCCTCTATCCATTTGGAATCAATGTTTTCACCATTTTCTAGTTCACCCACACCATTTGAAAACCCATTGGGTAGTCGGGTGAATGGATCTATCCATTATCACATTGTTTCTAGGATACCCATATCATGATTTAAAATTTTTGATCCTCGGTTCACATTACCGTACAACAATGAAATAGGGTTAGCACTAACCATGCACTGAATGTGTTCTATATATAGAATCTCCCCTCTTCCATATTTTATATGTCTTCAACCACCAAGAAAATCACAATGCCTTCTCTAGCCCTATGAGGTTCTCCATTATAAATATTAAATATATTATCACAAAAATTAAAACAAAAACATAAATCATCATAGGATTTTGATCATGACCATACATGATTTATTCAAATTTGAAAATGTAATTTTATCCTTTTATGATTTTTAATTTGTTTCTACTTATTTTCATCCAATAATCCAAAGATGAATTTACAATATTAATATTTTCTAACTAATTCTTTAAATTAACATCCAATAGATCATGAGAAATATAATAGGTTGAAAATCTATACCCCCAATCACTAGTCTATAAATGAAAAAGGTTATTACATTATAGGATAACTGCTATGAATAAACTATCTTCATAATGTTTATTCTCAAATGTTTCTTTTATTCCACACAAATAACAACATTGTTTATTAACTATGTTAAAATTTTTCTACTCTCTTAAATGTATTCACAACTAGTTTTCAAAACCCAAATATTAAGTTAAAATGTAACAAAATTTTCAAATTTTTTATAATATTAATCTCAATAATATATTGATTAGAGCGTTTTAATATATATAAAACACATGTCAAACATAATAATATATTCTCATAAAAATTATAATAACATGTATCACCATAAAACCCCAATATAATCAAATATTCTACTGAATAATAAGATTATCCTTTTTCATCAAATTAAATAAAAGTAAATAATATATATTCCATAAATCAAAAAATGAAATAATCATTATCAATTATAAAATGAATCACATTTTCAACAAATCAAGTACCCATTTTATTGTTAAAAATAAATTTTAATGTACATTATTAAAAAAATCATTAATTTATCCTTAAAAACATTTTTTAGTGAATATATGGAACATAATAATAGTTTCATATCTGTTAATGATGTTTTTTCCTGAAATCCCACTTTACCACTAAATTGAATTTTTATGGTATCGATATAATTAAACACATTATTACAAATCCTTAATGAAAATATTATCATGTAAATACATAATAGTTTCATCATTATCATAACTAGTATATCATTGATAATAAAATACTCCAACATAAGTTTAGAATCCCATTTATTAACCACTTTAATAATTTCAAATCCTTATATAACTATTAACTAGGATTCATTATCTTATATTTTAATATGTCCATCATTACATATGTAATACGAACCTTGCATTAATATTAATAAATCAATAATTTAAGCATTTTTATTTATTTTATCATAACTAATAATATTAAAATAATTCATATGTTTAAAATTGAATTTGGAGTCTGTTCATCAAAAATGATAAAACCATTACTGAAATTAAATTTCCAGTAAATTTATTAAACATTCTATCGAAGACACATATTTTCATATTTCAAATACATTGATAATTTAAATCAGTCCAATATAGATAATTACATATGGAACCAATATCTCAATCTATAGTGTAAAAAATAGCTTTCATTTGAAATTTAGCACATTATGCCCTTGTTTTACACACATAAACTAGTTTCCAGTTCCATTGAGATATTCTCTTGAGTATTTATTTCCACATTATGGGAATTTAATAGATTTATCAATATTTACTTCATAGTCATTATCATATGAACGTCAGAAACACCTTTTTATATTATCAGTAATGCTAGGAAAATCACAAAGGTTCAGGTTGTTAATTGAAAATCGAAATAGGTGATCTTGAATAACCATAATTTTTCTCAATATATATTCATTATTTATTGATATATCATTTATAAAAAGAAATATAGTTCCAATTTTTAACATGGATCTTCTTATTTCTATCTATTGACTAAAAGAAAAAATGATAACTTGGGAGAAAATATTATCTATGAGAATTCATATAATCATAAAAAATAACTCATAGGATGTATATATCATGAAAAATTCATTCCAATCAAGTACACAACATTTTCAATATAGGTGATCAAGATAAATTATCATTTTAATATATTATAATGGTTCATAATGAGATTTTTAATAAAACTAACCATACCCCGTATGAGTTTTGATCAAGATGAACATTCTTTGGACCATCAATCATGTATCTATGATAATCACTTTAATACACAATCCAAAAAACTGAGTGTTGTTAATGCTAGGTGTATATTTTCTAGAGTAGAATATAATTTCATGTATCCATCTCAGGTGGTATTTTAAGGAAAAATATAACTCTTTTCTTTAAAAGAAAATAATATTTCTTTCATTACAAAGGATAATCCCAAGGGTTATATCGTAATGTTCTGTTCCTAATTTTAAAAATAACTAAACCATTATCTAACACCAACTGAGGGAATCCAAACATTACGAAATAAAAAATAAATTTTATTCGATGACTATTCATTATATATCCTTATAACACACTATAGTTTTCTAATGGTTTAGTTACTCACAGAATCGTTATTACTTAAATAATAGGTGGATAAATGAACTAAATCAACTTCCACTATTTTTATGACCCTATGAACTTTTTTTATGAGAAACATACATAAAACATTTATTCATAACATGGGGAATATAAAACATAATTACGAATAATATTAGATACATAGTAAGGGTAAATTGATGAGATATTAATCACATATAATTCATTGGGAAGACAGGAGTATATGTGTTTGATAATATGTACAAAGTATTTTAAAATCATAAAAAGTATTTCATAGATAGTAATCATGAGATATGGTATAATACATTCCAGTTTAGAAAAAATGATCATAAATAAACAAAATAACAAGATGCAAGACAAAATTTCATTTTCATGAGATCAAGTCATAAATGAGTGGGATAAAGTGTATAATAATAATAACTATAGATACCATAAATCAATGATACTCACTAATATATTAATAGTACATTAGTCTTTGGATAACCACTAATGTACCTACATAGGGAATTGGATAACCTAATTTATACCATCTTTTTGGATTGGGATGACCTATCATTTAACAAATTTTAGGTTTAGGATAACCTCTCTTATACCATTTCATCTCATAAAACATTAATCATTACCCAATGAATTATATTCATATAATAGATCCATATATCACATTATTTAAGTACATACGTATTCTCAGAACAAGATCATGAAAATAAATTTAATTTCATTATATCTGAACCCATTGAAAATTAATCAAGTTTCATCATGATTTCATAATCACTATCTATAGAAATACTGAGAAAAACTAAATATAGTATCATTGGAATACATAAGAAAAGTAACATCACAGGTAAATAAAGTATATGATATTTTTATATTTATTAATATTTTTGAATTAAATTTTAATTTTACATTAAAGGGGACTCTATGTCGCATGGCATACCTAATACTAAACAGTGGGTTTCTTTGAAATTTTATGTTGCACACAACGTTTAGTTATACTGAAAAATAATAATATCAAATTATAATTTTAAATGGTTGTTAACACATAGTTGTTGTACTAAAAAGAATGAATATAAATAACTAAAATATGATTAAACATATTTTTTAAATGTTTTTACATATATCCAATAAATGTTAGAGGTCTAAAATGTGAATGAATCCAATTATATGAATAAATAATATAATATTCATTAAAAGTTTGATTTACCGCCTTCTAATAGAGAACCCTTTTTAAATATAGTTTTTTGTCACTTTTATATGATCTATTTTAAAAAATAAAATTATCATTTATTATTGGGACATCATAATATACTTAGGATGAAATTGTGGTATTTTTTGATGATATTCATTTTTTAATGAATAGTGAAAAATACTGTATTTTAATTTAAAATTTCCTTTTAATCTAATTTATTTATATTTTTATATTTTAATTTTAATTGGTTTTAAATATTAATTGGATTATATTTTTACCATTTAATCTAATTTTGGTCATTGGAAGTAATTTTACCTTGAAATTTTATATAATTAAGTGTCAATATTTTGATAGTTAATATTTTTTACAATCACCCTTTTTTTCTTTTACAACGACAATTAATTTTAAATTAATTTAAGACACTTATGTATTTTCAGTTTAGAAAAATGGATTCCATATTTGGAATCATGTGGTGTAAATTTTGTAAATAGGTAACATTAATTTTAAGGCATTGCAAATATTTACTTCATTAAACTTATTATTTACCATCATTGAAGGGTAAAAATAGTAAATAATGTTCAAAAATAATATTTTAATAAAATATAATTACACTTACACTTTTACAAATCCTATTGGATTATACATGTCCAACCATGGGAATCCATGGGACTAATTTGGGACCAGATGGAGCCACATGGGAAATATAATGGCATTTAATTTTAATTAATTTAATTTAAGGACAAAAATAACCCAAACATATATAATTTAGTTAAAAAATTATATATGGGGTTATATAAGAGAAATAATTGACTATAAATATTAATTTGAAAGCTAAAAAATATTTCTTACAACATGGTAGTTTAATTTTAATTTTTTGACATTAAATAATTAAATATAATTATGACATAATGGTGATGCAGTAATTTAAACCAATATAAAATATTCAAATAAATGATTTGATAAATATGAAATTAAATTTATTTTGAAAATTTTTAGGACATAAATTTTTTTAGGGAAAATAATGACTAGTTATCTCTAAATTAATGATGTTTTTTAGAAATAATAATGTATTTATTGATTTTTTTAAAGACATGTTATGAATAATTTAGAAATTTACATAAATTAGTTTTTGAAACAATTAATATTTAATAAAATTATAAAGTAATCCTAGAAATCTTAAATTCGTCCAAATGAATTAAATAATGTTACAAATATCATCAATGATCCATTTTGGGTCTCTTGGAATTTTATACAAAATATATTATCCAAATATTATGAATATATAAGAGGACATGGTAAAAGTTAACTAAGTTAACAAATTGCTAAATAAAAAAAATAAGGATTTAAAAATATTAAAATCCTATCCTATTCAAATTAGATGATTTTATTTAGACATATAGGTACTTTATCATTAAATTAAATATGTTTTGCAACTTTTAAAACCTAAAATCATTTTGTAATAAAATAATACTTTAAAAAATTCGTAAAGAGGCCATCCTCCCTCTTATAAAAGGACACCACTTCTAACCCATTACTCACACCTCTCAAGCCCCTTTCTCATCAAAAATCTTACCAATTTAGCTTAAAAAATCCCTCTCTTCCTCCAAGAATCATTAACGTATGCATAAGTCACTTCCAGAAATCCTTTTGGTTCAAAAAAAATGGAGCTACCAGATTTAAAGGTAATGTCTTCCCCATGTTCTCTTCGATTTTTTTACTCCCCCACTATCTATTGTCATCTTATTATTTTTTAACATAACAACAATAGTATCCTAAATATACTAGGATTTTATTATGAGAATAATTTTATCTACACTTCAACAATCCTCCATCTAATGTATACGAACATACTGTTATTGTGGACGACTAACTACTACCTCATAAAATGATGATTGTTCAAATATATCCAACTGCCCTTCATGGTGGACAATATGATGTAACTATATTTATATGTGATATTTATTATATCTATATTTTCTCTATACTTATGTATTTTTCATTTATATCATACCTTTATGGTTTCCAAATGGGTAAATGCTATAATTTCATTTGAGGAAGTCGAGACTACCGCCCCCTTAATGTGATATGACTCGTTCATGGCATATGGGGGACATATAAAGGATGGAGATAATGAATATATATATATATATGATTTTATAATTTAATTTTTATATACATATGAATTATTATTTTTTCATTCCACTAAAATAAAAAATATAAATGAAAGTAGAGTCATTGTATACGTATTACTTACCATCTCTATGAACTGTGCATTTCATTTAATATCTCCAAATTTTATGTGCTGTTATAAACACATATATATACTGGATATATATGATATATATGATATCTAAATAATGAATATCATTCTGGAAAAATTCTACTATTTACCACATGGACAACTAGTAATTATAAGAAGTTCATTTTTAACTCTATACCAAATATTGGCAAAATGAATGTTATTAACATAAATGGTTTTTTAATATATATAATGTTGTAATAAGTGATATAAAAGTAATAATAAACCAAAAAAAGTTTATGAGGAAAGTATAAATTGACATTAGTTTATTATTTAAGTGATTAAAGAACGAACGAGTCAAGTTAGACACGAGTTAAGGAACTTCGTTTCAAACTCCATTTATTGTGGAATATTTTAATTTATACATAATATTATTTCATATGATGTATATACAACTTTAAATTTTCTTTCCATTCATATGGATTAATTTTCTATGAAGTATTTTACTAAATGACAAAAAGGAATGTTTCTTTTTAACATACACGGTGCCAACGACTTTTCCAGTGCCGCGAGTATCATTTGATCTTTGGCTTCCTAAACAATCCGTAGTGTTATTTGAAAGGATAATAAATAAAATATACCCCATTAATGTATTTTGGTATTCAAAATGGTTTTCTCAATGCATTGATTATTTCAATATTATTAAATGATATATTGTGATTGAAATGTGGAAATGTTATCTTTCATTTAAGTTTGTTTTATATGTTATAAATATGTTATGGTTCATGGGAATAATTTATGTATATGGGTGGTTCCATGATAATCCTATAGTGGGTGATCTTGAAATAGATCCCAAATGAATTAGGTAACATGATTGAGGTAAATGTTAATGTTTCTCCTAAGAGATTTGGGAATATACTATGATGGGTATTCCAAATGTAACTCCCTACATCGCTGTGAAATCTAAAACATAAGAATGTTATGAAATCCAAATGTTACCTTTTATGATTTAGTCCTTCCATATATTATTCATAAATATTATGATGTTTTTTGCTATGTTAATGAAGAAAAGTATTATTTCATTTAATTATATATATTAATGTTATAATGTTTTCTTTTCACGTTTTATAACACTTACTGAGCTTTTTATGCTCATACCATGTTTTAGAAATGTTTTTCACAAGATACAAGATAGGGTAAGAGAATGGACGAAATCATGAAGAATTATATGAAGAAAACAATTATTATTTTATCGTAAGATTTTTTATTTTATTAAAAAGTGGATATTGAGTAGAAGGTTCGACTTTGTAATATTTGAGATGTAATGTAATAGTTATGACCTAATTCTCTAAAACTATAAACCTGAAAGGATCCTCAATGTGACTTATTAACATAATTCATTATTATGTAGTGTTTAATGTTGGGGCCTTATAGTTTGCATCATAGGTCGGTTTAGAAAACATTAGATGTTATGATATTGTTAAATCAATATCCATAAATTTCTTTTACATTATGGTAATATTGAAATGATATAGAATTTATAGATTACCATGCTTCATCATTGATGATATTTCTATATTTATAATGGTTTTTTGCAGAGGAAATAGGGCAGCTATGATTGGATTAAATCAAGAGGAAATCAACATTCCAAATATGGAAACTGAGATGGTACGAATCATAATTGAATATTTTTTTGCAGGGACGGAAATGTTGACTCATGATAGAAATGGTACTGGTATCTATACACGAGATCCGTATGATCAACCACAAAGGAACATGTCAGTATTGGATAATTTCATGAGGCAACATCACCAATAATTCAGTATATCAGATAACCATGTTCAAGATGAAGGTTGTATTAAATAATTTGAAAATGATTTTTGATGTCATGGGGTGTTCAAAACATCAAAAGGATAGACTTGTTGTTTACTATTTTGAAGGTGAAGCTGATTAGTGGTGGTCTATGGTGAAATATTTTTTGGATAATGGGGAGATTAATTCTTTTGATTGGTATGAATTCAATGGTACGTTTCTTGAGAAATATTTTCCTAAGGTGGTTTGTCGTAGGAAGGAAAAACAATTCTTGTAATTCAAGCAGGAGGATGACTTAGGGGCTTCTTATAAAAAATTCACTCGAATGTCAAGGTTTTGTTCAAATTTCATTTTCATTCTTGAGAGTAAAATCAATCATTTCTACTTAGGATTAAATAAAAATTATCAAATGGATATAGCTTATAGTGAGGTCAAAAGTTATGAAAAACATGTTTGATGTGCGGAGAAGGTGGAAATAGAGGTTTCTGATGATCAAGTGTCCTTTTACAAACACCAAAATAAGAGGTAGAGGTGGAAAATGAATTTGGAGAACTCTTCAAAAATGTGTAATTGTAGGAAACATATGTTTTCAATATGTGAAAGTAGTGGTAAAATGAATTATGGGGAATATCTTTTGAATTATGGTATGTGCTATCGATGTGGTAAAATGAGACATAAGGCTCGTAATTACATTGAAAAAGATCAGATTAATGGTATGAAAAAATATGATTTAGAGTTAGTAAAATGTTTTAAGTTCAATGAAATGGGTCATTATAGAAATGAGTTTCCAATGGAGAACTCAACTATGATAAATAATCCAGACATCAAATAGAAAGGTGTGTTGAAATACATTGCAAATACTTCAGTAGCTTTCGGGCCATCGAATGAAGTAGTATCAGGTACATTGTTTGAGTATTCAGATTATGCCGATGTTTTGTTTGATTAAGTGTCTACACATTCGTTCATTTCTAATAAATTTTATAGTAAATTGGAAATTCCTTCTCAAGATATGAATCCTAAACTTATGGTAAAAACACATTGAGGAAATTTTTAGACAAAAAAAAATATATGAACGTTCCTGTACTTTTGTGCGGAATGAATCTACCTGAAAAACTTATTGTTTTTCCTCTAGAATATTTTGGTGTTGTTTTGGGTGTAGATTTTATTTTATTTGTCATGCTAATATTGAAGGTAGCGCTAAAGAGGATTCACCTCAGAAATATTTTCAGTTTGTGTACAAGAATGAATGCTTACTTTTGATAGCATGTTAGGAAGATGAAAAACTAGTAATTGATGGAAATTAATGTAACCATGTGCATATTATTGAAAGCAAAGGAACTGTTTAGATTAATGATGTGCCAGTGGTAAATGATTATCTAATGTTTTTTCTAACATGTTTCCTGGTATTATACCTGATTGGGAAGTTGAATTTACTGTTGAGTTAGTTCTTAATGCTAATCCAATTTCAAAACCCCCTTCTCGAATTTATCAAATTGAACTTTTGTTGTTAACGAATCAATTTCAAGTGTTATTAGTAAAGGATTCAATCGACCAAGAACATCACCATGGGGTGCTTCTATCTTTTTGTTAAAAAGAAAGATGGTTCAATGAGACTTTTCATTGATTATAGTGCATTTAATAACATCACTCTTGTGAACAAGTATCCCTTTCCACATATCGATGATCATTTTTATCAGCTACATGGTGCTCATTATTTTTCGAAGATTGATTTGAGGTTGGGGTTCCATCAGTTGAAAATAAAGGTATAAAATATTTTGAAGACGATTTTTCATACTTTAGTTATTCCATTTAGGTTAACCTATGAACCTATTGTATTCATGGATCTTATTAATTGAATTTCCTGTGAGTTATTGGATAATCTTGTGGTTGTGTTCGTTGATGTTATTCTGGTGTATTATAAAAGTAAAGAGGAGCATAAAATTCATTTAAGGGTTGTCTTGATTTCCATAAAAGAAAAGAAATTGTATGGGAATTTCAGCATGTTTGAGTTTTGGTTACAACAAATTTCATTCCTTGGTAACATTGATTAAAAAAATTGCATAATTGTTCATCCTGAAAAATCAAAATTTGTTGAATAATGGCCAAGACCCACAAATATAAACAAGATCTACAGTTTTCCTTGTTTATAAGGTTATTATCATAGGATTGTTGAAAAAGTTTCACGATAATCTAGCCCACTTACAGAGATAGATCGAAAATGTGTCAGGTTAATTTTTACAATTGAATGTGATTTTTTAGGAATTTAATAGAACATTGTTGAATGCTCTAGTTTTGGAACTGCCTTCCTGAAATATTGATTTTTTTTATCTAGAGTGGTGATTTTTTGAAAGAAATTTTCATTGTCCTTATGCATAATGATCAGGTAATTTCTTATGTTTCTTGTCAGTTGAAGTCTCATGAGTTAAAATACCCTACACATGATTTAGAATTAGCTGCTATTATTTTTGATTTTAAAATTTGGAGGCAACATTTGTGTGGAGTAAAATTTTAAATATATACTGATCACAAATGTTTGAAGTATATATTCACTCAAAAATAATTAAACATGACACATTGTAGATGGATAGAATTAATCTAAGATTATTATTGAACGATTCATTACCATCCAAGAATGGAAAATAAAGTAATAGATTATTTGAGACAAAAAAGTAATGTTACATAAACCATGATAATTTTGGATCAAGATACATTTATAAATTATTTGATGAAAATTGGAATATAATTTGTTAGTAATATAGATTCCTCTATTTTGTTTCAGGTTTCAATGAAAACATCTTTATCAGACTGGATTAAGATAGCGCAGAAGGAAGACAACGAGTTGAAGAAAAATGTATAGTTGTTTCAGAAGGGTATGTTATGTGGATTTAACATTGATAATGATTATGTTTTGTGATTTGTGAAGATATTATTTGTGACTTGCGATTCAAAGATTAAGAATGAGTCTTTATGTGATGGTCATAGTTCTCAATTTTCAGTTCATCCCGAAAAATACAAATATGTACAGAGATCTTCAAGAGTATTACTAGTGTGATGGAATGAAAAGAGATATTGTTTACTTTATTGTAATGTTTTTGAATTTTCAACAGGTTAAAGCAGAGCGATAGTTACCGAAAGGGATGATTTGGTCTTCACTGATGCCATATTGAAAATGTGTAAATATATACAAGGAATTCATTATAGGATTAACAAGTACATTTAAAGGTAATAATGAAAATTCGTATATCGTTGATCAGTTGACAAAATCTTCTCATTTCCATTTTAGTCGAGATAATTTTTCATTACATCTACTTTCATGGTTTTATGTTAAAGAGATAGTCAGGTTTCATAGAGTTCCCTTCTCTATTGTATTTTATCGTGATATTAGGATTACATATAACTTTTGGAGAAGCCTTCAGAAGATGTTGCATACTGAATTAAATTTTAGTACAACTTTTCATCCTCAATCAGATGGGAAGTCAAAATGAACAATTCATACATTGGAAGATACAATATGTGTTTGCTCAATTGATTACCAGATATGTTTGGATCAACATCATTCTTTGGTTGAATTTTCTTATAGTAACAGTTTTTTCTACAGAATAGAGATAGCTCCATTTGAAGAATTATATAGAAATTTGTGTCAAACACCATCTTTTTTAGAGAATTTAGGTGAAAGGAAACTGATTGGACCAAAATTGGTAGAAGATATGGAAGAAATAGTTCTATTGATTCAAAAGAATATGAGAACATCTCAGAGCAGGCAGAACATTTATGCTGATAACTGGAGGAAGGATATTTCATTCAAGGTAGGTGATCATGCCTTTCTCAGATATTCTCCATGGAAAAGTGTTATACATTTTGGTAAGATGTGAGAGCTATGTCTAAGGCTCATTGGACCCTATGAAATCCTAGAGAAATATAGATAAGTTTCCTATAGAGTGGATTTACTTCCATGTTTATCCCAGGTATACAATTTTTTTCACATTTCATTGTTTATGAATGTATTTTCCAAATCCATATCATGTTTAGAGTCTAGTGGTAGTTTAGTAGGAAGAAAATATCTCTTATGAGTAACAACTAATCCAGATTCTTGACTGTAAAGAGAAAGTGTGGTGGAATAAGGTAATTCATCAGGTAAAGGTGTTGTATAAAAACCATATAATTTATGTGGAAACATGGGAATCAATAAATGCTATGATGGATAAATATCCCCATTTATTTGGTAAGTGAATAAATTTGCGAGGAAAGAATTTCAAAATGGGAGGAAGGAGGTAACATCCAAGGTAAATAAAGGATATGATATTTCTATATTTATTAGTATTTGTGCATTTAATATTAATTTTACTTTAAAATATATTCATATGTTTGATGGCGTACCCGATACTCAACAATAAGTTTCATTTAAATAATATGTTGCACACAACATTGAGTACACTGAAAAATAATAATATAAAATTATTATTTCAAATGGTAGTTAACACATAGCCATTGTATTGGTGGAAATGAACAGATCAAACTATAATATTATTACACATGTTGTTTAAATTTTTTTACATTTATCCAATAAATATTATAGTCTTAAAATTCGAATGAATCCAATTTTAAAAAAAATACTCTAATATTTTTTAAAAGGTCGATTTATCACCTTTTGTTGGAGAACCATTTTTAAATCTAGTTTTGGTAACTTTAATATATTTTATTTGAAATAAAATATTCTACGTTATGATCATAACATCAAAAATTTACTATGGATGATGTTTTGGTATTTTTCTGATGATGTACATTTTTTAATGAATAATGAAAAATACTGTATTTTAATGCAATACATCCTTTTAATCTAAATTATTTATACATTTTGACTATCCCTTTAATTTTTTTAAAGTTTAATTGGATTATATTTTTACCATTTAATCCAATTTCAGTCATTGGAAGTAATTTCATTTGAAATTTGACATAAATAAGTGGAAATCATTTGACAGTTATTATTTCTTAAAAACATGTTTTTTGTTTTGATGATGAGAATTAATTTTAAAATAATTTCTTCCATTTATGTGTATTGAATTTGGAATAATGGATTCAATATTTAGAATCAGGGGGTAGAAATTGTGTAAATAGGTAACTTTTTTTAGACTTTATGAATATTTACATCAGTAAATATTTTATTTACCATGTTTAAAAGATAAATCAGGTAAATAAGGGTAAAAAATAATATTATAATAATATTAAATTACCCATCCAATTGTTCAAATCATATTGTATTACAAATTTCTAACCATGTGCTTCGTTGGGTGGATTTTGGGACCCCATTTAGCCACATGGGATTGATAATGACATATTATATTATTTAATTTAACGTAAGGACAAAATTAAAATAAACAAATATCTATTATTTAAACAATTGTATATGGGGTTATATAAGTAAAATATTCAAATATAAATATTCATTTAAAATATAAAAAGATTTTCTATATAATGGTAGTTAATTTAAAAAATGTAGATAATAAATCAATAAATTAAATTATGACACAATGGTGATGTAGTAATTTCATCCTTAATAAAGGATTCAAATAAATGATTTTATAAATTTTAAAATAAATTTATTTTGATAAATTTTATGCGATCCAAAGATTTTATGGATAATAATTACTTTTAATATTTTAATTAATGAATGTTTGTTGAAATAATCTTGTTTTTATATATTTTGTAAAAGTCATGATGTGAATAATTTCGAAATTGACATAAATGAGCTTTTGAAACAATTAATATTTTATTAAATGATAAAATAATCCAAATAAATATAAGATTTTGGAAAATGAAATAAGTACTGATAAAAATGTCTTAAATGATCCATTATGGGTATTTTTGGAATTTTATTATAAATATATTATCCATATTGTATGAATATATAAGAGGGCATGATAAACGTTAAATAAGTTAATAAAGGGTTTAATAAAAACAATAAGGATTTAAAAATATCCAAAATGAGTCCAATTATTATTAGATGATTTTATTTCATTTATATGCAACTTATCACTAAATTCAATTTGTTTTAGACCTTATGAAACAGAAAAAAATTTATAATAAAATAATACATTCAAACTTTCCTAAAGATCCCCTCCTCCCTCCTACAAAAAGTTACCACTTCTAACCTATTACTCACATATCTAAATCCCCTTGGAATGTCCGATGTTTTCCCGATTAGGCTTCCAAATTCCATATCTTCCTCCTATAATCCTTATCTTTTTCATAAGGCACTTCAATAATGACTTTTTCATCGAACAAAAGGGAGTTACCCGATTTAAAGGTAAGGTATTTCCTCAAGTTCTCTTCATTTTATTTTACTATTCCACTCCCTATGCTATTCTTATTCATTGTTTAAATAAAAAACCAGTATCCAAAATATACTAGTTTTTTGTTATGATAAGGATTCGAAATAATGTTCCACACACCTCCATCGAATGTATACGAACATACTGTTTTGGTGGATGGAAAACTACTCTCTCATGAAACAATGATTGTTCAAATATAACCAACCACCTCTCATGCTGTCCGTTTTGAGAGAAATTAATTTATATGTTATATATATTATATTTATATTTTCTCTATGCTTATTTATTTTCCATTTATATCATACCTTTATGGCATCCTTAAACAGTAAACGAGATAATTTAATTTCAGAATGTGCAGACTACCGCCCCTTAATGTGATATGACCTGTACATTCCATACGTGAGACGTATAAAGGATGTAGTTTATTAAATTATATATAATATAATACTTTAATTATAATATACCTATTTACCATTTAATTTTCATTCCATTTAAATACAATATATAAATGAATGTACCGTTCATGCGTACGTACGACTTACCGTCTCCATGAACAATGTATTTCATTTCTTAACTCCAAATGATATGTGATGTTATAAATACACATATATACTAGATATATTTGATTTAAATTATATATAAATAATTAATATCATTATGGAGATAATTAAATATTGACCACGTGTACAAAATGTAATTTTAAGAAGTTCATTTTTAACTAAAGTATCAAATATCGTCAAAATGACCATTGTTAAAAAATGATTATTTAATGTTTATAACATGGTAATAAGTGATATAAAAGGAATAATAAAACAGAAAAAGTTTCTCAAGAAATTAGAGATTAACATTTGTTTATTATTTAGGAGATTAAAGAATGAACAAGTAAAGTTAGACAAGAGGTAAGGAACATCATCTCAATATCCATTCATTGAGGGATTTTTTTAATTTATAAATGACATTTTTTACGGTGTGTAAAAAACTTTTGTTTTTCTTTCATTCAAAGGGAATATTTTCCTATCATGTGTTTTACTCAATGAAAAAAGTGAATGTTTCTTTTTAAGGTACGTCGTGACAAAAAACTTTCCTCCACCATGAGTATTATTTGATCTTTGGCTTCCATAACAAGATGTTTTGTTTTTTTAAAGGAAAATAAATACCTTATACCCTTTTTAAGTATTTTGGTATTTAAAATGGTTTTGAAAAATCATTTATTATATTAATATCTTTAAATTATATATTTTGATTTAAATGTGGAAGTGTAATGTTTCTTTTATGTTTGTTTTCTGTGGTATGAATATGTTATGGTTCTATGGCATTTTTTACATATACAGGTCGTTCCATGATAAAACTAGGGATGGAGATCCTGAAATATCTCTCCAATTTATTTATTAACATGTCAGAGGTAAACATTAATGTCTCTCCAAAGATATTTAGGTAATATACTGTGATGGGTATTCGAAACATAACTCCCAATATAGTTGAGAATGCTAAAACGTAAGTATTTTATGAATTTCCCAAGTTACCTTTATGATGTATGATATCCTTGTGTTATTCATAAATTTTATGATCTTTTGTGGTATGTTAAAGATTTTAATGTATGATTTCACTTCATTATATATATTTATGGACTCATTTTTTCTTTCCGTGTTTTATAACCCTTAATGAGATTTTTATGGACATACCAATTTTTTGAAATGCATTCTACAGGATATATTATAGATTAATGTAATGTAAGAATTCAAGAATATTTATATCAAGAAAAGACTTATTGTTTTATTTTCAGAGTATTTATTTTATGAAAAAATGTATATTGAGTAGAAGTGTCTACTTTGTAATATATGGGATGTAATGTAATAGTTATGGCCTAGGTCTCTAAAACCCTAAACCTAAAAAGATCCTCAAAATTCACGATTATGTAATATTTATGGATAGAGCCTTATACACAATAATTAATAAGAAGCATAATTGGATTATTTTTATAAATGAAAGCACCATTAAAATATCACCAAAATATTTCTAATGAAAGATTCCATTTTCATTTTGAAATAACATTTGAAAAATAAAACAATTTCATAAAATATAAATGAAAACATTTTTATTGATAGTAACCATGTAAACATGAAAAGTAATATTTAAATTAAAGATCATTCATGATGGTGGGAAAATATATTCATGTGATTTATGTTAAAAAATCGATTTCACTCACATAATTTCTAAAAATACATAAATGAGAATGTGAAAATAATATTTATTTTATACATTTTATATAATCTAAATTATGGGTAAAAATGTATTTAATAAATAATTGTATAATGGGTAAAATTTCCCCATTCTTTGTTAGAGGAAATATGGAAAAAGAAGAAAATATCCCAAGAATAATAGAGAATAAATATCAGTTTCACATGTTAATATTTACAAAAATTTTGACTATTTAAAGAGATTAAAATTATATAAAGGCATGGAATTTCAATATGTAGATATAGGGGAACACAATAGATATTATTTATTATATATAGGTCATATAATATTATTATTGAAAATTTATGTATAAAAAATCTAGATAAAAATGATATTATGACATAAAACCCTTACAAAATTAGTAACATTCAAATAAAATCCCTAGGGATAAAGCAAAACAAGGGGATGTTCACACGAAAATAAATACATTCACCTAGAATTCCTTTAGATGATTCATCATATATCTGATCTGTATAGTATAAATATTATATTGAGGAATCAATATGGAGTCTAGTCCATGTATTAAAAATAATATATGATTACCCTTCCCCTTAGGTGGAATCCCAGAAAAGTACATAAGAAAAACATCCTAGAACTAGTCTACAATTGAAGGAAATATTGACAGTAAAATTTACTGATATCCCTAAATAATGCATGATAGAATTTCAAAAATCATCCATATATACATATTTTGAGGTATTCAATGTATTTATTATTAACCATAATCCTAGGATTGGGTATAACAATAACCTTCAGTAGACATGAATGGTACCCTTCAATCATAAAAGATGATGTGTTATTGAAATTGATTATGTAAATAAATCGTACCAGTAATAAAAAATATCATGTATCAATAATGAATAATTTAATAGATAAAAATATAACCACTAATCATGATGTTTCAGTATTGACATCTCATAATTCCATTAGATTACACAACCAATGGCATATTAGTAGTCGTCACCACATACAAATACACTATACCCAACCATATATCTTTAACAATTTTTTATGATCAAAATAACTAAAATGAAACTATATCAAATAAAATATATTATATATCAGTTGATATTAATATTAGACCTCAAATAGTAAATTATTCCTAACTAAATTATTGAGAGTCTTAATAATAACATGAATCATGCCTTTATGAATTCCTATTCCCGTGAAACTTATCCATTTAATACACTAAAGTGAACTAATTTTTTATCCCTAAAAACCATGAGAACCATGCCATCTTCCATACAGAAGACAATTGGAGGTACTCTAAATACAATCTATTGGTTATATACCCAATATTAAAAATTATTACTAGTTTAGTCTATCTCCATGACAATTTCACAACTAATACGAACACTAACAGAAATACATCAAATCCTCTATCATCTATCATGATTGGGACTCTGAGTATTAACAACTATATTTCATTGATAATATTCTTGACATGTTATATCTCTTAGTGACCATGAAAATCCATTACCAAGATTCTAGTACCTATCATCACTCATATTATAATCGTCATATCACTATGACTTTCACTATGAAGGTCGACTACTATATCCACGATATGAGATATATTATCAAAGAATAACACAATATCTATGGTTCATATTTGAAATTATTTCCTATTTAGATACATTATAAAATGAAATTAGGTAAGAAATAATCATCTAAACATATATTTAATGGTTTATAACACTCTGTAAATGGAAGATCCAAGTGGTATCACCAGAAACCAACATGGGAAAAACTCAGTAAAATTAGTAAAATGAATAGTATAGTTTACCATTAACATGATACCATGAATGAGATGAATATAATCCTTTGACCTAACGGCCATAATCATCATTGGAAGGAAAAAAATCATGGAATGAATTTGAAATACCATAGAAAACAACCATTTTAATTCGTCTACATGGACATGGAAATACCACTCATTCATAGATACCCCTTAAAGAATATTTATTTCATGTACCACCTTACACCTTGGGGGTTTCTCAATATTTTCATATATGGTTTTTGTAGACATTAAAAATTACATATAAAATTATGGTTCTAATAATATAGTAAAAAAATAATGGGTGTTAAATCGTGAACCCCATGTAAGATCTTACATGGATGGATTTACTCTGTATGATCCACATATCATCGATTGTATAACTTTTAGATATGTTTTTTTGATCATGTATTAAAATGGATGTGGGTTAAATACTATGAGATTTGGATCACTAAATTGATGATTATTCTTATAACCACACTCATAGAACACAAATAGATGACATATTAGTGTCCCATGTTAATAATTCCAAATATATGACTTGTAATAAAACCATACTAATTATTGATATCATTAATATGATAATCCATATTTGGAATTTTATCTTGTTATGCTATATATGTGCCAAAAAATATTAAGGTAACCAATAAATCATTCACCCTATCCTAGAAACATTAGAAACCCAATAATTAAACAAATAGTATTACATTATATTAGAAAAAATTATAAATAACACATTACAATGTCCATGGTCTAGTATCTTTTGAGAGTTAGACACATAAATTCAACATCCTAAAACATGACATCATTATTTCTGTATAATGTAATTATTTTGATCCTAATTCACATAGGAAATATTAATAATTAATAAGATATAATAGGTAAATACACATTAAAATTGGTGATCTAGAATGAATAGTTTGTGAATAATCATGATAAAGAAGTGTAACATGGGAGACATAACAAGATATCATAGCGAGATTGATTATAATCATAGAATAAATTTAAAAAGAAATTATTTCATATGATAAAAATAGAAAATGATCTTATAATAAAAGAAATGAATAATAAGAATGTTGAAAATATGTAAAACATGAAAACACAAACATATGTTGAGGGTATCTTCCTTGTTAACATAACATAGTTATCTAGGATATATTTATAGGGATAATAGTTTTCTTGGCCCACTTCCCACGCACCATGATGTTTGAGGAGATTAAAGAATTGAACAATAAATTAGAGTGATATGTAATTAAAATACCATAATTCACAAAATTGAGTCTATACATATATGTACCACATGATTATAACTAAACATACATAAGTCACATACAAGGTAAAGACCCCTAAAAAATAACATATCTTTTCTATATTTTCTAAAGGAATAACCAAAATCCCTAAAATTAGAGATACCATGTTAAAATAAAATAAATTACATTAGTTATCTATATCTAAATGGAAAATAAGAATCTATAGAAGAGCTATATAGTAGAAAAAACCCATGATAATGTTTGATGATGAAATAATAACAAAATGTACCACTTGGGTGATTATATTTATAATATTAATGGTTTTTATAGAGAAAAGGAATCATAATTTTATTTTAAATTAAAAATTGCACCAAAAGGTATATATAAAAATTAAATATTAATATTAAAAAATATTGATGTCCAAAAAAATTAATAATGCAATGGTTGTTTTCAAATAAGAAATTTTGAAATCCCTTCAAATAATATTACCACAAATGTGGATATTTATAATTCAAATCAAAACATGAATACCCTCAATGATAAAAGGGATATAAAAATAGGTAAATTATTAAGTTAAGAAATAATATATGAATTACATGGTTTTATTTTTAAATAAATGTGGGAAATATAAACAGAATGTGTAACCAAAATATTACGTAGTGACTCAAAAATATCAAATAAAATTATGTTTGAATGCATTTTTCAGTTGTAATAAACATCCTTTATAATTAAATTATGTTCATTTATGAACATAATAACAACATTCTTTATTTATCATTAGTATAAAATAGTTTATTAATATATGTTATTTTTTAATTTTATAAATCATTTCCACTCTAATAGATAATCTAAGGTGGTCTTGAAGATTTATACATGATTCTATTGGCATGTTTACCATGGACAAGTTTATATTAAAAAAATAAATCATAAATACCTTTATATAGAGTAAAATCCCATTTTTTACATAATTTTTTTATTTCAAATGTGTTTGAAAATAAATGAAAACAAAATGTTTTATTTTCATGTAGGTGTTTTTCGGCACATACATGTTGAACATACTTTCAAATAACACAAAATGAGAGGGTGGTTAAAAAATGAACAATAATTTATGAATTGTATTTGATATGAAAAATATAATATTTCAATATCATTTTTTCTTTTTTTCATCCATGATAGGCAGTGATGAATATATATATATATATATATATCTTTGTGGGGGAAGTATCCCACATAAACCTGAGATCAATGCTCATGTTTTTCATTGCATATGCATGGGGATGAAATTTTTCTTCAAATAAATATAATGAATCATATTTATTTTAAATAAATAGAATCTATTATATTAATTGTCACAAACCAGCCTAGTTACCCTGGTAACCCGATAACCAAGACGGATCGGACATAGCCCGCAAGGCATTCCCGATCCCCACGGGTCGGTGACTAGCACCTGGCATTGTACAACATACAAGTGTAAATGATTTTTCCAAAATAATGCGGAAGAAAAAGTATAACAAAAAGTATGCATAATAAAAGAAAATCCATTGGGAGTATTGTACCAGATTACAAAGAGGCATAAAATGACAAAGTACAACAACACATGTACTAAAACTGGGAAAAACAGCCCGAAGGTCCCTAAGGACACAACTCACCATGTCCAAAGATCAGCAACTGGATCCACCTCCATGATATCCATTCTCTTTGCTCGAACCTGGATGGAGAAAGTCTATAAACACCCGAAGTCAAAAGTAGGGTATGAGCCTAAGCCCAGTAGGATACCACCAAAGATTCCATAACAGATGAAAAATATAGATTACTCAAAGAAAATCTTTCAATTATCAAATAAATAGTTTTGGAAATTCAAAAGAATATTTTAACAAATCATGCTATGCATTTTAAAATGATGTAAAATTCTTCAATTAAGGCTTTATAATGATGGAATATTTCTAAAATAATGGATTAAATAAAAATAGTTACATAAAACTGTTTATGTAAATTCAATAGGAATGTAAGTAGTTCAAGAGCAGTGGCATACATTTATATCTCATATATAAATAAACAAGTGAGAAACATGGTCATCTGCCAAAAGGTACGATAGTATTAAACAGTTATAGGATTTTTCACTCTTTAAGTGAACTCAGAAATTTTTTTTACACACATCCCTATGACACTGGCCAGAAGAGACTCGTCACCAACCCGTCGGTGATGTGACCCACCGCAAGTATGTTTTAGAACATTTTTGTAACATAGAATGTATCCAAATAACTCACTAACTCACTAAGGCTTGCATGCGATCTTACATGATGGGCTAACTTTTTTAAGAATGCTTAAAATACAATGATTACCATTATTCCATTTTAATAGTGCCAATCTCATTACATTTAAAACCAAAAAAGGTTTTATTCAAAACATGCCTTTTTCACAAGATAAAACCAATGGGTTTCTATCAAATCATTTTAATCCATTTCACCAGTTTAAAAATCCATTCAAAACCAATACCAACATTTCACAAATTCATTTCCACAATTAAATTCAACATTTTAATTGATATCATTTCCATCAAATTGACCAATTAAATTAAACAATTTCATTCGGCCAATTTCCATAAACACACCCAATTCAATGGAATTGTGTTTTTCCAAATATCCATGCCAAAACCATTTCAAATATCTCGATTCAATGGAATCTTGTTTTGATCAATTTAATAGAAAGGAACATTAGAAATTGAATTTAAATCAACCATTGAAATAAACCAAGTAATACAAGGATTATTCAATTTGGCAAGATGGGCCGGAACCACCTACCTCGATTTATTGAAGAGAGTTAGACCATCGAGAAACCCCAAAAACTGAGTAGCACAACGATGTAGATCAAAATATTGACCTAAATCCTTAAAACCATAATTAAGATCAAAGGAATAAAGATCTTGCAAAACTATATCTAGATTCACAATCCTAGATCTATACTTCAACTCATAGGTATAGATCCCTGGAAACAAAGGAGAATTCTCATGAAAGGATCATGGAAAGATAGAGGAATAAACGAGAAACGCAACGGGATAAAATCCACTTACTGGGAGGAGAGTGGATCTTCAATACGAGAATTCAATCTCAAAGATAGATGTTCATATTGACTTGGAATCTCTCTAGGAAGCTTTGGAAAGACCTAAAATGAGTCAAGCCCGAGCCATGGTCAAACATATGGGAGTCCCAGGGGGTTCGGGTGGTTTTAAAAGGAAATTTCGGAATTAAAAACTGTGCGCACGATTCACCTGGGTAGAGTCGCATGGTTTTTCAAACTGTGGGCACACCGTGCGGCCCTCATTATACATAGATGCTTGGCATGCATGGTTTGGTTGCACAGTTTATCAAACCGTGCACACACCGTGTGTACCTCTCTCTCCAGTGCTACTTGGTTGGCACAGTTTGGTCGCACGGTTTTTCAAATCGTGCGCAAACCATGCACAATCCATTTCCCTTTTGTTTGACTAAAAAGATCACCCAAACGCAACCCCAAGTTACTACTCCAAATCTGAGGTACTTAGAAACATCAAAAGGTACCTAAAAATATAACGTGATGTTACAATCCCCCCCCTCTCCATAAGACCTTTCTATCCCCAGAAAGCCTATGAAGAAACCACTACGTCAAAAAGATGAGGTCACTTCTCTCTCATTAGTGCCTCCCTTTCCCATGTTTCATGAGAATAAGAACCATGTTGCCAAAGTATACAGACCAGAGGTATAATTCTTCCTCTAAGTACCTTGGTCTTAGAATCAACAACCTTGACTGGTTGTTCAGTCACAGATAAATCTGGTTCAACTTCAAGATCACTCTAACTCACAACATGAGATGGATCAAAGAGATACTTTCATAGCTGTGATACATGGAACACATTATGTATCACTGTCAAATGTGGTGGTAGAGATATATGGTAAGAATAATTACCCACAAGACCAATAACCTCAAAAGGTCCCACAAAACGAGAATCAAGATTCCCTATCCTCCCAAGCCGTTGATGACCTAATTGGGGTGATACATTCAAGAACACGTGGTCACCGAATGATAATTCTAAAGGTCTACAGTGATGATCAGTATAAGACTTGTACCGACTCTTTGCTATCAACATTCTCTGACGAATCAACTAGATCTTAGCTATCGTCTCTTGGACCAAAATCGGTCCTACCAAAGATGTTTCACCAATATCCGACCAACAAAAAGTATATTTACAAGGACAACCATAAAAAGACTCAAAAGGATCCATCTTGATCGTAGATTTATAACTGTTGTTATAAGAAAACTCAACTAGCCCCAGATGATCATCCCAAGACCCACTAAAGTCGAGAACACAAGCGCAGAGCATATCCTCAAGAACCTAAATAGCTCTCTCTATCTGGCCATCTAATTGTGGATGGCAGGCTCTGCTCCAACGAACCTGAGATCCTAGTTCCACTTGAAGGCCTCTTCAAAAGTGAGAAGTAAACCGAGGATCCCTATCAGAGACTATAGAAAATAGATCTCTGTGCAAACGAACAATTTCATTCACATAGATATTTCCCAACTCCACAACTTTGGTTGTGTCTCGAATAGGTATAAAGTGAGCTGACTTGGTCATCCTATCAATCACAACCCATATCACATTATTCTTCCTCTAGGTTTGAGTTAACCCATCAAAAATGTCCATAGATATTTCATCCCACTTCCATGTGGGACTGGAAGTGGTTGAAGTAAACCCAAAGGTTTCTGGTGATCAGCTTTCACCTGCTGGCATGTATAGCAATGAGACACACGGTGAAATTCTGACTAAAAATTGGATTTAGTAAATTAGACTCATAATTCATAATAATTCCCCCTACATTTATGAGTTGATGGCTGGAAGAACTCATCATATGAGCAATAGAATCTGGAATAAAAGGATTGATTATGTTGATAATTCATCTTTGTGGATGTAAATGGTCATCAGATTCATTTTAAATCTGGTTGATGGAATATCAGAGTCTCCATGACAATGATAAATTAAATTTGGTGATTCTTGAATGATCATGGAGTTCTTATAAATCATAGGTATGTTTTTAAGATTATGATTCAAGCATCATGAAAGAAAGGGGGAGTGAAAATGGGAGCTGGAGATCATATTTAATCAAGATCTTCATCAGACCATTCAGATTCATGACATTCATATTCAGGCTAAGAAGGAAAGATACATGTTGTTAAAATAAAGGGAAGTCATAATACATTCCAATGAAAATTAGAACATGATAAATTTGAAAACAAATATATTTAATGTCATGAAAGAAGTCATGATTGATGTAGTTGTTTGAAAAAGATGAAATTTGTTGAAGCCATTGTATTTAGATCATAAAATTCATAGAGGCTGAGAACTTTTTTGGATATTGTGAGAACCCAAGGATACTAGTTTTTACTTAGAACAAAACCAAAATAAAGAAATATTTGGGGAATTATGATAATGGAAATGGGATACAATTTTATCAAGTGTCCTCATATTTAGATGGGAATGAATTTGATGATCATATTTAGGATGTAATCATATTCAAATAAATAATAGCTTGATATGGATAGAAGAAAATAATTGAGAACATGGTCATCAATAATGTAGTCATCCTATTATGGGTAGATTTTTTATTTTAAATATCCAATAATTATTCAATAGGGTTAGGATAATACTTGAATAATATTTAAGTGTTGTCAAGGGGTACCTCGAAACTTAATGAATACTTGAAAATTGGTATGGAACATCAGATTCAAGAATCAAAATTAGGAAATCATATTAAGAAAAATCATATTCATAATTTGGATCTGAACTAATGATTGAATAGAAATTCAATGGTAGAGCTGAATTTTGAATAAGTTTCATGATGTTTCGAGAAGAGATGAAAAAACTAATGATTCTCAGGAAATTGAATCTAAATTGATATTTTGGTGAAATTTTTTAAGGGTAGAAGATTATTAGATTTCAGCCAAAATCATTTATAGGTCACCTATAAAATATGAGTATACCTTTCACATTTTATGATAGATGTATTATTCACCAAATAAGAGAGATAAGCTCCAATGTTTAAGGGAGAGAAATATGTTTTCATATTGATCATTTATTGAATATGTTTCAATGAAGGAGGTGAAAGTAGAAGATACAATATCAAAGTGTTGTATTCAGCAGATCGTCATATTTAGTGATTATCATATTCAATTGAATTATGTATTAAGATTTTCCATCATATTCCGATGATCATTGTATCAGGCATAATAACTAGATTAGGGATTTCCATATATATTTTTCCAAAAAGGAAGAAGAAAGTGTACTTAATTTTCTTGATTATATTCTGAAAGAGATGCATCTATCACATTGGGAAATTATATTTGAAGATTGGAGTGGGAAGATCGGATTAGACCGATCAAAATGGAATATCAGATTTCAATTATATATTAAAATTCCTCGAAGTTATTTCTAATATATGGGTATAAAATTTAATAATTTTTTAAAATGAATAAATTTGTGCAAATGGAAAATAATCACATGTAACATGCATTGTTACACAAATAGTATCTTACCCAATTTATGGTAAGAGTGTGAAGATGCACTACTAGATTATTTATATAGTGATACATAAGAGAATGGGTAAATCCAAGTAATTGTAATCAATTTATTTTTTTCTAGTGGATTGTGTGTTATTAGATTATTTCTAAACCATTCCAAGAACATAGCTAGACTTTTTTAGTACTAAACATTGTAAATGATTGATTTCCCATGGATGTGAATTTGAATTGTTTCTTCAACAGGAAATTAAATCATTAACAAGTAGCATTGTATATTTCAATGAAAAAAGAATATAGTATCATTGATTCAACCCGAACCACCTCAGTGATACAAATAGACATATTGTAATCCATTAACTGGTAAAATACCATATGTTCCCTTCGCTTATTCTTGGCTGGTGGAGAATTTGAATTGTATTAATAATAAAGGTATTCCAATGTTTGATGGTAAGAATTATCATATGTGGGAAGATATAATGCTTCCCTCTCTTATGTATATCAATTATAATGGTCTTAAATCTGTAATAGTTCAGCTTCCTCCAATTGATGATAATGTTTCTGTCACCTTTTTTTGGTAAGAAAAGTCATTAGAACGATGATAGGTCTAATAATTCTTTACTATTGTCACTTTTTTAAAGTGAATTAATACGAGTGAAAGGTGATTCTATAGCCAATGATATATGGGATAAATTGAAAAACATATAAGGAGTCAATACAAAATTAAATAAGGGAATATTACATATCTGAAGATTAAAGTATGGATATATGAATATGGGTGAATATGAATCTATTGTGGAATTCTTTAGCAGGTTAAATGAAATTTTCATTACTATCAGATTTCTTGGTAACATGTTATTTGATTTTACTATTATTGGGAAGATCTTATGAGTCCTTCCCAACAAGTTTGATGAATATTTATCCTTATTGGATGATAGATATATTGAAATACTCTATCCAGATGATTTTCATAGCACTCTCATCACATACGAAATGAGAATGAAGAAAGATATGACAAGGAAAAAGTTGATAGAAAAATTTCATTCAAGGATGAAGCTAAAAAAAATCAAATAAGATCCTTATTGGAGATAAAAAACCTGATTAATATTCTAAAATCGAGGTCTGTATAACATTTATTGATATTTTGTCCTTATTTACTAAAAATTTGAAATGAGGTAAATTGATAAACAACGTGAAAATTCCATTGAAATTATTTAGATGAGGATCCAATAGAAACTATTCAATTAACTTTCCATGAAGAATGAATGAATAGGTTATTGATGAAGAATAATGAGATCTATGAATATCATGAAATAAATAAGAAGATATAGGTAAATTGTATTCCAGAAGGAATGAAATAGAAGTATTTAAATCCAAAAGAATATGTTTTATATATAAACATGAAGGAGAATAAAATAGTTATGTTTAATATTTAAAATCAATTTAGCATACTATTGGGATTACTTTTATTACTATAGTGAATGATGATGAAATTTGAAGCAACGGTTCCAAGGAATAAAATGATCATTATTAATTTCATTTGAATGGAGAGTTAAAAGTGTGTTTGAGAAAGATTAGGCTACTTGAAAAAAACATTTTATAGTGAATGTTACTCAAAAATAAATCGATAATATTTTATTTTTAAGAAGGTGAAGTTAGTCAAAGAGATAGATCATTTAAATAAATATATTGAATATGAAAATAATATTGATGATCAGATGGAAATTAAGTTGAATGAAAAATAAGAAGAGTTGGAACTCGTTTAAAAAAGTCGACATCATGTCGAGATGACAACAAATAATGAATTGGTTCTGAGAGGATGAAATATGGGAATGTTATTTAAGTTGAAATGACTGAAAAAATTAATATTTTAGAAGATTCCATGAATCATGAGTTTGAAGGTGTTTTTTCAAGATTTAGAATGATTAAAAATACTTTTGAATTAAACAATGGTGAGAAGAAGAAGAAGAATCTGACTGGTTCTAGAATGGTCGGTAGCCTAGAAACGAATGAATATAATACTTTTGGGAATATTATTCACAATTCAACTCTGCCTACAAATTTTCAGAGAAAAATACACTTGTTATGTTGATCGCTAGAATTGTAGCGGATTTGGACAGACATAAACAATGAGTTGGGTCAACCAAAAAAAATTCTATTACCCCACAGGTTATATAAGTAAATGGTTGACGGGGAGTCAATCTGCTCAATTATTTTTTAGAATGTTTTGTAAATAAATCATAAAAGATTCAATGGAATATTGAGAATAGGATCAAAACATTGAAAACTATTTGTTAATGATTTGAAAAACCTAGCCACCATGAAAAATTATATCCTGTTTTTTTACTGGCAAATAAACATATTCTTAACAATTCATAGAATCCAATTGTGAATAAAGTGAAGGAGGATGAAATTAATTTATTCTGTAAAACACATCAAAATATCATAAAGGTTAATGAACATGGATTCATGATAGTGGTTGTTCTTCTCATATTACAGGAGATATGAAATAGTTGATGAATGGAAATTATAATAAAGAATGAATAGTGAAATTTTTAAATTATTAATCCCTAAAAATAAAATCAATTATATCAACCATCATTGGGAAAGAAAATATGAAAACCATGAACGCATTGTATATTGATGGGTTGAAACAAAATTTTCATAGTGTTTCATAATTGAGTGATGAGGGTAACAATTTTATCTTATAAAAATGGATAATTTTGGAAAAGTGAAGAAGATGGGAAGATTGTTATGAGAGGATAATGTAAGAAAGGAAACTAGTTTCAGGTTGTTGAAATACCAAACTCATGTTACATGAGTACGGTGGAAGAAAAAAAATGTAGAATAATAGGTTGGGACACATGTGTCAAACAAAAATTTGAAATTTAACTAAATGATATAGTGTATAAGTCATTCATGATTTTATAGGGATAATATATTGGTGTTGTACTAATTTTTAGAAAGGAATGATTACATATTTAGTGCGTAAGAATGTTGAGATTATTTCAAAACAACCCACGGAATTGAATCATTTGGATATTTGTGGGCTGATGATCAAAAAATAAAGATATGGAGATATGTATTTCATTACCTTAACTAATTATTTTAATTTCATTACCTCTGTTATGTACTTGAAACATAAATCTAATCATTTAAAAAAGTTTAAATGTTTTAGAAGGAAATGTGAAATGCAACGTGAGTATTCTATGAAGTAGTTGAGAACAAAAAATTTTAGTGAATACGAAATTCCAGAATCATAATGTCATATGTATAATCATGGAATTCATCTAGAGAATAGTTCCCAACATACCCCTCTAAAAATTGTGGTTCTATAAGAATGAATTGAATTTTGGAGGAAATGGTAGGAACCATGTTACGTAAACATGGCCTTCAACATTAATTTTGGAGGAAACCAATGAGTACTGCTATTTATATCAAAAAGTATTGTTTCTTTTGGGCTTACTCAGATATGAATCTATATGAATTTTTATGGACAAAATAAATGTTTGAAACATTTTAGAGTTTTTAGAAGTCCATGTATTATAATGTAGAATGGTGGAAAGTATGTAATGTTTGAGTAAAAGGTGAAGATGTAATATTACATGGATATGCTCTAGAAAGAAGAGGATACATATGCTTCAACAAAAAACAAAAAATAATTGACGATTCTATTGATGTGTATGTAATTAAAAGTGTTGAGAGAGACAATCATACTCTGGGGAAAATGTAATTTGAGGTAGATAAGGGAAAAAATTCTGAAAAGGATACATAAAATCATAAACTTACCCAAGTAGAATAATCAGAGTCATCTATTTCTAGTGATGAGAAAGGTATTATATATTCTCATCCTAGTCTATGGAAGCAAGTGGAAGATCATGATATCATTTGGGAACAATAATATATGGCACATAAAATAATTGAAACATATACTATTACACATTATTCTTTTTAATCAAAAGTGGATCCAAAATATGTAAAAGAATATTTTGAGTTTTTTGAATGGGTTCAGGCCAGGAATGAACATTTGGATCAAATTGAAAATAATGATATAAGGGAACTCATACAAAATCCATAAAAAACATTATTGGCACAAAGTGGGTTTTCTAGAACAAGCTCAATGAAGAAGGTAAAGTGATAAGAAAAAAGAAATATTGGTATATGAAGGGCATTCAAATATTAAGGTATTCATTTTGATAAAACATTTTTTTCCGATGTAATGATTAGAAAAAATTATATTTTTTTCTATTACTACAAATCTAAGTTACAATATCATTCAAATGGATGTTAAATACATATTCTTAATGGTGGTCTTGATTATGAATTTTAAATTAAATAACCTTATGGATTTTTTTTGGGGAATATGAATGTTTTGTGTGATGATTGAATAAGGAAATCAGTGGGATAAAACAAGGTCTGAGGGAATGGTGTTCTGAATCACATGGTTGGTTAAAAAAGACGAGGTTTATGAATGGAATCTTTGATATCAATCTTTATATCATAGAAATTTGAGTGTCTTACTTTATTATAATTGTTTATGTCGATGACATTATCTTTGCTAGGAATGATGAAAAAATATTTGAACAATTTTTTAAATAAATAAAAATGTTATAGGAAATATATATATTGGGATAAATGAAATACTTTCTAGGGTTACAAATTTTGTATAAGGAGAAATACATTTTTCCTTCTCAAGAAAAATATTCAAAGTAACATATCAAGGGGTTCAAAATGGAAATATCAAAACAATATTTAATATTGATTGTAGTAGAAAATAGACAAGTAAAGATAGTTAAGGAAAATAAGTGGATCAGAATGAATTTAGCAAGGTGGTTGGAGGTGTCTTTTATTTGACTGCTTATAGACATAACATTGTTTTTGTTGATACCTCATGATCCATATTTCAGATTAATCCAAAATAATAATTTATACATGTTGGAAAATGAATTCTTTGATATATCATTGGAACAAAAAAATGGGTAATTAGGTATGGAATTTAAGATAGCATTGAATTGTATGTGTATTTATAAGCTGATTGTGTAGGAAATGTTGATGAGAGAAGATCCACATATGTTTGATCCCTCCTTCACGTAAATAATTGTCTTAGTTGGGATTCAAAGAAATAAAATTCAGTAATTATCATTACAACTGAATCTAAGTATGTTTTTTACACTCAATCCACATCTCACCTTATATGGATGAAAAAAAATTAGAATATTTACTTGTTGAATTAATGTTACCCTTCTATTGGGTGGTGATAATAAAAGAAAAAGAAATATAATAAAAAATTTGGTTCAAAATTCTTGTCAAAACATATTGAGATAAAATATAATTTCATAAAATAACATGTGAAGGAGAATTAATTGATGGTGACGTATAATATATCATCATAACATGTTGTTGAAATTTCCACAAAAACTTTACTGAGAGAATATGTTTCAAAATTGAAGATGGTAATTAGTGTCCAACAACATTCTCATCAAGGTTGAAGTATGTTTTTATCCCCTCTCTTGACTTAAATTTGTATTTTATTGTTAAGGGATAGAATAATTGTATTATTTCATAAATATATAATTTTATATGCATTGTAAAATAGGAATTTGTGGGTAAGATTTGAATTCATCATTTTATTATTTTTGAACAATTATAACTATTTGTTAGTGTTTTTGTAGGAACGGTTTTTTGTATTCAATTAAATTTGAAGGATTAAAGAGGAAAAAATGAAGAAGATGAATATGGTTTTCATGATCACTAGTATTGTATAATATGGTTTTACAGTCAATTATTCTTGATTCCTATAATGGGTTAGTACATGTAGGCTAATAATTGTTCATTAGTGATCCACTGCATGAGGATACAATTTCTTTTATTTATGTAACATGGTTGACAAAGAAATCAAATGGGGGAGATTATTAGGACCAATAGGATGAGGAAGGTGATTGTGTTCAAGTATAGTATTTTGTTTTCAAATAATATTACAAATAAAGGAAAAATCCATATGATTTTTTATTGGTGAATTTTAGAATGAAAATTGTATTTAAGGAATCAGACCCATAATGCCTAAGAAGGTCCACTATATCCGATTGAGGAGGGTTGAAATTACTCAATATATTCACATTGAATCTATTATAAATGAATCGATTGTATTGAGATTGCCTCTTACTAGATGTAAATGTTCATTTAATTCATACTGAATCCGGATGATGAAATATCAGATTCTACAAGAATACAATAAATTAAATATGATGACCCATTGTTAATCTTGGAGTTCTAATAAATCCTAAGTAATTTTTGAAACATATGACTCATGATTGATGAAGGAATGGGGGAGTAAAAATGGGATCTATAGTTTTTAATTGGCTAGGATAATATTTTGATCAATCGAATTCCTGATAATCCTATTCGAGATGAGAATGCATGATAGGTGTTGTTAATAGAAAAGGAAATCATAATACATTCTAATGAAAATCAGATGATGATGAAGTCGAAATCAAATGTGTTCATAGTCCTTAAATAAGTCATTAAAAAAGGAGAATATTTAATAGTAATAGATTTGAGGAGGCCATTATATTGAGATCATAAAATTCAATGAGGCATATATTTTTTTAACAATGTGATAAACCAAAGGTACTGGGTTTTTTTTCAAACCATACAAAATAAACAAATCATTGGTAAGTGAGAATAATGGAAAATGGAATGAATCTTCTCAAGTGGAATCATATTCAGAAAAGAAATAATTTGTCGATTGGATTCAGGATTCCATCGTATTCAAAGAATAAAGTGGTTGAGACCGATAGATTAAAATAAATGAAAAAAGGTGATAGAAAATGTAGTCAACCAATTAGGGGTTCAATAACATTTTTTAATTTCCATGAATTTTTCAACTAGTTCGAGAGAATAGTTTAAGAACATTATTGAATGTGATGTCATAGGGGATATAGAAACATAAATAATACTTGTAAATTGGTACATAACATTAGATTCTGTAATCAAAATGAATAAATTGAATCGAGAAAAATCAAATTCAGAAATAGGATATAAACTAGTGATTAAAAATAAAGTCTAATGAGGTGATGAAGTCTGAAGCCTATTCAAGAATATTTGAGATGAGTTGATGAAGTAAAAATTCACCCTAAATTTTAGGGAAATATATATTTCGGTGAATTTGATTGAAAAATAATGATTTTAGAATTCCTATCAATATCTCTTCTGGGTAACCTATTAAAGGTGAGTATATTTTACACTTTTTCTAACTTATATACTATTCAACATAGAAGAGGGAGAAAATTTTATGTTTAATTGAGAGAAATAAGATTTTGTATTGAGTCTTTGTTGAAGATTTTTCATTGAAATAAGTGAAAGAACAAGAGATAAATGACAATGTTGTATTCAGTTGATCATCATATTCAATGATTATCGTATTTAGGTGACTAATGTATTCGGCTTGTCAATCATATTTGGTAGATCATTATATCAAAATGTATAATCGAATCAGATATTTCCATATTTCTTTTTTCTTGACTGAACAATTATGTTTTCAAAATTTTCTTAATCGTTTTCTGACATAGATAAATCTATCATATTGGGTAATCATATATGGAGATTGTAGTGGGATGTTCGTAGTGGGAAATTATATTTGTAGAATCTGAGTTGGCAGATCGGACTAAGAAATATGAGTTGAATTCTTTATTTAAAATTTCCACTACATTCCTACCTTCCCCTGGTAAGGAAATTGATGAAATGTTTTATAAGGAATACATTTTTTGAAATTGAAAATAAGCATAGGTACCATGTGTTTTTACACAAATAGTTTCATACCCTATTTGTTCAAAGAGGGTTCACATGCACTATTAAATAGTTTAAATAGTTTTACATGAGTTAAAGGGTATTTCCTACTCACTATAATACAATGATTGTTTTCATGAAGATTTTGTGGAATTGGGTTATTTAAAAACCATACTAAGGATGTATTTATTCTTATCGAATAGTGAACATTGTAAATACTTGTGTTCCTATGGATATGGGTTTGAATTGATTCTTTAGTAGGTAATTAAATATTTAATAGGAGACAAAGGTTGTATTATGAAAATATAAAAGAGAAGTGTATCACTTATTCACCCCTCCCACTCACAGGGATACAAATACACTAATTTGGAACTTTCAAAATGTTGAAAAATTATATATTATCATAATTATATTTTAATTATTATTAATTTTATATAATAATATATCATGACCATAATTTTCATTTTTTCGATGAATCATAATAATATCATAATATCATAAGAGAAAATAGAAATAAAAAAATCATGGAATGTTACAAACACACTCTTGATTGGTATATATACATATAAGAATCACCTAATCAAACTTTAATGATGATAACATAAATAGAAAAGGTATTAATAATGTTCAATTACAACATCATTAAAAATAAGAAACCAATATAGACATTGTTATTTGAACATTAAATAACACAACCCATATCATAATCAGGGTTCTCTTCCCTGAGTAAGAAAACAAATGTAAAGCGATCCTATGTGATATGAATAAATCATGAATTAATTCTTGAATTCCAACTCAATAAAAGATCGAAACATTAAATATCAATTCAATATCATATGATATCTTATTTAGAAAATAATAATCAAACTATAATAATTAAAATAATAAATTTTTCATACATAGTAACATTTAAATTCATTTTGTATGGATTAAAAAATATATTTTATAATTTCCATCCAATTTCATGATAACATATTTCACTAAATACAATACCTAAATAGAAATAAAAAATTGAGACAAGGCATTGATTACATGTGGTAACATCCACAACCTTGTACATATTTACTAGGATAAATCCATTGTGCAACACACAAAAAGAGAACCTCTTAATAAACTAATGGATATTGACTTTAAATGAGGATATATGTATACCATTGGTATACTAAACCCTATATATTATAGAAAAAAACAAGATAGTTTATGAATTTATATTATCGAAAAAATTACAAAAAATTGGAATTAGGATATTATAGCTATGGGATATGACCATATAGATAAAATATCCCATGATATAATAGTTTTATCAATTTTGATGACACTAAAACCAAAAATGGATAATCAATATTTTATATGGAATGATAGAATAACATATTTCCAAATAACTACAGAGAAACAAAATGTTATTGTAAAATTGGGACCATGCTTTTCTGAGTCCCATATCTTGAATATAACCATTGTAAAGAATCTCTTTTATGTATATAAGTTACCTTTCCCATATTTGTGTAAAAAAACATAATATACTTGTTCACTAGAATTCATATCCACAGAATGAGTACTACTTTATAGGCTACTGCCACTGGATTCATTAAAAAAATACCAAATACAATCCTTCCTTATTAAAGTGATAGTCTAGTAATATAAAAAAAGAATTTGAAGAACAAATGGAAAACATTTGATTTCTTAAAAATCCTCTTATGTATTGTATTAAATTACTTTGAATAGTCACATTATTTTCATGAAATTTTCAAAACAAAACTATATGTCTATTAAGAATTCACGTTCACATTCCTATATAAGAACCCCACACCCAAAGGGTCATATGGGCCCCAAGAATTTGAGATCATGGTGGAATTTTCCAATTTTTGGAGGAATGTTAAATCTACACTACTCATGCATTGAATCATGTATGGGTATTATCCATTAAATATTCACCCATTTACCTTAATTTTCAACAACATCTAATTGAAAAAAATATATATAATGGAATGTCCATAAACTTGTACAAATATATATTCTAATAAATCCCCTACAACATCATAATGTCTTCTATTGTAGTGTGACCATTGTCCTGCAAATTCATTTATTCATAATTCTTGGTTGAAAACACTAAATAATGACTAAATAATATGTCAAATGTTCTAAGAAACTAAAACATTCACAATACAAAGGAAAATATGTTTATTTTTAATTTCTGTGACTTCTCTAAAATCTATGGAGTATAGTATAATGTGGTAATTTATGAAATAAGATAAATACATAATGTTTTTAGTATAAGATGATGTATTTTTGATTCAAACACAAATTGGTCAAAACTCTCATGAACTGTTTACTATATTTATTGATAGTAATCCCCACTATTGATCTTCTTGGGAAAAAATAAAAAACAAATGAATAAAATAATTAAAAAACACCCCTATCATCCCCTGTAAATTTGACCATCAATACCAATTCTTCCCACACCATCCACGATATGTATATTGCCTAATATATGGAAAATTATCTTCTAAAATACATTCCATGTGTCCAATATTTATTTTTCAATAAAATATTCCAAAACTCTCTTCATTACAGAGGTTGTAAGGGAGAGAACATTTAATAAGTAAAATCCTCAATCACTCCATTTTAATTTATTTTTGTAACTTATCCACTCATTACCACCCATTTTTGAAGTGGAATTCAAATTCAAGTATAATATATATAATTAAATGTTATTTTGTAAATTGAACCCCTCTTTTTTTATTCAGTATATGAAAATATCATCTGTGATGTGTCGATTCACTACATTGATGATGATGAGTTTTATTTTTCCATTACCAGCTTCAATACTGGTCATAAAAAAATGATTATTATTAAACATGATTTTAATAATTATAATACTACGTTTTCAATGTTTTTGTACTAATTTACATACATAATATTAAAAAAACTAAACTAGTTCATAAAGGACTAAAAACGAAACCAAATAAACTAAACACGTATCATTAATGTTGTATCAAATAAATCATCATCATACTAGAAAACCAATTGATATAACAGACCAATTAAAATTATATATTTTCATTACTATCATATAATTTAACTTCTGGTTATTTTTTACCATTTGAGTATAAATTTCATAATAATATACATGTAAACTAAACATGAATCCTTGAAAAAAAAACATCCAGAATGATGAAATTTAACTCTATAACTCATCAAAATGGCCATAAATTAACTTAATAAATTTATTTAAAATAAAAAACATGTATAATGGGTTATTAATTATTTAATTAATGAATATAATTAGATTATCCATGATAATAAGTGAAAACACATAATGCATTTGGACTTATGTTTAGGTGATTCCTGAACCCAATTCCCTTCTTTTGGGTTATTCCTCTTTCCTAAAAAATTTCAGTGTGGATATTACTATAATTATTGATAAATATGATTTCATTGTTATTCCTGTTTCTTTTCATGGATATACATGTTTACAATACAATTTTTTATAAATATTTCGTTTTTTCAAAAGAACTCTTCTTTATAAAACATAATATGACTCTTCTTGAGTTGTTTCTTCTTCGCACAAGAATGATGAATGTTATACCAAATATGTTTTTGGATTATTCATTTGGGGACACAATTTTAATTCATTATTGATTAATGAATTTTGAAATAGATTCCTTTATATGTGTCACATCATGGAATTAATTTTTATAAATTATATTTGGAATTAATGATTATGTAAATTTTTTGATGTGACATGTGGTCCAGAAATTTTGTAGCCATCCAATTCATTAGTTAATGATATTCATCTCATATTATGATGGGCATTATTAATTTTCATGATGCTAGATTTTTTTTCAATGATTATTTCCTGATTATGAAAATATGTTATGTATGAACATGATATTATCTTTCTTCAAAAATATGTGTCGTATTTGAGAACTAAGACAATATGTTTTATTCTTATGTATTTCCACATTATATGATTTTGTATAATTTTTTTCATCATGATATTTATTATTATACTATAATTATATTATGGGGATGATAATTATGCTCATGCTTGTATTATTTATTCATATCCCTTACATAAAGTCTTACTGGGCTTTTAGTTCACCCATTTTCTTTGACGTATATCCATAGGGGACTATGTTTACAATAGAGATCATGCGCTTTAATAGGACAAGGAAGAATATAACAAATAAATGTTTGTGTTTTATTATCATTATAGTTCTTTATATGACTTATTTTCCCACGACACTTAGCATTTTTATCTAAGATTTAGTAACTATTATTTGGTCTATCTTAAAAATGATGTTGTAGTGATGTAAGAAAAATTATTGTCTCTATAGAAAGTATTAAATCATGGATCTATTAGTGTGGTAATTAGGACCAATTAATGTTAGTAAAAACCCTTAGGGTAAGACGACATAAATTTTAATATCCAAAGATATTTGAAAAGGATAAATATAAAGATCCCATTACATATGAATATAGTATTATTTGTGTTAATGTATTAATTATTCAAGATTTATTAACTTAGACTTTGTTCAAACATTTTATTTTTTATAAAATGGTGGGATCCAAGAGAAACCTATCGAATAACCAATTTGAGGGATAATGAAATGATTTTCTAAATGACATATCCAATTATATTGGTGGTTGAGTTCAAAGAATTATTGTGATAAATTACCAGTTTTCTAAGACTATGTATAATAAATTTAACCCCATGAAACATCATCCTTCTCCCAAGTAGGTGAAACTATCCAATGATCCCTTTATGTGGCAATGACCACTAATAAACAGTGGATATTCTGATCCACCCATTACAAAATAGTGGTTTAAGTCAATAGATAATATATTGTCATTAATATAATTTTATGATAAGGAGAAAGTAACTCTATAACATTATTTTTTATTTGTAGAGTCTAATCAACGGTGGTCGTTCATTAAGAAAAACCATATTTAATGATGATATTGAAGACATGGAGTGGTAATAATTTAATAATATTTATCTCAGCAATTATTTTACTCAGAACCTGTCAGAAAAATATAGGGAGATAATTCATACATGTAAAGGAAAAATAAGGTGAATATATAATGGATAATGAAGAAAAATTCACTTGGATTTTAAGGTATGCCAAATGTTTTGTAATCAACAATGATATAAAAATAGATATATTAATTAGTGATTTAAAACAACACTTTTTAAAGTATATGGCTACCGATGGCATTAGAAGTCATGATGGAGTGGTTTGATATTCCCTCAAAGTAGATATGGAGTCTAGAGAATGGTTATATGGTTATGACTATAAGAAGAGATTAATGGATTTTCAAGGTGGGGGATAAATTGAAATTTGATTAAATAAGATCTAATAATTCCCGTTTCAAAAATATGGGAAGAATCGTTATGGTAATTGTCTCAAAATTATGGGAAATGCATCATGAGTGGGAGAGTGTGCCTTCATGCTCATGATTTTCTGAGAAACATGAAGAAGCTGAGCAACATTATGGAAGAAATAATGTTAACACTTAATGAACTACTTATCTTACAATGCTTAAACTATATAAATCTAGGCCACTATGCAATTCCATGTACTAAAAACTTAATCATTTAGGGTAACCAATGTCAAAAGCCACCAAAACCAATGGATAAAAAGAATATTTATTCCATCACTAATGCTGAAGTGGAGAAAATAAACTATGTCGTACAAAGTACAATGCCTATTCAATCATGAATGGAAAAAGTATTATTTTATTTTGGTTTTATGCATTAATTTATTTTATTCATGTTTCCAAGAACTACTGAATTGATGTGTCGATAAAATAAAGTAATTATTTTTGTAAAAACTCCTAGATGTGAGATCATTTAAAAAAAAGTGTTATACTATTATACTTCTACCATATATGGGAGGATTCTTCTAGAAAATATCATTATTTTATCATGATGGAATTAGACTCTATATTAGGAAATGATTATATTATCTTATAAAGAGCACACATAAACTATAGAGAAAATGAAATATATTTTCATATTATGAACCATCAGATGCTCCTAAAAAATGGATGTAATATCAAGAATAACTTTTGGAAATACATCAAATGTGTCAGTGTTGATACCATGTGAAGAGTAATACCTAGCCTAAATTATTGCATAAAAGGAATGAATCAAACGTGAGGAAATTCCTATTGTGATGGAATAAAATTATGTATTTCTCGATAAGTTACCATGACTTCCCCAGATCATTTTTAGAGTTCATAGTAGAGCTCATACATATAGCAACTCTTACATCAAAATTCCCCTATGGGATGGCCCGCATGAACATGAAGAGTTAAGAAAGACGTTATAAGAGAATTTGGACCAAGGGTTCATACTCCCTGGTATATATCCTTGTGGTGAAAACGTGATATTGATAACTAAAAAATGATAGATAAATGAGTTTGTGTTTCAATTACTAAGAGATCAATAAGATAACCATAATGAACAAGTATCATCTTCCCATGATTGATTATTTTTTATCAACTTTGATGAAACCAACAATTCTTAATAGTGGATCATTATTCTGGATTTCATCAACTGATGGTGAAGAAGGAAGATATTTAAAACACTGATTTCTATATAAGATAAGGGGATGATCAGTTTATTGTGATTCTGTTAAACCTTACCAATTCCCTTGAAATATTCATGGAATTGATGAATACATTATTTAGATACTACCTTGATAATTTTTATTATTATTTATCAATGATATTCCCATCAAATCTGAGATAAATGATGAACATTAAAAACATTTAAGTATTTTTATTGAATCAATAATGAAGGATAAATTGTATGAAATTTTTATAAAGTTTGACTATTTGATGTGGTAGGTCACATTATTAGGGAACATAACCATTAGTGAGGGAATTTTTTTGAACCATTAAAAATCAATAGTATTTGAGGAAAGGAATAGACCCACAAGTCATAGGAAGGTACTTAGTTTTATTTATTATAATTAAGAACTAATGATGATTTTTGAGGGACATATCATGACTTTCTAACCCACTAACTATTTTGACATTGAAAGGCATAATGTATGCATGGCGGGAAGAATGTGAGGAACGATTTAAGGATACCATGAAGAGATTTATCAATACAGGTATAATCATAATACATAAATGTGAAGATAATTTCATTATATAAAATGATTCATAAATTAAAAAATTGGGTTATGTACTCATGCATAATGATAATCTAATATCATACGTCTCATGGTAGTTGACGACCCATTAGTAGTACAACCCAATTTTTGATCTGGAGCGATCTGCTGTGATTTTTTCATTTAAATTATTTCTTCACTATCTACATACTGATATTTGTAACATATATACAAATAAAAATATCCTAATATATATATTCATAGAAAAGGATATTAACATATATCAAATGATATGGTTAGAGGTAATAAATTTCTATGATTTCTCCATTCACTGTCATCCTGAAGAGGATAAAAACCTAAATGATGCTCTTAGTAAGAAATAAATTGATACTCTATCCATGATGCTGATTGAGTACACTCTATCTTCATTTATATACACAGGATCGAAATATAAATCCTAACGTCATCGAATAAATCCTACCATTCACAAATGATTTCCCAACCACTTATCCAAAAAAAGATGAGGGATTATAAATTGGATGATTTTCATCTATGAAAAAATGGAAAATGGGTAATCTAAGGGAAGAAATCTTAGTTCCAGATTGATGATGATGGTGTGATTCATTTTGGAACTAGGATTTGGGTGCTTTCTCCACCCAATATATAGAAGGGGTTACTGGATATTACATATATCTAATCCTTCCCCACCTATCTTGTATGTACTAAGATGTATCATGACCATCAATAATACTTCTTGAGGAAAGATATATAGAAGGATATAGTGGATTAATTTTGAAGGGGTGTTCATATCAGCATGATAAAGTAGAGTGAACGAATTCCAATTGGTTGATGCAACCATTTCTTCTACTGACATGGAAATAGGATAATTCCCCAATGGTCATTGTAACGGGTCTCCCAAAACCATCCAAATGAAAAAGGTAGATATGGTTTTTGGTGAATTGACTCACCAAGACATCCATGTTTGTTTCTATTTAGGTAGATTTATCAAATAAACAACTTATTATGATATATGTGAAGGAATTCATGATATTTCCTGGGGTACAAATTTTAATCATATCTTATTATGATTTATGTTTAAATGCAAATCCTGTAGAGTTATTTTGTATTCATTGAGTAAATAATTGAATTTAATAATGAATTATCACTCATAAATGGAAAACTAATCTAAATTAACTATTTCGATGCTTGTGGAACCTGTTAGTGCTTACTTAGTGAAATTCAGAGGGGATTAGATTAGAATCTCCTAATGGGTGAGTTCTAACAAAAAAATAGTTTCCACCCAAGTATTTAAATTGATCTATATGAACCACTATATTAAATTCGATGAAGATCTTCAACATGTAGGGATGGAGTAACTAAAAAAAGCATCATAGACTTGATCTTGTAAAAGACATGACAAAGTAGGTTCAAGAAATCTAACAACATATCAAAGCTACAGAGATTCAGAAAATAGCTATAATGAAAACTACTAAAGGGACATGGAATTTAATGTTAAAGAAATTAAAAACATCCTTTGAATATCTCCATGGAATAGGATCGAACTATTTCATGAAAGAAGGAATATTAGACCAAGTTATGTTGGACCCTTTTTCTATCCATGAAAGCAGAGGTGTTGGGGGCTATTATCTTGAACTTCAACCAAGTATGTCTCATGTTCATGAAATGATCCACGTATCTCATTGTAGGATAAACATGCCTGACACCTCACACGTACTGAATTTGATGGAGTCACAACTGGATGATGTCATTTCATATGAGTTAAAACCAATAATGGTCATGGAACATAGAGATAAATTCATTAAAAAATTATAAATCACCTTATTAATGTATTGTGGAGGAACCATAAATGTGATGAGGCAACATGGGACCCCGAAGAAGAAACCAAGTTGAAATAATATATCATATTTTCACCATATTATATAAAATGAAATTTTTAGGATGAATGTTCAAATAGAGGGAAGAATGTAATGATCCTGAATTTTATCAATGATATTTAAAACTGAGGAACCATAATTTTATGAGACCATAATCAACTTTTCAATGAGTCATAAAATTGAATAAAATATTTAAACCAGTATTTTTCGAATAAAAATGATAATATTTAAAATTTAAAATTATTATTATTAAAAAATTAACATAAAAAAATATATTACTTTTTCTAAATCTACTTACTAAAAATGCTTATAGTAAAATTTGGGCTTTTTCAAAAAAAAAATGTTAGGTGAATAGTAAATTATGGTAATTTACAAAATATTCTGAATAGATGAATTTTTGAATCATAAAAGATGTAATAACCTATTGTAAAAAACTCTTTATAACCTTTTAATATATTTATTCATAGTAATTATCACCATTTATATTCTTGATCTATAATAATAAACAAATAAATAAAATAATACAAAAAACTCCCCTCCCCTCTCCTATAATATCTTCCTCTACACCGATTATTTTAACACCATCCAAGGCATGTAGATTAATAAAATTATTCCAAATTACCATACCAACCCTATGCCTCACATTCAAGATCTTATGGTTTCAATAAAGCCCAAACTAAAGTACCTTAATGAGGTTCTCAAGGAGACAATATTCAAGAGGTAAAATCATCAATGCCTCTCTACTAATTTATTTTTTGTTATTATCCTCTCATTTATTCACTTGTAAAAAAGAGGAACAATAACTCATGTATCATATATGTTATATAGTTTTATTGTGTTAGTGGAATATGGGTAATCAATTCTTTTCTCATCACCTTTTATTACAAAAATGTAAGACGTCATCCACAATGTGTCGAATCACCATCTTTAGGGATGATGGGTATTTTTTCTCCATTACAACCTTCAAGGATGGTAAAACATCAATTATTAAGGTTAAAATAAATATTTTAATATGAATTTTATATATTTTTTAATGTTCTATAACTAATTTATAGACATAATTTTAAATAAAACAAAAGTAGTTCATGATGGTCGAATAACTTGAGAAAATAAACTAAACATTTATCATTTTTTTATTTTTAAAATGAATCATCCTAAAACTAGAACCAAAATGATATATGAGAAAAATTAATATCATGGAAATGAATTAATATCATATATAATCACTTCTATAGAATTATTCCCATTTGACAGTAACTATTATAATTATATACATGTAAACCAACAATGAGACCCCATAAACACGAACTTAAAGAATGATGAAATTCTTCCCTATAACACATCAAAATGGCTATAAATTAACATCATAAATTAATAATAAATATAATATATTTATAATAGGTTCATAGTTATATTATTAACGAATCTAATTATATTTTCCATGATATTAAGAGCCAGTTCAGTTCATATTCAGACTTAAGGTAAAGGGATTCTCGAACCCAATTCACATTCTTTTGATTAGCCTTATTTCATGTAAAATTCCATGTTTAATATTATATTAATTGTACATAAACTTAGTTTAATTTCTCATACCTATTCTATTTGGGTATATATATGTTTTTAATTTTATTTTATGCAAATTCAATGTTTTAACAAAAACTATTCTACAAAATACACATTTTTACTCGTATTGAGTTGTTTCTTTGTCATATAAAATTGATGAATCATATATCAATTATTTTATTTCATTGTCATTTTAAAAAAATATGCAATTTATTTCTTATGAAATAATTCTGAACCCCATTCCATAACGTGGGTTACCTCATGAATTTTTTTTGATATACAATATATGTGGCTTTTATGATCATGTTAATGTTATGATTTGACATGTGGTACTGGAATTACATAGACATCCAATGAATTAGGTAAGATGATTTGTCTCAGGAGGTGTAGATTATTATTAGGGAAAATTATTCTATCTTTATTCACAATGTTAATGTAATCATTATGATCATATGATATTCGGGAACATGTTTTTCTAAATTTGTTCTCAACTATGTTTGCTATTTGACCACCATGACATGATGTTTTATTTATATAAATTTCCAAATTCAAGGCCATTTTCCAATTTTTCCCTAATTATTTTGATGATGATCCTAATATTATGTTATGATGTTAACAATTTTTTCCACTATATATTTATTTATCTATACCCCTTATTCATCCTATTTTTACGATTTTAGTTCACACCTTTTCTTTGATGTATTTAATTAGGAGACAATATGTACTAAGGATAATTTGAGATTTAAATGGATAAGGAAGATTAATCTAAATAATATTTTTGTTTTATTATTGTGAAATATAATTATTTTCAAAATATTTCAAAGGCACTAAACCATTTGATCATGGATTAGTAACGCTATTATGTTGTTTATCATAAAAATTATGTAATAATTATGTATGAAAAAGTATGGTCACTGTGTTATTGTTATAGATTTTTGGGGGAATCATAAGTTTTATTATGTACCCCATGATCAGGATTATTTTTTGAATACATTATCTCTTTTGTTGTATAGATATCACCAATACTGGGGAGTATATTATGGTCATGAATAAACATAATGTTTAGAATCATGTATTCCCCCAAAGGTAAGTGAATGTTTTATATTGGATAATGAAGGGGTTTTAGAAGTATTATTATTTAGAGATCACATAAAATAATGGAACTATTAATGAAGTAGATAATTTATTGTGTATTAAGGGTTCTACTGATGTTGTTCTGTGAGTATGTGAGGAATGAATTGTGTTATAATAGCTAACTGATTTTAATTTTGATTTGGAAATGCATTGGAAAAATATATTTCAATAATAGATTGTAGTAAAATATACACTTATTGGTTCCTAGATGAGTCCCAATTGGCTTTCCATTGGGTGGATGAGTTAAGAAATCAAGTAGTTAATATAGATGCTACTAATTTTGTATAGAAAATGAGAAATATCTTGATTTTTTTCTGTGAAATTTTATGTTCACTAGATTATCAAGGAGTCAATTTCACTTGATTTTTATAAGTCATTTTTATTAGTATATTTGAATTTTGTGAATATGCACCATAATTTTGGAAACATTTTTTATTTTCAAGGGATGATGAAATTAGTGGAATCATTTGTATCTAAATGTTTTATATGTCTATGATAACCAATCATTTTACTTAAATAATTTGTGAAAAAATATGATTTAGTTGTGGAAATTTATAATCAAAACCGGGTTCTGTTTTATTTTTCTATCTTTTAACAATATGTAACCAGTTAATAATTTTAAAATATTTTTAGTGAGTTTGTAGAGAAGGTGATTTGTTAATAAAAGTTTGGAGGTAGAATTTAATGTTCTAACAGAAAAATACTGAATAATTTGGTGGTTTTAGGTGGCCATTAGTTATCGTATAGTTTATCATCAATTACCTTGGAGCTAGTCCATGGGAGAAAACATAGTTTATTTTTACCAAGAATATAATTCATATTGAACAGAACATTTTTGAGCCACATAGTGTCCAATATAGGACCATAAGTATATGTAATGAGCCTCGGTAGTTAAAAAAAATTATCGAATCTATCTCATAAAAAGACACAGTTCCCAATCCAAATAACCCTTGTCTGAAAGAATAACCTAAATGTAAATGTACATAACCATATAATTCATTTCACCATAAAATATAACACAAAATGACTCATGTAGAACACGATAAAGATAAAAAAGGGTATATTGTAGAAGGACTCAATTACAACCATGAGAAATATAAATCCAAAAAAGGATTATTCAAAATAATAAATGAACCAAGACAATAAAAAAGTCTCCAAGGGTCCCTCAATCACCACCATTTATCCCACAATGAAGGAAAAAAACCAAGAGAAGATGTTGGGGTACATGATAGAATTCCTTTTTCATGATTCCTATAAAACCGAATCTACATATTTCTAATATGAACGGAATGAAAAAACACACAATATAATACCAAAATTAATATAATACATATTTATCTCCATATGAAAAATTTTTAGATTTAAAAATAAACATGTTTTATAAATCTATTTTATTTTAAAATAGTTTTCATAATACATGCTTTACATTTCAATTCAAAAAAAATTCTATATACAAGGCCATAATAATATTGGAAAAGTGATAGATAATAAAGAATAAATATATAAAAAACATTCATATCTCAAAATATAAAAATGTGAGATATCAAAGCATAAAAAATTACATCATGAGTAAAATAAAAACAAAAATGGGATCTATCCTACGGGAATATATAACTAGGTCAAAAAAGTAAAACAAAGTCTTTTAATTGTGATTCAAAAGAATACCAATTCCTTGGAAATTATTTTATAATTATGCAAACCCCATAGCTACATCAAAATAATATATATATATATATATGTGCATAATCTCAAGCGGTCGATCACCAAACATAAACATACCTCTTTTAATAATATGATGCTCCAAAGGCTCCCAAAGTGGTATGTTTTCATAAAACATTCATGTAATACATGGACAATATTTTATAGAAAATCTTCAAAAAATAAGTAATTACTACTCCCATGTTGGAAAATGAATTCTTGATGTCTAAAAAATGTAATTTGTTTATGTAATCATAGAATGTGCTTGAAAATATTTTTCGGGAATAACCCAATTTTAAAACCATTATCCAAGCCACCATATATTCATCTCAAAAAAATAATCATTAAGAATTGTAGTCAATGATTTTCACAGGCCATCACAAAGATTACACAAGAACAAAATGAATTCCAAAGAAAAGAATCATTTTATATACTTACAAAACTATCCAATGGAGTATTCCTTAATCCCATCAAACAAAAGTTTGAAAATGAAAGGAATGTGTCTTTATTAAAACACCCGTCAATATTATGGTATGCCTTATAAAAATTTTAATATCTTTGATAGTTTATGCGTCAAACAACACTATATTTAAAACTGTGACGAAATATTACATATTATCATTACAATAGTAATGTAACCATTAGGAATAGTGACATGAATAATATAATAGTAAACTCATATATGAAAATATTAATTAAATTTTGGTTTCTTATAAATGAATATATGTTATATTTATATCATGGAATGTGTAAAATCTTTTTAAAAAATTGACAAAATAAGTTCTAGTCTTTTTCTGAAACATAATATATATATTATAATTTTATAATTAATATAAAAATTTAAAAGAAAATTTATTTTCATAAAATAGTTTCAGGAATTAATTCTTTTTATTATGATTATATGATAATTTTATGAGACATTAATTAAATATTCTATGTGTCGTAAAATCGATTATAAATTTTAAATTGGTATTTTTTGAATTCATAATGATATTAATTAAAAATTTAATTTATTAATATTAGAGAGTTATTTTCAAAAAATGGAGTCCATTTTTAAATTCAACATGTAATAAAATATCAATGGGTAATTTTTTGGATTCTTTAAAAATAGTTGTACTTTTGGTTAATAGTAAAATAGGATAATTTATGGTATATATACATTATAAGATAAATAAACTATTAAATTATTCATAAATAAGGTAATCACCATAATATTGAACATACCTTAATTATTTAATATATTTATTGATAATGATGAATCTATTCATAGTGTTGAGCCCAAATAATAATGTAATAGTAGGAATAATAAAAAAAACATATCTCCTCCATTATAAATACAACCCAAACTCATATTCTCACAATTTCAATGACATGAATATTTCCTATATTCTTCCCATTTTATATCCCAAATACATCCCAAAAGTTTTGGTCCCAATAACATCACCAAAAGTCAATTTCAATGTTTCTTAAGGAGGTTCTAAAGGAGAATAATTGAAGAGGTAAATTCATATTTGTTCTATTCCTATTTGATGTAATTTATTTTCTTCTTATTATATCCTTAAATCATCTTTTCAAACATCCATTGTTACTGAAATATAAATTATATTCTGTAATGTTATTATTTTAATGAAATATTAATAATCAAACCCCTTCTCCTCACACATATTTTTTACTAAAAATGAAAACATCATCAGTGATGTGCCGATTGACTCTCATCTTGAATTATGTGACTTTATTTTCCATTACCACCTACAATTATGTTTATGAAACCAAAATTATGGATAAAAATATTTTGTTATACATATTATAATTTATTTAGCATTCTGTAACTAGTATATATAAATGATATTAGTTAATAAGGAAAAACTAGTTTGTGACGATTGAAAGGCCCCAAAATAATCAAAACAATTATCATTAAATTTACATCTAATGGATCATTCTAATATATTCAAAAAATATATTTACAAAATATAAAAATTATTTATGTTCATTTATAAGAAATAATTTCAATTATGGAGAACAATTTTCATTTTACTTGACCTTTCATGCATGTATAAATGTGAATCAATTATGAAAATCATTTAGTAGAACATTCCAAAACAACGAATTAGAATATTACAACTCTGAAAAATTATATAAATTAAATACATAAAATTATAAAAAATAAAATAATTTTTTAACTTTATTGATTAATTTAGTAATTAATCTAATTACATTATCTAGTATTTTATGTGTTATCGCAGTATGCTTTCAAACATAAACTAAGGGTATCATCCCAAACATCCATTTTCTTATTCGCGTTACAGTTTCTCCTTCCATAAAACAATTTACTTTTTCATATAATTCTTATAAATTCATTTTAAATGTTCCAAAATTATTTATCGAAATAATTTCTTTTTTTATTGGTAAATAAATGTTTTTCAAGATTCCATTCTCAATTTTCTGGATTTCCAAGCTCAATTAAAGGGAACTTCCCAATTTCATACGCATTTTCAAGTACTGTCAATAATCTATTTAAAGACACCAATTTTTTTTTAAATCAAAATTTTTTTCATAAAACACTATATTTTTTAAATTTTATATTTATACAAAGAATTATGAAAAATACTATTTACTTTTTCAAAAGAACTCTTCTTTGCAAAGTTATAAAATGTACTTTGCTCAAGAATTCCTCGATGATTTTATTGAAGTATTTTCATTTATTTCAACAACTATTTTGAATATTATACTTTAATAAAATTTGAATATTATGATTATAATCTAAAATATTTTATTAAATGGTTTATTATATGTTTTAATGTTGATGTTCTATCTTTATACTATTCACTATACTACTCAGAATGGTTAGAGATTATATTTTTAGATAATGAAATGTTATTAAAATATCACATATATATGTTGATTATGTTTCATCCCATTCATATGTGGAATTGTATTCATTTATTATGTGATGTGTGTGTCCAAATATAGCGTCTCTATACATCAGTAGGTCTCATGAAAAAAAATAGAAACAGATTTGGTGGAGGGATTAACCTTTTATTTTTTAATGTATTTGTTGAGGACTCAATCAAACTTTTGAGATGTGTGGAATTATAAATTACATTATTATAATATTATTAATTTATAATCCATTTGATTATTCTACTGGTATAATACCCATGTTTAAGATTCATTCTATTTACATTATTTATATGGAATTATTTATTTTACTTTTATTCCTGCCATATTATTATCAAAATTATGTTTTAATGGAATGTGTTTGTAGTATTTCACCATTACTTATTTGTTTATATTAGCTTACTCTGTATTACACACCCTTACTGAGTATCTGAGATCACTTCTTTCGTTTTCTTTCTTTTCCCCTAGAATGTGATGATGTGTATTATGAATGACAATCAGGGATAATATATGAGTTTTTGGTTGTTTCCATAAGAGATTCTTTATTTAATTTCATTTAAAGTTGTAATTTAAACTATATGTATGTATATGGTTTTTGAAATATACTAAAATATGCATTCCATTCAGATGTTTCTTCATTATTTATAGTAACGATGTATTAAAATAAGGAACCAGATCAGAGATACTAGGGTTGCGGTCTTTATATTTGTTATTAAATGAATCTTAGAAGAAAAAATAGAAACCGTATTTAGAAAAAACATATTAGGGACATAACCCTAAGATAGATTGCATGTATAATCAGATAAGAAAAAAATATGAATTTTATAAGGTAGATATTATGTGGTTTATAATTGAAATGCATCTATGTCTGGATACTACTAGTTGATGTTGTTTTGGAATATATGTAATTTAGGGTAACAATGCTGAAAAGGTGTGTTGTGCCTGGTTTAGTGTAACCTATTACAGGACAATGTGCCTTACTGTTGACCTGGATTGACACTCCCAATGGATATTCATAGGATTATTCAAATTTTCATTAAAACCCATTATAAACGTTTTAAAAGTAAAAATATTCTCGAAGAACCCATGTTTTTGATTATTAGATTAGTTTTGAATTAACATTCAATTTAAGTTGAGAGTTTTTCTAGTTTAAAATTATCCATTATATCCTAATTTAGTTTATGGAATTTTTCATAAATGGCACCTAGTTGAAAGATTAGAATCAATATATACAAGAATATCAAATATAAGGATTCCCATCAAATAAAATATAATGACTTTTGAGTGGGAAAAACAAAATGTGAAGAGAAACATATAGGTATACTCAGAAAACTGAATTATGTTATGAATAATTGCCTTACCCATATGGAGAATCTTTATCCACAATATGGAGGAGCAATGATATACTTCATTATGTGGCTACACCATCCTTTATTCAATGGAAAAAAAAACCAAATTGTTTCTCATTACTGGATAACATACATATAAAATATATTTCTATCCTTGGGATGTAATGAAAGATATCCTGTTTTCATGGAAGTTTATTGTCAATCTAGAGATAAAGATCAATGGTGGACTTTAATTCAAAATATAAAATAGGAGAAATAAATTACAAACATGAAATTGATTTATTTAAAGGAAATTTTCTTTGAAAAATATATCCCTATAGAATAGTGAGATATTATGGAGAGGAAATTCATGAGTCTGAAAAAGAAAGAGTTTGTAAAACCATCCAATAATAATGAAAACTTTTCAAGGATAGCTAGAAATAGTCAGGACTACATACGTAATCCAAGGAGCATGATTTATGGATTATTTGATGGTCTAAATAAAATATTCTTAAGAAAAATAGACTCTCAAAATTTATCATTATACGAAGATATAGTCTCATTTTCTATTAACCAAAATAAATAATTATGTACGTATTAAGACTTTATGGGAAAATAATTGAAGAAGAGGGTGGTAGAGGAAATATGTATAAAGCGAAAATAAAAACGGGATTTCCCCGCATGAAATGCTTGTGGGATGAATCACCTTGGTTCCTTCTTAAATGTAATGTGTGTTTGTAAAAAAATATGAATGAAAAGGCTCCAAATACCATGATTTAATGATAATTAATGAAGATACCAATGTTCAATGAGAAAATTGTAAAGAGATAGTGTATTATTAAAATTATTTTGCAATGCATCATGTAAAATTTATCATGAAAATTCCAAGGGAATAAGGACAAGATAATACAAACAAAACTATTGAGGTTGATGTTCTGAGGGATGTGGTGGATGGTACATTAATCATATTCACAAATTTTGATAATGTTTTATTTGATTATAGATCATCTCATTCCTTTACATCATCCTAGTTTTCATTCAAATTTAGATTCTTCCAATTCACCTTAATAAGGGTCTTATCATTAAAGATTCATATTGGAATCCTTATTGTTACAAATATGTTTTAAGAAATTTTGTTATGGGACAAATACTTTCCCAAATTAACTATTTTATCACCATGAGTAAGGTTTATTTTGTTATACTCCATGGTATGTACTGGCTTTCAAAATGAAAAACAAAAATTTATTTCAAAAAGAATGAAATTATTATTTCCGATGAAGGTATGAAATTTATGAAATTTAGAGGTGAACCAACAACATTTGAGAGATGCATGGATCAACCTATTGTATCCTTATAACTGAAATTATTAAAAAAGTAAGAGAAAAAATCATTTATGGTTAAGGAAGGTAACTATCAATTTGAAGACGTTCCTTCTGTGCAAGAATACAATGTTGTATTTCTTGAGGATTTACATGGACATCCTATAGAGAGAGAAGACGAGTTCTATATTGATTTAATTCTTGATGCAAGACCTATTTCAAATAATCCTTATATAATATCCACAGTGGAATTAGTAGAGGGGAAAAACTATAGAAAATCAGTGATATGATATTTATGATCCCTAGGGTTAATCCATGGGGATCCCATGTTGTCTTTGTTAATAAGAAAGATAGATCCTCGATGTTATGCATTAAAAATATATAAATCAATGCTATTAAAATAATGAAACTGAGTCATCTTCCTTTCTGTGTTGATTTATTTAATTAACTTTATAGAGATCAATATTTCCAAAGATTGGCCTTCGATCTAGATATCATCAATTTTGTGTGAGCAAGGATGATATTACTAAGATTGAATTTTGAACCATGTACAAACATTACAGTTTTAATGTAATTTGACTTGGACTCACTAATTTACCGTATTTTTATAAGAATTTAATGAATAATGTAATCATGATAATTGTTTAATTTTTTGTGTTATTTATTGATAATATCTTGAAATATTCTAAAATCTACGAGGACTATGAGAACCACTCGAGGCTTGTTATACAGACTCATAGAAAAAGAAGATATATGAGATGTTCAGAAAGTGTGAATTCTAGCGGAAAATAGTTTCCATTCATGTAAAAATTATATATAAGGAGAGATTCTCAGCTGGTCCTATAAAAATGATGGTAGTATAAGAATTCCCTACCCCAATGAACAAAATTTTTTTACATAGTTTCATGGGTTTAAGTGGTTACTATCAATGATTCAATCAGAATTGTCGCAAATTAGCTAACCTGTTAACCAAGATTAGTAATAAAGGGGTAATGATTATATGGACAGATAAATGAGATGATTTATTTGAAGAAATAATGAAAATGATAGTGAATTCTCCAATCAAGAAACTACCATCAAGAAATGATGGACTTGTAATTTATAAAGATACATTAAAGAAATTACTTGGTTGTTTCCTTTTACAGAATGATTGATTTTTTTTCCTATACATCAAGGTAATAAAAAAATAATGAATATAACTTTACAACTCGTGATATTCAATTAGAAACTGTAATATTTTATCTGATGATATACATACACTATCTATATTGTGAATGATATGATATTTATACAATCAAAAGGAGTTTTAAATATATCTTCTCATATAAATAACTAATCATGAGGAATGTTTGATGGCTTAAGATACTCATGGATAATTATTGTTCAATAATCTACCACCCAAGGAAGGAGAATAAGGTTGTAGATGCACTGAGAAAGAATGATCATGAATTTATGAACAGTATGAGGATTGATAATGAACCAGTGTACATGGATCTTTCAAACAAGGATATGGGAATTGTCAATAGAGGTGAACCATCATTATTTTTTCAATTGGTTCCACAACATTTTTACTTTAATGCGATAAAAGTTCTCAAACATCAGATTGAAATTTTCAATGTAATATTAAATCGTGTAATCATGGGAAGTTGACTTACATTTTCAATGAGGATGTAATTCTTCAATTTGGGAAAATAATTTGTAATCCCTCTATACCTAATATAAATATGGAATTATTAAACTATTCTCATAACAATAATTTCTCTATAAACCAAAGTAAAACTAATATTTATAGATATTTGAAAGAATATTTCTTATTAGATAATCTAAAGTATGAATTTTTTTATTTTGTATCAAGATGTTTAGTATGTCAATAAGTAATGGATGAATGAAAAAACCCTATAGGTGTAATGAAACTTATAACAATTACTACTTTAAAATGGTATGAAATTACTATAGATTATTTCATTTTATTACCAAAAAATCCATAAAAAATGATGCAGTATTGGTATTTTTTGATTGGCTTACCAAATCTGCACATTTACACAAAATATAGAATGATTTTACATTGGATCTCTTTACATGAATCTACATTAATGTTGTTTTATGACATCATGGAGAACATATTTCTAATTTTTTTACAGGGATCCACAATTTACATCAGAATTGTTGGAAGTCCTTTAAAAACTTTATGAAACTGAGATTCATTTGAGTTCAACTTATCACCCTCAAACTGATAGAAAGTTTGAAAGGACAGTTAAAAAATTATAATACATGTTGAGATCATTATCACATGAATTTCATGTTATGTGGGTTTATTATTTACATTTCCTTGAGTTATTATACAATAATAGTATCTATTTGAGAATTAAAATGACGCCATATGAAGAATATCATAGAAATAGATTTCATACACAGACATGAAGGGTTGAATTTGGTGAAAGAAAGCTTGTAGTCCCCGAATATATGTAGGAAAAAATAAAAAAGGTAAATTAAATTGAAACCTATATTAAAGCGGCTAAAATTATAAAAAAATCTATATTGATAATTTAAGAAAGGATTTGGAGTTTCAAGAGGGATATCATGTTTTTTGGAAGGTATCTATATTGATGGGGGTTATAAGATTTGGAAAGAAAGGGAAACGGTGCCCCAGATACATTGGACATTTTGAAATCCTTGACTGAATTAGAGCTATGTCTTATCATTTTGATGTTCCACCTATCCTTTATAATGTAAAAAATGCTTACCACATATCATTTTTAAGGAATTAATTTATAAGAAGAAAACATATCTTTACAGATAATGTTATAGAATTGGAAGATGATTTTTCTTACTATGGACAACATCTCTGGATTGTGGGCACTAAGATATGGTGTTGATGCATTGAACAACTCAGCTGGTAATAGTACTCTATAAAAATAGTATAATTGAAAAGGCTCTGTGGGATCTAGAGAAAGTTATTGTGAATAACAACCAAAATCTTTTTATGAAGTGACATTCGTCAAAATTCTAGTCTAAAATTTTTGGAAGTAGATGAGACTGTAACACAAAATTTTTTATGTATGCCACTTTTAATGTCTAATATCTTTGATATTTTATTCCTCATGCAACACATATTGTATAATAGTAATATACTATTAAATAATACAGTTGGAATAGTAATGTGTCCATTAGGAATAGTAATATGAATAATAGCGTAGTAAATGTACTTATGAATATATATATATAAAAATTGGATATCTTATAAATGAAAATATTTTATATTTATATAATGGTATAAGTAAATAAATGTTTTAAAAATGCTAAATTAAGTGCTGGTATTTTTCTGAAACCTATATTTTTATTTAGAATTTTACAATTAATATAATAATTTAAAAGAAAATTTATTTTCATAAAATCGATTCATAATTTAATATTTTATTGTCTTATTAATATAGGAAAATTTTACAATACCCTAATAAATATTTCTATTTTTCTAAAAAATGGTTGTTATTTATAAACTGTTATTTTTTGAATAAATAATGATTTTAATTTATAGTTAAATTTTTCATATATATAAATTAATTTTCAAAAAATGGATATTATTTTACAAAATGGTGATTAATATTTAAAATAATTGTATTTTTGTGAATAGTGATGTAAAGAATTTTATGGAATATATATATTGAAAGATTAATACACTATTCATAAATTCTGTATAGTAAACTAAAATCCAAAAAAATAATTTAAGAACCATAATATCTAAATTATCTTATTTAATTAATATATTTAGTGATAATTCCTAATCAATTAATAGTAATTATCCAAAATAATAAATTACCAATTAAAATAATTATAAAACACCCTTATCCACCACTATAAATACCACCCTATATACATATCATCCTCACATTTTAAATTCCATGAAGATTTATTATATTCACCCCTTTTAATATCTCAATCCTCTCCCACATCTTCTAGCCAATCTAGTCACACCAAAAGACGATTTCAAAGTTCCTTAATGTGATTCTCATAGAGAATAATTCCATAGGTGAACACTTTTTTGTTTTCATTAAATTTATTTTTATTTATTTTATTCTTATTCTATCCTTACCAATTCAGTACAATAATATATGATAAACAGTAATATATTCTATATACTATAATTTTATTTTTATAATGGAAGATCCATCATCAAACCCCTTTTCCCCACCACATTTATTCTAAAAATGAAAACATTGTCTGCGATATTCAGATTTACCACCATCATGGATGATGTGACTTCATTTTCTATTACCACTGTAAATTCTAGATATAAAATTTTGATTATGGTGAAAACATAATTTATTTAACAAATTATACATTATTTTGTTTTCTATAACCATTTTCTATACATGATATTAATTATTAAGATGAAACGAGTTTGTGATTATCGAAAAAAATCCAAACAAATCTAAATGATTGTCATTAATGTTCTATCTAACGAATATTATTAATATATTGAAAAAATATTATATAAGAACATTAAATATTATTTATTTTCATTAGTAACATAAAATTTAAATTCTGGATAATTATTTCAATTTTACATGATCTTTCATACATGTTTACAATTGAATCAACCATGAATGTCATCGAAAGAATGACTCGCAAAAATTGAAATTGATTATTATAGCCCCTAAAAAGGCCATAGATAAACTTAATAAAATTATAATAATTCAAATACATTTTTAATATTTTATTAACTAAATTATTATTTAATTTAAAGTCATTTACCAAGACGTTACATAAATGTTTTGAACACTTTCGAACAAAAGGTAAGGATTTCTTCCTGAACCTCCATTTTCCATTCGGGTAACGTTTTTCCCTCTTTACCCCAATTTAAATCTCCATATTCATATTATAATATTTTTATATATCCCACAAAATCATTTATATAAATCATTTCAACATTCTTTTATAGGAAAGATCCTATTTTATAGGGTTCCCCTCCCAATTATTGATGATATACATGCCTGATTAAAGGGAACTTCTGGATTCCATGACCATTGTCATGCAGAAACCTTAATCTATTTTATGACGCCAAAATTTTTCTAAAATAAAAAAAAATTCATGAAAAAGTATATAATTTCATTTCTTGTTTTATTCAAACAATTGTGTCAAATACAAATGATTTTTCCAGAAGAAATACTCTTTTCAATGTAAAAAACGTTATTTATCTCAAGAATTTCTTGATGATTTTATTAGAGCATTATCAACAATTTCAACAGATGTTTTGAATATTATGAATCATTGATATTTATCTCTTATTATCATCATATACCATATTTTTAAAAAATTGTTTGGGATCATATTGATTGTGGATTTTCTATCTTTATGCGACTCACCATACAAGTTATAAGGGTTAGTGATTATGTTTTCATATTGAGTAATTTTATATAAATATTATATTTAAATATTATTTATGTTTCACTTTATTTATATGATGAATTAATTGGGATTAGTAAGTGATTTTTGGGTCTTTTTGTTTCCAATTAATGCATTGGTAGGTCCCATGAGACCAAATAAAAATGGATTTGGTTGAGGCCCTAACAATTTATTTTTAGGTGTCTTTGCCGAGGCCTTGATGGTATATTTGTGATGTTCAGAATTATTAATTCCCTCGATATGATATTAATAATTTATAATCCACGAGATTATTCAAAAATTATAATATTTATGGTTATGTTTCTTTCACATTTTATTATTTATATGTAATTATATATTCATCTTTTATTCCTCCCATATTATGCTCAATATTATATTCTAATTGAATGTGTTTTTAGTCATTCATCAATTTCTTATTTGTATATATTATGTTCCTATATATTATATTCCCTTACTAAGTATCTTATCTCACCACTTTTTTATTTATTATTTTCTCTTTAATGCGAAGATGTGTAGTTTTAATGCCTTTTAGAGATAATATAAAAGATTATGAATGTTTCCAAAGGAGTTTATTTGTTATAATTAATTTCGAGTTTTATTTTATAACATATGTATATATCTGGTTTTTAAAATATACTAAAACATTCCTTCCGTTGGGATGTGTCTTCCTTGTTCATTTTAATGATTTAATTATTTAAATAACTTTCTCCAAGCTACTAGGGTCGGGGTCATTACACTCGAAAGAATAGATCTATATTAAAATAAAATAATCTCCATAAAAATCTTGTATATTTCCATAAAATACATTTAGAGATCAAAATAATAAATACGTAAGAGTGGTCTAGTTGATATATATATTAAGAAGGTGAAATGTGGGGGAATCCGAACATACATCGATGATATCTTCTAATATTGATGGAAAAAATTTCCAAAGATCAAGGGGAGATCCTCCTAGACCATATAAGAATTCATTTGTTGATATAATGAGAGATAAATTTGTTATTATAGGTTAAATTAAGAAAAGGGTATCTTGGAAAATTAATATTTTTAATAATATCTTCCGGGTAATATATATAAATAAATCCTTGGTTTTGGGGGAAGTAGTTATTTCCCCTTGAAATATAAACAACATTGTTTAATGTGAATACCTATATCATTCAAAAAACTAAAAGAGAATTGTGAAATAACCACTAGACCTAAACCATTTCATATGAAATTATTTCATATATAGTCACACATTTATTCAATCATTTCTGAAAATATTTAAAATTATACTAGAACCAACAAATAAAAATGACATGGTTTCTACTAATTAGGAACAAACATTAATATTGGTTTGTTTCACACAAATTAAATGAATCATGACCCTAAAATCCAAAAATCCTTTTAAACCAAAACATATATAAACTAACATCAATAAAAACAAAATGTGACCAAGAGTTGAATATGATTCTCCCCACCATTATCTATATGTCCGAAGAAATCAATCATGATTTTTGAATCACAGAAAGAGAATTCCATTTCATAATCATAATTGATTCCTTCTCCCATGTATCATGTATATACTACCCACAAAACCATTGTAAAAATAGAAAAGGAATTGTAATACCACATAGAACCCTTTCTTAAAGATCCATAATGTGAATTTACTACTCCACCATGGAGGTGTTGGTATTAAGATCAACATCCTCACATTGAATCATATGTGATGTGACATGTTGATACCAACTCAATTTGGAATCATGTATTACCAAATCAACAAATATTAATTAATTTGATATATCTAACTCATTATCCACCTTTATTGGATGTTCGACTATCTCGAATATGAAAAGAACCCATACTTCCAAATTACCCTACTTACCGAAATGATGATGTCCTAAATGAGGTAAATCCATGAAGAAGACCCTATCATAGACTGAAAAATAATGTGAGAAATTACATTGACATACATAAGATTTATCATCAATATGATCTATTGATACTTTTTTTATCCACTGCACCTTTTACTTTTTCACTTATACATGAAATGATCTAACCAAAATAAATTATACCAATTCCAGAAAACAAAACCAGGATCTAAATATCCACACATACAATCCTTCAGAGGGTGTAGTTTTAGATGAATCATGATAAATATTTTTAGTGGCATGTTCATATAAATGAACATGTTTTCCAGATTTTTATTTAAATCATACATGAAACCAGGAAGCATATACTCAAAAATTTGAATGGATCAATTAATCTTTCCATATTTCTAAAATGAATATTTCATTCAATACAAGAATTAGGACACCATCAAAGATTATATACATTTTTAAAATTTATAAATAAATCATGGATCATTGGGAAAAAATAGAGAAATAAACTACTTTTAGTATCACTATTTCTATATCTTATAGGTTCCAAATTTATTTTACCATTGTTATCACCTTAATTGAAAAAAAAACTCTATTTATTGGGCTGATCATTGACCCCCAAATCACATTATTCTACTACGATTATATGGTAGTAAAATATATAATTTCAATGATATATCATACTAGTTCAGTACTATAATCGCTAACGGATATCATAAACTTCTAGGTATCTCGTGCTCCACCTTAATCTTATTGAAGTTATGGAATTATGAAATGATATCTATAATGGAATTACTCATCCTAAAAACCAATAAAAATTACCCAATTCTGGAATCCTCATTCTACTCCTAGGTTTAAAAAAATAAGACCATTGTACACTATCCTTCAACTTATAGCATAATGATTTCAGAATGACCACTCTTTATTGAAAACACAATTCAATATTTTAAAACCGAGAGAAGTCTCCGAAGAACACCCCATCATAATGGATTTCAGTGAAATAGTAATCATTTTTAGGTCTTCTTATCCCAATATAATCCATAATAAAATAAATAATCAACTTTCAAACTATCTAAGAACAACATCCCATCAGATTCTTCCATATCTTATCCCATTATTGTGAATAATATTGTCAATGACCATAATTACATTGATTCTTTAACATCTTTAGTAACATCCTTATCAATTCATTTGAAACCACATTACATTTTCTATTACTATATGAATTATCCAAATTGAAATTAAAATGTTACTCAAACAAATATTTTTTAAAGATTTATATCTCTTTTGGTTAAAACATACGTCAATATCTTATAATAAAAATATACAGTAAACCACAATCCAATGTTATAGTGGAACCATATTAAGATCTTGTATCACTACCACCATCTCAAGATCATGTGTAGGATAATTATTCTCATAAGTGAATAGTTAGAAAGACCCATAAGCACAAACTACATTATCTACATTAGAACACTTCTTTTATTTCTACCGGAGGAAACACCAAATATATCATTTTAAAAAATCATCTATATAATAAAAAATAATAGAACCAAAGATATACTCACATTATGATTAACAAATTATCACTATCATTAATTTTCTATTTGATCTTGACACCCTTACTGGTCAACTATATCATGGGTGATACAATCTTGGAGATATCCCGAACAAAAAATTTGTAATAACTAGCCAAGTCCATAATGCTCTAAATCTTAAACATTTAATTTACTTTACCCCAATACAACGCCATTTATATTTTGTTCATGATTTATTGGGATACATATCTTAGATATGTAATGTAATAGAACAATCACTTTTAGAATTCAAAACACATATTTTTCATTCTTCTCAAACAGAAAATGTTCAATTCGAGTTTTGAGAATGATGTGGAACCATAATATGAATCATTTACATATCTATTTTTAAAATTTAAATTAGTTTATAATTGTTTGTTATGAATATAATTGATAATTTTCATTTTTATACAAAATCCATTAAAAAATACATTCAATTATTTGGTAATCTAAATGGCTGTTTTTTAGGTTTGTAATTATTTTTGGCGACTAAAATTTAAATTCGACTAAGCCATTTCTGTTATCAACCTCAATTAATGGAATAATGTTAAGATGTTGAAATTTATTTTTTATAATTAAAAAACAAAAATAAATAGTGAAATTTTTACATTCATGTGTCGTGTACTATCATTTATATCATCCACATGTTGGAAATTTCCAAGGATTAGTTCAATTATGAATTCCATTGAACTGAATTTCTTGCTAGGGGATTTTGATTCAAACAAATATTTCTATTCATGACTTCAAAATGCATGTTCCTATTACCTATTACGAAGTGATAGTCGATATCTATGTTTGTGGAGATTTGTATGATTAGTGCTACCCATTTTGAATGAGATTCAATGTAGTCACCAATGAGGGATATAGTAAAATGAGATGAAATGGGACATGATTCTCCTAAGATCCCACATCTTCTATTTCTATTTGACAATGCTCCTCAAATTTTCACTATACACCATTATTGATGGATGGTAGTTTACATTTAATTTTATAAGATTGTTTTTTTCATGTATTATGTTTTATTAAGGAATTTATGGCTAAGAAGATGTCTTACATGAATTATAGTGTCTCCGATGTGAAATGATTTGAAATCAATGAAAAAACTCATGAAAAAGAGGGATATGAATTACATGGATCATACAGTTACATTTAGAAACTCATCCACTAAGTGAAACACCAATGATGTAAAAGGTTATGTTATTATTTACCAACATGATCCTTAAATGATTATGTTGGTACACGTCTACACATTCCCAATCAGCTAAAGTAAATGGTTCATATACATCAAAAAAATATTTCATTGAATAATTAACTATTTAATGGTAAACTGCAATGTTAAAGGATACACCTATGTGGAGATTTGGACATGTACAAAAATTTCGATGTGGAAAATTTTTCTATTTCATTCAGAAACTCCTACATGAACAAATTAATACTTTTCAGAGAATGGATATGTTTTAATCAGCTTTTGGGGAATCAATAATTTTGATGAAAATGGATAAATAGATAAAAATAGTTATGTTTATTATAATTGTTATATGGAAAATAATCTATTTCGTTCATGAATGTAAAATTATTAATTGATATCCATGTAGATCCCAAACCATTTTAATTCGTATGGACCAGCTAGTAGTAATTTCATGGCAGAAGTTAAGAGTTGGTAATTGATTTCCAGGTTGCAGATGCCCTTAAAAAAGAAGAATTAGAATTTTATATATATTTATAAAAGATTAAAAATAAAATAAACAAAATGGGATGTAATATATAACACATGGATGGGGAATCAAGTGAAAAGGAAGGTGGAAATCCCAGGAAAAAGGAGGGGAGGCAGAACAACAAAACATTTTTTTATTTTTTATGTCCAAGATTGTGCTTTTTTTACATTCAATATATTTTATAGACCCTATTTCTAAAACATATACAATATTTATTGAGTAACAATGTTTATATGGTTATATAACTACGTTGTGTGTGGATAATATTGAGTTTTCAAGCATTTATTCTCCACTAAAATTTTAGGGATTACAAGTCTCCAATATTCTCTTGATGGTCATGTTATTTATGATATTAAATTTCCTATGCATATTGAATGCCACATGGGTAGTTGGTTTCATTAATTATTTTTTATGTCGATGTAAAAATAAGAAGAGGAAATACTAGATAAGGGTTTTCTATTAGGGATACTCAATTATCGGAAAAAATAATTATTTATTTCATAATCTGATGACTTATTTCATATACAAATGGGCCACTCGAGAGAGTTATCCATGTACAACTCCTAGTCCTATAATGACTAACACTATGTGACAAAAGAATAAATTATAAATAATCATATATCTATATAAAAATTCTATAAATGAATTTCCCCTCTTCTAGACCATAATTTTTTTTAATTTATTATTCTTATTTATAACCCTCTAACATTATACCTCTTACAATACACAATCTTCATTCCATCAGCATCACCACCCTCATCACACCCATCATTCTGTTATCATTTTATAGTTTTTTATATAAAATAGTCGTTATCTTTTATTCTATCTCTACATTTAATGATATTAATGGTTATTAGGTTTTAAAAATAATTAATATTCTCAAAGATCAATATCATCCATATTATATTACGTTTTCATTTCTGGGGTGAGTCATGTGCGGCCAAAAATATGGAAAACATTGTGTTATTTTTTGTTTTCTTTAATGGGTTTCACTCCAAGAATTGTAATAAACTAATGCACTAGTGAAATTCAACACCAAAATTGTCAAACATAAAAGTTATTTGAAAATAATGAATAAATCATCCTTGAGAAATCTAAAATAACCACTACTCAATTATCCAAATCAAAATCCTAACCAGGGGAATATTTTATCCATCAACTAAATGGAAATTTAGTTTGGGAAAAAGTAAGGATCAACGAGTTTCAGGTGTCGATGGTATCATGTTACCCATATATCATTAGGAAGACTCTAAGATCCAAAAACTATGAGAATAATAAATATCACATATCTATGATACCATCATACCATGAAAATCCCAATGAGGATTCACTAGATTTGATAAAGAAATTATGTGTAATTTTGTAACAGTTTAAACATATGGACTAAGTGACGAGGAATTATATTTAGGAGTTATTTAATTTTTTAAAAAAGGAAATACAAGGGATTGGTTCCAATAATTGGAAGAAGAAATATTTGGTACATGGTACAATCTATGTATTTCCATTGTAATTATGATTTACATAAAATAAATGAAATGATAAATTAGGTATATAATTATGGGGTGCATACAAGAGGATTGTGAATTGTTCCTGGAGTCTCGGAACAGGTTCAAAGATAATTATAAGAAGCTCCCCAACCCTCAATATGCACCGCAATTTCATGTCGATACATTCTACAATTGTATTACTCTGTATCATCATAATTTACATGAAATGGAATCTTTAGTTGTTTTTTTTGCAAAAAAATTGATGACAAAATTAATCATAGCTTCCAAAATTTTGCATAATATTCCTAAAAAAATTATAAGAGTAGAACCATTATTATAAATAAAACATCACCCACACCACATGATAAGGCACACTCTACATGAGTTTTCATTAAAAATGTTGAACATAGTCTTAGAGAGCAGTTTCATTGAGGTTAAATCATTGACTATTCACATTAATACCTCCCAAACATTGATATTTTTTTCCATGTCTCTAAAAAAATAAAATCTGCATTTCTTATTTTCCAAGAACTCATACTAGATAAGATATACAATAAAAAATTAGATCTTAGTCTACCAGAATCGTCCCAACATTCCTTGGAGTAATAAGGGAGTAATAACACCTTTTATACCCAGTAATTTTCAAAAAAAATACAATTTTATTTCAACATATACCAAGGGATGTGCCCTTATGTTTACAAGATGATGTTATAGTGATGTTACAAAAAATAGACAGTTCAGTTCTAAGAGAAAAAAGAAAAGATATATTTTTATAATAAACTATTAGAATCTCATTTTAGAAATCTAGAGTTGAAATTAGGTAATTTAGTCAAAAAAACATGTGTTAGATACAATTGGTGTTTTCCTAGAACCACTAAGTCAAATCCTAATTATACTTCCATGGTAGTCACTAAAATTGGTGGTCTTCAAACCCATGTTAATTTCAAAAAAATTCCCAAAAATTATTCCAATGAAAATTTTCATGATTCACCTTAACCTAATTTTGTATTCACCCAATATAGAAATATACATAGCCTATATAAAGGATAGTCACATCTAGATCTAGATACTAAAAATCATAGGTGGATGAAATGAAATCTATAGATATTAATTGAATAAAAAATATAGTAGTGGAAACTGAAAGGGTACCCAAAATAAAGAAGAATTTAATCTCAACCATTCGCATCTGAAATGAATCAAGAAGGAAAACTAGGATTCTGACATATCATGGTTTCTAAATGTTTTCATGAAAATTATTATTGAAATACATTTTTATTAAGATATTATTTACATTCATTAAAATATAATATATCTAATGAACATATGATAAATGAAAAAATATTTAGAGGTGTTTTTTTATAAATAATAATGTATAGAAATGTAATGAAATAATAAAAAACATGAACCAATAAAATGGAATGATCTAGATAGATTTATTATTCGGTACATTTTTTTGATAGAGTTTCTCAATTTAAATATCTTCTTGATCATGGAGAAATTATCAATTTCACTACTAAATTATTATTCTATAAATTATGGCTATGAGTTCTATATCCCTATAATATTGTTTTGATTCTCGATTATATATCTACTACCCAAAAAATTGGAATGATATATGACTTTATTGTTTGAGTGGGTAAGATATTATTTACCAAAAAAATTCTTATTTTGGATAAAAAATAGTTAAAGGTTCCATATTATTCATGGATGTCATTTTTCCCATGGGATGGAATTGATGTCCAATGTTAAAAATGATTTTCATCCTTTTTGACAAATTATATAATTTTAATGTTTTTAATGAGAAACATCTCTAAAACCATTCCATACCAAGTAATGAGTTTCTAAATGTCTTTAAATTTATTAATGTGGATTAATAAATAATTTTTAGAATGCTTTTACCAATTAATGATTTTTTATGTTCCCAACAGAAACCAATATGGGAGTTAGTTTGACTAGTGGAAAGGATCCCAAATATTACATTGATGGGTAATTTCCTAGGTGACATAGATGAATTTTATAAAGATCATATTTTTACTTCATCCGAGGAACCAACATTTTTAGAGATATTTCTTTATATTTTTAGTGATGAACAAGAGGGTTTTTGCACATAATTTTTTAAGAGACAACATGTAGATCATATGACCCAATAACCCAAGTGTTTTTTTAAATCCAAGTACCCTGAAATGTGTATCTATAGCCTTTAAAATTTCACACAATGTATTATTTTTTTAGGGATGACTCAACATTACAAGTCATCATTTCATTTCCTTTTTAGGTGTGTAAAGAGGTTAACCTAGTCCATCTTCTAAATAAATATAAATTTGTTATTATATAGTCTATTATTGATATAAAGGGAATTAGTTCATATTTATACATGAATAAAACAAGAATATATCATAACAAAAAGCCATAATTATAATCTCAAATAATAATAAATTTAAAAAATAAATCGATCAATACAGATAAGTTCATCAAGTTATTAGATACTATTAAAAAATTTCTTGTCATTGATAGTCATCGGGTATGTCTGATGCTTTCTATTTATAGAAATGAGTGTTTAGAAGTTATAAAAAATTATAATAAATATCAAATTCATGTTTTTAATACTACCAAGGGGAGGGACTATATTTATTGTTGAAATCATAATGCTCTCACCTGATAAGATCATTTTCTAAATACTTTTCTAGATGAAATTTGAGAATGGTTGGATTGAAATAAATTTATTTATTTGTTTTGTGGATATTTATTTCATAATAAGATTACTATAGCCTCTAATGACTATGAAAATACTCGTTTACATTTTCATTGAAAAATTTTCATATGGGTGGATTACCTTTGGGAGGTTTCATTCTCTTTAAAAATTTCAAAGGTGAATGTTAGCAATATTTTATGATATTATATGGTGAAGTATCAAGGAGTGCATGGATGACATTAATATTATACTATCATACTATTTGGATTTTCTGAAGAATTCGGAAAACACATTACTGAGGAATAAAGAGACAATCCCCAACATAATATGTGGGAAATGTCAATTCATCCATAAAAAGTAATTATGTTAGCCTATAATGTTTTTTAAACTGGAATCAATGTAGATATTTTTTGAATTTAACTGATTGTAAATCAGCCAATCCAATGGATAAAAAAGTCAAGAAATTATTCTTAGGGCATGAATTATTTTTTCATATATACATCGAGGGTATATCTAAAAAATTTTAGATACTTTATTCGTCGTTAGTGAGGGATAAAGCATTTGTGTTTGATGTGTGCTATCATGAATTATTTAATATAACAATGTAAACACTCACATCATCACTACTCAACACCAACCCTGATTGGAAATAGTGAACTGATGATTTGTGTTATTTAATTGATTGAGAAAAAAGGTCTTGTTTAGGTCAAGGAAAAGGGAAGTTGTTTCATGTGATTTATTATGCTACAATACAATATGATTATGACTTGTAAAATTATTCTACAAATAAGAATATGTTGACTACTATTTTTCATCAGATAACAACTCATAGGTTTAAATGTTTTAATATTCACTCGCCATTTTGATATAAAATATCTCATTTCTTCAAAGGAATCCAAACACACACACAAACACACACACAAACACACATATATATATATATATGGGGGACATTTATGTTGCCGAAAAATTATTAGGACTATAAGGAAAAAATAGATTCTAAAAATGTGGGTTTTGACCACATATCTAAGATACCAATATCCATAATTCAAACGATTGATCTAATACATTAAACAATACATACACTCCCAATAGATAATTTTTTTCTCCACCGGTGAATTAATCTTCCTGGTTTGCATATTTTCCCATGTTTTAGTTGGTGTCTTTCATAATGAAATTTCTATAAGTGAAAGGAAGAAGTTAATTTCTAAGCATAATTACTAATTTTAGGATTGTCTATTTATTTTATGGTGGTGTGTTGATGGGTTCATCATGATTTTTGATCAAAATGTTGAAATGCTTACTATTTTATATATTTGACAATCCTCCCTATAGAGTGGATGTTTCGGGAGAGAGTGGGATACACAAAAGTTACTACAATCATGTTTTTACTAGACTATCCAAATTAAGAATTAATTAAGTATAGTTATAAGCTGTTATTAATGTAAAATACTTGGAAATTTTGGTTGGAAATAGGAGTTCCCATATAAAGGGATTGTATAAGTTTAAAATTTTAATGTTTGGTTATTATATTATTTGGGAGAATTTACGTGTTCTTAGGGGAATGAGTACATCCTTATTTTTTCGGAATATATATTAAGGTGGGTTGAATTAGTTTCAGTTCTAAACAATATTCTTATCAGTATTTTGAATTTAATCATGAAAATTATCATTTCATTCTTTGGTATGAGGATAGGTGATATTATAGAATATAGTACACATTTCAAAAACATGAAATTGAATTCATTAAAGGAAATTTATTGATGTGTTTATATAAATTGTACAACTCATCACCCACTGTCTTGCGAGTAACTAGAGATTTTAAATAGAGATTTGAGTAAAAGTTTGAAGAAAAATATGGGAAATTCAAGGAATGATTGGTCATTAATGATCGATCTAAAATTATTTCCAAAATGAATAATTAGAAAGCTCACCTATATTTGTATCCTTAAAGAACCCTTTTTTGTAATACATTTCATTTTACTGTAGATATCTATAATAAATAATTATTGGTAGTTTAATCCCTGAAATATGTTTATAAGTCATCTAGAGAAAGGGAATTCAAAGAGTTTAATGAGATAGAAGAAATTCAATGTTAGCCTTATGAGAATGATATAATTAATGGCTAAAGAACCAAGGATCTTTTTGAATATAATATTTAAAATATGAATTTTTAATGTGGTTTGAGTGACTTAATTTTTATCTATTGAATGAAATAGCTTATTGGTGAACTTTTATCCAAGTGGTAAATAATTTTTAAATTTTTAAGAGTTCTATAAAATGGAGTAGTGGAATTAATTTGACATAAAAACCATACATTTTTCATCAAAAGAAAATTAGTAATGAATTATTTTTAGTATAATACAAATGGTGCTGCTACTATCTTTTCTCTTTCATAATGAACTGATTTTTTGGTCTATCTAAAGACTGTAAACTCGTAGCTTTATGTGAGTTAACCCACGGTTCCATGTTTTCCCTTATTATTTGTTTTTGGATTTTTTTTCTTCATAATTTATTAATGAATTATACTTCATTATTTATCATGTTTTTATATCTATCATTGATCAATATAGAGCTCTTTTTCAAGGTGTCTGGAAGTATTCTTAGTTGATCTATAACAATCCTACCATATTTCAGGTAAGTATACATTCTTCTACTGCAAATTAATTTAATTTTTTTGATTCTGTTAAAGTGTTGGGGTATCCCAATGTTATTATAAATATATTTATTGGAACATAATGGTTTTTATCAAAATTTATTCGTTACATGAGAAATTATTTAAATTGTTCTGTAAAAATAAAATGTATTAAATTTTAGTACCAATTTTTTTTTGAAACTAATAGTAAATATGGAAATAGTGATGTCATTGAACTCTCATTCTACTACATCCCTATTATGTTCACTTTTGACCCATTATATCACTTTTTTATATACTATTTTCCCCTTTAGGAGTCATCATTAGGGAAAATTCTAGGTTTTATGTGTTGTGTAGAGGCGACTTCATCTTATTCTATAGCTATGATTCAGTTCATCTACATAAAAAGTAAATATTTTTGAAATATACTATTTTTTATAGATCCTACTTATTGTCTCTATTTAAATATTAAATTTTGTGGATTATTTATACAACTAATAAAAAATCAGAGTGTTCAATTGAGGGAACGAATACATGACCAATTTATGGGTATTGCAATGCATACAAATTTGATGTGTTTGAATGATTAGATAGTGTTATTATCTGCTATGTTTACTGAAATCATACTCAATAACTAGGTAATGGAAGCATGATAGGGTAACCTCTTTTATAATTTTTACAATAACAACTGAAAGATAAAACTTTAAATGAACATATTTGTTTATCATGAGTAACATAGAGTTCTTTATAGAGTAACCCCAATTTAAAAGCATTTTAAATCCTCTAAATATTGAGTAAAATATGAAATTGGGACCCCTTGGTTAATATGTGATACAAGGCTATATGGTGTGTTTCTATAAATATGTATAAACCAATATGGTCTTTGCAAAGTACATCTAAAAAATTCATGGAAGGGTAAAATTGAAAGAATGTTCCCTTATCAAAAATAGTCTTATGAATGTAAGGTTTGTATTGAACTCAGATGAAAAAGGGGAAAATAATTTAAAATAAAATATATTGAGTTGTATCAACAAAGTTGAAAGGAATAATTGGGTACAATAAATATGGGGAGGGTATAAAAATGTTTTCCTTACATTATATATCTAATTCCACTTGACTATCTATTGAAATTCCTCTTGGTAATAGGATTTTATTTATGATTGAGTTTGAGAAATGTGATGAACTCCCATATGAGGCATATAAATCATTTCCATTGGATTATTTGGTTCTATCATACTATTGATGAGATTCATTTTCCCTAATTCCTTTATCAATTTACTTTTTAAATTAAAAAATTATCCAAAATTGAAATATTTTAAGTGGGGGGTTGATGTGGAACAATTGTTTCTCACTTTTTTGTATACCATCTGAATAATGTATTTAGATTTTAATGGTTAATTTAGATTCTAATGTGTAGTTTTCAATAATGGTAAAATATATTGATAATTTATATTCAATTAATTCTTTAATTTAAATTCTCATTTGTTGTGTTTAATTAATCACAACAACTACAATAAAAATTTATGTAATAATAATTTGAAATATAATTTTCTATTTGGAAAGAAAATATAAATATTTTAAAAAAATTTATGGTAATTTTAGAAAAAAGGAAAAATTTCTACATTCTTGTGTTAATATTTCTTATCTCGATAATCTTCATGTTGTTAGATTCATAGGAGTACTTTGATACTGAATTCCCAAGGGATGAATTCTCAGCCAAGGGATATCGATGAATCCTTCTCATTCTAGCCTCAACCATAATATGCATGTTATTGAGGCATATTCTGAAGGTAAAAATAATGACAACATGGGTGAAAACATTTCCACCTATTTTGTCCCCATTTAAAATGAGATATAAAAACAAGGACCATTGAGGAAAGTTTTAAGTTTATTTACAATGTAATTGAAGCCTCAGAAGAGACCATATCTCCTATTTCTAATCGAAGTCACCCCTGTCATTATAAATGATTGTAATTTATGATAGATTGTTATTACCATTTAATGATATGATCATGAATTGTTGGAATCTCATGGTTAAGAGATTAAATTATGACTAAGAAGACATTCTAGATAGGCTATAGTGCTTCTAGTGTGCGATGTTTCAAATATAGATGTATAACTACAGAAGATGTGTAAAATTAACTAACGGTGTTAGTAGGATATGTTTTGAATCACAAAAAATATTGAAAAAATATATGTTGAAAATGATATATTTATATTATCCTTAGTTAACGTCAATATCATACATCGACACCAATCTCAGTCGCCCCAATCAGCTATGTAAAAGGATTTATCTACATCAGAAATTACTATGATAAATAATAGACTACATAATCAAAAATAGATCTATGAAGGGAAAATAATATGTATTGAGTTAGATACATGTACAAAATGGATACATACACCATTTAGAGACATCATTCACAAATGGATACATGAAAAAATTTATTGGTGATCCCAAACAAATATGGTAAATTCATCTAAATAGAAAATCACACACGTCAATCAAAACAACTATATAGATCAAATCGACATCATTGATACAAATGGTTACGTGGACTATCACATTGATATATCATGAATATGAACATAAAATATGATTTCCAAATGTATATTCTACCGTTTGAATTCTTATGGAGAGGCCATTATAAATTTCATGGAAGAATATAAGAGTTTGTGAACAGCATTTAAGTGATATATTCTTTTCGAAGAAAATATGTTTAAAATAATATATATGATTGGAGGAAAAAAATAAATATTGTGGATAGACACATGAACACACAAGAAGAGTATTTTAGTGCAAAGTGTAGAGAGTATTAAAGGAGTTAAGAAGGAGAGTAGATTGAGAAGCATAGATTTGTTTTTATTTTGATACCATTTCGGTAATTTTTGATACATTCATTCTCTTCATCATCAACTGTTTATAAAATATATTCTATATTTAATATGAAACAGTGTTTACATGGTTATATAACTCATTTTTTGGGTATAAGGTTGAGATGTTAGTCATTGTGACCCCACTCATGTGTTAGGGATTGTAGGTGTCGACACTTTTCTCACTGGTCATGTAATTGAGGACCTTTAACATCATGAGTTTAATTAATGATATTACAATATTTAGTGTAATTAATAACATGGTATTTTAAATTACATCTAATGAGAGGACATAAAATAAATGGTTGTAGACTAAGGCGTCTAAATGAGTGGGTAAAAGAAGTCTTTAGATGTTAAACTAAAGGCTCTTCTTTCTTAGAGATTGGAAACTCGAGAGAGTTTCCTAATACATTTCATGGTTATTTAGTGACTGAAAAATGTGAGATTAAAAAAAATAAAAAGAAACATAAATTTATAAAATCATTCAATCCCACTAAATTTCCATATTGTAATTCTCGATGTTATTTTTCAAGCATATTCTTCATTCACATCCTATAACATTGACCCTCTTTCTATCCCCAAACTTCATTCATTCTATTACAACACCATAATTTCACTAACAATTTTGTTTTCATTATGTTCTTATAATTTTTATTTGGTATAAAACCATTCCTTCACTTGGGTATGATCCCTATCATCGATGATACTAATAGTCAATAGGTTTTTACAATAATCAATGATGTTCATATCAAATTTTAAGGGGAAGGAATATTGTTCATTATATTTTTTGTAGTTCATCAACATAAAACACCCCATTGTTTCTTAAATTTTTAAAAATACTAAATTATATTTTTAGATCTCATATTTTTTCATTGTGTAAAAAAAAAATTAGGGGTATCATGGTTTCACCTATAAAAAATCAATGTTTTTGGACTATGTGAAAATTGCATGACCTGTTTAGTGGGATTTTATTTTATTTTATATTTTATTAATTCAGTTATTCTGTAGTGTTTTTATAATATATTTATGTAAATACTATTTTAAATCAAGGGAATCTCATAATAATATATTATAATATTGGAGTAATGGAACTATAAATTCAGGAAGCTTGAATTGGGATTTTAAATTATTTACATACCCATGGTAACCTGGAACACAATTGGGAGAGTGCCCAATTGAAAATTATTATAAATCCTTTGAATATAGAGTATAATGGGTAATTTGGGTCCCATGGGGATAATTTGAGACAATGGTATAAGCTTTGTTTCGATAATGAGATCCAAATCAATAAGTTATCTACATAGTTATATTCAAAAATTCATATCTAGGTAAAACTAAAAGAATTTTACATTGTAAAAAATGATCTTACTGATGTGAGAATAATATTGGAACCATATAAATAGTGGTTGAATTGGTATATAAAAAAATATTTTGAGTTGTATCAATAAATTGGGAAGTTGAAGTTGGGTTTCAAGAATCATGGTGAGATTTAATTTTTTTCTATTGTTATAGGCCTAATTAAATTTTAGGCTCTTTGGTCAATACTCATGGAATGTGTATTTTCTTTTTAATTAAGGTATGGTAGTATGATGAACTCATATTTGGGGAACATAATTCTTTTAAAATGCGTGATTTTCTTCTCTATTACGGAGGATAAAATTCATTGGACCAATTGGATTTGATAACGAATAATTTACAGAACAGAATTACCAAGGAGTAAAATGTTTTATTTGTGGGGTATTATTATGTGGATCCATTATTTCACACTTTTCCACATCAATATTCACTAATTCAATGATTTTTACGGGATAACGTTAATTAAGGATGGGAAAATATCTATTTCAATTTTCTATTCAATGATTTATATAATGTAAATATCAATTTATTTTGTTTTTAAATGATCCTTACAACTAAAATATTATTTAAATGAGGATATTGTGAAATGTAGTTATCTTCTTGAAAAAATATGATAGTATATGGAAATATTTATATAAAAATTCCAAAAATAAGTAAAATATAAATTTATATATAATAGTGTAAAGTAAAATCATTCAGACCAAGGACACATTATGAGCATCCCTTGAGTCCTTTAATGCTAATATTCAAAAAGCAGGATTTGTAGTTGTTGGATGTCGATGAAGTATTTCCCATATGGTAAAAACATTCTAATTCATCTAGTCATGACCAAATATAAAGTTTTATTCAATTGTGATTTGGGCACAACAAATTTCTCTCATCTTATACCCAATGAAAATGAGTTGCAAAATTGGGACCACTGAGGACTATATTAAAATGAGATAAAATTTTAAATAGGCCACTGAAGATCCCACCTCTCTAATTCTATTCATTTCCACTCCTCCCAATGTCAGAGATTTTGTTGTGGAAGGGTGTGAATTTATATTTAAAGAGATTATTGTGGGGGTAATGTATCATATGGTTGATCAAAGAATTTTTTACTATGAAGTCATCTTGTTTGGGATCCAGTGCATTTGTTTCATGTCATTTCTAGATTAGGTTTTGAACTAGTCAATAAGAGTGAAATTGATTACAAGGATCAGACCTCTACATTGATAATTGTGTACGCTCAAAAAAATTTCTTCATTGAAATTTCTGCGTACATATTCTTTTATGTAATCCCCAATAACTTTTTTCCGGACTCAACTACATAAGTCTAATAAGCTATATGAGAGGATTCTACTACATTAGAAATTCATTCATCGGAGAATCAACTATATAAAGGGAAATTAGTATGTGAAGGGAAACCCCAATATAGATAGATGGATGCATGAACAAATGGCTATGTGGACCATTTATCTATGTCATTTTTGAATGGTTATATGATCATATTGATACATTAGATCAAAAGATATGTGGAGGATGAATATATGGTAAATAATATACATTTTTGTAAATGACTACATTGATTAAATACTCTATATTGAGAAATATGGTTACATGGTCATTCATCTAGGTCATTTAGAGAATAACGTCCAGACATTCCATGTGTTTTTCTTATGACATGGATTACAAAAAAATACCATCCATAAAAAAACCATGATAAATTATAAGAACTTATGAATGATATGAATGATCAGTTCAATAAAAACCATATGATAATTCTTAATAATAAATTGGAATATCAAAATACATATAATGATCATACCTACTCCAAAATGTTGTCTTAAAAATATTTTCCTTTTATAATCTAAGTTATGGTGCACTAATAAATTATTATTCATAGATAAGAAGAGGTCTCATATGAGATAACCAAAAATATCATCAATCATATAAATAAGATACTTCATCTTGATAGTAATAATATTAAGGCTTCAGTTATCAACAATAAACCATATGCGTCATCATAACCTATATGTGACAAGAACTATTAAATACCATAGTGATATTTTCAGATGGATAAATCCATTGTCAATAATATCCTCAATAAAAAAAATTCTGATGCTTCAACTAATTTGGATAAATATGAAAAGACAGAAAGATTATAGATGTATTCCTACAAATGTAACGCACTGGCCCCAGTTACCCTGAGTCGATGCATTATTACATAAGATTGGAATGATCACAAAATATCATGTATCTAAAGATCATTTAGTTTATTAGCCTTGCAAACAAAAGATACATTAATAAAGTTTACATTACAAAATAAAATGAAAACTACAAAAGCATAGTCTCGATAGTCCATAATCATATCCCCTCATACTATCCCTACAGGTCATTAATAAAATACTTCTTCACATCCTGGGAAAAATAAAACACATGAAGGGGTAATCTCAGATGCCCAGTAAGGATGAAAATATAGAGGAAACTTTAATAAATAAGCATAAACATTTAAGGCAATGTATAAATAAAACAAAAACCTTTTAAACATGAACTTCAGCATACTATGGCAGAAATAAAAAGAAATAATGCCATTTAATTATTCACATGGATATTCCACTAATCGAATAACTACATGCAATATCAATAATCACTTTGCTAATGATGGAAGTCATTATTCCATACTGGCATAACCACGTAGCCAAGGCCTCATTCCAATACTACAAAAAATATTTTCTCAAGGCCTCGTTCCAAGACACTAGTTTGTCTCATGAGACCTATTGATGCATCGAGAAGCTATAGCAGGCGCCACTCGTCACATATTAAGTCCAATGCATTCCGCATATGAATAGGTTTTGACATGATATAAACATTCATATTAAAACTAGCATACGGAATGTCGATACTTTCTCCATAAACCATGAATTGTATAAAAATAACACATCCATAGTAAAACATATCACAAAACCTTCAATAAAATATGGAAGTTTTGTATCATAAAAAATCAACTTCTAATAAACTTAAAATTAATCAAAGGATGTTGACATAGATAAAATCAATTCCTTAAAAATTACATCTAATCTTCAAACGAGAATTATTCTTAAATGGATATGATGGGGAAATGAATCTCATCGCGTTCGTGGAGACGGTAATCCGTATGTACGCATGACCACTACATACACTTCATTTTTCATTTTAAAAGGAATCAAAACCAAATGATACATAGGTATATTATTATTCAAATATAATATAATTTCTTATGTGTGTTACTTAAGTTCATTAACACCATATTTTATACGTTCTATGTATGGTATTACGAGTCAGATCACTTTGTGGGGGCGGTAGTCCGCATTTCCTCAAATTAAATTATCGTATATATATACAACATGAAACAAATAATGGAATGATATAAAATGGAATTACAGAAGAATATATATGAAATAAATATCACTAATATCATATTTAATTATATTTCCATCATAATGGCCACCATGAGAGGTGGTAGGAGATAATTGAACAATCATCGTTTTGTGAGGCGTTTGGTTTCCCTCGACAGAAACATTATGTTCTTCATCCATTAGATGGAGGTGTGTGTAAGTGTAGTTCGAATAATTCCCATAAAAATATCCTAGATTATTTATGATACCGGGTTTTTTAGAAAATAAAATAATAAGAAGAGTTTAGGGGTTAATGATGTAAAATAGAAGAAAAGAAGCTTAGATAATATATTACCTTTAATTTGTGTAACTCCCTTTGGTTTGAAACAAAAAGGACTCTTGAAGTTTCTTATAACTAAGGTAAGTCTTCTAGGAGGAGGAAATGGATGTAAGGAGCTTAATTGGGCAGAGTTTGGACGATCCAAAAGGCTTGAGAGGACTGAGGAATTGGATAGAAGTGGTGTCCTTTTATAAGGGGGAGGAGTGGATCTTTAGGAAAAACTTCAAGTATTAATGTATAATAAATTCATATTCGGTTTCTAATGGCTAAAAATTAGATTACAACCTTATCATTTAGTTTTAACTCTTAGTTAATTAGATTGACATTTACCATTTCACTTTGTATTTTTATATTATATAGTTAATAAACATACTATATTCATCCATGCAACCCCCAAGTGTTCCATTAATGATTAAAAAATAACAATATATGTCCTTTGTCGAAAACATAGATATTTAGGAATAGAATATCAATTAATAATATAATACTTGTTTTAAAAATTAATTTATGTCAATTTTGACAATATTTAATAATTTATTTTTTTAAAAGTCATAAAAACATTTTTATTTCGAAAAAAAATCATTTAGGAAACAATAACATGTCATATTATCCAATAAAGTTTGTCGATGTCATAAAAATTTTAAAATTATATTTATTTTAACCTTTATAATAACAATTATTTGATTCTTTCATTAATAAGAAAAATATTGTATCATTATTGTGTCATGAATAAATTTAATTATTAAATTTTTAAAAATTATAAATAAAATACAATTATGTATGAAATCGTTCTATCTTTCTAATGAATATTTATAGTCGAAAATATAACATATATAACCCTATGTAAAAATTGTTTTTCTAAAAGATATGTGCTTATGTCATTTTTTGTATTTACTTTAACATAATTAATATAAAGTGTCCTTATCACCTACAAGTGGCTCCATGGGGTCCCAAAATCGATCCAAAGATGCTCATGGTTCGAATTGTATCAACAAAAAAGGTTAGGACATGATTTAGGGAAATTAAATATTATTATAATATTATTTGTTTACACTTTTTTACCGGATTTACACCTTAACCATGGTACTTAAAAAATTTCTGAAGTAATTATTCAAAAATTCTAAAAAAAAGTTTTCTATTTACACAATTTGAAAATCCTGATTCTAGATATGAAATCCATTTTTCCTAATTGAAAACACAGAATTGGTAGAAATTAATTTAAAATTAATTCCCACTATCAAAACAAAAAGTGTGTTTTTATGAAATAATAACTATCAAAAGATTGACACTTGTTTATGTCCGGTTTAATTTTGAAATTATGTCCAATGACCAAAATTGTATTAAATAGTAAAACTATATTCTAAATATACTTTAAAACCACTCAAATTCATAATTTATCACTATTAATTATTTTGATTAAAAAAGTTATTTTTTATAAAAATATTTATTTTTGACTATTCATCAAAATATTAAAGTTATCCAAAAAGTACAAAAATTTCACCCTAAGATAATTTTGATAATTCGAATCCAAAAATAAAGTCAATTTTGAGAGATAAAATTTATAAAATTTCAAAATGTGGGTATTACTATTCATAACAGCTAGTTTGATTGGTCACAGGGTGTTAGAATCTCGAAATTGTATACAATACACGCTATTGCATTATTAAAAGGGAAACATACCATGGAAGATTGGTGTGTTACATTTTAACCTCCTTCAAATAATTTTTCCCTTGAAAGTTATAGAATATTATTTCTTAAAAAGTCTCCGGTGGTTCTTCATCATAAGTTCCTCGGGATCCCAAGTTGCCTCTTCCATCGTATGGTTTTTCCATAAAACTTTTACAAGACAATTTTTCCGGTTTCTCAGTACATGTTCTCTTGTATCAAGAATCTTTATGGGCTCTTCACAATAAGACAGATCAGGTTTCAGTTCTAATTCCTCATAGGTGAGTACATGCGTTTGGTCAAGAATGTATTTTCTCAAGAATGATATGTGGAACAAATCGTGAACAATAGAGAGATTTGGCGGCATTGCAAAACATTATACTACAACCCCAATTCGTTCTTGAATTTTGAAAGGTCCGATGTAGATCAGACTCAATTTACCTTTCTTATAGAAACGTATTACTCCCTTCCATGGAGATACCTTCAAAAAAACATGGTCCTCTACATGAAATTCCAAATCCTTCATTCGATTATCGGCATATCTCTTCTGCCTACATTGAGCTGCTTTGATGTGGTTTCAGATTACCTTTACCTTTTCTACCGTCTCCTCCACCAGTTCTTGACCTACACGGTTTCTCTCACCAATATCATCCCAACAGGTTGGTGTGTGACATCTCCTTCCATATAATGCTTCATATGATGCCATATCAATACTTGAATGTAAGCTATTGTTATAGGAACATTCCACCAGAGTTAAATATTGATCCCACATAACCTGAGAGTTAAGTGAGAATGATCTTAACATGTCTTATAAGGTTTGAATAGTCTGTTCTGATTATCCATCTTTTTGAGGGTGGAAGGCAATGCTCAAACGAAGTTCAGTATCTAAGGCCTTCTAAAGACTCATCCAAAATCATGAAGTAAAACAGGGATCATGATAAAAAACAATCGATAGGGGTACTCCATGAAGTCTCAAAACATCATTAATATATATACTTTTTGGATGTTCAAGTGGTAAATCTTCCCTTTTATCATGAAAATTTGATGACATGGTAAGACGATCAACAATGACCCATATTGCATCGATCCTTATAGGAGTCTTTGGTAGTCCCATGACAATGTCCATAGTGATATTATCCCATATCCACTCAGGTATGGGAAGAGTATGCATGAATCCTCTAGGCTGTTGCCTTACAACTTTCACTTTTTGACAAACCATACATCTTGACACAAAATCAGAAATATCCCTCTTCATGTTGTCCCACAAAACATGTTCCTTCGAATCTCTATACATTTTGGTGCTCCCATGGTGGATAGAGAAATTGGAAATATGAGCATCATCCAACAATTCCCTTTTTAGATCAAGTATATCGGGAACACAAAGTCTCTTCCCAAATTTCTAAATTCCATCTTCATACACAAAGTCACTCAATATCCCATCATTCACAACTTTAATCTTCTTTTGGAATTCTTCATCATCGGTCTAAGAACTCTTTATCTTTTCTAGTAAAGATGGTTTAGAAACCATTTGAAAAAGTATCAATGTTTCACCTTCCATGGTAATTACCATATCCATCTTCACTAGATCCATGAAAATAGGATCCCTTTCAACTCGCATCACGTTCAAAACTCCATGATCTTTTCTTCTAAAAGAATATGCCACCTTATTTGACTTCCCTGGGTGGTAGTGTATCATGAAATCATATTCCTTGAGTTGTTCAGAACATATCCTTTGCCTCATGTTGAGTTCTTTCTGTGAGAAAATATATATTAAACTCTTATGATCGGTATATATTTCACATTTTTTCACCATAGAGATAATGTCTCCATATCTTTGAAGCAAATATTACAGCAGCTGAATCAATATCATGAGTAGGATTGTTTTGCTCATGAATTTTCAGCTGTCGTGATGCATATGCAAGAACTCTATCATTCTGTATAAGGACACAACCAAGTCCTTTCTTCGAGGCATCACTATAAATAAAAAACCCATCATTCCCCAATGGTAGAGTCAATATAGGAGCATTGCCTAATATTCTATTAATTTATTCAAAACATTCTTCACACTCTTTTTTCCAAACAAATTTAACCCCTTTACGTGTGAGCTTCGTTAATGGGTTAGCCAACCGGGAAACATTCTAGACGAAATGTCGATAATAACCTGCTAAACCAATAAAACTGCATACCTCGGTTATACTCATTGGTGCTATCCATTAATGGATTTCTCTTGTCTTAGAAGGATCAATAGATATTTCATCCTTAGAGACAATATGGAGAAGAAATGAAATCTCCTAAATCCAGAATTCACACTTTCTAAATGTCCCATATAATTCATGTCTTCTCAGAGTCATTAATATAATGCGCAAGTGATTTTCATGATCATTGTAGATTTTGGAGTATACTAAGATATAATCAATAAATACCACTACAAATTCATCAAGATATATGTTGAAAACATTGTTCATTAGATCCATGAAAATAGAGGGTGCATTAGTCAACCCAAAAGGCATTACTGTAAACTTGTAATGCTCGTACCTGGTTTAAAATGATGTCTTCAGAATGTATTCCTTCTTCACACACAACTGGTGGTATCTAGATCAAAGGTCAATCATTAAAAAGTATTGAGCTCCATGCGGTTGGTCAAATAAATCATCAATGCGAGGTAGGGGATACTTTTTATTTATTGTTATAGCATTGATCTCTCTATAGTCAATACATAACCTCATAGATCCATATTTCTTTTTAACAAAAAGAAAAGGGGCTCCCCATGGAGAAACACTAGGGAGAATAAATCCATTATTACTCAATTTCTCTAGTTGTTTCTTTAGTTCAACTAATTCCACATTGTCCATTCTATAAGGGGTCTTCGATATAGGCCTTTATCCAGGAATTAAATAAATGGAAAACTCAACTTCTCATTTTGGAGGATGTCCTAAAAATCATCCGGAAACACATATACATATTCTTTCACAATAGTTACATCCACTATTTGAACATTCATTTACTCACCCATTATCATTTAATTCTCTTCCTCCCCAATAATTGAATTTAGTTGAGTTACTGGGGATGGATCTAGATAAGAATTAGGTGGTGACAATTATTCTCTAAAAATAAGGTGTTCCTTATCATCATCATCAAAAATATTAACCTCTTTCTTATTACTATAAATATTCGCATCATGGTCCGAAAGCCAATTCATACAAAGGATTATATCAAACTCAATCATAGGTATGATGATGATATCAGCAGATAAATAACATTTATGTGCTTTAATGGGGACTGATCCACAAAACATTATTGCAATAATACTTCCCTTAAGAGTTTTAACTGACAACTCCCTTGTTAAATAAAATTGGAAATATCTAATTTTCATAGAAAACTTGGATGATATGAAACAATGCGATGATCCAAAATAAAATAAATAATTTTATAAACCTGAGGAAACCATTAAATTACCTGCCACTACGTCTTTCAGAGCTTCTACCTCAATAGTAGTGATAGCATAATAATGGCCTTGATCCCTTGGCCTTTTCTGAGTTAAGTTCCTCTAACGCATAATACATTCATTTTCATAATTTCCAATCTCTCTACAATTATAGCATTCTACATTGACAGCAAATCTCTTTCCCTTGCAATCATGAGCTTGGTGGCCTTTTTCACCGCACTTGCAACAGACTCCCATTCCCTTCAAGCAAGTATTATGGTGTTTCTTCCCACATTTACTGCAGGATGGATAATCAACTTTTCCCTTCTTACCTTCATTTCCATTTCTAGAGTGGTCAAGATATCTCTTCATCTTTTTCTTTGCCTTAAAGTCATAATACTTAGCGAATTCCTTTTCTGTCTTGATATCACATGAGACAATATCTTCGTATGACGAGAAAGATTGTGAGACTTATGCTTGACGGAGAAAAAGTTTTAACCCATCAAAGAAATGATCAATATTATTTCATGGGTTACATATATAATCTGCTACATGCCTCGTTATCCTTGTAATGTTAGCCTCATACTTTGAGACCTTCTCATCATCCTTTTGCCTCAGACTCAGAAATTGCCTTTCCGTATCTTATTGATGGTCACGAGGAAAGTATTTTTCTAATAAAATATCTTGAACTCCACAATTCCATATTTGATAATTCATCATCTTCCTTCATGTTTTGTATCAATGACCACCATTGATCAGCATCTCTAGTGAGGTAAGAAACATCCATGATAACTGTTTCCCTTTCACTACACCATAAAGCCTAAAATATTTTCACTAGGGAACTTATCCATTGCTCAGCTACTAGTGGATTTTTATTCCCATTTAATTTTGGTGGTTCTTTCCTCATGAAGCGATCTACCATTGATCCTTCATGCTGCGGATCAGGGTGCTTTATATGGGTAAGGTTATTATTCATAACCAGAGTGAGTTTTCCCAGTACGGTGATTAGCTGATCAGAACACGTTGCATCACTAGCTCCACTATAATTACCTTAAGCAGGAGGGAAATCCCTACATGGAGTTCATTCCTTGATATGGTTTTAATTCCTTCCACTAGGTGAAATTCCTAAATAATGGCATAAACTAGATCAGTTATTGAATGAAAATACAAAATTACATACTTGTAAAACACTTAACAGAAATTGAACTATTTATGGATATAATCCATAATCATAAAAAAATGTTTTCTTTTTAGGATGTATATACTCATAAACCCTTCATAATGTTTTGTAACAAAAATGATAGTTATCCTAAACATATCCCCTAGAAGTGTCGTAACCAAGAGTGAAGCATGTCCCATTGTTGTGCACCAGTTCTCATTCGAGTCTAGCTCAAAGCGGTGTTTTTGGGTTTTACCCCTAGGTACATCTGTGCTAGAGCAGCTTCTACCTGCTCGTATCCAGAAAAGGATGTATTTCTCGGAAAACTCACAAAATCTCTACAATACCAAAATTCAAGGAAGTTATTCTATACTAATCCTCAAATTCTATCTCAGGGAAATGTGCACTAATCAGAGTTTATCTAAATATATCTTCCAAGGATTGTACTAAACTTCATTTGATACCAACTATAACGCCCCGACCCCACTTACCCAGATTCGGTGCATTATTACATAACATTGGAATGATCAAAAAAGATCAAGTTGTGAAATATAGATTAGTTTAGTAGCCTTGGAAACATTAGATTCATACATAATGTTCACATTACAACATAATATGAAAACTATAACAACATAGTCTCCATAGTCCACACTCATATCCCCTCATACTATCCCTGTAGGTCATTCATAAAATACTTCTTCACATCTTGGGAAAAATAAAACCTAGAAAGGGGTGAGTTCAGATGTCCGGTAAGGATAACAACATAGCAGAAACTTTCATAAATAAGCATTAACATTTAAGGAAATGTATAACAAAAACAAAATCCTTTTAAACATGAACTTCAGCATAATATGTCAGAAATAAAATGAAATAATGCCATTTACTTATTCACATGAATATTATACTAATTGAGTAATCACATGTAATATAAATAACCACTTTCATAATGATGGAATTCATAATGCCAGACTATCAGCCAAGGCCTCATGCCAATACTACAAAAAAGATTTTTTCAAGGCCTCGTGCTAAGACACTAGTTTGTCTCATGATACCTATCGATGCATCGAGGTGCTATAGTGGGATCCACACGTCACTTATTAAGTCCAATGCATTCCTTATATGAACAGGTTTAAACATAACATAAACATTCATATTAAAACTAGCACAAGGAATGTCAATAATTTCTCCATAAACCATGAATGGTATAAAAATAACACATCCATAGTCAAACATATCACAAAACCTTCAATACAATATGGAAGTTTTTTGTATCATAATAAATCAACTTCAAATAAACTAAAAATCCATCAAAGGATGTTGACATAGATGAAATCAAAACTATTTGAGAGAAATATAAATTTTTTTAAAATCATTTAAAGTCACATTATTATAAAAGAAAAAATTTACTTTTAATTTTTTTTATAAGCTTCTAAGGAATGCTTCGAAAATTTTATAATAGAAGAAATTATCTGAACCATCCATATAAGTTAAAAAATACATTCTTACCTTAATTCTACCAAAATGTTAAAAAGGACCTTGTTTGGAAAATGACAGAAATTTTCCATTATAAACATCTTATAAAAATTAAAACAAGGGTATAAATGACTTTAACCCATATTCTGTAAAATATTAATAATGTTTTGAATTACATTTTTATGAATCATGGATGTGGATGATAAAGATGTCCCAGTAGATAATTACATATAAATAACCTCGGATAATGAAGAGATTGTGATATAAACCCTTACCTTGTACTTTTCCTTGATAGAGTGTAGGATTAACTTATTGTATAATAGCTAAATAACTTTTATTAAATTATACAAGAATCATATACATAAATATTATATCATATATGATCTTTTAATATTTATTTGTTAATAATATTTTAGTATTATTGTCGTTTCGTGTGTTAACTGATTCGTTTTCCTTTATATGCTTCGTTACGTAAGTTGTGTTTGTTATAGATAGCTTCTATCTTATTCATATCTAGAATGATATCAAGTCCTGAAACATTAATTTTCATCATCAAATGAGAATTAGTCTTGATTGGATATGATGGGAAAATGAATCTCATCGCGTTCATGGAGACGGTAATTCGTGCGTACGCACGAACGCTACATCCATTTCATTTTTCATTTTAAAAGGAATCAAAACCAAATGATACATAGGTATATTATTATTCCAGTATAATATAATATCTTATATGTGTTACTTATGTTCATTAACATGATTCTTTATATGTTTCATGTATGGTATGAACAAGTCATATCAATTTGAGGGGGCGGTAGTCCGCACTTCCTCCAATGAAATTATCGTATATATATACAACATGAGACGAAAAATTGTATGCTATAAAATGGAATTACAGAAGATTATATATAAAATAAATATCATTAATATCATAATTAATAATACTTCCATCATAATGTCCACCATGAGAGGTGGTAGGAGATAATTGAACAATCATCGTTTCATGCGGTGTTTGGTTGCCATCCACAAAAACATTATGTTATTCACCCATTAGATGGAGGTGTGTGTAAGTGTAGTTCGAATACTTATCATAAAGATATCCAAGTATATTTATTTTACTGGTTTTGTTACATAATAAAATAGTAAGAAGAGTTTAGGGGTTGGAGATGTAAAATAAAAAAAGAAGGTAAGAGAAAATGTTACCTTTAATTTGGGTAAATCAATTTGGTTTGAACCAAAAAGGACTCTTGAATTGACTTCTACCTAAGTTAAGGCTTATATGAGGAGTATAGTGATGTATTTAGCTTAATTGGGTAGAGTTTGGATGCAAAAACAGGATTGAGAGGTTTGAGGAATTGGTTAGAAGTGGTGTCCTTTTATAGGGGGAGGAGGGGATCTTTTGGAAAAACATAAAGTATTAATTTATAATAAATTCATATTCGGTTTATAATGGCTAAAAAGTGGATTATTCAAAGTCTAAGGTGGGGATGTGTATAAATCCTTTCATACCATAGATTTTAGACTAGTTTGGGTCATTATATTAACTTTATCTTTTAGTTTTAACTCTGAGTTAATTAGATTGACATTTACCATATAATATTGTATTTTTATATTATATAGTTAATAAACATACTATATACATCCAAGAGACCCCCAAGTGTTCCATTTTTGATAGACCTATCATGATATAATTCCTTTGGCATATCCTTAGATTTTTACGAATATAATATCAATTAATAATATAATACTTTTTTAAAAAACTCATTTATGTCAATTTTGACAATATTTAATAATTTTTTTTTGTTAAAGTCTTAGAAACATTATTAATTCAAAACAAATTCATTTAAGAAATAAAAAAATGTCATATTGACCAATAAAATTCACGGATGGAATCAAAACATTAAAATTATATTAATTTTAACCTTTATAATACCAATTATTCGATTCTTTCATTAATATGGAAAATATTGCATCATTATTGTGTCATAAATAATTTTAATAAATAAATATATAAAAATTATAAATAAAATACCATTATGTAGAAAATATTTTTATCATTCTAATTAATAGTTATAGTCAAACATATAACATATATAACCCTATGTAAAAATTGTTTTTCTAAAACATATATTCTTTTGTCATTTTTGTATTTACTTTATCTTAATTAATATAAAGTGTCCTTATCACCTACAAGTTGCTCCATGGGGTCCCAAAATCGACCCAATGCTTCCCATGGTAGGACATGTATCATCCAATAAGGTTAGGACACGTTTTAGGGTAATTTCATATTATTATAATATTATTTGTTTTAGGGTAATTTAATATTATTTGGACACTTGTTTATGTCCTGTTTAATTGTGGAATTATTTCCAATGACTAACATTGTATTAAATTGTAAAAATATATTCTAAATATACTTTAAAACCTCTAAAATTCATAATTGATCACTATTAATTATTTGGATTAAAAATTTTGTTTTTAATTAATTTTTTTTAATTTTCACTATTCATCAAAATATAAAAGTTATCCGAAAAGTACCAAAATTTCACCCTAGGATAATTTCAATATTCCAAATCCAAAACTGAAGTCTATTTTGAGAGATAAAATTTACAAAATTTCAAAAAGTGAGTATTACTATTCATAACGGCTAGATTGATTGGTCATGGTGTGTTAGAATCTCAAAATTGCATACAATGCAAGCTATTGCATTATTCAAAGGGAAATGTGCCGTGGAAGCTTGGGGTGTTACAATAAAAGGTTAATAGAATAATTCACCTATCTCTATGATGGAAAAATAGAAAAATCATCAATAAATAACTCTAGGTACTCATCCATCATGGAATGAAGAATATCTCTAAACTTAAGGGAATTTTGGTAAAGAAACAAATCCTAAAATTGGTATGAGATCATTCAGTACATAAGACTAATATGACCCACTCTCTTGGATCTTGGATCCCACTCACAATGAAAGATGTTAGTAACCCCATTTAATGTTTTAAAATATACTAAATTCTGAAAATAATGGACCATAACAATAAAAAATAATAATAAAATCCATTACAATTATGAGTTATTTGATATAAAGATCAAGAAATAATGAATCTCACATGACCTTTTTGTTTAATATCATAAATGGTAACTCATATAATTTAAAAAACTATTACTTCATTTTAACAAAATTATTCAGATGATCTACCATAAATTAAATAATGTCTATACAATATCAAAAAAAAATTTAATCAATGCGGATGATAGAAATGTGTGAGATTCATCTATATCAAATGTAGCATGTAAATTTTAAGAATAAATCAATATGATACCTATAATAGTATCTGGACCAATTTTAGATTCCTTTGGTGACAGATGAACTATATAAAGGCATTCTCTTTCATTATCTCCTTCAACTTTAATTGCTTCCCCTGAGCCCCCTTTTCATGAGAATGAAATCCACCACAAAATTCCAAATCAGTATAGACATGAGAGAATTTTGTAAGGGTGTATTAGGTTCTAATTTTGTTTAATACCATTCCTAAAAAATGTAATTAGACTACAATTTACACAAATATGGAGAATAATATGCTTAACCATATAATCATTCTTGGTATGTCCATGTTTTCAACAATTTTTACGAACCAAAATTTTCTAAGCTGAAGAATCCCATGAAACATTAATTGATAATTACTAAAAACCATTAATTTATTTTATTTTATCTGAAAATTAATCACTGAGGATACATCCTGCTAAAAATGAATATCTATAATGACATACCAACCTGAATAAGTGACTAATTTACAAATACATTATCAATTATCTCAGTGATGTTATGTATGCACATGATAATATACAGTTATTGATTCTCAAGAATAATAAGCATATAAAAGAACATTTCCTTCAGGTAGTTGATAAAGACATGTTCTGGAGATCTATGAACAAGAATTTAGAATTTAGAATCTGAATCTACCAAAAAATTATCTTTTTATCTAATATTACAAACCTCCAATCATCTTCCATATAAAATGATTCTGAATATAACTACTAATTGAAATTCTTACTGAAGGTGGTATATGTGTGTTTATATTGTAACATAGAATCCTAGATGAAATCCCACAATTTCTACCATGGTCATTCAATTATATAAATGAGAAATAATATTATTATGGTATTATATATTCGTTCAAAAGTGGAATATACTTTTTATGACCATAATCCACTACTTAGTCTATTTTTTTTCTTTATCATTATTAATGATTGGTGTATTTTCTATAAAAAATTCCAAATCAAGTCGCCATGTCTATTTAAAAATTCCTCCATTAACATGACCCATTGATTGAATAATCAAAATTACTGTTTCTACTAATGTTGTGTTGACTAGAGGTTTTTACTTTGGGATCTGCAAAGCCATCCCTTCCATCTAGTTCAATTAGTTCCCTTGAGGAGGAATTTTCTATTAAAGAAATTTTATAACATTTTATTTGATTATGAAATCCTCATTGAATGGAAAATAGATTTAATGATTCCTTAGTAAATACTATACATGCCGTGAATTTTATAAAATAATATAATCGAAGAATGATAGATGATAACTTAGAAAAATTGTATATATAGATAAAAATAATTATCTAAATAAAAAAAACATTTTCATCAAAATAAACAAAAAAAATTAAAGACCACACTTTTGGAAACATCCATGACCACCGACATTAACAGGAGGTCACACACAAAAGTGGGTTGTCTAAGAACGTGACCTCACTTTCTACCCTAGTTTTGATGATCCTAAATCTAGTCTACCAAATATCCAAATAAAACATTTTTTTCTTACCATTGTGTACCAAACCAACCCGTGTCAACCTAACATGTCACCCTATCTATCTCTACAGAACATATTTTTTCCTTTTACCCATTCTCATTTTAAATATAACTTTTTGGATAATCAAGTATGAATGTAAATGAAAACAAGATCTTTCTCCCCTATTCACCTTCTTCTTACTATCCCTTCTTTAATTGATATTTATTTTAGTGGTTTGTATTTATCATTTTATTGTAATTATTCTAATTTTCCTTATCTTACCTCCTCCTCTAGTGTCACTTTTATTTTCACTATAAAACCTATGGAATGTTAATTTTGTGTTCATAAATTAATGAAAAAACACCCCAAGGAATATCGACATTAAATATCATACATACAATAATATAGGAAGTGATGAATAATCATCATTGATCATTGTATTTTTAATGATAAGTTATTACATTAATTTTTTAATTTAAAATTTTAAATTTGGATTATTATTTTGTTTTATTTAGTTGGTAATTATTAAGAATCTTATGATTATTAATTTGTGGAGATTATATGATGTAAAATTTACATTTTTAACATATATTTTTCATTAATTTATTTATTTAGTATATTTATTTTAGTTAAATTAATATTATAGATTTTTTTATTATTGTGAGGTTGTGGTGGGCTAAAAAACCTAGGTCTAATGGCTATGTAATTTTTAATATATGTGGGATTAACTTCCCATAGGTTTGAATATAATATTTTATATGGTTTTAAAATATTTTCTTTAATAACTACTATAACTAAAAGGATTATTGTCTAAATATATTTGAAGTTATTGTTTTATAAAAATATCTATTATCAAAAGTTGTTTCAATTACACTGATGTTTTCTTGAATAATTTATTATTCCTCTTAAATATGACACATATTTACTGCTTAAATATTATCATATAAATTTTAAATTTCACTTATAATTCATACACTATTATGATTATGATATTTAATTATTGATGATCTATGGAATTTATAATTTTTTTAAGATGAATGTTGATTAAAAATTTTAATTATTGTTTCACCTACTATGTCATTGTTATTCATTATGTTCATGTTTTGATAAAATGAGTTAATGATTCAAAAACATAGATAATTAAAATTATGTATAATTAGATGAAAAACATATATCCCTCAGTTTAGTGTTTTTATTGATGGTGATCAATTTTATTTTTTTAAAAAAGGGGAGATGAATACATTATTCACTTAATGATGATATAATTTCAAAGAACTAAAATATTACATTAGATTAATTTTATAGAATGTTTACACACAACATTCTTGGATTATGGTGGTGTATTTATACTTTTAAATTTGTAAAAAGAGTTATTGAACTAGGTAAAATAGGAAAAACCTGTTTAAGGAATGATTATATTGAAAAATGATATATATATATATATATATATATGCTTTTTCGGTTTCAATATTTATATCTATTAAACATTTATGGTCAATTATATCATTAAATATTAATTTTGGATTGTTCTTGATTTCTCTTATGTATGCTTTTTGATTTAATTTTGGTAGTTAATCTAAACATATTCATAGGTTTGGATTGGGGATTTATTTATTAAATGGATTAAAAAAAAAATTCATTCAATGTGATTGTCTTAACTATAGTGTGATTCAATTATTCATTTTGATAGGTCTTGAGAGCATGTGATGTTTTTTGGTAGAAGGATATATATATAATTACATTAGTTATTATATAGGTTTTCAGGGTATTATTTATTTATTTCAATATATACTATTTCATGGTCATATAGTGGTAGACGATTGAAAATATTCATATGTGGAATGCCATAATTCATAGGGAATTGGGTGAATGCTATTTTTATATGGAAATGATGTCGATGAATTAATATATTAAACTAAACAGTGTATTGGGTAATTAATACTATTTTGTTTGATGTTTATACAGTTTTTCTTCTAAATATTTTCATAAATATTACAATGTGAATTAATTTTATTTTAAAATTCTTTATAAACCATTGAATGAATTAATAAATAATTTTCATCTTATTCTTTGACTTATATTATTATTATTATTATGTATGGGATTTCCCTATTTGTACAATATTTTAATATCACATTTAATGTAAATAATCAATGACATACCAAATTAATTTTCAAGAAGTAGATAGTCATATTCATTATTAGAAAACTAGGAAATTTTTTAATAAAAATGAATTAGTTTTTAATTTTAAAATTAATGGCCATTCATTATATGTGTAATGACCTAACCCATTAGGACCCCTCATGGGACTATAGTAAGATAATTGTAACATCCTAAGTCTGCCTCCAATTGGCTAGGGGATGGTGACTAGTGTCGATAAGGCATTACACTGAAATGAGAGGCGTTATCTTAAAGTAACTATATGTATATACATAACCAGTTCCATGAAATAGTGTTGTGGAAATGAAAAAATGAAACATATAGTGTATAAATAATTCATTAAACATCTTATAGGAGATAAAATAATGTAAAAAACGTTAAAAATTACATAATGGGAACAAATTCCAAACTATAAATTAGGTCCAATCTAAATAAAAACTGGGAATACAGAAGATGTAAGTATGCCCACTTCACAATCTACACGGCCGGGGAATGAATATGCACTATACCAAGAACCACTATCATACACAAAAACCAGATCTATTGAGGTCATCACTGATAAACATATCATCTTTATAGGACCAAACAAATGTTGGAATAACCCATATAGTAATATGTTCATACATACCTAGTATGATTCCATAACAAAAAAGAGGGGAAAAAATAAATAAAAATAATCTCCTCATCCAAAAAAGAAATAGTGTTAAGAAATATAATAACCGATATAATAAAAATAAACCCATGTGAATAGTGAAAGGGAACCTCAAATATCCCAACTAGGTATGAATGACAAGCCTTCCCATACCTCGAATGATCATATAAAAAATTATGAAAACTCTACGTAAGGTCATAAGATACAATTGTGGAGGACAAATCCTTACCACGCTATATTATAGAAAAGTGATAACACTATCCTTCCCAAAATCTCACATAACCTTTCTAAAATGGATATTGATGTTATGCACCTCACCACTTCAATGAAAAGTCATGGGAGAACTACCAGAACTAAATAATGAGGTTTCCAGTCAACATATAGAGGAATTTCACACTCTAAAATATGGGAAGTTCATTTTATACCTATATAAAGGATACATGGGACCCTACACCAAGAGAGATAAAAAGAGTTAAGATACTTAGAATAGTTTGATAAGCACACCCAATCATAAAAACTAGCAAAGCATCACTGAAATAAGTTCCCCATATATATAATCTCACATCATACCATTGATTCCAAAATAGAGGCCCCCATCACATACCACATGTAAACCTATAAACGATATGTTACATGATGTCCTGAATCTAAGTGATTCAAAAAGAAACACACAAGGTGTAAGATTATAAAACAATTATAGGGAAAGTGACCTCCTTTAATCACCCAATAATGAACTCAAATGGATATGGATTTATGGCCATGAATCACTAAACAATGTGTAAATATAGTAAACAACTGTGTACGATCTCGTAGGTTCATGGGAGTGAACTCACAGTAAATGTCATAGTTTTCATCGTACTAATACCTAGAATGTCACTAAGGAACAAGAAATATTTCCCACACAGTGTCCTAGGTGTTCACCTTTGACACAACACATGGATGACATGGTGGGGTACAAGGTGTTTGGGCATGATCACATAATTTGTGATATCAAAGTAAGTCAAAAACTTGGCCGCCAAAAAAACTGGACAACAACCTTTATTTCTCCCAGGTTATATGAGGTGTATTATCATATTTCCTTGAAACTGAAAGCATTATTTAAAATAACTATAAACCCACCATTTCACCTACTTCCAATATCATTTAACTACCTACAATCCACTTAAAATTATGGGAAAATTTTATGACCTTCGATTCCAAACCATCAGTTTCTGGAAATCAGATCATCGACCTCTCATGTGGTAGTTTATGTGACTCCAATAACAGTATGTAAGTCCTCATCCATGATTCCATCTTTGACATCCCACAACACATTTCGATCGCATAATAATTTTTTTTCAATGTTGTTCATTCATCCACTATAACTCCACAAAATTCTAATATAATAACATTGTATTTGATACCATACGCACCATGAAACACTGAGCTTAAATAACCTAAGAAATAAATTTATTTAAATTAAAAAAATTTAATATCCTATAGAAAATGAAACTTCAGCCAAAATGAATCATGATTTTTATATCCAAAATGTTAAATTTTTCATAATTAATGATACTGGATAAATCAAAAAAATTATTGTTATTATTTTATTAAAAATAATATAACATTCATTTGAAAGAAAAAATAACACTGAAAAATTTTATTACTTTAAAAACAGTTGTAACTGCGCTTTGGTAAATAATTTAATATTAATTTATAACAAATTAAAAAAAATTAATTCAAAAAACAAATTTATTTTTTGAAATTAGAATATATTTTTTTTAATTCTTGGGATTTTTCATAAATGTTACCTTATTTATAAATAGTGAAAATTGGTAAATATTATCTGAAAACAGCCTTTTACTTTTAATTATTTATAAATTTATTATTTATTATTAATTAAATTAAATTTAAATTATTTCAAATATATATTCATAAATCCATTTTTGTTCATTTTAATTAGTAAAAATGAATTTTGGTATAAGAACATTTCAAAATTTTGATAGATTTCTCTTTAAAAACCATTCTTATTATCATGTATTTGGGATTATTTTTATATTTAATTTAAACAATTACCAAAATTTAGTATATAAAAATGGATTCCATAAAATTTATAATAATAATATATATTATTTAATAGGTTTAACTTAATTGTTTTTAAAAAAATATATAAAACATTAGTAATTATTTACCACGATTATGATAAAAAGGGTTAATTGAGTGTTAAAAATATAAATAGAAGGATTAAAATATCCTAAATACATGTATAAAATAACGTTTATGTCTAAATTTTTACTATATAATTTCTATTTCTATACAATACTCTATATTGGACCCTTTTATCACGAGAATAACATTGGTACAAATTTTTCTTTTAAAAAATTTAACGTGTGCCACTCACCTCACTTATAATATCCCACCCCATATTCTCTCTTAATTCATACCTTCCAAATATTTTGGATCATAACCTAATGAAAAAAATCTTTTAAAATATCCCCTAATTATCTTAAATTCCATAAAATTTTAACAAATCCATAGTAGGGTGGATTTGAAGAAAAAAAAGGATGTTACTCGAAGAAGATGTATTGTTCTTTAATTATTGTTTTTATTCTACTTTTCCACACACCACCATAAATTATTATTATACCCCTATTATTTGATAAAATATGTATATTAAATAAAAATATATGTTATTATGTTATGGTAATGACATTAATCCTTTCCCACAAACATAAATTTTATTATGAAATAATTCTTATTATGTACGGCTACCGCCTCACGAACCTATGTCATTCATTTTTTATTACTAAATTTTACAGTTGGGAGTTATTATGGATATAATGTATATATATATATGATATTTATAACATAATTATACCAATTTATTCATTATAAAATGTATGAATTGTTACCTTTCATTCAGTATGTTATACGATATCGTCGCTCGTGAGTACAGAAGGCTACCGCCTCATGAAGAAATGTGATTCATTTTTAACTAATGATTTAAATGAGAGGTAATAATAAGAAATTAAAAAATATATGTTATTTAGAAGACATAAATATAATATTACAAATGTATTTATTATTATTTAAATGTAATATCTGATTCTATTTCTTAATTTCACACCCACTCCCTGAGGATAACATCATTTGTGTACATGTTTACTACAACCATCATGAAATTATGTGAATCAATTTTCATCTCTACAACACCTATATGATCTATATTGGTAAATTAAATTAAATAATAATTTATTTATTATATTATATTAATAAAAATAATATCTCTAACCCCTTTTTATAATGATCATTGTAAAATGGAAATGTTACCCATGATTGTGTATGGCATACCATCCCCATCATCGTAACGTACTTAATTTCTCAAAACTCTATTTAATTATGGGATTTAAAAGTAAACATGATAAATAAATGTAATAAATATAGAATAATTATTATTATTTAGTTGATGGACCTATATAATAAACTCGAAAACCATAACATTCATGATAAAGACTGAATAAAAAAATAAGGATGTTTTCACATAAAAAACGAAAACAATGAAAATATTGTTAATGAAAGGGTGATAATATGTTATAAAATGATAATATATAATAATATAAATATTAATATTTGTTTTTTATAAGTTAATAACATTATTTAATAAACTATACATGATCATAAATTAGGTTCTTCTAAAAGGAAGTGTTGGGTAAGGGACATCATCTTAATTTCCCTTTATTAAGGAATATTGTAATTTTATGCACTAATTTGTTTTGTATGGTTTATATAATTTCCCTTGGGAATGCAATGTAATGAATAATTTATTCCTGATGATATTTTAATGTTATATTTTAATTGTTACATCCAAGGGTAACTGGCATAAAAACTAACATGTTGTAATGAATTTAATTACTAAATTTATTTCTTTGGTTTATAATAATTCTATATTGCCTTTTAAATTATATGATTATATTCATAATGAATTTATACTATATTATGTGTTATATAACCTTTTTTTTCTAGTATTATAATTTTATACTCATAATCTATCCATTGGTTTATTCTCCCATCAATGTTATGATATTTGAAAAGGTTTATTTAACAATATCATCTTAATAGGGATTGTTTATATATGAATACTATTTTAAGGCCATATCTTATCATTGATTTTTTTCATGTAATTTCACTATTTCAAAGAATTTTTTAGTTAAAATAATTAAGAAATTATTTTAAATAAAATCCAATCACATTTATTTCTTTGGTCACAAATCCCTTTCACACCGAAACCTAATTTTCTAAAAATGATTTCAAAAATGTGTCTTAAACTCTTATTGATTTTTTATTTAATGTTTTTTTACAAAATGTTAGTTTTGATTTTTTTTAAATGAATCATCAAGTATTCTTGAAAACATTGTCTATTTTTATTTTAATGAAAAAGTTTTATGAATCCTTTTTATAAAATGTATGTGATGTACATTATTTTATTCTATAATGAAAACTCTTTTTTTTCAAAAATACCTTAAATTTCTCCAATATTATGTTCAAATAAAATTATATAAAAACTAATCTCTTACTTTTTTTGAAAAATGATTTTAAAAATTAGTGGGATTTTTTCATAAATAATGTTTTAATGATCAGATATTATGTTTCTATTAATAAACGAAAACAATACATTATTATAATTCGATATGTATATATTGTGTTGATACCATCCTTATTATTTATATGGATGTTTTATGATCAATGGATTAATGAAATTTTTGACATTCACTTTGTTGATTCATTTTTTATGTAAATTTCCCTTGAAATATTAACATTCAATGGATCAATAGACATTATATTTACCATAAATATCAATATAATTTATCATTGATCTTCTAATTTATTATACTGCACAAAATTTCTATATATGGTTTTTAAATTGAATGTAATTTTTTTTAATTTGGAAATATTTATTATTATTATTCTTTATTCAATACAGATATTTAATAGTGAGGAAAGTTATTCATTAAGTAAATAAATTATTAAATATATGATGACTACATTGAACATGAAGACACTAATGGGGCTAGGTTATATATTTCCCCTCAATACATAAGTAGTATCATGATGAAAATTAGTAATATAACGTAATGTCAGTTGAAAAAAAACATATGAGTATGTTTGGCATAGTATTAATAAATCTTGTAAAAGGTTGTGATGGTAGAATAATCATGATATTGATTTCATTATGTCCAAAAAATCAATATTTCCATCATTTATAATTAAATTGTTATTATTATCTTTGAAAATTTCTTATCTTAATATCTGTGGATTCATTTTAAACTATGTAACTAATTAAATGTAATATTTTTTGAGTTATTTACCACAACATATTGTTTATGAATTATCAATTTAGTATAGTCAGTTTATTTAAATAGAATGGGTGTTTAGTTATTTACCTATCAATATTAATTATTAATCTTATTATCATCAAAGTGAAGTTACAAAAATTGAATATATGTTCTGTTATTTAACATGATTTTTTGAATATGTTTATTAATTCAGTATAGTTTCCTCTATACATTAATCATACTGAGATTTTTATATCCCCTTTATTTTGTTTCCTTTCATGAGCATTTTATGAAGTGTAAAATTATTGATGTGCAAGGATATGATAGAGGAAATAATAATATTCACACGAAATGTTGTAATTTGTGTTTTCATATGTAATACTTGAAACACATATGATTTAAGTTTATGAAGACTACTAAACTATTTTGTCCCTGAGGATGAGATTACATTTATATTATAAAATTGTAATAATGTTGACCCTGGATCCAAGTTACTGAGGTTGGGTTTTCTAGAATTAGAATTTAATGTTTTTAGTAAATACCCAAGAAAATATGTTTAAGAAAATACATATTAGGTATGATAACCCAAATAAAAACATTGAGGTTAAGTATATAAAAACATTCGAATGTTTTTTAAGGTTGATGGAATATATTTTTTATATAAATACATCCATGTATGGATAATGAAAGGGTATTTTATTCTATAATATATGTAACTATGAGTAATAACTCAAAAATTATATCATTGGACTTGACTTGATCTTCACATTGTTTGTGATAATGACACTTATTACACACCTATTTTGACACCCATGAGGTATACGATTAAGTTAATTCAAATTTTCATTATAACACATTATGTTGGATTTGAATATATGATTACAATGAAAAACCTAGGATAAAACTATAGTGTCATAGATTGAAAAATTGTGTCTTAGATAGAATTATTTTTCAAAGGAATAGGAAAATGTTTTATATTGGGAAAATAAATTCATAATCAAATTAATTATTGAGGGAAAATTTTGAGTATGAAGGAAATAAATAAATATCATCATATATATCCATTAACATTTAATTCTCATAAATGTGCTGATCTTGTGCATTATTTGAGTCATTTATCTCTTTTAATGGTTAACACATTGACTAATAAAAGACCTATCATGATATAAAATAGACGAATTGCCTCTATAATATCATTAGATTTTTGAAATGTGGAAGTATTAGTTTACTAATTATATTATGAAATTATTAATTATGAAAAATATATGGATTATATTAATATTTAGAATCATAGATGTTTTTATTAACATAAATGTTATTAATAACATCAAGAGTTTCTCGGATTAAGATTTATCATTTGTTCAATGTCATAAATACCCCTTCTTAGTTGTTATGTAAAGTGACTCTACCATGATTAATGTTAATTTCAGAGATATTTTTGGATATAATACCCATTGTTTTAGTATATTTTTTAGTGAAAAAATTATTTTATAAGTCATGTAATTACATTTTATATAATTGACATTAAATTATTGATATAATTTTTGGTTGATATGATCATTAAAGACATTGTAATAATATAAAAATTAGATTATTAGACATTGAGGGGGAAGAAATTATTGAATAATATTTATTAAAAATATCTGTGAAGAAATTATTTAGTAATAATTTTATATAATGGATTTACAATAAATTCTTTGAAGATCATATCAGAATTATATTACTATTGTTTTTTAAAAGGACAACCTCCTTGTTTGGTAAAAAATGTCACATCCGGGAATGCCAGAAGACTCAAAACCATGACCAAATGATGATAATGGTATAGTGCCTACCTCTTTTCTAAAGTATGTTTTGGCTAATAGGAAGGTGTTTCATTTTATAGGATTCTAGTTAAAAATAATAATGATTAACCAATACTCTTACTTTTTAGGTTTAGAGTTTAATGTACTATATTGGATGACATGTTCCCTGTATATTGGCTTTAAAAAATAGTTATAGAAATATATAAGGGATTTTAACTCTTTCATAGACCTAATGATCCATTTAAAGTGAGTTTTAGAACATTAGTAATAAAAAATTCATTTATGGATACACATTTATGGGAGTAAACAATGAATAAAAAATTTATTGTTTTAAAATAAAATGTTGAAAGTATGCTTATGAAATAGAAATATATGAAGTATGTTTATTTCTTAATATTCTGCGATATTTAATAAATTCTTTAACTATAGTTAAATAATCATTAAAAAATAATCATACTACATTCATATCCATCGAATCAGAAGGACTTTTAAGACATTCCTCAACTATATCTGCATCGAAGTTGACTTCTCTATGGACTCACACAGTATCCTTAAACCAGACCTCATGCAGAGCGCATATGACATCACCTTCCACTTCATAAGAGTATATACTATCTGAAAGTCATAGTCTAAGAAGAAATCTTTCCAACACCACTCTTTCATGTTCAGGTACTTCTATGATAATATATATCTAAGAATCCTATGGTCGTAGTAGATTGTAAATTGTTCACCCATTATGTAGCGCAACCACATGTTCAAGGAAACATCCACTTCTTCTAACACCAGGTCTTGGGTGGAATAGTTCTTCTCATCATACATCAACATTCATGAACCTTAGGAGATTCTTACCCACTCCTTCATTACAACTCAACTCAGTCTAGTTCTCGATGCATCTCATATGACTACATACCCAACGCCCTCTTCGAGTAGTCTCAAGATAGGGTAACTTGTCAATCTACACCTTATCTCCTGGAAACATTGATGGAACTTCTCAATCCACATGAATGGTTTCCCCTTCCATGTTAATGTTGATGAAGGTGATGTTACTCTGGAAACGTTGAGCATGAACCTCAAGTATTATCAAGTCAATCGAAGAAACTCTACAACGCAGTCACGATCCTGGTGGCTCCCATGAAATCTTTGCCTATATCTTCTCCAGATCCATTGTATCTCCAGCCTTCAATATGTCATGTACTAGAATGTTGACCACCCAAATCCTGAAATGTAACTTTTATATCTTACCATAAAGCTGGTTTTCTTAGAGTGTTTCCATAACTATAGACATGTGTGTAGTGTGCTACTCCTCTGACGCAGAGTACACCAAGATGTAATCAATGAATATCACCATGAAATGATCGAGGTAAGTCTGGAGGATCCATTTCATGAGTCCCATGAAAACAGTTGGGTCATTGGTCATTCCAAAGGGAATAACCAATAAATCATTATAGCTATAATGAAATCTAAAGGCTATCTTCAGTACGTCCTCATCATGTACCCGAAGCAGATGATAGCCTGATCTGAGGTCAATCATCAAGAACCTCCTGACTCCCTTCAAATGATTGAAGAGTTCATCAATCCTTGGAAGTGGATATATTTTTTTCACAGTCACTCGGTGCAAGATCCAGATGACTATAAAAAACCTCATGATCCTATATTCCTTCTCGGAAAACAACAATGGGGCTACCCATGGTGAAAAGGTGGGTCTCATTTTGCCCTTATCCGGCAAGTCCTCCAAATGTACCCTCAATTAACGAAACATTACCACAACCATCTGATATGTTGTTGTAAACATCAGTGTCATCTTGGGGTACATGTATAGGCCAATTTCTACCTCTCTACGAGGAGTTTTTCCTAGAAAATACTCATGAAAGACATCCTCAAACTCATCCACTACAACAAGAAATCTCACACTCCACTCATCCACCAACCTGAGGGTGAGGCTATCCAATTGGTGAGTGACTGGTTACACCCACCTCCAAAAAATTCCATCATGTGCTGCAAAGGTTCCCTTCTTACCAGTGAAGGAAAAACTAGTCCCATCCTCATATATACACATCAATTTGAACCTAAAACAGTTGATCTGATCATGAAATTTAGATAACCAGTCCATAACAAAGATGATGTCATAAGGCCATGATACCACAACTAGATGATTATAGCCAAAGATCTCGCATCTTAGAGGAATATCACACTTCCAGAAACGTTTTTTAATAATAGAATCCCCTTTTTTAAGAGTCTCTAATCATAATGATCGAGCTAATGACTCCACCAGAATCTCGAATCCCGGAACGAGTTCTGTGGAAAGGAAAGAGTGACATGCACTTGTTTCTATAAGAACTACAGAAAAGGTGGATAAGACACGGATCCTACCTATAATCCTCTATGTATGTTCGTTGTCATAGTCCTCTATCATTGGAACTTGTCCTCACCCCTATATGCCAGCTCCCTAAGCCTAGGGAGGACCACCTAGGGGTGGTGGTGGTAGCACCTTGAACCTTCATCCACTACCTACCACTCGGCTGGATCCCATGTCATGTCTTTTTCCTTGCAGACCTCCTCTCTCAAACCAATGCCTCTACAATGGTGGTCCCTTGACCATCTCATGATCATCTATGTAGAGGTTTTTTCCATTCCAATCCATGTTTCCCTGCTTTCCACACGTGAAGAACAAACTAATTCCCTCCTAACTACCTCTGCTATGGGAGCCCCACAACACCAACAATGAGTCATGTGGTCGCCCCATAAAAGATATGACTTTCGTGGGCCCCCGTTTCTGATGTTTTCAACTCACCACTAAAGACTATGCTGCCTGAGGTCTAATGGTGGCTCTAGCTTTCGATGCATGCTCTACTAGGACGGTCATCACAAAAAAGGCTCACTCTGTCACTCCATATTGAGTGGGGATGTTGAGAGACACCATGTATTCATGGATATACAATTTTTGTCCCTATATAGAAATATGGTCCCTAAAGAAAGGGTCACACACCATGTATGTGGAATCATGAGAGGGGTCTATAAAAACCTCACAGAGTACACACCATTGAGAGGATTCCCTGCTATAGGTGAAGCATCTCTTAGATTCCCATATAGAGTAAGGTCATGGGGAAATATTCTCCCAGAAAATCCACTTGAGGTTTTTCCAATTAGGGTCTCCTCATCATGTGTATGGATGGTCAAGCTCCACCATCTCCCTAATGATACCTATAGAAGGATTACATCAATGATCCCCATCTAGTCGAGTTATTTCCTCAATAAGGGGAAGACCCATGTCACTGCCTCCATCTAGTCCTCAGCGACCTAAGGATCGGTCTCCCGCATGAACTTGAGCGATCACCGTCTCTGAAACTCATGCAACGAACTATGTCTGCATATGTCCTCTACTAGAAACGCAGGAAGAATCTACTGAACAACAGGTAGAGGAATCACCGGTCCCCAACCAGACATGTCCATCCCTAGTACTGGTCCATGAATTGATGCCTCATCGTATAGCGGGTTGTCTACACTATCACATATCGAAATCCATGGTGGCTATCTATGTGGAGGTTTCATGAAAAAGATCATGATGTTCGACAATCAGAAGATTATACCTGGTGAGATAACTCTTAATCAAGATGATTATAAGGAGACAGTTATGAAAATAGTGTTTTCAGTTATAGAGCTTAAAAAAAAGAATTTACGGTCCTGGTGTATGGATACATCGGCTGCCGCACTAACACTGGACTCCCAAAATCTGAAGGTGGAACTCAAAATATTAAACACTATTTCCGTCAAAACAAAATAATAGACTCTCCGACATTTAGGTAGAACCAAACACCTTTGATACAACTTTTTCACAACCAACCCCCAGGTCATGTGTTGTGACATTTGCAAACTCTTCCTCCTGAAGGCCTGATGTTTCTAACTAGCACTAAAAAAGTCAACCTCCAAGTAGGAGTTATTTGATTGAGGAATTGTACGCATGCACACACAACCACTTCCCAATGTTGTATGAGTAAAAAATAATTTCACTAATTAAACACTAATTACAAGTACAAGTAAGAGTCAAATGTTCCATAATACAAACCCAACAAAATACTAACTAGAAAGAAGGAAAGTGCAAAAAACTATGTATACCCATCTGCTAAAAAACCCACATGATGGGTCAGTATAGAGTAGATACTGAAAGTCATATAATTACATTTTACCTGAAAAGTATCACTAGGCACCACTTGGTGTTGTGCCACTACATCCTCCATCAAGGCAGCGATCTTATGCACCAGAGACAACATATGTGGGTGAAGCCCGTGAAAGAGTGAGTAATAAAATATTTTGTAGGGACGCTAAAATAAAAATAAAAGACCACAAATTTATCAAAAAGCAATAAAAAAATCATGATCAACATGAATCATCAAAAATAAATACTTCCCATTCCATGTATGTTATATAGTAGGAAACTAAGTCCATTAGTCACATCATCGAGCACCATGGGTTGCTAGAAACTACTCCTCAATGATTGCAGTGGGCCTTCTATGCCACATAGAATCCAATTCGCACTAACATTAAGATATTTTTGGTACTCATCCCTGAAGAGTACTATGGTTATTATAAATCTCATAGAAGCTTCTCCCCGCTGTGGGCATGCCGGGTGACGCAGAAGTCACTTCCCACCTATGGCCTTACTAAGGTACTCTTCTTGTCATGTATTGTGGGTCTTTTAGGTCACACCGATGTCGCTCCCCACTATGGGTCTTCCGGGTCACATAGAAGATGCTTCCCACTGGGCCATAGTATCTAATCCACATAGGGTCGCTCTTCAGCTGTCTTTATGTGTCATCCAACCACATGGTTTCCGCATGTAGCACACTTCATCTCAGGAGAACAACTCCCCAAGCCATTATTCGAATTTCATCATTCAGGAAATCTTCCATAGAGTATGCCAAAATCTCAGCCACGTAATTAGGGTTATAACTCCACAAACATCTCATTAATAGAACAAAATATTTGAAAGATATTTTTGTTTTACAAAAAATGGGGCTATTGGGGTCCGGATATGGTCCGACCCAACCCAACTCGAGTACACTGACCGACCCGGGTAAGACGAACTGACCAGGGTGCACATACCAAACCTAGGTACACCGAATTGACCCAGGTCCACACACCCATCCTAGACCCAACCCCACCTGGGTCCATTCCATAGGGCTGCCAGCCCATTGGACCATGGGTATGGTGCACTGGGCTGCCCGATTTTTTAGAGGCAGAACGGTTCTCTTCCTCATCGGGACGCAGAAGGCGGCCACGTCTGGCTCCCCATCGCCTCGTGGGTCATCTGTGGGGATGTATCCTCTATTTTTTTCTATTGACCGTAGCCTAAATAATTGTGGCCACCAGTACTCCCCGCACAGGGTCAATCAACCATGTGCTCCTGATATGCATGTCCCGCAGCTACGGGGCCCTCAACTAACATATCCAAGGGGCCCATCTCTGCCTCTAGTCACTATTCCAACTACTGAATCCTCTCAGCACACTTCCTCCAATCCGCAGATGCAGCCACTAGCTACCTCCACCGGCGATAGAGCGTCGACGGGCTCTTTGGTGGACCACTAAGTCCTTACAGGAGGTATATTCTCCACACTGATTGTGCCTCCTGCCTCTGCAGGGTATTACATTCCCTACAATGTCTTTGAATCCATCCTACCACCCCTTTAAAATTTCCCTCCATGAAGAAAACACAAATGGAGGGGATTTGGCCTTGTTTTAATTGGAACACACCCTCCTCGTCAGAGTTTTAAAATATGGGGAGGTTTGGGGATGATGTTCATTAAATAATAATCTAATACCGAATAGAAATCCTACAAAACATCACCTTCCTGCATGAACGACTGATCAGTGGATCAACCTGTTTGTGGGTTGATTTATGTTCATTGTTTATAATAACAAAAGGGGAATTTGTAAAAAAAATAAACCCCTACCTTGATCGACATTCGTCATTGATGTTCTCTTCCATCAAGGATTCACCCTTCGCTAATTTTGATATTCGGAATCCAAAAATGAAGTCCATTTTGAACATTAAAATTTATAAAATTTTAAAAGGTGGTAATCAATATTCATAATGACTAGATTTATTAGTTGCAGTGTGTTATAATCTTAATGTTACGTAAAATGTAAGCTATTGCATTATTCAAAGGAAAAAGTACAGTGGAAGCTTAAGGTGTTATAAAAACCAAATGAAAAACATGTATGAGATAAAGTGAATCGCTGATGGAGGGACAATAACAAGAAATTACTCTGTAACAAAATGTTATAACTGAATTTGAAATCCATCCCACAAAACATGATAAAAAATAGTTCTTCAAAAAAATTATTTTGAGAAATTTGTATTTATACCAAATTCAAGTACCAAATTCATTATCATATATTTAATATTTATATTATTAATAAAAATTACATAATGTAAATTTTAAAATATTTCAATGTAATTTGTATTTTCTAAATACATTCAATGAAATAAAAAATTTGAATAAATATCGGTATCATTCAATATTCATTGAAAAATCCATATTTTTAGAAAGAGCCTACAAATTCCCTCAAATAAAAATTTTATATTATGATGTTAAAAATATTATATTTATATAAAATACATATTCTAAAATTTCATAGAAAATATATATTATTCAGCCTAAAATTTAAAAAAATATGATGAAACAATATTTTTTACTAATAAAATAGTATTAATAAAAAATTTATTTCTTATATCATAATTATTTTTCAGTTTATATTCATTTATTATGACAAATATATATATTTTTCGAAATATTTTACTATTATTTATAGTGTAAAAATCAATGGAAATGTTATAATTTTATAATTTAAATAATAATATTCCTTGGTTTATTTAAGCGTAGGGCTGTATAATTTTTACACAATCGAACATCGATTTATTTAAAAAAACATGGGATACAACATGTTATATTATTTGGAAGGAATTATGTGCTCATTATGTTACGCAATTTAATAAATAATTATTTATTGAAGCTCATTGTTCCTAATATTTCATTCATCTTGACAACACAAATATGTATAGATAACATCACCAGTTTTACAAGTGGTGTGGAATGAACAGATATATTTCTGACTGTACCATGAAATTTTTTCCTTTTAAACATGTTAATGATGAAAAAACAATCAAATGAGTTGTTTCATATTTTGTAGTTCTATAGTTTAAATGGGAAAATATATTCTCATATTTCATGGTGAGATTCCATAGGACATATCATGTTAATAATGTAATTTGGGTTATTACTGATCGAAAAAAGAAATCATCAAATTTCCTTCGTATTTTAGAAACTCTATTGTATAAATATATTTATGGATTATACCTCAAATTGATAGTTAGGTTGCGTGGTTTCCCTCTCTTTATTATATATGAGACACTTACACTAGGTTTTCTTATAATTTTTTGGATGGCTTTTATATGTGCTTGGGTATTGAATTAATTTTCAATACATCTATTCACACTCTATATGAGGAATATTTTATGAGTATTATATATACCATGGAATATATTATTCGTTCTTCATAGATGGATTATAAATAAATTTTCGATCAATATCATTCATTGGTCAGCAGTTCCTATAGTAAAAATTTTCATTATAGTATATCGATAACACCTTTTGATGAATTATATAGAAAATTGTGTCAGAATACTTCTTAATGGTTTGAATATGGAAAAAGTAATTTTTTCGGTTCATTTTGGTTACATTAAATGGATTAGATAGTGAAGATTATTCATAATATATGTTAATGTCATTGATTAAGAAGGTACATTATGTGGAAAATCATATGTATCATCACTCTTTCAAGGTAAGTGATGTTATTTTAATTAAATTTTCTCAATGGGAAATTTTTGTGTTTTTTAGTGGAAATGTGAATCTATGTTCATTGAATATTATAAAATAGTAAATCCATGTTATATATCGATCAGTTATCCACTAAGTGGCCCTAACTCTGATTTTATATTATGTAAATGATGTATTTCATGTTTCTTTATTAAGAATATATGTTCAAGATGTATCTCATGTTTTGAGTCTTGAAGTAGTATAGTATGAATAAAAAATTATTTTATGAATAATATAAAATTATGGTTATTGGCAACATAGTTCATGTGATACAAAATTATTTAATTCACCATTTTATGGTTTTGTAAAATAACTATATGGTTGAAAGCGCAATATGGGAATCTAAAAATACTATGTGGAAAATATATACCGACTCATTTAATAAAGGAATAATCTTATGTTGATGAAATTTTAAAAAATGGTGAAGAATTTATAATCCTAGCTAATATTAATATTTATTTTTATTCCTAATTAGTACTCATAAATTATATAGTGTATTCATTTAAAGAATATAATATAATTTTCAAATATGAAATGAAACAATTTAATTCTCATTAAATTCATGTTCATGAATTAAATTTTTTTATTAAACAAAATCATTGATAAATTATAAATTATTAACATAAAATAATTGAATCCATTTATTAATCCATTATATAATTACAATCTTATTTTTTTTTCAAATTATTCTTAAATGATTGATTTTTTCAGTGAATAGTTGAAATTTCTATTTTTTGTGATGTTTTCATTTCTTTTTAATAAATTAAATAATTTTAATGTTGAATTTGTATTTGTAATTATATAAAATTATCATATGTATTATTTTTTATAATCAATAATTAATTATATTTGAACCAAATTTATATATAATTTTTGTAAAAGTATATTTTTGGGCATAAAAAATGCATTATTATATAAAACAAATTCATTCAGTTTTGAAATTTAATTATACTTTTTTATTGATTACCTATAAATTTAATATTTAAATGTTTATTTCGTATTTTTAATTTTTAGGTACATATTTATTGAGTATTTGTCTTTTATTTTGGTTCTGTATAAATTGTAACATATTAAATATTTATCAACTCATCCATCCTCAATGGCATCAGTGACAGGATATATTATTCTTTAAAAATTTACAATGATACTCTTTGCTTGATGCAACTTGTCTTTTCTTGCCTGTGTGTTGAGATCGACCTATCAGTGGATCTCCTGAATCGTCTTCGTCTCTAGGTGGAAGGTTTGTTTGGTTTTTGGAAACACATTAATTATGAATAAAGTTCTGTTTTTTTTCTCTTTGCTGTCGACAAGGCCACTGGGCGTCATTCAATTCTCGACATGGGTGGTGAGTTCACAAAGGATCGGCGACTCAGCCTAATGATACCCTTTCTCCCACATTCCCTCAGGTTATTGTTGGAACGCCTCAGTCTAGGGTCGGGATGATTCCAAGATCTCTGTCGGGTGGTCATCACTCCCCTCTGGGTGTCCAATGGGCTTCCACTTCAAGCCTTGGAAAACCATCCACATCTTCTTCTGGCCTACCAGGTTCTTCCTCTCATGGACCTCCCATTGTGCCAAAGGTGATTGAGTTAGGGGGAGACAAGAAAGGTAAGGGAATCATTGTTGTGGTTTCTAGAAGTGACTGTCCTTTTTATGCCAATGTTGTTTGTGGTGTGATTACTGCTCCTGATGGGATAAGGGATGACCCATCATTGTAGAGCATCCTAATGGTCGATGGATCCATATGGAGTGTCACTACTGTTGTCGGCTCGGCTAGGGAACATGTTGTGGTCGTCTCTATAACCCACTTTCCTAATGATGGGAGGATTGGTGGCGTGGGGATTCAAGATGGATTGGATGCCCTGGTGGCCATCCATAACAAGTTTCCAATCCTTGAGAACACCAATAAACCAAACAAAATGCCAAAAATATAGTTGTGGGAAACTGAACTCTTTAATTTGGGTGTTTCCTCACTGGTCATTAGCAGATATAAGGTGGGAAGCATGTTGGTTAGGATGCACAGTCCCTCCATCAGCTGCCAATCTGGTATCGTGTCTGAGTTAGCTGTAGATTCTGAGAGGGAACATGATGATTCTGATAGTTTGTTTGGGGATGATTTTTGGGTTTAAATTTCGGTTCTCACTCAACAATAAAAGTGATCTATGGGTATGTTTTGACTCGTGTATGCAATGGTGGCTCCCCTTGGGCAGGTTGTCTCACATGTGGTTCTTGTGCAGTTTCACACTTTTCCTTAAAGTGTTTTTTAAATTAAAATATTTAATTTTCTATCAATAAGGGTAAATAAGGTAATTTAGGTATAAAATTATATGATATGGAATGAAAAAAATAACACATGAATTTAATTAGTTATATGATTTTTAAAGACTATCCTCATCCATTATTTTAATTTATGTTAATTTTTTTACCATTTTTCATTAAATATTTCAGATATATTATTTAAAGTAAATAGAAATAAAAAATTGTCACATTATAACTTTTATCAAGAATAAAATTCAGGTCCAGGTAAAATAAAACTTATGATCAGATCTATATGTTAAGATGAAATATTATTGAATTTATTTATCATTTTAATTTAATTTAAATATTTAGTGATTAACTATATAGTGATAATTCTTACACAAATATGACAGAGTTCTTGTGAAAGCTGTATACAAATCATGTAAATAATTTTTGAAAATAAGAAATTTAATATTGACTGAGTGATTTTTTGTCTACCATGAACATTAAAGATAAAAATGACTTATTAATGAGGGGTGAAATTATTTTATTCAATTTAATTTTCTACAAAGTTTTTTTAAATTTTAAATTAGATATATATTTTATAAAATTACATTAATAAAATTTTATAATTGGAAAATATTTTATTAAATGATTTAATATTCAAAAAAATATTATATTTGTCTTAGTGAGTGGGATATGGTTGAACATATCCACTGTTTCCTATTTACATGCCGATATTACATTCAAAATAAAATTATTGCAACATTTATTATTAAAAACATCAATACCATGGTAATATGAAAATGGATAAATCCAAGTTAAAACCAAAAGATAAGGGTATAAAAACAACATAAACATGGACAAATGTTACATGATGTAAATATTTCTAACCATCATCATCTTATAATTTTATTTTATCTATTTAGAGAAATATTTAATATAAATTAAATTTTATTAAAATATTATTTTGAAAAATTCTATGTATTTTCTCCCCTCATATATAATAGGGTACCTCGTCTCCTCCTATCCTAACACATCTTTAAAGCTCACTTTTGAAGATTCCCAACCCACATTTATTAACAATAACACTCCCCACATCCTAGAGGCAATGAATTTATTTAAAAACCATATAAGGAATGATTTTATCATGATACTAACGTTGTTTTTTGAAAAATTAGAAGATAAAGAATATATGTGATGCGTTGGACTCAAGTTATAAGACACATTAAAGAAAAACTCATTTTAAATGTTTTAGAGAGTCATTTTATTATAGTTTTGTCTCTTTTTTATTTTATTAATAATATTTTATGGATGTATTTATGTAGAAAAATATGTTATAATTAATATTTTTGTCCCTTTTAAATTTCTTACAAGTGTTTTCAAAAGTAACAATTCTACATATTCTAAATGTCGAATTTATATTTCCACTAAAAATGGAAAAAAGAATATTAAATTATAATATATATAGCGTAAATGGATTTTACTCCCATTAAATCCATTATTATATGTTTTGGATTCTTCGATAAAATTTAATTATTTATTTAAATAAGAACAATATTTCCCTCTATTCTATGTATTTTATTTGTGGAAATTTTTTTTAAATTACAGGGTATTTTGAAATAAGAAAGTGTTTTTCATAACAGACCAAAAGTTTTTTTAGGTATTTTATAATGAAAAAGATAAAGAATAATTTCCTAATTCACTATTTAGTACAAGATATATTTAGATTATAATGGTTGATCCCAATATAACATATATGAAATGTGATTCCAATACATCTTATATAATAAGTGGGCCTACTATACCTCTCCAATGATTTTGGTAATGCACTTTTTCCTCAAACCCAAGAATGTGGGAGTTAGGAGAGGGGTTTTATCTTATGTAATTAACAAGGCTACAATTATTTCTAACATGAGTTTCACTAGGGTTTTTAATATAATTTTGTATGATTCCAATAAATGGTTTTTATCTTATTACCATTGGTTTTAATGGTTTAACTTGAGAAAAAAAGAGTGTTTTTATGTCGATGTGATTTATTTCATACATTCAATTAATATTGTTATAATGGTAAATAATTTATCAATTTTTATAATACCATTTGAATTATTTATTTCTTTATTTTATATTTATTATTATTATTTTTCTATTCATTTCATGTTTTTAAAAAGTTTTCATAGGGTATAATAGTTATTACAAACTAGGAATATGTTACGATGAATTTCATGATGATTATTCCTGAAAAAAACATGTTTCCTTTAAATTATTTTATATTTTTAAAATATGGATACTGAGTAGATGATTTAGCTATATAATATATGGGGTATTTATTCAAGAGTTGATGACCAAATTATATAAAATATAATTTTAAATGACCATTAGGAAAGATATAATGTTAATTCTAGTCTCAAGGAATTGTATTCTATTATATTTATGGCTTGGTTGTTACAACTGTTATGAGTGGATATATTTTTTAATCAATTTTTTATACTCATTAATGAATTGATATCCTCCATTAAGTTAATATATTAATATTTTTAGTGTGTACTGTTTCTTATGATGTTTCTTTGGTCATTTGATTGGTTGAAATATTTACTCAATAATAATTTATTTCCAACATATATAGGATGATTATAATATAATAAATTTAATTCTTATAGGAGTGTGGGCATCCAATGTGAAGATTTATATATATCATGTTTCCTATTAGGAGAGGATGAAACTCTAGAGTGAGTATATGATTCCCATTATTTTAATTTTAGATATATAATTTATCATCAAATTGTCAAAACATTTCTCTTGATATTTTACGTTAAAATTGTAATCATTAATGATTTTACAATGATACCAAATCCTTTTTATGGTGGATGGACCATATAAGTTGAGTGTAATATCTATCTATCGATGAATGAATAAAGGATTTCCATCCAATCAATTAAAAGTTATTTTCTCACTATTTTGAATGTTTTTTTAAATTGATACCACATCATTTCTATAACATGGAATCTCATAATCACCTATGCATATATCTTACATAAACTCCCATTCTACCCCTATACAGAAAAATTAATGTTTGGATTTCATAATTTAATAATATGATTTCATCGCCCATGTTTTACTTATTATATTCATTCATCATCATCACCACTAATTATTTATGTTCTTTCTTCCCAATGGATTCTTTTTTATTCATATACATGGATTTAAATTTTTGATTCATTATATTAGTGTATTTAATTATCAATTAAGAGATTCTATTTCTCCATTCGGGTTAAATATAACTTTATTCACATTATTTTCATTGAATATATTTTCTAAATTCATGTTACTTTCTATATCTATTGAACCATGAGTGGTGTCATGGTTTAATAAATATTTTATTATATTATGGATTATAATAGTTTCTCTATAATTTCTTTACAAGAATAAAAATAGATTTCTCTTAAATTATATAAAAATAAAAATGATTCTCTTTAACTAATTTTATAATTCATGTATCAATGGGAAACAAAAACATATGTCGTTTGATTAAAATCCAATCAGGGATTAACCTAAATTAATGAAGTTAATATTTATGAATTGATTTATTATGATATATGATAGACTAGAATCAATATTTTAAAACATGAATTTGTGTATAAGATTGAGGTTTATTAAATTAAAGATTAATTTTTCCATTTCAATAAATTTTTGTTTTTGGAATTCCAGAAATATTCTCAAAAGGTTCTAATTAATTTATATTATATTTAAATTTTTAACGTTCATATGTTTCCATAACAAAGATGATTTATTTATTATGTTTTTATATTTAAACTTATGCTTGTCTATACATACTCTTGTAAAAATTCCCCTTTGTGATAGATTACAAAAACATGGGTTTTATTTTGATATCAATTATTGATAATGAATCTGTTTTTATTTTATATTACTGATAATATAATAATCGTATAGTTTTATAAAGGTGGATGTAGAACACCTAGTTTCAAGTATGTATCCCTTTCTACATTTTTTAAGATTATAAAATAAAATGGTGACCTATGGGAACGATTGAAGAACCTTTTTTGAGTTTTTAGGGATTTTCTACAGGTTCATAAGTGTTAAACAATTTATGGAAACCAGACACCACTTATAGGAAACACTGCACATTGGGGCATGGGAAAAGAGAAGGCACATGGGTGGTGCCATGTTTGATCAAATGGTGCACCTTACAAGTAGATATTGTGCACATTAAATAATGGATTTTGTTAATTTGAGGTTGTGGAATCAACACGATTAGAACACGATTTGGAGACTGTGTGAGATTACCATGGGAAATACTTCATAACGGTAGCTGCTAACACATTATTAGTTCATGGTTATCCTAATAGTGTGAATAACCATGTGCGGTGAGAAACCACTACCATAAAAAGTGGATCATGGTTAGTTTAATAATTTAAACCCTCATTTCCCCTATAATTCCCGAACATAGTATTTTTTCCTCTAAAAGGAAAAGAAGGCACTTACATAATTTCAGAGGTGATCCATCTGTTTCCCATGGTGATTAGAAGTTGATTCCTCATGATACATGATTGCTCTTGATTCTTTCAAAGATCCACTTTTACCTCTCCCATGGTTTCTTAGATCTACACCCATTTTGGGTAGTTATAAGGTTTTAGATACAAAATATCATCAGATTAGTCATATTGTATGTTAGTAAAAGAGATCTAAGGTGGGTTTGTGGAGATTCAACCCATTTTGGTGATGATTTTCATGTCGTTTAATATTTTCTCCCAAACACTCTAGGTAGGTGGCTTCTCTCTCAACCCCACTTTTATGATATAATTGGTTAGTATCATATTTATTTAATTAAATGATATTTATTCTAAAATTATGTTGAAAATAATGATATAAAACCTCTTTAGTAACACATTAGAATTTTTGGTGAAATTGTGTAATTTTAGTAATTTTTTGTTCAATGGGCCTTGGTTTCATGATTTTAATTTTTTTTAATATGGATTTTTTTGATTTTTAAAAGGATGATGTCACGCCACATCCCAATGGAGCCCGCGCCGTGACTCCCCAAGCCCGCCTCCAATAGGCCAGGGGCTGGTGACTAGCATAGAGTAGGCATGTCACTAACATGGGAGGCATTGCCTAAGTACCTGCACACACACACACACATCTACAAGCCCACAAATACTGAAATGTAAATCACTAAGGAACAAAAATGCATGTATTCAACTAAACCCAACCAACAGAGCACGACGAAAGTTAGAGTACTATAAAATTAAACTGGGCCAGAATACAAGCCCACTAAAAACAAGAGTCTAAAAAACTGCAAAGTCCAACCTGTAAGCACAAAGGTATTGGGACTGCTGCTCGTAGCCATAGGAACGCCTCGGCCTGTAGGAAACTCAGAAAGCTCGGTCATGTCCTGGTCCACCCTGGACTTTGTCAATAGGCTGTTCGTCTTCAAAAGACACCAGACGTGCGGGCAAAGCCCATTCAGGGGTGAGTATAACAATACTCAGTAGAGGACCCCGAGAACCACAAAGCAGTACACAAAGTAAAGGTACAATCAGCTATTCATAATATATGGTTACAGAACATATAAAACAAACTAGATATACTCAAAACCTAGGCCCGTGGTCTAGAGACAAGCCACGCAACCGCATACCCCCAACAAGGGAATCCCTTTGAAGATTCCATGATGTGCTCGTTCCAGGAGAACACACTCCACGAGTCTTGTAGTTATGATGACGTCTGTCCGAGAAGTGATGTTCTTAGGGAATCATCACGAGATATATCTACACTCATTATGGGAGACACACTCTTGATTGTAAGGGTTACGATAGATAGAAGCACTCATTACGGGAGACACACACTTGAGTGGGAAAGATCTCGATACACAGATGAGGATCACATCCAGGGCCATGGCAGATACCGCGACTCATCCGGAATTCACCTGCTATGTAGAGGATCAACGCCCGGTAAAGTTGGTCATGCTGATGCCTGGGTCTACCTAGGGTGTGGAAAGGATAGAGGATCTCGATCCGGGCCTCTCAGATGGATGCCTGAATCTATCACAGAAAAGTCCTGCTGAAATGATCATAATCCGGCGTGGGGGAATGATGCCTGACCTTCAGGGGAAAAGAATAAGGGGCACTAAACAAAACAAAAGATTCTCAATGAACGGTGAACAAAAGGACCAAGCTGTTCTCCAAAAAGTACAAAGCGTGTAGAAATGATACAAGATGTGTTCTCCGACCCCAGGTTCTACCCATGTACAATGGCATGTGTCGTGAGGCTAGTCATGTAGAAAACTTTATACACGGTGTGTACTACGGAGTACACGCCGTGTCTGGGTCACTGGGGCTGGCTCTGTGTACTCTGGCCATGTGCCCATACATGGTCACCAACCCATGTACTCCAACCCATGCAATCTGCACATGGGGTGACCTGCGCTGGTGACCTCGCCTGGCCGGGTGAGGGAGTACATGGTTGTGTACTCCATCCCGTGTCCGTCTATCCTTGGGAGACACGCCGAGCTCCGCGTAGCCGGCTCTGCCGAGCTGTACACATCGTGCCGCCTAAAGCCATGTAGAGCATCCTGTGTACGTGTACCACCAGAATTACACACCAAGATTCGGGAAAGGTCCAACACTCCATGTGACAGGGGTCACACGACGTGTGACCCTTCTCTATCCCCGAAACCCTAGCCTCCACAATCAGAACTACACGGCGTGTTCTTCGGAAGTACATGCCGTGTATTCTGGAAATTTCCAGAAACACGGACCTCCACCATCACGCCCCCCGTGGTTCTCTGATCATTGATTGGGCCATCCGATCTCCACGAAACCTTCGGGTTTTTGTCGACCTGACACCACGAAGTTGTTTCTGTCGTTTTCGGGCCTCTGATCGGCTCTGATAACATTAATGATCTTCCCGCACGAAGAACAGTCGAAGAAATCCCTTTCCGATCTAGTCTGATTCATCGTCCGCCATCGCCGCCACACCTCCACAAGGTCGTTGCGTTGTTGAACCTTCGATTTGGGATTGTTGCGTCATAGAAAAGATGCGCAAAGATCCGTTTTTCGTCGCCCTGCAAAGAACGCGAAGAACGCACGATGAAAAAGGAGGAATAAATCCACATAAACAAAATGAGGAATGAACCTCTGCCGTCGTTCGTCACGGAGTTGATCTTCTCTCGTTAATAGGTTCAAACAGATCATAGATCAACATGAATACAAAGCATGGATTAATTCCCCAATGAAAACCCTCCCGCAAGAATGTACGAATCCGTTGATCAACTTGTTCGTGGTTGATCCACGTTTGTCGTTTAAATTCAAATACTGGGAAATTAAAATCAAAACAATAACCCCTACCTTTCGAAAGGATCGATCGTTGACGAAGGAGGCATGCTGACATTGTCATCGAGATCCTTCAACGTTGTTGGCGTAGCGATTCTCGAATTCGATCCTTCTTCGTTCACCAACGCGTCCTCCTCCGCCCAAGCTCCAAGAGAAATCTCTATCTTTTTCTCAACTCATAGTGTTATGAGGCTAACCCTGAGAATTTTCCATAAGGATGCATTTATAGGGGATTATTAGGTTGTGCTAAAAAAGGAAACGTTTGAAAATTATAACATAAATTATTAATTTATTTTATTCCCTCCAAAGAGGTTTCCTTTTTAAAATGTTCCAAATTAAATTTTGCATCCAACCTGCGCCGGTTGTGGTTAGAGTCGTTCTTAGGCAATGTCGTCATCCCGGACGCAACAGTGCACTCAGATTTTTAATCTGAGCATCCGTTTGTAAACTGCCACAAAAGTGCACAAGCGGCGACTCACTTGACTTAAAAAAATGTCAAACCACCATTCCCGGCTCATTGGGCCTTGGAATTAAGTTACTTCTTCGCGCCCGGTCTCAAAATAATTCCATATAATATTTAAAAAATAATAAATGGAAAATCCAAGATATTACATTCTCCCCACATTGGGGCTTTACATCCCCAAAAAGCCAAAACAAAGGATACTAAAAAAGATGAGGGTACTGGGCATGGATCTGGGCCTCCCGCTCCCACGTGCCATCCTGAAGATTCCTATGTTTCCACTGAACACACACTAAGGGAATCGATCGCCCATGAAGGACTATATCCTGCCAATCCAAGATTTCCACTGGGTACTCAGCAAAGGTCACTCCATCCTCGATGTCCAGCTCACCCCAGTCGATGACGTGCGATGGGTCATGCACGTACCTCCTCACCTACAACACATGGAAGACATCATGTACCTGATGCAACTGTGGTGGTAGAGCCAGGCGGTACGCCACCTCGCCAACTCTTCCCAGGATCTGGAAAGGTCTGATGAACCTCGGATATATCTTTCCGCCTAGGAAAAATCTCTGCAACCCATGTCGAGGTGAGACCCGAAGAAAACGTGTTCTCCCTCCTCGAAATCCAGAGTCCTCCATCGTCTGTCAACATAAGACTTCTACTGGCTCTGTACAGTCTACATCCGCTCGCGGATGATCTGCACCTTCAAAGTGGTAGCTCGCACTAACTCTGGACCCATGAGTGCTGACTCTCTGGGGTCGGTCCAGCAAAGCGGTGACCGGAAGGGTCTCCCATACAAGGCCTCGAACGACGCCATACCAATGGTGGAGTGGTAGCTGTTGTTGTACACAAAATCCACCAGTGGTAGGTGGTCCTCCCAACTACGACCAAACTCCAAGATGCAGGCTCGCAACATATCCTCCAGAACCAGAATAGTCCTCTCCGTCTGACCATCTTTCTGGGGATGAAACGCTGTGCTCAAGCGTAGATGAGTCCCAAAAGCCTCCTGCAATCCCATCCACAACCGGGATGTGAAGTGGGCATTTCGGTCTGAGACTATAGTCTAGGAGATGCCATGAAACTGAACTATCTCATAAACGTAGAGGCGTCCCAAGATCTCTACGGAACTCTGCTCCCTGATAGCTAGGAAGTGGGCCGACTTGGTGAGTCGGTCAACGATCAGCCAGATGTAATCGCGCCCCTTGGACGTCTGTGGTAAGCCTGTCATGAAGTCCATCGATATTCCATACCACTTACACTCTCGAACTTCTAATGGGTGACCTAACCCTGCTGGAACATGGTGCTCAGCCTTCACCTACTGGCATGTGAGGCATCAAGAAACGAACTCTGCTACTAGCTTCTTCATGCCTGACCACCAGAATTGTCGTCGGAGATCCTGGTACATCTTTGCCACTCCAAGATGTACCTCCAAAGGGGATTTAGGAAACTCCCTTAGGACCTATTCTTGGAACGCCACTAGTACAACAGTGTGTCCTCTGAAAAGAAGTATGTGCTCCCCACCATGGAAAAATCCATCAGGAGCATGTCCTGTGTTTAACTGAGAACGTAAAGCCACACAGTCGACATCCCCAAGTTGTGCCTCCCTAACTCGCTGTAAGAGGGGAGGGGTGACAAACATCGACTATAGGTAAGCTGTGTCCTCACCATATACGAAGGATAACTGCAACGCGGCTAATTGTTTTGTCGCCTCACTAAACAGCTGTGAGCTCGACCTTCTGCTAAGAGCGTCCGCCACATTGTTCCCCTTCCCAGGAGTATAGATGATCTCAAAATCATAGTCCTGGAGGAACTCTATCCAATGCCTCTTCCTTAGATTCAGATCCTTCTGTGAGAAGATGTAATTGAGGCTCTTGTGGTCAGAGTAGACAATGAACCGCTCTCCCATAAGGTAGTGTTGCCACATCTTCAGTGCGAAGACTACCACTTGATCATGGGTCGCATAGTTCTTCTCATGCGGCCTAAGCTGGCGTGAACCATAAGAAATCACTACGTGCCGCTGCATCAGGACAGAGCCGAGCCCGGTCCCGGAAGAGTCGCAGAAAACTATGTACTCGACACCCTCCTCCGGCAATTTCAAGACTGGGGCGCTCGTCCAAATATTTCTTAGCTGCTCAAAAACCTGATGGCACTTTTATGTCCACACGAAGGGTTGGCCCTTCCTAGTCAAGGCCATCATCAGTGCTGATATCTGGGATAAATCAGGGATAAATCTCCGGTAATATCCTGCCAACCCAAGGAATCTTCACCTCTGTCACGCTCCGAGGTGGATCCCATGCTAACACAGCCTCCACCTTGGCTGGGTCCACATCTACTCTATCTGCTGAGATGACATGTCCCAAAAAGTGGACCTCCTAGATCTAGAACTAACACTTCGAGAGCGTTCCATAAAGCTGGTTCTCTCAGAGTACGTCTAGAACCATCTGCAGGTGTCTCGTGTGCTCCTCCTCTGACGCCGAGTACATAAGGATGTCGTCGATGAATACCACTACGAACTGGTCCAAGTACTGCTTGAAGATCCGGTTCCTTAACCCCATGAACACTGCGGGGGCGTTTGTCATGACAAAGGGCATCACCAAGTACTCATAGTGACCGTAACGACATCTAAAAGTCGTCTTGGGTATATCCTCATCCCGCACTTGTGGCTGGTGATAGCCTGGTCAAAGATCAACCTACAAGAACCACTGAGCCCCTCTTAGCTGATCGAAGAGGTCATAAATTCTCGGTATTGGATACTTGTTCTTCATTGTCACCTGGTTCAGGCGCTGGTAATCCACACACAACCTTAGACTCCCGTCTTCCTTCTTGGAAAACTAGACTGGGGCCTCCCCTGGTGAAACACTGGGTCTCACGAAACCCTTGCTCTGAAAATCCTCCAACTGTACCCTCAGCTTGAGAAGCTCCATGGGAGCCATCCGATAAGCTGATAAAGAAATTGGTGTCGTCCCGGGGTGTAAGTCGATGCAGAAGTCAATTTATCGGTGGGGAGGTAACCCTGGAACATATTCTGGAAAGATGTCCTCATACTCCACCACCACTACTAGGAACTGAGATCTCACAACATCTACTGATCAGAGGGTAAGGCTATCCAACTCATGAGTGATTGGATTCCCCCTCTTATGCATGAGCCCACTTTGTGCTGCATGGGTTTCCTTTTCTCCGACAAAGGAAAACCTTGTTCCATCACGGCGGACACACCGCACTCTTCGCCTAAAACAGTCAATCTGAGCATGGACCAAAGATAACCAATCCATTCTGGGAATGACGTCGTAAGGCCTCGACGCTACCAACAAGAGGTTCCAACCGAAACTCTCTCCTCCAAGGGTAAGATCACACTGTCTCCAAAGGGTTGTGATTGTCGAGTCACCTCTCGTAGGTGTCTCCAAGCATAAGGATTGAGTCAACGGTTCTTCCAGAATCTCATGGTTTTGTACAAGACATGTGGCTATAAGGGAATGAATGGAACATGTGTCTATGAGTATGGAAGATAAGCTAGAAAAGACACAGATCGTACCACAAATCATCCTTGGAGCCCCTCGGTCGTATGCCTTGACCGCATGCAGTTGTCCCCGTCCCTGTCCCCCAGCTCCCTGAGCCTGGTGCAGACCTCCTGGGGGTGGTGGTGGAAGTAAGTCGAAGCTTCTTCCACCACATGCAGCTCTCCCAGCTCCTCTTCCACGTCTGATGCCTAGAGGATCTGCCTCCTCTGTTCTCTGCCTCTGTCTCGGTGGTCCATCCACCACTTCCCTGTCAGCAGCCCGACGTGTCGGGAAATATCTAGCGAGATTCCCCCTATCGTCTTATGTGTAGCATCGCTTCTCCCTATACTGACTAGATCCGGTCTGAGTGCCATGGACTATCAATCCCCTATCTTGGGTCCTCCTATGACGTCTCCCACTTCCAGATCCCTACGTCTGACGTCGGCTCCTTGCTTCTGGTGTCTCCGCACTTGTCTGCCTGCTGCTGACTGCCAGCGGCTGTCTCTGATCCACCAAGAATCTCTCGATCACCAAGGCCCACTCGAGAACTTCAACATAGGTCAATATTCATAGAGGCACGACACTAGCTCGAATGTCTCTCCGTAGACATTTCTCAAAGGTCTGAGCCTTGAAGTGCTAATCCCAGACCATATCCATCGAGTACCTGGTGAGGTTGGTGAACCTCGTTGAATAGTCAGCCACCGTCGTACTTCCCTGCTGGAGCTGAAGAAGCTCCTAGATGCGCACATCTCTTAGCGTAACTGGAGAGAACTCCTCCCTGAAGAGTCGCTCAAACTTCGTCCACAAAAAAGTCTCCTCATCGTGAGTCTGCATGGTCAGACTCCACCATTGTCCAGCAAAATCGTGAAGAAGGCTCGCTCTATGGATCACCATATGGTTTTTTTTGTCCTCACTAGACGGAAAAATCTGGTCACCGCCTCAAGCCAGTCCTCATCCGCCTGAGGGTTGGGCTTGCCTCGGAACCTGAGGGGCCTCTGCCTCTGAAACTCGTGGAGCGCGCTAAGCCTACGCTCCTCACCGGTCGGTACCGCTGGTACCACTGGCTGCTCCACTGGTGGTGGTATAGCAGGTGCACCACCGTGTGGCAATACCTGGGGAACTGGTCCATGTATCGAAGCCTCATCACTGAGGGGGCCATCCTCGTGATCGTGATGCTGAATCCTACCGGGTACGCATCGCGGAGGCATCCTGTAAAGAAACAAGATCTGTCACGGTCAATGAGTATATATAGATAGCTAACACCAAGGATATGGAAGACACAACCCATTCCTATATGATGCATGTACCTTTTATTTCCCCACAACCGGTTTTTTCATGAACTAGGTCGCAAAAGTAGGTTCTTAGAGTCCTAGTGTATGGATACGTCTGCCGCTGCACCAACACTGGAGTCTATGACCAGAAAGCCGAACCTGAAACACTCAAGACTGTTGCCCCAACCAAACTCATAGAATATTGGTCCTAAGGTAGACCCGACCACCTCTGATACCACTCTGTCACAACCCGTCCCAGTGGGGCCCGCACCGTGACTCCCCAAGCCCGCCTCCAATAGGCCAGGGGATGGTGACTAGCACCGACTAGGCATGTCACTAACATGGGAGGCATTTCCTAAGTACTTATACACACACACACACACATCTCCAAGCCGAAAAATGATGAAATGTAAAACACTAAGGAACAAAAATTCATGCATACAACTAAACGCAACCAACAGAGCATGACGAAAGGTAGAGTACTGTAAAAGTAAACAGGGCCAGAATACAAGCCCACCAAAATCAAGAATATGAAAATCTGCAAAGTCCAACCTGTAAGCACAAAGGTACTGGGACTGCTGCTCCTAGCCATAAGAACACCTCGGCCTGTAGGAAACTCAGAAAGCTTGGTCCTGTCCCCGTCCGCCCTAGACTCTATCAAAAGGTTTCTCGTCTGCACAAGACACCAGACGTTTGAGCAAAGCTCGTGCCGGGTTGAGTATAACAATAATCAGTAGAGGACCCCGAAAACCACAAAGCAGTACACAAAGTAAAGGTACCATCAGCTATGCATAATATATGTTTACAGATCATATAAAACAAAACATATATACTCAAAACCCAGGCCCGTGGTCTAGAGACAAGTCACACAACCGCATACCCCCGCAAGGGATTCTGTTTGAAGATTCTGTGATGCGCTTGTTCCGGGAGAACACACTCCACGAGTCTTATAGTTCTGATGACGTCCATCTGAGAAGTGATGTTCGTTGGGAATCTTCACGAGATATAGATACACTCATTATGAGAGACACACTCTTGAGTGGAAGGGTTACGATAGATAGAATCACTCATTACGGGAGACACACTCATGAGAGGGAAAGATCTCGATACACAGATGAGGATCACTACCAGGGCCATGGCGGATACCGCGACTCATCCGAAATTAACCTTCTAGGTAGAGGATCAATGCCCGGTAATGTTGGTCACGCAGATACCTGATTCTACCTTGGGTCTGGAAAGGATAGTGGATCTCGATCTGGGCCTCTCGAATGGATGCCTGACTCAATCACAGAAAAGTCCTGCTGAAGGGATCATAATCCAGTGTGAGGGATTGATGCCTGAACTTCAGGGGAAAAGAAGAAGGGGCACTAACCCAAACAAAAGATGATCAAGGCACGGGGAATAAATGGACCAAGACGTTCTCCAAAAAGTACACTGCGTGTAGAAATGATACATGTGGTGTTGTCTGACCCCAGGTACTGCCCGTGTACAATGGCCTGTTTCGTGAGGCTGGTCATGTAGAAAACTATATAGACGGCGTGTATTACGGAGTACACGCCATGTCTGGGACACTGGGGCGGGCTCCGTGTACTCTGGCCATGTGCCCGTACACGGTCACCAACCCCATGTACTCCAACCCATGCAATCTGCACACAGGGTGACCTATGCTGGTGACCTTGCCTGGCCGGGTGAGGGAGTACATGGTCGTTTACTCCATTCCTTGTATGTGTATCCCCGAGATACACTCCGAGCTCTGCGTATCCGCCTCTGCCGAGCTGTACACGGCGTGCCCCCTGAAGCCGTGTAGAGCATTCTGTGTCTGTGTACAAACCAATGTACACACCGAGCTTTGGGAAAGGTCAAACACGCCGTGTGACCGGGGTGACACACCATGGGATCCTTCTCTGACCCCGAAACCCTAGCCGCCACCATCAGAACGACACGGTGTGATCTTCGGATGTACACGCCGTGTATTCTGGAAATTTCTAGAAACGCGGACCTCCACTGTCGCGCCTCCTGTGTTGCTCCAATCATTGATCCGACCATCCGATCACCACGAAACCTTCAGGTTTTGGTCGCCCCGACACCATGAAGCTGTTTCCGTCATTTTCGGGCCTCCGATTGGCTCTAAAAACATGATTGATCTTCCCGCACGAAGAATGCTCGAAGAACGCCCTTTCCGATCTGGTCCGATTCATCGTCCGCCATCACCTCCGCACCTCCAAAAGGTCGTTGCATTGTCTAACCTTTGATTTGGGATCGTTGAGTCGCAGAAAGGATGCGCAATGATCCGTTGTTCATCACACTGCGAAGAATGCGAAGAACGCGCGGGGAAAAAGGAGGAAAAAATCCACAGAAACAGAATAAGGAATGAACCTCCGCCATCATTCGTCACGGCGTTGATCCGCTCCCGTTAATATGTTTGAAGGGTGCATATCTCAACATGAATACAAAGCATGGATTAATTCCCCAAAATCATCCCAAAGAAAACCCTCCTACAAGAACGTACGAATCCGCGGATCAACTTGTTCGTGGTTGATCCGCGTTCTTCGTTTAAATTCAAATATAGGGAAATGAAAATTAAAACAAAAACTCCTACCTTTCGAAAGGATCGATCATTGATGAAGGCGTTGCGCTGTCGTTGTCGTCAAGAGCCTTCAACGTTGTTGGCGTAGCGATTCTTGACTTCGATCCGTCGTCGTTCGCCAACGCGGCCTCCTCCGCCCAAGCTCCAAGGGAAATCTCTCTCTTTTTCTCAACTAGCAGGCTTATGAGGCTAACCCTGCGAATTTTCCATAAGGATGCATTTATAGGGGAGGATTATGTCGTGCTCAAAAAAAGGAAACGTTTTAAAATAATGAAATAAATTATTAATTTATTTTATTCCCTACAAAAAGCCTTCCTTTTTAAAACGTCCCAAATTCAATTTTGCAGCTGACCTACGCCGGTTGAGGATAGAGTCGTTCTTAGGAAAAGACTCCATCCCGGATGCAACAGTGCACTCAAATTTTTAATCCGGGCATCCGTTTGGAAACTTCCACAACCGCGCACAAGCGCCAACTCACTTGACTTAAAAATATTTCAAACCACCATTCCAGGCTCACTAGACCTCGGAATGATGTGTCGTCTTCATGCCCTGTCTCGAAATAATTCAATATAATATTTAAAAAATAATAAATGGAAAATCCGAGACATTACATTTGAATAGAAAACTTTTTTATATAAAAAGTTTCTTTTATTATTATTTTTGAAATGTTTTTATTGGAATTATTTTTTTCGTATACATTGTTTGTGTGTTAAAATTGTATTTATGCGGCTTAGTTGAAATTTTACCATGGGATTAGTGCCAAAGGTGTAATGTAACATGGTATATAATCAACTTTTGATCACTTGGTAGATCAATGAGAAAATATTAATGAGTATGGAACTATTATAATCATGCATGCATGGGTGAATATGTGTAATGGAATGGTTATTCCAAAGGAATCTTATGAAATGGTTCTAAGGAATTTTATATTTTTATTATTAATAAATGAATTATTTTGGAAAACTGTTTGATATGGAACATGTTTATATAGAGCTCTAAACCATTTGGAAATTTTTTTGATAATTTTTTTTATACAAATGTTGTTAACATTTCTATCCAAGTAGAATGAGTGGTGAAGTCATTGTGGAAAACCTATTGAATTTTTGTACTCACCCATGCTTTGAAACATTGGTTCTTTTTTAATGTCATCTATCGAGACATGGTAAAAGGGAAAGTATCACATGTCATTAGAACTAATTTTTTAAGATTAGGCTATTTGGTGAAGTTGAAGCATAGATCATGTAGATCTTATAGTCTTGTGGTTTTCTTGGTGTTTTATCAATTACCTCATGTAGTTTACATTAATATTGTTGACTTCCATTGTTGTACATTAAACCAGTATTACTTGTGTAAATTAAATGTGATTTTACTTTCATTGTTATAATGAATCATATACCGATTTTTTTGGTAAATTATTTGATTCATAATGTGAAAATCATACCCCACATGTATTGAAGCCCTTCAAATTTTTTTCCCATACATTGGCATATTGCGTATGTTGTTTAAGGTATAGTAACATCTCAATGCCTTATCAAGCCATTGATGAGAGTGAGGTATGTTAATTTAGTATCATCTTTTTGTCCAAAAATTTGATTGTGAAATATATTATCAACTTGTTCTTTTCCTTTGAGAATGAGTAGTCATTAGTTCTGTGGATCATGAAGTTGAATTTGATTATTCTCTATTCCATGATTTCAGATTACAAAAATGAGTATTATTTACGAGACTTGATGTGTATATCCTAAAAAGGTGTAACTAAACATTTTTTCGAACATCAATTTACCAGGTTTGTTGGGTATATAATTGTTTTAGAGACACTTATAGGATTTTAAAATCTCATTATCATGGGATTATCCAATGAGACAAGAATTACATGCATAGAATAATGAATCCCCACTATGATTTTCTTTTCCATTTTTAGTAATTATATGTGGTTTTGTGAAATGTTTTGAAATATTAATTATTTTTAAATTTTTTTTAGATGAATTATTTTGAAAAAGAGATTAATTGTGTTTTTTTGAAAATAGATTTATTTTCATATTTAAAAAGTGATGTTTCTTCAAAAAATTGTTCAATGTGACGAGTTTTGATTTTGGAAAAAAATTGTGATAGTTGATGTGATAGAAAGTGAAATTATTTTCCTTTAGTGGTGTGATAGTGGGATTTATGACAATTTTGTTATGTTTAAAAAATGGAACATGGAATGAGTCGTAGAAATGAAACAGAATATGCTATGGAGAATGTTGTTGCACATGAGACACAAGTTAACTAAATGATACTTTAGAGAATTTCCTTGGATTTCAAGATGAGGACATTGGGAACAAGATGGATGAGTTAGGACAAGTTGATCATTCCTTCTAATTCCATGAGATAAATCCACTCATTTTCCATGGTGATTTAGAAACAGAAATTGATGAGGTGTGGATGAATATGTTGAATCATATCATCGATTTCATTGGCACGCCAGAGGAGCTAAAAGTCAAGATAGTGAATAAATTCTGTATAATTTTTCATGGCAGTGTTAGGATCTAGCAGTATACTCTAAAGAGGATCATGGCCTTGGTTGGGAGTATTTTTGGGAATTGTTAAACTGAAAATTCTCTCCCCACATGTTCAAGATTCAAATATCAATATAAATATTTATCCTAAAAAAGAAAAATATATATCACTGTGTATAAAAAAAATTCATGAATCTAGTGTGATTTTCATCGAAATATTCTCCTAGTACGTCCTTTATGGAATAAATTATTGAATTGGGGTTGAGATGGATGATTATCTTAAAGAATATTATACCCTTCATTACTGACTTTTCTAATATAGACAATAGAGAATTAGGGGATGAATGTGACATCTATGGAGCTATTGGAGAAACAAGTATGATGATACCAATGGGAAACAGTGGGAACCTTAATGTTGTGAGTAAATGAAAGAGGGACACCAACTCCCATAGTGGGAGTGTGAATCAAAAGCAGATAGAAGGATCAGTAAACCTTCCTCCACAACCAAAGGGCCAACCAGGATGTTTCAAATGTGGTGGTTCGACCAAATTTTGTGAGATCTCACATGTCTACCAAGAGAATTCAATAATTGAAACATGATTGATAATTTCAAGATCCATTTTCATAGTACTATAATTTCAGGATCTCAGGACACATCTCATGTATTTCGAGAGTCATATGTTTCGAAAGGTCAAAAGAAAAAAATCAATATCATTAGTACAACAGTGTGAGCCATGGTGTTTCAAGGAATACCATGAATCCTTATCAAGGGAAACAATAGCAAGGAAATAAACTACACTGTGTAGTGATTAAGGAATTACATGGAGCTAATCATGTGATTCTGGAATATGAGGATGGACCATCAATAGTGAGAGGTAAAATTTGTTTGAATTCTTTTCTTATTCATGTGGTGTTCGATAAAGGTCCATTGTATTCCTATATTTATTCTTGTACTATTGAATTGTTATGTTTTTAACATGAGTTGACTTACTCAATCACAAGAAACCAAACACCTCTTGGGAAAATGGAATGACTATCCTTTTGTTTAGATCATGTTCTATAACTATTAATGGACCCAAGATGAAATGAGATTTCTATATTCTAGAAACATATTTCATTGATGTAATCTTGAGTATGGATTGGTTGAAAAAGTTCAAGGTTCACATATACTATTATAATAGTATGGTCTGTTTCATAATTGAATATGTTTTCAACCATCTCTATGAGGAGACTGGAGGGAAATGGCACATGCAACATGCATGTTACTTCCTGTAGAGGGTTATATCTCTTACATTTTGGTTTTTTTGACCAGGGAATCGATGGTAAGATATCGAATGTAATAATTTTCCAGATTTGGTGGACTAGATTCTATATGTGTTTCCTAAAAATTTTACAGGGTTACCATTGGTATGGGAAGTGGAATTTATGATTTATCTACTCTAGGGGGCCAATCCAATATCGCATCCATATAATCAGATAAACCAACTAAATCAAAGGAACTAAATGAGAAGTTGGAAGAATTGGAAAGAAAGGGTTTCATTTATCCGAGCATGTCTCGATGTGTAGCACTAGTTTTTTTATCGAAAAAGTAGATGGAACTATTCATCATTGTTTTAATTATTATAATCATAAAAAATTTACGATAAAGAATAGATATCCACTTCCACACATTGATGATTTGTTTCATCAATTTACAGTATAGTATTGGTTCTCTATAATTGAAATTTGACCAGGATATCACTAATTCATATTTCAAAAATATGATATACTAAAAAATATTTTAGGAGAATATATGGCCATTATGAATATGTAGTAATGCCTTTAAGTATTAAGAATTAACTAGTGAACACTATGTATTTGAGGAATAAAATATTGGAATGATATCTGGATTATTTTTTGGTGGTGTTCTTGATGACACACTGGTGTATTGTAGGAAACTTTTTTAGCATAAGAAACACTTATACACATTTTTGGGAATCATGAGAGACCATCATATATATACCAATAATCAATGTGTGATTTTTTTATAGACGGGGTATGATTTATTGTTCATGTGATTCCTGAAAGAGGTTTTTTTGGGTATTTTAGAATGATATATGTTTTTTAATATAGGAAACCACTGAATAATGACTTGGAGATATAATGTTTTCTATGTCTATCTGGATATTACCAATGCATTGATAATGACTTATTACATCTAACTTCTCATATGACAACATTGATGAAGATTAATTTTTACTTAAAAGAGGATAAAGGATATCACAAGTCATTCTATGATTTAAAGGTTCACCTTTCATTAGAACCGATATTTATATTCCTAGAATCAGGACAAGGGTACGTGCTGTTTTGTGATGCTTCGATATATGGGCTAGGGGTGTGATCTCATGTAATGATATCATGTTATTACTAATGGTTCTAGGTAGTTATGAGTGCATGAGAATAATAACCCATAAAAAAATTTATAGTTAGCAATCATATTCCATGATTTGAAAACATTACGTCATTACCTCATTGGTAATGAATAAATTATGTTTACATATCTTAAGAGCATTGAAAATATTTTCTCAAAAACGGTTTTGAATTTTAGACAAAGAATATGATGGGAGTATCTCCGCATGTTTTAATTTGACCTGATATATACAACATGGATTGGATATAGGTGGAAGATTCATATGTAGGATTATATATAATTAGTCGAAAATGAGGCCTCAGATGGGTGGAAGTTTATGTTGGTCATAGCCAACGTGTGTTTGGAATGTAGAGACAAATCTGATGTTATGGTTTTCTTTAGTACCTCTTTAATTCTTCATTTAATGTTGTTGGTCAAAGAGGAATTGAAATTCGATGTAGAATTCATCGATAAGAGGTAAAAAAATAAATGTCAAGGAGACCACTGAGGGGTGGAGGATGGATGGGAGTTCAATGTTGTGGTTCCAGAATCAGATGGTTATACATATGGGTTCTCTAGAGAAGCTCATTCATGTGTACCACCATTCTAGATAGTTTTTCCTTCATCAAAATCAGAATATGTAAATTATTTTCATAATAATATTTTTTTGGGTTGTCATGAAAGAAATGTGGACGAGTTTACTTGAATATTTTTAACATGTCTACAAGTTAAGGCAGAACATTAGTGACATAAAGGTATGTTACAATCTATACCAATTACAGTGTGGTAATGGGAGAAGATAGATTTGGATTATTTAATAGGTCTCCCATGAATGGTTCAAAAGAATGATACCATATGGGTGATTGTGGATTGGTTCCAAAAATAGACCAATTTCATCTTAATTCATGAAACTCATTTGGCAGAGGATCTGTCTAGAATTTATATCTGAGAAGTGGTAAAGAGACTTGGCATACATGTTTTGATCATATCAGATAGAGAACAAAGGTTCATTTCTCATTTATATAAATACATAAAGAAATCCCTTGGCAAGAAAATTACTATTATTATTTTTATAATCCTTAGAAGGATCGAAAATGAGAAAGGAATACAAAAATTATGGAATACATGATCTATGCTTGTGTAATGGATTTTGGTGGCTCATTGGAATATAACATGACATTAGTGGAGTTATAATAAACAACAACTTTCAGGTCTCAATACACATGGCTACTTTTGAAGAATTCAATTGGTTTTCTTTCTATTCTACACTTTTTTGTGTGGAAATAGGTGATACTTCACTACTTGGGACACACATTATCCAATAAAAAATACAGAATGTTCAGTTGATTAGAAATATAATGGGGAATAATCAGAGTTGTCAGAAATTATATGCTGATAATCACTGATGACCCTTATCATTTACAGTGAGTGATCATTTGTTCATGTAGATCTCTCTAAATCACAAAATTCATCATATTTGAAATAAAAGAAAGCTAACTCCTTGATATATAGGTCCTTTTGAGACACTGGAATGGGTTTGAGAGGTTCTATATTTGTGGGCATTACTTCGACGTTTCAATGTGAAGCATAATTTGTTCCCTGTATCTTAGATGAAAATGTATCAGACTCATCCTAACCAAGTGATCATATAGAATCATGTAAGCCTAGATTCATATTCTTCATTAGTAAATATTCTGGTTTGGATTGTGGATATGAAATACAACACTGTGCGTGGGAAAATTGTAAGAACCCGTGTTTTTTCGGACAGTTGTTTTGAGCAGAAATTTGAAATTTTACTGTTGGATGCTCCTGAGGGGTAAAACTATCATTTTACCCTACCAGATGATCTCGGATAATTCTTCTAACAGCACCGTTGGTCCCAGAATAGAGATTTTACCCTAGGACAAGAGTTTGGAGGAAATCTGAGCTCTTCGAATTTTGGCGGAATATTTAATATTTAATATTATTAAATTAAATATTAAATTATTCGCGTAGGCTCATTTGGAAATAACATTTAAACGGAGAGTCAGATTGAGATTTTTTCTACGCCGTTGAGTCCGTAATGGGTAGTTTATCCTAGGGAAGACATAAACTCATGTCGGGCGCTGGGGCTAGCCCAAGCCCCTTATTCTTCCTTTTCTTTTCTACTTTCCTTTTCATTTATTCTCTCTTCTTTCCTCCTCCTCCTTGAGCATGTCTCCAATGCCTCCCCATTTTCCATGACTTATGGGAGATATGAAGTTTGAGAAATATGGAGATTTGGATGCCATGAAGGGTAACAATTCGAAGCTCTCGACGTGTGGAGTCTGCGTGCGGCAACCGGGAGCCGTGGGATCAACCGATGATTCGGCGGTTTCTGCCCGAAGGTTGGGCCGTTTATGTTTTCACCATATATCCCCTATAAAAATGTTGTTTTATGTTTTTAAATCCTTATATTTCTTGCTTTTATGCCAATGGGGATCGATCTATTTTTTTGGGGGCGAAAATGGGCGAATTGGGTGTTTTTAGGGGTTTCCCGTCGGAAAACCCAGTATACACGGAGTATATTCCAAGGGTACACTTCATGTGTTCTTCACGTTCTGGGAAGATGAAGTTTTCTTAAGTACACAACATGTACTTTGAGTACACTTGTGTAGTGGGTTTCCATGTGGCTGGCCGTGTGGAGTAGAACAGAGAAATAGTGGTTTTTAAGGACTACATGTCGTGTACTTTAATTACACGCCATGTAGTAGTACAGTGGCATGTGTTCGGATGAAAACAAACATGACATAACTTTTAGTGAATAGTATACTCCATGTACAGTAAAGTACACACCGTGTACTATTACATAGGCAGGCCCATTGTGCTCTGGTCATGTACTCTGACCATGTACTGCTCCAGTTTAGTAATTTTGAGATAACTTGTGCTCTGGAAGTCATAATTGTGCATGTGAGTAGTCGATTCTAAGAGTTTTTCTGCGTAGATCGCGATGGTGGAATAATTTTTACATTTAGAGGTATTCTAAAGGTATTTTTGGGGGTTTAAATCTAAATGGAGGGGTTCTTCCTCCACTTATTGAGTTCAGTTGTCACCGGAGAGTGAAACTTGGGGTGGAAGATAGGTTGGGTGTTCGTACTGACTTTTTTGAGACCTTTAAAAGGAGATGAGCTATGAAATATCTCCCGTAACCCATGATTTAGAGGACGTTTCCCATGTGTGACGTTCCCTTCTGGCCTTTTAGGCTTTGAGATCAGGAACTTCTAAGGATCCCCTGAGGGATGCCTTTGCTTGTGTGCTGACATTGGGAGTCCCTTGTAGGATCTCTCTCTTGTTCTTTCATTGACAGGAACCATGTTACAAGATGCCTATTTTGCCCTTCCTTTGAAGATCCCATGTAGGATTCCTCCCTTACGCTTTGCTACGGATCCCGTGTAGGATTCCTTCACTCGTGTTTACCTGGAGGATTCTGAGTATGATACCTCCTCTGTGTTTGACCTGAGGGACCCAGTGGGTGCCCTTTTTTGACCAACCTTGAGTTGTTATGCCGGGTTAGGGTAGAGATGGTGATCGGGTGTCACCTTGGACCTATTCCAAACTGGTAATCCCTTTGTGCTTTGGATGTATTGTTGGGTTGGGTGTTTGGGATACCCGCATAGTTTGTTCATATCTGACTTGGTTGCTGATGTTGTAATGTTTACCACATGTGCTTTCTGGTTGGTGTGTGCTGAGCCTGAAACAATGTATCATTCTTTTTTTTTGATGCCTACTTTTCCTTGTGTGACAGAGTAGGTGGTTTGTTGACTTAAGTTGAATGTCATTGAGTTTTTGTGCAGAAGTGTCGGATATCCATGCATCGGGTATCTCAGGTTAGGGTTTTGATCTGGCTTTATTATTTGCGTTAGACTGATAGTATGCTTGTGGCTGTTAGATGAATAATGATTTCTTGTTACCATGATTGAGGATAACCCCATGGGTGTTTCGCTTGTTTTGGCTGTTTATCGTCGTTTGGCTTAGGTAGCCTGTGAGGCAGGCCTAGTTTCATTGCTTGCTGGTTTGATATAGTAGATTTCATGTATTGACTGCTGTTGATATGATTTTTATGTATTATAGGTATTAGCCATGTAGTTTGTTGAACTTAATTAGGTCTGCTGATAGTTTATTACGCACGACTGGACTACTCAGGGCTATGTGAACCTGGTGCAGTAGACTAAATAGGGAATTGACGATTAAGGGAATCTCTAAAGAGTCTGTTATAAATTAGTATCATTCGCAAGACCTACTGGAATTGAACTTTGTGCTTCCTCAGAGTGTCCTTAGTTATGTATAGAGACTACAGAGGGAATTAGATGTAAGTGCTTCCTCATAGAGTCTAAAACTATCATTGCAAGACCATATGAGAATTGACGGTGAGAGCTTCCCAGAGTGTATGTGACTTTGTATGTTTACTTGACTATAAGAGTCTGTTAGATTGATCCACCCTAAGAGTCTATGCTTTAGATAAACCAGAGGGGTGAGACTGTGTGTGCTACCTAGTGGGTTGCTTGTGTTTCTAGGTAGGACCAGAGGGGATAGTATGTGAGTACTTCCTAGAGGGTTACCTATTGTGTTATCTTCTTTCTTGTGTTTGTTTGGTTGGACCAGAGGGGATAGGCTTTGAGTAATTCCCATAGGATTACTTTTTTTGTTTATCTTGTTCAGAGAAAAAAATTTGGTGTTCGCCGAAGAAGGTACATGTCGATGGGATTATGGATATATAGATCGACTAAATGTTACACTGCTTGAGTGGAACGATGTCTAGCTCAATTCCCTTGCATAGGATGTCTGAAGGATGGGCTTATGGTCCCAAGGATCGAGTGCTGATGTTGTTTCTTGTTATTTGAATCACATTATTATGAATATTCATATATATGTATATGTGTATAGGTTTAAACTATACATGTGTACATATATAGATATAGACATACATGGTGGAACATGCCCAGTTGATAGTGATTAGACACCCTGAGATCAACTGTGGTTGCACGTTTGGTTTACTTCATTTTGGTTGTGTTCCAACTAGGATGAGCACATTGTTGTTGCATACACTTTTAGAAGCATAGTTATAGGTTGCGTGTCGGGGTACCCTATTGAGATTATTTCTCACCCCTACATGTGCACATCGACGTACGTGTAGACCTTATGTCTGCTTTTCAGGTTGAGCACGAGTTGCATGGTGGATAGGGTTGAGGCCCAGTGTTGCATGATAGAGCGGAGCTGCTCGAGTGATTCTACTGATCCATCTACTGCATTTCGATATTGTTTGGAGATAGCGTACGTGGATTGGCTCAAAGTTAGTAGCAGAGCCTTGTACTTTTACTTTCAGTTTCTTTGTACTTGTATCTATATGGTCGGCCAAGTGGGTGACCATTGTTGTATTATATTTCATAGTTTTTCGAGATTTTACAACATTTTACTATTACAGCTTGTTCTGTTTCAGTTGTTTTCTACTTCCGCACACTGTTTACTTTCTGATGTTTATGATACTTAGTTATTTCCGTTGTTCACTTACTCTGGTATGAGGGCATAGTCTCCCCAATATCACACTCTAGGCCCTCACTTCTAGTCGGCAGCCTCTGGCATATGTAGAGGCGCGCTTGAGGACTTTTGGCGAATAGGCTCGGAGCAACGGTTTAGTGGCTTCCGGGTCGGGAAATTACCAAGTGGTATCCGAGGAGATTTCCTTCATGGAATTTACTATTTGGGATATTGTAGATAGGAGTATTAGGAATGTTTCGGAACCTGTGATGGATATCAGGCTGATCAGTTGCAAAGACATGTTTCGGTAAGAAGTCCTGGTTTCCAGGGTTTGGGATTGTTGTTCTGATTTTGTGAAGTTACAGTTGTATATGATTGTTTCCTTGAGCGACTCACATGTTGTGTGGTGGTTCAATTTACTATGGATCTCTGGCTCTTGGCCATTGGAAGGATGCTCGGGATAGATTTTTACTCTTGGCTGGAAAAAGAAAGAGGTGTCTCATGCATCATACTAGGAATGTAGGATTCACAGCATATAGGCCTGCTAGTGTGTGTTTTTACTAATGACTAAGACCCTTAGGTCTGCTTACACATACTTTTTACTCTGATGGCAGGTTATGTGGATCTATGTTAAGGCATTTTTGATGGGGCTGATGACTCAGCCCTTTTGAACAAGTGGTGCAGTGACCCTAGTGGTCTATGTGGAACATGATGCCTTTTTTTAACCCCTTATTGGGTGTTGTTTCTCGGGTCTATGTTTATCTAGTCGGATCATTGACAACGATGCTGATAGATACCAAGTATTTTCTTGTGAACTTTACCTCCTTGTTGTATTGTTGTATATAGATACCCAATGGGTGTTATCTCAACTAGTCTCTTCTGTTTTGTGTGTGACCTCCAAGGAGTTGTTCCTTCTGAGGATTCTTGGAGATGATCAGGGCCCTTGTAGGTTGTGTTTTGGTTTTGACCATCTTCTATATTTATGATCATTACCATCTTATAAGTGTGTTTGGATATTTTGGGCTATGTGGTTAGGCCTTGTGACCCAGTTGTGAGGAATTTTCTTTAGGGCTAGGTCGAAGACCTAGAGACCCTGGGTTTTGACTCTAATGCTTATTGAACAATGTCTGTTCTGTTTCAGGGAAGCCTAGGTGAGAAGGTTGGCCAGAGTTCTCCAATACCTTTTTGGCGGTGTTTGTTTTCATGATTGGTTTTGATGAGCAGGCCTATTCGTGTGTCTAGCCTGGTTGAACAGTGTTTCTGATGTTGTTGTTGTAGAGGTGACCTTGTGAAATTCCGGGTTACCGTGGAATGGTTAACCCGTGCTTGAATCCTGGTCGGGTTTTGGTGGGAGGTCAGTGTGGCTCGGAGGGAGCTAGACATGCCTTCAGTGAAATCTTTGTGTAATCTTGTAAGAGACGATCATGCACTGTTTGATTCATCTTGAGTATGCTGAGAGATCTTCAACCCTACATCGAGCTCCTTTTTCTTTCTTAATGTTCTTCCATGTTAAGGATGAAACCTGTTCTGGTTGCGATCTTGAAGTGGTATAAGGAAATCCATATGGTGGGGAGTGCACCATTTGCCTTTTTGAGTGTGGTTTTCCTTGTTTAGGTTAAACATCAGTATTTTCTTGTAGGCTTTTGAACTCTGAGTTTTCTTTTAAGATGACGACATGGGTGTTCCTATGGTGGGTTTACGAGTTTGGTTGTAGTTAAAGATCTTATGGGTAGAAGGTGGTGGTTAATGCTATAAGGAAGGTCATTGGATAGTCTAAATAGCTTGATTGTGAAGATACTCGTGTTATGAGCATGGTTTCTGGATCTTCCACTGGGCTTCTTTCGGACGAGAATGTTTATGGTGGGGAGTTTGTAAGAACCCATGTTTTTTCAGACGGTCATTTTGAGCGGAAATTTGAATTTTTAGTGTTAGATTCACGTGAGGGGTAAAATAGTCATTTTCCCCTACCAGCTGATCTCGGATAATTTTTCTGAAAGCTCCGTTGGTCCTAGAATAGGGAGTTCACCCTAGGATAGGAGTTTGCAGGAAATCTAAGCTGTTCGAATTTCGGCAGAATATTTAATATTTAATATTATTAAATTTAATATTTAATTATTCGCGTCTGTTCGTTTGGAAATTACTTTTAAATGGAGTGTCGGATTGAGATTCCGTCTATACTTTTGTGTCCATAATGGGGATTTTAGCCTAGGGAAGGCATAAAATCATGTCGGGTGCTGGGACCGACCCGAGCCCGTTTTTCTTCCTTTTCTTTTCTTCTTTGCTTTTATTTTCTTCTCTCTTCTTTCCTCCTCCTCCATGCGCACATATCCTACGCCTCTCCTTTGGTCATGATCTGTGGGAGATATGGATTTTGAGAAATTGGGAGAGTTGGAATCCAAGAAGTGTAACGATTCAAAGATCTCGACGCGCTGAGTCTGCATGCGGCAACCAGGAGCCGTGGGATCAACCGAAGCTTCGGTGGTTTTCACCTGTAGGTAGGTCCATTTATTTTTTCACCATAGATCCACTATAAAATTTTGTTTTATGTTTTTAAATCCTTATATTTCTTTATTTTATGCCCATGGGGCTCGATCTATTGTTTTGGGGGCGAAAACGGGCGAATTGGGTGTTTTTAGGGTTTTCCCGTCGGAAAACCTACTTTACACGGTGTGTATTCCATGGGTACATGCCGTGTGTTCTTCCCGTTTGGGGAAGACATAGTTTTATTAAGTACACTCCATATAATTTGAGTACACTCCGTGTAGTGGGTGGCCGTGTGGCTGGCCGTGTGGAGTAGAACACAAAAATAGTGGTTTTTAAGGACTACATGTCGTGTACTGTAAGTACACACCATGTAGTGGTACATGGGAATGGGTTCGGGTGAAAATAGACATGAAGTAACATTATGTGAATATTACACTCCATTTACAGTAAATTACATGTCGTATACTATTACATAGGTAGGCCCATTGTGCTCTGGCCATGTACTCTGGCCATGTACTACTGCAGTTTAGTTCTTTTGAGATATCTTGGGCTCTAGAAGTCAGAATTGGGCGTGTGAGTAGATGATTCTGAGAATTTTTCCATGTATATCATGATGGTGGAATAATTGTTACCTTTATAGGTATTCTAAAGTATGTTTTTGGGGTTTCCATATAAATGGAGGGGTTCTTCCTCCACTTATTGAGACCATTAATAGGATATGAGATATGAAATATCTACCGTAACCCATGCTATAGAGGATGTTTCCCATGTGAGACATTCCCAGCTGGCTTATGAGGTTTTGAGACCAGGTACTTCTAAGGATCCCCAGAGGGATGCCTTTTCTTGTGTGCTGACCTAGGGAGTCCCTTGTAAGATCTCTCTCTGGTTCTTCCTTTGATAGGAACAATGTTATAGGATGCCTATGTTATCCTTCCTTTGATGATCCCATGTAGGATTCCTCCCTTACACTATGCTATAGATCCCGCATAGGATGACTTCACTCATGTTTACATGTAGGATTCCGAGTATGAAGCTTCCTCTGTGTTTGATAGTAGGGACCTAGTGGGTGCCCGTTGTTTGACCGACCCTGAGTTGTTATGCCAGGTTTGGGTAGAGATGGTGATCAGGTGTCACCTAGGACCCATGCCAAACTGGTAACCCCTTTGGGATTTGGATGTACTGTAGGTTTTGGCATTCGGGCCACATGCATAGTCATTTTATATCTGACTTGGTAGTTGATGGTGTAGTCTTTACCAGAGGTGCTTCCTAGTTGGTGGCTGTGAGGCCTGGCGTGATGCCTCTTTCTTGTTTGTTTGGATGCCTACTTTTCCTTATGTTCCTGAGTAGGTGGATTGTTGCCTTATGTTGAATGTATTTGAGTTTTTGTGCAGAAGTGTCGGATATCCTTGCATCGGTTATCTCGGTTTAGGGTTTTGATCCTTCCTTATTATCTTCCTTAGACTGATTTTATGCCTGTGGCTGTTAGATGAATAATTATTGCTTGTTACCATGTTTACGGATCACCCCATGGGTGTTTCCCTTGTTTTGGATGTTTATCACCGTTTGGCTTATGTTTCCTATAAGGCAGAACTTGATGCATTGCTTGCTTCTTTTATATATTTGATTGCATGTATTGCCTGTTGTTTATATGCTTTTGATGCATTGTTGCTATTAGCCAAGAAGTTTTTTGAACTTAATTAGGGATTCTGACATTCCATTACGCATGACTAGACTGCTCAGTGCTATGTGAACCTGGTGTAGTTGACTAAAGATGGAATTGATGATTAAGGCCTTCCGTAGAGAGTCTGTTATAAATTAGTATCATTCACAGGACCTACAAGAATTAGAATTTGTTCTTCCTAATAGTGTCATTAGTTACGTATTGAGACTACATGGGGAATTATATGTAAGTGCTTCCTCCGAGAGTCTATAGAAATCGTTGCAAGACCGTAGGGTAATTGACAGTGACAGCTTCCCAGAATGTCTGTGCCTTTTTATGTTTACTTGACTATAGGGCACTGCTAGTTTGAGCCACCTAGAGAGTCTATGCTTTAGCTAAACCAGAGGGATGGGACTGTGTGTGCTACCTAGGGGGTTTCTTGTTTTGCTAGGTAAGACTAGAGGGGATAGGCCGTGAGTACTTCCCAGAGGGTGACCTATTGTGTTATCCGCACGCTTGTGTTTGTTTGGTTGAACTAGAGGGGATAGGTTGTGAGTAATTCCCATAGGGTTACTTGTTTTTGTTTATCTTGTTCAGAGACATATTTCTGGCGTTGGCCGAAGAAGGTACATATCAATGGGATTACAAACCTAGAGATAGACTTAATGTTACACTGCTTGAGTGGCACGATGTCCAACTCAATGTTCTTGTACAATATGTCCAGAGATTGGGCTTATGGCCCCATGGATCGACTGATGATGTTGTTTCTTGTTATTTGAATCACTTTATCATGAATATTCATATTTATGTATATGTGTATATGTATGGGACTATAAATGTGTATGTATATAGATATAGAAATCCATGGTGGCACTTTCCTACTTGACAGGGATAACACACCATGAGTTCAACTGTGGTTACACGTTTGGTTTACTTCCTTTTGGTTGTGTTCCAGCTAGGCTAAGCACATTGTTGTTGCATACACTTTTAGCAGCACAGTTATAGGTTGCTTGTCAGGGTACCCTATTTAGATTTTATCTCACCCCTGCACGTGCACCTCGGTGTACGTGTAGACCTTATGTCTTCTTTTTAGGTTGAGCATGAGTTGCATGGTGGATAGGGCTGAGGCCCAGTGTTGCATGATCATGCGGATCTACTCGAGTGGTTCTACTGATCGGGCTACTGCTGTTCAATATTGTCTGGAGATCGGGTACGTGGATTGGCTCAGAGTTATTAGTAGATCCTTGTACTTTTACTTTTAGTTTCTTTATACTTGTATCTGTATGGTCGGCCCAGTTGGTGACCAGTGTTGTATTATATTGGATAGCTGTTCGGGCTTTTACAACATTTTACTATTACAGCTTGTTCTATTTCAGTTGTTTACTACTTCCACACTCTGTTTACTTTCTGTTGTTTATGATACATAGTTATTTCCACAATTCACATACTCTGGTATGAGGGAATAGTCTCCCCACTATCACACCCTAGGTCCTCGCTGCCTGTCGGAATTATCTGGCGTACGGGGAGGCGCACTTGAGACCTTGTGGTGAACTGGCTCGGAGCACTGGTTTAGTGTCTTCTCGGTCAGGACATTACAAAAATAATTGGTCTACTTCGAGTTTTGTGGCCACCTATCCAGATTCAGGAACGTTATTCTGATTGAGATAATAAAATCAATGAGAAATTCCTGAAACAATTTCAAGGAAGCTATAATGCCTCTACCACAGTTAGTCAAATCCAGTTCATTATCTTATTACATTGGCACACTTACATGAAAGTTGTATCCCAAAGGACTGGGTAGATTAGTATTTTTGGAAAACTTGTTACATACATAAGTTCAAAAATACAAATTGAAATGAAATAGTATAGAAGATCCATTAGTAACTCCCATAAATCCAAAATTATCCATTCATGTCATCTATAAAACACTTCTTTTTATCCAAGCGAAATATAAATCATAAGAAATTGGTGTTATTATATTCTCAGTAAGAGTGAATATTACAGTGGATGTAATCAACAATATAATCACTAGTCATTATGAATGACTAAACACAAAACATTAAATAATATACTTGGAAATTATATGGATGGAATAAAAATTGATTAAATAGTTCCATAAAACATAACCAAAGATAATATTATAGTCAAATAATTACATGGAATATCGATCTCTAGTTTCAGTATGAGGGAATGGATATTGCTGAATATCATAATCATTCCATCAACGCCTCTTTCCATGACAATACATAAATAGGTAAAAACTTATACTAGTTTGTCTCAATGAGCTACCGATGCATGGAGTTGCTATAGTGGGCCCCACCCGTCACTTACTAAGTCTAATACATTCTCATATGAAAAGGCTGAAAAATAAACAACAAAAACAATCATATTGAAATAAAAGCTTATAAGATGTGAATACATTAACTATAACCCTTTAATGGTATCAAATTAGCACATCCCTAGTCAAATTGTTCATAAAAAATCAAAAGAATATGGAAGATGATATCATATGTCATAGAAATCAATGATGTACATGATTCAACATATTATGTTGACATAGATGAAGATAATTTTAAATGAAACCATTGAAAATTTCATTAGAACATATTCATTAAAAATTCCATAGTGTCCCATACCACATGGAAACATTAAAATCATAATCCCACAGAGTATTAAAAAAATAATGAAATTATTTATATGATATTTCATATGGTATTACATTCACCACATGAAAATTATAAGTGACGGTCAACTAATGTATCTCATAAAATTTATTGTGATCCCAGAAAAATCCTTTTAACATTAGAAAGAAGAGTTCTTTTGGAAAATAATTTATATTTGTCATGAAAGAAGATTGTAAAACTGTATATCCCACAAAATAATATTTACGGAAATTGAAATTACATATGAAGCATAAATATTGTACCACTGAAATGAAATCATTTAAAAAGTGATTTTAAATAATCATTAGAAATAAATCAAGAGAGTGCAGTTTATGCAAAATAGTAAAGTGGTTTTAAATTAAAAAGTGCATGTTCATTTTCATAAAACCAAAAATGATCCAAGAGAGTTTTTTAATATAATATTTTTTATATTACATAAATAATTATTTCTTGGAATATAAAAATTTGTAGACATAAAAATGGATAAGAATTTTAGAATTTTATTTTGAATCAATATTTAATATAAGGAATAATTAACAAGGAAACTATTTGAAAACATATAATCATCATAAATGAATGATTAAATGTTTTGAATATATGATTTTTGAATATAAAAAAATATATAAGTGTTACAAAAAAGAAAAAGAAATAAGTATTAAAGTTTTCTATGAAAATGTTGATTTGATGATTTAAAAAATAAATTTTATTTTGTCAAATATATTTTATAATATTGGTAAATTTTTAATTTAAATTTAGTGTGCAAATAATAAATATAATCATATTTATAAGAATGCAATTTTTCATAAAATATTTATTTTATTAATAAACTTTATTTTCTTAATAATAATTAGATAAGTAATAAACATGTGTAATGTAGTGTCCCAGATTTTCCATGTAATTTTTATTATTATATGGAATTGATACTAGTCTATGAAAATTCATGACTCATGATTCTATGGCCCAATGTGACCATAATTAATTTCTAATATTTTTATGGTATGTTCCACAAAATCGCGAGTGGAATTTTCTATCATTTGAACAGGTGATCGGATTAAAAATCTGAGAGCACCGTTGAATTTGTAGCGACGAGATTCACTAAAGGGGGGATTCACTTCGACTGCAGTACGTTGGGTGAAATATAATTTTTCTGGACATTTAAAAGAATAATAAAATAACAATTTTGTTTTATTTCTCTTTTTATTTGCTTTCAACAGGAGAGCATTGGTGGAGGGACCAACGACATGTCAAGACATTAAATAGCTTGACTCCCTTAATTTTTGTAATTGAACCATTGGAATTAGGAATTTTCATTATTAGATGGACCTCATTAATTACACACTTGTTACTCACCCATTCCCACTCCAATTTATATGGATCTTGGAGTAGAGTGTTGGCACAGTTTTATCAAGCGAAGAAGCCCTGGAAATGTACCATGACGCCAACCACTTGGAGGACCGGACCATTTCTAGCGAGCACTGATGAACACCACCAAACCACGAACTAATGACCACGACGAAGGAGTTTCGTTGATCGTCGTCAGGGAATGTCTTTTCCGGGTTGGGGTTTATATTGATGTTTTTTTGATGAATTAAATTTCTCTTCCACTTGTTATCATGTAATCTAGAGGACGTGGCCAAAAGAACAAGGCCCAGACACTACGCTGCATTGTTTTTGATGTGAACAATGCGAAACAATTTTTTCGAACTCGACGACTAAAAAAAATATTGGTTCATGCTATCACAATGTAATCTCGTAAGAGCTGTAGGCACAAATGACGTCAAAAAAATGGGCCCCTAGAGCACGTCCGGTGCCCTGCGGAAAAACCATTAGTGCACTATGTTTGCAGTGTCCAGCGGTTTCCAGAGGAGACCCGTGGAGACCGGTTGCGGGTGGTGGAAAGCGGCGTGTCATCATGAACCATGGTGGACAAGGGCGACCGACCGCGTGGTACAATGGTTGCACCTACAGGCACCGCCAACAGAAGCGGTCACAGCTAGAAGGATGCAGCAGAAGGGTGTAGCATGGCCTGCATTGTGCCACGTTGGAAAATCCCATTTGGCCAAATGGACTAACGTTAAATGCGATGGGGAAGTGCCCCACCGATTGGCGAACAACCCAATAAGAACGGGGCCAGTAGGATGCAATGATATGCCTCCAGGCGGACCGAGCTGACCAATCGGGCTAGACCCGGCTTGGTCAAGTAGACCCCGAGACATGTTGCGTCAGGCTGGTCAGACCGAGTCTGATCGGACCCAAACCCAACTGGTCCCCAACTGGTCCCTGAATAAATAAATGCCCATAACTAACGAACCTAATGTTTGATTGACACACCATCAGTGGCGTTGGGACCCGTTTTGGGAAGCGGTCCTGATGGCATATTCCATCAGGGCCAACCTAATCGGGCTAAACCGAGGTGTGATCACCCCTGTTTCATGAAAAGTGATGTAACTAATAGATCATACATCTGATTAACATATCATATGTGGAATAAGGACCCTTGTTACACAGTGGTCCATTTGAGATAGTTTAAGTTTTTTTTTCAGAGTTTTACTTGTGACCCAGATTAGATCAGGCATGAATCCAACCAGGCCCTTTTTACAAAAGTTCCAATATCTCACAGACCAAAGGTCCGATCGTTGCCCCATATTTCACATTGGGATCCCTATAATGAGGCCATCCCATTGATATGATTTTTTAGGGACATCGTACCGATTGAAATATGACTGATGGCTTGAGGAGAAGTTCTCCCTAATTCAAGCATGTTGTGCGGGAATCCTGTGGCTAGGAGTGACAGGATGAAGAAGAAGAGTGACCATGTGTGGATCAAAAACATGGAGACCTTGTGTGTATTATCCTCATTGCGACCCTATGTAGATCAGCCTTATAGAGAACCTTTGTGGATCAACATCCTAGTGTCCCTGTGTGGATCAGGCACATCATGACACTGTGTAGGTCATCAACATGAGGACCTTTCATGGATCAGCCTCATTGGGACCCTGGGTTGACCAAACTCATTGAGACCCTGTGCGGATCAGCATCATGGTGAACCGGTGTGTATTAGCCTCATAAAGACCCAATGAGGACCTACCTCAGAGTGGCCCATTGTGGATCAACGACATATGACCCTATGTGGATCTTCAATGGAATAGAAACCTTGTGGATTAGTTGTGTAACTTTTAAATGCAATAAGATGATATAGCTTATGACTAATCATTTATATTCCTCATCTCTGCTTTATATAACTAGTGTGAGATGACTATTTCTTCATGCTTTGTAATTGAAGTCTTTTTTTTTCTGATGTGGAACTTTGGGAGACCTTCGGGGGTCTCGGGTTCTCTACTGAGTATATTTATACTCAACCCTTCCTAGGATATTCCTGCACGATGTTGTGTTTTGTGCATATGATGAGCATCTTGACTGAGACTTGAGAGAGACTAGACCAGGTGGTACACAGAGGAGATAGGCTTGTCACGACCCGCCCTCGGGGTCCGTGCCGTGACTACCCCAAGCCCGCCTTCCATAGGCCAGGGGCTGGCGACTAGCACCAAGGCGTAAATCCCGGTAAAAATGGGAAGGCATTGCCTTTGTAAAGAAAACAAACACCACAGAGTAAGCAAGCGGAACGTAAACACTAAGCAAAAGCAGAGTACAACTGAAAGTGCGGAAAATTAAATGGGCGAGTATACAAACCCAAACTGAAAGTAAAGTACAACTCGAAAGGGAAAACAACAACTGAAAGGTAAAAGCCGCTACACCGAGCTGTCCACTGGAAATCCCACCTAAAGGGTGGGTACAGATAGCTCCACTGCACCACGGGTCCCGCCGTCTGCTCCGTGCACGTCCCGCCCAGTGGTCCACCTCCGGGTACCGTCCCGCTCTACAAGCCTCAGCTAAGGTCAACGTTGTCCGTCGTCTACAACCAACAAAACGTAGTGTGGGCAAAGCCCGTGCAGGGGTGAGTATAAGCTACTCAGTAGGGACCCCGAGACCCCTGAAGGTCTCTAAAAATCCACAAAGGATAAACCATGAAGAAAGGTACAATCACGAAGTAACAACCGACACTACTTAGGTATATGCCCATACATATACCTAAGTCATCAATTTCAAATACGCTCCAACCTCCGAGCCCATGTACAACTCAGTCCACACAGGAAAGTAAACGTATTCCACACAGGAAAGCGAAACGTAATCCACACAGGAAAGCAAAAGGATTCAGCTCACATAGGTATAATTCTTCAAAGGACGATAAAGATGATCTCTGATCCATCTAAGTCGTCGGACCCATGAAGGATCGATAGGTAACTAACCCCCGCAAAAGACCCACACAGGATCGGGCCCACACAGGACCTGTAGGCGCTGGTTCACACAGGACCACTGAGCGCTAGGATCCACACAGGATCGGACCCACACAGGACCTGTAGCACTGATCCACATAGGATCGCTGAGTGCTGTAGTCGTCGTCGTCGAATCCACACAGGATATCTGTACTGTCGTCGTCGCAGTCACAGTAGCAGTAGTAGCAATAGCAGTCACAGTAACCGTCGCAGCCAACACTAGGGTTCCCGCACACAGCAAGCTCGTTCGGAGGATCCGCTCCACGAGCCGAGAGGCTGATACATCAACTGTCACAAAGTACAGAGTTGATGTATCCAAAAGTTCCGTATCGACAACAGGAACTCAATGCAACAGACGGCGCGTCGATCGGATGCCCGGTCTGAGAGTTATTGGCATTTTCGTCCACGGGGCCCGGTTGGTTTTTAAGGAAAAACCAACCCAACCGTACTCCACCTGCGTCCAAACCTCGAGAGGAGTATGCCAAAAGATTCTTCTCACTAAGAGGAACACATCACAACTGACGACACGTCAATCGGACGTCCGTAGCTCAAGATATGAGCGTTTTCGCTCCGAAGGCCCGGTTGGTTTCGTGAACGAACCAACCCGGCCGAACTCAATGTAATCCGAAACCTTGAGTGCGATATACGGAAACGACCGTCTCGATCCAAGGATCGCGTTTCTGCAGACAGTTCGTTGATCGGAGGTCCGTGGCTCAACATATGGCCAAAAGACCAAAAAATATTCGAAACGGGGGGTACGGGTCCGGGCCGACCCGGCCCAACCCCCCCTGGGTCGGCCCGAACCGGGTCGACCCGACCCGGCCGGCCAGCCGGCCGACGGCGCGGCGGCGCGGCGGCCGCGGCGGCCTGGCGCCGCACGGAGGCAGCGCGGGGGGCAAAGCCCTCCCGCTTGATTGGTGGGGCGGCGCGGCTATATGCCGCCACCTTGTTTTAAAAACGCCCCCCCCCCCACGTGGGGGGCCTGTTTGTGCGGAAACAGGGGGGCCTCCTGCCCCCCCTCAAGGAAACCGCGCTCTTGTAAAATTCTAAAGAAAATTAAGAGAAAATTTCCCTTGAATTTTACGGGTCTTTACATTACTCCCACCTCAGGGCTTTACGTCCCCGTAAAGATACATAAAAAACTAGGGAAACAAAAGAGGGTACTGAGCACGCATCTGAGCCTCTCACTCCCATGTGCTCTCCTGGAAATTCCTGTGCTGCCATCTGATGCGCACAAGAGGAATCGATCGCCCACGCAGGACCCGCTCCTGTCGATCCTCTATCTCCACCGGGACCTCCGTAAAAGTCGCGCCATCGTCAACGTCAAGCTCCCCATGGTCAATGATGTTCGTCGAGTCGTGCACGTATCTCCTCAACTGGGATACATGGAAGACGTCGTGCACCCGGTGCAACTGATGTGGTAGAGCCAGGCGATAAGCCACCTCCCCAATCCTGCTGAGAATCTGGAAGGGTCCGATGAAGCGCGGAGATAACTTGCCGCCTCGGCCAAATCTCCGAATACCACGTCGAGGTGAGACCCGCAAGAAGACGTGGTCACCATCCTCGAACTCTAGTGGCCTCCGCCTCCTGTCAGCATATGATTTCTGCCGGCTCTGTGCTGTCCTCATCCGCTTCTGGATGACCTGGACCTTCTCTGTCGTGGCCTGGACCATCTCTGGTCCCACCAGTGCTGACTCTCCGGGGTCTGTCCAGCACAAAGGAGATCTACAAGGTCGGCCGTACAACGCCTCGTACGGTGCCATCCTGATAGTGGAGTGGTAGCTGTTGTTGTACGCAAACTCCACCAAGGGTAGGTGGTCCTCCCAGCTACGACCAAAGTCGAGGACACATGCGCGGAGCATGTCCTCGAGAGTCTGAATGGTCCTCTCCGTCTGACCATCCGTCTGAGGGTGAAAGGCTGTGCTCAGACGTAGATGCGTCCCGAACGCCTCCTGTAACCCCTTCCAAATCCGGGAAGTAAAGTGAGCATCTCGATCGGAGACGATAGATGATGGCACGCCGTGGAGCCGCACAATCTCCTGAACGTAGAGACGTCTCAAGCTCTCTACTGAGCCCTCCTCTCTGATGGGTAAGAAGTGTGCCGACTTGGTGAGTCGGTCAACAATCACCCAGATGGAGTCGTGACCACTGGAAGTGTGTGGAAGTCCAGTCACGAAGTCCATAGATATGCCGTCCCACTTCCACTCCGGAACCTCCAAGGGCTGTACCAAGCCTGCTGGTACCTGATGCTCTGCCTTCACCTGCTGGCAGGTAAGGCATCGAGAAACGAACTCTGCTACTGCCTTCTTCATGCCCGGCCACCAGTGCTGTCGTCTGAGGTCCTGGTACATATTCGTCACTCCAGGATGTACCGCCAAAGGAGAAGTGTGAAACTCTCTCAGCACTTCCTCTCGCAAAGCGAATGGTACCATGGTACGTCCTCTAAAAAGGATGGCGTGCTCTGCTCCAAGGGAGAAACCATCAGGTGCCTGTCCCGAGGATATCTATGCACGCCGTGTCTCACAGTCAGCGTCCTCACGCTGTGCCTCCCTGACTCGCTGCAGTAGTGGAGGAGTGACTGTGAGAGACTGAAGGAAGGCTGGTCCATCTCTATCCATGAAGGATATCTGCAAAGAGGCTAGCTGCTCCGTCGCCTCCTCAAGTAGCTGAATGCCCGTCCTCCTGCTAAGGGCATCGGCTACTACGTTCCCCTTCCCAGGAGTATAGACTATCTCAAAGTCATAGTCCTGGAGGAACTCGAGCCATCGCCGCTATCTCAGGTTCAGGTCCTTCTGAGAGAAGATATACCCGAGACTCTGATTATCGGAAAAGACTGTAAAGCGCTCGCCCATCAGGTAGTGTCGCCATGTCTTCAGAGCGAAGACCACTACTGCTAACTCCAGGTCATGGGTAGCGTAGTTCTGCTCATGCGACCTCAACTGACGTGATCCATAGGCGATCACTGCCCGCTCCTGCATCAGAACACATCCGAGTCCGGTCCCCGATGCATCACAGTAGACTACGTACCCTACTCCCTCCTCAGGCAACCTCAAGATAGGTGCGCTAGTCAATCTCTGTCTCAGCTCCTGGAAGCTCTGCTGACATCTGTCTGACCACACGAAGGGTTTCCCCTTCTTCGTCAAAGCTGTGAGTGGTGCCGCAACTCTAGAGAAGTCTGGCACGAATCTCTGATAGTATCCAGCTAGTCCTAAGAAACTCCGAACCTCAGTCACGCTCTTGGGTGGCTCCCATGCTAACACAGCCTCAATCTTCGCGGGATCCACTGCAACTCCCGCCTCAGAGATAACGTGTCCCAAGAAGTGGACCTCACGTATCCAGAACTGGCACTTCGAGAGCTTACCATAAAGCTGGTGCTCTCGGAGTGTGTCTAGTACAACTCTCAAGTGATAGGCGTGCTCCTCCTCTGTCATAGAGTAAATCAGAATGTCGTCGATGAAGACTATGACAAGACGATCGAGGTATGGCTGAAAGATCCTGTTCATGAGAGCCATGAACACTGATGGAGCATTGGTTACACCGAAAGGCATAACCAAGAACTCATAGTGGCCATACCGACATCTGAAGGCTGTCTTCTGCACATCCTCGTCTCTAACTCTGAGCTGATGATAGCCTGACCTGAGATCTATCTTCGAGAACCACCGTGCTCCCTTGAGCTGATCAAAGAGGTCATCAATCCTCAGTAGCGGATACTTGTTCCTCACTGTCACCTAGTTCAGGCGACGATAGTCAACACAAAGTCGCAAGCTCCCGTCCGCCTTCTTGGCAAACAAAATCGGGGAAGCCCAGGGTGAAACACTGGGTCGGATGAACCCCTTGCCTGTAAGTCCTCCAACTGTACCCGTAGCTCTCGAAGCTCGGTGGGGGCCATCCGATATGCTGGAGTGGATATCGGGGCTGTCCCGGGGTAGAAGTCAATATAAAAGTCTACCTCTCTGTGAGGAGGTAGCCCTGGAACATCGTCGGGAAAAACGTCCGCAAACTGATCCACCACTGCAGGAAAACCAGGACTCCGCACGTCAACTGCTCCAAGGATAAGGCTAGCCAACTGATGAGTGATGGGCTGTCCTCTCCTCCGCGGAAGTCCATCCTGTGCTGCTAAGGCTCCCTTCTTGCTGGTGAAGGTGAAACTGCTCCCGTCGGTGCGTACACATCGCACCTTGCGCCTAAAACAGTCAATCTGTTCATGGACCGTAGATAGCCAATCCATGCCCAAGATGACGTCTTAAGGCCTCGATGCTGCTACAAGAAGATCCCAGCCGAAGCTCTCGCCTCCTAGAGTAAGCTCACACTACCGGCACCAGTGCGTAATCGTCAAGTCTTCTCCCGTAGGAGTCTCTAGCCGTAAGGATCGAGCCAACGGCTCTGTCGGAATCTCCGAGCTCCGAACAAGGGCAGCGGCTATGAAAGATTGACTCGCTCCTGTGTCTATAAGAACTGCAGCAAGGGTGGAATAGACACAGATAGTACCTCGAATCATCTCGGGTGCGCCGTGGTCGTAGGCCTCTGCTGCCTGGAGCTGTGCCTGTCGCCGCCCACCAGCTCCCTGTGGTCGGGGTAGACCTCCTGGTGGTGGTGGTGGCAGAGCCTCAAAGTGTCGCCCACCACCGGCTGCTCGTCCAACTCCTCTGCCTCGTCCGCCTCCTCCCTGCGGACCGCCACGGTCGACCCTCTGCCTCTGCCTCGGTGGTCCCTCAACCGTCTGCTGCTCCTCGGCACGGCGGGTCGGGCAGTCACGAGCCATGTGGCCCTGCCCGCCTCACGAGTAGCACTGTCTGCCTCTCGAAAGACTGGATCCTCGCTGTGTGCCCCGCACTGCTGAGCCAGTGTCCTGAGGTCGTCTGCCCGAAGGTCTGGTCTGTCTGGACCCATGAGTCATCCGTCGACTGCCTGCTGCAGATGACTCTGCCACGTGCCGCCCTGCGGTGGGTCGCTGTGCTGGTGTAGACTCAGCAAGGAAGCTCTCGATCAGAAGGGCCCGCTCCAGTACTCCTGTCTGAGTCGGTATGCTGAGGGAGATCAGCGATGCCCTGATCTCGTGTCTCAAACCCTGCTCGAAGGTCCGGGCCCGGAAGAATGGGTCCCGTACCATGTCGGTCGAGTAGCGCGAGAGATCGGTAAATCTCGCCGAGTACTGAGCGACAGTCATGCTGCCCTGCCGCAGCTGTAGAAGCTCCTGGATACGCACCGCACGAAGGGTGGCTGGGACGAACTCCGAGCGGAAGAGGCTCTCAAAGTCCGTCCAAAGTTGGGATGCATCATCGTGCAACTGGAGCATCAAGCTCCACCATCGTCCTGCTGCTGCGTGTAGTAGGCTCGCAGCGAGGATCACCATGAGGTCTGCTGGTGTCCTCACTAGCCTAAATACTCGTACCACTGCCTCCAGCCAGTCCTCTGCTGCCTGGGGATCCGTCTCCCCGCGAAACCTGGGCGGTCGCTGGCGCTGAAACTCATGCAGTGCACTGAGGCGACGTGCATCGTCAGCGGCTACTGCTGGAAGCATCAGGGGCTCAGCGGGTAGAGCTACCGCCGGTGCCACTACTGGCAAAGGGCCCTACACCGAGGCCTCGTCGCTCGGTGGGCTGTCGTCACGCTCGACTCTCGGAACCCTAGCTGGCTGCCGTCGTGGGGCCATCCTGAAAAGGAAACAGGTGCGCCACGGTCAGAACAGTATACCTGGTGAGCTGATATAAGTAATCACAAAGAAAACTTGAAACACACACGCAATCAATGTTTTCGTGCATTAAGTCAGAAATCAGAAGTCAGGGTCCTGGTGTACGGATACGTCGGCCGCCGCACCAACACTGGACTCCCTGGACTGATAACCACACTCAATGTGCTAAACATTATTGCTTCACATAGAAAAGATCAGAGTTCACGGTAGAACCGAACTTCTCTGATACCAATTTGTCACGACCCTCCCTCGGGGTCCGTTCCGTGACTACCCCAAGCCCGCCTTCCATAGGCCAGGGGCTGGCGACTAGCACCAAGGCGTAAATCCCGGTAAAAATGGGAAGGCATTGCCTTTGTAAAGAAAACAAACATCACAGAGTAAGCAAGCGGAAAGTAAACACTAAGCAAAAGCAGAGTACAACTGAAAGTGCGGAAAAGTAAATGGGCCAGTACACAAACCCAAACTGAAAGTAAAGTACAACTCGAAAGGGAAAACAGCAACTGAAAGGTAAAAGCCGCTACACCGAGCTGTCCACTAGAAATCCCACCTGAAGGGTGGGTACAGATAGCTCCACTGCACCACGGGTCCCGCCGTCCGCTCCGTGCACGTCCCGCCCAGTGGTCCACCTCCGGGTACCGTCCCCCTCTGCAAGCCTCAGCTAAGGTCAACGCTGTCCGTCGTCTGCAACCAACACAACGTAGTGCGGGCAAAGCCCGTGTAGGGGTGAGTATATGCTACTCAGTAGGGACCCCGAGACCCCTGAAGGTATCTAAAAATCCACAAAGGATAAACCACGAAGAAAGGTACAATCACGAAGTAACAACCGACACTGCTTAGGTATATGCCCATACATATACCTAAGTCATCAATTTCAAATACGCTCCAACCTCCGAGCCCAAGTACAACTCAGTCCACACAGGAAAGTAAACGTATTCCACACAGGAAAGCGAAACGTAATCCACACAGGAATGAAACAGGATTCAGCTCACACAGGTATAATTCTTCAAAGGACGATAAAGATGATCTCTGATCCATCTAAGTCGTCGGACCCACGAAGGATCGATAGGTAACTAACCCCTGCAAAAGACCCACACAGGATCGGGCCCACACAGGACCTGTAGGCGCTGGTTCACACAGGACCGCTGAGCGCTAGGACCCACATAGGATCAGACCCACACAGGATCCGGCCCACACAGGACCTGTAGCACTGATCCACGTAGGATCGCTGAGTGCTGTAGTCGTCGTCGTCGAATCCACACAGGATCTCTGTACTGTCGTCATCGCAGTCACAGTAGCAGTAGTAGCAGTAGCAGTCACAGTAACCGTCGCAGCCAGCACTAGGGTTCCCACACAGAGCAAGCTCGTTTGGAGGATCCGCTCCACGAGCCGAGAGGCTGATACATCAACTGTCACAAAGTCCAGAGTTGATGTATCCAAAAGTTCCGTATCGACAATGGGAACTCAACGCAACAGACGGCGCGTCGATCGGACGCCCAGTCTGAGAGTTATTGGCATTTTCGTCCCCGGGGCCCGGTTGGTTTTTAAGGCAAAACCAACCCGACCGTACTCCACCTACGTCCAAACCTAGGGAGGAGTATGCCAAAAGATCCGTCTCACTAAGAGGAACACATCACAACTGACGGCACGTCAATCGGACGTCCGTAGCTCAAGATATGAGCGTTTCCGCTCCGAAGGCCCGGTTGGTTTCGTGAACGAACCAACCCGGCCGAACTCAAAGTAATCCGAAACCTTGAGTGCGATATACCGAAACGACCGTCTTGATCCAAGGATCGTGTTTCCACAGACGGTTCGTCGATCGGAGGTCCGTGGATCATGATATGGCCAAAAGAACAAAAAAGATTCGAAACGGGGGGGGGGGGGGGGGGTACGGGTCCGGGCCGACCCGGCCGGCCGGCCGGCGGCGCGGCGGCCGCGGCGGCCTGGCGCCGCACGGAGGCAGCGCGGGGGGCAAAGCCCTTCCGCTTGATTGGTTGGGCAGCGCGGCTATATGTCGTGCCCTTGTTTTAAAACCGCCCCCCCCCCCCCCACGTGGGGGGCCTGTTTGTGCGGAAACAGGGGGGCCTCCTGCCCCCCCTCAAGGAAACCGCGCTCTTGTAAAATTCTAAAGAAAATTAAGAAAAAATTTCCCTTGAATTTTACGGGTCTTTACAAGGCTGATGTGGAATACTATGGAAACTATCTGTACAAGACCATCTGGTAGAATCCTTGGTGGACAATCCAAGAGATTTTTTATCTTTTTTTGTACTTTTACCTTTTAGTTGGGCGTGTATTTCGGTCCCCTTACTTTCATTCCCATTTTTAATACATCAGTTTAGATGGTGGATAATTTATGTTATGTGAATGGATTGAGTGTATATACAGGTTTAAAGGATATTTATTCCTGATATAGGGATACACCTTTTTGGTGATAGTCTCCAACCCCTGGCCTATGGAAGGCGGGCTTCGGGTAGTCACAGAACATGCCCTAAGGGACGGTTCGTGAAAAAGTGGTAATGGATGAGTTAGTTAAAACGAGGGAATAAGACCCTGATATTTTTAATGGAGAAATAATGTTAAGTGTTTTGAGTGTGGTTTTCAGTTCAGGGAGTCCATTGTTTGTGCGGCGGACAACATATCCGTACACAAGGACTCTGAATTCTGATTTCCAACTCAGTGCATGAAAACACAGATTGCGTGTGTTTTGGAAGTGGTTTTCTTTTGATCTCTTCATGTTATCTCACCAGGTATAAATTATTGACCATGGAACACTTGTTTTCTTTTAGGATGACAACATGTATACGAAAAGCTAGGATTCCCAAGAGAGTAATCGATGGCGGCCCACTAAGCGATGAGGCCTCGATGTAGGGCCATCTTAATATGCTAACACATTCTGGTTGTGTACTAGTACCACCACTACCTATTAGGTATCCGTTTCCACTAGGCCCACTAGTAGATGGTGCATGATGACTATGCATGTTTCAGGAGTTCTAGTTGTAGAGGCCTCTAATGTTTTGAGGTGAGATAGATCCACCAACGGCTGAGGACTGTTTGGAGGCTGTTGCCAATGTTTTTCACCTGGTTGGGACACCAACCAACGTGATGGTGAACCTAGCTTCCAACCTTTTCCAATGTGTACTAGGAAGATGGTGGAACCTGCCGCTCTAGACACATGATGAAGCAACCCTATCCTGGGCCGATTTATAGGGCCTCTTCAGGGTAGAGTTTATTCAAGAGACTCTATTCTCTATCTGTATATAGGAGTTTCTACACTTATAGTAGTGCTGCCTAACCATAGACCAGTAGTCGACAAGGGTCATTGTCTACTCATGCAACTCTACCAACATGATGCAAGACCAGTTCTTCAGGGCCTGGACCTTCGATTAGGGACTCCGACTAGATATTAGAGCTTCGATGTTATCTCTCATCATCCTAACACATTTTTTACTACTAGAGAGACAAGTCTTGGTGGATAAAATCTTTGTCGTGCATTCACCAACAACGAGACCCACCACCGAGAAAAATGTATCCGAGTCATCTATGGGTGGTAGTAGGAAGATGACAATAAATTCCATGCAGACCAGACCTTCAGGTGGACAAACCCGGGACATAGGGTCAGTGGTGTGATGCTCACGAGGTAGAGCAGGCAATCAGAGGAGAAGAAAGACATTCACATGCGGGGGGTAGGGTTATATGCCTCGTGACTTCCTTACCATCTACAATGAATACCGTCAGATGGTCGAGGGACACCAAGGTAGAGGCATATATTTGTGCAAGGGGGTCCACAGGGTGGGGAATGTGGTAGAGGAGCAGGTCATGTAGAAGGTGGTAGACGACGATTCAAGTTTCTACCACCACCACCTCTAGGTAGTCCACCCCGACCACAGGGAGTAGATCTACAGGGTCGACCTGAGCTCCAAGAAGATGTGGCCTATGACCACGAAACTCAAGAGATGATTCCAGGTACGATCTGTGTCTAGTCCACCTTAGCCGCAATACGTATAGACACAGGTTCCAGTCACTATTTCATTGCCGCAACACTTTTTCAGAGATCAAAGATTCAGACAGAGATGATGGCTCAATCCTTTCTATTAGCTACTCTTACATGTGAAGATTTGATGATTACACACTGGTTCAGTTAGTGTGACATCATTCTAGTAGGAGAAAGCATCCGATGGGATCTCATAGTAGTAGCGTCGAGGCCTTATGATATAATCTTGGGAATGGATTGGCTTTCCAAAGTCCATGCCCAGATCTACTATTTTAGGAGCAATGATTGGTGTGTCCATGAAGATGGGACCATGTTTTCATTGATCGGTGATAAGGGAAAATTTACAGAATAGTATGGGCATACTTGGAGGAGGGTGAGGTAGATCAAATATAAGTTGTGCAGTCTTAACCCCGGAGAAGTTGATGTTGAATGTCCGTGCAATCCGGTATTGTTGGACCAGTATGCTGAGGATTTTATTGATGATGTTTTGGGACTAACTCCACGTAGGTAGGTAGGCTTTTACATTGACCTGTAAACTTGGATGACTCTGATATCCACACCAGCATATCATAAGGCTCTCGTGGACCTTTGTGAGTTGTGGGTATAGTTGGAGGAATTGCAGAGGAAGGGATTCTTATGGCCCAGTGTTTCGTCATGGGCAGCCTCGATTTTGACCGCCAGGAAGGACAATGAAATTTTGAGTCTCTGAGTTGATTATCAGTGTGTAAAACAATTGACCATTATGACCATGTATCCAAATTCAAGGATTGATGGTCTGTTCAATCATCTGATAGGGAGCTCATTCCTTTTCAAAGATACACCTCAGATCCTGATATCATCAGCTAGGGGTACAAGATGAGGATGTGCAGAAGACAACATTCAGATGTTGGTATGGACATAATGAGTTCTTATCTATTCCAGTCAATGTGACCAATGCCACTATAGTGTTCATGGGACTCATGAACAAAATATTTCAGCCATTCCTCGATCGCTTTGTGGTGGTCTTCATAGATGACATCTTTATATACTCTACGTCAGAGAATAAGCATTCCTATCAGCTATAGATAGTTGTAGATACACTCTAAGAGCACCATCATTAAGGTAATCCATCGATGTTTCTATTCTGGAAATGAGAGGTCCACATTCTGGGTCATGTTTTCTCAGAGGTTGTAGTTATAGTGGATCTAGCAATGATAGAGGTTGTGCTAGCTTGGGAGCCACCCAGGAGTGTGACTAAGGTGCTGAGTTTCATAGGGTTGGTTGGGTACTACCGTAGATTCATACCTAACTTATCCAGAGTTGAGGCACCCTTATTAGAAATTACTAATAGGGGAAATCCCTTCATGTGGATGGAGAGATGCCAGTAGAGTTTTTATTAGCGGAGGCAGAGACTGACGCGTGCACCCATCTTGTGGCTACTAGAAGAATATGTAAGGTATTTAGTCTACTATGACACATTAGGGACCATACTTGGATGTTTCCTAATGAAGGATAGAGTAGTGATCTATTATAGTTAGCGATAGCTGATATACATGAGAATTATTATGTTACCCATGACCTATAGTTAACAGTGGTGGTATTCATCTTTAAAATATGGAGACACTATTTGATGGGTGAACATTTTATAGTCAACTACGATCACAAGAGCCTCAGGTATATCTTCTCACATAAGGTCCTAAACATGATATTGTGATGATAGCTACAGTTATTCTAGGACTATGTCATTGATATTGTATATACTCTTTTGGAGGGGAATGTTGTGGCCGATGCACTCTGCATGAGGTATGGACTATAGTTGTTGAGGGAGGTGAGAGAGTAGCAATTTGTGCTGCAGATATTCTATCTGGATAGAGTTGTATTAGCTTATCACTAGACTATGACTATCACTCCCCCACTTAGCGAGTTCTAGAGGCACATCTTGAAGACATTGACTATGAGACTCGTTATGCTCAGATATCATCATGATAGACAACTTATGGATTATCTAATGGTGGGGAGCACACCATCCTCTTCAGAGGACGCAGCATGATACCAGTGGTGCTACGAGAAGAGTTGTTGAGGGAGATACATACGTCCCATATGGCGGTACATCCAGGTGTGGCGAAGATGTTCTAGGACCTACAATATCAACAATGGTGGCTAGGGATGAAGAATGAAGTGGAAGAGTCTATTTCACGATGCATCACATGTCATCCAATGAAGGTCAAGCATCAGGTTCCAACAGGATTAGCACAACCACTAGAGGTAATGGAGTGGAAGTGTGATGGTATATCCATGAACTTTCTCACATGGATACCAATGATGTCTATAGGACATGATTTTATCTGGGTGATCGTTTACTGACTCACCATGTTGTCCCACTTCCTACCTATCTGAGAGTAGGGATCAGTAGAGGGCTTAGGACACCTCTATGTACATGATGTTGTATGAAATCATAGGGTACCATCAATTATTGAATCTAATCTTGACTTACTATTGACATCCTGGTTGTGGAAGGGATTATAGGAGGCATTCCGGACTCAGCTACAATTGAACAACGCCTTTCATCCTCGGATAAATGGTTAGATGGAGCGGACTATTTATACACTAGAGGAAATGCTTCGTGCTTGCATCCTAGATTTTGGTCGTAGTTGGAAAGATCACATTCCCTTGGGAGAGATCACATATAATAACATCTGTCACTCCACCATTAGTATGGCAGCATTTGAGGAATTGTACGGTTGACCATGAAGATCTCCTCTATGCTAGACAGACCTAGTGGAGTTGGCACTTATGGTTCAAGAGTTTTTTCGGGAATCCACATAAAAGGTAAAGATCATACATGAGTGGATAATGACTGTACATAGTAGATGGAAGTATTATGCTGACAGGACAAGGTGAACATTGGAGTTCGAGGAGAGAGACCATGTCATCCTATAAGTCTCACCTCAATGAGGTTTGCAGATATTTGGTCGGGGCGTCCATCTATATACAAGTTTCGTCGAACGCATTCAGATCCTTAGCCGAGTTGGTGAGGTGGTTTATAGCCTAGCTCTTTCCCCACAAATGCATTGGATACATGACGTATTTCATCTGTCATAGTAGAGTAAGTACTTTCCTGATCCATCAAACATTATTTAATGGGGATATATAGACATTGATGATGGGGTGACGTTTACAGAGGTTCTAGTGGAGATTACAGATCGATAAGATTAGGTCCTTCCTAGATGATCGATACCTCTGGTGTGCATTCATTGGCATCACGGGGACCTCCAGAAGAGAAAATGGGAGAAAGAGACTTAGATTTGTTCTTAGGACCCCCACATGTCTGTTTAGTTCATGTTGTGGATTTTAGAGACGAAAATCCCTATGGTGGGAATAATATAAAGAACTAGATTTTCCTAGTAATGTTTTTTATTATATAGAATTATTATGAGTCTGTGAAAATTGACTGTGAAAGATTATGAGTCCATGTGTGCCCAGAATAAATTTATTACCTTTTTTAATGTATGTTCAGTAAACCCACGAGTGGAATTTTCTAAATTTTGTATTGGCGCTTAGATTAAAAATATGAGGGCACCGTTGAATCTGTAGTGACATGATTATCTTAAGGGAGGCTTCAATTAAACCACATTTGGTCAAGAGAATAAGATAGTTTTTAGAATTTTAGGAAAACAAAAATATAAAAAAGTAATTTTATTTTTCTTTTCTTTCCCTAAAATGGACTAGTGGTGGTGGCAGGACCAGTGACATGTCAAGCCATTAAATGGCTTGCTCCTCTTTATGTTTGTAACCACACCATTGAAATTATGAAGGTTCGTTATCAAATGGACCTTATTAATTCCACATGAGTTACTCACCTATCTCCACTCTTATTTATATGGAGCCCTGGGTAGAGTGTTTTCATGGATTCACAAAGAGATGAAGCTCTTGAAAATTACCATGGTCCCAAACCCTTGGAGGATGAGACTGGTTCCTACAAGTGATGTCGAGCACCACCAAATCACGAACCGACAACTGCAACGAAGGAGTTTCATCAATCGTCGTCAGGGAAAGAATCTTCTAGGTAGTGGGTTTATATAAAATTTGTCATTGATGAATTATGTTTCTCTCACACTTATTATCATGTAACGCATAGGGAGAGGACCAAACGAACAAGGCTTGGACCCTACACCGCTTCTTTCTTGATGTGAACTATGGGAGACAATTTTTTCCAAATCGACAGCAACACAAAACAGTGGGTTACTCTATAAAGGTGGTATCCTGGAAGAGCTGTCGTCCTAGATGATGTCAAAAATGGGCCACCATAGCATGTCTGGTGCCCCACATAAGATACTGGACCGAGCTGGCCAAGCGGGAGAAGGGTGGCACCTGTAGGCGCCAATGGCAGAAGAGGTCGTGGCCCGCAGGTCATGGCTGGAGGGTGCTGCGTGGTCCACACTACACCGCTTTGGTGAAAAGTAGTTGGCAAAATGACCAACCATTAAATGCGATGGGGAAGAACCCAACCGGTTGTTGAACATCCCCATATGTGCGGGGCTAGTGGGATGCACTGGTTTGCTTCCAAGTGGGCCGAGCCAGTGCGGGCCGGCCAAGAGGGGTGGACCAGTGGCCCGACTAGCCAATGCGGGTGGGCAGAGTCCCACCCATTAGGTCACGCCAACCGCGTCCTAATCCTGTGAAAAGAACTGGGCCAACCCCTATGGCCATGACCCATGTGGTGTTAAGTATACATTGGGACCCAAAAAGTCGGATGGTCTTACTGAGTCAAACTAGGACCCGACGCAACCGTTCCCTGAATAAATAAATGCCCAAAAATGACGAACCATGTGTTTGATTGAAACTCTGTTAGTGGTGTTGGGACACCTTTAGGATGTGTTCCCTTTGGAATATTTTAACAGGCCCGACTATGCCATGATGGACTGAAGTGTGATCACCCCTGTTTTACAAAAAGGGGTATAACTAATATTCTCGACGTATGATTGACGCGCCGTCAGTGGAATAAGGAACCTATTGACATGAAGGTACATTTTAGATACTCTAAGTGAGTTTTTACAGTGTTTGAAATGTATACCAGGTTGGATCAGACTTAAATCCAACTGGTCCCTTTTTACAAAAGTGCCCATATCTCACCGGTCGGGCGTCCAATTTTGCGCGTTGTCTGTCATGTTGGAACCCCTATAAGAGGTTGGTCTCATTTATATGTTTTTTTTGTTAGTATTAATAATATATGAAATACAAATGATGTCTTGAGGGGCGGTTCTCCCAGAAATAAGTGTGTTGGGAGGGAAACATGTGGATGGTTGTCACGTGATTAAGAAGAGAGACCCAATGTGGATCAACAGCATTGCGACCCTATGTGGATCAATCTCATGAAGACCATTTTTGGATCATCCCCATAACGACCCTGTGTGGATCAACATAAAGAAGAAAATATTTGGATTAGCCTCATGACGACCCCATGTTGATCAGCCACATGGATATCCTCTGTGGATTAGCCTTATGGAGACCCTGTGTCCATCATCGTCATGGAGATCCTATGTGGATCAGCCGCATAGCTACCTGAAAAGGACCAGACACAGAGCGACCCATCATGGATCGGTGACATATGACCCTGTTTGGATCAGCCTCATGGCTACCCTTTAGGGATTATCCTCATAGCGACCCGATGAGGACCAGCCTTAGAGCGGCCCGTTGTGGATTAGTGAAATAGAACCCTATGAGGATATACAATGGAACAACATCCTTGTGGATTAGTTGTAGAGATTTTGAATGGAATAATATGATATATCTTAAGACTAATCATCAAAAATACTAATTTCTGAGTTATATACATGGTGTGTGCCGAATATTTCTTCGTGCATCGTGATTGAGGTCTTGATTTGTGGTTTTTCCTTTGTGGAAATCTAGGAGACCTTTTGGGCTATTGGGGTCCCAACTGATTATTTTTATACTCAACCCTTCTTGGGAATTCCCACACCTTTTTGTGTCTTATAAAGATGAAAATCCTATAGACTGATACTTGAGAGTGCCAAGACCAAGCAGTGTAAAAAGGCGACGGGTTGACGTGGAGTGACGTGGAAACAATATGTACCTACTTTTTAGGTACGATCCTCGGTGGACAATCCAGGAGTTGTTTTCTCTTTTCAGTTGTACTTCAATCATTCAGTTGGGTTTATAATCCGACCACTTTAAATTCAATAGCCTTTTTACTAAAGCGGTTTACATCATGGTTTCTTCTTGTTGTGTTCTTGGAATGTGTGTTTATACAGGTTTAAAGGCAACACCTTCCCAAAATAGGGATATGCGTTTTGGGTGCTAGTCGCCAACCCTTGGTCTATGGGAGGTGGGCTTGGGGTAGTCATGGAGCAGGCCCTAGGGGATGGGTCATGACAAGTAAAACATATATTTAAATAAGTTATCATATCCTACTCATACCCACCATTCTAAAATCCAGGATATAACTCTCATATTAAATAATATTATTAATCGTGTATTGTAGTTTTGTAAACCGAGGTCTTGTGTGAAATATTAGCAATTATTTAAACTCCTAGTTTCATGTAATACAAGTTAATATCATTGTTTTTTATAATGAAATCTAATTAGCAGATTTAAATTATTTAAAAATTAATATATCGCAATGGATTTGAGTTTTATATTTTCTTCTACGTATAGTTTTGCTTGTCATATACGCTATCGAGTACAATGAAATTATTTTAGAATTTTGGGGTTTCACATTCACCCACACCATAAATAAATTTTTTCGTGAAAATTTAAACATGATCACGGAAATAAAGGGATTGAAATTTTTAATTTTTTTTGTTGAGAAACCCATATCTAAATATGTATAATTAAACATCCTCTTCATAATTAAGAATGGTATGTACCAATGTCAAATTGAATAAAAAATGAGTATGTTTTGAAAGAGGATAACTTTAGAGGAATGTGAAGTTATTGACAGGTAAAAATAATTGATAATTATAGGGAGTGATTAAGTTCAATAATCACTTGATTATGAATTATGAATGGAATATGTAGGGCATAAACACAATAAATATGAGATGATTTAAATTATCATATAATTCATTTGAAATTAATGTAATGAGATAATTTTTTTCTTCCAAGATATTTTTCGCTGAATTTGTTGAATTATTGTTTATATAGTAATGTAATGAAATATACAATTTCATCATTTGGTTATGATTCAACAAATTTATATTTCATTCTATAATACAAGAATTGAATATAAAAAAAATTTAGTCTAGAAGAACTAATATTAACATTTAATTAATCATAAAATCTATAAAAATGTTACATGTATTTTTGTTTGCCTAAAAATATTATCAGAACCAATATTGATAGAACAAGTTATCAAATATAATATATTTTTCTCAAAACCTTAAAATCCACTCCACAAGTTCATCATTAATATTTAACTTTTGAATCATTTAATTAATGCCATTTTAACCAAGACATTGCATATTCCAATAGTAGGGTATAAATCCGTTTTATCATTCGGTCATGGGTTCAAGCACTGTGACCCTCACAGATGTAATGAGTTGTCACATATATTATGATTTTTCGTTTTTCTGAACTATATCAATATAATTCGTATAATTTTTCCTTAAAAATATTATGGGAATCATTTAAAACTAAATTAACCAATAAATTATCATTTTACAACGATTTTAAATACAACTTATTTTTCCCCACAATGTATAATAATATTATTTAACTATTATTACAATGAAATTAATGAAAATATTAACCCTAAAGGTTATCGGCCCCATTAAAACTATTTTTATAAAATATGATGGATTTATTCCAAAAATTTCTTTTTTACAAAAACATATATTAAACCAATGGTATTCATGTGATATGTTTTTCCCAAAATACACTAAATTTTGGTATAATACACTCACATAAAATATATATATAGGTTTTTAATATGATGGGATAATGATAAGCCCCAAAATTATTAAACCATGACGATATCCATAACAACTTAATTAATTAATACATGCATTCTTATAAATTTAACAAAATTATAAGAAGTTTCATGGTTCTTATAACCAAAATACAATTTGTAAAATAATTATACAATACATATTTTAGAATCACAATAAATACATAAATGATTTTATTTGAAAATAAATCCTCATATGGTCTATGTTTTATCCTTTTATGTTTTAATTGAAACAAATAAGGCTTATGTTTTTCACATTAAAGGAAGAAAACAATAAATGAATCTATAGTATGAGATTTATTTCCTTCCATCACACTCTACATTATTCCATGGAAATTATTTTCTTTATTAAATATATTTACCCATTGGAGAAAATTTCATATTCTATTGATACACATTCTTTACAATCTAATATAACAATGACTTGACCTATGTTTTTAATTTTCACCATAGAGGAAAATCATTCATAATGGGTTTTAAATAAAATGGCAATTATCCAAATAATGTTTCTCAGGATCTTCAAAACACGTGCACAGTATTTCCCATAATTTTAAACATATATGTAATTGGGGAAAGCACAATGTACCATTTTTAGTGTTATTACCACTAGGAACCTCTTTTCTATAAGAACATTCACTTGTATTATCCATATATGGATGCAATTATAAGAAAACCACATAATTTCTACCCTACAAAAACCGTACTATATTCATAAATATGTATTCTAAAAATCTAAAATTTGGTTTTGATCCTTAATATTTTCCTTCCTAAATACATTTACAATTATTTCTATAAAACATTCTACAGAACCAACCATAGATAACCCAAATATATTTTCCTAGAGCTCGTGTCTTCGTTATTACATTATCATAGATAAAATGAATAAAATCCCGAAGGACCGATCAGTTTAGAAGTTTTAGAGAACCAGATTAATACATGATGCCCATTTTTATTTTTTAATAGAATTAAAAAATAACATATATCTACAGAAAATTAACAACATTATTTAAAACACATTCCAAGAATTCTTCTTTATATCATGGGGAAATGAATAAAATAATTGTGAGATGAAATTATATATAGGGGTTAGGTATAATATAATTTATCATGAATCAATAATAATAACCAATATGAAATGATAAATAACTAAAAAATTATTCCATTTAAAAAAATCACTATCATTGAATGATATGGGAGAATCAAAAGGGGAAACAAGATAACAAAAAACAAATTCAATTAAACAAATATAATGATAATGAAAGACATATGTAGATAATATCATATCTAAAACCACATGGATAATAATAATATTTCAATTATCAATTAAGTAAATGATTAAATAATATATTTCTTGTTTCCTTGACACATGATACCTTTAAATGCAATATGTATGCTCATGATATTTCAAAACATCTGCGCAAAAACACATCAGACATAGATAACAGATTCGTCTATTGAGACTACAAAAGCATTGAGGGGATATCTATAATCATGGCCCACCTATGTCTTTCATGTACAATAAATTCATCATATGATGAATAATTGATTTATTTTATAAACAATATTCCTTATCACCATGTGTCCATATTGTGTAAAGGATAAATATTTGTCAATATTTCACCATTTAATCAAATAACATTCAAAGTGAAAAATTTATATAAAAATGGTTTATAATTTATGAAATAATCTAATCAATTATTAAATAATATGAATATTTATGATAAATTTATTTTTTAATAAAAATTGTATTATAACTAAACACTTTTTCTATATAATGTTAACAATCACAAAAGAATGTGAGATTATACAATAACATTTACAAGTTGTTAATTTACAAGTCAATCCCCCTTGAATGAAATGATTCAAAGTGAATCCTAAAATTACATTAAGAACGAATTAATAATGAAAATAATTTTTGTATAATAATAATATACACAACAAAAAAGTGATTTAAAAAAAAATTAGAAATAGGTATCAGGGGAATGTAAATTTAAACAAAATCTCTTACCTCACACTTGTATTAGGATAAATGTTTGTTATCCTCAAGTATAGTGGTTTTAAACATGTAATCAACTTATATTAGAACCATATTAAAATTTATTACATCATATATTATCCTTTTATAGCATCATATCAATAGTTTGTTAATAATATTTCAATACGTTAATTGTTTGTTTTTGGATTTTCCTTGATTTCTTATCCATGATTTTCATTGAAGGTTATAGTTATTGTTCAAATTATATAATTTAATCATCTTTGTAATAATAAAAAATAATAATTATAATGTTTTTAAATATGATATAACTTTAAAACCATTTATTTATTATGGTTTTGTGAATGAATTTTATTTATGATCTTGGAGATGGTAGGCCATACACACATATGATCAACATTTCAAATTTTCAATGATCATTATGGAAATGAGGTTTGCCATAATTTATATATAATGAATTATAATATTATCATAACTAAAATATTATTTATTTACATATATTTATATATCTCATATATGTGTTGTTGTAAAAAATTAGAGTAACTTTTATTTATGGTGGTAGTCCACACGTATAGAAATGGCATTATCCTCTTTAATTGACAGAAAGTGTAATTATGAAAATGAGGTAACTTTATTTTCATTAATGATAAATATGTAATTAATATAATATTTATTAAATATTTGTCATATTTTTTTTTTAATATTATCCTTTTTACTATCCATGTAAATCTTTATTGAAAGATGAATCATCTTACATCATGTGGTGATAGTCTCCAGTACACATGAGCAACATTATCATATCTCCTATGAAATGAAAATTAAAAGGTTATATATGATATAATTACAAGATAGATATAAATATTTTATAAATATCACACATATATATATATATATATATAATTTAAATCCATCATCATAACCAACTGTGAGATGTGATGATTGAAAATAAAATCACAACTATTCTTGAGGGTGTAACCTGTTATATACATGAATGATTATTTTTTAAACAATTTGATTGAATTTTATATGGTTATAGGTTATGTGAATCACAAAAACACATCATATTATATATTATAAATAAGGTTATTATATAGTTATGGATTAATAAAAATTTATGAAGTTGGATGAAGAAAAAAACACTCCTTGAAAACATTACATATTCTTCAGGTATCCGCTGTATTTTTTCCCCCAAGGACTTACTAAGATGGAAATATGACCAGAAAAGGATTATAATTTTATTTTAAGAGATTTTGAATGTTATTTTGGATGTTATTGGCTGATCATAGTGGTTTCATAGTGAGAAGAATATATGAGTGGGGTGGTGTTTTTTAAGTGTGGTGAGTGGAACACTTTTGATTTTTTAATAGAGTGAATCACACCCATGTTTTATTCAAGTAACAAATATAAAATTATTAAAAAAATTGATCCATGGTGTGATATCGTAGAAATATGTCCAGTAAATATATTTTATAATGTTTTTGGGTGAATTTATCCCTTATCTTATTAGAATAACCATATGTAAATTAGTTTTTTCCTTATTATGGTATATTTTTTAAGAAAATTTAATAATCATATTGGTAAAAAAAATAATTTATCCTTATTATAAGTTATATATAACTATTATTACAAATATGGAATCCATTTTTCAAAATTCAATTAACAGATTTATAAAATCTAAATTTAAAATAAATTACGTAGACATAATGAGAAAGCGTGGTTGTAAATGGAAATATTACATAAGGTTCCAATGTTTTTATATCAAAATAAAATATGAAAATGATTCTAATGAATGAAATTGGATTGTATATATACATTGAAAATTTTTACTTGAAAACCATTTAAAATTACAATATAAATTATAAATATTATTAATGGATTGGTGGTTTTCAATGAAATCCATTATATCTCGCTATTCAAAAAAATGAAACATATCATAAAAACACCAAAAATTTATCCAAATATATTTTTGAAATTATTATTTCAAAAAATGAAATATATTTTTTTTGGATAAATATTTGAAATTTGTTAAAAATTAATTTTAATTTATTTTCTCAAAGCATGAATTGGATGTCATTTAAAAACGTGAATTTTCTAAGAAAATATTAATTTTCATTAAAATGATTATTATTTTATTAATAATTAATAAGTAAATAATAATTTTGTGTACAATAATTTTTTTTATAAGTTATTTAATCCTATTCATCACTTATATTCCAAGATCTTGCAGATAATTTTCATATTAAATAAAAATATTTATAGTATAATATTGTTTGGAAAAACTCAGTGTTTAGTGTCATGAAATATATAAAAAAATATATTTTTACTGTGGGTAAAAAAATAAATATATTGTTGTTGTGTGTTAAAAAATAAAATAAAGTGATTTTATTTATTTAAAAAAGTATATATCATAAACTCAATAAATTCTTTTTTTTCATCAATGCATGTGGTTCCATGTCATATATTCGATCACATATAATGTTCATATTTTAGAATTTATTAGTGATAAACATTATTATCCCATATTAGTGATCATAATGAGTATTTTTTTTTCAATGATTAATTATTATCTCATGTTCCTAGGTTTTGAAACTAATTTTCACCCTAACATAAGTTCATACATCCTATGATAAATGGAATGTTCAGAGCCCTACCATTAGGGATAAAATGTTCAACTCATGACTCATTCATACTAGAACTACTCAAGAGAACTATGTAAAATCGATGAACCAATGAAATTTTAGAGGTATTTCCAAATGAATAATGTATGTTCTCATTCTAAGAGTTCCTAGTCTTTTACTTACATTTTTTATTTGATAAATATAAGAATTTAGAAGATATATGGATTCCTGTTTAATCAATTTGAATATCCATTGTGATTCATCTATGATAGACATTCCATTCATGGAAGATTATTTATGTTAGAAAAGTGTTATTTCAAAAGGTATTATACGAATTATAAGATCCTAGTAAGACATTGATGATTTTTAATAGTCTTAATTTTACATCAAAACAAATGTTGTTCTTGTAAAAAATAACAGGAAAGGCTCATCCACTTGAATAATGTGATAAACTAAATCATTATAATCCACATATAGGTTAGTTTATAAAAACATTTGGTTTTTTATTTTGACATAAAACATTATATTAGGGTACATGAACACATTAATTTATAGATAATGATAATAATATTATTTATCCTCGATGGAGATGCCATCAATCATTACAATCCAATGTGAATTGTTGATATGGTAGTTAATGTAGAGACCCGAAGATTGACGTACATGGACATTACCATACTTTTGCGGAATAATTAGTACATTACAAAAACACACACATAAGGACCATAATACTTTAGTGTCTTTGGAAACTTGGAATATAATCTTCTAATCATGGTGAAAGATCTTCAACATATCCCATAAAGATCTTCCTTTTTTTACCTAAATCCTTTCTTTATATCCTGGGGAAAAGAAAACATAATAGGGTGAGCTCAAATGCTCAGTAAGTGTAACCAAAAGAAATATCAATCACATCATATTCATAAGAACATAACTTTTTGAAATCTTAACCTGCTAAAGAGATCATAATTTCATAACATGGGATAAATCATAGTAGTGAAATATAATAACAATACTCATAACATAAAACATGAAACTTTGTGGAATACACACATAATCATAGAGAATCATTTCTTATTAGTCAAGACTCATTTCCAAGACTATCTTAGTGGACAAAGTCCATTTCTGAACCGAGTTCACTCCTCGTTTCAGTCCTGTTTCACTGAACCGGTATAACCTACCGTTCTAGCCATGTCTATCTCATGAGATATAAAATCTTTACCCAATGCATTGGAGGGAGATATAGGTCCCACCCATCTCATAATTATACCATTCATATGTGTGCCACAAAATCATAGATCATACATCATTTCATAACCCATGTAATAAAAATGGGAATCTTAAACATCATGACATCACAAAAAAATTCATATAAGATAAAGGAATTCATAAAAATATATCCATCACAACATAATCATATCAATGTAATTATAAGGATATAAACAGAACCCTATATTATCTTAGATGGAAAATAATTTTGATAAAACACTTGAACTCCATTCTTGAAGAAAATATCCTTTCTAATTCAAAAACATTTTTCCTGTCATTACATGTCATACAATTTTAAACTAAAAGAATTTGATTAAAAATAAACATGAAAACTTGTAAAGGAAGATTCTTGGAAATATTGTTTTAAAAATCCATTCATGCCATATAAGTTAAAAAAACATTCTTCTCGTACTTTTTCCGGAAAAGTCAAAAAGTACCTTGTACGAAAAATGACAAAATATTCCTTTCATATATATTACTAAAAACTCACCGAAGGGTAAAATTGGATTTAAACAATTGTAGGTGAATGGAAATAATATTACATATTGGGTAAAATCGTTTCATTTGTCGTCCGTGTTTTGACTTGTAATTATTCATATGATTACATAGATCATGATTACTTAATTCCAGAATATAAAACATGATTTATATATAATATATATTCTGAATATATATATATATATAATAGATCAGTAAATGGAAAGAAATACACTGTTCATGGAGACGGTAGACCGTACGTACACATGAATGCTGTTTTCTTTTCCTTATTGAGTTGAATGGAATTAAGTAGATGACATATATATATATACACATAAATACAGTATCATTATTATGTCATATATTTCATGATTACTTATTATATATACTTTATAATCATTCATGAATGGTTAACGTGGAGAATGAATCTCATCGCGTTGTGGAGACGGTAGTCCGTACATACGCATGAGCGATGAAATTGTTCTCATGATCGTGGAATTGTATTGGGGTGTATGTATAATATTTCAGAATCAATATCACTTTACAATAATCATATATAGTTATTATGTACACCATTATACCCATCAAAGTATGGTAGTGGTGGAAAATAGATTACACCACGGTGTGGAGACAGTATTCCGTAAGTACGCACGCGTAGTGATTTCATTTTCTGTAGGATGGATATATGGTGAAATATGTTTGTTTCATAATTATAATAACATATCAGTATATAATTGATACTGATGTTATTACTTCATAATGAAAAAAACTAAGAAGAAGAAGTGGAAGAAGAAATAAATATGAATGAATCGGTAACGGACATTACCTATTCTTTGAAGTGCCTCTTTGAGTCTTCCTCTTAATGCACTAAAATTGGTCTTTGAAGATGACCAGGACCTCTATGATGTTTCTAGAGAAGTGGAGAAGAGAATTTGGCAGGGGTTGGCTGAGCTTGAAGGCTCAAAGTGGTGTGAGTAAGAGAGGGAGGAGGTGCCCTTTTATAAGGGAGGAGAGGGGCACCTTTGGAATAACTAAAACTATTATTTTATTATAAAGTCAAATTCGGTTTTAATTAGCTCTAAATTGATTCATTTTGAAGATAAGGTGGGGATGGGTCGAAATAATCTCATACAATAGAATTTAGACATGTTTAGGTTCCTATTTTAACCTTATCATTTACATTTAACATTAAGTAAAATAATTTTACTTTTACTGTGTCTTCTTGTGTTCTTATACTATAATGTTAATAAACATACTATAGGAAGCCAAACGAACCCCAAGTTGTTTATTATTAATATATATAACCTTATCTATGTCATTTGGCCAAAACATAGATTTTTAGGAATAAAATAACTATTAATAATATAATATTTGTTTTAAAATCTATTTTATGTCAATTTTGACACTATTTTGTAATTGATTTTTGTGAAAATCATAACAGAATGATTAGTTCTAAAAAAGTTAATTAAATCAATAATAACATGTCATATTAACCTAGAAAGTTAGTTTATTTCATAAAAAGTCTGAAATTAAATTTATTTGGGTATTTATAACATCAATTATGTCAATTTTCATTAATAAGATAATTACTGCATCATATTTGTGTCATAAATAAATTAAATTATTTAATGTCTAAAAATTACAAATAAAATAACATTATGTAGGAAATATTTTTATCTTTCTAATTACTATTTATAGTCGACTTTATATTATGTATAACCCTATATTAAAAATGATTTACTTATTAAACATTGATTTTAACTATTTTAACCCTTCTTTAAATAAATTAATAATAAATGTCCTAATCTAATCCAAGGGGGCCTAAATGGTCATATTTTATTCCTAAGTTTGTTTTTGGTCGAATTACACTTATCTAATAGAATTAGGACATGTGTTTAGGGTAATAATAATATCATTTTTACCCTTAATTACCCTATTTACTTTTAATCGTGGTAAAAAAAAGTAAAAAGTTACTATTCACCAAAAATTATTTTTATCTCATTGAACCACATTTTACTTACTGACATTAACCGTGTCTCTCGTATTTTTGAAATTCCACTCACATATGCAGTAAAATTAAGTTTTATGAAAAATTCATTTTTTTTAACTACCACTTAGTGGTTTCACTATTTATCAAAAAATGAATGTTTCCAGAAAAATACCAAAAATTAGGCCTAAGATATATTTGATATTATGAATTCAAAAGTGATGTCTATTTTACCAAATTAAAAACATATCAGTAGCATTAATTAATTTAAAAATTAAATCCCATCGTCAAAACAAATAGCGTGTTTTTAAGAGATAATAACTATCAAAAGTTTGACACTTGTTTATGTCTGGTTTAAATGTGAAATTACATTCAATGACCAACATTGTATTAAATTTAATAATATATTCTAAATATATTTTAAAACCAATCAAATTAATAATTTATCACTATTAATTATTTCAATTGAAAAAGATGTTTTTAATTACAATTTAGCAAATTTCACTATTCATCAAAATATGAAAGTTATCCGAAAAGTACCAAAATTTCTCCCTAAGCTAATTTTGATATTACGAATCCAAAAATTAAGTCCATTTTGAAAACTTAAATTTAAAAAAGTAGTTATTACTATTCATAACGGCTAGTTTTAATAATATTTTAATAGCATATCGTTGTTTAGTGAAAATCGGTATTGCGTACTACACACGCTATCGAGGAAGGTCACGATTGCGTGTAATGCAAGGCAAGTCAAGGATGCGTGTTTTGCAAGCTCCTTTTGTTATAGCGTATAATACAAGACATTAATGAAATTAAAAAGAATATTTTTCCTAAAATCTTGGGCTGTTACATTCTACCCCCCTTAAAATGAATTTCTCCCTCGAAATTCGTCGGGGTTGTAAATGGTTTACTACTCAAGAGTTTCTTTAATAGAAACCCACATCATAAAAAAGAATACCAAAACATGGCTTTAAAAACTAAAGTATGAAACGTAACGGTTACCCAAATTAACTAATCACTGGGTTTCCACATAGGTGAAAATATGGATATAGAAGAGAAATCTAACCATCATGTTCTGATAGAGAGTGGTAGAGAACATGGCGATGGAAAAACCAGCAATCAAAAAGCCATAAATTTGTGATGATCTAAGGTACCATCTGAATCATTAGATATAAGAGCACTAGGACAAAATTTTTTGTTTTCACGATCATTTCCCTAAAGTTGATGAAATTGGAATTAGAAGAAATAGTTTCGTGATTTTGGTATAGTCTCATCGTTTTTTGTTCTTTGGAAAATTTCCACTTCATCTCTTAATGAAATGAAGTTGAATTTGTCATTCGTGATGTGTTAGCAGATCATGTGATAGAATGATGGGTCATTCCATCTGTCTCAAACAAAAGGTTAGAAAACTTATCAAAAAATACATAAGTCCATCTATAGTGAGATTAATCATATATGGTTCCTAAAATGAGCTTATACTTCATATATAATACTTCTTAATATAATAAAACTAGTTTTTACTAACTAGGGACTTCTTGTAGGCCTGTGGTAGGTGATAATGGCTAGTCACACTTCGGTTGTGGGTTCGATTCCCACATCCTTGTCCGACGCGATGGGTTGTCGCCCGTCCTACAGGTTGTCCTTTTTCTAAAGCTATATTACTATAACATCCCATAAATAATATCAAAAAAAGTTCTATCCTAACTTATGTCCAACATTATCCATTCCAATATTTAGGCTTATCTAAAATACTTCGGTCCAAGCTCATAGTATAAAGAAAATGATCACGTGAATGCCATCATTTTCCCCCATATATCATAAGATATATCTTGTTGGTCAAATTACAAACATGTGAATACCTTAATCGTGTATTTTCTTGAAGAATGAATACCCATTAATTAAACCATAGTGAAAACATGAATGCAGTCAAATGTTAACTCTTTCCACATACCAAAATCCATAAATTCTATATACTCAAACCATGATATAACCTTCTCCTTATATCAGTCATGAGATCATGAATACGGTCAAAGATTTCATTTTCTCATTTTCCCTTCATTATGCACATATCATCTTTTTTTCCGAAAATATCTCAATCACTTTCCATGGTTACCGGTACCATTGAAAACCACAATAGACCAATACATAAATATTCCAATATTCCACGATACTATATACAACATTATTTTGGAATCCCATTACATAAAAACATAATCATTCCACAACAGCGTTGTCATATTCAACATCTCCAATAGTGATCGCATGTGACTTCCCTTTGTCCTTTTCCTTAAGTGGTTGCTCATGTCGATCATCACTAACCCTTGGATTAGGGCATTTATTAGCATAATGCCCCCATTTCCTTGCACTTGAAGCATTGAAGTGTAGTAGGTTCATTCTGTGTATCCCTTCCTTTGTTTGCATCATTAGGCATCTTCTTCCCATCATTGTGGCATTAAAATGTCTGATGACCTTCCTTTCCACATTTGAAACATTTACTTGTCCCTTTAAGACAATTTCCATCATGCTTCTTTCCACACTTTGAGCATAAGGAAACATTCATCTTCTTTTCACCATTATTCTGAGATTTCTCCTTGAACTCCATCTTTCGTTTCTTGTCAAAACTATGAGATGGATATGTAACACCAATTTCCATTTCTACCTTGATAGAACAACGCACAATTTCTTCATAGCTACCGAAGTCTCTTATAGCTAATGCCCTTCGATGATTTGGTTTTAAGCCACTGAAGAATCGATCAACTTTACTTTCAGGTTGGACGATAAATCCAGATGCATACCTTGCAAGCCTTGTAAAATTCGCTTCATATATACCAATAGATTCATCATCATTTTGCTTTAGTTCAAGAAACTCCTTCTCCATCTTTGTTCGAAAATATGAGGGAAGTACTTATTGAAAAATAATTTCTTGAACTCGTCCCATTCCATGGACTCAATTTCATCTCTTTACCTCGTATTCTTGATAAGATTCCACCATTGATCAGCTTCACCTTCCAAACGATATACTGTTAAGATGACTTTATCATGTTCAGAACATTGAAGAACTGAAAATATCTTTTCAGTGGTATTGATCCATTGTTCAGCAACAAGTGGATTAGAAGACCCACTAAAAGAAGGTGGACGTTGCCTCACGAATGACTCAATAGAATGTTGTTCCCTTCTCTGCTAATTTGGAAGTCTATAATGATTCATAGATTGTGTAAGTAAAGCAATAAGATTTTCCACTCAATCTCCCATAACATTTGTTTGTTCAGGAGGACAATCATTGCATTGATCAACACGGTTCCTTCGGGTTCCAGCCATCATATAAAACCCAAAAAGAATAGTGTGAGAGGAAAAAATAATGCTAGGGAAAGAAACATAATAAAGGGGGAGTATCCTCAATATCTAACATCTTAGGTTAAATTCTATGATCGGTACCATAGTTCTAGGACTGTATCCTATATGTATACTTATCCTTAGGGACATCTCTAAACATACCTTAGAAATATCTTTAGGGATTTCACTAACATTTTCGCATCCTAGTTTCCAAAGGTTGAATAAACCTTTCCTCTGATACCAACTGTAGAGACCCGAAGCTTGATGTACATGGACATTACATTACTTTTGCGAAATACTTAGTACATTACAAAAAGACACACACAAGGACCGTAATAGTTTAGTGTCTTTGGAAACTCGAAATATAATCCTATAATCATGGTGAATGATCTTCAACATCTCCCATAAAGATCTTCCTTTTTTTACCTAAAACCTTTCTTTATATCCTGGGGAAAAGAAAACATAAAAGGGTGAGCTCAAATGCTCAGTAAGGGTAAACAAAAGAAATATCAATCACATCATATTCATAAGAACATAACTTTTGGAAATCTTAACTTGCAAAAGAGATCGTAATTTCATAACATGGGATAAATCATTGTAGTGAAATGTAATCCCAATACTCATAACATAAAACAATAAACTTTGTGTCATACACACATAATCATAGAGAATCATTTCTTATTAGTCAAGACTCATTTCCAAGACTATCTTAGTGGACAAAGTCCATTTCTGAACCGAGTTCACTCCTCGTTTCAGTTTTGTTTCACTGAACCGGTATAACCAACCATTTCAGCCATGTCTATCTCATGAGATATAAAATCTTTACCCAATGCATTGGAGGGATATATAGTTCCCACCCATATTATAATGATTCCATTCTTATGTGTTCCACAAAATCATAAATCATACATCATTTCATAACCCATGTAATAAAAATGGGAATCTTAAACATCATGACATTATAAAACAATTTATATAAGATAAAGGAATTCATAAAAATATATCCATCACAACATAATCCTATTAATGTAATTATATGGATATAAACAGAACCCTATATTATCTTAGATGTAAAATAATTTTGATAAAACACTTGAACTCCATTCTTGAGGAAAATAATCTTTCTACTTCAAAAACATTTTCCCATTCTTTACATGTCATAAAATTTTATACTAAAATAAGTTGATTAGAAATAAACTTGAAAACATGTATAGGAAGATTCTTGGAAATATTGTTTTAAAAATCCATTGATGATGTATAAGTTAAAAAAACATTCTTCTCGTACTTTTGTCGGAAAAGTCAAAAAGTACCTCGTACGAAAAACGACAAAAGATTCCTATCATATCTTTTACTAAAAACTCACCGAAGGGTAAAATTGGATTTAAACAATTATAAGTGAATGGAAATAATATTACATATTCAGGAAACATGGATGTGGATGATAAAATACACCCCAGTAAATTTCAAAGTATAAACAATCTCGGATAAAAATGAGATTGTGATATTTCCCATTACCTTAGGTCCGATTTTCTTCGTATGTGTCTGAACCTCCTGTATAATGATCTAAATAATGTCATTGACTTATTCCAGAATCATATGCATTGTTATGATATCATATATGGTTCACTTATGGCTTTATATTACCTGTTCTTTTGTAAATTCCATGTTAAAGAGTGTTTTGGGTAAAATCGTTTCATTTGTCGTCCGTGTTTTGACTTGTAATTATTCATATGATTACATAGATCATGATTAATTAATTCCAGAATATAAAACATGATTTATATATAATATATATTCATAATATATATATATATATATATATAATAGATTAGTAAATGGAAAGAAATACACCGTTCATGGAGATGGTAGACCGTACGTACGCATGAACGTTGTTTTCATTTCCTTATTGAGTTGAATGGAATTAAGTAGATGACATACATATATATATACAAATAAATCCAGTATCATTATTATGTCATATATTTCATGATTACTTATTATATATACTTTATAATCATTCATGAATGGTTAACGTGGAGAATGAATCTCATCGCGTTGTGGAGACGGTAGTCCGTACGTACGTACGAGCCATGATACCGTTCTCATGATAGTGGAATTGTATTGGAGTATATGTATACTATTTAATAATCAATATCACTTAACAATAATCATATATAGTTATTATGTACACCATTATACCCATCCATGTAGGGTGGTGGTGGAAAATAGATTACACCACGACGTGGAGACGGTATTCCATACGTACGCATGCGCGGTGATTTCGTTTTCCGTAGGCTGGATAGATGGTGAAATAAGGTTGTTTCATATTTATAATAACATATCAGTATATAAGTGATACTGATGTTATTACTTCATAATGAAACAACCTATGAAGCAGAAGTGGAAGAAGAAATAAAGATGAAAGAGTCGGTAACGGACATTACCTCTTCTTTGAAGCGCCTCTTTGAGTCTTCCTCTTAGGGCACTAAAATTGGTCTTTGAGAATGACTAGGACCTATAGGATTTTTAGAGGGAAGTGGAGAAGAGAATTTGGCAGGGTTTGGCCGAGCATGAAGGCTCAAAGTGGTGTGAGGAAGAGAGGGAGGAGGTGCCCTTTTATACGGGAGGAGAGGGGCACCTTTGGAATAACTAAATATATTATTTTATTATAAAGTCAAATTCGGTTTTAAATAGCTCAAAATTGATTTATTTCGAAGATAAGGTGGGTATGGGTCGAAATCCTCTCATCCAATTGAATTTAGACAAGTTTAGGTTCCTATTTTATCCTTACCATTTAGATTTAACATTAAGTAAAATAATTTTACTTTTACTGTGTCTTCTTCTCTTCTTATACTATAAAGTTAAAAAACATACTATAAGAAGCCAAAAGAACCCCAAGTTGTTTATTATTAATATATATAACCTTATCTAAGTCATTTGGAAGAACCTTTGATTTTTAGTAATAAAATAACAATTAATAATATAATATTTGTTTTAAAAACTATGTTATGTCAATTTTGACACTATTTTGTAATTGATTTTTGTGAAAATCATAACAGAATTATTAGTTTGAAAATAGTTAATTAAATAAATAATAGAATGTCATATTAACCTAGAAAATTAGTTTATTTCATAAAAATTATGAAATTACATTTATTTGGGTATTTATAAAATCAATTATGTCTATATTTCATTAATAAGATAATTACTGCATCTTCTTTGTGTCATAAATAAATTACATTATTTAATGTCTAAAAATTACAAATAAAATACCATTATGTATGAAAGCTTTTTAGATTTCTAATGACTATTTATAGTCGAATTTATCTTATGTATAACCCTATATTAAAAATGTTTTACTTCTTAAACATTGATTTTAACTATTTTAACCCTTCTTTAAATAAATTAATAATAAATTTCCTAATCTAATCCAAGTGGACATAAATGGTCATATTTTATTCTTAAGGTTTATTTTGGTCGAATTACACTTATCCAATAGAATTAGGACATGTTTTTAGGGTAATAATAATATCATTTTTACACTTAATTACCCTATTTACTTTTAACCGTGGTAAAAAAAAGTAAAAAGTTATTATTCACCAAAAATTATTTTCATCTCATTGAACCAAATTTCACTTACTAACATTAACCGTGTCTCTCGGATTTTGAAATTCCACTCACAGAAGCGGTAAAATTAATTTTTATGAAAAATTCATTTTTTTAACTACCACCTAGTGGTTTCACTATTCATCAAAAAATGAATGTTTCCAAAAAATACCAAAAATTAGGCCTATGCTATATTTGATATTATGAATTAAAAAATGATTTCTATTTTAACAAATTCAAAACATATCAGTTTAATTAATTAATTTAAAAATTAAATCCCGTCGTCAAAACAAATAGCGGGTTTTTAAGAGATAATAACTATCAAAAGATTGACACTTGTTTATGTCTGGTTTAAATGTGACATTACATTCAATGAACAACATTGTATTAAATTGTGAAAATATATTCTAAATATATTTTAAAACCACTAAAATTAATAATTTATCACTATTAATTATTTTGATTGAAAAAGTTGTTTTTAATTACAATTTAGTAAATTTCACTATTCATCAAAATATGAAAGTTATCCAAAAAGTACAAAAATTTCTCCCAAAGATAATTTTGATATTCCGAATCCAAAAATGAAGTCCATTTTGAAAACTAAAATTTAAAAAAGTGGTTATTACTATTCATAATGGCTAGTTTTAATAATATTTTAATAGCATATCATTGTTTAGTGAAACTGGGAATTGCGTACTACACACGCTATTGAGGAAGGTCACGATTGCGTGTAATGAATGGCAAGTCAAGGATGCGTGTTGTGCAAGCTCCTTTTGGTGTAGCGTATAACACAAGAAATTAATGAAATTTAAAAGAATATTTTTCATAAAATCTCGGGCTATTACAGTTAATGTCTTTCAAATATTATTCTTTATATATATAATGATAAAGTTTTCAAATTATGTAATAAATATAATATCCTATCTAATTTCCATTAAAATATCTGAAAAAATGACTGGCCCTAGAGAGTGTCAAACTGTAGTTTCACCCTCAAGATTTTCATGTCTTTTTAAGCCTCCAAAAATTTTAACCAACTTTTTTGAATCTCTTATCCATGCATTACCATCATAACTAGTAAAACATACTCTCATTAGTAAAATTCCATAAATATATTTTAACGACGATTTCAGTAAATTTTATGATTTCAGTAGGGGGCAGAAAATTATAACGAATATTTGTTGGAATTAATTAAATAAGAGTGATAATGATGGTTTTCCTATATTTGAATTAAAAAATAGGTGTTCATTATCTTGATTCAACTAGTGATTTTTTCCCATATATAATCATAATAATGGATTTTCTACCTCCCTTAATACAGATGATATCAAATAAACTTAATTGGGATGTTATTTTTAAAAAAATCCTTGCTATCACTAAGTTATTTCTACATTCCATTTATGGTTGTACTGAAATTAAGTCGATCAATATATAAATTTTATAAATATTATAAGAATAAAATTTTATCTACAATGTAATGGTATGTTAATCCCATGGCACTATATATACATCTAATATAAAGAAATCAATCCATAGAAATAACACTTTTGAGATTACTACTGATCGTGTCTATGCATGAATAAAGAGACAATGAGAAAGTGGATGTATTTGTTTATGTATATTAATTAACATGAAAAACCCATATTTCATTCTTATAAGAGTTTCTTAGAACCATGAGGATGTCTATTATGGAATATGTCAGACACCAAATAAATGAATCCACATCTCTTGATGTCGTTCAATGTTAAAAAATTAGAAATTATTATAGTATAAATGATATTGTTATATAGTAATAGCATATGTTTTAACAGTTTATATATTTTCTCGTACAAGTAGAAATATTGAGGTATATTTTTATTAAATCGTGTTACATTTTATTATATTATGTTAAAACCCACCATGTCCCATATGTATTATCAAAAAAGATTCATGGGTGCTTCTTTATAACTGTCCTCTTAGACTGATAAAGTCTCACTGGGTCAATTGGCCCTTCTAATTCTGTGAAATTCATTATTTTCCCTCTTTTCCAATTAAAATATTGAAAGTGGATTTTAGTGTTTCATAAAATGGTCCCTAATACCTTCCAAGGTAAATAAGGAACTCATGTATAATATTACTTACTATCGACGACAAAGAGATCATTGATTCAATTTAAATTAGTGAGGATCATAAGATCAAATTCACCACATTTAATCTATATGTCCAATAATAAAACTGATGGATGTTCATTATTAAGATGAATAAATAGTCCGATCATTCAAGGGTTGATTCTAAATCGTTATTTGTTCAATATAATTATCTTGAAACTATAAATGTTTTAACAATTATATAACAATATTTTATCATGCAGAACACATAGTGTGTGTTACATGACACCAATAGATTTTCATAGGTTGCTTCATATTTATTTATTTTATCCTCATATGATGTTTTAAAATATAAATTAATTGAGTGATAAATCCACCCAAATAAATAGTTTAATGTTTTTTAGCGTAACCCATCACATGGAAGAAGTGAAGTAGGATATTTGAGTAGAGATTATAAAAATGATAAATTTTTACCCAATATGTGGAAATAGATAAGTTAAATATGGTAATTAATTGAGGATATAAATTGTATTTTTAAATAAATTAGTGTTAGTATTAAAAGGACAGAAAATTTTACCATTTCATATTCTACCTATCTTAAATTAATGGTATTCCATCAACACACTAATCTAGTTTATAAAAATAATTTTTTTTGGGTTTCTACTAAAAGGTGTCTTATTTTTTGGTTAGTCAGTTCATTTTCATGAAATCCCCAAAAAAATTCCATAGAGGAAGGGATGATATAGATCTATCTGCTACATGGATCCATAGGTAAAAACTAAATAGACAAATATATTGGTGATGTAGCATGATCCTTCTAGAATTGATACAAGCTTATATAAATCTCTTGTTATTCGTAAAATTTTCATGTCATTATATAATTATATGATCTATATCATTGTTTACATTTTTTCGTTTTCTATTTTTTCTGAGTCATTTTTTTCTTATGGGATTTTAAAATTTCAAATACATTTATGTGTCAACAACATAACAAAGACTTATATTATTTCAAGATCTTAATCACTATATGTTAAATGATTTTAAATAATAACCTCTACATTTTAGTTTCATTAATTTCATTCACTAAAATTTTGAATGTCATATGATAAATGAATTTACATAATTGTGAAAATAATTCAATATTATTAAAATATACTAATTTATAATTTATATTTATTAGAATACGATATTCAGATATTATATGACTTTTTAAATTCATAGTAGAATTTCACTGAATAATATTCATCATTTACTGGGGTAACAGGTAGTAGGAATTTTTTTTAATTTATCCCTCAATCATAATGGTAGTGTTGCAAGAATAATAGTTTTATATGTTTATACTTGGTGTATATAATTCAATGTACACTACATCATTAACACATATACCATTGATATATAATATGAAGGGTGATGGTTTTATAAGGTTTTCTTATATCTCACATCATCTGATAATCTTTCTTCACACTTGAATCATCTATGCTATGAATAATATAAATGAACCCACATTCGTAAGGAAAAATTATTTTATCATTCTTATTAAATAATTTTGAAATATTAAATTTGGCAATATGGTTTAGTATCTATTAAATTCATTTATATATAAAGGATTTGGTTTTCATATTGTACACTCAATATATACATATAATAAGAAATATTATTATAGTTTTGATCATTATATCTATCAAATTTAGATTCATTTTTTTTAAAATAAAATATATTCTATTTTTTATGTTGAGAATATATCATTATGAATATTTTTAGGGGGAATAAACTGTTATAGTGGAGATAATATTTAGAAAACCACTGTCAAAATTAGTTTTAAATACCATTAAATAATTTTCATTACATTTATCATGATATATATAATCTAAATTTGGAATATTGAGGGAGTTTCTTGATATATATAGTCATGGTTTATGATGCTAATACCATCAAAGTGAAATATGTGGATCTTGGAGGGGGGGATGGTAGAAATTTATTGATTCATGTATTTTATCTAGGGAATGTGAAACAAGGACTATTTTGATGGAGAGATGCAGAATTATGAAAGCCTACATGGTTGATACATGTTCAAAATGACCGTTAATGAAGATTGATAATACCATTAAAATGATTATGATTTTATTATTTTAATATTATTTTTAAAATGGATTCCCTTCGTTTCCCTTTCACGAGACTCTCAAATCCCAAAAGGTTGTTTTCATTATTATATGAATTTTTTTCCCAATACTCAATGATTTATAGTGAGATGTATCTTTCAAATAATAGGATTTCATTAGGTATGTAATTCCAAAAATATTTCTTCTATATAATATTCCCTCTCAATGACTTCCTTCATACACATGGTCATGAAAGAAGGAGATATTCATTATAGGAATTCTTTTTGTAATTAATTTACATTAGGGTTCATAAATTTCCATTAAGAGTTTCTCTTTCTACCATGATGTAGAATTTATCTTTCTTGCACCGTTTTCATCGAATAAGGTAGTTTACTCGATGTTAATTCCTTAATACATTAATCAATGAGTGAATGAAAATTTTAATACATATTTTAAATATAATAAATGTTAAATTAATTTCATAACATGTTTCTAAGTTATTATACATTAAAATAAATTTTACTATCGTATAATTAATGATAGAATTATATTACTAATTTCTCCATCCATGTTTCTATATGAATCATGAAAGAATGGTGTTTAATCTAATTAAATATTTGGATTTCTAAAAATATGATTATAAAAATTTTCTTAGTATATTAATTATGAATTATTATGAACTAATATAAAAATAAAAAATGGTGTTTGGGTTAAGAGTATGTCTTGTAAATTTATCGAATATTTATTTGATAAGTAAAAGAAATTTTATTTCATCCTCTTATATGATATTATAGGGGTATATATATGTTGTATAATTTGAAATTTACGAAATTTTTTATGTTTAACAAACATGGAGAATTCATATTTTATGATTACTTTGATTTTTTATTCCATATACCCCTTTAATAATTCCTCATTGGAATATATTATAGAATGTTAGGTTGTCTTGTGGTAAAGAATCTTGAAAAAGAGTATATATTATTTTTTTCATTTATATAATAGTAAAAGTATAATTAGTTAAGGAGGAATTATAGGTGAGTTGTTTAATTCTGATAGATTAATATTAACTTTATGTTATTTCATTTTTACAATTGTTATATTGTTTCAAGACCAAAAACCATTCAGAACCACACTTTGGTTTACAATGAGTATGAGGGTTACCCATGTGGCCTAACTATAATTGGCCCCATGTTGGTGATTAGTGGTAAGGGTATAAAAAGTAAAATAGGAGGAATTTCTCTCTTGTAACATAGGAATACTGAAATAGTATACTCATCAAAACCAAGATAAAATTAAATCGTCAACCTCCAAAATTCCACTATACATTAATTATTAGAAGAATACAAATTCAATGATAAAATAACAATAAGGCCCTATATTGAAACCCAATAAAAAATAACATGATCTAATATATTATGGTCTATTTAAATCACAAATATATCCCTTTGAAAAATTATTATATATAGAAAACGGGGCAATCATAACATATAAACAGAGTAGGATCCTCTTTAGGAACCCTCATACAAATATTGGATATGTATAATAATTCCCTAGTGAGTAATTTATAGATCCAAACAATGGATAAAAAATTAATTCTCAACCATATTCACCAAATATCATACCCAAAGTACATAATTTAACATATTGAAATACTATAATGAAATTATATAGTCAATTCCACCCAGAATCCACTTTCCGAATAATAATCTTCTCTTACAAAAAAAATGTAAAACATAATCTTATAAATACTAACCAAACTAATATTGTTTGGGATAAAAACATAAATATCCCAAAAATATTCATGGTCTATCATTCCATGATTACATCATCCCATCAAGACCACAGTCATTCATTAATCCACATCAATTTCATCAACATAATAACATCTTCATCAAATCTATATTCATTATAATTGGGTATCATGAACATGAATGAAATACGCCTCAAGAACCCAATCTTGAATTTAATACCAGAACCATCTATCATCACTATTATGTACAATTCCATAATGGAGGGAAGGGAATATTGGTTTTCCCACCATCTTCCTTCAATAACCTTGATGTTGGGTGAATCATTAGGAATCCGAAATACACCGAATTCAATAATTTCATCTAACTATTTGGGGGTGAGTATTATTTCAAATAAATTATATAATATATTTATACATATGTGCTCTAAATAAAAATCTATGGGTGTATTCCCATGTCATTATAAATTTCAAAATACATTCATCAGGAAATTTATACTACCCACCAACAACTTGTGTGGTGTCTACAGTACTATAAAAAAACCTACTATCCAGTATAAATCATACACTATAATAATTTAAAACATCATCTTTAATCATATAATTACCATGTATTCAAATTCATCATCACTCTAATTTTTATGTTAACTAATCTAATGAATTCTATAGTCAATATATACCACCTTGGAAAAATAACCACATTAATTTTATAGAATTTAAATTCATTAACATTTATTAATATTTTAGTTATATACATGATTCAAAATAAATATATCCCTCATAGTTTACAATTATTAATAAATACTTATATTCCCCTACTTTCAGGATTCTAAAAAATAATCCCCCAGCTCTTCATTTCCAACACCCACCACTTTTTTCACAATATACTTCCTTCAATACCACATTTCCTTGAACATATTATCCATTGAACCAACACTAGTGTCTCTATCATATAACTCATCAAATTTCCAATGCGACAATATTTACTACCATTATTTATCTCCCATTACAACAGATTGAAATAAATCCACATAAAACTAGGGTCATCCAATACACAATATTCAATATATATATATATATAATTTTCAATCAAAAACATCATTCTAGTTGTATATTTTTAAATAATATTTTTAATTAAAAACAATAAAATATTATCCTGTTCTGAGTGGTTCTTCAAATATTAGAGTGTAAAAACAAAATTATATTCAATTGAGGAGAATAATAGATTTCATTAATTAATATATGTACAAATTAATCATACAACATGAGTAATAATTTTTTTTCAGATGTTTACATCACCAAAATACGATAAATTATTTATCACATAATTACTATAGTTATCCAGCTCTTTTAGAGTCATATTCCCTTTTGGAGAATCATTATATTTTACATTTGATAAATAATAAAACAAAAATGCATAAAATAACATAATGGAATTAGTATATATTCATATCACATCCCTTATCAATTCAGTTTATTCTTTTAATAAAATTTACTAATTTTTAATCACACCAATTACCAATGGAAGTTAAAAAATTATAATCTACTAATTCACCCAAATATGGAGGGTGTTCGAGTGATAGATAGAGGAAGAGTGTCTTGAATATGTAAATCATGATAAGAGTCACAATGCGATATATTTTTATGAATAAAGAAATATTGTGAGAATATATTCAACAATTTTTAGAGAGTATTTTTTCATTCAAAGTGGAATACTGATCATGAAAGTCAATGAAAATATATTTTTATGTTCATGGGAAAAAATAACGTTATAGTAAAATATTATAGTCACATATTAAAAAAATAGAATATCGATATTACATATTGATCTCCCTAAAACATAGTCAATTACTAATTATTATTTTATTTTATTTATTTCAGGAATTTATTTCCCTCATGAGGCCCATTTCTACCATAAAAATCATACTTATATCAAGAAAATATCAAAGGAGATGTTTATTTTCCTACGAGATATTAAATCCAGAAATCATTATTAAATTCTCAATTACACTCATTAAAACAAGATCAATGTTTCATAGAAATAGAAAAATCCCAAAATGGGTGACCATTATGTGAAATACATGATTCTAACAAGAACCTAATAAAATCATAATGCCCCTAATAAAAATTTTTATTTATCATAAAATTATAAATGGAATAAAAATACAAAAATATTTGTAGAATGGCCTTTATGCAGGTCAAATTACCCATACTATATGAGGATGAACATTACAAAAAAACAAAATTACCATTGGGCTTGAAAAATTACCTTTATGAAAAAACCCTAATGATTTTTGTAATAATTATCCATGCATAACATATAAATTATTTGATTATTTTACAATAATAATATTTTTGTCTTAAAAATAGTTTCACAAAAAAACCAAATGCTTTGTGTCTTTTAGGAATAAATACAAAATCAAATAATGTGAATATTTCTCCATAATGGATCCTCACCATAATCCATTTTATACAACTCAAATGTTATACTGAACATCATAAAATTAAGAATGAAATCAGAATAATGTATTGAGATCAAGAGAACAGTAATTGAACAAATATAAACCTATCCTCAAATTTTTTATCATTACCATATGTGGAAACACGAGTATGGGTTATATATCACTTTAATGGGAATGGAACAATAATAATTGTCTATAGTTCATTATATAATTACATGTAATGTCAAATGAATAAACATATTCCATGAAAAATTCAATATAACCATATAACAATATTCATGAATAATGGAGAAAAATCATTCTCATAATATATCTACATAAGAGTATGAAATTAATATAATAATAGAAATAATATTCCATGGCTAACCACTATGAAACTTGTTATGTATTATTCTTAGTCTAGTCACTTATGTACCATCTTGGCCTTGGTACAATCCTCCCATACACCCTTGGTCTTCTGATAAAACCTTTAATAATTTCATTTGTATTTGGATAAATCATACTATGAATCTATTATAATTTCATTAACCCAATTGTGTACCCTTTGGCTTATGTCAAATATGCTAATGTACCATTTGGTTTGGTATAAATCATTTTTTATATAAATGGATTGCATATATATGATCTCATGTTCCCATTAGTTTAACATAAATCATCAAGTGTACCATTTTTCTTATGTTAAAACCTTTAATGTACCCATTTGATATCATAAGATTTGACAATTAAAAATGTATTTGATGTATATCTAATTTTACTCATCAATAATCTACATATAGAGTTACTATAAAACAATAAATTAAACATATCATAAAGAACCCCCTAAAATGGAAGATAGATTTCACAACATATCAATATGGTATAAAAAATTGTCCTCAAATGTATAAATATTTGATACCACAAATTAAATAACATGAAAAGTGTTCTTCACAACAATAATAAAAATATTATTTATACAAAAAATTCAAAATAAATAATTTTTTAATTTTTGAACTGGAAAATATAGTTTAAATAATTTCTTTATTCAAATTTCATATATATATATTATGAAAAAGTGGAAGTCAAAGAAATGGTAAAATGTTATTTTTGAAATGATTATGTTAATATTTTTTGAAAAATAATAAATTTGAAAATTAAATTTTAATATGAGATCCTGATAAAGGATGAAATTGTTTCAAAAAGTAGAAGTGATAATATTTTTTTGATTCATTAATTTTCAAAATATTCATCAACAATAGAGATTTAAAATATACATAATCTGTTATAAAAGGTGATATAAATTATTTTTGAAACAATTATATTTCAAAAATATAATTCAATAATAGAAATTAGAAATGACATAAATTTTATCAAAATAAATTTTGTGTGGATGATAATTTTTTCATTATATGAAGGAAAATACCTTTTATAATATGAATAAAATTTATCGAATATCCACATATTATTTAAAAAAATTGTAGAAGGAAAATATTGAGTTATAGTATGGAAGAATATAATAATATTTTAAAACATAAATGATATATTTGTAAGGAAGTGATGATAAGGACACTAATGAGAAATAATTATTAAAGTGAAAGAAATTAGTGTTAATGGTCTTATAATATTTGAGAAAGAAGTCCAATAATGTAAAATATTGTTTTAATGTGATATAATTAATGTTTATAGAATTATTACAATTAAATGGAATCATAGGGTGTATAAAATCAACATTGGATGAAATATGATAAAGAAAATGAATATTAAATCAGTGAAGGGATTTATGAATGTGATGACAGTTATGTACCCCATATCCCATGAATTGAAAACTGTCTAAAAATAGAAAATGAAATAGCTCAGCAATCCCAATGAATTACATGTATTTGGTAAATTATATTAACACTATAGTAATTACAACATTTCAAATATTTCATTGAAAAAAAGAAACATTTGATGGGAAATTATATTTGAGATAAGAAACCCTTATGTTTAATTCACACTTATTGTATCACACTCTAACATCTTATATAACAAAAATAACCATCATAATCCAAAAAATATAAAATTATTATTGTATATTTTTTTAAAAGAGTAATTAATTACTAATCCCTATATATAGTTATGTTATTTATTATCTATATTTAATATCAGTTGTGAGTAATCTTGATCATTCTGAACTATTCTCTTAATAAAAGTGTTTTGGTTTATTCATATCCAAGATAAAATATTTCCTAGGTTATAAAATATATTTTAATTGTTGTTTTATAATTACATATAATGTTATAATTTCATTCTTTGGGAACATTGGTTATGATCCTTAAATATTTATATGATAATTAGAATGTTTCAATGATTCCTGAAAATTAAAGGGCTTGTTATGAAAAAATTAGAAAATTATTTAAATTTATATTCCGTAAAAATATTTATTTTATTATTTAAATCATATACTTATGGAAACTACATTACCATATTCATCTATAATATAAAAATATATAATTTTTAATGTATGTGGTAAAACTGACCCCAATAAGAACATTCCATAATTAATGGATTATTATAAAGTGATTTGGTATTAATATGATTATAATCGAAGAATAATAATCTTCTTTAGTGTATAAAATATGTATATATTTAACGTTTTTATTAATTTTATAAATAATTAATCATATAAGTTGTTATTAAAAGATATATAGAAATAGTGTTTTTCTCTAAAAATCTATTTTAGACGGTTAAAATTACCTTGTTTAATATATGAATCATATTGTTAATATTTTTGTCAATTTAATCCCAATATCCTTACCATCCATATAATTTGGTGATGAAAATAAAAAAAGAAAATCGATCATTCCATATAGTTGGTAGTTCACACATGTGTATGGATAATGTCATCATTTTCCATAGAATAGTGAAAAGTTCAATATCAATTACCATTTTAGAGTCTAAAATATGTTGTAAATATCATATTTATATATTAAATTCCCTATCAGGACAATAATTTAATGTTAGTAAAGTGATAAAACACTTGTTTCATCATGGTGATGGCATTCTTCACTATGTACATATAACGATTTTTTTACTTGATGGAAAACCCAAAAAATTGTTAATAATTAAACCATTGGTATAAAACCATAAAAATGTAATAGAGATACTAATGTAATAAATTGTATAATGTATAATAAAAATAAAATAATAATAATTTAACATAAAGAAAATTAAATGAGAAAGGAGTGGTTAGAAATATAAACATCGCTTCTAGTATTATCTCCACTTCAATGTGGGTTAAGACTTTGATTAATGTGATTCTGCGAATACTAGAAACTATTGTAGGTGGATAAGAATTTTTTAGAGTTGTTTTAGGTAGATTTGGTTATAGTTAAGTGTTTTTTTGTTTTGAGGGGAATATTGGGGAGGTTTTCCCCATTTAAAGTTAAAAGGCGTGATATTTCGGTAAATACCCAAAACATTTTTTCAAAGATAAGTGACTATCAAGACATGTAGCTCAAAAATTAGTAAATATAGGTTTTTAAGGGATAATATTGATCAGGGCACCATCCTCCCATTCAAATTTTTTTTTAACAGTTATATTGTCTTTCCTCTAGGTAAAACCATTTATATCCCTTCTATTTTTTACCTAGGAAACTAGTTTTTAGAAATGTTATTTATTCATTATACTAAATATAATTGGTCATTATTTCAAAATTTTGATTGAATTATTCAAAAATTTGGAATATATTATATTTTATTAATTTTGTAGAATTGGTAAACACTAGCATTTAAATAATAAATATAATTTTTTTGATTTATATTAAAATTATAAAAAATGTTTTAAAATGTTGGTTTTATGTTTGTAAATTTAAACCATCATAATAAAAAAATATAATGATAATTATAATATAATGATTTTATATTATAAAAAAGATTCATGAAATTCCAATACAAGATTCTATATTAATTATGTCATAAAATTCCTGTTATATGTAAAAATGAAATATTATACTATTCACCTAAAATTAACACTATTTAGAAAATCTAAAAAAACTTATAAAAATTAATATTAATTTTTAAAATTTAACAATGAATAAAATTTTGTAAAAATAATTTCCAAATATTTATTAAATTTCATTTAAAAAAAATAAATTTTTTTTTATTAAAAGTGATATTTTTAAACATTATTTGTTTTTAAAACTATCTTGTAACAACTAATAACATAATAATTTTAATATTTTGTCTAATAAATTGAAACTTTTTATATAAAAATAATCCAATAAATGTGATTGATTTTAATTTATTAATAAATTAATCAATTATTTAAAATTATAAAATACTTTTAAATATTTAATCATATTAAAAATATATCCTCTAATAATAGTAAGTTTTAATTTTTTAATATATATTCATTAACAAATTTATTATTTTCCATAATTTTTCTTAATAATAAATATGAAACATCTCATTTTAGTTTTGTTTTTCATGTATAGTATGTATTAAAAAAAGATGTTATTAAACCTAATATATTCCCCTATCTCGGGGTGTTAAATTCTTCATTATTAAATAAAAATAATCTTAATAATTATAATTATCATTTGTAATGAATCTAAATAAGGTTATTTATGATATTTATATGAATCATGATGTAATTTCTACAGTATAATCAATCAACATAGGAAATACATCATTTTCACTCAGAATAGGTCAATCATAAAACTGTGTTTTTCTCTAAAACATTGGGTCAAATGTCCATCATTATAAAGAATAATTACATTAATAATTGATTAGTTTTTTAAGAGATCTTATAGTCATACCTGTACAAATATATGAACACTGGTTTTTCTAAAATATTTTTTTTATTTACCATTTTTTTTACTATATTGGATCATATTTACTTATAGAGAATATATTTCAAAAATATCATTGAATTAATATAAATTAATGATAATAATTATTTCATGTAACATGTTCCATAAACCTCATAATGGGATACAATAAAATTATATTTTTTCTATGATTTTCAAATCATAGTGCTGCTGATTTAATTTTCTTAGAAAACATCCAAGATACATTACACAATAATCAATCATTTCATGGACAAATATTTAGTTGAGGACATGTTTACCTTAATTATAATGATCCATGATATATATTTTGGTTTAATGAATAATCACATGTTCCGTTGTCATAGGAGATTGTTCATTCCAATAATCTTTAATAGAAATTTTATTGGGGAATCGATTTTTATAATTCTCAAACATTGTGTATTTAATCTGTTTATGGGTGGATTATGTGTTAGTTGGGTTTCCAATTTAATCTTTTTTATTGGAATTTTAATTCATCTCACTTCTAATATCACATTATCATTGTTAAATCCTTCCACATTACGAAACATTTACATTCCCCTTTGCGATCTTCCATTTGGTGCTTCTTCTAACATTTTAGTATGATGGATGTTGAGTCTCTTTTCCATTATCATCTTTATCACCTAATTTATTTTTTAAATAAACTCTTCTCCTATTTTCTATGTTATTTTATTTACAAATAATCATCATATTAATCGTAAGATTATAGAGTTTGGTGAGAACGGGTAGAATATTTACAGAACCTATTTTTATCTCATTTGTTTTCATAGTATGTCCTTTATTAAAAGATTCATACTGACCCCATCAATTTCTATAACCAATTAGACATTATTTTATATGATGAAATGTTAATAGAATTGGTGTATTACTATATGATAATTAAATGAAAAATTTACTTGCATAATATCTTTGTATTTGGAATTATCACCACGTTTCAGTTCATCATAAATCACTCTAGGATAAGGTTAGTTTAATTATCTAGGTTTGTCACATATTCCTTAACAAAATTATTTAATATATTTAATCCTTAATAATATCTTATATATAGAATATGATTATATAGTGAATCTTCTTATTCCGTTTCTACTTAGATCAATAGTCTCAGACCTACTCATCATGAACCATATTTAAGATCGATTTGATGCTCAACAATTATTTTTCAGGGTGATTACCCATTGGTTCATTAATATCACTAATGCATCCAATTTCTATAATCTCGATTGGTATCAAATTTCTAGAATAATAACATATTATTTTCATTATTAAAATTTCATGATGTTATCACTTTCATAAAACTATACCTTATTCATATCTTTTGGATTTTAGTTAATGTATTGTTATCCATTCCCCAAAAATATAGCTATTCTAAAAAATAAATAAAACCCACCTGACACAAATTGTAGAAACTCATACTAATAATTCACAACTTTTCATTATTTTACATTTATAGTCATTTCATCTTTGAAATAGTTATATAATATATTTACTTGATGGTTTGATGTCTTTGAGGACTAAATACATAAGTAATAGATGTTAAAATTTCTCCACAATTGAACAATACTAGATATCCTTCAATATTTATTATATGAAGTTATTATATTCATAACCAAGTGAAGGATAATTTTTTTTGGGAAAACTCATACAATTATTAATTAATATTATATAAACATTTTATCATATGTCAGATAATATTTATATTATTAAGCATAATAATTAGAGAAATACATTATTAAAATAGATTGGATCAATAAGTGTCATCCATATTTCACGGTACAAGGAAACATAATCTAAAATTAACAATTATATTCCCTAGAAAATTTGTGAAGAATCATATTACATTAAACACGAGTGAAAGAGAATAATAATAGGAATAATTTTATGACATTAGGGTATGGAAGAAACATAAGCCTAAAAAACATGAATTGTGGAAAAACACCAATACATTCAACATATTGTAGGGGTCAGTTGATCACATATGTACCTTCTTTGACTAGGGAAAATCCTCTCATATTCCCATGGGATTAGGATAAAACCATTAAAGTGCCAATTTTGATAGTGAATGTCCTCTAAGGTACCATTTGGCTTTAGAGAAATCCTCATGTTGACACATTAGATTGGAAAAAATACTCTAATGTACACTTTTTGTTGAGATAAATCATCCTTTGTACCATTATTTCATGGATAAATCCTCCCATATATAATTATCGTGGGATAAATTCTCTTTTTACCCTTTATGTTGGGATATATCCTCCAATATAATGTTTTTATTCTAATAAATCCTCTCATATAGATTTTTCCACTGGAAATATGCTTCAATGTTCTATCTAGATTTGGATGAATCCATTACTGTACCCTTTATATCTTATTAGATATAGAAATTAATAATTTAGTATAGGGTTACATAAGACCCCACAAATCAATCATTAATAAATTTGGTTCCACTAAAAAGTCATTAGTCACATCATAACGGACCCATTGATTGAAAAAAGGATTTATCAACATCTCCAAAGGGTATCAACAAAAATGACTTGCAGAATTTAAATAGTGGATACAAAACATTATATAACACCAAAATATTATTTCATAAGATAATTGAGAACGATATTAATTATATATAATTTCCAAATAAATATATCATTTATATATGAAAATGGAAATGGTGGTGAAATAATAAACAAGTTATTTTAAAATAGTTGTATCTTTGTCGTAAAATTACATGTTAAAGTCACATTCAAGATGTTACTTTTCAAAAGGTGAAGTGATTTTTTATTAATGTGAAATAATTTTAATAAATAAAATACAATAACGATAGAATGAAAACAAAAAAAAAACAAAAAGGTGAAGTGATAATATTTTGAAAATTATTAATATTAAAAATTATATTTAATTATTGATTTTGAAATGTATATAATGGTTTAAAAAATATGAAGTGAAACATAACATTTTGAAATTTTAAAAGAATAAATTTGTGATTGATAGTGTAAATTCCATTGAAAAATAAAAATAGACATGAATTTAACTCTATGATAGAATATGATATATTTATTTTGAAATAAATTTAATATCTTATTTATCTTGTGCTAGATGCAACCCCATGAACATTATGTTCGATATAATTCTCAACACACTACACAGAGAATCAGCAACCCATTATATATATATATATATATATATCTATTATGAAAATATTGGAATTATGTTTGGTATAGATATTATTTTCTATGTATATATATATACATTAAATACTCAAAATAAATTAATGGTAAATATTCTCTAAATAATCAATCAATTTTGAGTAAAGTTATTTTATTCCACAAAATATGGATTTCATCAAAATTCTTTTATTTATTTTCCTTATATTAATATTATAATAAATTTTTGAACATTTATAAAATATATTTGATAAAATTAAAATCCTTTTTTAATTAGAATATCAAAATTTACACTACTTGAAATTGGGGGATTCTTCTGAAAATATAGATCATTCAGCGAATAATAAAAATTGCGCTTTTTATAAAACTATATTTCAATTTCAATAAATAATGAAATTTAAATGTAAAATTTTGTAATAAATGAGAATAAGTATTATTTCTTTATAGTTAACCCAATGAAATTATTTTGAATCAATATTACATTTTCTTCTAATATTACTTTGTTTTTTGGTGTAAACATGACATTTTATAATAACTATTTTAATGTACGTAATGTTTCCCCATTTAAAATAATTATAATTATATCTTATGAGGATTGTTATAATTGATGTTTATAGATTATATATATATAGTTAATAATTGACATTATTTAGGACCCTAACCATTCTTTAGATGCTTTGTTCTAATTTTTAAGTAATCTTTTAGTCATGGTTTTGTTATACAGTGTTTTGGTTTTGATTTGGGGTTGTCCCGGGTGAAATGGATAAATTTATAAGAGTTCAGTGATTTTTAATGATGGAGTATGGTTAGGGTAAACTGTTCTATTTTCCTTAAGGAACCATACACCCCATTTTGGGACCACAAGAGGTGGCACCTGGTGTGTCCATACCATTCAACCTCCCTAATGAAAACATGGTTTGTAAAAATATGTACCAATATAGATAAAATATTCATCTAATGTGTTGGTTTTCATGGTTAAGGCACACTATTTGGAAAACCATGTGCTTATTCCCAAGAAACTGTTAATGCTAGTTATAAACCCCCAAAAATCGTGTTTAAATTATATTACCCACCAAATTGTATTCCAATTCACCCCATATCAACATAAAATGACTTACTTTTTTTAGAGGTGTTTTAGGGGATTCAATGGTTCTTCTATTACCTTTACTGGAGAATCAACGATCTTGTTTAAGTATCAACTCATCTGTGGTATGTGATTTATTCCCTATTTGGTTTCTTCTTTATGTTTTCTTTTTATTCTTGATGAATAAAAATGATTTTATAAACATTGGAGATGGCTCATAACTATGATTTAATGGTTTTGTTTCTTTGTTTCATGGTCAAATGTATTGATCCAAGATATATTCCATCACTGTGAAAAAATATCATTCAGCGTCAAATTGATGGTCATGTGTTTTCATGCTTCCATCATGAAACATGAGGTATGTTGTATAATTTTCTATTATAAATGTATTTGTTATAATTTTTTTATGATATTATGTTATATAATTTTCTACATTGGGAAATTATATCTTAAATATATTTAATTAATGTATTCCCATCAGAATGTGAAACACTTTACATACACCGTTGGACCCGTTGATGATTTTTAGATCGAACATGACATAAACCCATGGGGTTTTCCAATATAATTTAATTTATGATTATGAATTATGAATTGTTGATAAATTTAATTTTTAATACAGATGACAATTGAAATTATGATATTTGTTCAATAAATTATTATTGAAAAGGTTGAAAATGGTTTATGAATGTGGAAACATGTCTTCTAAAATTAGTGGATGAGTTATGGAATTAGTAATTATACTAAAAAACCAATAAGGTACTAGGATGCCACTATAGGAAACCAAGATATATATATACAACATGTGTGAATTGTTTTATGGGAAACTGAATTATTATCTAGTTCCCCAATGTTTTATGTGAATTTGGAAATTAAATGATTAATGGATTCCCCAGATTAAATAAAATGTGATATTTTTGTAGTGGATTGTTTAGACTTTGGGAAGAGCCAAATAATGTGTGAATGTTTTGGGTGTCGCTGTGAACCGGACGACCTATGTGGTTTTGTAAATAATATTATATATGAATACCTATTTCATATAATTTCATATTTATTCTTTACTTAGATTCATACACTTATAGAATGGATATTGGTTTAGACATCATTGGTGTTGGCCTGTTGAGTTATAATAAGACCAAACATGGTATTTTTGATCATTATTTGAATATACTTAATGTTTTTAGTATATGATAAGTGTTATAGAACTATGATAGATGGATGATTTTTGATTGAAAATGGATTGTGGATGAGGGAAACAAACATGATGTCAAAACCTTCCATGAAGTTGTCATTGTGTAATTATTTTTGTTTTCTTTATAAAACTGAGACACATATGGAATGATATATATATTATTTTGGATTATGGTAATTTTTCCTATTTTGGATTCATCGTTGGATGTTCAATGATTATATATTATTGTATTATGTTGGTTTCTGTATTATCTTATGATTATTTTATATTTATTCAGTTGGTTTTTCTGTTTTGATAATGAGGGAAAAATTTCCCCAAATTACATATTTGATACTAACTATTACTCTGAAGCCTTTGACATATGAGGATGCATGCATAAATTAATTTAATGAACTAGATCTAGGAAGCGGTATGTGGCACCTGGGTTAGGGTTTTAATAAGTTGTATCAAAGGAGTTTCTTTTCATTTAATTGTATAATAATTTTAGAATGGTAAAAAAGATAATTTTATAACTTATGCTTTGTCCATTATCTCATTTTATGGTAGTTGTTATATCATGTTTTGGGGACAACCCAAGTACCCATGGATGGATTTTTTTATAATGTGTTTTGTCACAGTTGAATGTTGTTTCATCTTGGGTGATGAACATATTGTGTGATTTATGTTTTTATTATATTTCCACATGGAACATTAATGAAGGGTATTTGAGCATACTTATATCATTTTATGAACTCATGATCATTGCGACATGCTTCATTTTAGGTATGAATGACAAGTATGTTTTTTGGGTGTGTTATTAAAATGTAATTCCTTTCATAGTTTGATTATTTTTAAATAAAAAGGTTCTTAATAATAAATTGGATAATGTAAATGAATCTAAATGAGTTAAAAAAGATTATAATTAGGAACATTGAGTTGTGTAAGTGTTTTACCCTATTTTAGTTTTGACAAAGGGGTTATATGTTATCAATTGGTGATAATGATATAGTTTTGACCATGTGTAGGAATATAAGGGATGAATTATTATATTCATTTGTGAATTACACATTTATAATTCTGATAGTGATGTATAATGTGTCATAAGACATGTTTTAAGCACTATAGAGAGACGAATCCATGACGAAATTTATTAATATTATGATAGGAGGACATGGATATGAATGTTTCTCCAGTTGTGGAACTAGATTCTCTCGTAGTTAGAAGTGTATTAGTAGGAGATTAATTTTATGAGAACATTGATTTCATTTTGTATTTCATGGACATATATAAAGGGATAATTGTGAAAAATGCATTTGACTTGACACATGAGTTTCAATTATATAACCCTTCTACATCCACCAGATAGGGTGAAACATAAAAAAGGTGAATTCTGGATTGAGTTTATATAGATGATATATGAAATCTTAGAGACTCCTACTAAGAAGAGGTTCAAACAAAAAACTCTTATTTTGTGTTTTTTAGAGAATCCCTATTGGGATACTAATACTCGATTGGATATGTTGAATAAAATAGTTCTGAAAGACATGCTTGAGAATTTCCCGGAACATTTTTACTCAGAGACACTCAGGCTTAAGAGGGTATAATATTTTATGTGGTTGACCCATGGGAGTATGTCAGTGATGGAATATATGAACCACTTCAATATTTTTCATATCATTATTACCTCATTTTATGTAGATGATTCATCTCTCTAGAAATGTTTTTAGGATGAAATTAATGTGATATTATTCCCTATGTTAACTTCTTTTAGCTAAAGAAATTTTCTGATGTGGTGAACCAATAAATCATTTCTAAGGGGAAGATGAATGAGGCTCTCTATGAAATGAATGTGGTATCTAATGGCTTACTATGAGGTTTTATTCAAATATTAATAAGTGTATCTATGAAAATTTAATCTAGGGAAATGAACAACAATTTGGCATAGGAGAAGGATCATTTACTGAGAGTAGTAATTGAGTATACTACCAATAGTGTAATACATCATGACACATTAGTACCATGTGTCCCTGACCACCATTTGAGTGTTAAAATAGTAGAAGGATGTGTCACATAGAGGTATTATATAATCCCTTGACTGATAGGTAACTAATTATGTTGAAGGATAAATAATTGTACTAGATGGGGGCCATATACCACATATCAATCATAAAGATGATGTTCATCTTTCTATGAAATTTGAGGAAGAGGATGTGATACATTAGTGTAAGATCACACATATCAATAGAGTTTTATAGCTCAATGGTCTCAAACATTATCATAAGGATGGGGGTAAGGATAGTTCCATGTACATCAACCAACAATTTTGAACACTGGGGTTGGTCTAATGATTGTTAGAGGTACTATTCTTGTAGCTTCTATTCATTATTGTTATTAATTTGACAAAAGGGCCTCATATTCTTTTATGTATTCTCAACTTGTGAATGGTTTAAGTATTAAGGTGTAATTTTTGATTGGGGTTATGATGATCAAAATATCAATGGTATTATTCTGATATAAATATTTTTATGTATGGGGTATTCTTTTTTGGTGGAGGATTATTATTTTCATTTGGGATTTTTACATACTCAACATGCTATCATTTGAAATGATTTTGATTATGTACTGGATGGTATCATAGATATCTCACATGGATTGATACCAAACAAAATTAATCATTATGTCTATTGAGGGTAGAAATGATATTCATCATGGAGAGTGGTATATCAGGATAGACAGTGCTAGTCCAATTCATTAGTAATTGTGGGTGCTCACTACGAAGGTTTCAAGTCATTTTATTAATTATTAGGGTCTAAAAAATTATTTAATTCCACATATATTTGACTATTTAATGAAAATTTTTCTTTATAAAATAGTAGGGCTTCAACCTAAGAGAGGCATATCTTTTATGATTCATCTTATTCCTAGAGCTGAACAAATATTTATTTAACCCTATCAAATGGCACTAATAGAGCATCAAAACATTATGAATTATATTTAATAATTGACCCATAAATCATTTATCTATCAAAGTAAATCTATTTGGTGTTATATTGATTAGTTTTCTAAGAAGGATGAAAGTGTGTTGAATTTAAGTGTTGATTACCAGAAAATCAAAGGGATTAATGTCATGAAATAGTATCCTCCCCTTTGTATTGATGACCTCATTTAACAATGGGCATGAGCTTGTTTTTTCTCCATGACTGAATAGATATCAAGGTATTATCATTTTAGAGTAATAAATTATAATATACTATGAAGCTATTTTGGAAGTATGTATGAACTATAAAATTTCATCATGATTCTATTTAGGCTGAAAAAATTCTCTTGTTATGTTAATGGATTTGATGAACCAAATCCTTCAACAGTACCTTGGACATTTTTTTGTTTTTTTGGATTAAAAATATTACTGTACATAAATATTAATGATGATCTTTTACAATACCATTACATCATCTTGAGTATACTAAAATAGAATCATCTATACACCAAGCAATCTTTGTATCAATTTTGGATAGAACAAGTACCTTTATTGGGTTACAAAATATCAAAAGAAGTTTTCACATTTGGCCCAAATAAATTTTAGTTAGTTTTTTTAAATAATTCAATGATTTTTTTTCACATCCATATGTTTCAACATTTAGTGGGTTATTATTGGATTTGTTTCCAAGACATTTCCCATTTGGATGCACCACATTCAATCATTAAGAACTAGGGTGTCATGTTTGAATGGTCTGGAACTAGTGAATATATTTTCTAGGATTTCAATAGGTGTTTCACTACTGCACTTATTTTGATCTTACCCGATCATGTTGTCGAGTATTATTTTTTCCGATTAATATGAGATCATAAATGGAGCAATGTTGATGTAGGGAGATTGAGATCGGGTATATGAGTCATGAAAGTTAAGGCCACATGAATAGAATTATACAATGTATGATCTCGAGCTAGCTGTGTTGTCTTATTATATAATGTGTTTGGGGAATTACTAATTGGGACAATATTTTACTATTTATAAAAATCAGAAAATATTGAAATACATATTTTTTAAATGGGATTTAAATTGATAGTAGCATATATTTGTTGAGTATATGCATTAATTTGATATTCACCTAACCAATGTGCCCTTGAAGTGAAATAGTTTTATCGACGCTTTTAGTAGGATGACACACAACTGGACAGTTTAGGAGTACAGTTCTATGTGGGAGATGATGATGTTTCCAGATGAGATGAATATTGATTTTTAGGAGGTCTAAGAGTATATGATCCTTTTATCCATATTAGATTAGTCCAAACTTCTATTCTAGATGAGAGAGAGGTTTTTTGCGTATTTTGAGAGCTTCTCCCTGAGTTAAACCCTTGATAGTGGGGATACATATTCTAATTTGACTATAGATGTGGATGATATCATCTATATATAAAACAATTTTGTTGCTTATATGAGTATGAGAGAGGTGATGAAGTGTACTTTTCACACCTAGGAGTGGGTAGTGTAAGCTAGTTGGACCAAAATATTTTGTGATATAAATCAAGAATACTGGTGGATATGAATGAAAAAGTAGTTCCAGGTTTTATGAAATGATGATACACATTTTAGTATTTTACGGTCTAGCATTAGTATCCTGGTGTACTACTATAGTTATTTTCCATTACATAATTGATATGGATGACTTTACTTTGGAAATTATTGTGGGTATTCCGATGAACTCCTCTGAATAATGATGATATATTGGTGATTGTGGACCTATTGAATAATACTTATAAATTAAATCCTATACTATATACTGTCATAGTTCACCAGTTGGGGGATATATATATTCAAGAGGTATTCTATTTTTATAGGATCCCATAGGGAAGAACTTCATATCATGAACCAAACATTACCAAAGGATTCAATAATGGTTTATAGATCGAGTTGGGTAACCGAGTGCTTCTATGTATGGATTTTCAACATTATAAAGATGGGATATCAGAGAATAATATCCAGGCATTGGATGATATTCTATGGGTATGTGTTCTCTATTTATACGGGTCTTCGGAGAAGTATGTATCCCTCACTGAGTTCACCTATAAAAATTGTAATCAGTAAACAATTAACATTGAACCATATATTAATCGTAGTGGTAAGCCATGTAGACCACCTCAATGTTTGTGGTAGGTGTGTGAGTCAAGAGTTGTTGTGAACAAGTCTAAGGTAAGAGACATCAGAAAATGTCTAGTTAGTTTGAAAACATAGGGCTATGTCTTAGAGTCTTCACAATTCATATGATGATCGACATTAATGACCCTTTAGATTATTGTGGTTGATTGTTTATTCCATCGAGTGTCATCAAGATTGGGTCACCATATGATGATGGGGTAGGGTATGTCATCAACCAATTTTCCTAGACATTTTTTTGTTGTGTATAAGATCATACTGGTGGCATAGTAATTGAATCATACATAGATTTTCTGTTCTATGAATAGTTATATTTATGTATCAAGGCTTCATATGTTTCACCTTGAAGCTTCTCATGCGATTGGTGATGATGATGTTGAGCATGAGGCTAATAAATCCTTTGAATATAATCTGATCAATGATATGTATCATAGTGAAATTGTTTTATAGATATAGATTGTTCTATTTGTCAGAGTTTTTTGGAATTTTGGACATCTTCATAAGGAAACATGTGAGATAGAAAAAAAATGCATGGGCTTAGTGGCCCCACCATTTTACCAAAAAGAATAGAGATGTTTGGGATTACAGGTCAATGATGAGAAACTATAAGGTGGGGATACTATAAAATCTAAGTCTTACTTGAGATGCCTTATGATTGTTTTCAGTTACTATTTTACAATTTTTTATTATGGATTGTTTTAGTTTTTATTTGGGGTTATCTCTAGTGAAATTATTGAAATTTGAAAGACCATAGGGCATTTATAAGTTTTCTCATAGTTAGGGAAAACCATCCATCTTTTTCCATGAAATTGTGTTCCACTATTTGGAGCCATATGTTGTGGTGCATAGTTTTCTAAAACCATGAAGCCTGCCTCAAAATAACCATGCACCCACAAATTGAATGAATTTTAAAATTTAGAACATGGTTTTTCAAAACATTGACCACATTGGAAAAACCACATAACCCATGAGTAGGGGAACATCGATACTATGAATAGCTTGCGTAACACCACAATATTTCATTGTACGTTATCTCATTAAGGTAATTTAATATCTTGTGCTACATGCAACACTGAGTTCAAACGCACCACAAGTTATCAAACTAGCAGTTCAAAAAGAGCTTATGAATATTATTAACTGAATTTTGAATCTTATATACTATATATAAATTTAACATCCATATTATGTGTTTCTTAGACATAATATAAGAACAAGTTTGTGTTTTCTGATAAACGAAGTATTTTTCATAAAATTAAATTTTACCATCTTTTAATGGAGAACCCATTTTAAAACCAATACTTGACACTTTGAAATATTCAATTTAATGAAATATAATTCCACTTTAGAAGTAGGACATTAAATTTAGTTTGGATAAATATTTGGGACTTTTTTTTATAACTTTTATATTTTGAAGAATAGTGAAAAATACTAGATTTTAATTGAAAACAACATTATTAATAAAAATAATTTATAGTGTTATATTATGTATTTGAATTGTTTTTAAGTATAATTAAATTATATATTTATCATTTAATAAAACATATGTTATTAGATGTAATTTCAAATTTAAATTTCATATAAACACAAGTCAATCTTTTGATAGTTTCTACTTTTCAAAAAAACCCTGTTTTTGGTTTTGACAACAAGAATTAATTTTAAATTAATAAATGATACTTATATGTTTTGAATATAGTAAAATAGGCATCATTTTTTTATACAAAATATCAAAATTTTCTTAGGGTTAATATTTGGTATTATTCTAAAAACATTCAATTTATGATGAATAGTAAAAAAGTTGCGTTATTATTTTAAACCGAATTCTTATTTAAATAAATATTTGTATTTCTAAAATTTATATTAAGTAAAAATAGATATTTAATACCTATATAAGTTCAATTTAATTTATTGGAGTCATTTTATAATAAAATTAGATGTATACAGTTTTATTGAACTTTTTAACGTTTTTTACCCAACTTCTAGGATAATTTGTAAATTTTCATAAAGCATAATTCTACAACTTCTATGAGTTAAATTTCAAAATCTGAGAGACACAGTTGGAATCCATATATAAAATGGGTATTAATAAGATGAAAATAATTTTTGGTGAATAATAAATTTTTACTTTCATTTAACACAGTTAAAAGACAATAGGGTCATTAAAGGTAAAAATGATATTATAATTACCATAACACATGTCAAAATGCTATTGGATATATGTAATTAGACCAAAACATTCTTTAGGAATAAAATATTATCCTTCAGATCCACTTTTATTAGATTAAGATATTTATTATTATTTTATTTAATGAAGAGTTAAAATTGTCAAATTCAATGATTAGTAACTAAATCATTTTTAACATAGGGTTATAAAAAAGATAAATTAGTCTATAAATAATTATTATAAATAAAAAATATTTCCTAAATCATTTTACTTTATTTATAATTTTTTAAAATTATATAATTAAATTTATTTATTACACAATGATGATGCAGAAATTACCTTATTAATGAAAGATTCAAATAAATGGTATTATAAATCTTCAAATAAATATAATTTCATTTTTTTATGACATAAACGAATTTTCTAGGGGAATATGAAATCTTAGGGTTGATTTAATGTAACCTTTTTAATTAATAAATTTTTAATGACTTTCACATAAACCAAATACAAAATAGTGTCAAAATTGACATAAATGAGTTTTTAAAACTAATATTATATTACTAAATTAAAAATTATTTCTAAAAATATAAATTTTTGAAAAATATCTTAAATAATATTATATATGTTATTAATGAACCACGTGAGGTTCTCTTGGATGTTTAGAAAAAATTTATTAACAATATTGTGTAATAATAAAAGAAGACACACTAAAAGTTAAACTATTTAAATAATAGTTAAATCTTCAAGATATGGTTAAAATGGTTACGTAAACTTGTCTAAAACATATTGGTTGAGTGTATTTCTACCCATAACCACATAAGGGAAGAAATAAATTCTTTATGAGCCATTATAAACTGAATATTATTGTAAAAGAAATTAATATTTTATTCATTTCCTAAAGTGATTGTCACCCCTCTTATAAATGGTAACTTCCCCTTCTATCAAAATAACATGTCCAAAGCCATTTTAATTAACCAAAAGTTTTCCAAATATCATCCCAACATACCTCACATCAACCTATATTCCTTACTTTGATCATAAAGCCATCCTATGGTGCCCTTTTGATCAACTCAAAATGAAACACCCGAAGAAGAGGTAATAATTTCACCAACCTCTTTGAAGTTCTTTTATTCTTCTTCTTCATCTTTATTTTTTTCCATGAAAAAGTAATAAATTTTGTACCTTATACATAATATGATGTTATTATAAGTTTGATACAACCATATTCATTTTCTTACCATCCTATGAATGATAATGTCACTATTCTTGTGTACGTACAACTTACCGTCTCCATGCCGTGGTGTAATTTTTTATTCATAACTATGTTATTTGGAATGATATAATGATTAGTAATATGTATATAAATAATGAAAATTATATGCTAATGTCTCTGTAAAATTAATTAACCATCCAATTACGCAACTTTTAATCATTAAGGAAATGACATCTTCAGTCATGTGTACGTACGACGTACCGTCTCCACGACGCGATGAGATTCATTTCCACATTGACAATCCAACAATGATTATAAAAAATATATTTTTAATAATTATATAATATATGAAATAATAATTATAATAAATATATATATATATGTATTTATGTACTTATATATATCTTATTCACTTACTTACAGTCAATACTATATGAAAATGGGAATATCGTTTATGCATACGTATGGCTTACCATCTTCATAAAAGATTTTTCCATTTCATATAACTATCTTCTACACATATTTATATTATTAATATATATAATATATAAATCATGCGTTATATTATGGATGTATGTAAATCATGATCTAAATTATACCATCAGGAATAACAAGTTAAAACATGTTCGATAAAGAAAGCGATTATTACTTGAAATGTAAATTTCACATGGATGTCTTTATTAAATGGGTAGTTTAATGTAATAAATGAATCGTGTATAATAAAATAAATATTAATATGATTCTGGTTTAATTTAATAACAAACTATGGTCATTATAAATAAGGATAAACGTAACCTCAATCAAATAAATGTGCTAGGTAAGGGTTAATTCATAAATAACTTTATTATCTGGGGTTGTTTTTAAATAAGTATGCACTAAGACATATTTATTATCCATGTACATGTTTCATAAATTATATTTCAGAATTATTATATTTAAGGGCCTTGTTTTAATAAAATGTAATTTTAAATTTTTTAAAGATTTATTCCTATAAACCTTTCACATTAATGTCCATGTTTACAAAATGGTTTTGAGGATTTGTTTCTATAGACATGAATGTTATAAAATGTTAATTCAATTTAAAAGTTTCAAAGTGGTATAAGTCATTTTGATTCAAAAATATCTATTAAATGACTACCTTTATAAATTATGCGACTTTTAAAATATTTCATGAAAAAGGGGTATTTCTCTCAATGTCTTTTACTGATCATTTTACTTTATGTAAACATCATTTATGAGATATTATTCTTGATCGAAGTTTATTTATTATGATATAAATAATTCTTATTTTAGTGATGGTTTTGTGATATTTTTGACTCTGGATGTGTTATTTTTATACCATTAATGGTTTATGGAAATTTTTTTGACATTTTGTATGTTTGTTTGAAAACAAATGTTTATGTTATGTTTAATCCTTTTCATATGAGGAATTTATTGGACTTATTAAGTGATGCATAAAGCCCATTATAGCTCCAAAATGTATCAGTATGTCTCATGAGACAAACTACTATCTTGGAACAAGGCCTTGAGAAAATATTATTTCTAGTCTTGGAACAAGGTGTTGACTATGTTGTAATGAAGTCTGGAATTATGCATTCCCTCATTATGAAATTAGATATTGATATTAAATTTCATTTTTCTACTAGTAGAATATCTATGTGAATAACTAAATGGAATTATTTTATCTATCTTTTTCATATTATGCTGATTTTTAAGTTTAAAAATATTTTGTTCTAGTTTTATACATTTCCATAAATTATTATGCTTATTTGTGAATATTTTCCCTATATTGTTATCCTTATTGACCATTTTAGCTCACCAATTTATTATGTTTTATTTTCTCATGATTCCAAGATGTGTATTATTATTTATAAGCATGGTTAAACTTGGGGTTTAATGGCATTCTCAAAAGATTATTTATGTTGTGTTTTATTTTCCAATGTGTAATGTAACGTTCATGTATGAAATCTATTTTCCAAGACAGCTAAACTGATCAGTCTTTTGGGACATGATTCATTGTAATAATTCCAATGTATTAAAATAATGCACCCACTCCGGGCTTCTAGCGTCAGGGCATTACAGTTGGTATCAAAGAATGTTTAGAAAGAAACATTGAAATAGATTTAGAAAACAATGATTAGAGAACATTACCCTAAGATAGACATTGAGGATTAGTATAGAAGAACATCCTAGAATTTTGGTAATGTGGAGATTTTTTGTATTTTCCAATAAATAAATCCCTTTTTGGATATGAGTAGGTAGAGGCCGCTCTGGCACAGATGTACCTAGGAGTGAAAACTCCAACATGGAGTTTCAGGCTTGACACAAGGTATCCTGGTACATGACAATAGGCCTTGCTGCACTCTTGGTTATAACACTATTAGTGGATATGCTCAGGATTAATCACATTCTCATAAAATCCATTATGAAGGATTTAAGAGTAAATACTTCCTCAATGAATTTTTATTATTATTATAGATTACATTCATAATAATTTCAATTTACATTATTTATTTTACAAGTTCGGATTTATCCAATGTGATTCATAAACTAACATAGTGTATTCCATTGTTTTGAAATGGATCCATGTAGAAGGAATTAGAATTCTAGAAATACACATGTTTGAAAGATTAATAAGGATCATATATTTCATTGTATTAATCCAACATTTAAAAGGAAAATTGTCTCCCATGTATTCTCATCATAAGATAAAATAGTATCATGTTTTAATAATATAAGTAAATAATTCATTGAGACCTTTGGATTTGAAGGGAAGCAAGAGAAGAAAATGATAGAAGAGAGAATGATGGATAATGGAAAGAGGGGAAAGAAAGATTTTCCAATATGTGATAAATGTGGGAAGAATCACCTAGATAAATTCTTAAAGGTAATGGGAGTTTGTTATAAGAGTAGTGAAAAAGGACACCAAGTGTATAATTCTTCTTCTGCAAGGAGTTGGGACACTATGTGAATCAATGTCCAAATCATCAGAGTATACCCCAAATGTTACTATAGAATAATAATCAATTTAAGATAAAATAGAAGATGAAGAGGAATGATTAGAGTTTTATGTTGTTATTAAAGTATTGTGTCATTTATGTATTGTATTAATGATGTAAATGTTATAAGAGTTATATACTATATAAGGATTGTACTGTAGTACCATTTCATTAAGTATTTGAGATTATATGGTTCTATGAAAAGATAATCAATACAAAGTAAAACTTTTTGGAAAATAAATGGTTGAAGAAAAGTAAAACCTTAATGTGGTTCTAATACTGAGGTACATATTTTGGACAAAGATATGATTGATTTGGATATTTGATATTCTTGACTAATTTGAAATTAATTAATTATTTATTATTCCATTATTGTTGGAGTTTACAGTATTTTTTTATATAAGGAGTATAAAATGTATTTTATAATAAATAATGACGTACATACCTATTCAAATATGGTTTTCTAGTAATTCAATTTATTATCATGTCTTATGAGAATACACGATAAAGGTATTCACTTGTATGTTACGTGACCTTCCATATTAATTTTGGATGGTGAGTATCCACATAAGTATTTTGTATAATTATGAAAGATGTAATGAATCATGTTAAACAATGGATACTATTGTCTAGGTTTAAAAAACTTATTATGATTATTATAGGATTGTTATAAAAAGGGAAACCCGGAGGTTGGGTGACACCCATCACATCCGGAAAGGCCGCGAGATATGAACCTGCAACCGAAGGGAGAGAAGGGTGAATCACCTACCACTAGCTTACGTGATGTCCTGGTATGTATAATGTAGTTTTTTAAATTATCTGATAGATAAATATTAAATTAATTTTTTTATACCCTATACGATTAGGATAAATAAAATATATTGGAATTATATTATCTTTTAGAATGAAAGATGAGTATGTGGTAGAATTAGTTGAATGATGAAACTATACTCATAAAGTATATATATATATATATTCCTCTTATTCTCGGAATAAATTAAATCTTACTCAATTGTGAAGGTTTGTTAAAACCAAAAATCTGTTGTCCTAATATCTTATGTTTTGTTGAACCAGTGATATTTTACATCATCATTGATTAATGGCTTCTGAGGACCTTATTTTTACACTTGTTTTTAATTGATGACCCAAATCACTCCCCTTTAATATATACGTTTTTACTCCAATTGTGTGTTTCTAATTTCCAACAATGTTCTCTTAATCGAGATCATAATTTGGTGGTGACTTTTCTGTTTCAATTTCTTTCTTATTAAGACTAAATTTTTTAACCCAATTTCTGATGTGGGTTTTCGACAAAGGTATTTTTCTATTTTGAACCATATATTTTTGAAAAAAATTAAACAATTTCCAAGAAAAATTTATTGATGGAGGGGATAATGTAACAACCCAAGATATCATTGTATGTTATCTCATTAAAGTAATTCAACAGCTTGTGTTACATTCAACACCGAGTTCTGGCGCACTACAACTTACCAAACTAGCCGTTCAAAAAGTAGTTATTAATAGTATTATCTGAAATTTTAATCTTATATACTCTAAATAATTTTAACATCCATATTATGTGTTTCATAGACATAATATAAGAACAAATTCTTTTTTTTCATAAAAAACAAGTATTTTTCAAAAAATAAAATTTCAACGCCTTTTAATGGAGAACCCTATTAAAAACTAATATTTTATACTTTTATATATTCAATTTAATGAAACTAAATTCTTCTTTATAATAGAAACATAAAAATTTAGTTTGGATAAATTTTTTGTGCTTTTCTGATAACATTCATATTTTGACCAATAGTGAAAAATACTATGTTTTAATTGAAAGGAATGTTTTTAATAAAAATAATTTATAGTACTAATTTATGAATATAAATGATTTTGATGTATAATTAGATTATAATTTTATCATTTAATATAATATATGTCATTATAAGTAATTTCACATTTAAAATTTGACATAAATACATGTAAATCATTTTATAGATTATAATTTTTTAAAAACATACTTTTTGGTATTGATTACAGGAATTAATATTAATTTAAAAGATTCAAATTATATTTCATTAAATTGGTATAATAGACTTAATTTTTGAATTTAGAATACCAAAATTATCTAGGCTGAATTTTTTGTATTTTTCTAAAAACATTCAATTTTGGATTAATTGTGAAAACACTGTATTTTTATTTAAAACCAAATTTTTATTTAAACAATTATTTATTTTATTTAAATATATTTTATGTAAAAATAGATATATAATACATTTTTAATTTATTTTCAAATAATTGGATACATTTTATAATAAAATTATATGTATAAAATTTTGTTGAACTTTTTAACGTTTTACCCACCGACTAAGAGCCTTTGCAAATTTGCATAAAACATAATTCTATAACTTCTATGAGATGAATTTCAAAAATCCAGGAGACAACATCAGTAACTATAATGAGATACGATGAAAATAATTTTGGGTGAATAGTAATTTTTGACTTTTTTTACCACGGATAAAATTAAATTGGGTAATTAAAGGAAAAATGATATTATAATTACCCTATCACAAATTTTAATTATATTTCATAAGTGTAATTAGATCAAAAAAACCTTAGTAATAAAATATTATCCTTCAGGTCTACTTGGAATAGATTAGGACATTTATTATTATTTTATTTAAAAAGGAGTTAAAATTGTTAAATTCAATGTTTAATAAATAATCCATTTAAATATTGGGTTATACAAAAGAAAAATTCAACAATAAATATTAATTATAAATCCAAAAATATTTCCTACATTAATATATTTTATTTATAAATTTTATACTTTAAATAATTAAATTTATTTATGGCACAATGATGGTGCATTAATTATCTTATTGATGAAAGAATCAAATAAATGGTATTATTAATATTAAAATAAATATAATTTCAATGCTTTCATGACATCCACAAATTTTATAAGTGAATATGACTTATTAAGTTTGTTGAAATGAATATTTTTTTATGTAATCAAGTTGTTATGACTTTTAAAAAAAATCTAAAACCGAATAGTGTCAAAATTGACATAAATGAGTTTAAAAAAATATTATATAGTTAAATTATAAAAAATTCCTAAAAAACTAAGGTTCTGAAAAAGTGATTAAATAATATTATATATATAATTAATTAAAAAATTTAGGTTCTCTTGTATGTTTAGAGTAATATTATTAACCATATAGTGTATGAATACAAGAAGACACTGTAGAAGTTAAACTATTTAACTAATAGTGAAATTTAAAATATAATGTTAAAATGGTAACCTAAAAATGTCTAAAACCTGTTAGTTGAGAGTATTTTGACACAAAATCATCTTATTCTCGAAATAAATACATTTTTTCCATTATAATCCGAATAAGATTGTATAATAAATTAATCTTTTAATCTTTTCCTAAAGTGGAACTCACCCCTCTAATAAAAGTGAACTTCCCCTTTTGTCAAAATCACACCTCAAAAATCCATTTTTCTCTTCCAAACCCTACCAAGTTATCCTCCCAACACCCCTCAAATAAACCTAGAGTCTTTATATTGATCCTAAATCTATCCTATAGATCCCTTTTGATCAACTCAAAAGGAAACGCCCATAGAAAAGGTAATAATTTCACAACCCCCTTTTAGGGTTTTTCTCTTCTTCCTCTTTGTCATTCTTTGTTGTTTCCATACCAAACTAATAACTCCAGTAAAATATAATTTATATGATTTTATTATAAATTTGTTACAACCATATAAATTATTCTATCCATCCTATGAATGATAATTTCACCATGCGTGCATGCGTACGACTTACCGTCTCCACGTCGTGGTGTAATTTGTTTTTAAACAATATGTTATTTGGTTGGATGTAATGATTATTAATATGTATATAAATAATGAAAATAACATTAATGTTTCTCTTTAAAATTAATATAACATCCAATTCCACACCTTTTATTCATTAAAGAAATGACATTGTCACTCGTGTGTACGTACGACTTCCCGTCTCCACAGCGCGATGAAATTCGTTTCCACATTCACCATTCAACAATGATTATTAAATTATATATTATTATTAAATATGTAATATATTACATAATAATTCTACATATTATATATATATATGTATGTATGTACTTACATGTATCTTATTCACTTACTTCCATTCAGTACAATATGAAAATAGAAACAACGTTTTTGCATGCGTACGACCTACCATCTCGATAAACGTTGATTTCCATTTCATATATCTATATACTATACATATTTATATTAAAAAATTATATTATATATACATCAGGTGTTATATTATGGAAATATTTAAATCACGATCTAAATTTTATGATCCAGAATAACAATTTAAAACACGTACGATAAAGAAAGTGATTATTATCCCAAATATTAATTTAACATGGAAATAATTATTAAAGGGATAATATAAAGTCATAAATGAATTATTTTTTATATAATAAATATGAATATGGTTCTGTTATAATTTAATAACATACTATGGTCATTATATTGGAGGACAACATACCTTAGACAAAAGGAAAGTGCAAGGTAAGGGTTAATTCCACAATCTCATTATTATATGAGGTTGTTTTTACATAAGTATCTAAGAGGAAATTTTTAATATCTAAGTTTATGTTTCAAAAAAGTGTTTAAAAATGGATTATTTTCAATGGACTATTTTACTGAAACATTATTTTAAATGTTTTAAAGATTTATTCTTCTATTGCATTCTCATCGATGTCTATGTTTTTAAAATGGTTTTAAGAATTTATTTATATGAACATGATTGATTTAAAATGTCTATTCATTTTGAAAATTTCAAAGTGGAATAAAACACTGTGATTCAAAACAATCTTTTAAATTACTTCCATTATAAATAATGCGACTTTTAGATGATATCCTGAAAAAGGGACATTTCTCTGAAGGATTTTTACTGATCATTTTCAACTATATCAACATATTTTACGGGATATTATCCATGATCGAGGTTGATTTATTATGATAAAAATAATCCATATTGTATTAATGATTTTGTGAAATTTTGAATTTGGATATGTTATTTTTATACCATTCATGGTTTATGGGTAAAGTATTGACATTTCTTATGCTAGTTTTAATATGAATGTTTATGTTATGTTTAACCCTTTTAATATAAGGAATGCAATGTACATTGTAAGTGATGGGTGGAGTATGATATAGATAATAGATGAATTGGTAGGTCTCATGAAACAAACAAGTATCTTGGTACAAATCCTTGACGAAATTTTATTTGTAGTCTTGGCACAAGGCATTGACTATATGATTATGAAATCTGCCATTATGAATTCTATAATTATGAAATTATCTATTCATATTACATGTGATTATTTTTCTAGTAGAATATCAATTTTATTAATTATATAGAATTATCTAATTTATCATAACCATATTATGCGAAATTTTATTTTTAAAAGTATTTTGATTTAGTTTTATACATGGCCTTAAATGTTTATGCGTATTTGTGAATGTTTCCACTATATTGTTACCCTTACTGAGTGTTTGAGCTCACCAATTTCTTATGTTTTATTTTCCTAGGATTCCGTGATGAATATTATGTCTGATAAGCATGGATAAGCAAGGGGATTAATTGAATTATCAACAGATAATTTATATTGTGTTTTATTTTCTAATAGGTAATGTAACGTTTATGTATGTAATATAAATCCCAAGACTACTAAACAGATTGGTCATTCATGGCATTATTCCTTGTAATCATACCAATGTTTTAAAATAATGCATCGACTCTGGGCTTCTGGGGTCATGACATTACAGTTTGAAAAACCATTCATCTCTGTCGATTTAACATTGTGTTTGGTTTTTTCACACTCTATTTAAAAAAAATCTAAAACCACCTTATTTTTTATTCAATTTCACCCTCAAAAGAACTAAAATGAATTTATTATTTTTTGGACTTCTCTAATGGGATTCTAAGGCACCTCGAACCACATTGAAGAATGTCGATGTCCTAGTTTAGTGATCAAAACCTCCTTAGAAATTGGAATCTTACAAATTCTTTTCATATATTTTACATATATTTTCTCTAATGAATAGTGATGATTTTTCCATTGTTTATATTATATTAGATCTATTTTTTTATGGTTGTGTTTTTTTGGATCATTATAATAGATTTTGGTCCTATATCTATATAGTCATTGTTAAATATATCCTTCAACATCTAATTAAGGGTTGAGGGTTGGTGATTATTCATCAATACTATTGAGGTATGTGGTCTAATTTCCAACCCCCATAGTCACAATCCTTTATGGTTGTATGTGATTTTACAATTTCAATTTCCTTATTGGTAAATTTCATATTAAATTGATTTATTAAATAGATTACCTATAGAATATGAAACCCTTTATAGACCACATTGGACCCATTCATGGTTTTGATACCAGACATAATGGAAACCCAAGGGGTGTTCCAATATAATGGAAATTAAAATTACGAATTAAATGCAGTTGATAAATAGGATTGTGAATATGGTTAATAAGTGAAATTATTAAATTAATTAAGATATTAATTATTGAAATTGTTGATAAATGGGTTTTAAATATGGAACCATGAGTTGTGTTATTTTTATTGAGTTTTAGGTCATGAAATGGTGCACTAAATTCCCATTTTCTTCCACAAATTTACTCCCTCAACCCAATATATATATTAATTTCCAGTGATAACTATGTTATGGGATAGAGTTATCTATTCCAAATACCCAAGGGTCCCCTATTTCATCTCTAGGATCCTTATCTAATAATGTGAAAATTGAAATTCAATGAATAATAAATGACCTTGACCGAATGAAATGTGATATCCCTCAAGTAGATGGTTTAGGATAGAGAATGATCCGAAGGAAGAAGGAATAGTTATGGGGTCACACTGAAATTGGGGGCCTATGATTTTATATAAAGAATATTAAATGTGAAAAATTATAACTTATAATTATTTATTTATTTATTACATTGCAACATACACTTTTATAGATTTCGTATTTCTTTGGACAATGTTGGAGGTGATCTAATGAGTTGTACTCACACCCTAATAGTGTATTCAGTTCTATACCTGAATCAAATTATTGTTATTAAGAGTTGATATGGGATAATTCCTTATAATAGATGGTTGATCTGGGATTCAGTATAGATCATAGATGAGGGAACTGAACATTTTCTTGGTACATGCATCAGGGTTTTCATTGTGTATTTATTTTGAGTTTTCATTATAGAGTTGACACATATACAAAATTACATATATACTATTTTTTATGTCCTTTTTTCAATTTTTAATTCATCACCTGGCATTTCATGATTATTGACCACAGAAAAATATTGTTTGTGGTTTACTATCCTTTGTAACTTTTTTAATTATTTATACTATTGTGATTCATTTATTGTATCGACCCAACCTTAGATGGCCCATAAACGATGTCTACTACTGTAATATTGGAATTCGATATTGGAAAATCACTTCCTAAATGAATGAATATTTTAATTGTCTTGTTAATCCATATACCTACATGATTCTTGAATTGAAGACCAATACACTAATGACAACATATTTTTTTATTTCAATTATAACAAAATTTTATCATCTAGAATATCCTTTCATATCGTTGTTAGTAAATTTCATAGAATCTTGGGGAAAGGAATCATAATAAGGGAGATAATAAATGCTTAATAAGGGTTAAATAATGTGGAATAATAAAAGAATCAATGATAATAGTGAATTCAAAATTCTAATATATTATGATAAAATCTATGTAATCAATAAAATGATAAAGAGCCAACGAACCTGTACCCAAGTGGTATATGCTCATGCATTGCATCCAAAAGTACCAGGATCAAATCTGGGTAGGGACATAATTCGAGGTATTGTAGCAGTGGTGGAACTGTAGCAGTAGTAACACTATATCAGGTATTATAGTGGAAGCTATTCTGTAGCAGGTACTGTAGTAGAGTGGGCACTGTAATAGTACTGTTCACCGAGGGGTCCTCTGGGCCAAAAAATGGGTCTTCGAACCTTGTATTCAAGACACTTGGCCTTGGGTCTTCGGGCTATGTAATGGGTCTCCCTCTACCAACACTAAAGAGGTGTTTGATTAAAAAAATAAATTGATGACTCCACCCCAACCATAAAAAAATGATAAGGAATTTCATAAAAAATATGGAAATGAAAATAACTAAAAATAGAGGCCATTTAAATTTTTTGATAAGTAAAAATAAATATGAAAAGGTAAGAAATTAAAAAAATTCCATTTAATCAATAAACAGAGAATAAAATCCTTTAATATATTTTTTGATGAATAATATTTTGGATAAATAATAAACAAATATAAATTATGGAAATTTATAATTATTAGAATCCATGTTTTGTATGTATGTGGAACCATTACTGTCCAGACCTTTATCAATAAAATTTATCATATAATTTAAAAAAGACATATAATTCATGCCTAAAAGCTTGTCCCATGATACTATGGATACATCAAGGTTAAATATTCCACATGAACCCACATATGTCATACCCTTCCAAAGGACTCCTAATATATCAAATAATTGATTTAATAACATGCTTTATCAGAATTCCATATAGAGTAGAAGATATATATATTTATTTTTTTCTCCAGTTAATCAGTTAACCTTCATATATGTGTCATATGTAAAAATTGAATATAGTTTCGAAAATATTCTTATCCTTTTTAAAATATTTGTGTATTTAATGTTTTATGATCATAATAAATTTAATAATTGAAGGGACTAACAAAGGAATAAATAAATAAAATGTTAATACCATCATTTTCCAAATAAATCATATAGAATCTAGTGGAAAAATAAGTATGGTATCAATATAAAATATCCTATATGTGATAAAATAATGTGTTGTTGTTGATGAACTAAATAAATAACATTAAAAGACAATTTTTGAAAAAATAGGTTTTTATTAAATACATTTTCAATGAAAGTTAATTTTAAAAACACATTCATTAAGATGTTAGCATTGAAAAGTTAAAATTAAGATTCAATGAATTTTTGGTGGGTAAATATGTATATGCCATAAAAGGTAAAAATTTCATTCCTTTTTCATTGAAAAAGGGATTAAAAATGAAATGTTTTGAACGGGATAATAATATTACATTAAAAACATTTTTAAATGGTGAAAATGGTTAAAAATTGCTTTAATAATTCAACTTTGAATGGATAAAAATATTTTTGAAATACATATTGTAAATTAATGATTTTATAATAAAACATGTTATCCAAATAAAGTGAGAAATGAAGTCTGATTTTCACCAAAATGTTTTATAAAACATTTTAAGTAAAAAATATTGAAAATAATGTTCAATTAGTTGATGAAGTACATGAATAAAAATATCACAATAAAATCAATTCATTTTCTGATCAGTAATCTAAAAAATTTCTTTTGTGGGAATTCATGTGTAAACAGTCCCAAACAAAATTAGAATGTGATGTAAACCCATGAGAAGAAAATATCATTGATGCAAGAATACATAAATGAGTATATTATTTGTATCAATAGTAAATAAATATAAATAATTGAAAAAAAATAATTAGATATCCAGAATCATTATATATATAATTATCGATTTTAAACACAATGAGGACGTAGTATAATACAATAAAAATAAGTTGGGTTATGAAATTTCATTTCCACATTGTAACTTTTGACTAAAATCATCATAGAAGAAATAAATAAAATTTACACTCAATATAACATCATTATAAATAAATTCATAATATAATATATCAAAATGGGATATAGATACACCACATAAAATAATTAAGTGGGGAATATTCCATTTTTCTCCCATATGTAAAAAGAAAGAAGAAAATAACTTTCCTTTCAATTTAATTTTAGTTGTACATCCATTAACATAATTTATATGGGTTTTAAACATGTTTCTAAATAATAATATAAGAATAATAATTTATTAAATTATTATAAACTCTTCCCTCCCACCTTTTATTAATAATTCATTATTTTCACTCTTTCTGGTGTAAATTGCCTATTTTTCAAGTATGTTTTATCTTATAACATATTTTTCTTATTAATTATAATGTGGTATCATCATATAAATAATGTAAAAATGATTTATATATATATTGTATATTAATTATATAATAATTTATAATAATACATAGTGTTTGGATAAATGAAATGAAATGTACCGTTCATGGAGACAGTAGGTTATACGTACGAATGAACACTAATTTCATTTCGTTACTTTAATTTAAAATAATTAAAAGTATCTAAGATATATTTAATAGTTTTTTATAATTAAATTATAAAATATATTTCATATAAGTTACTTATTATTAATAAACAATTCATTTATACAATCCATGTATAAAATGAATGAGCTTTGAGTTGGCGGTAGTCCACACTTCCTCAAACAACGTTATAATGTTTGCACAAGACTGAAAGTATAAAGTCATGTTATTCATATAAAAATTAAATAAGAATAAACAAATTATAAATACAATATATATCATATTTTAATATAGTTTCCATCATAATTCCCATCCTTGAATGGTGGTAAAGAGAAAACATACAATGATCATTGAACGAAGCAATAGGTCGTCGTACATGAACGATATATTTTTTACCTTTTAGATGGATGTTTGTTTATGTAGAAGTAAGCCCTTTAAAAATATGTATAAGTATTTTGATGGTAATGATGTTATTATCCAATCATATATTGTGGAGAATTTTTTAGGGCAGAGAATAAATATAAAATACATGAGCATGATGAAAGGTGTTACATTTTATCCAGATTACTTCTTTTGGTTTCTATAAAAGAGATTTATTGGATTGTTTTATACCCAAGGAGAGGAACATAGTATTATGGGAGGTATTTTTAGGAAGCATTTCTGTAGGATGTGATTGATATGATGTGTTTTTATAGTTATGAGGAAGTGTTAGGTGTGAGTGCGTTTTTACAGTGGAGGAGTGTTATTCTTATAACGTTTTCAAACGGGAATCCCCCCATGTTTTTTATATTTAATATAGATCCAATAAAAAACAAAATTTCAATAAAATGTATTATAGAGAATATATATTTCCAAAAAATGGATTTTTTACATGTTTCTAAGTCATTTTTTCTTTTCAGATTATGTTTTAGTCCCTCGTTAAGCTAATTTTTATTTTAATCATTATAATTAATTCTAATCACATTCAATAATAATTTTGGAAAAAATGTTACTTTTATTGTAAATTATAAAATATTATGATTCCAAATATGGAATAAAAAATTTCATATTCCAATTACCTTAGTGGGAGAAATTTATATAAAATTAATCTTTCATACGGGACGACAAAGTGTGTTTTTAAGTAAAAATGTTCGAATGCTTCCTTTGTTTTTATATCTAATTTCAATGTAAAAGTGATTAATATTAACCAAATTGGATAAATTTATATAAAATCGTTCTAATTAAAATATAAAATCATTAAAAATATAATTTATATTTACAAATTTAATAGATGAAAAATGAGAATTAAATTAAATTTATGTAACATTAACTACTCATCAAAAAACAAAACTTCATAGAAAAAATAAAAATTACTCGATGAAATTTTTTACATTCATATTTCAAATAAAATTTTTATGTTGATAAATAAAATCAATTAATTTTACCAAAATTATATTTAAAATAAGTTCTCCATTAAAAGGTGGTCAAACTACCTTAATAAAACAAATGTTTTTAATGCATAAAATTGGGTTTATTATTATCTTATGACCATAAAATGGGTTGGATGAATGTAAAAAATATTTTATAGTCTATGATATATATATATATATATATTAGATTAATTTAACACACTGTGTTTATATAATTTACATTATTATGGTAAGCCAACATTGCTAGCATAAAATTGGGTTTATATAAACAAAATTCTATATATATTATATTGGTTTCTATATTCATTTTAATTTATTCATAACTAGTTAATTAAACCATATATTTCATTATTTAGTTAATATTACTAATAAAAAATAATTTAATGATTATTTTGTATTAAATAAATATGTTTTAAAAATATATTGTTTCCCGATATAACTAGGTTTTGTGTGTAACACAATCTATCGAAAAATTATTTTTTTGACTAAAACAAATGAAATCAAAGTATTTCATGCATTGAAATTTATATCATACAATGAAAAATAGTTATTACATTTCAATGTTCAGGGATATGATATTCACTTATTTTCTTGTCATTTCGTGTCATACATTCCATCGAATACAATGTTCTTACATCCAAATTTTAGTGTGTTACATTGATATATAGGGTATTATTTCTTAATTTATATATTATAACATCACTGCATTTTAATTAAAATTATTTATACAATTAAACTATATTTACCATTTTTTTAATGTAAAATAAAATTAATTATAAATATATAAATCCAATTTTAGTCTTTGGAATATATTTCATATGTAAATTTAAAATTGAAACATCATCAATATTTGAAAATTTTATCTTTAAAACACCACTATCTCATTATATATGTGGAATTTAACTTTAAATGAAAATTATAAACATTTTTATTTAAATTTGGAAAAATTGACTCCATATTTAGAATCATTAAAATTAGAATTGTCTAATAATATCAACATAATATTTTTCCACAATGAACATAAAATGTTATAAAAGAATAAATACCAAGGTGAAGGTAAAAATATGATTATGGAGGTATTAAAATAAATTAATTAGAGTAAAAATGACCTATAAACATGTAAAATAACTAATTTCTGACCATATTTGGACTATTAAGCCTATAATCATATATTGTTACATCCAAGGTAAATAAAGGATATGATATTTTCATATTTACTAATATTTGTGAATTAAGTATTAAATTTTCTTTAAAGGGGATTCTATGTTTGATGGCGTACCCGATATACAACAAAAAGTTTCTCAAAAAATTAATGTTGCACACAACATTGAGTTATACTAGAAAATAATAATATAATATTAACATTTTAACTAGTAGTTAACGCATTTCCATTGTATTAGTGAGAATGAATAGAACTAACCATAATATGATTAAGAATTATTGTTAAATATTTAAACATTTTTCCAATAAATGTTAGAGGCTTAAATGTAAATGAAACCAATTTTATTAATTAATGCTCTAATTTTCCATAAAAGGAAGTTTTAACACCTTTTGATGGAGAACCATTTTTAAACGTAGTTTCTGTTACTTTAATATTTTCTATTTGAAAAAATAAAATTCTTCTTTATTATTTGGATATCAAAATTTAATTTGAATGAAATTTTGGTATGTTTATGATGATATTCATTTTTTAATGAATAATGAAAATTATAATATTTTAATTCAAAACTACCATTTGATCTAATTTATTTATATAGTTATATTATCTTTTTAAATGGGTTTATAGTGTAATTAGATTATATATTTACAATTTTTTCCAATTTTTGTTATTGTAAGAAATTTTACTAGGAAATTGGACATAAACAGGTGACAATTGTTTGAGAGTTATTATTATTTTTTAAAAATCCTTTTTGCTTTGACAATGAGAATTAATTTTAAATTAATTTCTTCCACTTATGTGTATTAAATTTGTAAAAATTGATCTCATATTTGGAATTAAGAGTTCCAAAATTTTAATATATTTATCTTTTCTTTTTTGACATTAGACATATTTACTTTAGTAAATATTTTATTTATCATGGTTAAAGGGTAAATATAGTAAATAAGGGTAATTAATAATATTATAAAAATATTAAATTTCCCTTAAACTTGTTCTAACCATATTAGATGAGATATTTCCAACCAAGGTCATCCTTTTGTCAATTTTGAGACCCCGTGGAGCCACATGTGTGTGATAATGACACTTTATATTAATTAATTTGAAGTAAAGGCAAAAATGACCTAAACACATATCTGTTAGTAAAAATATTTGTATATGGGGTTATATAATTGATCCCTTTGATAATAAATATTCATTTCAAATATAAACATATTTAATACATAATGGTATTTTATTTATAAATTTTAGAAATTAAATACTAAAATTTAATTATGACATGATGTTGATGTAGTTATTTCTTCATTAATATGGGATCAAAATAAATGATTTTAAAATCATAAAATAAAATTATTTTGAAATTATAATGCAATCCACGAATTTTAGAGATAATAATGAATTTTTATATTTTAATTAATTATGGTTTTTTAAAGGAATCATGTTGTTTTGGATTTTTTTAAAAGTCATGATATGAATAGTTTTGAAATTGACATAAATGAGTTTTTAAATTAATTAATATTTTATTAAATTATAAAGTAATCCTAAAAATATAATATTTGGAAAAATGAATTTAGAAATGTAAAAAAGATTATTAATTATCCATTTTGGGTCACTTTGAATTTTATTGTAAATATAGTAACCATATATTATGAATATATAAGAGGACATGTAAAAGTTAAATATGTTAAAAAAGGGTTAAATAAAAAAATATAAGGATTAAAAATTACTCAAAACTAGTCCAATTATTATCAGATGATTTCATTTAGACATATATGTACGTTATCTTCAAACTAAATAATTTATGTACCTTTAGAAAAAATATATATTTTATAATAAAATAATACCTTGAAACACTTCTAAAGAGCCTCTCCTCCAACTTATAAAAGGGCATCAACTCTAACCATAACTCACACCTCTCAAGCCCCATTTTCTCATCCATCCTCAAACCCAATAATCTAACAACATACCTATATTCCACCTAGGATCGTTACCTTAGGTAGAAGGAACTTTAGGAAATACATGTGGTTCATACCAAAGGGAGTTACCAGATTTAAAGGTAACATCTTCCCTCAAGTTATCTTCTTTTATTATAATTCACCAAACCCATAAACCCTCTTTATCCCATTATTTTAAAATAGAAAAATTATCCTCTATATAAAAGGTTTTCTTATGATAAGGAATCTAACTACATTTTCACACACCTCCATCTAATGGATAGGAACAAATTGATTCTATGGATAGTGAACTACTGTCTCATGAAACGATGATTGTTCAAATATCAATTACCGCCTCTCATGGTGGAAATTAAGATGGAACTATATTAATATGTGATATATTTTATATTTATATTTCCTCTATACTTCTATATTTTTCAGTTATATCAATCATTTATGGTTATTATAATGGGTAAATATGATAATTTCATTTGAGGAAGTGGGGACTACCGCCTCATCAAAGTTATATTACTCATTCATGCCATACATGGGATATATAAAGGAAAAAGTTAATGAAATTATATATGATATTATATATTAATTATAATATACTTATGTATAATTATATTTTTATTCCACTATAATATGAAATAGAAATGAATGTATCATTCATGCGAACGTACTGTATACCGCCTCCATGAACCGTTTATTTCATTTCATATCTTCATATGTTATTTAATTTTTTAAATAAATATATATAATAGAGATATAAGATATATATAATATCTAAATCACGAATATCATTATTGATATAATGTACTTTTTACCACATAGACTACTTTTAATTATAATTAGTTTTTTTTGACTCATGTACCCAATATTGAAAAAAGGACAATTATTAAGATAAATGATTGTATAATTTTTATAATGTGGTAATAAGTGATATAAAAGGGATAATAAACCATTAATTTTTTTGAATCAATTATAAATTAAATTTAGTTTATTATGCATGATATTAAAGAACAAACATGTCATGTTAGACTCGAGATAAGGGACTTCGTCTCAATCTCCTTTCATTGAGAAATATTTTGATTTATATATGACATTATTCTATACAGTCTATAAAACCCATGGAATATCATATCATTCAATTGGAATCTTTTTCTATGTAGTGTTTTGCTAAAAGAAAAAGGAAATGTTTCTTTTTAATGTACGCAGTGACATTGACCCTTCCGCCGCCGAGTGCACTGTTTGATATTTGGATTCTATAACAATCCGTATTTTTTCAAATGGAAAAAAATAAAATATAATCTTTTTAGTAATTTTGTATTGAAAATGTTTTTGATATGGATTAATTATTCCAATATATTTAAATGATATATTGTGATTGCAATGTGGAAATGTTATCTTTTCTTTATGTTTGTTTAATGTGTTTTGAATATGTTATGGTTCATGGGAATTGTTTACGTATAAGGGTGGTTCCATGATTAACCTAGGGAGGGCGAGCCCCATATAGCTCTCCAATGCATTGTGTAATGTGACAGAGGTAAATGTTTATATTTCTCCTTAGATATTTAGCGAACATACAATGATGTGTATTCTTAACATAACTCCCTACAACGCTCTGAATGGTACAACATAAGTCTGTTATAGATTCTTCATGTTACCTTTATGATTTAGAATTTCTATTTTTTATCCATAAATCTTATTATTTCAATAGGTATGTAAAATAGCTTATGTGTGGTATGTATTAATGAACAAATGTTTTATTTCGTTGTTTAATAAACGTTACTAATCTATTTATGCTCATCCCATATTTTGTTTTTGAAATATATTTTATAGGAATTAAAGATGAACAAGTTCAAGTGTAGATAGAGGAAAAGTTATGATGTATAATACATGGAACACGAGATGTAATGCTATGTTTACCAAGAATGAAAATTAATGTTGATGATGCTTTGTGTTGAAAATGTAATGTTATGTTTACCATATTATTTTTAAAACAATATCCTTTGATTAAATATTTTATGATCTTTGACATTAATGTTTTTGATGGAGGATATTCTTATGCTTTTTTAGGTGTTAGTGAAATTTTTCTCTATCAAATATAATTAAGAAAGCATAGAAGGAAGATAGTGAGTAACAGAAAAAGGTAGAGTAGGTTTAGAATGGTATTTTTCTCTATTTTAACATTGATAATGATTGTATTTGTAGAATTGGGAAGAGATCATGTGTGTCTTTTGATTCCTAGTTTAAGAATGAGTTGTTATGTGAAGCTCATATTTATTTGTTCTCAGTTCATCCAATAATTACTAGGATGTACAGAGATCGTAGAGAGTATTACTGGTGGGATAGAATGAAAAGATATACTGTTATATTTACAATGAACTGATTAACATGTCAACAAGTTAAAGCAAAGTGACTGTTACCGAAAGGGATGATTTAGCCTTTATCGGTGCTGGAGTGGAAATGTGAGTATGTGTCCATGTAATTCATCGTGGGATTACCAAATACTTCTCGTGGTAACAATACTATTTGGGTTATTGCTGATCAGTTGACTAAATCTACATAATATTTTCCTATTCAAGATACATTTTCTCTATATCATCTTTATTGGTTATATGTTGTAAATATAGTTAGGTTTCATGGAGTTACACTCTACATTGTATCTAATTGTGATCCCATGTTTACATCTAACTTTTTAATTGGCCATAAAATGTTATTGGGAACTGAATTAAATTTTAGTACCACTTTTCATCCTCAATTAGATGGGCAGTCAGAATTAATAATTTAGACATTAGAAAATATGTTATTAGCTTTCTCAATGGATTTCCAAGGTTTTTAGGATAAAAATATTTCTTTGATTCAATTTTCTTATAATAACAGTTTTTATTCTAGTATACAGATGGATCCATTTGAGACTTTATACATAAAGTGGTTTAAAACTCCATTTTCTTTGGGATGAGTTGGTGAAAGGAATTTGACGGGACCAGAATTGGTGGATCAGATGGAAGAAAAGTTTAGTTGATTGAGAAGCTAATGAGAATAGCTCAGCGCTGGTAGAAAAGTTATGTAGAATACCAAAGGATCCTTATTTTGAGGTTGGTGACCATGCCTTCCTCAAATTTTTTCCAGGGAAAAGTGTGATGTGTTTTGGTAAAAATGTAATGTTGAGTTTGAGGTTCATTGGACCCTACGAAATCCTTAGTAATATTGGATCAGTAGAACAATGAGTGAATTTACCTCCATGTTTATCCTAGGTACACAATGTTCTTCATGTTTTAATGTTGAAAAAGTATTTTCTGGATCATTCTTATGTTTTGAGTCCAGGGTTAATTCAGTTGGGAGAAAATCTTTCTTATGAAGAACATCCAGTCCAGATTCTAGACTGAAGAGAGGATGTGATGAGGAATAAATTAATAAATTAGGTAAAAGATTTTGGAAAAAACCATATGTTTAAAGAGGAAACTTGGGTATTTGAAAATTATATGAGAAATAAATAACCAAATTTATTCGATAACTGAATAAAATTGTGAGGACGAAATTTCAAAAAGGAGGAAAGATGTAACATCCCAGGTAAATAAAGGATATCATATTTTTATATTTATTAATCTTTGTGAATTAAATATTAATTTTACATTAAAGGGGATACTATTTTTTATGGAGTACCTCATACTTAACAATTGGTTTCATTGGAATCTTACATTTCACACAACATTGAGTTATAATGAAAAATAATAATATAAAATTATTATTTTAAATGGTAGTTAAAGAATAGTCATTGTATTTTAAGGAATGAACAGAACTAACAACAATATGATTACACATGTTTGTTAAATGTTTTTACATTTATGCAATAAAATTTAGAGGCTTTAAATTCGAATAAATCCAATTTTACCAAAAATACTCTAATATTATTTAAAAGGTTGATTTACCACCTTTTGATAGAGAACCCTTTTTAAATGTAGTTTTTGAAACATTTATATGATCTATATAAAACTATAAAATTATTTTTTAATATCGGGTCATGAAAATTTACATTTAATGAAATTTTGTTATTTTTTTTATGATTCTCATTTTTTAATAAATACTGAAAAATACTATATTTTATTTAAAAACTACCTTTTAAACTAATTTATTTATATTGTTATATTATCTTTTTAAATGGTTATAAAGTGTAATTATATTATATTTTTACAATTTATTTCAATTTTAGTTATTGGAAATAATTTTTCATTGAAATTGGACATAAATAAGTGTCAGTATTTTGATAGTTATTATACCATAAAAACACATTTTTTTATTTTGAAATCGAGAATTTATTTAAAATTATTTCCTTCTACTTGTGTGTTTTGAATTTGGAAAAACAGATTCCATATTTAGAATTAGGAAGACCAATTTTAGTAAGTAGGTATCTTTTATTTTTAAACATTATGAATATTAAATCAGTAAATATTTTATTTACCAAGGATGAAGGGTAAATCAGGAAAATAAGGGTAAAAAAAATTTTATAATAATATTAAATTACCCTTAAACTATTCCTAACCATATTTTATGAGATATTTATGACCAAGGGAATCATTGGGACAATTTTGGGACCCCATTGATCCTCTTGGGAGTGATAATGACACTCTATATTAATTAATTTGATGTAAAGACCAAAATGACATAAACATATATCTTTTAGTAAAAGAATTTTTATATGGGGTTATATAATTCATCTCTTTGACAATAAATACTTATTTGAATGAAAAAAAATTTCCTGCATTATAGTATTTTATTTATAATTTTTAGAAATTAAATAAATAAATTTATTTATGACCTAATGGTGATGTAGTAATTTCATCAATAATATAGTATTCAAAAAAATAATTATACAAATATTAAAATAAATTTATTTTTAATACTTTTATTCCATCCACAAATTTTAGGGATAATAATGATAATTTATCTTCGAATTAATAAATGATAATCGAATAAATAAAGTTGGGATGGATTTTTTAAAAATTCATGTTACAATGAGTTTATAAATTGACATAAATTTGTTTTTAAAACAGTTAATAATTTAGAAAATTATAAAATAATCCTGAAAATCTATGATTTGGTCAAATGACATAAATAATGTTAGAAATGTCATTAATGAACCATATTGGGTCTCTTATAAATTTATATTTAATATATTAACCATATGGTTTGAATTTGTAAGAGGACATGATAAAAGTTAAATAAGTTATAGAAGTCTTAAATAAAAAAAGAAATGGATTAAAAAATATCAAAAACAAGTCCAATTATTTTTGGATGATTTTATTTAGACATATATGTACCTTATATTTGAATTAAATAAGTTTTGGACCTTTTGAAAGTGGAAATAATTTATTATAAAATAATAATTTCAAACATTCCAAAAGAGCCTATCCTCCCCCTTATAAAAGGCCATCACCTATAACCCTTACTCACACTTCTTATTACCCCTTTGCTTGAGTCTGTTATTTTATTTTACTTCTCCTACCCCATAAAAACTCGTTGTTCTATTATGTTACAAAATAACCAGTATCCTCAATATACAAGGTTATTGTTAAGATATGTATTCGAACAAGACTTTCACACACCTCTATCTAATGGATACAAACCTACTGTTTCTATGGATGACGAACTGCTACCTTATGAAATGATGACTTTTCAAATATCTCCTACCTCCTCTCATGGTGTCCATTATGATGTAAATGTATTTATAGGTGATATATATTATATTTATATATTTTCTATACATCTATATTATCATGACCAGTCCTCGGGGCCCGTGTTGTGACTACCCCAAGCCCGCCTTCCATAGGCCAGTGGCTGGAGACTAGCACCAGAGGTGTAAATCCCGAAAAAAGGGAAGGCATTGCCTTTATAAAGTAAACAAACACTACAGACTAAGGCAGCAGAAGTAAACACTAAGTAAAACTGGGTACAAAGGTAAGTACGGAATGTAAATGGGCCAGAATACAAAACCAAACTGAAGGTAAAGTACAAATGGAAAGGAAATACAACAACTGAATGTAATGAAACAATTTCGAGCCATCCACTGGAAGTCCCACATGAAGGGTGGGTACAGATAGCCACCTCAGCACCACGGGTCCAGCCGTCCGCTCCGTGTACGTCCCGCCCAGTGGTCCACCTCTAGCTACCGACTGCTCCACAAGCCTCAACCACGATCAGAGATGTCCGTCATCTGCATCCAACACAACTTAGTGAGAGCATATCTCGTGTAGGGGTGAGTATAAGCTACTCAATAGGGACCCCGAGACCCCCGACATTCTCCCAGAACCCACAAAAGAAAATCCACAAAGGAAAGATACAATCACGAAGTAACATCCACCACTACATAGGTATATGACCATACATATACCTAAGTCATCAATTCCAGTTTGGATCCAACATCCGAGCCCATGTTTGATCACGTCCACACAGGATAGTACAACCCAATCCACACAGGAAAGCACAACACAATCCACATAGGAAAGCATGTCAATCATATCGAAGATAATGATTGAAAGTCAAGACCAAACTCACACAGGAATACTTCTTCGTAATGTGATAGAGATGATCAGATATAGCCTCCGATTCATCTAAGCTAGGACCCACGTTGGATACTAAAACAGCTAAGGTATCAGACCCACATAGGATATAGACCAGCTACTCTGCGAGACCCACGTAGGATAGCAAGAACAGAGTCATCGTCGTCGAACCCACGGAGGATTTCATTACGGTCTTCATTGCTGCCGAACCCACGGAGGATTTCATTACAGTCTTCATCATCGTCGAACCCATGGAGGATTTCAGTACGGTCTTCATCGTTGCTGAACCCACGGAGGATTTCAGTGCAGTCTTCATCACCATCGAACCCACGAATGATTTCAGTACGGTCTTCATCAGTCGCAGCCAGCTCTTGGGTTCCCGCACACAACATACTCGACTCCGAGAGGGTCCTCTCCACGAGCCAAGGGTGTCGATACATCAACTAACACGTATTCAGGAATTGGTGTATCCCAATGTTCCGTCTTGACAAGAGGAACTCAACGTGATAGACGACCCATAAATCGGACGCCCGGTTAGATTATTTTATCATATTTCAATGATATTTTTTTGAAACCATTATTTTTGTTGGTTAATCAAGTAGTGAAATTAATAATGTTTATTTTTATGTGATTTATGAGGATGTCTAGGATCCGTATATATTATTTTTGGTTCATGGACATTATATAAGATATGTGTGTGCATATAATGCTGGGTAATACTATTACGGATTATACGATGGAAGGTCCCAAATAGTGTCGGGTGATCCCATTATATCTTATATGATGGGTGGGCCTAGATAAATCTATAATGAATTGAGTAGTAATTATTTTCTCAAATGAATTAATTTAGTAATCGGCCACATATTTAATCCAATTGTAAGGGTTTTGTATGTGTGATATAATAGTAGTGTTATGTGATACCATATTTAATCTATTCACACTAATGTTTAATAATGATTCTTATTATCATGATTGATATCACATGGATCATGTTAATTTATTTTTAGGAATATTGTATTTATTATGGGATTATATCATGATTCAAGATGGATAATTAAGGAGTTGTGGGTTATGAGTTCTTTTATGATTTTCTCAATAATTGTAATGATGTATTCATAGGATTATGATCTTTTTATATAGACTGATGAAATTCAATTTCTATTTATTATATTTATCCTGACTAATAATCTGATTACACACATATTTCGATTAATTTTCCATTGGATACTAAGAATAATTATGAATGATTTATTTATATATGGTTATTATATAGATGATTTAGATGACCTAATATGGTATATGAAAATATTGGTATAGTGTGAAATATTAGTTTTTAAAAACATTATTATTCTTTACGTAATAGTTATTCCATATTATCAAAAACTCTAAACATTAATAACCCATGATAATTTAATTGATCCAATATTTCATATTGATATTGTATAGTTTTAGAAGAATAAATTGGGTCATAATGATCGTTATCAAATATATAAATGTAATTTTTTTGATTCCATCATCAGATTAGTGTGTGTTGGTTCATGAAGGATATATTAAATATTTGGAAAATAGATAATTATTAAAAATACACTTCATTATTAGATCATTGTAATGAAAAATATTAATTTTATGATAAAACATTAAATTTAGAATGGATAAAAATACATATTAATATTTGGAAATACCATTATTGAAAATAGGAATTGTATAAAAAAGTACAAATGAATGTTTTAAAATAATATAATTGAAATATAGAGTTCACAAGAGATAAAAAATAATTTCATTTCCAAACATAAACTCTAACATTTGATGTATGATAAAACATGGACATGGTGGAGAAACAATAATTAAAAGGGTTTTGATTAAATATTAAAAATGATATACAATTTAATAAGTAAAATTATTAAGATAAAATAAATTTTAGATAATTAATATTTTATTATAAGGGAATATAAATTGAAAAGTAATATTGACGTATGGTATAAGAAATTAATTTTTGGAGAAAGATGATCATGAATCATTTTAACTCAATGATGAATTTTGAGCTTGAAAAGAAGCTTATGAACATGGTATCCATTGAATTGAAGAATATTTAAATAAATAAAATGATAAGAATCATGAAACACCAATAATGAAATGAATATTATAAGATAAATTCATTAGTTATTAGTCACAACATATATATGATGTCATGGTACATAATAAGAAATATTTTTCCCAAAATTCAATTTTATACAATAATTGTTTCCATGAATTCTAAATTACAGGATAACACTCCCGTATATTTTATAACAAAAAAACCTTTTTAATTAGCTAATTCATCACTTTATTAATTCTTATTAACATTTATAATCCTAATTTACCATTTTTTCCTACATATATATTAAACTTTTATTATACATTTTCAATATTAGGAATTAGTAATATTAATAATTTCAAAATAGTTTCATAATAGAAATGTTGTTCTTCATTATGCTTAAAAATAAAATCATTACCAAATCATAAATTTTACTTATAATGATGTTTTTAAATTAATTATAAATTTTTTATTTAACTATTTTTTAGTTTTGGATATGGTCCCAATAGTTGAATTCGGTGATGAGAATTTTTTGAGGATTCTTAACGATAAAAGGGTTGTTTTTATATAACTGAGTTAAATATTTATTTTTGAAATCCCATTAAAATATATCATTATTCACGTATAAATAAAGAAATTAAAATAAATAAAATGTTAATATTTATCCATGATGTAGTCTTATTTTATTGTTCAAGTATATCCTTATACAACATTAAAAATGAAAAAAAATTAATTAATGGATGACTATGAATTGATTTAGCAGTAATTTAATTATAATAGAAGAATAAAGTTTTTATTTAGTGTTTTTTAGAATGATATATCATTATTTAATATAATAATATTTTGAATATAACTTATTCAATGTTATTATATTTTACCAAAAAATCATTTTCTTCCATCAAAATACTTTTTGGGATGTTGAATATAGATATGATGATTATTTCTAAAATACCAAATAGGTTGTTCATTTTATATTTATATAAACAATATAATTTAATATAAATATTTATTTATACCTTTAACTCATTCTTATTACATGTAATTTAAGGAGGTTATGAAAATAAAAATGGAATGGGAACCTTCCTTGGAGGCGATAGTCTACCCATATGAATGGATAATGGTTTATTTTTATATAGAATGTGGAAAATGAGTAATAAGGTTTATCATTTTATATCTAAAATAATTCATAAAATAATAATTATATATTATGTTTCCCTTTAGTTTCATACATGTAATTCACTAATGGAAAATGAAATACATTATGACATAGTGGATATTTTCCACACAATGCATAAAAACGTTCTTTTTTTCTTTAATAAAAAATGTGTACCAAGTAAATTCTTGTAAAATTTTAATAAGAATGTACCATTATAATAATTATACTGATTTTATAATTTTAATAGGTTTTAATTTAATTGTGTTATTTATAAATTCACATAAAGGATGAGAAATGGGAAATGTGAAGTTAAAAATTTATACCTCATTTCATTGATTATCTCTTTTTCAATGTTGTTCAATCCTACAATGAAGTGTATTTTGATAATATGATAAACCATTAACTGTGTAAAAGAATTATTATGAGAGGTTTCAGAATATGTCTAGGTGAACTATGGGTGATTTCTTATTATAGGAAGTGAGAAGAGAAATTCACCGTTTATATGGGTAAATAGATGATATTTTCTGTAAATATTGAAAACATTTTAATAATGTGAAGCCACACTCAATGAAACTAACTCTATAATCCGAAAATAATATATAGGTACAGTGATAAGTTAAACTATTTCACAAATACTCATTCCCACATATGTTTTAAACATGTATGTGGTCTTCCCCTCTGTGTTATAAACTTTTATACTATATGATATTTGACAAATAAATTATTTCTTAACAATGTGATTTGTAATTTTTTCTTCCAAATAAATTAGTCTTGAATATAAATTATGGACCTGATGATTAAAAATTATATATACTTTTTATTATATTAATATTTTATAATTGATAAAAAATAATATGAAATAGTAAATGTATAATTTGAAACAATTATAATAAAATCTAATAGAAGTTCTACAATGTCATATATGTGTTTTTAAATTAAATCTTAAATTTTTTATTTTTTATCCCATGTGTTTAATTTTTTCCAATTAGCCAATATATTTTTGCATATGAAGTTCTGTCTCATGGATAATATTTATATATTCTTTTAATTGAATTGGATGTCATGCATGAGAAAATACCATTATATATATGATTATTGTTTAACTGGTATTTAATTTCTTAGACATGATTTTGTTTTAGTTTGGATTATTATAATGTATTCTGTATGTGAACCAATACTCTATTTTGATTAAGAATTTTTTTTATAGAAGCCTACGAATATATTATATATTTTAATGTAGGAAAAAATGATTTCATGAAATTATTTTATCATAGTTCACATATTTATTTTAATGAAAATGTTTTTTAGGACATGGAATATCTTGTTTTCATGAGTATTAAATAATGAATTTATGAAATGAGTTCTGATTCAGAAAAGGATCAGTTTGATAATATTTTTATTGCTAATGTATATTAATTTGGCTAACTTTTGCATATTATTGTTTACAAAAAATATGGACAGATATAAAATTCAAGGAACCTATTCTATCTTTCATTATGTTAGGAGCCATTAAATAAATATGAGAAACTTGTATCTAATATAGCATTGAGGTAAGAGGTAAAATAAAACCAATAAAGGCACATTCTTCATTTATAATATATTAGGATGCATAGAAACCGAAAGAGTGTGAATAGAGTGTGCATGTGTAAAGATGTGTTTCCCGTGAAGCCTATATCATGAAATAAATGTAAATATATTATTTATTAAGTATTTATTTTTAAATGAAATATTTTATGTGGGGCTTATTTAATGTAGAACATTGTACCTGTGGGTCAAATTTAGGAATATAACAATGATTGTATGATCAAATCATTCCCACCATTATATCAAGATGATATCATATTCCCCCAAGAAATATTATTTTTCGCAAACAATGGAGGTCACAACATGATGTACGATAAATAAACTATAAAGGTTACCTTAGATTGATGGTTCCCTATCCGATTAACTACACATTTTGGATCGACTGTGTGAAGCCTATGGATCAATAATGTGATGCCTACAGAAAAGTTGTCGATATAATAATTGACCTCACTCAAAATATTTGATCGACCATGTGTATTATTTTCATCAATAATTAAATGATTATTGATTTAATTTTACATTGATGGATCTATTATAATAGATTTGATGACTTGAACAATTGAATTGGTGCTCTGAAAAATGCATTTGGAATTCTGCGTAAGGTTTTCAATAACATGAATGAAGGTGACCAATACCTTTATAAAAGATATAGTTCATGATACATAATAGTATAAAATTATTCTATATGATTATATAATTTTATAGGATAAGGCTTTCAAAATGGTATATTCATTATGTAATGTTTCTGAAAAATTCCCACATTAGGGAAGATTCCCTTTATAAGTGAACATATAGAGTCTTTTGTAGTGGTATCATGTGTCAGGGTAATGAACTAACATATATATGAGTTACGATGATCATTCAATCCATATGGTTCGATATTTTATAATATTATCATGATGATATGGTTTACATTCTTTATTAATAAATGAAATCAATATAATCTACAAACGCGCATCATGGGATGTTAAAGATTGATGTACACACAAAATATCATAAATGAATTGCATTGTTTTTTCCTATGGATTAATCTAGTGATAATCATGAATATTATATAATGTTAAATATCCAAATTATTTCTCATACTACTTCAAAATGAATGCATGAAAAAAGAAGATTGAGGAAAATAAAATGATGTAGTAATGCACATGTAGAATAATTAATCTTCAGTATTACTATTATTCATGATGAGGTGTGATATTTGTTTACCATGTCAATAAATGGGGAGTTATGATATAGTAAATTGAGTATCATAAAATGAGGCCACTTGTTGAAATGTGATTAATGAAATCATCTTACTTAAATGATAATTCTTGAGTTTTTCATTGTTTTTAAATTAGATGTATCCATATCTCCCAACTATAGTAAACTAAAGCTAATTACTATCATAAATAACTTGAATATCATTAATAAATATGGAATAATATTTACCTAAATGTAAATTAATAAAAATATATCATTTATTTAGGATCTAAAAATTTAATGCATCCTGAGAAAATAACATTTTGAAAATATCCGGGATAAGAATAAATAAATTCATAATGAAGTAAATGATTAATTATTCGACTTCATGATATTATAAAACTTGACACCTCTTCAGTAAAGACCAGAAACAAGAATATTAAAAAATTATTTATAAAAAGAAATTAATTCTTGCATACTCATTCTCTTGAAGAGACTATCATTTCACAACAGGGGTAAACAATTTAGGCCCCACCAACTACGGAATGTCCAAATCATTTCTCATACATCAAATATTCTATTTAATTCACAAACGATGTTTCTTATCATAAAATATATATATTGAATAATGAATATTGATTTATCAATATATCCCTAGATAAAAAATTACATTAAATTAAGAACACCATATATAGAAATGATATAAGGTTTAAGAAATAAAAATATCATTGATAAGTAATATCGATATTTTTGTGAATTTTATTGTCAAATGATAACTAGAAAGTTAATATTTAAATAAAAATATTATTAGTAAAAAATTAATCAAGAGAGTGAATGTAAATACATTACTTGGTCAAAATGATCATAAACCCTATATAGAAATAATAAGGATGGTGGAAATAAAATAAATACATATTATAATAATAATAAAATATTATGTTCTCACTATTGATGAATATAAATATAATAAAAATATATTTAAAAAATTCTAAGGGAAAATATAATTTTCAATCTGAAAATTTATTTTATTAAAACTAAAAGTTATCAAAAAATTATAACAATAAATTTATTTAAAAGTAATCTTTGAAACATATAATGTAATTTAAAAAACAGTAGATATTCTATGTATTCAATACATGATAAAACATATATTCCTTTAAAATGTGTGGAAAATTATTAATGGTTATTTTTTCTAAACGACATGAATATTTATTTCAACTAAAATTAAAAAGAAAATAACGTGTAAAATGTATTTAGAAATCATTTGGATCATTCTAGAAACATTTTTGAAATATTTTTTTGAAAACAAGGATTTAGAGGAAAAAATAATTTTGAAAGAATAGAGAAATGTAGTTTGATTTTCATTAAAAAAATTAGAAACAATTTTTAATTCCATTATGTGGAAAAAATGGTATGATTAATTGAAAAATTCATTAATAAATATTAAAGTAAAATTTAATGGGTTTATTATCCAGTGATCAAATAATTTCCTTCAATGGAAATTCATGCCTAAACAATCATGATTAAAATTATATATTTTAATATACCCTAACAAATATCAGAATGATAATTTGAAAAATAATCACTGAATTGATAATGTTTATAAAATTGAAGTCAACATAGATAATTGAAAATATTACATAATATATTAGAAAATAATTACACACATAATCTTATAATATCAAATACAAAAAAAAATAATATTATCCGAATAAAAAAATTGACTTATGAAAATATTTACAACTAGGTGACTTATAATTTAAGTTCCCTAGGATGAAATAAATAAAAATAGAAGTTAAAATATGATGAATTATTAATTAATCATGATATAATATGTCAAAAGGATATTATATACACCTTATTAATGAAACATGGTGTATAACATTTCAATATGCCACAATTAGGGGGAATTGAGATGAATCCCCTTAATGCGATCATAACAATAAAGTGAGAATTTATCAATTAATTGATTATTTTAAGCATATGAAAATACAAATAAAACTAGTAGAAATACATAATAGTTTATTCAAAATTATTTCCACACCTAATATTATAATTTCGAAGATAATGATGTAGTAGTATACAACCCAATTTATATAAAATGAATTATGAGATTATTTACAACATGGTAATTTTCATGTCAAATATCTGTGGGTAAAAAAATTAAAATTAATAAATAATTTTTTTTATTAATTAATCATGATATTACAATTATAATGTTTAGTAAATTCAAAATAAGAATAATTAGGTTTATTAAATTTTAATATGCCTGAGTGAAGAAAAATTGAGATGAAGTCATTTAACTCAAAATTTCTATTAGTTAAACATGATTTAACATCATGTATAAGGGAATTAAGCAAGTTATTAATTTATTATACAATCATATAAACATTATTATATCATATATGATCCACTTATAACATTTTATCACCTGTTTGTTTCTGATCATTCATTATTTTTATTTTTGGGGTGTTAATTGCCGTATTTTCTCATGCGTGTTCTTCCATGAATGATATAGTTATTGTGGATATTATATATATCTACAATATATTCCATAATATTAATGATATAAATATAATTTTTTTGAATAAATATTTAAATTTGAACATGGAGAATGGATCATATCACTTTGTGGAGATCGTAGGCCATACGTGCACATAAGTAATGTTATAATTCAGATAATGGGTGAAAGATTAAAGAATTTGGTGATATATTAATTGTAATAAATAAATATCATTTTGACACTATCACATATATTTATAAAATGTATCCTTATTATATAAAAAGTTATGAAAAACTCAATAACTAATCGCATCGCCTCACGGTGCTGTAGTATGTCATGTACATGAGTGACATTATTATCATTTAAATTGATTGGAATTTCAGAATTTTTATGTGAAATAAAAATTTTATAATTATAATAATATCTTAAATAGAATACAAATATTTTAAATTGATCTTTATTTAATTCCTTGAATGTTTTTGATGGAAAATGAGTTACATCATTTCACTTGGTGATAGTCTGTTGTACCCGTGATTGATGTATTCATTTCCAATTTTATGGTTGCTGATATTTATATAGTTCATGAACATATGATAATAATATTTTTGTATATGGGAGATATTGAGGTTATTATATAATAATTTTTATCAATATTTTAAGAATGTGGATGAGGAAATGTTATAAAAAAACACATTTAATATCATTACAAATTTCTTGATAAAATTTTTTTTGTTTAAAAAAATCCTTTAATGGAAATATTTTAACAGCCCATGATTCCACAGTACGTTTCTCTTTGAATAATACAACAGCATGTGATGTACGCAACATTGAGTTCAAGCTCACCACGACCTGTCAAACTAACTATTTTAAATGTAGTTATTAATAGTAATACCATCTTTTTGAAATTTTAGAACATTTAATGTTTAAATTGGAATTAATTTTTCAATTCTTAATATAAAAATAATATTAGGGTGAATTTTTGGTACATTTCTAATAATATTAAAATTTTGATGAATAGTGAAAAATACTAAATTTTAATTAAAACATCTTTTTTAATCGAAATAATTTAAATGTGAAATAATAAATTTTACTGGTTTTAGAGAATAATTAGATTATATTTTTATCAATTAATATATTTTAGGTTATTAGAGTTATCTTTAAATTTTTATTGTACAGAAATAGATGACAATCTTTTGATAGATTTTACTTCTTAAAAACCTTCTTTTTGGTTGTAACAACCTGAATTAATTTTTAATTAATTTCTGAAACATCAGTGTTTTTAATTTCAAAAAATGTATTCCATATTTTTATTCTTGAGGTACAAATTGTGTAAATTGGTATCTTTTATATTTATTCATTATGAATAGTTACATCAGTAAATATTTTATTTTTGTTGGTTAAAGGGTAAATCCGGTAAATAAGAGTAATAAATAATATTATGATAATATTAAAAATACTCAAACAATTGTCTTAACCCTATTGGTTGATACATTATCGACCATGGATATCCATGGGTGTATTATGGGACCTCATTGATCCAGTTGGGAGTGGAAATGAAATTTTATATAAATTAATTTAAAGTAAAGACAAAAATAACATAAGCATGTATCTTTTAGTAAAATAATATTTATATGAGTTTATATAATTGATATTCTAGAATATTAGTAGTTATTATAAATATAATAATATTTCATAGGTCATGATATTTTATTAATAATATTTATACATAATATAAAAATATTTATTTATGACATAATAATGATGCAGTTTCTTCAAATTTATGAAAGAATCAAATACATGATATAATAAATATTAAAATTAATATAAGTTGAATTTTTTATTCCATCCACGAATTATATAGGTGAATATAAAAATTTTAGGGTTTATTAAAAAAAAAATTTGATGTGATAAAGTTGTTATGACTTTCAAAAAAAATACCAAATAGTGTAAATCTTTACATAATTTTGTTTAAAAAAAAATACTATATTATTAAATGGTATAATATTACTAAAAAAATAAGGTTCAACCAAAGGACATATATAATCATATATATGTAAATAATGATCCACTAGGGGTTCTATTTGAATTTTATAATATGTTTATTAACCATGTAATATAAAAATACAATAAGACATTGTAAAAGTTAAACTTTTTAACTAAGAGTTAAATCTAAACAATAAGGTTAAAATAATGACATAAACATATCTAAAACCTACTAGTTTATTGGATTTCAACGCATCCCTACTTTCTTAGACTCCAAATAAATATATTTTGGGACATTAGAAACCTAAAATGATTTTATAATAAAATAATTTTTCAAGCATTTCATAAAGTGACCCTCACCTCTCTTATAAAGTGGTACATCCCCTTCTCTCAAAATCACCCCTCCAAAGCCTCCTCCAAATCATTGTTTTTTGTATTTTTTTAAAATCCATTTGTTTCATCCATATTCTACTCAAATATATTACCAACTAACATATCATTGACTTGGATGACCTTACTATGATCATAAACCCATCCTAAAGTTCCCTTTTAATCAAATCAAACAGAAACACCCAAAGAAGATGTAATTATTTTATCACATCTTTCAATGTTCTTTTCTTCTTCCACATCCACTTTAATTGTTGTTTCCTTACCAAAATAATGACTCTAGTACCTTATATATATTTTGATTTTATTATAAATTTGGTACAATCATATTCATTATTTTATCCATCATATAAATGAAAAATTCACTATACATGCATACGTAAGGCTTTCCGTCTCCATGTCGTTCTGTAGTTTGTTATTCAACACTAAAATATTTGTATGGGTATAATAATAAGTACAATTGATGTAAATAATAAATGTAATGTTTTAATGATTCTTTATATATGATATACCATCTAATTACATACGATTTCACCCTCAATTGAATTATATTGTTGCTTGTGCATAAGTTCAGATTAAAGTCTTCACGAACATCATAAGATTCATTTATCACCGTAAGAATTCAAGTATAAATGTCATATTATGAATAAAAAATAATTTTTAAGAACTTCATATCATTTTGGATATTAATAAAATACATCATATCAATAACAAACATGACATACATGAGAAAACATATAAAGGAAAATGAATCAGTGAACACCAGAAACGACGATACTACTGAAATATCATTAACAAAACAATATTAGAAGATCAAATATGATATCATATTTTTGTATGTGGTTCTTTTATAATTTAATAAAAACTATTTCACCAATATACAATAGATTAACGTACCATCATCTAAGTAAAAGTTCAAGGTAAGGGTTAAATTTCACAATATCTTTATTATCCGAGGTTGTTTATATGAGGGTATCAAGTGGGACCTCTTTATCATCCACATCCATGTTTCTTAAAAATGTATTTCAAAATATTTTTACTATTTCCTAGAATATAGCTTAAAGCCACTTATACCCATGGTTTACATTATATATAATGATTTTAAAGGAATATTTCTCTCACTTTTCAAACTGGGTACTTTATGACCTTGTCGAAAAATTAAGGAAATAATATTTTTTTATCTTATGCAGTGGGTGTGGATATTTTACACCATTTTATCACCTTCCATACATTCCTTAAAATATTATAATAATATTTTCAAAATAAAGGATTTCTTTACCTTTAAATTATTTCATTGTAGAATGAAATATTTCACTCAAATAGTTTTTGGATTTATTTCATCAATGTCAATATCCATTGTTGAATTTTACATTTGTTTGAATTTGATTTATTATGGTACAATGATACATATTGTATATATGGTTTTGTGATATGTTTGACTTTGGATGTTCAATTTTTATACCATTCATGGTATATGGATAAATTATTTACATTTCATATGATAGGTTTAGTACGAATGTTTATATTATGTTTCAATGTAGACCCCACTATAACTCCTCAATAATCTGAAGGTCTCATGACACAAACTACTGGATTGGAACAAGGCCTTGACAAAAATTATGTTTTTAGCCTCATCATGAGGCCATGACTATGTGGTCATGATTTTTAACATTAGGCATTCCATAATTATGAAATTATCTATTTATATTACATTGGATTATTCGACTAGTAGAATATCATTGTGATTAAGTAAATTAAAGTATTTGATATATATTTTATATATTATGCTGATGTTTCTATTTAAATGTATTTTGTTTTAGTCTTATACATTTTCTTAAATGTTTATAATTATTTACGAAAGTTTATGCTATATCGTTATCCTTAATGAGTATCTGAGCTCACCCCTTTCTATGATTTATTTTTCACCAGATGTGATGAATAATATCTTGATTAACCAATAGGGATAGGGGAAATGATATGAGTCATTTCATATGGGACATATTGAGTTTTTATATTTATTTCATGATGTAATTTAAAACTTATGTATGTATCTAGTACTTTTATGGCTACTAAAATAATCTATCTTTCGAGACATCATCTATTGTAATCATGTAAATGTCATGTAATAATGTGATGACACTAGGTAACTAGGGTCCGGGTGTTACATTTGGTATCAGAGGAAGTTTAGTACAAACCATTGAAGATATATTTATTAAAACATTGATTAAATAACATTACCCTCTCAAAGACTTTTAGGATTAATATAGAAGAACATACTAGAATTTTGTTAATGTAGAGATTTTTTGTATTTTCCAAATAATTAAACACTATCTAGATATGAGCATTTAGATATGGCTCTGGAAAAAAATGTACTTAGGATTGAAAACTATGAAAAGGAGTTTCGGGCATGGCCTGGGGTATCTGGTTACATGACAACGGGCCTGGCTGCACTCTTGGTTACGACACTCTTAGGGGATATGCTTAGGATAATTCATATATTTCTACAAACCATTATAAAGGATTTATGAGTTAATAAATCCTCAAAGAATTTTTATTATTATTATGGATTGTATGCCTAAACTGTTCAATTTATGTTAAGTATTTAACTACTGTGGAATTATGTATTGCGATTCATAAACCAACCTAGTGTATTCCATTGTTTAGAAATGATTCCATGTGGATGGAATGAAAACTGCATCAATGCACATAATCAATGTAGGTATTTCCAATCTAATCAAGATAATTATAGTGGACATGGTGATGCAACTAGGTTTGAACAACTTATAACCATACTAGCACAACTCAATCGTGTTATTAATAATAACCTTACCCGTCTAAAGCACCCTGATCCAAAATGTGAAGGATCAATGTTGGACCGCTTCATGAGGGAAAATCCATCAAAACTAAATGGGATTATAAATCCATTTGTATCTAATCAATGGATAAGTTCTTTAGAGAAAATATTTCAGGCATTGGGGAGTTGTGAAAGTTAAAATGTTGTCATAGAAGTTTATCATCTCAGAGGATATTCAGATCAATGGTGGTCATTAATTAAAACACAAAGAAGAATGAAAAAGTATCAAATATGGAATGGAGGGTGTTCAAAGACATTTTCTTATAAAAATTCTTTCCTCTTGACCATCGAGAGGATATGGAAAGGAAATTTCTGAGCGTGAGGTAAAAGGAGGATGGGAATGTTGCAAAGTATGAGGCTATCTTTACAAGGGTAGAAAAATATTCTACAGATTATATATGTAACCCAATTAGGATTATTGATAAATTATTTTATGGAATAAAACCTTTTCTCCTTTGAGCATTAGCATCACAATATTTTCCATCATACAATGATATAGTCTCATGTGATATCAAGACATAAAATGAGTTCTCTAAATCTTCTATCTTTAAAAAAAATAAAGAGAAGAAGATATCTTCTAAAAACTCTAGAAATGTATCTAAGGGGATGAGGGGAAAATTTTAATTTCTATCCTATTGTAAATGAGGGAAGAAACACCCCGGTATATGCTTGAGGCAATGGGAGATTTTTCATGTTTGGTCAAAAAGGATCCCAAACTCATGATTTCAAGGGAGAGAAAAAGGATGTCAATGTTTAATGCTACAGTTATAGAGAAATGGGGAATTATTACAATGAATGTCTTAAGATAAAAGGAAACATAGCTCAGGAAAGGCCAAAGAAGAAATTCCAAGCTTTTGCAAGCACTACTACTGAGGTTGAAGCTCCGAATGGTGTGGTCCCAAGTAATTTAATAGTTTCCTCAAATTTAACCAATGCTTTATTCGATTCTGGATCATCGTATTGTTTCATATCTTTTTATTTTTATAAGAAACTTAGATATTTCCAATTTTATTTAACAAGGGATTTATTTGTTAAAAATATTAAGGGAAGTATAATTGAAACAAAGTTTTGGTAATAAGTTCCCAATAGGGCATATAAATGTGTATTATCTGATGATCCCTTCATCATACCCATGATTGAGTAAAATATAATCCTTGGTATGGATTGGATTTCGGACCACGATATGAAAATTTATTTTCTGATGAATAAGGATGCAATTTTTATGATGATAAATGGTTCCTTATATTTAGAGAAGATGCATCACCATCTAATTCTTATCTAGATCCACCCCCAGTAGCTCTACTAAATTAAATTATTTTGGAGGAAGAGAATGAAATAACTATGGGTGAAGAAAGGAATTTTCTAATAGAGGATGTACCAATTGTTCACGAATATATTTATGTGTTTCTAGAGTATTTACCTGGACATCCTCCAGAACGAGAAATTAATTTTTCCATTGATTTAATTCATAGTTTATGGATCATATCCAATAGCCCTTATAGAATGGCCACTGTGGAATAAGTCGAACTAAATATACAGCAATTGGAATTGAGTAATAAAGGATTTATTCTTCCTATTGTTCTTCCATGGGGTGCGTCTGTTCTTTTCTTAAGAACAAAGATGGATCTATGAGGTTGGGCATTGACTACAGGGAGATCAAAGCTATAATAATAATGAAAAAGTATCCCTTAACTCGCATTGATTATTTAATCAATAAAATTCATGGATCTCAATATCTTACAAAGACAACATTTTTTACCAGGTATGGGCATTACGAGTTTACCATAATTCCTTTTGGAGTGACTAAGACACCCTCTATTTTCATGGATACAATAAATCTTGTTTTTAAGGATTATCTTGATGATATTATAGTGTTATTTATTGATGATATCTTGTTATAGAACATAAGCTATTATGATCATGAAAATCACTTCCGCACTATTCTATAGTCTCTTAGAAGAAATGAATTATATGGGATGTTTAGACTGTGTGAGTTCTGGCTTCAGGAGATTTCTTTTCATGGCCATATTGTCTCTATGGATGGAATATCTATTTACCATTCAATGAAAATATCAATACAATAATTTCCAGAATCGATGAGTATAACTGAGATACGTAGTTCGTTTGGTTTAGCAAGTTATTATCGGTGCCTCGTACAAGATTTTTCCTGAGTGTCTAACCCATTAACTAAGCTCACACTTAAAGTGGATAATTTTTTTTGGACAAAATAGTGAGAATAATGAATTTAATAATTGAAAAAATTATTAGTCAATGTATTTATCTTGACTCTACCATCAGGGAATGATGGGTTTGTTATTTATAGTGATGCTTCAAAGAAAATACTAGGTTGTGTTCTTATGCATAATGATAGAGTTATTTCCTAAGCATAACGACAACAAAAGATTAATGAACAAAAAAACCTAATAATGATATTGAGTGAGCATATATAATATTTTCTTTGAAGATATGGAGACACTATCTCTATGGTAAAAAAATGTGAGATATATACCAATCTGAAGAGTTTGAAGTATATTTTCTCACAGAAAGAACTAAATATGAGGAAAAGACGATGGCTTGAACTACTCAATGATTATGATTGCACTATATACTACCACCTAGGGAAGGTAAATATGGTGACATATTCTTTGATCATAAAAGATCATGGAGTTTTTAACAAGATGAGAGTTGAATGGGATACTATTTTCATGGATCTAGTAATGATGGATACGAGAATAACAATGGAAGGTGAAACATCAATTCTTTGTTAAATGGTTTCCAATCCATATTCAATAGAAAGGATAAAAATTTCTCAGACTGATGATGACAAGTTTCAAATGAAAATTAAATTTGTGAATAATAGGAGATTGATTAAATTTTTATATGAAATATGGAATTTTGAAATTTGGAAAGAGGCTTTGTTGTGATGACATACCTGATCTAAAAAGGGAATTGTCGGATGAAGCTCATTGCTCTAATTTCTCTATACATCCTTGTAGCACTATGATGAATAGAGATTTGAAGGAAATTATTGGTGGGACAACTTGAAGAGGGATATTTCAGATTATGTGTCATGATGTGTGGTTTTTCAACATGTGAAGGCTAGAAGACAACATCCTAGAGGAGTCATGAAATGTCTTCCCATATTTGAGTGGAAATTGGGATTATATTACGATTTACATTGTCATGGGGCTACCAAAGTCTCATATAAGGAATGATAAAATATGGGACATTATTGATCTTCTTACCATGTCAGCACATTTTCATGTATTTGAGAAGATTGACAAATTAAATGTTTATAAAGAATATATATTATTGAAGTTTTAGGGCATCATGGAGTACCCCAATCAATTGTTTGTGATTGTGATCCCCATTTTACATTAGGATTATGAGAAATTCATCAGAAGGCCCTGGATATAGAACATTATTTGAGAACTGCCTACCGCCCTCAAACCGAAGGACAATTAGAATAGACTATTCACACCTTAGAATACAGGATGCGATCTTGATCACATGACTTTCAAGGTATGTGTGACCAGTATTTACCTCTGGAAGAATTTTCCTATAACAATAGCTTCCATTTAAGTATATAGATGGCACCATATGATGATTTATATGGAAAAAGATTTCATAAAAAAACTTTTTGGGATGATGATGGTGAAATCAAACTCTTAGCCCCAAAACTTGTTAAGGAAACAATAGAAAAGGTAAGGATTATCCAAACCCACATCAAAGCAGCTAAAAGTAAGATAAAGAGCTATGCCGATAACTGAATGAAATATTTATAATTTCAAGTAGGAGATCATGTTTTCTTGAAAGTATCTCCATGGAGAGGTGTTATATAGTTCAGTAAGAAGGGTAAATTGATTCCCAAGTACATATGACCTTTTGAAATTATAGAACTAATTGGAGTTGTAGCTTACCAATTGGTAATGCTGACAAGTCTCTCCAAAGTTCATGACATGTTCAACATATCACTGTTGAGAAAATAAATTCCTAACCATATACATTTACTCACCTATGATGAAATAGAATTGGAAAACATGATCTATCTCATTGTGAAGAGCCTATCAAAATTCATGATACCATAGAACAAGTGTTGAGAAACCGAATGACTCGTCTGGTGAATGTTCTTCAAATAAACCATAAAATGGAAGAGGTAATATGGGAACCTGAGGAACCTATGATGAAGATCCAATATAATATTTTAATGTTGTAGTATTATATAAAATTAAAGGTAAAAAATATTTTAAGGAGTTAATTATGTAACACCCCAAGATTCCATAGTATATTTCTCTTTGAATAATACAATAGTGTGTGATGTACGCAACAATGAGTTCAAACGCACCATGACCTAACAAACTAACCGTATAAAAGTGGTTTTGAATAGTAGTACGCACTTTTTAAAATTTTATCAATTTTATAATTCTAATTGTTGTTCATTTTTTGGATTTGGAATATCAAAATTATATTAGGGTAAATTTTTGGTACTTTTCTGATGACTTTTATATTTTTATGAATAGTGAAAAATAGTGAATATTAGTTAAAAACTAATTTTTTAATCAAAATAATTTAAATTGTGTAATTATAAATTTGAGTGTTTTTAAAATTTAATTAGATTATATTTGCATCATTTAATATAATTTAGTCCATTGTATGTAATTTTACATTTCAATTGTACATAAACACATGTCAATCTTTTGATAGTTTTTACTTCTTAAAAACCCGCATTTTAGTTTTATCAAGGGGAATTAATTTTAAATTAATTTATGAAAATTATATGTATTGAATTTTGAAAAATATATTACATATTTTTAATTAGGAGTTATAAATTGTTTAAATAGTTAACTTTTATTTTAAGACATTATTAATAGTAACTTAAGTAAATATTTTATTTACCATTGTTAAAAGGTAAATCTAGTAAACAAGAGTGATAAATTATATTATAATGTTACTAAAATTATCCTAACATGTGTCATAACACTATTTGATGATAAATGTCAGACCAGGGGAATACTTGGGTCAATTTTGGGACCCCATGGAGCCACGTGGGAATGATAATGACATTTTATATTAATTAATTTAAAGTAAAGAAAAAAATAACATAAGCATGTATATTTTGGAATAAATATTTTCATATGAGGATATATAATTGATATATTTGACTATAAAAATTCATTATAAATATAAAAATATTTCCTATATCATGATAATTTAATTATAATTTTTAGAAAAAATATAAATATATTTATTTAAGTTACAATAATGATGTTGTTTTTTCTTTATTAATGAAATAATTAAATAAATGAAATTATATATATTAAAATAAAAATAATTTTAACATTTTTATTCAATAAACTATTTTTATTGGCGAATATGTCATGTTAAAATTGATTAAATTAATTTTTTTTAAAGTGATTAAGTTTTTAGGGTTTTCACAAAAACTAAATACCAAATAGTGTCAAAAATGACATAAATGAGGTTTTAAAACAAATTCTATATTTTAAAATGATATAATATTCCTAAAAATATAAGGACTAAGAAAAGGAAAATGGTAAAGTTTTATAGGTAAATAGTGAACCAGTAGGTGTTAGGTTAGAATTTTATAGTATGTGTGTTAACCATGTAATATAATAATACAAGAATAAATTGTAAAAGTTAAAATATTTTTCTAAGAGTTAAATCTAAAAGATAAGGATAAAATGGGGATCTAAACATGTCTAAAACCCATTTTTTGAAAGTATTTTTATGCATACCTACCATATACTCGAATTAAATATATTTGGAGCCATTAGAAACCGAAAATGATTTTATAATAAAGTAATATTCAATGCTTTTCCTAAAGTTACGATGACCTCTCTTATTAAAGGGTACTTCCCTTCTCTCACAATCATACCACCATTTCCCTTTGGCTCAGCCCAACTATACTCAGAACACCTTAAAAGTAACTTCAATTATTCCAAGTGGCCTTAAATTGATCATAAAAAAAAACTAAGGATACCTATTGATCATATCAAAATAATGCACCCGAAGAAGAGGTAATTATTTCGCCGCCCCTTCCAATGTTTTTTTCTTCTTCCACTTCCACTTTATTTTTTGTTTCCAAACCAAAATAATGACTCTAGTACCATTTAAATACTATGAAATTATTATAAATATTGTAATACCATATTCATTATTCTATCTATCCTATAAATGACATAGTCACCATACATGTGTACGTACAGCTTACCGTCTCGACATCATGTTGTAGTTTTTCATTCAACATTTAATTAATTTGATTGGTATAATAATTAGTATAGTTGATGTAAATAATAAATATAATATATTAGTGATTATGAATATATGATTCACTATCCAATTACATACTATTTCACCATAAATCGAATGATATTGTCGCTCATGCGTACATTTAGATTACCGTCTCCATGAACACGACCAGATTCCTTCTCCTTAATAATCCCTCAACAATAAATTTCATTTTATGATTAAAATATTATAATTAAGAACATAAAATCATTATATATATAAATCAAATACATCATAAAAAAAATAGGACTTACATAACAAATCAAATAAAGGGAAATGAATCAGTTATCACCTGAAATGATTATACTACAGAAATATCATTAAAAAACAATATTATAAGATAATATATGATAACATATTTATATATGTGGTTATTATATAATTTTATAATAAACATGTCACCATTATAAAGGAGTTAATAGTAATATCAACCCAGTAAAAGTAAAAGGTAAGGGTTCAATTTCACATTCTCCTTTTTATCTGAAGTTTCTTATACGTTAGTATCTAGTGGGACCTCTTTATCATCCACATACATATTTGATAAAAAATGTATTTTAAGAACATTATTACAATTTACTAGACTATGATTTAAATTTATTTATACCCTCGATTGATTTTTTTATAAAATGGATTGAAAGTTATCTTTCAATCTCTTTCCAAACAAGTTTCTTTATAATATATTTGACAAATTAAGGAATGAATGTTTTTTAACTTATACGTTGGGTGCATCTATTTTCCATCATTAATTTTTCCTTAAATGATTCCAATACAATCTTATAAGAATATTTTCAAAATAAATGATTTAATTAATTTTATTTATTTCAATATAAAATTAAATATTTCACTCAATTAGTTTTTTGGATTGATTTCATATTTTTCAACATCCTTCATTAGATTTTACATTTGTTCAATGTTTTTTTATTAGGATACAATCTTCCATATTGTTTATAATGTTTTGTGATATTTTTGAATGTGGATACGATATTTTATTCCATTGATGGTTTATGGTTAAATTATTTACATTTTGTATGCTAGATTTAATACGCATGTTTATATTATGTTTCAACCTTTTAATTTGAGGAATATATTAGACATAGTAAGTGATGGGTGGAGCCTACTATATCTCCTAGATGAATCAGTAGGTGTCATGACATAATGTATTGTCTTGGAACAAGGCCATGAGAAAAATATTATTTTCATTCTGGGCACAAGTCTTTTTCTATGTGTCTATGATGTCTGCCATTATGCATTGTGTCATTATGAAATCAGATATTGATATTACAGGTGATTATTCGACTAGTTGAATATTCATGTGAATAAGTTAATGGAATTATTTTATTTATATTTTCCATATTATTCATATTTTTATGTTTAAAAGTCTTTTTTAGTCCTATAAATTTTGTTGAATGTTTATTCTTATATATGAACATTTCTGTTATATTGTAATCCTTACTGAGCATCTGATCTCACCCATTTCTTTTTTTTTCATTTTTCATAGGATGTGATTAATTATATCATGATTATCCTTCAGGGATTTACCAAATGATATAAGTGTGTTAAAAGGGGAAACTATGTTGTTTTTATTATTATTTAATGATGTAATGTAAAACTTATGTATGTATCTAGTACCTACAGGGATACTAAACTAATAGGTCTTTTGAGACATTATCTCTTGTGATCATGTCATTATCATATAATAATTCATTAATCTAGGTAAATAGGGTCGATGTGTTACGAATATGGTAAAATATTGTTAAAAAGTTGGATTTGAACATGTTTGAGGTAATTTCTAACCATTATCATCTTATTAAAACACTACAAACCCCCATTTTTTCCTTAATGATGATAATTAATTTGTTTTAAATTTTTCACTGTTCATTATTAAAATAATATAAGATGATCATATTAGATATTATAAATTATTCGAATAAAAAATACATTACAAATTTTTGCAATTTCAATTCAATGAAGGGATAAAATTCAATTTATAATTATACATTCTGATGGGGCGAAAAAACGGACTTCAAAAATGTTATTCTCGTATGTATATATGGTTTTTGTATACTAATTAAATTTTAAATTTAGTAAAATGGAATAAATAAGTAAAATTTCAGTATTATTTGAAAAAAAAATCATTTAAACATATTTATAATTTAATTTGTCATTGTATATTATTTAAATGAAAATACATTTTCCATATAAATTTATATTTTTTACTTTTCATAAAAAATGTAATATTTCATAAAAATCATATAAATTAACCCAATATAATTTTTACATAATTATTTCCGGAATAATAAATTTTTTATCAGAAACATAATTTTATAAATGATGAAAAAATTAATATTAAATTATCTGCATAAAGCACGACTAAACCGCATTTTAGTAAAATTTTGTTTCCTATAAAAAAATATGTTTTATTAATAATATTATTATTTTATTTTTAATTAATATATTATCATAATATTGATAATTTACAATTTAATATTCATAATATCCAATTTAACAACCAGGTTATAACAAAATACTATTTCACGGTTTATCTGGAATTAGGGATTTGTGTTCCACAAGCTATAGAAATGATCAAATTTACTTAAAATAAAATACATCAAATTTCTCAAGGTGTAAAATTCTCATCAAATATTGTTATTTTTTAAAAAACACAATCAATCACTATTTCCATTATTTAAAATTATGGGGTGTTACATTCTATCCATCTTCGGTAAATTTCTTCATCAAAATTTAAACTTGTTCTCGATAATGAAGAGTTTTGAATTTGGAAATACAATTGTACAAAAAGCCAAATAATAAATGGGATAATAAAACAACTTTTTAAATTTGGATAAAATTAATTATTAATTTTAAATATAATAACACATGACTATGTTTCCAAGTATGAGAATATTTGTGGCTTGTGAAAACATGGATATGGAAGAAATCATAAATAATCAAAGAGAGTGATAGTGGTCAATGATAACAGGAATGTGAATGATTAATGGAACATTATGGGAATAAAGAACATAATAATTCAGGATATAAAATAAAATGTGATGAATCAATTATGCTGGTAATATCATAACATTTAATTTTAATATCATTTTCCAAAATTTAAGGAATTTTTTATTGTCTACGAATATATGAGATTATAATTAATTGATATAATTATATTTTATAATAACAATTTCATCATTTTTCCTTGATCAATGTAAAGTTCTTAAATTACTCCATGAAATTAATATCGTAAAACTTCTTATATATTAATTAATAACTATTAATATATTTTAATTAATCTTATGATCAAAAAAATAGAAAAACGTGTTTCCATCTATCTCTAACTATTTTTCAAACCCAATATGGTTATCTCTAGTTATCCAATATAACATTAATATATACACATGAATTGTAACATCATTGGTTTATCATTAATATTTATCCATCAAATTTTTTACATTAAAATAATGAACTATTATCTAGAACGTCATGTAGGATACTGGTAGGCATTCAAACCTTATAGGCATTCGTGTATGGGTTCTATCCCCCTTGACTTTTATGGATACAATATGCTAACATTTTTCAATAATTATATTTATATAATTCTAATATAATTAATTAATTTTATTAATATTTAATTTCCTCAGCATCAAAGTAAAGAAAATCCAAAAATAATACTAGTACCTTTAGACATATTCCAAAAATACTAAGGTATTTTTCCATTAATAACAATTAAAAAAAATTATTAAACCAATGGATTTTGTTTCCAAAAAATATCTATAAAATTTTCTTTAGTCATCATAATAACCCATCACATAAATCCTCAATATTTATATTTATTCCACAAAAAATATGATCAATCTTATGCTTATCAACGTATGAAACATCTTCTATAACCAAGATCATTTATTTTTATCATCCATTGAAATCCCTAAAAATGGTTTCTAATAAATATGAAAATTATCTGAAGAATATACCATGGAAGATTGAAAATATGGGTGAAGTAATCCCAGTATTCATGTACATGGAAATGCTTTAGTCATGCCCGATAACCAATTTTCAAAGTTATCACACCTACATACATCATTTCTAGAACCATAACCACCTTTAGTATGTATGGAATGAGGTTTTAATATAAAAAAATCATAATTTATACTATACCAAAACATTATGATTTTATTCTACACTCATCCTCATTGTCTATCATATGGTTATGTTATCTAATCCTTGTTTTCCTAAATCCAAAAAACCAAATTTCTACAAAACATCCTTTCATTCCAACTATAATAACCCCAACCCCTGTAATCTAAATTTAGTGTCAACATTATTACATTAGAATAATATAAAGGGTGTCACATGATAATTGATTGAATAATTTATTAGTCATAGTAATTTTAACAGATTTATGATTCCTATAATATATATTGAACATAAAAATTAGAACATAATTTTTTTAGGAAAATCAATATTCATTCTATCATATCATTTCGTAATCTTCATAACGACCTTCCTCAATTCAGGGGAAGGTAAAAAATATAAGGGTGTTTTAAAATTACCAATGAGAGTTATGTGAAGTGTAATATATCTTCATTACATAAAGAATAATAATTACTAAATAATAAATATGAAAATATAAATATCTGAAAAAAAACCATTTAGTCAATAACATAGATGTCATGATTACATAAGGAATAATTAATATGGGAAGGTAAGTAAATATGAATATATTCTATTTAAATAACATGACTACCATGAAAAGAGCAGGCATAATCCATATAGAAGGAAAAATTACATAAAACACATTCTATTAAACAAATAACAGAAAATTAAATGAATCCATTGATAATATCAGTGTGAAAATATCATGGAAAGTAATAACTAATTCTTAATGATGGAAATTCTTAATTATTATATGTCATGTGCTTGGGAATCATGATACCTATACTGTCTAAACCTTTCACATGATATTGTAAAACTATATGTAGAAACATGTTTCATGGAAGATTACAAATTCAGTTCGTAATAATATTGATGCATAGAGAGACTTTATAATTACATTCCCCACCCTTAATAAAATTTCTACTACATTCCTCATATTTCGATTAATGGATTTAATTAATGAATAATGGGACTTATCATCAAAAGTCTATATTGAATAATTAATATATATTTCTCAATATTCCACTGAAAATAAAACAACATTAAATATAGAAATTAGTATGATTATATTTTTAATGGTTTATATATTAAAAATATCCATGACAAATAATATAGATATTTACTATAAATTTAATGTCTAATGGTGATAGGAAAAATAATATTTCATCGAAATGTTAATGAATAATATTAGAATGGACAGAATGAATTGTCAAAAACTTCCTTGGTCAAAATGATCATAAAACATTTTTATAATGAATAGGTATGGTATAAATATAACATATCTGAAACGAGTTATAAGTAAAATAAGGTTTTGATATCATTGGTGAAAAAGATACAATAAAAATGTCTTAAAAACGTTATTATGGAAAGTATCTATTTTTACGTTGACAATATATATATATATATATATATTTTAAAAGATCAAAATATATTTATAAAATGAAATTATTTTAAAATAGTCATTAAAATTTAAAAATATTCTTAAACACATTGAGTGGAAAAGACATTAGTAAATTCCATTCATGTTTGTACTTGTTAAAACAATTATTCGGTACATATTTTCAGTAATAATTTAATAATCCATTTTTATAAAATTAAATGAAGATTCCTTCTAAATAATTTTTTAAAAAGTGAAACTTCCATCCAATTTTCATTATTAAATCATCTGATAAATTTTAAAACATTTTTTAAAAAAAAATTCAATAACAAAATTTTGGATGGAAACTGAATTTTTTTAAAGAAAAAGATGTCATATTTAATTATGAACATTTTATCTACCAATTTCGAAAGGAAGGAGTGGATAAATTCCACAATTAATTGATATATTTTTTAGTAAATAGATTAGAGAAAAATTAAGCTGGTTTATTATCCAATTATTATATAATTTCAATCATCATTAATTCATGTATAAACAATCCAAATTAAAATTAAATTTTAACATAATCTCTCAAAATAATTATAATATTAGTATAATAAATAATCTATCAATTGATTATATGTATCAAATTTAAATCCAAAAATAAATTGGAAATAAAAAATAACATAATTAAAATTATCTACACTCATAATAGTAGAATACCAAACACAATGAAGAAGTAATATAACCGAGTGAACAAAAAATATGTTATAAAATTACTTACTACATGGTAAAATTTTATTCAACTACCATGGGATAAAATAATTAAAATTAGAACATAAAATACCACAAATTATTAATTAATAGTTGTTATAAGTTTCTATTGGGAAGTATATACACCATATAAAATAAATTTGGTGCATAACATTTCAATATGAATCGATGTAGGGTAATTGAGATGAAGTCCATTACAATGATCGTAACATTGATATGAGTATTAATCAATGAATAAGGTATGTCTATCAACATTAAATCCAAAAAAAATTTCTATATAAATTATAATAAGGTAAATATTATATACACACATAATCATATAATTTCATGTATACTGAATAAGTGAAACAACCCAATGAAATGAAATTAAGTTATGAAATTCATTACCACATGAATATTTTCACGATAAATCCTCTTGGATGAATGAATTAAAATAAAAAAAACACAAAATTATGAATTAATGATGACATTAAATATATAAGGTGCCTCATATACAACATATATTGTATTTTAGGTTCATAACATTCTAATATACCTTAATGAAGGGAAATTGAGATGAAGTCACTTACCTCATGAATTCCTTCAGTTGGACATAATTTAACCACCATTATAATTATTTAATGAAATTTAATAATTTTATAAATAATTATATTCAAATTTATAATATCATATATGACCATATTATACCATAATATCACCCGTTTGTTAAAAATCATTCATTATTTTCAATGTTTTTGGGTGTTAATTACCTTATTTTCTCATTGGTGTTTCTTATTAAATGTTCCAGTTCATATTCACAATCGCTAGATAAATTTTCTACAGAATTATATTCATGTTAATTATATTTTTTTTTCATTATACATATATTTTTATAATCACTATTTAAATAGGAACATGTATAATGGATCACAACGCATCATCTAAATGGTAGGTCATACGTACAGAGAAGTAACATTTTCATTCCTTTAACAAGTGAGAGGGAATTTATGTAGGTTATATATTAAATATAAATAACTAATATAATATTATATATATTACATCTATTTATTAAATTTATCCTTATTGAATTTAATATAAAGAGTATGTGAAAAATAATTCACTTCGCTTCGAGGGGCGGTAGTCTACTGTAAACATGGGCGATACTATCAATATCTAAACTACCTAAAATTTATGAAGGTATTTGTGATATTATAATTCTAATAGTATAATAATATCACAAATATAATATCCATGAGTTCAATAGATCATAATATTAGTCCTTGAATAGTGGTGATGGAAAATGAGTTACATCAGTTCATGAGGAGGTAGTCTATTGTACACATGATTGAAAGTTTGGATACCTATTTGACAGGTTGGAGATGTATTTAGGTAAATAAAATTACATTATAACATCTCACACAAAATATAAAATTTTCGTTAGTAGATAAACACATTTTAATAAAAAAAATTGTGATGTCTAAGAAGAAACAAAATAACATGCTCATTTTAAAATGCTACATATTCTTCAGACAACTTCTTTTATATTACACTAGAAGACGCCCTATGTTTGAATTATGATTAGACCATGGTTCATATAATTATATTTTGGAGAGTAATTATATGATTTGAATAGGTCTACGTAGAGAAAAATTTCATTGGAAGTGTGATTTGTGGAGGAGAGTGGGACATATTTTATAAGTGGGGGAGAGGAAACACATCAAATTTTCAAAATTATTCAGTTACAAACATGTTATTATCATGTAAAAATTAACAAAAATGGTATATTATAGAACCATATATTTTTTAAGGTTATAATAAATTACAAAAATGGGTTCCAGAAATGTTTTTTTTTTCATTTTTATCCCTTATCAGGTTAGTTTAACACCCTGATAAACCCAATTTTAACTTAACCATTGTAATTAATTTAATTAATTTTGACATTCTTTATGGTAAAAACATAATTTATACATAATAAAAGATATAAAATATTCTAATTTAAAATTTGGTAATCATTTGTATATATTGAAATCATGATGGAATAATCCAATTTAATATTATAGCCACTAACGCAATGAAAAAACGAGTTTCTAAGGATAGAATTATCATTTATACTATATGTATTAATATAAAAATTTACTATGAAATTAATTAAAAATAAATAAAATAGTAAAATATTAGTATAAATGATAATAATTAAATTTATAACCAATTTATTATATAATTTTAAATTTTAAATTATTTAAATGAAAAGGTATTTTTTAATAAATGTCATTAATTCTTAAAATTAATCAAAATATTAAATATTTGAGAATAATACCAAAAATTAACACTTTGTAAATTTTGATATTCTAATTTATAAAATTAAGTTTATTTTTATGAATTAAATTTTTTAAATTTGGTAAAAATTTATTTTATATTATGTAGCCAATGCCCGAATAAAATGTTTATCTCAAAACAGAGTTTTTATGAAAATTATTTTATATTAAATGTTCATAATTTTACTTCTAATATATAGATAAAAATAATTTTAATAATTTAGTTTCTAATATTAAGAAAAAAATATTAATTTTTAGTTTATAATGGTATAATATATTATATTTATTTTATACTCAGGGTCTATTTTCAAGATTTTGAAATTATTGAATTACATTAAAAGGAAATATACAATAATGAATCGAGCTGTAACATTATTTTCTATGCACAGTGTTGAGTGTGATATTCTATATCAAAAATTATTTTCTTTATTTAAAACATTTGGGTGTTATATACCTGCATTTGTGATCCTTTGTTATTACAGTCTATTTGAAAATATTTTATGATACCAAGTTTCCTAAAAGGTATGATTATTTTATTTTTCATTTAAATAGTTTTATATGGAAATATTTCTAGAGCATAAATAGATAATGGGAGTATTAGGGATGTTCATAGGATGTTTATATCATGGATCATAGAATTTTGGTAAAATTAAAATATGTCTCATAGTTATGGGAAATCGTGTTGGACAGACCATAGGGTTCCCAAACCATCTAAGACCTAAATAGAGGGTTGATGGATCCCTCAACGTTTGAGAAAACCATTTTAAAAGAGGAAAAAACGCATGTGAGGGCCTTATCATATTTTGGAAGTGACAGAGACAAGTGTTTTTTAATGTTTGGCCAAACTGTGTGCATGAACCATGTGAGGTTCCCCCTAAAGATAGTGGAGGTCACACAGTTGGCAAACAATATGGATAACCACATGTCCAAACCATGTGGACTAGTAATTTTCATGAGATTACTATTTTTATTAAAATTTTTATAAGTTAACAATTAATTTCATCTTCTTATGTTTAAAATCTGATGACCCTTGGGAAATGTTTTCATTGTCAATCTTCAGGCTTTGATCCCATTTGTCAATCCAAAATCAGATTTTAACATCATTAGTCTCATAATATTCATGTGGATGAGTTCTTCATTCCTCTTGGGAGATTTGTTTTGTCATGTTATTGAAGGAGTTGATCAAGTGAAGTATAGTATTCCCTATTATCATGATTTCTATTCATTATCTATTTTTCTCTTGATCATGACCAAATCTGATCTTTTTATTGGGGTTGTGCTCTACTACGGACCTACGGTAAGTAGCCTATACCATTACATTGGGGTTTGGTGTCTACGTGTATAGTTCTAGTTGTTCCTCGTCAAGGACATTCTAGAGCCTACCCATTAATTTACTAAATGGCTGAATTGAATGAATTAGAGCATATTATTGATCCCAACGAGTTCCAAAAATAATTTTTTAAGGTTTTCCCCCCATCATAGGGAAACTATGGTGGTATGCTGTTATATTGTCATATTGGTCACCCATCCACGGGTGTGTGTGTGTGTTTGTGTGAGTCTTAGTGGTTTCCTAGTAAGATGAAACCTTTATTAATTCATTTCATGAAATTAAATTTATTGAAAAAGATAATGTTTTCCTCGTTTTCCATGTGATATCATGATGTGCATTTTTTTAATTGTTAAATTGATTTTATAGAAATTGAGGATATGTGTGGGTAAACTCATAGAATTTGAAAGATTGGATTAATGAATGAATTGAAATGAATTTTTTTGATAAAGTTGTATTCGATACCTTGTTTGGTATACTTTTTACACTGATTCCATTAGATTCCATGGTTGTTTCTCAACTGGATTATAATTTTGAGAGTGGACGCCTTAGACTTCATTCCTCCTTGGGAAAATATTTTTTAGGATTCCTTGGGCCATGATACACCATGGATATAGATTTACTAAACCTACATTGGACATGTTCTATTACCATGATCATTTGGAACCACCCAAGTATTTACATAGTATCATCGAGATGCTCTTGGGACTGGATGCAGAGGCCTTGATCTTCTATACCATCGATATAGACCTTTCATGTCATCCACTTCAGATTACATAGTGTGGATATAATGGATGAAATTATTATATAGAAATACAGTGATAAAAGTTATACTTAATTATACATCATGTATCTGGTTTTGGTTTACAATTGGTTTTATGGTGTTTTCATGGTTGATCTTTTCATATGCTTTACATATAGCCCTATTATGGGTATCAGATTCAGTGGATAGACCTAACTCCATTACTTATATATTATGTCTATATTTTACTACTTCCCTTATTACGACATACTAAATATTTTTGTGGGTAAAATTATTTTTCTCTAAATTATATGTCAAATCATTTTATTTGGCCCCGATATTTTCACTTTTATTACTATAATTTTTTTATATACTATAAACTACTTTACCTTATCATATATAGTCTTTTCTATAGACACCATTGGGGTGGAATACTGAGTGTTATCTCTCACATTTTTTGGCCACTGTTGGGTAACTACGCACACTTCATTGATGCAGGTATGGACCAAGGAAAGTGACCAAAATACACTGCTTGATTTGTTACATGATTAGGAGCATGGAAAAATAAGACTGAAGTGAGGTTCGTGATACTATCATGGATATACTATTGGGGTTTTTTTATTTAAACACATGCATTGTACATGATTCCTATATACCTGTTTGTGATTCATTGTAGAGACATGATTTGATCATCATTTTTTATGATTTCATTTTTGTGGTGTTTATATATTAATGCTTGGGTTTTTTTATCTACTATCATATTGATTGACTAATTCCAAGGTTGACTGTTATTATTAACCTATAACATTACACTATGACATGAGGGAATAGTCTCAACATGTAAACACCTAAGGCCCTCACTGGTATTCGAAAGCCTATATCATTCTGTGATATGTGATTGGGGCATCGTGGCCAACTGAGTTCGGGGCACTGCTCAGTGGAATTTGGGTCTAGGATGTTACAATTTGGTATTATATTTTTTTTATTTTCAAGATTAATATTTTTAAACAATAGATAGGGATTATAATGATATTGTAATTTTTTAATGAGATAGTCCTCAGAGTATCTAACCCACATATAAGAAAATGACAAATTACCATGAATATAAATTAATTACTTCAAAATTTTCCATATTCTATTTGTTTGATTCCTCCATTGGGTGATGTACTGATGTTCTAGTGATATCATTGATATTATTGAGAGTTATATTTCATTGTTTCCTAAAGAGATGAGGGTACTCATATCATGAATATTTATAGACACTTAATTTGATTCACATGCCATTCATTATTTCATTCAATTAATGATTTCATGCTTGCCTACATGACTTTGGGATATGTGACTTCTGTAACATATATATTAGTTGATAGATTGTTATTATAGGTGTTTGAGAAACATGGTTGATACTAAGAGTTCATATCACAACCAAAATTGTGTTTTCCATATTAGGCTACAAGAGACTCCCTAAATAGTCAACTATGTCGCATTGATTATTTTACCATTAGTCAGATGGACTAGAACAAGTTACAGTATGGATCATGTAGATTCCATATTTTTTAGGAGGTTTATAGGAACTTGGGGATTGAATGTTGAGATCCAATTTTTAAACCATTTTATTATAATGTGAAATGTAAATAAATTCTTAATCGATATTGACTTTGTGGAAAAGAGAACATTACATAGTCCCGAATTTCAGTGGGTAGTATACATTATCTCCAATAATGTTTGAGACTATTTATTTTCTCCCAATACTATATTTAGACGCATGTAGGGGGTGTGATATATTAATATCTTGGTTATGACATATCCTATAGTTTTATTTGGGAACTTATATTTATCATACTTTAATGAGGCGTGTGTTTGGAATTGTAGGGACATGAGACGATAAAGACCTACAGTTGGATGCTACGATGGTGTAATACACCATGGTTTAAAGGATATTGTCCAAGGGACACTAGTGGATCCTTCAATAGTGACTAATATAGAATCAAGAGTTTTAAAGGATACATGTGCTGATTCAATGTTCCATGGTGGGTTTTCCTCTATATGAAGACTTTTCAGGGAAAATTGCAGCTTTCCCCCTCTATGGAAGAGAAGATGAATGTGTTCCAACACCGACATACTACTACATTTATTTAGGGATGGTGGTCCACATGATATTGTACTATCACTAGAGATGATTTTTTAATCATATACAATCTCGATACAGCACCTGAGGGGAGAGAGAAGATCGCAACATATATTCTTCAGGGAGTAGACAAGTTACAGTTGAATGTTTTAAACCACGATTATTTGTTACGAGAAATATTTTGGTGGGATGTAAGAACAATGTTTTTGATTAATTTTTTCCCATAATAATCTGAGAGTAGAGTGGGCCTGTGAGTTCATGTGTGTAGAGAAGTGCCCGATGAGTGTTATGCAATATTCATAACTCTATACGAATCTGTGGAATTTTACATTGATATATCATACTAATGAGTAATCCAAGGTGGGAAAATCCATGGAAGCTATCCAACATGTGTCTCGATCTCAAATCAACATGTTTATGTTTATGTTTTTAATTGAATTGTGAATCAGGTACTGATTACAATGGAAAACCGGAGAGAGGATGAGGGTGAAGATCATGAAAATTTAGCATCTTGACCCATTGGTGCAATTTTCCATGGAAGGAAATGATGTTTTGATGATTTGAATGAGATGATTACCATCAATCATATGAGTGATGGATGTGATGTTTTATATAATTATTGTGTTAGATGTGGTCATATAAAAAATTATTTTGATCGAAACCAATTAATGTATCATGTTTATGGTAGGATGAGCCACATTCATCATTTTTGTAAGACAATCCAATGAATAGTTTGTTGAACGAGGTATGATCTGACCATAAGTTTTTGAGTGGGGTTTACAAATACACATGAGGTTGTTAGTTAGATAAATACAAAATTTTTAGGTCGAGGTGGTGGACATGGATGAGGTATCCAGGATTCAATTTTACCTAAAAAAATAGTTGGCTTTCTCAAATAGGTGAGGTTGTATCACAAGGTCACAATTCATTTCTAAAATATTCTTTATATCCTACCCATGATGTGAAAATTTCTGGGTTATCTATGATGATAGGTATCATCAACACATTCTCTATGATAGTATATATATTGTTCAATATAGTTTCATCTAATTGTTATTATATTTGAACCTTTGGTGGAGAGAATTGGGCTCATTATAAAGTTTCCATGGGGTCTTATATAACTTGACACCCCATTGTGCATTTGAGCAGTGTTTGTAAACATGTTTAGAGAGTCCCCCCTTGAGATGTTAGGTGTCACTTCATGTGGAATGTTTTTTCCATGACATGATGGTGTTTTAAGTCATACTTGAGATAGAATGGTTTGTTTATTATTGATCCAATGTTCATTGTTATCACAGAAGTTGGACCTTCACATCCCTAGTGGGTTGTGGTTCTTCTGAAAGGGTGAATGGTATGTCCATATAAGACGAGATGGAACAAAGCATCTTAGGCTTGGTGGGATAAAATCTGATATTGCTTTTTTCTACCTAGATGATCAGAGAGTGCATCCAGAAGTCTTTCCTTTGGTAGTTGGTCATTTTAGATACATTTTTTCAGATGAATTTTTTTGGTTTACATCTTATTAGAGATGTGAAATATTCCATCACACTAGTTTCAGGAGATACACATGTATCCATTTCTGTAAATTTGATTGCTACTACATAGTTACAGGATCTCAATAGGCATATATAGGCTATTGTGTAAATGAGGATAATCTAACCCATTACTTCTCTAGGGGTTAAAATTTTCCTTTCTTAAAAAGGTTGATGGTTACTTTATGATATGTGTAGATTATTGGTAATTGAACTAGTTGATGATTATGAGCTGGTATCATATTCCACGGATAAATGATCCTTTTTTCTTGTCTTTATGGATCTCATGTGTTATTAAAAATTGTTTTGAGATATTGATATCATTAGGTGTGTATTCGACCTGAAAACATACCTCATACAACATTTCATAGAAGGTATAAAATATACTACTAACTTCTTATGATGATCAGTATCAAGAATGTGCTAGTAGTTTTTGTTGTTCTGATGAACTAGGTTTCCCATCATTATATGGATTAAATTGTTGTAGTTTTCATGGAAACTATTTTGGTGAATTATCACAATAAACATGACCTTGTCAGATAACTTAATATCATTTTGGATACATTGATATATATTTAGTTACATTCTATGGTCCTAAAGTTCCACTTATATATATATATATATATCAGTTTCAATTAGAGGATAATATTATCTTAGAGAAAGGAGTATAAGTTAACCTATATACGTTTAGTGTTGTAATTTCATGGGATAATCCAAACAAATTTGTTCTAATATATAGATTCTTGAGGCTATCTGGATATTACTAGAATATAAAACATGTCTTATCACACATATCAACACCTTCAATGGGAGTTACTATGATGGGGATGAATTTTGTATGAAATAATACCTTTTAGACAACATTTTTGGAGCTGAAACAAAGACTGAATAGAGCACCAGTCTTGACACTACTATATCCATTTACAGCAACACAATGTATTGCGATACACCGCGTATCATGATAGGGGAATTTGTGATGAAGGGGGGTAATGTCATGGCATATGGGTTTTGGAAGATTAAGCTATAGTAGAGGAACTACATGATTCATGATCTTGACTTTTCTACATAATTTCAAGACATCTGTAATTGGCAACATTACATACTGGGAGATCATTTTTGGTGTAAAATGTCTATAAAATCCACATGAATATGTTTACACAACATGATATGAATTTGATGTAGTGAAGGTGGGTTGGATACCTACAATATTTTGACATTTATATTTCTTATACACATTAAAATGGAAATGCAGTGGCCAACACACTAAGTAATAAGACCTAAAATATAAGAATTTCTGGAGGCCAATAGTGAGTTGATGCATATTAAGTTGTTTTTAGAGATGAATGTGGATATGAGGGATGGACATGGACTAGAATTTCATTCATAATAATCTATGTACTATACTATTCTCAGATAGAATAATGATGAGGTAGCTATAAAATTATAATGGAATAGTCAAATGAGAGAATATTTCAATTGAGGACCTACCTTATTATTAGATAACGGATGAAGAAGAGATCCTGCGTGTACATGGTCACATTCTGGTTCTATTGAACATATATGAAGAGCTGTTGTGGGAGTTTCATGACTCTTTTGTGAAGCACCTAATTGTGTGACAATAATGTATAATGAATTTCATCATCAGTTCTGGAGGACGAGTATGAAACTTGAGTTAGCAAGGTTTGATATGATCTATTTCACTTGTCAACTGGTGATGGTGGAACATTAGTAGTGAACCAGAAATATGAAGTATTTATCCATTACTTATTTTAATTGGGATGATGTATCAAGATATTTCATTACTATTTTTCTAAGGTCACTTCAAGGTAGATATGTAGTTTGGGTTTTCATTGTAAATGATCACAAAGGATTTTCATTTCATGTAGGTCGGGGAGACTATCTCGGTACATTATATTGGGAGGTATTTTATCTACGAGATATGATGAATTCATGGGATAACTCAATTAAGAATTTTAAATGGGGATCCCTATTTTATTACTTGTTTTAATTAGTTTTTTCATAAATATTTACGTAAAAAGGTTCTTATAAGTATATAATACCACCCTCATACTAATGGCCAATTAGAGAGCATGATTAAGGCTACTTAGGACATACTAAAAGAACGTGTCCAAGAATTTGGGGTATCTTGTGAGATAAATATTCACATAGTTGAATCGAAATACAAAAATATCTATTTGGAGACTATACTGTTGGAAAACTATGAGGCTTCTTATAGTAGGCTTTTCCAATCAAGTCTTTTTACAAATCTCATCGAAGATGGGACACATATTGATTAGTGGATAGACTATGATTTCCCCATGATATGTCAGGATGTTTGAGATTCTCGAAAGAGTTGGTGTGGTAACCTATCAACTGCAGTTACCTCATATGTAATGATCCAGGCATGATGTCTTCCATGTATCTCAACTATTCAATTAACATTCAAACCCGTATAATGTTTTTTATCATGATACGGATGAGTTAGTAGTAGACGCATAATTTTTAAAGCATGCAATTAATATCATTTATAGGAGGACAATGGTTCTCTATGGACAATTAATTATTCTTATATGGGTTCTTTGTAAATAAATACATTTATAGGACAAAACATAGAAGCTTGAGGTTGATGTCTGTGATCATTTACTAGTATTATTCTTAGGTGGTTCTAGACTATTTTTGAGTGGGAAAATCATGGTGGAATTTCTTTTTGGGTGGATGATTTTATAATATTTTATTTTTCATCCATGTATGGGTCTTTTAATTTTTTATATAAATTGTTACTTATAGAAAAATGTTAGCTCCAAAAGAGATCATCTGTTTATCGGGGGTGCTTGGGTATTTTTTGGAGATGTGGTTGTGGAGTTATGAAAAAAAAGATGGCTACATAGTTAAGAGAAAATGTTTCAGACATGCCACATGTTTACCAAAACCTTGTGAGGCATATAAAGAGGGATCAAGGATCCCACACATATTTAAGGAAATGTAAGAAAGTATGTGAACATTCCTAGGAGGGTATATTATATTTTTGATAGTGGTTGACACATAGTTTCTGCTTGATTTTCCATATTGTGTGCATCAACCATGTGAGGTGAACCCTTAAGACAGAGGGGGAGTATAGATTGGCCAAATGTGTTTCCACAATATGTGACATAGTAATTTTTGGGGATATTTTTATTTTTCACATTATTTTTTTAGAAAAAAAAACTTAATTTCACTATCCTCCATTAGATGACATCACACCCTTGGGAGCTATATTAGTGCTCCATCATTATACATTGATCTCATTTCTCTATTCAAATACACATTTTAACATCACCATACTTGTTTAATTCATTATGGAGAGTTATTTAATCATATTTTGTTATTATTAATTTGTATTAGTATTAATGTGTTCATTTATGTGTATGATAATATTCCTGATTTTTAGTATTTTCACAAATTCATCATTTTTATCTTGACCTAAACTGAATAAGAGCTCGATATTAGATTGTAAATCTACTAAAAAACTATAATAGGTGGTACATACATCCCTTTAAGGGTTTTTTTCATGATTATAGTTTTCATTGTTCAATGATAGGGACATTTTAGTGGAAACCCTTATTGTTTATGGTTGAATTTAATGAATTGGAATATCGTATAGATACCATCTAGACTTATGGAGGTTGTTAGAGGATGTTTTCCAAACCTAGGACACCTTTGGATGTTCTATTATATTTTCAAATTTCTATACCAGTAGTGGGGTGTGTCTATGTTATTTTCCCTAGTGAGATGAATACTTTTTTGAATTTATTGAATGAAATTAAATTGATTTTTTGGATAAGGTTTACCACTTTTTCTATTTATTTTCATGATATAGATTGTTTAAATTTTTAAATTGATTTAATTAAAACTATTTAAATTAGTGGGTAAACACATAGAATGTCAATTATCATGATTAATTAATTGAATGAAATGAAGTGATGAAATGGTAGTTGATTCCTTGGTTCGTATACCTTAGATACACATTCCATTGTATTCTATGGATGTATCTCCCATGAAACATGATTATAGTAGTGGATGCCAAGGGATTGTTTTCTACAAAGGTATTAATTCATGTAGGATTCCATTTTCCTTGCTACCCCTTGGATATGGATTTCTTGGACACTCATTGGGTGTGTTCTATTGAAATTCTCCTTGTAACCCACCAATGAATTTATTGTGATTCCATCTAGGTTATCTAAGGACACGATGTAGATGCCATGTTATTATCTTCCTTGGAACTATACCATCTGAGTATGACACATCTGATTACATGTTGAGGGAATTATATATGAATTTATTATATAGAACAGTTGTGATGAATGTTATACTAGATTATATGGCATGGCCATGGTTGTGGATGTGGTTTACAAAAGGTTGTATAGTGTGGATGTAATGGATCTTTTGGTATTATTTACACATATCATTTCTATGGGTATTTGATTTAGTTTTTATATTGGACTACATTATCTTTCTATTTATGTGTTTCTAATTTCCTTTTTATGATATCCTATCTGTTGTTAGATGGAGCTCTATTTGTCTTGACATTACCACTTATAGATTTTAATTTTTCCTTGTGTTTCTTACTTGTATTACTATCACATTTCTAGAATGATGTATACTACATTATCTTGTTATACACAGCCTGGATTTATTATTGAAACTGGTGGTGACGGCCTACATAGTATTACATGACACCCTATTTGGGTTTTCAATCAGTACATGAATATAATTAATGATTGTATGTACGGATTGAGAATGGGGCCCAAATTATGATTAATGATTTTTGAAATTCATAATATTAGTGGATCACAAGAACGAGTTGAGTCTATGATCCTATTCGGGATAGTCTTTCAGTCTTATTGGTATTTTGATACATGTATTATAGTGGATTAATGTATACCAATATTTCCTACATTGTATATACATGAATTTATCATCCTTATATTTGATATTCTTTAACATTGTTTTTAAATTACTATCTTGGATTTTTATTTTATGTCTAATTGATTTACTACATCCACAATTTTCTATTCTTATTATTTTATTGTGTTACAAAATGACATGAGGGCATAGTCTCCCCCTGGAAACAACCTAGTCCATCACTTTTAGTCAATAGTATTTGGAATTTATAGATATATGATTAAGGTAATGTGGACAACCAAGCTTGGGGAACTACTCAATGTCATATGTGTTTGAGAAATTAAAAAAATAAATACCCATATGAATTATGTATATAAGATAATTATGATATGTGAATTATGAGAAGAATTAAATGTGGAATTTCAATACTATAAAATTAGATAACCTGAGATAAGATAACATTAATAGAATGTTTACCTATATTTCATAGGGACAATTGTGAGTTTCAGTTTATACAAGATTGAGAAAATAAGTATATTAAGTTGTGTGTGGGTATTTAAATTGGGAAAAAATATTAATTTTTCATAAAAAAATTAAATCATAGAATAAATTTGATATCATAGAAGAATATTATTTTTGTTGGAAAATGAATTAATTCATTTCATTACAATATATATTTATATACAATAGATAGAACTCTTGTATATCAAGTTTGTAAATTTTGATAATTCCAATACATCATTGGGTCAAGGAAAGAATGAGTCAAATCCAGTAAATTCTATATTTAGTTATCATATTTTCCAGATTAGTTGAAAATTAAGTTGAATAAATTGTTAATTATTCTATATTCAAACAGCATAGATCATTCCAAAATTTATATGAAAAACTACTCTATAAAATCAGGTCAAACATTTGATATTATGTTTTCTATCATACATATCTTTTTTGAGGAAGAAAATATTATATAATTTATGGGGATGACATCCACGTCCGGACTATATGATATTTTTAGATGTTTTCTAGAATCATTAATGATTAACTAATGGTTATAGTATAAAATCACCATTGAAAAACTAGTGGTACTGATATAATCAGTACTATATGTGGGTAGTGGATGATACATGCCAAACACATGTGTCATAATATAAATACATATGTTCCCAAAATAATTTTAGTGAACAATATTCCACAGAACAACCATTGGTTGTTCCCATTAATCATCAATCTTTCTCATTGATGCCCAATATTTTTAAATATCAGGGGCCTCTATTTTTTTCATAATTACATTATATGTGTATGTTATTATTAGTATTTTTTATCAAATCCATTCCTATTATCTCGGGAGGAGGGTTGACTGTAGGTAGGGATAATTATAAATAAACAACAGAGACAATAAATTAATGTGAAATAATTCACCAACCATTATCTTCTTATATTGTCCTCCTAGTGTCCATAGGTAAATTGATGTGCAGGAATGCCTCTGATTATATTATTGTTTTTTCTAATTGATCATAAAATGTGTATATGATTTATAAATGTGAAGTCCTTATGATGTTCCTTAGGTTTAAGATTATGTATCCATTAATTTTGAAGAAGAAAATAAGAAATCCTCAACGACATTGAACAATTAGAGAACGATAGAGAAAATGAATCTATTAAATCAATCAAAATAGAATAATTATATATCACTGCTTAATTTTTTTCAACATGATAAACATATATCTAAAATTCATCTGATGGAAATATTTTGGAAAATAAAATCTAAATATATGGACAATCAGAGGAATATCAGATTATCATATCTATTAAAGATATCAAATTTTAATTTCAATGAAATATGTAGAATGTTCCTGATGAATTGCTTTCATATATACACAGTTTTTTAAAGATACTTTTGATAAAAAAGAAAATCCCAAAGAAGAAATTAATAAACTGGAGGTTGTACTATGATAAAATTTCAAAAGGAAAAATTCAATCATTAACCTTGTTGAAGAAAAGGAATAATATAAGACTATTTGTAATGAGAATATTTATTTAATTGATGATTGATTTAAATTAAATATTTATGCGAGAATATTCAGTAGATATTATTTGGTAAACAAGTCCAAAGAACTGTAACATTACGCAATGTTTCAATGGAGGATATAAATAGACATATCAATGAAAAAAATTATACTCAAATATATTCATATATTTTTGGATAAAAAATATATAATTTTGTGTATATTCAAAACATCCATGGTTTTGAAGATTCACATAAAGCTGCTATTTATGACACGGTGTCCTAGTTGGATGATACATATAGAATAATAAATGACCTTGAAAAATATATTAATTACCATTGTCAAAAACATGATATTCAGATTAAAAAATTAACAATTGAATTTTAAGAAGGATGATATTAGTTGAAAATAATAATATCACCACCAATATTAAATTTATTTAAGAAGATGATAAATATAGATATTTTAAGGATACATATTTTAGAACATCCCATTTTTACGAGAAGATTTTTTCCCACAAACATATGAATAATGTTAATACTTGAGAAAGAATTCGTTATCATAGAAATTTGATAATATTTATTTGTCTAAATTTTTTAATATTTGTATAAATATGAGATCAAAATATCCTTTTGACCAACCAACAATAGACTCATAAAAGAAGGTAAACCGTTACCCATATAATCACAATTCTATTAATGAAAATGTGTCTACTAATATACGTTTAAAAGAGAAATATATGTAGACGTTGTTAGATGAAGATCTTATAAATACACTTGAATATGAATGGTGGATAATAAAAGGATAAATAAGAAATAACTCAAAAAACCATCTATAAATAAATATATTCCATCCGAGAAAAAAATAAGGATCCAAATCTACATTTACTAGAGATACAAACAGAAGAAATAAGTTCATTGGGTATTATTTTTCCTTCCACGAATTAAGATATTATGATGATATTTGTTGGAAAAGTTTATAAACTTATAAAGAATATATATGCAGAATATTTATGCAGATTGCATTAGAATAATTAAATAACATTACTAAAAATAATAACAATTCCACAGATGTAAATGAATCTTCTTACTAGATACATATTCAAATACCATAATTATTTTTGTCAGGACTATAAAATATGTGGTCACATAGAAGAACCATGATAATATGTACCATGAAAGTAGAACTCATATAATAATGATTAGAGTGTACAATAAACTATATAAAATATGGTTTCAATGAAAGGGTAAAAAGATTCCATGGGTGGTAAATCAATTAAAGAAGATGTTGACCTAAAGAAATGAACCAAATAACTGTCAAGAAAAATGATAATGTGGATTCCAAGATATTAATGTCATCCCAAATTATTCGATTATCTTTGTAAATAGAGATCAAAACATTGGAAAATAAAATACTTTATTGAAATATAAATTAATGGAAAAAAGATGATGTAATGAAGAGAATTAATGAATAATCAATAAGGAGTCTCCAATGTATAATATGACATAACAATTCAAAAATATTTATCCTATTCAAGTGATTGATACTAAGAAACTAGATGAAGCTTAATTTGATTCACTAATCAGTGAATGGAAATTAGTAATATGTGTACTTCCATATAAAGAAGATCTCAAATTTTATGAGAGTGTATCAATATTTAAAAAATAAGCTGTTTCAAATTTTTTTGATAAAGGTGTAGTAAGTATATTTATATTAAAATAAAGTGTATAAATTTTATAATTAATTGAGAAGTGGTATTGGTGGAAAAAAACCAGACCAATAGTATGTTATATATCTATGATAAGATCTAAAGATAATAATTTCACATGAAAATTATATTAAAGGATTGAAAGAAGAAAATAAAATAAATGTGGCTCAAAATAGAATAAATATTCCACATAAAATATATTAATATATAATTGTATGAAAAAAATGTCCTAGGATGAGATGAAACTCTTAGTAGGATTGTTATTTCAAAAAACTAAAGAAGTACATCCTTATTATTTGTTATATTACTTTGAGCTGGAATTCAGAGAAAATAAAGTGAATTTTATTGTTGTCATTGGTAGATAAAATGATGATAATTTCCTTCAAGGATTCATCTGACTACTAGTAAATATAAAATAGTATTATATTCTTTTAGGGGGATAAAAATGAAAAAGTTGTATCTAAAATAATTTTAAATGATTCTATAATTTTCATCATAGCCTAATAATAATAGTGTTAGATGTATTGCACCAACATTGTTATCCCACATTAATAATTATTTTAATAAAATTTATTAAGGTGGAGTGCTTGTTTGATGATATTCTTTGAAAAATTTTGAGATATTATTTTTTACACATGATATTTCTGATGTGATTTCTATAGTGTGGTGGATTATATGTTTCTGGATATCTAATTTCCATTCAACCCAAATTTGAGAAATAAGTATGTATTGAGTATATATATGTTTTATGGTTTTGACGGTGGATTTATCTACATTTCTTTTCTATTATTTTATTACACATAGGTTTAGAGTATACAAATTTATTGAAATTAGATTGCCTAACCTTGTAGTATCATCCTTCTATCCGAAATACTAGAAGAGAGTATAAAAATTATTGAACGAAACATGAAGAGGTATGAAAAAAAAAATACCCTTTGAATTTAATTTTCAATAAGGAGGATAATGTTTGAGAACATAAATAGATTTTTATTATTTGTGATGATGTTGGAAAAAAATATAATGGGAGATTTATTTGACCCCATATCCTGAATTGTTTTTAATGGAGTCTATATTTTGTGTCAAGTAATGTGAAGATGATTAGAAAATTATTATGGATTAATTAAATTTAATTTGGTTTCCTATATAACAATTTATATTTTTATATCTGAAGACAATTTAATTGGTGTTTAATCAATATGACATGTTCTATTTATGTATGGAATGGATGAATAATTTCAATAAGTGATTCAATCGATTAATTAGTATAATATCTGTTTTAGTTATGGTTATGAAATTATTCTTTATATTCATGATGGAAAAAATGAGGAAACACAATTCATTTAGGACCATGAAAATACATATTTATAAATATAAATTATTTAAATCCCAAATAAAATAAGATTTTTATTTCAATCTATTATTTATTTTCATAAAATAGTTTCGATTAAAATGGATTAGTTGAGTATTAATTGGATAATAATTGAATAATAATTAGGATATAGGTTTTATAATTGAGTTCCCACAAGAATATGGATATCCAAGAAATAATAGGGACCAATTCAATCATCTCTTATTGGACTAGACCTTAACCATAAGATAGAACTGACTCATTGAGATAACATAGATATATGAGGAATTTTAGTTCTAATAGGTATTGAACATGAAAATTAATGTATATTGGGATACATATAACCTAAAGAAACATGGTTGTATTTGTTTTATGTAGTGAGGCATGGACTGTAAATATGTGTTTATGTAGTTTAACTGGGTATTGAAACATGATTTTTCCTCCAACAATTAGTGGATTGAAAAACATAACTAAGGATTTACCAACGCAATTATACAGGTGGGACCTATTTTTTTATTGAACATATATGAAGAATCCAAAAAAAGACATATATAATAAAAACATTATATTCATTGCATCCCTTATATTATATATGGTTGGATCATATTCCTATCACTATCTACTTGCAAGAATACACTAGAGGAAACCACATGGATTTCCACTAATCAACCATAAGGATAAAATTTGATCAACTGTTCCATGTAGATTGTTTGTGTATTCATGATTGACTGTGAAAATCCAATGGAGTGATCATGTCTAGAATGATCAACTAAATAAAATTACATTAATCGACCATGTGACACATTTTTAATCCTTGTGTCATAGTTTTGAATTAACCATGGCCTAGACGGATTGGAATTAATTGTTTTGAGGACCAATAAAAACATAGTGGTGTTGTATAAATGTAATGGTCAATATGCATAAATTTAGCACGACCATGTGTAAAGTTTACCAATGTATTGTTTAAAGGTATAAGTCTGGGTGCATAAGGGTAAAAAACACATCCATAGAGTCATATAAGGGTAAAGGAATAATATCAATAATTTTTAATTTACATGAAAAAGGATACATAAAGAGGAACATATAAGGGTAGAAACTGTACATAAATGTATTGGGAGAGGCACACATAAGGGTAGCATGCATAAGTGGTAATTGTAAAATAATTGACGACTAATCTATTAAACATGTTTTAGATAGTATCCTATAATCAATTTTATATTACTACCATTTTTTAATGATGGATGTGATAATCATAAGATAAATAAATACATCATGGGAATTCTAAGAGCAATAAACATGAATTTTTTTATCAATAAATTGAAGTGGCTAAGGCTAATTCCTAATCAAGTGATCATGTTTGATTTCATATACTGGGTTAGATTGTGATGATCATCCATTTAGATTTGAATTTCATTCATAAATATAAAATGAAGAGTATAACTAAATGAGTATTATATATTCATGGACTAATTTAAGAAGAATATTTCTTGTATTATAGAAGAGGTATGTTATTTGATTACAATTAGAATAACTGGTGAGTTATGATTGAGTTAATCAGGCATCATAAAATAAAACCACATGATGAATAGGTAAGAAACGTTATTCATGTATGAGATGTGTTACAACTGGGAGGCCTATGTTGAATAGATATTTTAAATGAGATGCATTTAAATGCGAGACATGATAATTTATGTCATTTTGAACTAATAATTCTGAATATATTTTAGGTAGAAAAGATAATTAAGTAGTGTGAGTTATGTGATTCTTACAGAGTGGTATTTTCATACTAAAAATTGTGATAAATCAATTAACAATTTGTTGAAATGAATTGTTAAATATAATTTATAGACTCAAATGGGTTTTTGAACATAGATTATTTTATGAAGAAGTTTATATAGTAGAACCTTTTTCATATTTAAATTCTGAATAAAATATATTAATTATTATAGATTTATTTCATATACTAATTGACATATGAAATGTAGAATATTTTTTGTTGAATACTGATATCATGCTAGTCTTTATGATATATCAAAAATAGAGAGGACTCTGGTGTGTAGTGTTATATAATCTTGAGCAATTAGATATATATTTCCATAGAATAAATTTGGAGACAGAGCTCGAAATTATGTATGAAACATATTCACCCCACTAAGGCCCCGGGCCCAAACGATTTCCAAGCCATCTTCTTCAAACAATACTGGCACATCATCGGTCCTGATATCTGCAAAATGATGAGGAATATATGGGCTGGGAAAATGATAATTTCTGCCATCAATGAAACCGTCCTCATTCTCATTCTCAAAATGAGGAGACCTTTGGCGGCCCCTTACTTCAGACCTATCAGTCTATTCAATTTCTCTTACAAGATCTTCTCAAATATCATAGTCAATCGACTATGACCTTTTCTATCTGAAATCATCTCAGAAAATCAGAGTGCCTTTGTGGAAAATAGACTGATTACTGATAATTCAATTGTGGCCCACGAAGTTTTTCACTCTATGAAAACACGTTACACCGTGAAAAGAGGAACCATGACCTGAAACTGGATATTACTAAGGCCTATGATAAAGTGGAATGGAACTTTCTTAGAGTCGTTATGATAAAAAGGGGCCTTTTCTCTAAATGGTTTGATCTAGTTATGAACTTTGTCTCGACCTTCTCGTTCCGAATCAAGGTCAATGGGGAGCTCACCTGAGGAATTGTCCCATCCAGGGGCCTTCACCAGGGAGATCCTCTCACCCCCTTCCTTTTTATCTTGGTGGCTAATGTTTTTTCCAACCTTATCTCCAAGGCTGAATCCTCTAACACCATTCATGGTGCAACGGTATGCCGAGCAAGCCCACCAGTTTCGCACCTCTTCTTCACCGACGACTGCATCTTTTTCTCCAGAGCAACCACAAATGAATTTTAGGCTGTCATCCAGAAAATCCAACAGTATGATAGGGTGTCCGGTCATTCAATTAATCATGGAAAGTATAAAATCTCCTTCAACACTGGGGTACCACCTACCAAGAATGAAGAACTCTGTGATTTTTCTGGCATCCATCTGGTTGAAAAGAACCAGAAGTACCTTTGGCTACCCACTATTTTTGGCCACTCTAAAAAATAAATTTTTTCATCCTTGCTGGACAGGATGGAGAAGAAACTTCAATCCGGAACTCCCAAAAAAATTCCAAATTAGGCAAAGAGATCCTCGTTAAAGCCATCATCCAGTCTATCCCCAGCTATTTTATGTCCCTGTTTATGCTTCCGGTGGTCGTTGTCAATCAGATCCATTCACGCACAGCCAACTTATGGTGGGGGAAGAAATATGGATGAAATAGAACCCACTAGATAGCCTGGGAGAATCTATGCAAACCCAAGCCTGAGGGAGGCATGATATTCCGAAATCTCTTTCATTTCAATGACACTCAGCTGGCTAAGCAAGGTTGGCGCTTGGATAACCATACATCATCCCTCTACGTGTGTGTTCTTCGAGCCATATTTTTTCCCCAAAATGAATTCTATGTCTCCTCTCTTGGTCCTCATCCAAGCTTTCCCTAGAGAATAATTTGGGGGCTTGAAGTCTCGTTGAAAAAGGGTTGGGCTGGAGGATCAGGAATGGACAATCTGTTAATATTTGGACCGATCCCTGGTTGATTGATAATGACGGAACGCGGGCCTCATCCCCTGCCCAACCAGGTTTTGAAGATGCCACTGTTAGATGCCTCTTTTCCGACCAGGGTCCAGGATGGTGCATTGAGAAGATACACGCATGGTTGAATGAAAGATATAAAAGAATTATCCCAAGTACCCCCTAGGTCCCGGATTTCGGCCCCAACCATATATTCTGGATGTACAACCTTCCGGGAGCCTAAACGGTGAAATCCGGATATCGGCTCTCCAGTGGCCATCAATCCGTCGACTAGGATGGGGAACCCTAGATGTCAATTTCGAAACATAATGTTCCTCCAAAAATACGCCACGTTTGGTGGAAGGTGTGCATGGGTACCCATCCTACCATGAGACTGCTTATCTTTCAACATATGTCATGTGAGGATTCTTTCCCTTTCTACCTGAACATCCCAGAATCTACCTTGCATGCCATCATCCAGTGCCCATGGGCTAAGGAAATTCGGAATTTAATGGGTGCTGCTACTGACACTTCATTTTCCATGGCCCCTGACCTCCCATCCTTCATGTTGAGATGGTGCTCCTCCTTCCCACCGGCTAAAGCTGGTTCACTTTTCACGTTGGAATGGATCATTTGGGTCCGTCACAATGAGGCAATTTTTAACCACGTTCACAGACCCCTATTTTTTGGACCGAATGGGCCTCTTCGTGGGTTGAGGGTTATAAGCACCACAATGGCCACAAAAAGCCCGTGGGTCCCCCATCATTTCCCTCCCACTGGTCTCCGCCTAGAGAATTGATTCTTAAGATTAATGTCGATGTGTCTCTCCCCAAGGATGGGCATGTAGTCCTTGGCATCCTGGCCCAAAATCATAAGGGGAAAACTGTTGCTTCCAAACATGAAGCACACTACGCTTTATGGGAACCTGTGGTGGCTGAAGCTACTTCCATACTTGCAGGTCTGATACTCTCCATGGACCGCAGTTGAGATAAAATCAACCTCGAATCGGACTGTCTCACCATTATCAATACTATCAACTCCAATGATGGTGGCCTCCAGTCTTTTGTATCCCTCATTAGGTGAATCCTATCCATCCATAATGGATTCTCAATCTACACTTTCTCCTTTACTAAAAAAGAAGGAAACAATGATGCTCATCAGTTTGCGGTGTCAGGACCCTGTGATGTTGACCAGTGCTGGCTGGATATTTTCCCTTCATGGCTTTTCATTTGTACTTCTGCTGATTTTCAACATTAATGAACCTTTTCCTTCAAAAAAAATTATCAAGGTTATCAAATCTACCTATGAATTTTGAAATTTTGGAATAATACAGTGTAATGTATTCTTTATTCTATAATTGCTAGTCATTATGATAATGAGAAGACATAGAATGACTGAATAAAATGTAATATATTACAAATTACATTGTTTATTGATTATTGATTTTTTATGGAGTAATATAATATTCAATATATTTTGGTGAAAACCTTAAACATACTGAATGATCGTGGTGAAATTTTTTTAAATGATATGATGATTAATAGATAAGGATAGTAAAAAAATCATTTGAGATTTTATTGGTATGAGTATAAAAATTGGAATATCTAAGTAGTGGATGATACAAACACTACAATTTTAATATAATTGATCAATACATTTAAACACTATAATTTCAATTATATGAATTTGTGTTAAATATCCAATGATTGATATTACAATATGGTAGGATTTCTCATTGGTTTCGGTTGTTAAAAAATATTTGTGTGGCCTAATTAATTTCATTATTTAAATTAAATGTGTTTTTTATTTTTGATTCAATATATCAGAACCACTGCACTAAATTAGGGCAGATTTTTATACTGTAAAAGGTGTTAACTAAAAAGAAAGATAAAAATCAATAAAATTGAGATGCATTGATTCACCCCACTCTCAATGTCTTTAAATGATCCATTTGGGATTGTCAATTTTTAATTCATATATAAACTAATAATTAGGTCTAAAAAATAGTTTAATGAATTGAAACATAATATATTTAAAATAATAAATTCATAAATTCATTAAATATAGAAAAATCATATTGTCACCATTGACGTAATTTTTTCAAGAAAAATACCTAAAACCCACCATCAACTAATATTGATATTAGTTATTCGAAAATAAATTTCATTTTGTAAACATAAAATTATGAAATATATAATTATTTCTTTAAAATAGAAATATAAGGAGAACTCGTTTTATTAAAATATAACCTTTTTAAACAATGTGTGTTTTTAGTAATATCTCAGACTAATTGTAAACATAGTTATGTTAATATGCCTGTTAATATATAGAAATGTTATCTGTGATAAAAAATATCATTCAAGAAATATATATTTTAATTTATTAAAACATTATTTAATTGTTTGATAAAATATATTTATTTTATATATTAAATCATATTAATTATATATCCTCTAAATGGAACAATTTTTTTTCATTTTTTTAATATCTATTTAATTACTAATGGTTTTATTATTACTAAATTATATTAAAAACAAATATTTTATATACTCTATTAGATCAGTGTTGTGTGTGGTGAAATCTATTGATCAAAGTAATTATTTTGTGAAATATATCCAAAAATATCAATATATAGAACATATGCACAACGAACTGACCTTACATGATTCAGGATATACCATTATGCATTAGAGAAAAAACCATATTACCCTAACATAAACTCAGGAGACCTATACATTCAGGAAGGATTTCCCCTATAAAGCTAATCAAAATGAAATATATTGACCATGTGAAACAATAATCACCCTATCACATCAAAAAGCTCAAATAACTAAAAAATTATATTTTCTTTGAATGATTCATATTATTATGAAGAGTTCCAAATTTTGATTAATTTATTTTTTCAAAACAACTTTTAGATTACAAAAAACATCCCATGACATCGATGTAATAAAGAGACACTTCTTGACACTCAAAACCCCAAGATTAATGATTTAAATGCTTTGGGAAGATACGATCTATTACATTAGATAACTCTCAAAAATTTATTTTCCTATACAATAAAAATAATAAATTAAATGATATAGAATCATACAACCCAAAAACTTCTAGGATATACCTCCCAAATAAGGATAAACAACTAATAAGATATGTGAAATTACAGATGTTTATAAAATTGAATGATTTGATAAATAATCATTCAATTTAAAATACCATGATTAATCTAAACATATCATTATTATAAAAACTAGGGAAAATATATATCTAGATTCTGAAAATCCATCAACCACTCTCATTCCCTCGTATTATCCTTCATACCACCCTACCATTGTTGAAATCAAACAAAGGGTATTTCTTACTTTTGAAATACAATATCATTACAGTCCATGGTATTGATTCATCATTCTATGAATTTAACATCATCCCTTATATATAACTATCAACATTCAATTTCATGGACATACATGTGATTATTTTAACAAAGTTGTTACACAAGCTATACGTCGTGGATCTGATCTATCTTTGTAGGAAGAACTAAATGATACACCACCAATCCAACACAATTTAAAACATTTAAGGAGTTAAAAAGTGGATTCCTTAGATGGAAAAAAATGTACAGTCTAATTAAAAATTCATTTATTTAGTGAGTTTTGAATGCTGTATAATTATAAAAACATTTTCAAAACAGTTGTTTCTTATCTTTATATTGAATGGTCCATTGATTTTTTCTTGTGTCAAAATGCATTATTAGTTACCATTTATACGTACATCCTTAAGATATTATGATATTAATCATACACATATTTTTTATAATATAGATATATCAAATAAAATAGTCAATAATTATGTATGAATATCATCTATTGAGGTGTCATATGAATTGACAAATCACCTCATAAATTTATCTAGATAGTTATCTAGAGTATCAAATATCATAACAGCTGACCCACCATGAAATCCTAGTACCACCATTACTACCATCCAAAAATATGTGTAAATAAAATTCCAAAAACATTAACACATACCGACACACAAATTCCTCAATAATCACTTCACACAAAGCATCCTTCCTGCAATATATCGACTCAACTGTGAATTCTTTGTCATAATCCCGTCACTTCCAATCATATCAAACCATGAACAAAACATCAAAAACATCAAAAAAAATGTTCACTAGAGGAAATCATCACCATCACTGAATGGGGAAACCAATACCCAATGATACACGAATAATAGAAAAACCCCTTAACAAATCAAACCTAAAAAAAGACCACTTCAAATAGCCACACTGATGAGACCATCATCACCATCCACATGCTACAGAAACATAGATGGAATACTATTATAATCCAACGAAACCATCCAATATCGAGAGATGATACACCCAAAACTCCTTTTGGATAAACATGTTCTACAAAAAAAATATTATTCGATGAAGTTAGATCAAATATGTAATTGTCCAGGCACCATCCCGTCATCACTTCAGCTTTTTTGTCATCTTCATCACAACAAAAACACCACCCTATCACATCCATAAAATACCCATCAATAGAATCCTCAAACTAGACTATGATGAATGGAACAGAATGAAAATGAATATCCCCAACAAAAATCACACAACCACCAAGACCGTGGAAGAATGTATAGAGATGAAAGCCTAATAAGAACCAAGAAAAAACTTTAAAAGGAATGTTAAATGAAACCAAAAATCACAAATAAGATGAAATGAAACCATAAAGTGGATCATAGGGATGAAACCCTATCATATGAAAAAAAGAGACGTCGAGAGGACCATCACCCACAAAATCTCAATCCCAAATCCTTAGTGAACCAATCCTCTTGATCAAACATGTAGTGGAGTAGCGGTCAAGGACAGTGAACTGAATGGAAACTAGAGGAAGACCTATGTGAAGACAAGGTCAGTAAAATAATAACCAGTGAGAGATAGAGAGATAGAGAGAGATAACAATCAAAGTAAAAGAACCAATGATGTTGGGGAGAGGGGAACCCCAGGAGGTGAAGATACAAATAATAGGTGAGAGACCAAGGGAGGATCTATTTTATATATTACATAAATTATAGGTGAAAACATCGAAATTTTTGTTTTTTTACTAATAGTATATTGGGTGAATTAGTAATGGTATGAAATTTTTCTAACGTAAATGGAAGAATTTTTCATTTCCATATAAATTAAATAACTTGAGGCGAGTTGAATAGGGTGGTAGAATCATTATTATATCGATTTTTATTGTAATTAAATGATTCTCTACATTATATAGTCATGAAAAAAGATAATGAAATAAAGGGTATGACCGAAAATATGTGATATCATGACACATTGATATTATATTGAAAACAGTTCCTTTTGAGGTTTTCATTTATAAGAATAAACATTATATTGTTAATTTATTAGTTGGGATATAATAATATGTCCATAGTTTATGAGAATTATTCACTTTTATTGAGATACATGCTAGATCGCACCAAAAGCCTATATATATGGTGACCCATTATATAGTATTTAATTTTATGATATGATGGGCCCTATAAAGTGTCCCATGTTATGTTTGAATAAATACCTGATATTAAGTATTTAGTTTTTTAAAATAATAAAAAAATTATTTAAGTAATTGTGGAATATATTGTGCACACCCAGGGTTGACCTCTCGAGGAGGCCACTCACACACATTGTAATTCCATTTTCCTTATTATAATCTAACTAATATTAGAATAAAATTAATAATATATATAGAGGGATTTGAAATGAATAAAATATAAATAAATATAGAAAATATATATAAAATAAAATAGAAAATGTAGTTAAACTTAAATAACAATTGGAATTGTTCTTGAGAGTTTATAGTGATTGTCATCAATGTCCAATAGAATATTAGCATTAATTTCAATATAGTGATCAGGACCTACCCCACGAAACCTTCTCATTTAAAATTTGATTCCAAAAAATGATACCAACAAAAATGGAGAAATCCTCTTCCTGACTTCATCTATGGGGCCTCTTCATGGACCAAAACCACTCATTTCATGCTCCAATATAACACCACTATATTTTGTTATTTTTTTCAAATTAATTTAACATTTGTTGTATTTTTCATTTCACATATCACTAAAAATAGAATATCTTATATTAAATAACATTGTATGGCTTGTGTTATATGCAACACCATGTTAATCATGTACTATAATCAACATAAATTTTATATTGATATAAATAGAACACCGAGGTTTGCTTGCATTACACACCACAATGAATTTCTTCGAGGGATTAAATAACACGCATTACTAAGTTTCACCAAAAAATAATATATTATTAAAATATAATTATTTAATATCATAAGATATTACCAAGTAATTAAATTAGTGGATATGAACATTATTAATTTTTTTAGGATAATATATTATACAAATATAATATGAATATATAAGTTATCAATTAATTAGAATGAATATGAAAACCAATTGAATATAAATGAATATATTAATACTTTTATGGAAACTATTACATCCTGAATAACTAAAGTATGAACCTTGTATTAGATATCGTGTACAAAGTGCAGCAACAACTACGTAGTGTAATATAATATATGTATACTTTATAATATATTTAGTATTTAAAATATATTCTATATATTTCAATTTTGGAAATACAGAGTTAGCCTAAAATGCAGGTGAAAATGGGTTAACATATATTATAAACAACAAAATCATTCCTCTATACCTTGTGTAACATGAAAAATAAACCTTCTTGGAGGGCCTATACTCTTTGCAATACCGAGTCTTATCGAGAAACAATCAATAAATAAAACATTATTATTTACTATAATAAGATAGAAACAAGAAATTATGAATAATATTAACTACATTATGAAAATATATGGTTTAGAAAACTATATCATTGGTTAAAAATAAAATAATAATGAATATAAGAACCAATTGAATAATAAAAGCATTTTTTTAAACTAGTTTATTCTCTCACTAATTTGTTTTACCATAATAGATTTAATGGAATAAAAACAGTGAGTGATATTAATGTATTAAATATGTTAAATATTTATTATATTATTATTTATATTCATCTAATATATTTGTTTATCATAAGGGAAGATCAAAAATAATATTTCACATAAAAATATATTTAGGAATTTTTAACCACCTCACAATAGAGAACCTATATTAAATATTAATATTGAATGTTTTTAAATTTAATTTTATAAAATAAACATCATTTTTAATTTGTATTTGAAAAATTATCTTAAGGTAAATATTTTGTATTTTTCCAAGAAACTACATTATTTAGTGAATAGTGAAAAATATTGTGTTTTTGTTAAAAACAACATTTTTATTTAAATATTTATTAGCGTTAAATTATATTATAATTTTTTTATTGTCACAATGGATGAAAGATAGATATATTAATTATATTTTCTTTATTAGAATCAATTTAAGTTTTTAAATTGAATATAAAAACATAACAATACTTTGATCATTTTTACTATTAAAACCAGTAAATCAGTCTGTCTTCTGGATTAGAATTAATCATAATATTTCCACTTTTATGATTTGAATTTGTAAAATCCAAAAAAACAAATTAATACATAGAATAATCATGTAATAATAATATCAAATTATTAGTGAATGTGAATAAAATTAATTACTGTGATTAAGGTCTAAATAGGCATAAAATGGACTAAAACCCTATGTTTAAGGGCACAAATGACCAAGAAACTTGTCCAACACTCATTAGATGTAAATATTTATTCCATTTACCATCTATTAATTAGTTTTTTTAGTCTTTTATGACTCATATTAGGTAAAAAATGTGCACACATAAAATATTTTCAAGAATAAAAAGTGAGTACGTATCCATCTCTATAAAGGACACTACCTCTACTGATTCCTCAAATCTCTTCAACCTCATAATATCAGACCATATATAACCAACTAGTCTCAAATAATTTCTTACATATACCTATATTCCTCCCGTTGTGAAGCATACCTTCAATGGATTCCATTTGGTTAAACCAAAATAAGTTACCTAATTAAAAGGTAATGTCTTTTCTCAATCTCTCTAGTTTCATTACAATTTTTCTACCCCTAATTTTTTTTTCTATTCCTATGTTACAATACCATTATCATAAATATAATACAATGTTTTTATTAGGATATTTATTCCTACACATATACACACCTCAATCTAATGGGGAACAAACATATTGTATCTATGGACGTTGAATTACTACCTCACGAAACATGTATTGCTCAATTATCCATTATTGCCTACTATGGTGGCCATTTTGATAAGAAATATATTTATATATTATATATACATTATTTATAATTTGTTAATCTTATTTAATTTTTATTTATAACATACATATATTCGTTACATGTTGTGTAAATACGAAAATCTTATTTGAGGAATTGTGGATTACTACCCCTCAAAATGATGTGATTCGTTCACATGATATATGGAATGTATAAATAATTAGACACAATTAGACATTATACACATAAAAAAATATGATATTAATGAAAATTTTAAATTTCCAGATATATATATATATTTATATATTTATATATCATTTTCTTTATTACCATTTCAAAAAAATTAGAAAGTGATAATGTTATTTTTGGACGTGTGGACTTTTAACTTCACAACATGATGTGATTAATTTTACACAACATAATTCTAAATATATGTATATGTAATTAAATAATATAGTATTTATTATATAATTATCATTATTTGATGATTTTATTTACTTATCTTCTATCCACAACGATCATTTAAAAATGGTTATGTTACTCATGCATACGTACGACATACCATCTCCTTGATTTTAACATTGATTCATTTTCCATAAAAAAAATTTAATGATTTATTTTAAAAGTATAATTGATGAAAATATGTGATAATTATGTCATGTTAATTATTCTGAAAATGTTATATAATGAAACCTATTACCATAATTAACGAACAATTTTTTTTCACATAAACTAAATTCAAATTTTATTTTATATCAAATTTTTCAAAATGGTTAAATTATATTTTAAATTGTGTTAAAATATTATTTAGATAAAATTTTTATCAATTAATCCAATTTTGTCATTGCAAAGAATTTCAATTTGAAATTGGATAAAACAAAATTGAAAAATTTTGATCAATTTTTACACAAAAAACCTATTGTGTCATCATGTCAATGAGATTAATTCTAATTTAATTTCATTCACTCCTCTTTTTTAAATTTGGAAAATTGGATTCCATTTTTTTTAATAAAAATAATATTTAATTTATAATATGTCAATATTAGGATTTATTAAAAATTATTACTAAATGTAAGTAAATTAATTGAAATACAATATTATCTAAAAAACCCATTTTATGCCTACTAATAATACATGAACCATATATTCATGAGTATTATTTTTTGTTATGACTTTATTTTGATAAAAACGTTTATACTCATAACTTGTTTTCAAAAATTCCAAGCATGTCATTTCGCTTCCCTATAAAATCCAACCACCTCTCCCTATTCTTCTTACCTCTCAATCCACCTAGGATTGGACACGATCTGAAAAATAAAATTCCAAAATTCCATTCCATCCTCCATGAAACATATTTTTTAATGAAAGTCTTCCATGAAACCCTTTTGGAAAAAAATGGAGTTACCTGATTAAGAGGCAATGCCTTCTCATAAAATCATTTTTTTTCCTTCATGACCAACCCAATCTCATTATTAAATGATTTTATAAAAATACCAAATAATAAATGTAATTATATGTTTTATGTTATTTTTTCTTCCTACACAAACACACAACTCCATCTAATGGGTAAAATACATACTGTTTATGTGTATGACAAGCTTCCGCCTCACAAAATGATGATTTTTCAAATTCCTTATGTCATTATCATGGTGGAAACAATGATAGAAAATATATTTGTAAATATTAAATATTATATTTATTATGTAATTAATCTTATTTAATCCTTTTACAAAACATTTTTTTTACATTCAATTTTTTGTAAATACGATTATTTCCTTTGAAGAAGTGTGGACTATCGTGCCTCAAAATGATGAGATTTGTTCACACAATAAATGGAATGTATTAAGGATGGTTTTAGTGATCATATATGAAATATATAACATTATTATGATAATTTAATTATTTTATATATATACACATATAATTTATTTTAATTCTATCTATCAGTATGAAGAAAAATGGAAACAATTTTCATTCGTCTATACTACTTACCGTCTCCTTGAATTGTGTATTCCATTCCATAAATATCTATTCTATCGACTATTATAAAAAATACATATTGGTTATACCTTATATTTATATGATGGATTATATTCTGGATATATGATCTATGTATAAGGACCAATGATATATCAAATTAAGACACATACTAAGTACAGAGAAAATATTATATGAAGTGAATTAGTAACATAGGATGACTAACAAGATGGTAATATAAGGTCATTATCATTCCATATATGGTATTAGATTTAATATTATGGTCTTTATAATATTTATAAAAAAATTATTTATTATATGGGTGTTTTGAATAATTATGTTGAGATTCAAGACACAAGGTAAGATGATTTCATCTCACGTTTTATTTTCATGAAAAACATGCTATATTCTCCACTCATTCCTTTTGTGTGGTGTATTTACTAGCCATGAATGTATTCTATGTATCTTATAACTAAATTTATGGGAATTCACAGATCCATTTTATGATTTTTATTTAAGGGGGTTTATGTTTCAAAAGTTACCAAATTGATGAAATAGTTTTAACTCAATCTACCATATTTTTTAGTTATGTTTTCTTATGCACATAAATTCAATTTTATATGTATATAAATCCATTTTACATTTTATCAAGAATATCATTACTTTAATGTTATTATAATCATCATGTAATTTCATTTTATTACGTGGAAAGTATGATCCCATGTTACTAAGTGATAAAGGTTTATTGAAAAAAATCACCACATTTCCTGATAATTCATGTTTATACTTCCTTTGATGAAATATATTCATATATATCTCATGGACATTCATGTATTTTATTCTCCTTGGTTTATTAGAGATTTATTCATATATTTTTACCATTTCTTCCACTCTTTTGTACATATAGTAGTTAAGAAATGGTATTCAAGAATGTTTGAATTTACCCACTCTTCAGTCGGAATGCTATGTTTCTTCAAAGCCTTGTTTACAAAATTGGGTTTCCATGAATATTATAACAATATATTTTAATCATTAATTATCATTTTTACCCTATTATTATTTTAAAACTCTATTAAAACAAATCTTATTATTGATTTCCAAACATGGAATTTTTTTTAACATGAAAAAGGATGTACTTTTTTACCTCATAAGATATGTAGGGATTTATAAATCGTCAAATATTTGAAGAATCATTTGTATTTTTTAAATGGTTATTTTTTATGAAAACAATTTTAAAAGTGATTTTTGTGGAAACTTGTTTTCAAATTTTTTTAATCCATATTTTATAAGTTTCCAAGGAAAATTGTTTTTAAAATGTTATCACGCATTTTTCATTAGTTTTCATAGAATTTTCATGCAAAAGGTGTTTCCAATATTTTTTAGGATCCTTTCATATTTTTCATGTAAAAAGGTTTTCTATATATTTTAATGATTTATTTATATGTTTTCAATGTATTTAAAAATAAATGGGTTTCAAATCATTTTCAAGATCATTTCATATTTTTTCATGTAAAAAAGGCTTTAAAAACATTTCCAATATTTATTTATATGTTTTCAATGTGTTTTCAATGATAATTGCTTTTCAAATGTTTTGATACTTGTTTAATATGTTTTCATGTCAATAGTTTTTCATTACTATTTGAAGACTTCTTTATAATGTTTCGTGGTAATTTATATGAAAATTACTTTCAAATGGTTTTATTTGTTAAAAAAAAATTTAGAAGTAGAAATTATATTTTCCTCAATAAAGATTTTTGAATGTTATTTCAAAATATATTTCCATATATGAGGACATCCCTTTTTGTTAATTATTCCCTTCTATGAAATTATCTCAAGGTTACATTCATATTCATTCTATTAATGGGTTATGCGTAATGTAATCTTTTTTATGGAACCCGTTTCTATTTCACATTTTATATGTTTATGAAATATATTTCTTCTTCATGGGGTATGATTTTCGTAAAATTATTATGAATAAATCTTTTTCTATAGGTTATGATATGATTACATTTTTTTAGTACAAATTTCATATCATGGGCTATGATATATTTACTTATAATCATGTGGCACATGTTGTATGCATTCATTATGACATGGGTGGGGCCTCTATCTCCTACCAATGAATTGGGTGAAGATTTATATATCATTATATAGACTAATATGGTATTGGGGATGATCCTTAACTACTAAAATGGTCATGGGGGTGACCCATGACTACCGAGATCGTACGAGGAGTGACCTCATGCAACTTAGATTTCTATGGGAGTGAACCATGACCACTGAGATAGCGTGATGAGTGATCTAATTATAATAATATTTCTATGGAAGTGAACCATGACTACCAAGATGGTATGTGGAGTGAACCCATATTACCAATATGGTATTGGTAGTGATTCAATGGAAACTATCGAAATCAAATTATATGATTATGTGTCTACAAAAAAACAATGTGTTTTTATTATGTTGTTATTTCATGACTTATTAATTTAATTATATTATAATCCATGTTTTATGTATTTATAATATTTATATTTATCTCTAATATTTAGTGTATTATATTCAAATTCTATGCTCAAGTTTCACAAAGTATTTTCTTGTTATACTTACAAATTTTCCTTACTTACATTTAATGAGCATCCAATATCACCACTTACTATGATTTATTTCCCCATGTCATTAAGAAAGGATTTAGTTAGAAGTAATAAAAGTGGATATATTTATTGGAAATGTGGAATATCATTCTCCAGGATTGAAATTTTTTTCATGTTTCTAAACTCAAAAAACTATTATAGTCATCAAGAATGTATTATTGTAATGTATGGAATATTAATTTAAAATGGTGTAATACACTAATATGTTATGCATGGGAAGATATACATGGTATCAAAGTAATGTTATATAGAACCCTTGGAAAATAGTATGAGAAAATATTAGTGAGATCCCAAAGTAGATTATTAATTATATATTTAAAGATGTCCCGATGAATTATTTTAAGGATGACTCAAAGTTTAATAAAATAGCCTAGAATTTTGGTAAATGATAGAGTAAGTGGATTTCTAACAATAAATCACTATCTGAATAATAATAGTGGAAGTGGATATGGAAAAAAGGTAGATATAGGTAACAGATATGACAAGAATTTCCGAGCCTGACTCGAGGGAATCTTGTACAGAAAAAATGGGCCTTCCTGCACACATTAGTTGATACTCATGGGTGATATTATTTTGGAATTCACAAACTATTCACAAAAAATCCTAATATATTTATATATAACATTCCTATAAATAACATTAGATTAACCTTGGAGTTAATATATTAGGGAAGGTGTCATGATTTAGAGATTATATAAGTAATTATTTTCATGACTATGTGGTTTTCAGATATGCTAAGTAATGCTCATAGTATTCATTGGGTTTTAGTTAGTCGAGGGAATTGGAAAGAACTAGATTAACATGGTATATGATGGATGATTTTTTAATTCATGTGGGATGATCATTGGAGTTAATGATGTTTTCATAAGGCCTAATCAAATTTCACAGAACACGATAAACAACATATACCTAAACTAACTCTTAGACTCATCATAGAAGAGAAATAAATTGTTTTTTAAGAGATCAGTAAATAGTGACCACGGTGGATGGAATATTTTGTTTGCTTTGTGAAAATAGTTTTATTAAATCAACAAACTGAATTACATAGAGTAACAAGAATATTTTTAGACCATGGTAATGAAGGACACAAAGTAAGTGACTTCATGAAAAAAATGAAGTCTTTAGTTAACAGAAAGGATGAGAATATTACCCTCTCCAAGGCATCATCAAATGTTAAGTGATTTATGCATGGAATAAATGTTCAATTTTCAACAAAATTTACCAAGAGTAATTCTCCTAAAGAGGGTCAGGAATGTGGTATGAGTAATGGTTACCATACAGATATTGAAGAGACTACAGTAGAAATGGGAAAAGGAATAGGTATTATGTAATAGGATGTGGTTGCCATTAAAATGGAGTAATTATGAAGTGGAATATTAAAATAATTTTTCTATTTGGATTCAAGATGTATGTTATGTTAATGGTAAAATATATAATGATATTTTAGTTTATGTTTTTAAATAATGATTTATAAGATGACGATGATTGGTTCCCTTGAAATATAAAAGTGATATAACAAAAAGGTGATTTCCATAGAAAAAATATGATTAAATGATATATAAACCTTAAAATTATCCTTATGTTATGATAATGTTGTTAGGATACAGATTTGTGGGATATGAAAGGTAAATTGGATTAAAATTATTACTTGGTAACTAATTAAGAAAATGTTGACAAGTAGATTATAATATCATGGATATAGTTTATAACTTCTTAGATATAGGGAAAAAATATTATAATTTATGGAATGAAGAAGAATTCATGTTTTATAAAAGTATTTATGGTATTTTAGGTTGCTACCATGTTCCAAGATAATTTACAATAAGTTTAGTAACATGTTTGGAATGTGACAACAAAGAGATGTTATGTGATATATGGGGGAACAATGTTAAGCTGATTTTGTGACTCTATTACTGATGTTTTTGAATTTCATATTCAATAAGGGTTATAAGGTAAATAATTCATGAAAGTTTATGTTAAACATTAGAGGAAGTATTTATCTACTTATTTTGTATTAATAACACTTGTTATAAGACTATTTAGTGATTAAAATTATTTCAAGTATGTCCATTAAATTTTGGAAATTATAACTGCATGGTTTTAGAAAAGGACATCCTATATGTCGGGTGACAACCAAAAAAGTCTTGTAAGGCCAAAGATCTTTAATATGTATCCAAAGGATGATAAATGATTCCCACATACCACTTTACTACATGATGCCCAAGTTAATATGTACTTATATTTGATGGATAGCTATTTATGATGAAGTAGTACTGTTACTATTATGTTTAGATATTAATGTATTAAGAATATATATTTTTTAAGAATATTTATTGATAAATAGTTATAATTTTTATTCTTTTATGGTCCTTTAGATCTGTTAAAAGTGTATTATAGCACTTTGTACATCAGATTTAATTTTTTGGATGTCCGTTACATGATGTAATTGATGAATTAGAAATTGATAAAAGTGAAACATAAGACTTAATATTTATTATTATAATATATTATCTATGTATATTTCCTTATATTCATGGTAAATAATAGAATTACTGAATGTTTGTATAATAATCAAATGGAAATGTCTTATCCTAATACCATAACTTTGTTAAACCAATAGCCTTTTAAATCATTACAATTTTATAACTTTGAGACCCTCAACATTTCGTTGATCATCACTTGTTTCTTGATTGATGACCTCGATCACTCCCTATAAATAATTACGCATTTACTCCATGTCCAATATTCACTCAAAAACTATGTTCTCCTATGTGGAAACCTAGTTACCTGTTACTTAGGGTAACTATTATGGTTCAATCTTTCCCTTTTTATGGGATTTCTTAGTATCCATTTTTATGATATGGGTTTTTATGAATGAAAAATTAAAGTATTAAAACTCTCATAACTCAGAAAAATTTTCAGGGAGAAATTCATTATAATGGGGGAATAATGTAATACCCTAATTTTTTGGGAATTATTTTTTCCAAAATAATTATACATTTGGGATATTTTTTATTTAATATAACATTGAAAACTGTCCACTTTATATTAAATCAATAGGTTTGGATTATATTATAGACAACGTAAAGTTAATTGTGCACTACACACAACATAAATTTTATCATGATCAACATAGAACAATAATGTTATCTTGTGCTACACAAAACAATTTCTTTCCTTGTTGACTTGCATAAAATGCATTGAAAAGTATTACCAAACAATAATGTATTTTTAAAATATTATTATTTAACAAAATAATATGTATCCTTAATATAAAATAAGAATTAATAAATTGTATTAACTAATTTATCATAATATATGGTTTCAAATATAAGTTGAATTCATAGGTTATCAATTAATTAGAAATAAATATGAAAACCGATTCAATATAAAGAGAAGTATTAATTCTTTTAACAGTCACAAAGTTTTTTTATGCTAATAAATTAAATTAAATAAAATTTGACAAAAATACTAATTTAATATATATGATATATATTCAATAAAATAATTTTGATATTCTTATTATATATTTTATGGACACAAGATTAGAACAATACTAATTTTATGGTTAAATAACTATTTTATAAAAAGAGTAGTTTTAAGAAATTTTAATTGAAAAACCATTTAAAAATTTTATTTTTGGAACCAAATATATTTAATATGTAAAAAATAATTTATATCTGGTAAATAAGAATATAAATTAGGTAAATTTAATTTTTAGGAATTTTTCTTTAAGGTTTTATTTTTTAATGATTAGTTTAAAATTCATTAAATTAATTGAAAACATATTTTTCATCTAATTTATTAATTTTGTTATCATATACATTAAATTTGTTTCAATGTTAAATTATATAATATTTTAATCAATTAATAAAATTTAGTTCATTGTTACAAATTTCACATTGAAATTGGATTTAAAATCATAAAAAACTATTCAACATTATATAACTATAAAAAATTTCAGTGTCGTCCCATCAGTAGGATTAATTTTATATTGTGTTCTGTCACCCATGTGAATGGAATTTGAAAAAATGTATTCCATATTTTGAACAAGAACAATTTAAAATTTCTAATAACGGAAACTTATATTTTGACCAAATTTATTAGTGAAATGAATTAAAATTAAGTATATCGAATAGGGTAAAATTTATATTAACTAAGGGATAAACAATAAAATTAAGACCAAAAAATACATATAAATTTTTCCAAAAACCATTGGATGGAAATTATTTGTCTATTAACCATACATTTTTTATTTTTTATCACTTGTTATGAGCTATTTTAGTTTAATCATGGGTACACATTACATATTATAAAACATTCCTAGTGTGCCCTTTCTCTTCCCTATAAAAGGCCACTTACTCTCCCTCATCTTCAAAACCTAAATTCACTTAGTATCTAAAATGGTCTACCTGATCGACTTAATAACACCACTCTATTCCTATCTGAATATTATCTATGTGTAGAAAGACATCCAAGGAGTCATTTTCCAAAAACTTAAATGAGTTACCTGATTAAGAAATAACACCATCCCTCAAGATCATTTTTTATTTTTATCGTCTACACCCCCATCAACTATATTTATTATAGTACTATATTAAAAAATTATCCTCAATATTATAAAATGTAATTACTATATGTTTTAGATGTAAATATAGACACACCACCATCAAATGGCTAATAAAAATCTTGTTTATGTATATGAGCAACTTCCACCCCACAAAAAAATGATTGTTAAATATTCCATACGACCTCAAATGGTGGAAATTATGATGGAAACTCTCTATATATATTTATTATTTATTATTTTTCTTGATCTTATTTATTCCTTTTACTAATCATATATTTTTTTTACCAAAGGGTTTAAATACGATAATTTCTTTGAAGAAATGCGGACTATTTCCCCCTCAATGCGATGTGATTCTCTCACGCACTATAGGGAATGTATAAATGATGGGTTTAGTTAAATTATATGTTACATATAAAATTATAATTATAATTTAAGGATATTATATGTATTTATATATCTCATTTTTCTTTCTTTCTTTCAATATGAAAATAAAAATGGAAAAAATGTTCATGCGTATATATGAGTTACCATTTATATGAATAGTGTATTCCATTTCATAATCATATATAATATAAATTATTATGACATAAAGATACTTGATATAAATGATATTTATATCAGGGTTTAAATTCAGGTTTCATGATATATGTATAAGGACCAATGTCATAACAAATTAAGAAACATTTGAATAATAAAGGGAATATTATCTGAACTGAAACCTTAACACATGGTGGTTAACAAGAGTGTAACATAAGGTAATAATAACAAATATATATGTTATTAGATATAATAATATTTTTCTTTAAAAGATTTATAAAAAATTTTATTTATTATAATGGTGGTTTGAATTAGTATGATGAGATTCAATTCATAATGTAAGGGGTTTTCATCAAACTTTTTATTTCTATGTGATACATGCTTTGTGTAAGAACCTGTTTTTTCACTCATGTATGGATCCTTTAATTTTGTGTTTAAATAATTACATTTGACATAATATAGATGTCAAATAAGTTATAAAAGTTTTTGAGGGTATTTGGGGCTTGTATGGAGTACAGAACACCTCTTTTTGGGAAAACAACCCAAGTTGCACGGTTTGCACACAGTTTGCACACAGTTTGCCTAATAGTGTGGTTTGTGTTATTCTGGACTATGGAAAATCGTAGGGATGTCACCCAGTCTTGTATCTAGAGCATTGAAATGCCCCTTTTTCTTAGGATCGTGCAGAACCATCTCGTACAGTTTGCGCACGGTTTGACAAACGATGCGGATAAACAATGTGCATTCTAAAAAAATATATAAAATGTCCAAAACAACCTTAATGATATATTAATACATCCAATTTTTATCTAATCTGAGTATATCCAAGATTTACCTTGTTCTATCTCATTTTGGGGCATTTTGAAGATCCAAATAGGGAATCAAGAGATCTCTTTCGTCCAGCATCTTATCGAGCATCGGTTTGTCATGTTGGTTGTGCTACAGTATGTACCTATGCTCTCTTTATCCCCTATTCATCTCTTTATCTATCGGCCTTGTTATTTTCATGAGATAATTCTCACATTTTCTTAGATCTTCTCATACATGAGGAAAATCAAGGGCCAATACCGGAAGAAAAGGATTGTACAACCCTAAGGTGGGTGGTTTATCACTCAACACTAAAGTTCCTTGATTTTATAATGTTCATGTGGGGCCCACCGGTTACATTGGAAATAAATTCATAGATTAACATGCCAGGATTATACTTTTTAGAATCATATGGTTATGTTCTTTCAAAATATTTGATTAGTTGTTAGTGGTTTTACCCACATCTCAATCATCCTCATATCGATGGTTTTTCCATAATTGGGTTATTGTGTTTCGGAACATTTTAGCCACCATTCGGGTGTTACTTTTCTTGACCGTACATAAGGTTGTACACCTTATAAAAAATTTATTTTTGTTAATGATAATTTCATAATTGCATGTACCAGGTATGATAACCAATTGAAACCCTTAAGGTAAGTTCTTACAAATATTTCTTAAATATGAAAAATGAAATATAAAATAGAGTGTATACTTAGTATATAACTTCGCCTTATCCAATGAGATTGATTAAAGGATACATTCCAAAATCCCCCCTTCTATGTTGATGTATGTTAGTGGAGTGAACCTCAAAAATATAACAATACTTAATGCCTATCTAAAACATGATTAAATGGTTACAATGATACTCGACATATCCCCACTATTAGATGGCACGACATAAACCAATAAATAAATGGTTTCAACTCTACCAGACATATCCACACTAATAGAAGGAAAAACATGAACCAAATGAATTAACATGATTACCATATCAAATAGGAATGGACTCACTCGAGGTTGCCATGGTTTTTGGGAGGAGAGTACCTTGGGTCTTCGGAACCCCATTCCGATACATTGATACAGTTTGAATAGGTTGGTAACCACCTAGAATCTGGTTCTTTTCTATTCCTTGTATTCATGGTATACAATGGTTATGTCCATTCCTTACTATATGATAACCCAAATACACTCCATGGATCCAGCACTGACTAGTAGGTGCCATGCTGAAGGCACATAGGGACTTTTCTTTGCTTATCCTCAATTTACCTTTGTTTATAACCTTGTACTAAGTAGGCACCTTATTGTAGAATGCATTAGATTACGCTCCATGGATTACAGTCTTACCACTTATCTTCACCAAGATACTACTGAGTTAGTTTTCTGTGAGTTTATGTTACCTTTGTTTTTACCCTATAACTCCCTCCATTGATATCATTGTCTCATTTCCTTGTTACGTCTTATGACCCACATTACTTATACTATCATGAGGTGACATTAGTGTTGGTTATGCCTCACATGACCTATAAACATTAAAAGATTTTTGATTAATTAATGAACTATTTATATGTTTAGACATAAGATGAGGGCTGAAGTAGGTACTTGGTTATTTGGTTTTGTTGTACTACTTACTTTACTTTATATATGCATTCTATCACACTTCCATATTCTATTTCACGGGCGGGATTTTATAGAGACCATTGGTGGTGGCCCACTGAGATATATCTCAAACCCTATCTGCACACCATTTGGTACATCGAGTAGATTACATGGTTTAGGTATTGAAAAAGGGGAGCATGCAAGTTCCAATACTTCATTGTGTGGTGGTAGGGTGGATCTTGATAAGAGATGACTGAGTAGGATCTCATGATTCTTAGTGTAGAATTTATTTTATTTTACCTTGTGGAACATGTAACTGTTATTTTCTTGTATCCATGATATCCAATTTTTTAGTGACATGACATTACATCATTATTGTTCTAGTTGATATAGTTATTGTTATTATTGTTTATCTGTTGCATCAGTTTTCTTCCCTATTTATTTATATTGCATCCACTATTTACAGTTATTGTTTTTCTCTTCCACTATGATACACTATACTAATGAGGGAATAGTCTTCCCATATACACTCCCTAGGCCCTCACTGTTAGTTGGTAGCCCTTGGATTTCTAGAAGATAAGCTTGAGGCCTTGTGGCCCCCCGGGCTTGGGGCACCCATTAAGTGGCATCCAGGAACGGGTCATCACAATGTGGTATCAAATGTGGATTATTTTCATTCTTTAAAATTGGGAGACAACAGACTATAGAATAAGATCACTTGGGAGTTGGTCATAATCTGTTATGGGGCATCCCAGAACCATGATTGTGGTAAAAACCAAGTTACCCATAAGGAAATTGATGATATATTTTTTCCTATTATAGTTGACATTATTTCATTGTTGGGAGACTCACATGTTTTGTGGTGTTTTTTATTATTACTCTTTGGGAAATAATTTCATCTTTGGATTGATGATATGAAGTTAAGGATTATTTCTAAAGGAATACTTATAGGCACCTATAAATAACATGTCATGCATATTTCCATGCCTTATAGATTCATTTATCTAATTTTAATTACTTGATATTCCAATGATATTTGAGTGATGTTGTAATAGTTTCTGTAACATCCCATGTAAGTAATGAATAATAGATATTTTTATCTATGTCTATTAATAAATTTTATAGTGTTTTAGAGGCTTAAAATGAAAATAAATACAATCTTATGCATGGAATACACTGATATTCTTAAAAGATTGTTTAACTGCCTTTTGATAGAAAACCCTTTTCAAATCTATATTTTTACAATTTTATAAGCTATGTCTGTCAAAATAAACTTATTATTTATGATTGGGACATCAAAATTTACTCTTTGTAAATTTTTGGTATTTTTCCGATAAAGTTCATTTTTTAATGAATAGTGAAAAATGTTGTAATAATTCAAAACCTCTTTTTAATCTAATTTATTTTTATTATTAGATTATCTTTTGAATTGGTTTTGAAGTGAAATTAGAATATATTTTTATCATTGTATCCAATGGTGGTCATTGGAATCAATTTCACTTTTAAATTGGACTTAAACTAGTGTCAATCTTTTGATACTTATTGTTTCATAAAACACGTTATTTGTCATGACAGCGGGAATTAGTTATTAAATTAATTAATGAAAAATACATGTTTTTAATTTTGTAAAATAGACATCATTTTTGAATTCATAATATCAAATATATCTTAGGGTGAAGTTTTGGTATCTTTCTAAAAAACATCAATTTTTGATGAATAGTGAAACCACTAAGTGGTAGTTAAAGAAACTGATTTTTCGTTTAAATGAAACTTTGCCACTTCTGTGATTTGATTTTCAAAAATCCAACATAAATGGTTTTCATTAATAACTAAAATGTGGTTCAATGAGATTAAAATAATTTTATGGTGAATAGTAACTTTTAAGTTCTTAATCACGATTAGTGGTAATTAATGTAGTTTAAGGTAAAAATAATGTTTTAATAATATGAGATGAGCTTGACACATTTCCTACCCTCATTGGATGTGTCATTTCCGAACAAGACAATCCATGGGTCATCTTGGGGACCCCATGGAGCCACTATGGTTGGGAAATTACATAAATAATTTTTTATTTAATGTTAAAGTAAAAATGACACAAACATGAAATGTTTTACTAAAACACTTTTTAAATGGCGTTATACAAGTCAAATTTTTGATTTTAAATAGTAATTGGAAAGATAAAAATATTTCCTAAATCATAGTATTTTATTATAATTTTTAGACTTAAAATAAATTAAATTATTTATGACATCATGATGATGTAGTGATTACCTCATTAATCAAGGATTTAAATAAAATTAAATGATAATGTAAAATATATGACCTAAACATGTCCAAAACCTATTGTATGGATGGATTTCAAACCCTTATCACCATATCCTCGAATTATATCAATTTGGGACCTCTTAAATCCGAATACCATTTTAAAATAAAGTGATTTTTTACCTTCCAAGAGTGCCCCTCCTCTCCTCTTATAAAAGGCCCACACCTCTACCACCTTACCCACACTTCCAAAGCCTTTGGATCGGCCAAACCCTGCCCATTTTTCCTCTCCACTTCCCTCTATTACTCCTTGAAGCCTAAATTTGGGCAGAAGTCTTCCCAAGGAAGCCTTTGAGCTCAAACCAAAGGGAGTTACCCGATTTTAAGGTAATGTCTTCACTTGAGTCTTTTTGTTTTATTTTGCTTCTCCAACCCCCTAAACTCTTTTTATTAACTTCTTTTGTAACAACTCCAGTATCTTCAATATACAAGGATGTTTTTATAAGATTTATTAGAGCTACACTTACACACACCTACATCTAATGGTTAAAGGACATACTGTTTCCGTGGATGGTGAATTTATGCCTCCTGAAACGATGATTGTTCAACATTCTATTAACACCTTCAAAGGTGGCCATTAAGATGTAACTATATTTATATATGATATATAATATGTTTATGTTTTCCTTAAGCTTCTGTATTTTTCATTTTGGGCATACCTTTATGGTTTCCATTATGGGTAAACGCGATATCTTCATTTAAGGAAGTGCGGACTACCGCCCCCTCAAAGTGATTTGATTCGTTAAATACCATATGTGGGACGTATAAAGGATGGAACTAGGGTATTACATATGAAATTATACTGGAATTATAATATAATTTTATATCATTATGATTCCATTCTATAAAATACGAAATAGAAATGAAAGTAGCGTTCAGGCGTACGTACGGCTTACCGTCTCCATGAACGGTGCATTTCATTTATTACCTCTAAATGATTATGTAATATTATAAATGCATGCATGTAATGGATATATATATGGCATATATGATATCTACATCATGAATACCATTATGGATATAATGGATACATGAGCAACTTGTAATTATAAAGGGCTTATTTTTTACTCAAGTACCAATGATCGTTAAAACGACCGTTATTAACATAAATAATTACATAGTGTTCATGACATGGCAATAAGTGATATAAAAGGAATAATGAACTTGAAAAAGGTTCTTAAACAAGTAGAAATTAACTCAAGTTTATTATTCAGGATATTAAAGAACGACCGAGTCAAGTTGGACCCGAGGTATGGGACTTCGTCTCAATCTCATTTAGTTGAGCCATATTTTGTTTTATACACAACCTTCTTTTATACGGTCTATAAACTCCATTGACTTTTAAGTTTATTCAAAAGGAATATTTTTTATATGAAGCGTTTATTAAATGACAAAAGGGAATGTTTTTGTCGTACGTATGCGGCGACAATGACTTATCTGCCGCCGTGACCATTATTTGAGTTTCAGATTCCTCTACAAGCCATACCTTCTTTTTAAAAGAAAAATAAATACCATGTTTTAGTTTTCATTTATTTTGGTATTGAAAATGGTTTTCATAATTTTTTTATCATATCAATGTGTTGCATTGATATCTTGTGATTGAAATGTAGAAATGTTATGTTTCCTTTATGCATGTTTTATGTGATACGATTATGTTATGGTTCTTGGGAATTATTATGATGACGGGTGGTTCCATGATAAAATAAGGGCGGGTGAGCCTGATATAGATCTCCAATGCATTGGGTAACACGAAGGAGTGAAACGTTATGGTTTCTCTGAAGAGATTTAGGGAATATACTGTGATGGGTATTCCAAACGTAACCAAGAGGGTTACACCCTACGTAAGAATGTTATGAATGCCTCAAGTTACCTTTATGTCTTATGATTTCATGGATTTATTCATGTTTTGGTGAGGTATGTTAAAGTGCTTATGTTTTATGGGTAAATTATGATTTCATTCTTATGTATATATGTACCCATGTTTCCTTTCCATATTTTTATATCCTTTACTGAGTTTTTTATGCTCATCCCATGTTTTTTTGAAATGTTTTTCACAGGTCAAGGGAAAGGTACATGATATGATGATAGTGTCAAGGAAGTGTCAAGAATGAATCCATGTTTTATTTTAAATATGATTCCATTGATGGGAAAGAAGAATACTATATTTATGTAACCACTTTGTTTATATGTGGAATGTAATGAAAGTTTTATGATCTAATTCTCTAAAACTATAAACCCGAAAAGATCCTCAATGTGTAATCTTGTAATAACCCAAGATTAAGTAAGGTTTAAGGATGGGGCCTTATAGTTGGTATTAGAGGTCGGTTTAGAAAGCTTTAGGAGTTAGAATTCTATTAAATGATTATCCAAAAAAAATTTGGGTCAAATTGAAATGATATAGCATTTAAAGATTACCATGTTGCTTCATCTAAGACATGTTTGTTCAGAATGGTTTTCCGCAGAGGAAACAAGGAAGCAGAGCTAGGAAGTAATGTAGAAGGAAATAACCTTCTGAATCAGCATCCCGAGATGGTCGGAAATAGAACTGAACAGTTTGTTGCAGTAATGGAATAGTTGACTCAAGCGATAAATGGTGGTGGTAACCATGCACGAGATCAGCCATATCAACCACAGAGGAACATGTCAGTGGTGGAACATTTCATGAGGAAACATCCTCCATCATTCAGAGGATCATCTGACCATGTGTTAGCTGAAGGGTGGATTAAATCACTGGAGTAGATTTTTGATTTCATGGGGTGTTCAGACAATTAAAAGGTTAGTCTTTCTATTTACCGTTTGGAGGGTGAAGCAGATTAGTGGTGGTCGATGGTTAAAAATATCAGAGACGCCGATGAGATTGATGCTCCTGACTGGGATGCATTCAAAGGTATGTTTCTTGAGAAGTATTTTCCTAAGGCTGTTCGACTTAGGATGGAAAAACAATTCTTGGAATTGAGGAAAGAGGAAGACTCAGTGGCCACCTATGAAGAAAGGTTCACTCGATTGGCAAGGTATGCTCCAAATTTTATCCGAGACCTTGATAGTAAAATCAATCATTTTTACTCAGGATTAAAGCCAAAATATCGAAGGGAATTAGCTTCTCATGAGTTTAAATGTTATGAAAATCTTGTTCGATGTGATGAGAAAGTGGAAATGGTGTTTTCCTATGATCTAGTGTTCTATAACAACCAACAGAAGAAGAGACCGAGGTGGCAGGAGAAAGGTAAGAATTCTGCAAAAAAGTCTGATGGTAAGAAAACTACGTTTCCAGTTTGTGATAAATGTGGAAAAAGGCATGCTGGGGAATGTCTTCTGAATTCTGGAAAGTGCTACCGATGTGGTAAGATGGGACATAAGGCTTGTGATTGCACTGAAAAGGATCAAGGTGAAGGTAAGAACAAATTTTATTTACAGTCAGTGAAATGTTATAAGTGCAATGAGATGGGTCACTATGAAAACGAGTGTCCGACAAAGAGCTTGAGTGATGGGAAGTAGTTAGAATACAAGAAGAAAGGGGTAGTGAAATCCTTTGAAACTACTTCAGCAGATGTCAGGCCATCAAATGAAGTTGTGTCATGTACTTTGTTTGTTTTTTCAGATTATGCCAGTGTGTTGTTTGATTCGGGGTCTACACATTCTTTCATCTCTGAAAACTTTTCTAGTAAACTGGGAATACCATCTCAAGAAATTACACCTAAACTTTTGGTAAAAACACATGGGGGAAATGTTGAGGCAAAAAGAATTTATAAGAATCTTCATATCCTTATCTGTGGAAAGAACATACTTGAAATCCTTATTGTTCTACCTCTAGTAGAGTTTGATGTTATCCTGGGTATGGATTGGCTCTCTATTTACCATGCTAAGATTGACTGTAGAACTAAAGATGTTTCTTTTTAGAAATACTTTCAGTTTGTGTACAAGAATGAACCCTTACTGTTGATAACATATCAAGAGGCCGCGAAACTTGTAAAAGATGTAAATGAATGTTACCTTGCACACATCATTGAAAATAAAGGAACTGTTCAGATTAATGATGTGTCAGTGGTAAATGAGTATCCTGATGCTTTTCCTGATGAGTTTCCTGGAATAATACCAGATCGGGAAGTTGAGTTTACCGTTGACTTAGTTCCTGATGGTAAGCCAATTTCAAAACTCCCTTATCGAATGTCTCAAATTGAACTTTTAGAGTTGAAGGAGCAATTGCAAGATTTATTAGACAAAGGTTTCATTCGACCTAGCACATCACCATGGGGTGCTCCTATTTTATTTGTTAAAAAGAAAGATGGATCAATGAGACTTTGCATTGATTATAGAGCCTTGAATAATATTACTGTTAAGAACAAGTATCCTTTGCCTCATATCGATGATTTGTTTGATCAGCTCCAGGGAGCTCAATATTTTTCGAATATTGACTTGAGGTCGGGGTACCATCTGTTGAAAGTAAAAGAAGCAGACGTTCCAAAGACTATGTTTCGTACAAGATATTGCCATTATGAATTTGTAGTAATGCCTTTTGGGCTAACCAATGCACCTGCTGTATTCATGGACATAATGAATAGAATTTCCCATGAGTTCTTGGATAATTTTGTGGTGGTTTTCATTGATGATATTTTGGTGTTTTCTAAAAGTAAAGAGGAGCATGAAATACATTTAAGGGTTATCCTGCAAACCTTAAAAGAAAAGAAATTGTATGGGAAATTTAGCAAATGTGAGTTTTGGTTGCAACAAATTTCTTTCCTTGGTCACATTGTTTCTAAAGAAGGGATAACTGTTGATCCTGCAAAAACAAAAGTTGTGGGAGACTGGCCAAGACCCACAAATGTAACTGAGATTCATAGCTTCCTTGGTTTGGCAGGCTATTACCAAAGGTTTGTTAGAAATTTTTCATGGCTATCTAGTCCAATGACTAAGCTAACTCGGAATGGTGTTAAGTTTATCTGGAAAAAAGAATGTGATGATTGTTTTCAGGAATTGAAAAGAAGATTAGTGAATGCGCCCGTTTTGTCACTACCTTCTGGGAATGGTGAGTTTGTTATCTACAGTGATGCTTCATTGAAAGGACTTGGTTGCGTCCTAATGCAGAATGATCAGGTAATTTCTTATGCTTCACAAAAGTTGAAAACTCATGAGGTAAATTACCCTACACATGATTTGGAATTAGCTGCTGTTGTTTTTGCTTTAAAAATTTGGAGGCATCATTTGTATGGAGTAAAGTGTGAAATATATACTGATCAAAAAAGTTTAAAGTATATATTCATTCAGAAATAATTGAACATGAGACAAGGGATATGGATGGATTTAATCAAGGATTATGATTGTACAATTCACTACCATCCGGGAAAAGCAAATAAAGTGGCTGATGCTTTGAGTCGAAAAATTAATGCTTCATTAACCATGATAAATTTGGAACGAGATACTTTGGTTTTTGATTTGATGAACTTTGGCATAAAAGTTTTTGGCGCAATATGTTATTCTGTTTTGTTTCAGGTATCAGTGAGATCATCTCTATCAGATAGAATCAAGCAAGAATAGAAGCAAGACAGTGAGTTGCAGAAAAAGGTAGAGCTGGTTCAGAAATGTAAGTTGCATGAATTCAACATTGATAGTGATTGTGTTTTGAGATTTGGGAAGAGATTGTGTGTGCCTTGTGATTCACAGTTGAAGAGAGAGTTGTTATGTGAAGCACATAGTTCTCCGTTTTCAGTTCATCCTGGCATTACTATGATGTACAGAGATCTGCGGGAGTATTACTGGTGGGATGGAATGAAAAGAAATATTGCTGATTTTACTGTGAAGTGTATGAATTGTCAGCAGGTTAAAGCAGAGTGGCAATTACCGAAAGGGGTGATTCATCCATTACTAGTGCTAGAGTGGAAATGGGAGAATATATCCATGGACTTTGTTGTGGGATTACCGAAGACATCTCGAGGTAATAATGCAATCTGGGTTATTGTTGATCGATTGACTAAATATGCTCATTTCGTTGCTATACGAGATACTTTTTCCCTAGATCAACTTTCCGGTTTGTATCTTAAAGAGATAGTCAGGTTACATGGAGTTCCTCTCTCCATTGTATCTGACCATGATCCCAGGTTCACATATAACTTTTGAAAAGGCCTTCAGAAGTCATTGGGTACTGAATTAAATTTTAGTACAGCTTTGCATCCTCAATTAGATGGGCAGTCAGAATGAACAATTCATACCTTGGAGGATATGCTACGATCTTGTTCGATGGATTATCAGGGAAGTTGGGACCAACATCTTTCTTTGGTTGAGTTTTCTTATAATAACAGTTTTCATTCCAGTATACAGATGGCACCATTTGAAGCATTATATGGGAAGCGGTGTCGAAGTCCAGCTTTCTGGGATGAAGTGGGTGAAAGGAAGTTGATGGGACCAGAATTGGTAGAAGTGATGGCAGAAAAAGTTCAGTTGATTTAGAAACACATGAGAATAGCTCAGAGAAGGCAGAAGAGTTATGCGAACAATAGGAGGAAGGATCTAACTTTTGAGGTATGTGATCATGTTTTTCTCAAAGTCTCACCATGGAAAAGTGTGATGAGATTTGGTAAGAAAGGAAATCTGAGTCCAAGGTTCATTAGACCATATGAAATTCTGGAAGGAGTTGGATCAGTTGCATACCGGGTGGCTTTACCTCCGAGTTTATCTCAAGTACACAATTTTTTTCATGTTTCGATGCTGAGAAAGTACATGCCAGATCCATCTCATGTTTTAAGTCCAGAGGTAGTTCAGCTAGGAGAGAACCTATCTTATGAGGAACAACCGGTCCAGATTCTTGACCATAGGGAGCAAGTGTTACAGAATATGGTGATTAATCGGGTAAATGTTTTGTGGAAAAACCACATGATGGAAGAGGCAACATGGGAATCTGAAAATGCAATGAGGGATAAGTACCCCCATTTATTCGATAAGTAAATAAATTGTGGGGACTCACTTTTCTAAAGGGTGGAAGGATGTAACATCCCAAGTAAGTAATGAATAATAGATATTTTTATCTATGTCTATTAATTAATTTTATAGTCTTTTAGAGGCTTAAAATGAATATAAATAAAATCTTATGCATGGAATACACTAATATTCTTAAAAGATTATTTTACTGCCTTTTGATGGAAAAACCTTTTTAAATCTGTCTTTTGACAATTTTATAAGCTATGTTTGTCAAAATAAACTTATTATTTATGATTGGGACATCAAAATTTACTTTGTGTGAATTTTTGGTATTTTTCCGATAAAGTTCAATTTTTAATGAATATTGAAAATGTTCTATTTTAATTCAAAACCACTTTTTAATCTAATTTATTTATATGATTATATTATCTTTAGAATTAGTTTTTAAGTGAAATTAGAATATATTTTTACCATTTTATCCAATGGTGGTCATTGGAATCAATTTCACTTTGAAATTGGACTTAAACTAGTGTCAATCTTTTGATACTTATTGTTTCATAAAAACACGCTATTTGTCATGACAATGGGAATTAGTTATTAAATTAATTAATGCAACATACATGTTTTGAATTTTGTAAAATAGACATCATTTTTGAATTCTGAATATCAAATATAGCTTAGGGTGATGTTTTGGTATCTTTCTGAAAAACATCAATTTTTTATGAATAGTGAAACCACTAAGTGGTAGTTAAAGAAACTGGTTTTTCGTTTAAATGAAACATTGCCACTTCTGTGATTTGATTTTAAAAAATCCGACATACATGGTTGTCATTAAGAATTAAAATGTGGTTCAATGAGATTAAAATAATTTTTTGGTGAATAGTAACTTTTATGTTCTTAATCGCGATTAGTGGTAATTAGTGTAGTTTAAGGTAAAAATAATGTTTTACTAATATGAGATGAGCTTGACACATGTCCTACCATAATTGGATGTGTCATGGCAGACCAAGAAAATCCATGGCTCATCTTGGGGACCCCATGGAGCCACTTTTCTTGGGAAATGACATAAATAATTTTTTATTTAATGTTAAAGTAAAAATGACACAAACATGATATGTTTTACTAAAACAATTTTTACATGAGGTTATACAAGTCAGATTTTTGATTATAAATATTAATTGGAAATCTAAAAAGATTTACTATATCATAGTAGTTTTTTCATAATTTTTAGACTTTAAATGAATTAAATTATTTATGACATCATGATGATGCAGCGATTACCTCATTAATAAAGGATTTAAATAAAATGAAATGATAATGTAAAATCTATGACCTACACATGTCCAAAACCAATTGGATGGTTGGATTTAGAACCCTTATCACCTTATCCTCGAATTATATCAATGTGGGACATCTTAAATCCAAATACCATTTTAAAATAAAGTTATTTTTCTTTACCATCCAAGAGTGCCCCTCCTATCCTCTTATAAAAGGCCCCCACTTCTACCACCTTACACACACTTCCAAAGCCTTTGGCTCGGACAACCCCTGCCCATTTTGTCTCTCCACTTCCCTCTCTTACTCCTTGAAGCCTCACTTTGGGCATAAGTCTTCCCAAGAAAGCCTTTGAGCTCAATCCAACGGGAGTTACCCGATTTTAAGGTAATGACTTCACTTGAGTCCTTTTGTTTTATTTTTCTTCTCCAATCCCCTAAACTCTTTTTATTCATTACTTTTGTAAAAACTCCAGTATCTTAAATATACTAGGATGTTTGTTATAAGATGTATTCGAGCTACACTTACACACACCTACATCTACTGGTTAAAGGACATACTGTTTCCGTGGATGGTGAATTTATGCCTCCCGAAACGATGATTGTTCAACATTCTATTAACACCTTCAAAGGTGGCCATTAAGATTTCACTATATTTATATATGATATATAATATGTTTATGTTTTCCTTAAGCTTCTGTATTTTTCATTTTGGGCATACCATGATGGTTTCCATTATGGGTAAACGCGATATCTTCATTTAAGGAAGTGCGGACTACCGCCCCCTCAAAGTGATTTGTTTCGTTAAATACCAGATGTGGGGCGTATAAAAGATAGAACTATGATATTATATATTATATTATAATGGAATTATAATATACCTTTACATCATTATGATTCCATTATATAAAATACGAAATAGAAATGAAAGTAGCGTTCATGCGTACGTACGGCTTACAGTCTCCATGAACGGTGAATTTCATTTATTACCTCTAACTGATTATGTAATATTATAAATGCATGAATGTACTGGATATATATGACATATATGATATCAACATCAAGAATACCATTCTGGATATAATGGATATATGAACAACTTGTAATTATAAAGGGATTATTTTTTACTCATGTACCAATGATCGTTAAAACGATCGTTATTAACTTAAATAATTACATAGTGTTCATGACATGGAAATAAGTGATATAAAAGGAATAATGAACTTGAAAAAGGTTCTTAAACAAGTAGAAATTAACTCAAGTTTATTATTCAGGAGATTAAAGACTGACCGAGTCAAGTCGGACCCGAGGTATGGGACTTCATCTCAATCTCTTTTCGTTGAGGCATATTTTGTTTTATAAATAACCTTCTTGTATACGGTGTATAAACCCCTTTGACTTTTAAGTTTATTCAAAAGGAATATTTTTTATATGAAGGGTTTACTGACTGACAAAAGGGAATGTTTTTGTCGTAGGTATGTGGTGACAATGACTTCTCCGCCGCTGTGACCATTATTTGAGTTTCAACTTCCTTTACAAGCCATACATTATTTTTAATAGAAAAATAAATACCATGTTTTACTTTTATTTTATTTTGGTATTGAAAATGGTTTTCATAATTTTTTTATTATATAAATGTGTTGTATTGATATCTTGTGATTGAAATGTGGAGATGTTATGTTTCCTTTATGCATGTTTTATGTGATACAATTATGTTATGGTTTTTGGGCATTATTATAAAGACGGGTGGTTCTGTGATAAACTAATTGCGGGTGAGCCCGATATAGATCTCCAATGAATTGGGTAACACGAAGGAGTGAAATGTTAAGGTTTCTCCGAAGAGATTTATGGAATATACTGTGATGGGTATTCCAAACGTAACCAAGAGGGTTACTTTATATGTAAGAATGTTATGAATGCCTCAAGTTACCTTTATTTCTTATGATTTCTATGATTTATTCATGATTTGATTAGGTATGTTAAAGTGCTTATGTTTTATGGTTAAAGTATGATTTCATTCTTTTGTATATATGTACCCATGTTTCCTTTCCATATTTTTATATCCCTTACTAAGCTTTTTATGCTCATCCAAAGTTTTTCTGAAAAATTTTTCACAGGTCAAGGGAAAGGTACATGATATGATGATAGTGTCAAGGAAGTGTCAAGAAAGAATCCATGTTTTATTTTAAATATGTTTCCATTGATGGGAAAAAATAATACTATCTTTATGTAACCACTTTGTTTATATGTGGAATTTAATGCAAGTTTTATGATCTAATTCTCTAAAACTCTAAACCTGAAAAGATCCTCAGTGTGTAATATTGTAATAAATCAATATTAAGTAAGGTTTAAGGCTGGGGCCTTATAGTTTCTGGTCTATTTATCACTTTGGATTATATTGAGTGAATTCCTATCTCAATTCATGAGGTGTATATGACCTCGTGGGTTGAAATGATTAATTTTCTAAGTCATGACATTATGCTATAATTAAATGGGTGTTGATCTTGGTGATAGGTGTATAGGAACTAATCCATAAGAAATGAATATCTATTATAAAATAAATCCTGAAATATAAAATGAATTGTTTGATCATTCTTATTCTCCCTTGTCAGGTTTACGAAAGGTAAATGAGTGCAGCTCTATATTAACTGTGAAATGACATAAAAATTTTACTTGATCAGTTACTAATTTATGGCCAACTAAGTGGGATGTTTGGGTAGAATTACTTGGGTAGTTATTTTTACTACATTTAGATTCCATTAGTGATGCTATATAATTTCTATTGTGATTATTATAAGGTGTTTTCTTGGCATGTATGGACCAATTCCACCACGACGTCCTCGTGTTGTTCGCCACGATAGTGGTGGCGACCAAGCTCCAGACAAGGTGGGACCTAAACCTCTGTTCTTACTTATTGACATTCTACTTGAGGAACCACCTGATGTATATCATATTGGCACTGATTCTCATGTACGTGAATCTTTCTTACGTATGCTACAGTCCATGATTGGTGCTCCACATGTTTCACCTACGATGGTTGATCTGACCCGTGAGTTCTCGAAGCATCATCCTCCTACTTTTTCAAGGGAACACAGTTCTTAGGATATAAAGGATTGGCTATAATAAATTCTACCTATCATTCAGCATCTAGAAATGCCTCTGGGGTGGTGATTCAAGCTTGTTGCATTCATGATTTTGGATTCGGCCCAGCATAGGTGGGATTTCGTTACCCATGCCAGACGTCATCAGGGTATGTTATGGGTTGACTTCCAGAATTCCTTCTATGATCATTTCTTTCATCATTCATTGACAGATAATATAGCTAGAGAGTTCATGAATCTTGTGCAGGTTTTTATGTATGTTATTGAATATTCTTTAAATTTCCTAGACATACAATGCTTTTCACCACTTCTATCTGGTGATAAGATTTCACATGCTAGACATTATGAGGTTGGACTCCAGAATGCCATCTGAACTCAGGTAAATGTATTTATCCATCCTACATTCACAATAATAGAAGATGTGTCCCTTATCACTGAGCTTAAATTGTTGGATGGAATGAGTATCGTGTCTAAATAATCAGTGTATTGTTAGCCCAGTAGTTATTCCAGTTACAGGAAACGTTACCTTGAGTCTTTCCGTTACAGAAGTGGTAGATAGAGTGTCTAGTTTGATAGCTCTATAGTGTGTCATTAGTGTGGAAAATTCGGGAATAATAATCCCCAGTGTGACAGAGACTCTATGAAGCGTCGGGATTGTGGCCATATGGGTCATCATTAGAACATATGTAGTACCTTTCGACTAGCTTTTAGTGGAAAGGGATCAGCTTCAGCTCCACCTTCAAGAGCGATTTCTTTTGTGATGAATCAGGTTGGATGTTTGAGTATCACCAGATTTTTTTGGATGAGGAGAAGTTTGTTGTCGTGGTAATCTGAACCCTGATCACCATCAACACCAATAGAGTAGTCATGATCATGTTAGTCCATATGTTGCACAGAGCTATGGATTTGGTCAGTTTCATGCCTTATAGACGTTACCTGAGGATCATCCTGCAAGACCATCTACAGTATGATGTACATTTCTATTATCTTCTACTATTGTCTCCGCTTTGTTTCATACATGTTCTTGAAAATATATTCATTCTGTATATATATTGTGGAGAATCTCATACTATAGATACAGTATCACTATGGTTTAACAAACCTTGAAACACCATTGGAAATATGGATGGAGGGCATACACCAGTGTATGGACTGTCCCCTTGAGGTTGGTTGTTACTATTTTATTGTGGAATCTATTTTTTCATAAGATGATGGGATTAAATTTCATTCTCTAGATGGACTGGTTGGTCGAATATCATGACTTCATAGACTAATATCACCTAAGGGTTTATTGTACATCACTAGAAGGAAAACAGACATATTTTCAAAGATGAGTGGGATGTCCAGGCTAGGAGAGTTGGACCGAAACATCATGGGCTAGGTAGGGTGACCACCTAGATTATAAATATTTTCTTGGAGGATCATGGATTCCTACAAACTAATTTCCCTCCATTCGTTGATTGATTTAGGGAATCCTTTCATGATGACTTTTTTAGATTACCTCCTAATAGCGGGGTATTGTTTAAAATTGAGTTTGTTCCTAGATAAGCTTCAACATCCATTCCTCCATAAAGGATGGCACCTACTATGCTTCATGAGCACAAGTGGAAGATAGGGGACTCAGATGCCAAAGGATTTATGCATCCTAAAACATTATCTTGGGGTTCCCCCATGCTTTTTTCTATGAAGGTTAATTTAACACTATTTTTATGTGTGGATTATAGAAGGTTTAACCACCTTACAGTCATGAACCTGTATCCACTTCATCAAATAGATGATCTCTTTGAATAGATCTGAGGAGAAAAGGTGAATTCTATAATCAACCTGAGATCAAGTTATCACCAGGTGTGAGTACGACCTTCATATATACCTCATTCAAAATTCTGTAGTAGGTAGATTCTATATAAGTATCTTGTTATGAAGTTCGGTCTTACGAATGTACCTTCTATTTCCATGGATTTGAGGAATAGGGTTTTCCATCCCTACTTTGAATCTTTTAACGTGGTCTTTGTGGATGAAATCATGGTGTATTTGCACACTCGTAATAACCAAGACAAAAATCTTGAGAACATTATGAGTACACTGAGAGAGCATCATCATTATTCCATGTTTGCTAAGTGTGACTTCGGAATCAACTTGGTCCACTTTATGGGAAATATTTTTTTACAATCAAGTGTATCTTTTTACCCTAAAGAGGATAGGGTTGTAGTCACCTGGGAGCAGCCTAAGAACATGTTTGATATAAATATTTTCTTAGGGCTCTCTTGATATTACAGGTGATTCATACAGAACATATAACGTCCCGCTTCACCTCTTATTGGGCTTACAAAGAAGGGTGTTAAGGTCCGGTGGTCATAAGAATACAAGAAATCCTTTCAAGAGTTGAATGGGAGGATTGACTCATCACCGATTCAGATTCTTCCAAATCCTCGTATAGGTTATATCATCTTCAGTCATGCATCAGGAATTGGCCTAAGAAGAGTGTTGATGCAGGAAGACAAAGTCGTTGCGTACATATCTCGGCAGTTGAGGCCTCACAAGAAAAACAACCAGACACATGACCTCGAGCTAACAGTAGTTGTACATGCCTGGCGTTATTGGAGACATTATCAATTGGGTGAGTGTTTTTTGGTGTGTACAGATCACAATAATCTCAAGTATATGTTTTATCAATGTGATTTAAACATCTGACAATGAAGATGGGTTGAATATCTACAATCCTTTGATTTTTTTCCTGACTATAGGCTTAGAAAAGTCAATGTGGTTGTAGATGCACTGATTCGAAAAACACCAACACATGTCATACAAGAATCCAGTGAAGAATGGATGCTAATGGCCTTCGTTTATGAACATAATCCAAATTTTCACGATAGTCATGATTTGTCTTACCTATCACCCTTAACAATTACCTTTTCCCTTTTTGAAAATATTATGAGTAGGTAGATCTTAGATCATGAGGGTTTGGTTCTCTATGAGAGTATACTATGAGATAACCCACATTCATATTGGTCTGTGGAAAGTGATGACATCCCGTGTCTATGTGGATATATCTGGGTTCTTATGGATGTGAGAAAGAATTTGTTGAAGGAGTCCCACACATAATAGTGGGTAGTTCATCCAGGCCTATCAATGATGTATTGGAATATGTTATGCGAGTATTGGTGGCTTGGGATGAAACATAAAATTAAAGGCTTCCTCACTAGGTGTTCCACCAGTCAGTAGGTGAAGGCATAACACCAAAGGCTTGCAGGCTTGTTACAACCACTTCTAGTCCTGTAATGGAAATGGAAATATGTTTCTATGGATTTTTCTTTCGGCTTTACTAGGTTGTAAAGGGATAGAAATTCTATCTGGACATTCATTGACAGACTAACGAAATCATACCACATCATTCCAATTTGAAGAGATTTTCTCAGCTGATGAATTGGGAATATTGTATGTCAATGAGATCAGATGACTGCATGGATTTCCATGTTCTATTGTTTCAGATAGGGATGCTCATTTATCTTCATCTTTCTGGATGGGTTTGGAGAATTCTATGGAAACACTTATGATTTTAACCACGTCTTTTAATCCTAAGACAGATGTACAATCAGAATAGATAATAATGGTTTTGGAGGATATGCTCCAAGCATGTGTCTATGATTTTGATAGTTTTTTGGAGAATCATGTCCCTCTCATCAATTTATCATATAACAACATTTTTCATGATATGATTTAGATGAATCCTTTTTAGGCCTTATATTGTAGCTAATGTCAATCACCCTTGTGCTAGTTAGTGGCACGTGAGGCCTCCCTGCTATGTCCTCATCTTGTTCAAGAGACATTAGAATGGGTCCTCCTCATCAGGAAGCATATGACTTATGCTCCATCTAGACAATAATATTTTTCCGATTCCATCGATGATCTCTTGATTTTGAGGTTGGAGATTGTGTTTTTCTTCGGTTATCACCCAGACTAGGGCATAGATGGTTACCGAAGTGGGAAATCTTGTGCCCTCATTACGTTGGGAATTTTGACATTCTATAGAGAGTCAGGATGGTAGATTATCAGTTGTTACTACCTCAGAGTTTTCATTCCATGCATGACTTAATTAATGCCTCATAGCTTCTCTAATACCATGTTGACCCATCTCATACCTTTGATCTCATGGAATTTGAGTTAATTTCGATGATAACTTTGATGAATATCCTTTACATGTTGTTAACTGAAGCATGAAGGCTCTCAGAGGAATTTGTTTCCTCTAGTATGGGTGTTATGGCTGCATGTCAACATACAGGATGAGACATGGTAGTGGTAATCCGATGTACGTGCCTAATGGATAGAGCTATTCTCGAACAGTGTTGTCATACCCTTGGAAGGAGAACTCAGGGTTGAGTTCTTTTAAGGGGGGCAGACTATATGAACTCATATTTTCACTTACGTATGGATCCATTAATGTTTTTTCTAAATAACTAATTTGGACCTAATATAGAATCCATAATTATTTATAAATGGTTTTGAGGGTGTCTGAGTCTTATTTGGAGCTCAGAACACGTTTTTTTGGGAAAATAGAACATGTTGCATGGTTTTCACACTATTTTCCAAACCTTTCAATTTGTTTTCTTCTAGAAAATGTCACCTCGCACAGTTGGAACACATTCGTGCATCCAAACCATGAGAATGTACCATTTCCTTAGGTTTGGGTAGAACCATATTACACTGTTTCCACACGGTTTGAAAAATCGTGCATACAAACCGTACGCTGGCTAAAAACCAAGGAAAATGTCCAAAACAACATTAATGTTCTTTTAATACTTCTTATTCCTCCCTAATATGAGTTTATGAAGGATTGACCTAATTATCTCTCATTTTGGAGAATTTCTATGATCCAATATTGGAATATAGATATCTCCTTTGTCCGACATCCGATCGAGCTTCTGTTCGTCACATTGGATGTGTGACGGTATGTACAAGAGCTCTATTTAGTCATTCTTCTTCTCATTCAAACTTGAACTTGTTATCTCCATGTAATAATTTATCATATTTTCATAGATATAATCCATCTCAAGGAAAATCAAGGGTCGATAACGGAGGATATGGATCGTATAACCCAAAAATGGGTGCTCTATGACGCATCCCTAATGTTCATTGTTTTTGGAAAGTTCATGTGGGACCCACTGGTTTTATTGGAAAATATTTTTTAAATTAAAATTTTGTGAATGCAATCATCCAAATATTATGTTTATTCTCACTCCAAATATGTGATTACTTCTTTGTGGTTAAACCCACAACTGAATCCTCCTCATGTCAAAGGTTTTTCTAAAATTGGGTTTTACTATTTTTGCACGTTTGATCCACCGTTCAGGTGTGACTTTTATTGACTATACTTAAAGTGAGACATTTTATAATAAATGTATTGTTGTTAATCATAATTACATAATGGAATTTACCTTGTATACTCACCACTTGACCCGCTTAAGGTAAGTGCTTACAAATGATTTTAGATGTGAAATTCGAAATAATAAATGGAAAGTATACTATATATATAACTTGTCCTTATCAAAATAAATTGAGTAATTATTACATTCCCATAACACCCTTTTCTATGTTGATGGAAGGTAGTGGAGTGAACCTCAATAATTGAATATACCTTAATCGCTTACTAGGAGAGGATTAAATAGTTTAAATGCTACATGGCCTATCCACACTAGTGGAAGACAAGGCTTTAATTGATAAATAAATGGTTTCTACTTTACAATACCTATCCATACTATTGGAAGGAAATAATTGATCCTAATGAATTTACATGATTACAATATCAAATAATAATGGACTGACTAGAGCACACCATGGATTCTGAGAGGATAACACATTGGGTCTCGGGAACCCCATTCTGATTCAAGGATATAGTTTTCATATGTTGATATCCACCTAGACTCTGGTTCTTGTTTTTTCCTTGGACGCTTGGTATACTACTATTTGGTTTATCTCCTTATTACAGGAAACCTTAGACACACTCCTTGGATCTAGCACTGGCTAGTAGGTTCCATGGTGAAATCCCATTGGTCATTGTATTTGCTTAGCCATTATTTACATTAATCGATCACCTTAGACTCAATAAGAACATTATTGTGGAATTACATGGATTACACTCCTTGTATTATACTCTTACCGATTAACTAAACTCAGATACTACAAAGTTAGTTTTATGTGAGTTTACATTACATTGGTTTTAACCCAGGAACTCCCTCACTGGATATTCTTGTTGGGTTTCCTTATTACATCATAGGACACTCACAACTTATACTATGACAAGGTGATGTTATTGTTGTCTATTCCTCACATGACCTATTAAAATTAAATGGTAATTTGTTAATTAATTAATTTTTTACATGTTCATACACCAGCCGAGCACTGAAGTGAGTACTTGGTTATTTAGTTATATTTTACTTCTTTCTTTACTTTAAAAATGCATGCATGCACACTATTATATTCCATTACACGGGCTGGATGTTATAGAAACCATTGGTGGTGGCACACTGAGATTTACCTCACACCCTCTCGGGGTTCCATTTGGTACCCGAAGTAGATTACATGGTTTTAGTTATTGAGCAATGGAAGCATTAAGCTTCTAATACTTGATTGTGTGCTCATAGGCTGGAATTTGATTGCAGATAACTGTGTATTATCTCAGAAATAATAGAGTATATGTAGTTTTCTTTTACCTTATGGAACATGTTATGCTTATTATCTTGTATCCATGCTTTCTAGTATTCCAGTGACATGAAATTTCATTATTACTATTCTAGTTGATACAGTTATTGTTATTCTTGATTATCTATTCCATCATTTTCCTTCCGCTATTTATTTATATTATTTCTATTTTCTACTATTCATTTATATCTTTTTCGTTGTGATATACTCTGATAATGTGATCACATTCTTCCCATAGACACACCCTAGGCCCTCGCTTCTAGTTTGCAGCCTCTGGAGTTTGGGAAGATATGCTTGAGGCCATGTGTCCCACTAGGCTCGGCGCCCCCGATTAAGTAGTATCCGGTTCCGAGTCGTGACACTATGTTTTCCATAAATTTTTTGGGTGGGCTATATACTTCCCATTATAATATTCAATGTATCATATACCTATAATTATGGTTATTCAGATATCCATTTTATGATATTTATTTTATGGTGTTTAGGTTTCAAAAGTTACCAAATCAGTGAAATTGTTTTGTCCCATTTTTTCGTTGATACTTTTCTTTTGTAATAATCCCTAATTTGTTTTAAGGTGTATGAAATTCCATTTTACATTATATATCATGAATCTCATTCATATAATGATATTATATTCTTAATTTCATATCCTTTTTTTATGTGGATTGTATGATCCCAATTTACCATGTGATAAGTGTTTTTTGGAACAATCTCATCACCTTTCAAGATTGTGTTTATGCTTCAATTAAGGAAATATTATGATCCATATATCAAGAAAATTCATGAATTTTCATTTTTATGGTAATGAATGATTTATTCATATATTATTACCATTTATTTCAATCATTGGTACATAATATTATTAATAATGTATTATAAAGAAACCCTGATTTACCCTCACTTCATTTAGAAATCTATGTTCCTTCATAACTAGGTTTTAAAAAAAGTGTTTACTAGAATATTGTACCATTATCCTTTAATATTTTAAAAATTGTATGCACTTTTTGTAATTTACCAATATCTTCAAAGGAATATTATTATTTCATTCCATTAAGTAAATTTTCTGACATCTTGACTGTTTGAAAGGAATGTTCTTTTTTACCTCATACAACATGTATAGATTTAGTTTCCATCATTTCATTGAAGCCTAATTTGCATTTTTTAATGGTTAATTTTTAAGAATTTGTTTTTAAATGTTATTTTAAAAAAAGGATTATTTTCGAAATTCTTTCAAGACTTATTTATAAGTTTTAAAATTATTTTGAAGTAAAAAGATTCAAAACAATTTCTCAATCCATTTATATTTTTTGAAGTAAAAACTGTTTCAAAACATTTTTTAGCATTATTTATATGCATTAAAATTTTAATCAAATAAATTTTTTAGAAAAAAATTTTCAACCTCGTTATATATTTTTTCATGTAATAATATTTTAAAATTTTTTTATGCATTCTTTATAGGTTTTCAAATGGTTTTCAAACAAAAAGGTTTTTAAAATTTTTTGAATATTATTTAATATTTTTTCAAGGAATAATGTTTTGAAAATGATTTCAAATATTATTTACATGTTTTCAAGAAATTTTATAATGAAATGATTTCCAAATGGTTTGATCTATTACAAATCCTTTTTTTTAATAGAGGATATTTTTCTGAAGAAACTTTTTTGGAATATAGTTTAAAAAAATTCCATCATATGTGACAATTTTTTATGTTACTCATGAGATTCGGAGAAATGATAAAATGGTTCTGTTAATATTCTATATTGAATGGGTTATGATTAATTTCATGTTCTTTAGGAAAGCCTTTTCTCGTTCATGGGTTATGTTTTTATGAAATCTGTTTCTCTTTCATGGGATATTATTTTGATGAAATGATTATAAAGCCTATCATTTTCCAAAAGTTATGAATGGATTACATGTTTAAAATAATCATTACTTTTAATGGGTTATGATATGATTATTTATGATCTTGTGTCACATATATGTATGATTTAATTGTGATATGTGTTTGACCTATATCTCTCTCCAATGCATTGGGTAATATTTAAATCTAATGAGATAGACTAATATGGTCTTGGTAATGAACCTTGACTAATAAGAAGTCCATTTGAGTGAACCATCACTACCAAATTACATGACAAGTGAAATCATGCTACTTAAATAGCCATGGGAGTGAACAATTTCCACATAGATTGTATGAGGAGTGAACACATGCTAATAAGACGACCATGGGAGTGATGCATGATTACCCTGATTGTATGGGAGTGAACCCATACCACCTAGATAGTCTTCGAAATGATGCATTCAATACTAAGTAAATCATATTTTATGCTTATGTGTCTACAAAATTCGATGTTTTATTCTTTTTTTGTTTATTCTAGAATTATGCTCTTATTTCAATTTTGACACATGTCTTAGGAATTTCCAATATTTATTTTGATGACTAATTTGCATGGTATGATCTTCAAATACTATGCTCATGTTCCATACAATTTGTTCTTGTTATGCTCACAGATTTCCATTATCTACCCTTTCTGAGAAAATGAGATCACACATTCTTATGTTTCATTTTCCCATTTTATATAAATATTTTTAGGTAGATGTACTAAATGTGGGGATCTTTATGGGAGAAGTTAAAGATATTTCATCCATATATAATTTTTTTTCAACATTTCCAAATACAAAAAACTATTATGGAACTCAATATTGTATTATAGTAATTTTTATAATATTAATATTAAATTGTGTAATATCCATGTATGTTATGCCTAGGACACTATAACCACTGTATTCATGGCAGAAATAGTGAAGTGAAGACAATTGATAAATAAGAAGAAAAATTCATATGATAGTGAAAATGGGGAAATATCTCACTATAATCATTTTTACCATCATAAAAATTCTTAAAAATGAGTAAAGAGAAAGGTTTTAAAGAAAATAAATTGAATCAAAGCACCATTACCTTTATTTAACAAACTCTGAGGTTATTTCTTCATTTTTTTTGAGCAAGGAAGGGAAAATTGTAGGAGGAACACATAAAAGTAAAAATTATACAAGAATGGAATGAAGAATGAGACTAAAGGATTATATATTAAAAATATTAATAACTATTAAAAATATAAATTGAATCCTTTGTAATATTAGGGGAGGTTATAATTTGTCAAAAAAAGGGAGAAAGTTTGGCTCCAATTATTATGTTCACATGTGTGGTTATTTTGGACATAATAAATGGCCAAATATGGGAATGTTTCCACGTTAAAATATGTATATCTAAATCTCCAATTTTTCTAAAAAAATTTGATCTTTATTTTATACTATTGGAAGGAGTAATGGATTAATAACGATGTAAAACTAATATTTTGAGGAAGACAGTTTTTATATTAAAACACCACAGTCCCATGCCATTATAATTTTGAAACTGACAGATTCTCAGGTAAAAACCTATATCATTGATTTTCACTAATTTCTTATCCATATACATGCCATATTTCACCCTCTTCAGACATATAGTTCAGGAGATATATCCATATCATCAAAAGTGTTTATATTTATTAACAGTATTTGAGTCCAAACATCTATGCAGATTATGGGCCCCCAAATGACGGATTTAACTATGATCCCTATTTAATTAAATTTTTCCCAAGATTTATGGAGTCATATAATAAATAATTTCATAGTTTTAATTAGGTTAGGAAACATTATGTTCAAAACAAATAACAAAAAATATGTTTAAATCCAAAATTTGGAAATTTTACCAATTAAGTTCAAAATATTACAAAAACAAAAAAATGAGAAAATTTACTATAAGTTAAATCTATTGTGGGTAAATGAAATTTTAATTTCATCCTAAACTGTATGAAAATATTAGCTTCCTCACTCATCCACAAATAAGTGTTTCACTCCCAGGTAATTATCATCCATTCAAGTTAAAATCCACATAATAATAAAAAATGAGAAAAAATCAATGATATTTTCCAAAATAAAATTATATCATTTCTCAAATCTGAATAAAAATTACCTATATCATTAATTATTCAAATTAAAATTTGTTTATCCTATGAAATTCGTTATTGTCCCAATCACATCAACCCTCACTATGGATTTTATTTTCACTCATCACTCAAGAGTAATTAATTCTAGAGATATGGTCATACATGATAATTTCATGTATCACCATGGTCTTGTTAGAATTTAAATTTCTACATAGTGTGAAATGTGATATTAAATTCAATCATTAGGACTTTTCAATGTCTGTTATATGGATTAATATTGGTGGGTAAAATCATCTGTAAATTATGGTCAGAAAGAGGAGGATTAAATCATAACTAAAAAACATCAATAATCTAGTAAAAACATAAGAAATTACTCACCTAATCTCCCTTAAATATGTAAAATATTACATTGTACATTATTATGACATGATGTATGAGTTGATAAGTTAACAAAATGAATTATATCATCCATGTTCTACCCATTTTAAATATTTTTAATGCTTTTTAATGTAATTACATTATTCTTTTAATTTTGTTCATTGGGGAAGAGATGAAAATTAAATAATATGAATGAATTTAAATTCATGAACATGATTTTTGCGAGGTACATGGGTCATAAAATAATGTACATTGATAAATTCAATGGCATAATATATATTTTTTTCATTTATTTTGTTATCTATTTTTATAGAGAACTAGATTGAAAAAATAAATACACAATTAAATGAGTACACATGTTTAATTATCTCACTAAAAACATTTCAAATGGTTGATGCACACCTAAAGACACCCAAAAATAATACACGACCCAATGAACACACACAAAAGGCCATTTACCCACACTCTTACATGAAATATCCAAAAAAACTAACAAATTGTGTTTAATTAAGGATAATTAGGATTGTTATATGGAAGAAAAATATAAGGCAATTCATTAAATGTAAGGGATATTGAAGGTTAAATGTAATGGAAGGTCTTGTATTAAAATGTGGAAAACTAGAGAAGTTATTCAATAAGTTTAAAAAAAATCCATGTAGACCAGTTCATTCATAGATAAGAATCAAAAGTTCTAACTCTACAAAAATCCATGTCTCTATCAACGATATCTGGGAATTTGGATGAATATTTCAGAATGGTTCAAAATAAATAACAATACATGAAAAAATATTTGAGTCATTATTTCATGAGAATTGATTTCAAATATCAGTTAAACTCATAATTTTATTGGAAATCTAATTCAATAAAAAAGATTCTGACATGAACAATCATTTGAGATCCATTTTTTTCAAAAATAATATTAATTCTCTCAAAATCAATTGAAGTGTTAAAAATGATAAGAATATTAATTTCATCTCAATTATATTAAATTTTAAAAAATGGAAAAACAATAAATTCAACTAAGATGGATGACACCGCACATAGATTTCACTACCCCATCATTTCAGTATAAAAAAAATAAATAATTGTAGAAAAATGAAAGTATGGAAAGATACAAATAGAATTTATTATAATGTGGATGTTTTGAGTTATCCTCCAAGAAACTGTCCAAAAACCTAGAAATAATGAAATAAAGAAAAACATAATAAAAATGAATAAAAATAAAGATATACTGAAAATGTGATATATGATGTTTTGGACTCCAATGTAGGTTTTGGGTTTTAAATACCCCAAGTCAGGCAGTTTTAGGGGTTTGCTACAATATAATGGCCAATAATCATTATTTATTATAATGAAGAACATTATATTTTTTCCAATACCCATCAGTAGATTTAATGTGAATGACCACCCAAAAAAATTAAAATACAAGAACGCCAAATACGACATGAAATAGAAAAATTGAGGTGTTGTGGGGGAGGGACAAAATAAAGTGGAACTCTATATTCTATACAGCTCTATGAGTGGTGTCCAATAGTGATGAAGGTATTATAATAGAGAGAGTCTTCCCTTTAGTTTTATGATCCCCATTTAATTCTGAAATAATATCTTATTTTTTCCATCATCCTCATATCCACAAGTGTACAACTCGAATGGGTCCTCTATTCTCACCAAAACACATGGAGATTATTAATCTTCTTTAAAAAGGTTCTATTGTAGTATGGCTAAATCTAAAGAATCAAGAAAAGTTATAGTATTTTGATTCAATATTAAAAATATTTGTATAAAAGGAATGATTATAATGTTATTCTCCCTCCAATCATTCAGCTTAAAACATATATCCCTTTAGAATAGAAGATGAGATTTCATTTGTTGGAGGGGTCGGTGGATCATGTTTTTATTCAACCTCACTAATGCCTTTTTTAAATTAAGGTGGAATAGAAATTTCATTATCCTAAATTTTTTTTCCATTGCATCCATAGGACTTGTAGTTTTTTAATTTATCTATCCAAAGAAGTAACTATATGTCTATATTTTTCTAAAACCTTGAATTTATCTATAAGGGTAAATTAATTTTATTATATTTGTATGGAATTTTGATCAATTTAGAGAGAATTATATGGATTTGAATATCTAATATACCTTATCAATTGGAATAACCAAAAATTTCATCATCAGAACAATATTATATGTTATCATCAATAACATAAATCATATTTAATGAAATTAATGTTATGAAATGAGGATCATTTTTAGTTTTAGAAAAAAAATTATTTTTTTCTGGTTTTTTTGAAGAAAATAAATCGTCATTACTTCACCTCTATAAAAATTGCACAGAATTGATGATGGATAACTAGAAATTTCACCTCAATTAATATTTTATTTATCTATATATGAAATATATTATGCACACCCAGGATCAACCGTTCGAGGAGGACGCACATACCCACTCCAATTATATTTTAACTATTATAATATGACTAATTTAAAAATTAAAAAATTTAAAAACAAATTGATATGGTGGGATTTAAATTCTCAAAAAAGGAATAAAAAAATATGTGATGTTCAACAAAAAGTGTTGTTAGATATAATGAACAAAGTTAAATGTTCTTAGGAGTTTACGGTGATTAATAACATTGTTCAAAAGAATCATTACACACACTTCAATGTAGTGATCAATACCTCTCACACTACACCATATCACATGAGATTTGATTACCCTATACTAGTACCTCTTTATAGGGTAAAAGCATATTCTGAAAATCATCTCAGAAACCTCTTCACTTACCATTTCCACTCATTCCATCTTCTATTGTATACACGACACAAAATGTGATGTGTTGGGAAATGATATGTGAGAATAATAATTAGAATGATATATTAAACATGGTGACCCCAGACTAAGATAAGTTTAACCATCATAGAAATTAAATAAATTGAATTAAGTGAATAAAAATTAAATCCCAACATTACTCAATTAAAACATCATGCCCACACTTGAACAAATGTTGAGGTTAGTTCACCATTATTTGTGTAGTTACAAAGGTAAATAAGTTATAGAAACACATAATAATAAAATAGATAGATGAATGGATTGATGAATAAAACGAAATTAATATATATTAAAGATGTGATGAAATATTATAGAAAACAAATCCACATTATCCCACTAAAAATTGATATTCATTATAATTAGTGGGGAGGAGAAAATTTATAGAAATCTAAATGTTAAATATTAGATGAAAATATGTTTGTTGGATGTTTCAGAAATTGGGAAAAAATAAACGTCCATGTTTTTGAATGTTTACATCATTAAATATGATTATAAATGTCTCTTGGATGTACCCGTAAAACATGATCACTATTGGCCATAGAATGGATGCGTTAAGGATGATTGAAAATAGAAAAGTAATCTATCGATGTAGACTCTTCATATTTGAAAAAATGATTTTCTTATTCCACTAATACCCTAAAACCAGATGATTTTCTAATTTAAAATATTATCATATTTTTCAATATTTCTTTTTTCAGATTCATGCAATAATTTGGCTCGTTTGGACTTGTAATTTGGCTGATATTGTCCTATTATCATGAGTATCTATATCGATTCACAGTTTTCGAGACTAGAATAATTAGATGATTTGGGGCCTCTAAATGATGGATTAACAGTTGTTTATTATTGAATGAAATTATTTTTAGTTTTTTTGTAATCCTAAAAAAATTATATTCAAAATATATATTATTCTAGAAAATATTATATCCAAAATACATAATAAAAATAAAACAGATTAAATCTGAAAGTTGGGAATTTTTTTAATTAAGCTCCAAATAACACAAAAATCTAAAAATGTTAGATGTTTCCATAAAATAATACAATTTTGGGATCCTAAACATGGAATTATAGTATAAAATTCATTAAAGTATTATATTAATCGTCTCCATACACAACTGTTTTACTTTGGGATATCCTTATGCATAGAAATCAAAATCCATAGAATAATAAAAAATAAGAAAACATATATTATATGAAACAGAATTCAATAATGTATCCTCTATGAAAAAATTCACCTAGAATTATTATTCATCACATTTATATTTTTAATACCTTATAAATCCATTCATGGCCCAATCACTACCTACCTCACCTTGAATTTGTACTCAATCTTCCATCAAGAAAGATTAAATCTGATGTTACGCTCATACATTGAAATTGATTGTATCAATATAGTAATATAAAAATTAAAATATACCCACAACAAGAAACATGAAATTAAATTCAACCATGATGAATATTTCAACGCGAACTACGTGTCTTAGTGCTGGTAGGTAAAATCATAAAAAATTTAATGCCGAAAAGAGACGGATGAACTTTTACGTACAATTAATTAATAATCACGTGAAAATATAAGAAATTACTATCTTAGTCCCCCATAAACATTTGAACAAAACACCACATTTTTTTATGACATGGTAAATGAGTTAAGATGTTATTAAAATGAATGATATTATCCATGTTCTACTTTTTTTGTTTCTTTTTGTTCATGATCAATAAAAGATCTACTTTACCATTTCATTGATAATTTTCATTATGTACGAAAAAAAATAATCAAATTTAAAAAATTGCAATTCTTACTCTTGATTTGAGAAAGGTACATGATCCATAAGGGAAGGTATAATGATAAATTCATGCTCATATCTATTTTTTCAGTTTTTTTAACATTATATAAGGAGAAAATTATTAAATAAACAATTAACAATGAAATATTTAATCAATAAAAATTCATCCATTAATAAGTACCCACAATGTTGACACACACCTCACACCACCCATAATTGAAACAGGTATCAAATAGCACACAATAAAGTCCCTTCATCCATACTCAAACATTAAATATCAATGGAATACATGAATGTGTGGGTAGGTAAGGAAAAATAGACTTGTAATGTGGATTTAAACAAAAAACATATTCATTAATTGAACAGATATCAAAATACATATTCAAGTTTAGGTATAATGTTAAATGGATTGTGGCCAATTAATTTCTTAAATCAAGTTAAAAAAATTCCATGAAGTGTAAAAATTTAGATGACAAAACTCACATGTTATGGTTCTCACAAATAAAAATAATGTTTTACTCAATTAAATATGGGTATTAAAAAAATTTGAGAGTGGTTTAGCATACCTTAGGGGAATAGAAAAATTACATAATTTAGTGTCTTAGGGGAATGGATTTCAAAAATCTATCAAAATCATAAAAATTATTCAAAATACAATTCAAATAAAATGATTCAAACATTATCAATCATTTAAAATCTGTTTTGTAAAAAAACAATTCAATTCCTTAAATTGAATGAAATTGTGAAAAATGTAAAGAATATTAATTTAATTAAATTTTTTATAAAAACATAAATAAAAAAATAAAATCACCCAAAAAGTTACTAAGAAGGATGACCCTTCCTGCACATAGATTTCACTACCTCTCATTTCAATCGAAGAAAGTATAAATAAGAATCGAAAAACAAGGGGAAGTAAAGATTAAAAAAAATATTCTAACAAGGTGGATTTTAATTAAGCTCTTGAAAACATCCAAAAGACCTAAAAATAATTATATAGAGAATATCATAAGAAAAATAATGAAAAAGAAAGTGAATGTGAATGGAGGATCGATCATAGTTTTTAACCCATGCGGGTGATAGGTTTTTACTACCCATAGTCGTGTAGTTGCAATGTTTAAACCCCAATATGAAGGTGGATAGAATTTTCATTCATTTAAAACACTACATTTTGTTTCTCAATGAATTCATTAGTAGAATACATGATAATGACAGCCCATAGAAAATCAAAATAGTCCTATACCCAAAAATATATGAAATAAAAAATTTGGGGTAATGTGTGGGGATAATAGAGAGGTGGACATTTTTTTCATATAGAGTATTAGTGTCCACTAGTGATGAAGGTAGTATAATAGAAAGTAGATTATATTAATTTTTAGGTTCAACAATTTATTGCACTATAATTTATTGTTTTTTGTCATCATCCTCATATTCAATAGATTACAACTCGACTGGCTCTATCATTCTCTCATCAAAATAGGAAACTATTTCATATTCTAAAACCATGGCCTTTGGCACTTTAACCCAATACATAAAAATCAACACATGTGTGATTTATTATGAATTAAGCCTTAATTTTTTTTAACAATAATAATGATCAGAATGTGAATCTCCCTAAAAATAGTCAACTTAAAACTCATTTTCAATTAGTAAGACTACTGAGAATTCATATATTGGAGATATAGGTGGATATTTAAATTTTCCATCAATCCCACCAATGTATTATTGGAAAGAATGTATAATATGGATTTTTCACTCTTTATCTTGATTTTTTTCCATTCAAACCATTGGATAATGACTTCTTCTACGAAATTGGAGAAAGATTCTACTATATTTCTTACGTATCCACACATAATTAAAATCTATTAAATTAACATGGATTTTTTCCACATGGAGAGAAGTTTATTCTATTTGGAATGATTTATATCCCCATGGAATATTCAATGTCACTTCCTTATTGGACTCACCATCAACATTATTAATATTCCAATAATATGAAAAATCATCAATAATGTAATGTATCGAACCCGAATTCCATTGAAATGTGCCCCATGCATGGTTGTCCATATGTCTTAAATCTCAATTCCCCAAACTCTAGAGGCTACCAACTAGAACCGAGGGCCTAGTTTTATCCACATGAAGACTATTCCCTCATCACTAGAGGTAATCATAACAAAATATAAATAAAATTTAAGTAGTGGAAATAGTAAATCAGGAAGGCAAAGTAAAACATCTATGAAAGTAATAAATAATGAATAATAAAAGGAATATAGTATAAAATTGATGATTATGATACATGTCTTTAAAAATCAACCAAAATAAATGGACATTAGTACAATACAATACAAGTATCAAAAGAGAAAAATCCAAAAATATCCTAGGTAGAATCAAGAACATTTTCTCATTCATGTGCTCCCATGCTCCTATGAATAAGTAAGGAACCTCTAGTACAGAGATTTAGTTTATCTCTACATGAAGTCATATGAACTATTTGGGTACCCAATGTGGCCGGAATAGGATGTGAGACATAATCCTAATATGAAAACTCCCAAGGAATATTTCCATACATACAGTGAGTATATACCAATCATAAAGTACTAACATCAATAAAATATGTAAGGAAGTACTAAAAAGAGACATCATATAATTCTAGGTTATCATATATTAAAATTTTCATTTAATCATTCATAATAATTTAAATAAGTATTGAGGGCAGGAATAATTCAAATAATTCCTTATGATATCACGATCAAATGATTCCAAAACATGACATCCATAATGATTCATATCAAGACTGAATCCATACATGTGATTTGTCTTGCTAGATGTTCAATACATTTCATTCCAGTATTTATTCATTTATGAACATTGGACATTCCATGGAATTTGGAATTTAGAATCCAGGTATCACTAAAAGAATAATATAAACTATCACTTTATGAGCTTGTCCATGGTGATGCCCAAAAGATCCAATGTATCTCTCCAGGTTTTTTATAACATATCTTTCATTTGAGTTCATATTTGGATATCCAATAAGGGTTCTCATGTATCTCTAGTGGAATATGTAATCAAATTCCTCTTTGTGTATATCTTTGGAAATTAATATGAAATCCATGTACAATCTTGACATATAATATCTAACCCCTATGAGTTCATCCCTGGTAGTCAATATAAGGATTCCAAGTGTCACTCGGGAAAAAGAATGGTTAAATCCAAATGATCTTGTCTATGGAATTGATATGTGATTCCATTTTTCACATATGGCCAAAAATCATTGAATAAATTCAATATCATTTTTTCAATTTCAATTAACCAGGATGATTTAATATGTCTAGGTCATCACCAATAGTAATTATATTCAATTATCACTTCAATGGTGACTCATGTAATGGGTTGAACATAAATGGAATACCTCGCAATTACTCACATGTGATGTTTATTATTATAAGAATATCATACATAACAAACCTATAAATGGAATGCCTCTATGTTAAATTTATCCATTCCCTATAATGGCCAATTCAATTAAGAAATAGCATTCAAAATTTGCATCCCAATAGAAGGGGTAAATGGAACACCTCAAATGAATCCAAAAAAATACTACGACTATAATATATTTAATTAAACAGCACACCCAATGGGGTTGTTCCAATTTCATGGCCATCATCCTATAACCATTCATTGTTGGTACTCTTTAATTATATAGTCTATGTATAAATATTCAATTCACAGATTTAAATACATTACCATGAAGTCCCTCCATGAATTGGGTTCACAACACAATGTCATATATATTAATGCTTTGACATTTAATATAAGGAATGAGAACAAATACTTTTGTTCTATAGTGGATAGATCATATAATAATATCTCTTGATTCATCTCAGACTAGTAGAAAATAGGAGAATGTACAAATAACCTAATAATAAGTAAAATTATATTCCACCCAAATACCCTAGCCTATACCAAACCAAATGGGTAATGGAAAAAAAGAATCGAAAACTCACTGAGGTGGATCTAATGGGATGAACGATTCTGGATTGTATGCTCAAAAAACGAGGTAGATGAAAATCCTAGAATATCAGTAAATAGGATATCCAAAATATGTGATATTTTGTCCCTAAGAAGAATAAATTATTTTCATTATTGATAGACATAACTAGTTTCTTATTCATAAATTCACACAAAATATAGAAACTCATGGTTTGGTCACATGGTTTGACAAATAATGCACCATAATAAACACATTAAATTAGAGAGGGAACCCCTCAGGGTTAGTGTGCATTTTTTGACAAACTATCACAACCCGTGAAAAAATAAACATTACAAATTGAAGACATTTTCACATGCTGGTGCACTCCAAGGATCGCAGTTTTTCTGACCATGAATGCTCCTAACG